>JAJHZJ010000808.1:3024181-4269181 GCA_023548195.1 Bettongia penicillata ogilbyi | reverse complement strand
GGAATATGCCATTTTTGGTACTAGTGAGAACAAGCCAAATGGAGACGTGTTATGCAACTGCCCTGACCGCCATGATCATCTTTCAGTGTAGAGTAACATCTCCGACTAGAGCAGAACATGCTGACCTTCCGTCCTCTTCTATTATGTACTTCTGTCAAAACAGGAGATTTTCTGGCAGAAGTATTGTTCACGTTTTGAATTGTAAAAATTTGGGTTTTCATAAGAATGCACAAAGGATTGAGTGAAGCTTTCAGTATTTCAGTTCGGCCTGGAGCTATCTATCAAGTGAAGCTCAGTGGGTCTCAGGCCAGGCACTGTTTAAAGTGTTTATTCATGAAGTATACTCATTGGATAACAACTATTTAATGTTCTCAAAGACTATGCCAGCAGAGTACAAGCTCTGGCAGGTCTTACCAGGCTGAAAAATCTCCGAGTTGGGCCCAGTGATGGATCATGTCTGTCTTCTGAAGACCAGCCTACTGAAATTCAAGAGAGGCTCATCATCAGATTGGCCTCAGGCTAATGAATTTTTTGGTCACTGAGGGATTGGGATCTGCATTCTTGGAGGAATTGACCACACCCACAAAATCTCATATTTTTGAAATACTGAAACATTGTGAGGTGTACTTCTTAAGTTTGTCAAATGATGCCAAGTTTGCTAGGTCTTTGATGAACCTAATTTAGATTTAAAATGTAACCCCAAAAGTTGTATAAAAGGAAGAAATCAGTAAAAATGGGAAGGTTCACTAATACTGGGGTTCTTCATTTTTGGTGTCATAGACCTCTTTGGCCTTTTGAAACTGACATTTCCCTTCTCAATAACATTTTTCAGTGCCCAAAAGAAAATACATAGGATTACTGAACAAATCATTGGAACAGTTATCAATTTAAAAAAAAAACCTAGAGACCCTAAGTTAAGAATCACTGCACTAGGAGAGTATAAACACATTTCCTAAGTACAGTCAGAGCAAAATCTGGAGGTCCTAATAGGATATAAGCTAAGTGTGAGTCAACAAAGTAAAACTATAGATCAAGAAGCATACATATTTCTAGGATGGCAGAGTAAGATATTTATGAATTATAAAGTTCCTCAGGAACATAAATTTAGGCTTTGCTATGACTGACACTTTGTAAAAAACAAAAAAACTTTGGAAAGAGTGGATAAAGTTGGACCTGTAATAAAGAAAGCCTGGGTTCAAATTCTGCCTCTGAAACTTAGCATGTCAAGAAGTCATAGGGTCAGATTTAGAGTTGAAAGGAACCTTAAAGACAATGGAATCCAACGATGTCATTTTATAGATGAAGAAATAAAAGAGTCACTTGCCTGGGGTCCTAAAGTCCACCCCTCTACTCTGTAGCCTCTCAAGGTGCTTTTTCTGCTACTGGAAGCCATCTGAAGAAATCAAGTCTTCATAGTAGAGAGTGAAAATTGAACTGGGCCTTAAAAGGGTAGTATTTTATGTTTGTAAGGAGAGGGGCACAGTAATGTAAATTATTACAGTTGATAAAGGAAGATCCATTTTGAGACTGCCCTTCTACCATTACCACCAACCACCACCACCACCACCACCACCGCCTTTCTCTGAAAACAAAGAAATTCTCATTATGTTCTACTTCTGTTCTGGGATTTGTTTTACAATTCTGCTTTCTCTGTGTTAAAAACAGAATAATAACTGATTGCCCTTGCTCACTGTTTGGGCGGAAAAGTACTTTGTGAATCTGACAGTCGTATAATTGACTCTGAGAGCTTTTTCTTCCCCTTCTCTTTTTTTTTAAGGGCCTAATATCTGTGCAGCTGGGTGGGCTGTCCCTACCTGTCTGGAAGACCTGAGTTCAAATCCAGCCTGAAACACCTCTGTTTGCTTCAGTTTCCTCATCTGTAAAACAGGGATAATAATGACACGTACCTTACCCGGTGGTTGTGAGGATGAAATGAAATTATAATTATAAAGTATTAGCACACAGTACCTAGCATATAGTAAGCACTGTATAAATGTTAGCTTTTATTATGAATTATCATCACTGCCATTATGCCAGGCACTCTGTTAAGTGCTGAGAATACAAAGAAAGGTCACCATTATAATTGGGCTTTTGAGCTATGACATCTTAAATTGTGCAAGTTAACCCAAGAAATAAATCATGTGTGGGTGAGGGAAGGTTTGAGGCTGAAATTAGGAAGCTGTCTGTGTGATAAATGCTTTGGATCTCCTTTTAATCTGGCTCAAGGAAGTATGAGTCTTTTTTTTTTGAAGTAAGCCTGTTGACCAACCCTTTTTGGTTATTTGATTTTCCTTCCAGCCACACCCCAAGTTGAGCTTTGTGGCCGTGGCCTATTTACCTGAGACCTGACCTTGGCCTTTCTTGGCTGTACCCCTTTCTCATTAGACTTGCTGCTTTTCAGATAAGGGTCTGAGACTACTTCCCACTCAAACAGATGTCGCACTGCAGAGATAGAAACATTAGAATAGGTAGTAAAGAAAATACGGGGCTATATCCCCCTTGTAATTTTGCGTATTACATGCACATGAATTGTATGAAAGTCACAGAATATATGGTAACTATTTCTACATACCAGCAAGTGCTAAGGATTATTTTGCTAAACTGTGTTCTGAAGCTTCATGAGGTAAAAGAAACAATACAGGCCTGAAAATCAGGAAACCAGGGTTTTCATCTTGATTTGTAGCATCTTAGACTTGGACCTGCAAGGGGACTGAAGAGATCTTCTAGTCCTGAGACCCAAAGAAATGAAGGTTGTTGCTGAAAGAAGGTCACACAGAGTTGAGGCAAAGGCCAAAATGCAAAATTGTTTAATAAGCCCAGTATTCTTATTGTGGCACACTTCTGCTTCTAACTGTCTTTCCATCATAAGCAAGTTACTGTAATTCTCTGGGCCTCAGTTTCCTCATCCAGCCTACTCTTCACATCCCCCATTTGTGCAGGGAAGGGGAATGTTGAGATTGAGCGGATCGGCCTCCATTTTAGGGATAAGTTTTAGATTCTTAAAAACATTGCCCTTTTATAAAGGCAGTCCAGCCTCTCCTTTCTGCCTAATCCTGGCCTATTTCACTGCCTGTCTGTATAATTCTATTCAAATAATGTGGATACTGATGGACCAGCTCTATAAGATACTCCATCCAAATGTATGTAACAAGAATATCTCACTCATTAATTGTTTTTTGGACATCTAGAACTGAATGTTCCGTAGAGATCTTTTAAAATTAATATTTTTTAATTTATAATTTTGTTTATTATATTTCCCCCTAATTACATGTAAAAGCAATTTTTGACATCATATAAAAATTTTTTTGTGTTCCAAATTTCTTACATCTTAAATTCAACACATCCCAAACCAGAATTCATTAGCTTTTTCATCCCCACCCACAATGCACCCATCCCTAACTCTCCTCCCAGTTATCTGCACTCACTCAATGGTGGCTTGACATGTGTAAGCAGGGGAGGGTAGATGGTTGTGGTGGGGTGGTTTATAGGTTGATCTTAAGATTTTAACTCCACCTGGAAACTACTTCCTCCCATTAGCTTTGCCTCCCTGAAATCAGTATAAAAAACTCTTAGTCACTGCCTAGTCATAGTAATATTTTGCGTAACACAGCTTCAGTTGATGCATCATAACCCTTGAATGTGTTGGCCTAAAGTGCTATTTAGAGCAGCTAGGCAGTGCAGTGGATAGAGGATCAGAATTGGAGCCAGGAAGACCTGAGTTCAAATTTTGTTTGCTCCAGTTTCCTCATCTGTAAAATGACCTGGAGAAGGAAATGGCAAAACCACTCTAATACTAGAGTATCTCTGCCAAGAAAACTCAAAATGGTGTCATGAAGAAACAGAAATGATGCAAAAATGATTGAACAGCAAAAAAGCTCTATACTTCTTCTTTTAATACTTATGGAGTAGTTCCTAAATTCAGGGCATTTTGTTAGACACTTAAAAAAAAAGAACCAAGTACTTATTAGGTGCCTCCTTTTACCAGGTACTGTGCTTAGTGCTTAACAAATACTATCTCATTTGAACCTCATAACAACTTGGGGAGGTGGATGCTGCTGTTATCCCCACTTTTAAACATGAGGAAACTGAAGCAGGAAATGTAAGTGACTTGCCCAGGTTTATGCTAGCAATGTCTTCAACCAGGTTTGAACTGAGTTGCTCTGGTTTGGGGTGTTTAGTTTGTTTTTCGCTGGAGAGGAGGGTAGCTTAGGTCTTCTTGACTCCTGTATCCACGGTCTCAGCCGGATGGATAGGGAGGGAGAGTCAGGAAGACAAAAAAGGGAAAGAATGACCTAAATTCCATACAATAGAAATAGAGACTAGTAAGAATAGGGCTTGCACCTGCCATTTCATTTAAATAAGCAAGGAGGAACCAACCTCTACAGATGTAGGTCAGCTTCCATAACTGGACCTGTGGAGGTAGTTTGCTCATGGGGAGAACTTGTCTTTTCCTTGTGAGGAGCTATACCTGCTGTGACATTGTTAATCTTAGAGAGCTTCTTGGGGCAGGGAGAAACTCAATGACTTCCCCAGAGGCTACGGGATCAGAGGTGGAATTTGAACCCACAGTTACTTGATTCTAAGGTTTATTCCAGGGGCTTCTCGGTAGACAAGATAAGTCATTCAATCAGCCAATCAATCAGTACACTTTTATCAAGCACTTACTCTGTGCCAGAGACTGTGTGCTAAGTGATAGGGATATGAAGAAAAGTAAAATACAGTTCCTAGTCATCATATGTGATAATAACCATAATAGCTGATATCTATACAGCATCTTACAAATTTCTCTCCAGTGTCACAAAACTTTCTCTGGGGAACTCTTCAAATGGAAACTCCCAATGCTGAGCTATAACTGATGATCTAATATTAATAGTTACTTCAGGGCAGTCATAGAGACAGAGAGAAAAGAAGGGTGGGTTTTCCAAACCCACTTGAACCTGGGTTTTCCAAATTGAAAGACCAAATATCGGCCACCCTGCTAATTTACTCTGTCCCTCCATACACATACATTCAGTTTATGTTCTTAGATTAGAAATTTGCAGTTATCCCCATTTTGGAGAAATGGAAATCTAGGCTCAGTAATTGAGTAAATGACTTTCCCCAAATCCCAGAGCTATTAAGTAAGTAGCATAAACCACTCATTCCCATTTTCGGTAGAATTGTCATTTTTATTATATTAGCTCGGACTACCCATGAACAACTGATGTTTTTCCACTTACTTAGATCTGACTTTATTTGTACAAAAAGTGTCTCATTCACATTTTCAGAAATGATCATTACTTGGATAATATGCAATTAGGAAGTAGATTCAGGACCTAGGATTCAAATCTCAGTTCTGCTACCTATTAGAAAAATGACAATGGGAAGGTTTGAGAGCAAATGGATGGTGAAGATATGGAGTTATGAAGTAGCTTAAGAGTGTGGTGGAGAAGGATTTAATAGGAGAATGTTGTAAGCACAATAAAAGGATCCAGCAGTGGAGAGGGACAGAGAGCAGATACAATGGAGATAGCAATGGAGAGCAAATACCAAGAAATGAGTAGATAGCAAATGGAACATAGTCTTGGGAGAGCAGGATGGAATGGAATGGATGCCTCAAGTGAAGAAGGTAGCCTTGGAAAGGGAGAGGGATACTTCTCAGAAACAGCAGGGAAAGGGGAAAGGATGAGTAAAGATGAGGAGAAAGAAATGTAGACGTAATGAGAAGGGAGAGTTGAGAAATCTTGCATGGCAGATTTGAAATTTTCAGTGAAGAAGGAGGTGGTCTCGTTCAGAGGGAGGCGATTTTGAGGAGCCTGAAAAAGGTTGTGAATGGTGTCATTGGACAGCTACTAAAGATAAACAACAGGACCCAACTTTAGTTACGAGAGCAGAGATTTGTGAGTCCTCCACAACCATCTCAGCATGTTCATTTCTCTCTTAAACCTCAACACTTAGGGCTATACCATATGATGTAATAATAATAAACATTTATACAGCATTACTACATGCCAGACTCTGTGCTAAGCATTTTGTAATTGTTATCTTACGTACTTTGTGATATGTGATATTATTACCCCCATTTTACAGATGAGGAAACTGAGTTAGGTGACTTGCCCAAGGTCATGCAGCTCGTAAATGTCTGAGGCTTCATTTGAACTCAGGTCTTCCTTAACTCCAGGCCTAGTGCCCTATCCATTGATAGGCTGCACCTATTTAACAGTGGATTGTATAGTTTCTTATTCTAGTCATTTTCACCTGTGTACTTCTGCCAAACTGCCCCAGAAACTTTGTTAGCTCAGGACATTGTCCTAGATGTCTTGTATCACCTAAAGGTCTAATGCAGTTTGTGCTGAGGATAGAAATGACTGGACTTAAGAAGAGTTGAATTCACAGGGTAGGGTTATAGATTTAGAGCTGGGAAGGGATTTCGAGTTATCTAGTCTAATGGTCTCATTTTGCAGAACCTTAAGGGGTTTGCAAGGTCACACAGGTACTTAGCATTAGAGACAGTATTTGACCTCAGAACCACTGATTTTTTTTGTACATATCTTAATTTGAAAAAGTGTATAAATTGAGGGAAGGAAGAGAAATAGATAATAACTGTTTGTTTTTTGTCCTCGAAGAGGACTGTGACATCGAGAAGGTGGTGCCATGACTTGCATAGTAGGGCAGCTAGGTGGTGCAGTGGATAGAGCACCAGTGCGGGAGTCAGGAGGACCTGAGTTCAAATCTCACTTCAGCCACTTGACACTCACTAGCTGTGTGACCTTGGGCAAGTCACTTAACTTCAATTGCCTCATCCTGGGTCATCTCCAGTCATCTGGATGAATAAACTGGTCACTGGATTCAGATGGCTCTGGAGGAGAAGTGAGGCTGGTGACCTGCACAGCCCTCCCTCACTAAAAACAAGTCATGTCATTATTTCTCTGATGGCATGCTCTTCTTTGGCAATGAAGGACAAACACACAGTGGCTTGATGGTGTAGAGTAATGATCTCAAAGCACTTATTCAAGTGGGTCAGGGCCTCTCCCAGCTGTATCTAAGAATATGCAGCAATGCCTGCTCTGTCCTTGCTCAGCAGAATTAATGACCTTACATTATTCTAAGTAGGTATGACCTACTGATAACTAGTGTGTAAACTTTTCATGATCTCTGTTGATAATATTAGGAGCACATTTGTTATATTTGATCATGTGCTGAAACCACCTGAGTTTTATGAAGTTGCTTGGGTGTTGTTTTAATTTTCATTGAAATATACAAAAGCTGAAACAGGTTGGAGTTTTGCTCTGAAACACAGGCACACCAGCATTTGCTTTCTCCAGAAAATCAAAGCTGCTCCTTTATTCATGGGGCCAGGTAAGGAGACTTTAGTTACCTGATGTATATGTCATTATATTTTGTATATTCTTTTAAAAAAAATCAAGATTCTTTGTCAAAAGTCCAAAGGAAGTTAAAATCATAGTTGTATGTACATGTATGTGATATTTTACTTGCTTCCTTGCTACAATTATGTTATGCCTTATAAAGCATAAAGATTAGTCAAAATAGAGTAAATTTTGTTATCTTTATCAGTTATGAAAAAAAGGGATACCATGGGGTTTAGCTAAAAGAAAAGTAAGTTTTTTCTTTTAGCAGATTATTTTCATTCCACACCATCTGGTTAGCATATTTTTAAATGAATGGCCGCATCTCTGTATCCTAGTTTGACTAACAGGGAAACACCTAATCCTCTTAACTTCCTTGCCTTTGCAAACAAAGGTTTGTTGGAATAAAATCTTTTAATTAGATCAGTCACATGGAAGAAGTATTTATTTAATGATCCCACATAAAACTTGTTAGAGACATCAAAGCTGTTTAGCTCAGCAGTGTTATTTGGTGTTCAATTTTAGGATTTTTCAGTGAAAGACTGGAGAATGGACTGGGTCCTCTGACTTAAATTCAGTGATCCTTTCACTACACCAGGCAACCTGCTCATCCAGTTAGATAATTTATTAGCTAGGCAACTGTTCATGTTTCTTGATCTGGTTTATCCTCCCCTTTTTTGATATGAAAAGTAACACAATTCATGTGGATTTCTGACTTACTTTGTAGATGAAATCAAGCATTATCATTGGATGATATCAGTTCCAAAAAGATCAATCCAAATGAAAACTTAGATAGAAGCGTGATTATGCACTTTAGTGAAGTACATGCCTGAGTGAATCAACAAAGATGTAATAAATGAACCTGAGGAAAAAAATCCATATAATCTCAGGACATTCTTTTCAAGCAAATGCAAAGGTACTGCTATTTTTCTTAGGATTTCTCACTGAAGAGCATTTGAAAGTTTAAGCAGCCTCACTGGTTAAGCCAGGTTTTCAGTGGTATTTAATAAATTGGAAGAGCTGCTCAAAAATAGTTATGGAGAAGAAACTCCTATAGGCATTAACACTCAATTTCTCAAATTCCAAGTATAGGAAGAATAATGTTTTCTTTTTTAAAAGTCAGGCTGTAAAGCCCTGTTTAGAGGACTCATTTAGTGTAGTTTCACTTACTCCTTTAGCTGAATATTTAGTGAATATCTACTTTGTACTAGGACTATTCTTGGTGCTGTGGGGAGATGGGGAAAACACCAAAAACATTTTTCCCACCCTTGATTTATTTGTAACTCTAGAGAGTAGATATAAACATGTGAAGTAGTCAGATAACTGTGATAGAGAAATTGATCAAAATGAGTGGTATAGGCAAGAGGTCATTATATCTGAGGCCATAAAAAAGCTAACAGGAGAATCAGATCGAATGAATTCCAAAACATCAGGTCCTTTTCACAGATGGGCTGACAGTTCAGGATTGATTCATGTATAGGACCTGAGGCCAAGCAGAACTAACCAAACTGTGATGTTTATTAAGACAAAAAGGACAGTATTTCACAGTCTACCATTTTTAAAATGGCATCTTGTCATTTAACTCAGAAATGGAAAAGTAAAATGAGTTTAACTCCAAAATTTATCTACACAGTGCTCTGTTAAATACCCTAACAGTGTTTAACAAATGTTTGTTGAACTTAATTGAGTTTGCGTTATTTCCTTGTCCGTGATAGATTCGTTGGAATCCTCTTATGTAGACTCAGAATGTAGTATTCCTTGCCCCAGTAAGAGAGCATTTCTTACCCCTCTAGACCTTCTGTGTCTGTTTGGGTGTCATTCAGCTACATCTTCCAGTCAGCCTTCTTTTGGACTTTTTCTGCCTCCAGCAGACCATCCGTGCTTAACAAAACATGAATCTATGAAGTTGTTATTCGGAGGTTCTCTGCAGAAATAAATATTAATGCACATGAGACATGAACGATACAAAGTGAGGTGAAATGAGCATGCATGTGACAAAAGGCAAAAGGTCAATAAATGAAAAAGCAAGTTAGACCAACTGCCCTTTCTAAACAGCAGGGACCATACCTTGTATATCTTTGTATCTCCTTGTGCTCTGAGCAGTTCATTGCTTGTTCATTCAATGAATGAATATGGTTTTTCCTAGCTCATGTTGCCTTTTAATGTTGCTGTACAAATGTACCAAGTGGGACTGTCAAAGTTGGATGACTCCCACAAATCCAACTGGACTGAATTCTCATGATTCTAAAGCTAGGCAAAAAAGCATTTCTATGGATGGCAAGCTTCTGCTGCACCTTCTACCCCCTCCCCTAAGGAGGGTTCAGGGAATTCCTACAGGTGATTACATGTTCATATGTCCTATTAGAGAAGATAAGTGCTTAGACATAGCACTAACATTTTCCTTAACAATATCTTCAAGAAATTGTCCATTAAATCATTTTCCATATGTGCTTAAAATATATCTTATCTGTGTATCTTTCTATCTATATCTCTGAGGTGGGAGGGGGATATTTGTGGTATTAGTGGGTAGGTATATTACACTAATCTGCATTTCAGTCCATTTGCATATAGAACAATATTAATGAAACTAATAATAATTTATTTAGAACAGATAGTGAAAAAGATACAGAGAGATTTGGACCGAGGTCAGGTTGCAGAAAGAAAAAGATGCTAATAAATTGAAACTAGGAAATCTGTGGAAGAATCATGTCTGTCTGTAGTTCTTGTCAGTTCTTTTATCCAGTCTTAACAAAGTTGGACTATACCCATCCAATCAAATTGTAATTTTTGCTAAAAGGAAAACGCCAGAGTATCACAAGGCTTGGGACAAAGGAGATTTGGGGGTTCTGATTTCTTGTTTGGCTACATTCCTCCTTTTAAGTCATGAAGTTTATTCACTTAATTTTTTTAACCAAAAAAAAAAAACAAAAAACAGCATAAGGGAGGCAAACACTTGAAGGAAAACAGATTTTTAAAAAACAGCAGAGAAAAGAAATGGGAAACAAGGAAATTTCTATTCTTCATAAAAATGGTGGCTTAGTCTTGTCAGTCGTTAGAATGGCCACTTCAGCTGTTTCCACATAAGTACACATTACATTTGTTTTAGAGGTAAGGGAGACCTAAGAAATCCTCTCGAAATCCAGTTAATAATCGAGCTCCGACCAGACCCCAAACTCCCATGACAGCAGGCTGCCTCACAGAACTCTTTTATCTCTGGTTTTTCACTGGGCGCTGAGGACCAGTCTAGTTCACCAATAATGTGTTCTTCAGAGTGACTGCTAACGTCTACAATTTCAGGCATTCCCACGATTTTAGGAAGTTCCTATCTCTGGCATTGTAGGTCATCAATCATCCCTTGTCCTGTAGCTAGAAAACAGTTGGAACAGAGGTTGTGATCAGCATCTTAGCCAGAACTGAAACTCATTGCATTGAATGAAGCATATTTCAGTGGCCCTTTATTCTTCGGATCAGAGTTTCAAAAAGTGAACACATAAGGAGCAGAAGGAGAGTGCTGGGCTAGTAGGTGAGTTTAGGTGGCCCTTGGTCTTTTAACAGTAGAAATAGCCCGACTAAGTCTAGTATGCTGTGCAGGATGAAAGGTAAGGGGACTTATCATTATCTTGGGGGTCTTTAGCAGAGATCAGTCTCTCTTCCTTAAGACATGTTCTTAACCTTTATTGGGGGTCATGGTTCCCTTTTGGCAGTCTGACACCTAATGGACACCATCTCAGAATAATGCTCTTAAGTGCAAAAAATGAAAATACACAGTTTTGCAAAGGAAGTCAATTTAATTGAAATGCAGTTATCAACATATTTTAAAAAAAAGCAGTTTATGGATTATGTTTTAAGAACCCCTGCCTCAGCTGGATTTTGCATTTTGTAAAAGATTGCTAATAGAGTGTTTATGCTTCTGTAACTAATGGAAATTTCATGGTGTTGTTAAATCATGGACTTAAAGCTGAAAGGGACTTTGGAGGCCATTGACTCTAACGCTCTCATTTTACACACGAGGAAACTGAGGTCCAGAGAGGTATAATAACATACAGTAGTGTCTAGAGGAATTTGATCTTTGGTCTTCCTAAATTCAAGTCCAGAACTCTACTGCACCATCTGACTGATTGTTTTGTTTTATTTTTTAAAACTTAAAAGAGGTGTGAAAATATAAGGAAAATGTACATTAAATCACCTAAGCCTAATGCATTCTTCTTTCTTCCAGCATAGGATGAGGAAAGCAGATGTTTGCTTGAACTCAGTTTGAATGTATTAAGGTAGACTTCTATTAATCAACACGTATTAAACACTCAGTGTGTACAGTACAATAATGAACTCTGGTAGTAGAGGAAAGAAAGAAACAGAAGAAATATAGTCTCAGCCAAGACTCTACTAAATGAGAAGACTTCTAGGGGCTCCATCCGAGGCCTTCTTGTCTTCTCTCTTGGCACTCTTGTTGATTTCTTCTTCTCTCAAGGGTCCAACGTGTCTCGATGCAGATAACTCCAAGACCTCCATTTCTAGCTTTCATTTTTCTCCTGAGCTCTCAGCAGCCATCACCAATCACTTGTTGAACATTTCCAACTTGATGTCTCATAGACATCTTAACCTTGGCATGTCGGAAATAGAAATGATCTTGCTGCCATGCCAGCCCTCTTCCTCCCCTATATCTGTGGAGGGCACCAGTCATCTCCACTTCCTGACTTCTCCAGCTTCTTGCAAGTCCCACCTTCTACAGGGAGACTTTTACAACACCTTAATTCTAGTTCCCTTCCTTTTGTTAATTATTTCCTATTTATCTGGTATAATTGTTTATACAGAATTGTTCGCTTCTTGCATCTACCACTACACTATGAGACCCTTGAGGACAAGGATTGTCTTTTGCTTCACTGTGTGTCATAGCACGGGACCTGTACATAATAAGTGATTAATAAGTACTCATTGGCTGACGTTACTGACTGGATCATAGCTTTGAACTTATCCTCCTCTCATTCTTTCTCATCCTCATGCTCACCCCTACTTTCCATATCTAGTCAATCTTTCCAGTTCTACTTCCTCCTCTTTCCCATCCATCCCTTTCCCCCCCACTAATAGCCTCCCCCCGACCTTTGCCTGAACTCTTACAGTAACTTCCCACTTGTCTCCCCACCACCACCTCCTTCCGATCCATTGTCCACAAGCTGACAAATCAGTATCCCTAACCACAGGTCTGTCTATGCCATGCATAAGCTCAGGGAAGTTCAGTGGCTGGCTCTTGCTTCTCAGATAAAATATAAGCTTCTGTGTTTGACATTTCAGGCCCTTCCCCATCTGATGTCCAGCTCTCTGGGTGTATTTCCCATTCTTTTCCATCCTGTCCTCTCCATTGCAGCCACACTGGATGAACTTATGAGTGGCATAGACAGACCTGTGTTTAGGAATACTACTACTTGCACTTCTCTTTGTGTGACAGTTCCATCTCCTGTCTTGGTGCCTTTGTAAGACTGTCTTCCATGTTCTCTAGAATGCTGCCTCTCCTCCTGCTCCTTATGTCCCCTTACCTCCATTTAAAGCTTACCCAGCCCCAATGCTCAAGTGCTCTTTCTTTAAAGAAGCCTACTCCCTCCTGCCCCAAGTTGCTCCTGTTTCTCTTCCCCACCCTTCCCTCTCCCACCAAGAGAACATAAGCTCCTTGGAGGTGGTGACTGGTTTTGCTTTTGTTTTGTGTTCTAGGTTTTAGCACATTATCTGGCACATAGTAGGTACTTCATAAAAGCCTGTTGAATTGAACTGGCTCCTGTTGACTCATGGAGGCAGCACCAGAATGTACCTGAGAAACCACCTGGGGTCTTAGGCTCCTTCATTCACTGTCTAATTGTATTCATTATGCAAAAACAGGGATAAGTACTGGTAGCCACTGCAGCCTTGACCATCTCCACTTGCAACATCCCAGAGATACCAGAAACCAAAAAATATGTTCCCTCCAGGGGCACAAAGTCTCAAGGGCCAGAGTGCATGGAGGCAGATGCAATGGTACAGAAGAGGAATTGGTGTTAGAAGGGTGGGGAACACCGTGAGCCAATGGGCACTTCTTTTCTTATCAGAATGCATTTTTCAGGGTCAAATGACCTTGCTCCTCCTGGGTAGACAGTGTTTCTGTTTCTCCCCATACTATCATTCACAGGCCCAGTAGCAGCAGAGTTTTGAATGTTTTTAAGTTCTGCAAAATTTTCTACATACAGTCTCTGATTTGAAGTACTAAAGTGATTACTATAAATTAGGTTGAGGTAGTTTGAGGGATAGTCATTTGATGGGTGGAAACACCCATGGAGTGCCAAAGTCTGAAGCCCAGAGTGGAAGAAGGGAAGTTAAAAAAGAAGATGCATTGTCATCCTAGATGGAGGCCACTGGAGGTTAGTTTATTTGGGGGCAGTCTTGATAGTGTTATTTCATAAGATGTATTGTAATTTACAATGCAAAGTTTTAGCTTTATTGATTTTGTCTTTGTGCCCAGATCCACTTTAGTAAGCAGAGCAGAGGCCATTTTTCAGAAAAGCTATCAAATGATCCTTTATATATTATCTCTTAAAGAAATACATTTCCATAGGGGTAGTCATAAATCAGATGGAAATCTCTTCTCCATCTTGTTGGCTTAAAGTTATAACTGTACTGTACATTCAAAGCTGTCTTGCATTTTTAAAAAATTAAATTAAAATATTTTTCACTTATCAAGTATCCTTT
This sequence comes from Bettongia penicillata ogilbyi, assembly GCA_023548195.1. NCBI lineage: Eukaryota > Metazoa > Chordata > Mammalia > Diprotodontia > Potoroidae > Bettongia > Bettongia penicillata. Next base: position 4,255,124 of record JAJHZJ010000808.1, on the reverse strand, counting down.
TTTCTCTCCCCTTTCCCACCACTAGGAGGAAAAAGCAAAGCAAGGTCAAACCCTTATAAAAAATATGCATAGTCAGTCAAAAGAAAAAATTCCTGCATTGGTCATATCCAAAAAACGTTTGTGGATATCTTTTGTTAGTAGAATACTGAATAGAGAAAGAAGGAGCTAACTTTCAAGGAGCCCTGCAAGGCTCCTTTTCTCCAAAAGAGCTCCTAACTTATAGTTTACCAATCAGTGATTTACCTGATTTTTTTAAAAAATGAAAGTAACCTTTAAAGTAGGGACTCTTAATATTTTTTATTGGCTTGCTTGAAATCTAAAAATCATTGCAACTTAGGGAAGTTTTAAATGGAATGCTGTGGGGAGGTAATTTTGGAACATTTGGAAGCAATGGGATGGGGGGGGTGGGGGTGGAGGTGGAGAATGCAGTTAGGCTTTGAACAGCCAAAGAAGGTGAGAGGGCACTGAAGAAAAAAATGGCCTATTATGCAATTTTACCTAGGGCTCTGATGGTTCTAACCCAGGATGATTTTGTTACCTTCCCACCCACACCTGGAATGCCCTTTTCCCCTCTTCTTGGTCTATAATATACATACAGTACATTTTTTGTTTCCTTCCTGGCCCCAGTTGAAGACTCTCCTTGATGACCATCTCACAGTCATTTTCTCTTTGTTTTCAATTCCTTCAGTATATATGTATTTTTAAATAATTGTTCACTGACACTATATTTCTGTAATAGTAAAACTTTAGACTGTGACACAAAATAAACCAATCCATGAAAACCCTGATTAGAGTTTTCTAAATTTATTCTCTAGTTGATTCCGTGTTCCTTGGAATCTTGCTTTTTTAATATTCTCACAAGTAGCAACATCAAGCTCTCTGGTTGCTTGGGAGAGAACGACTTAATTTTTTATATCTGCCAAGTGTAAGGAAAAAAGATAACAGATAAGAGACAATTCCGGGTTGCTATGGAAACCCAAGCATCATTTTAGCCATTTGTTGCATAAAGCTAGGTTACAAAGTTACAGCAATGTAGAAAGGATGCGTTTTGCTTTCTTCTGGCTCTGTATATAGCTTCCGGTGGAGTTTCTGACCAGTTAAGGAATGACCAAGAAGCAGTCATAGGATTGAGATTCAGAAAGCCAAGGTCCTAGGCAATTAACCTCTGGATAATTGAGAGTTAACTCTCACTGAGCTCCTGTCGGAAGAGTGTTTTATTGCTGTAGATTTTGAGCTCTGTGGTCCACTGCAGGGGAAGGGAGTGGAGAACCACTGATTTATGGAGGGAAAATCTCCATAGTATGTGAAATTACTACTCTGAAGCACCTGTAGTGTTGGAATATTTGAGACAATCATAACTCAGAATTTCCATGCTTGGGCAAACTTTAAATCTCTTATTTGGGACCACATAAAGCATTGTAGATGTTTTCCCTGCATTTTCCAAAGATCAGATTGAGATACTCTTAACTTAGGCAGATGAACCTTTTGATTCCCAGTGACCCTGGCAATGTTGAGAAATTCCTTATCATTTTGAAAACTCGGAGCATTTGGGTTTTGTTTTGACAACACTTGTGATAGAATAATCTTGTTTTCAACCTTTGAGGTTGAGTAGAGTCTATAAGGGGTTCTGGATATATATTCAAGAAATGGGTAATACCTGAGCAATAGTTACATTGTTAGTATTTCATAGACCTGTTTATTAATTTTTCATTTATTTATTTGATGATTGATTTTCTAAATTCACTAGTAATTATTAACCTCCTACTATGGTTCAAGCTCTGTGCTGAGCCCTAGAGATACGGGAACAAAAATCCACTCATAAGTCCCTGCCCTTAAGAAGCTTTGGGAAAACTACATTGCTAGTGCCTTTCTGTCAGAAACTGTCTTCATTGTACTCTGCATGTATCTTGCATACCTTATGTTTCCTAGTTATCTTCCCCCACAGTCCCCCCCATCAGACTGTGAGCTCCATGAGGGTGGGGACTCTTTTTACTTTTCTTGATATCTCTACTACTTAAGCTAACCCAGTGCCTGGCACATAGTAAGTTCGCAATAAATGTTCATTGACTGTCTATTGTTATTCAGTGGTGTCCAACTCTTCATTCATTACCTGGTGGGCCATAGTATGCCATTGTCCATGGGGTTTTCTTGGCAAAGATACCAGCGTGGTTTGCCATTTCCTTCTCCAGTGTGTTTGTCCTTCATTGCCAAAGACCATGCCATCAGAGAAATGATGACATGACTTGTAATTGACTTTGTTTTGAGTGAGGGAGGGCTGTGCAGGTCACCAGCCTCACTTCTCCTCCAGAGACATCTGAATCCAGTGACCAAAGAGACTGAATGACTTGCCCAAAGTTGTACAGTTTTAGCAAGTGTCTAAGGCCAGATTTGAACTCAGGAATATGATTCTTCCTAACCCCAGGTCTAAAACGCTATCCACTGCATCACCTAAATGCCCAACCAGGTCTGAGGAACAACCTATAAAAAGGAAGGAAATGAGAACCAGAATGTCATGAATGAGGAACAGCACACACAGGCCAGTTTGTCCGGATTAAAATAAATCAGAAGGGCATAGTCACATTGGAACCAGATTTTGAAAGGCAGATACAGATAAAATGCAAACCTGTATTTTCTCCTACAGGCAATAGGGAGCCACTGAAGATTTTTAGAGAAGGAGTGATCTATAGTTTAGGAATTTCACTTTGTTTGCTGTGGGGCAGATGGGACAGACTAATCTAATTAGTGAGAGGAAAGATTTGAACTGGGAAAACAGCTAAGAGAATTTTGTAATAGTTCTCCTCAAAGGGGAATATAGGAGAGGAAAGGATGGTTTATTTATGAAGTAGCTTTTTTTGGGAGGAATGTTGAATTGTTACTTTTAAATTAGGTTATACGTTAAAAGTCAAGTAGCAGTGTGGTGGGATTTACTTTTTATTTTGTGCTTTGCACAAGAATTATAAAATCAAGGACTAATAAACATTTACTCTGTTCTTAAGTGAAGGACTTTAGTTAATAGCATCCCCAAATCCTGCTTTCGTGCAGTCCAAGGGTCTTTGTGATCCGATTGGAGACTGTAGGCTGGTGGAAGGAATACTTTTAAAAAATATCTATTTATTTAATTTTTAATATATGGTGTGTAAAACAAGCATTTCTGTAACATAGAATGAACATGATTGCACATGAAATTGCAGATCTGTTATGTACAATTTGTTATTCTTTATAAATATGTAGCAATAAAATTCTCCTGTGGGAAAAAAAAAAACCCCAGGACTTTGCTGAATCAAGAATTGCTTTGCAATAGCATTAGTCATTATTTTAGGTATTGTCAGAACTTGTATTTTTTTAAATCTCAGGTTTTCATTTGACTATAAGCTTTTTGAGGTGAAGAGGTGACTATTTTTTTTTTCTTTTTTACCAGCATCAGGACTTGCATTCCATGGACAGAATTTGTATTCCACGTTTTAAAGAAATGTCAGTCTTTCATTAAGCATGAGCTTCTTGAGCAGTATTGGTTTTTTTGCCTTCTTTTATATCCCAGATGCTTATAGCAAAGTGCCTGGCACTTAGTAGGCTCTTTATAAATGCTTTCAGTTAATAAACATTTGTTAAATACCTATTGTGTATGTATATGTTAGATACTGTGCTAAGTAAACTCTGGAAATAAAAAGAGATACAAAAGACAGTCCCTGCCCTCTAAGCAGCTAGGTAGTGCAGTGGATAGAGCACCAGTGCAGGAGTCAGGAGGATCTGAGTTCAAATCTCACCTCAATCACTTGACACTACCTGTGTGATGTACAAATAATCTATATACGGGCTAAATAGTGTAATAGGAATAATAGAAAGGATTTCCAGAGGGAAGGCACTAGAATTCAGAGGATCTGAGAAAGGTATACTGGAATATTACTTGGGACTTGAAGGAAGCCAAGAGATAGAAATGAGGAGGGAGGGAATTCCAGATATGGAAGTCAAGAGATGGAGCCGCAAGGAGGCCAGTGTTGTCTTGATTTTCCTCCTTATCCTAATTTTTTTTTTATCATTTACCATGTTTAATTAAAACCCCAGAAGTTCATTTTTAGTTTGCTTTGCTCCATATTGGGATATTTTAGCAAAAATCAGAGACTGATCTTTGTTTGAAACACCAGTACAGAAACCCATTCTAATGATTCATATTACAAAGACTTGGATGCACTGGAAGTCGAAACCACCATAGTGCTCCTACTGGGGCACAAGGCATTAATCCAGTTTCCCAGTGTCAATGTTTAGAGGCAATGTGATGGCTCTAACAAGCACTCCTTAAAATTGAATGAAATCCCTTCTACAAATTAACTGGTATAGCAGCCAGAATTTTTTGAGTTCTTGAATGCTAAGTTACCTGGAATTCAAACTCTTAAGGTTTACTCAGTTTCTCTACCTGCCCAATGAGGATAACAGGTGAAGAGTAATGATAAATGATGCTTGATAATAATAGAACTCCTTTATGATGATAACTGAGGGGTAGATTTAACAGCCATATTAGAAAATAACCGTGTTATTTCATGCTTTTACTTTATATAGTTATGCTTTGAGGGACATAATATAACCACTTGTTTTATTGGCAAACCATTCATTGACAAATATTTTTGTGGCAGTGGGCTATTACACTTGGCTTTAGGATGACGAGTTCAAATCCTGCTTCCGACCCTTCTTAGGGATGAGATTAACCTCTATTTGCCTCAATTTTTTCATCTGTAAAAAAAAATGGGGTTAATAATAGCACCTATCTCCCAGAATTCTTGTTAAGGTCAAATGAGAAAATATTTGAAAAGTGTTTTGCAAACCTCAGTGATCTCATATGTTGTTTGTAATGCGGGCACTGTGCTGGATTGTATGTGGAAAAATACAGATTAATTAGAAGTAGTTTCTGCCCTCAGTGTGTTTGTTCTCTAGTGCGTGTATCTGGCTCTGCATGACAAAGAAACGATGAGATTCTGATGTATGTGATACCTTAAGAAGAATATTTCATTTGACATATTTTAAACTACATTTTTTTTTTTAATTTTGGAGGGGAGAATGAACTTCAATTTCATCAGTATATAAGGAACTTGGCCAATGCAGATTAATAACTACAAAAATATTTCTTAAGCATTTACATACCATGTGTCAGGGTACAAAAGCAAGATAATTCCTTTTTATCAAAGTGTTTTACATTTTAAAATAGGGAAATATAACATAAATGGGGCTCCTAGTTGGTGCAGTAGATAGAGCACTGGACCTGGAGTTAGGAAGACTCATCTTCTCGAGTTCAAATCTGACCTTGCCCACTTATTTGCTGTGTGACCCTGGACAAGTCACTTAGTCCTGTTTGCCTCAGTTTCCTTATCTGTAAAATGAGGATAATAGTAGCACATATCTCATAGGGTTTTTTTGAAGATCAAAAAGATAGTATTTGTAAAGTGGTTAGCATAATACCTGGCACACAGTCAGTGCTTAATAGACACCTTCTCCCTCTGACCCCGTCACCCAGGTCCCTGCCCAACCTAGTAAATATCTATATTGACTGAACCATAGGGAAGGGGCTGTAAAGCAGCCTCTGGACCTCAAGGAGTTTAGTATCTGTCTGAGGAGACAAAACATAGATTGATGGTTTAGACAGTGACATTGTCCTCAGAAATAATTGCTGTAGGAATTCAGTATAAAGGGAGATCATTTTGTAATTCTCCACAGTAGTACTGACTGACTGTTGTTTTCCTACTGTGAAGGGTAAGACTCTTCAGATAAGCTTTTTGAGATGTAATGTAATAAAATCTTAGACTCTCAGTTGAAAGAGACTCTTACATTGGAGCAAGTCTAATCTGCTTCTATTGGTGTGACCTTGGCTGAGTTGCTTCACCTCTGGGCCTCAGTTTCCTCATTTGTAATCTGATTCTTAAAGTCCCTTCCCGCTGGAAATTCTATGATACATCCTGTGATGCTAGGAAAATTCCCTCTACAAAATTTCGGACAAGTGGTCATCACCTTCAGTGATACTCCCATTTAAGCCAGGCCATTCTGCTTTGGACCACTTTTCATTTTTAAGGAATGTGAAGTCACATTTTGTATGTGAAGTCAAAATGTGCCTTTTAAAATAAGCTATGGACTCTTCTGGTTCTGCCCTTTGGGGCCTGGCATATAAAACAAATGTAATCCCTCTTTTTGTCCATAAGACAGTGGTCTAAATACTTGAAAACAACCACCAATAATCTCCCTTTTAGATTTGATTTTATTAACTTGTGGCTGCAGTAAATTAGAAACTTAAACAAAAACTTCATGTAGGGAATAAAAATGAAAACAGAACATAATTTTCTCAATGTTCTTTGCTATGGACAGAAGCCAATTTTCCATCTTTAGTTTCATCTCCCTAAAAAACATTCACCCTGCTCTACCAGACCCCATGATATAGTCATCAGAAGACATACAGAGAAAGCCTGAGTTGCAGATCCTTAACAAAACTGCCTTGAATGTTTATTAGTATTTCAGTAAGGGACCGAGTCTAAACCAATGTTTGTTTATCTAGTATTTTATATTCTTTCTCCCAATAAGGAATTGAGTCTGAACAAATATTTGTTTATCCCGTATTTTAGATTTCTTCTCCCTAAAGGGGCTTGTAGAGTAGATGGGACTCAGTTGTTGAGTTTGAACTGGAATAAGACTAGGGAGGTCCAGTCCAGTCCAGTGCTACTCCATGATCCTTTGGTCAACTCTGGTCTGAGCTAGTAGTCATTGCGGGGAGGGCATAGGGCACAAGAGCTAGCTGTTCATTCCCATGAGTTACTCCCAAAGCCCTAGTGCTCTGATGCGGTCTGGGCCATTAGGAGCAAAAGCCTGGAAAGACACAAACAAATAAGGTTATGTAAGCATGTTTTAAACATGCTCATGTGACCTCTTTTGAGTGGTTTGGCCTCTTTGGGCTTCTCAAGAACTGCGAACTAGTAGGGAATAATTCTTTGAATAATCCCTATGAAAAAGGAATCCATTCTAAACAGGGTCAGGTGAGTTTGGGGAAAACCATGCCCAGTTTTTTTCTGACTCCACATTTAAGGAAGAGTCTCTGCATTTACTACTGTAATAAAAACTTAGTGAACTTCATTTTACCTTGAATCCCCTTGGCAAAGCTAGTCTGAGCAGGGCAAAATGTAAGTAGGTATTTCTTACCTTGGGCTCCAGCCCTACCTTTTTAGCTGTTTTGTCTATTTTGTTAGGATGGGGTCATTTCTAACAGGGCTGTCTGCCCCAGAACTACCCCTCACCTTCCCCTAACTATTGGGATCTCCTCTCCCCAGCTTCTGACCTTTTCCTCCCAGTCCAAAATGTACCTGTTCTAAATCTCATCACCCAGGGTCATGTTTATTCTCTGAGGCTAGCTAATCTCATAAACTTACCTGTTCATGGATGCTAATTAATTGGTGAGTTACCACTCCCTGTAATGTATTTGCATTTTAACTAGGATCTGGGGAAACAGCTTATCCTTAAAAGAAGAAATAGATCACTCTTGTAGTCTGGAAAAAGTATATTTGAACAGGCAGAATTTTTCTTACGTTTAAATTTCCACTCAGCATACAGGTCTCTGGCCTGACCTATGCCAACCTCAGACCAGAGTGACTTTGTAAGGGTTTGTTTAGATTCATATCTGATGTCCAGATCATCCTGTCTAGATGACTGACCGCCAGGTAAATTTCTGTGTGTATATACATACATCCATACACATATGACCTGACTTTTAGAGGAGATAGGAGAGCTACTCATTACGTGGCATATAATACAGGGCACAGTGGGGGAACCTGTGGCCTCAAGATCATCAAGTGCAGCTCTTTGGCTGTATCCAAATGACCAAATTGTGGGCCTAGAGGGCTACAAGTGGCTTGGAGATCGATGGCTCCCCATCCCTGAATAGGGAGACTGAGAATTGGGGACAAAAAAAAATCAAAGGAATAGAAGGGTTTTTTTCTGGGTTTCAATTTTCTTTCCTTTAGAATCACATTCTTCCTAATATCCTATTTATCCTGTCCCCCATTAGATTCTAGGCACTTGAAAGTCAGAGATTGTATGTTTTTTCATCTTTGTATTCTTCAGGTTTTTGTTCTTGTTTTTTTGCCATTTTGGACAAGAGAATTTGGGGGTGGGGGGCAGGGGCTGGGGAGGGAGAGAAGTGCCTAGTAATTTAATCATTGTGGAGAAATGTGGCAGCCATGCCCTTTAATGTTATAGATCCACAAATTTAAAGATCATTTAGTCCTTTGTTTTCAAAGTGTGGATCCCAGGAAGTCTCTCTCTCTCCCCTCTCATAAATTTTAATTCCTAATACGGGAAATATTGGTAGATATAATCCACATAAACAAAAATTCTTTGGGGTCATCAGTAATTTTTAAGAGTGTAAAGAGGTTCAGAGATGAATAAGTTTCAGAACTGCTCATCAAGTTAAATCCCTTTACTTCAACAGAAATGAAATTTAATCCTAGAATAGTTAAGTGATTTGTCCAAGGTACCAGTAATAAATAGCCTACTACTCTGGTCTTCTGGCTTCCATTCTCTCATCCATCCTTTACATACCTGCCAAAGAGACTTTCTTAATATATATGTTTTGTCATGGCATTCCCCTCTTTAAAAAAAAAAAAGTCTTATGGCTGCCTGGTACTTTTTGGCCAAAATACAAACTCAGCCTTCCATTTAAATTGTAATTTGTGATTTGGCTTTAGCGGGCAGAAGCATTCTAGCTTTATTAATATTAATTTCTCTCATATTCTGGGTACCAGCCAAATTGATTTTTGAGCTGTCTCTCCCCCAGTCTCATTCCGGGCCCTCTTCTGTCCCTCTCTCCTCACCTCCACCTCTTCTATTCTTGACTTCCTGCAGGGCACTTTCTTCCTTGAGGCCTTTCCTGTCACCCCTAGCTCATGGGTTGGCTCTTCACCTAGGGGCTATGAATTTGTTTTTAAGATGTTTCCATGACTGCATTTCTATATACTTGGTTTGCTTAGTAACCCTATGTATTCCGTTTTATTCATTTGAAAATGTGATTCTGAAAAGGGATCTATGCATTTCACCAGAATGCCAAAGAGAATTAATGACAACAAAAAAAAGTTAGGAACACTTCACTAGCTGCTAGGGTCCTGCTCAGCACCCCCCTGCTGAATTTACTTTGTACGTATTTTGAATTATCATTATGTAAGAGCTTTCATCCTCTCAAATTTACTGAGAGAACTTGTTTTGATTCAATAGGCCTTCTGCAATTACCTGAACTTCTGTGGCAGCTTAGATATAAGTGTGTTTTTTCCCTTTCATAGGATGTAAACTCCTTCCTTAAGGGTTGGAACTATTGAATTTTTGTCTTCGTATCTCCAGAAACTAGCACAATGGCTGATACTGTGGGTGCGGAATATATATTCAAATTTATATGATCTATGAGACCTGAATTCAGATGTGACCTTAATAGCTGTGTGACCCAGGCCTTGTCACTTAATCTCATTTTGTTTTAATGTGCTGGAAAAGAAAATAGCAATCTACTCAATTGTCTTTGTCAAAAAAATTCTGTGGACATTATTGGCACTCTGAAAGATTTGGACGTGACAATGACTGAACAACATGGTGGATTCCTGTATTCACTCAGATATATTTCTTCCACATGTCCTGTGGAAATTCTGTCCTGTCGTCTTTATTCCTTCAAGACTTCGTCAAGCATTTAAATCCTTGTTTTTTTTGTGAATATTGAATATGGCCATAAAAAATAGAATTGGGACTTCCTGTAGTGTGTATGTGTGCGTGTGTGTGTGCACGTGCCTATGTGCATGTGCCCTTGCTGACCTGTATTTAAATTTGAGGCTGTGGCTATCATTGCTTTTATATTATGAGGAAAGAGGAAGTCCATTTAAAAAACCAAAACATTAGAATGGAATCTGGATTGATGGTTTTGAGCCTCTTGTCATTTGTGATGAACATATTTTTCATTTACTTAACATTCTGCCCATAACTTCTGTTTAACAGATGGTAAAAACAAAGAAAACCCAGATAGGAGAAAGCTGCAAATCTCCAGTTAAGTCAGTTGTCTTCGAAAATATTTGTAAGTAGTTTAGGATTGCTGCTTAAATAACCTGACAGTTGGCCACTTTTGCTCGGAGCATACCCATAAAATCCACGAGAGGGCAGCTTTTCAGTGAGTCTGGGGAAGAATGTCATGTTCTTTAGAGTAGGTTGAGAGGAAATAAAGACTCCTCAGTGTTTAAATTTTTTTTGCATTAGAAATGTTTATATACCCTGCCAGCTTTGTGCGCTTAGGTTAATGTGCACTTAGCACTTGCTAGATTATTTTTAAGAGTTGCAGTTTTTTGGAAATAGGAAATTCAGTAATAATTTATCCTTCTATGAACCTTTTTCTTCCCTATTTGCCCTTCTCACTTTATTGAAATATAAAGCATCACTAGAGACAATGTGGTACAATGAAAACTGTGTTAAATTTGAATTCAGATACAGTTATTCTACTTACAACTTGAGTGACGTTGAGCATTTCATATCAACCCTGGGAGGCAGGTGCTATTATTTTCATTTTACAGTTGAAGAAACTGAGGTAAATGGAAGTTGAGTGACTTGCCCAAGGTCATACAGCTCATAAGCGTCTGATGCTGACTTTGAATAAAGGTCTTCCTGACTTTAAGGTCCAGCCTCTATCCTGGCTACCACCTGGCTACCTCTTGAAAGTTTTTACTTTTTATAATGCGTTGTTGTGGAGTTGTTTCAGTTGTGTTTGACTCTTTATGACCTCATTTGGGGTTTTCTTGGCAAAGATACTGGAGTGTTTTGCCATTTCCTTTTCTAGTTCATTTTACAGATGTGGAAACTGAGGGAAACAGGGCTAAGTGACTTGCCCATGAATTAGTTTAAAAAAAAAAAAAAAAGGTGAATGTATTTGCTATAAAAAAATACACCAAGATTTGTAGGACACATGTTACCATTAAAAACAAAAATGATGGACCCAAAGGAAAAATATAAGAAGATTCAACTTTCTCTTCTTTGCCCTTTTTTGCAGAGGTGGAGAACCATCGAAGTGGAGTACCATATATTAGATGACAACAGACTTTCTTTTTCAGGTGTTTAATTATAATTTATTATAAGCTATTCAATTTAACTGGCACTCATTTGATTTTTCTAATTATAATATGAAATTTTTAAAAATTTGTTTTGTTTTTTTTTAAGGTAAGTATATCCTTAGAAAGTCTGATCCAGGCATGGTTAATGTCTTTCACATTCAGGTGATACAAAATGTTTCATAAATGATTATGTTGAGGGAACCTTCCTAACTCAGTTCTGGCAGCTGTGCTTTGGTTAGATTACGCTTCTTTTAAACTCTCTGACAGCCATTATGGAACTTTATACATATTTCATGTTCTGTGTTTTATGACTGTTATTTGTGTACATGCTTTGTTTATCCCATTATATTGATGACTGTGGACAGTGGTCATATCTAACGTAATTCTGTATGTACTTCAGAATCAGCTTAGTACAATCCTAGGAAAGGGAAACGAAAGAATCTGATGATTCGCCTCTACCCTATCTTCTCAACCCGTCTGAGAATATTCTCTTCAGTGTTCTCTGTGTTAAACTAAAGCTGTATTCCTCCTCTTTCCCTTAATTTTCCTGTATTTGTACCTTTGTACTTCTATGCCTGGCATGGTGGAGTCTCCACCCCAGTTTGTTTAATTACCACCCATTCTTTAAAGGCCAAGTCAAATCTCACCCTCTCTCCAGGAAGTCTACCCGAATTTTCCACTTGACAGTTAGGATTTTCCCTCTTTCAGATGTCATAAAGCACTTACTACGTCTCTTGTTGGCTTACCATTAAAAAAAAATATGGGGGTGGGTTATTTTGTATATGTTATACTGATAATACATCCTTCTTCTAAGACTGTAAGTTCTGCCAGGGTTAAGTGTGTCTTACCGAAACTCTTATGTCACCCCTAGTACTTTGAAGGGCCTCAGATGTTTGAGTTCTGCTGGGATCAGATGCACGATCCACCATTTAGCTTTTAAAGCCCTTCGGGGCTCTCTTTGCAATTATCTTTCCACCTTACTCCTCTTTATGAACTCTGAACCAGTGGCTGTGGCCACCCCACAGTTCCTTCCACCAGGCACACCCAAGTCCTAACCGTACATTTTCATTGGCTGTCCTTCTCTTCTTCCTCCCTACTTCCTGGTTTCCTTCAGATTTCAACTAAAATCCCATCTGCAAGAATCCTTTCTCTCTGTGTTTATCTCAAATTATCTTCTTTTTACATAATCGGTTGCATGTTATTTTCCCCGTTGGACTGTGAGCTCCTTGAGAACAGACACTGTTTTTGCTTTTCTAGGATCCTCACTGCTTAGCAGAGCATCTAACACATAGTAGGTGCTTAATAAGGGTTTGATTTATTCTTATCTGACTAGGTAGGGCAAGAGTTCTTAAGTTGGGGGTCCATGAACTTGGGTTGATTTTTTTTTTTAATGTTTTGATAACTATTTTATGGCTATGAATGATACTGATTCCAGTAAGGAGGGCTGTTACAGAATTTTAGCTCCTACCAAGAGCCTACTGACGTTACATTGTACTTTTTCATATATCTAAGTGTGGAAATCTAATGTGGGATTCAGAACTGACTCTTGTACTGCCCTCCTCCTCCCTGTGCCTGAACTGGTTTGTTTCTTGTCAGATTCAATATACCAGCCTAACTGATCAAACGTGAAACATAATTATGGGATAATTTCATTTCCTCATTAAATATTTTCTCATCTTGAGTTTTCTCAGTATAAATAAGGAAGAGTTTTTTCTGGGGGCCAAATGGCGAATCTTTTTGTTTTTCAATAAGCAGTTCGTTTTCTCTTGACTTCCAGTGCATCTCTTAACTTTTCTGTGCCTCAGTTTCCTTATTTGAAAATAACAGCAAACTCCTTTATATAGCATATTTTGCCTACAGCTTTGTGAAGTAGCTAGGGCAAATAAAATTTAAAACTTGCCTTAACTTTTAGTGTTAACTTTATCCCCAAAAAACCTGTTGCTCAATGTGCTGCTGACCAGTGTGGACAGTGCTAGATTTGGAATAGGAGGTTGGAATCCCTACTTTGCCACTTATAAGCTATTTAACCCCAGTTCTATAAGATAAGATGGGGGCTAGGGGTGGGAAAGAAGGTCAGCCTCAGTGATTTCTAAGGTTCCTTATGACTTTAGATTTTCTTTCTTAAGTAATATGATTAACTGGTTTGAACTCCTCTCTGCTCACCTCTTCATACATGTGCTAAAATATGCTACAATTCAGGAAGAAAGGAAAAGAGAGGCAAAGCAATCTGAATAACTTGTAAGTAGATTATCCACTAAGGAAGAAATTGAGTAGGTTGTGTAAATCTTGCCTTGAGAAAAACCTAGAGAATAAAAAATAGTGCCATAAACTACTTTGAAAGCACATGATAATATAAAATATGAGACAAATAGTACATTAAAATGGCCTATGAATGAAAGCTTTAAAAACCCAACATTGAACTACCAAAGGGAATAAGATCCGTAGGTAGGGGTTTTTTTGCTCAGGGAACTCAAAAGTCGCCTGCTTGGTATCTTCCTGGGTGTGTGTCTGCCACACAGTATTAAATGATTGCTGTGGTCCTGTGATACTGCCTTAGGAACGGTAAATCATGACAGTGAAGGGAAAACTGAAAACATTTCAAGCACTTTGTTAATGAAGACAGAAAAAGCTGAAGATATTTTAAAAAAAAAAACCACCTGTCTGAACACCTGATCTCTACTTTGGTGACTTTGATCTTGGGGTGATAAATTTGTGTTGCTTAAAATAACTGGCAGTTCCATGAAGTGCCCAGAAAAATTTAGGTGTTTTTCAATTGGGAAATATATGCGCCTTCATTTTATTCTCTTTCAAAAATAAATCTCCAAATCGTATGTCTTCGACAGGTGACTGGCGGACATTACAGAGTGAACTTTCATTGTGACACAGCACCTCTTCCATTTGCTGTAAGCAAACAGCCAAGACCTTTACTGCCCTTGAAATTTGTACTCGTGACAGGGTAGAGGAGGAGGGAGTAAAACGCCAAGTTTCTATGGGTCACAGTTCCTTCAAGCACCGTATGTTAATCAAAAACTCAACCTTGGTTAGTTATGCAAGTATATGGGGAAGAACTTTGGAACAGATGATTGCCGAGAATGGCTGCAGAAATTGGCAGCGTTTCTCTCTGCATGTAATAATACCTCTGTTTCCCACCTGGATGTAGGCTCTCGGTTGTCCTGGCCTGCTAGGGGATTACTGGGGAGGAAAGTCAAGAGTTTTTCTTTCCCAAGCCTCCTTTTCTTCTATCATGCCATTTATCTATGGCACCATTAACCACTGTTAACTTATCACTACTGTTTATTCAGACTTGGGTAGTTTACAATTTTCCAGGCTTGCTGCAAAGTAATTTTAAAGGTTGTCAAGTTCTATGTAATCTTACTGATTGATTTGAAAATAAAGCTGAATATCTGCTAAGGACTTTCTCAGCAGATCGCATCCCATATGTTTGAATGGGAAGAAAAGTTGCTCTTAAATATGCTTAAAGCTCAACAAACATTTTAGCTAACCAACTCAGTTTCCTAAGATATCTTTGAAGGCTGTTTTTGAGAACTGTCTTGATGGTCATAGTGAAAAAATGTAAAATAGTCCTTTGGTGAAGGAAAATCCAAAGTGAATATGTATATAATGCTCTTTCTTTTCCTTGAGTTTTTTTTAAAGACTGTTTCTTAGCTTGTGTGAAAATGAGTGGCCTTACAGAATTAGCAAACGGAAGTGACCTATATTCTCTGTGCCCATCCATGTAGGCCAGTGGAAAATGTTTCATTTCCCATACTGAGGTTACATCTCCTTCCTTGGAACTCGTCCAAAAATGTGTAGCGATAATAATGAAACATTATAATTTTACATCCTCATGCTTCCCTTCCCTTTCTGCCCCCACCCCTACCCCCCAACACACTTAGCGGTCATTCATTCCTTACACTTCCTTTCCCTGTCTCTGGGTCATTGTTACTATCTTTTCCATTTCACAGTTCAGGTAACAGAGATACGAGCTAGACAGCACATCAGTGAATTCTTTGCTCCCAGGGCACTTAGTTCACTCGATCAAACCCTGATTCATCTTCAGAGAAGGATCAAATAAAATTATTTCAGGGGTTGTGAGAAGTTGTCTCATACACTCCAAGCAGCTCTGTTAGAGCAGTCGCAGAGACACATGGTATTCTGTTTTTCTAGGAGATTTACATTGCTTGTAATTCTGAGGCTTTGTTTTTAATTTAACAGGTCACAGCATCCTGTACATCTTTAATTAAGGTCAAATACCCCAGGAACAAGTCCATAAAAGAGGAGCTAATAGAAGCTTTAAGTGTGAATGTGTGTACGTGTGTGTGTGTGTGTTTATGTGTATACATTATGTGCATTTGAGTAAAATATATGGACAGGATTATGGACTGGACCTGTGATTTTTTTTTTTTTTATATAGAGAACTCTCAAGTGAACAAACTCCCTTCTCTGCACCTTAATGGTTTTAGAAAATTTTCCAGGGAGAGAATTTGAGTGATTTTCCCAAGGGGCACCCAACCTGTACAGGGCAGAGGTGTTGACCCCAAGGCCAACATTCTATCCTTTGTGCCGGTGATGGCAAACTCAAATGAAATAGGGCCACTACTTTGTACATAAGGATCCCTGCAGGCCACATACTTACAAAATTCATTTTTAAAGTATTATTACTATGTTTTGTTGTAGTTTGATTCATTTTATTAAAATTATATTGTAATCTGGTTGGCTGCCCTTGGTGTTGTGCATGTTTGGTACTGCTGTACTACACCATGCTAAATTGGGATTTCCTTTGAGATTTCAATGCCCATGAACTCTTTTCTCATTTGAACCCTACAACAATCCTATATTGATATTCTTATTCCATTTTATTTTTTATTTAGTATTTTGTTTTCCCCAGTTACATGTAGAAACAATTTTAACATTCATTTTTAAAACTTAAATTTATTCCATTTTTTTAATATGAGGAAATGTAGATCTCAGATTTGAATCCAGACTTTTTTTTTTCTGGCACAATACTGAGTTTTATTTTTTTAAATTTAATTTAATTTTTAATTCATGGGATAAAATGAGCATTTTCATGGAAGTGCTGATCCCACTACACTACATGCTTGGCCTTTAAGGTCTTGTTGAATTATAAAGTGTTTTGCTTACATCTCCCGTGTGATCTCTGAGGCTCCCTAGCCACAATCCCACTCTCACCAGGGGTCTTAGGTCCCAGAGCAAGGTAAGGTTTTATCTCCAGCATTCTAGAACCTCTGAGGAGTCAAGATGAAGTCTTTAATGTCATTGGTGCCTCTTGTTCTGTTCTCAATCTTATCACTTGAATCAATTTATTCAGATAGTTTAAGTAGCTTTTAGAAAAGGGGTATTTGATAAGGTGGTACAGAAACAAAAAAGAAAAAAAGTTTATGATACCCTCTCACAAGTACATACAAATTCTAAGAGAAAATGGGCTCAAACTTAATGGAGTACATATGGCTACCAGAGAAGTTCCCCTTAGGCATGTAGAGTCTCTTGGGGCTCTTTGTGAAGTCATGAATCTACGTCCAACATACCCTTGGCTCCCGATGCTGACACTGCTGTCAGTTAACCCAGGAATGCTGATGAGAAGTCCAGTAATTTCTGGAATATAAAAACTCACAAGATTTGCCTGTTGCTAAAGGGGAAGGTGACAGAAGAAGACCTATATCAAGGCCCGTATTTCACCTCCATCTGAGTTTGACCTCCTTCTTACCTAAGGGTTTTACTGGAGTGTCAAGCTTGCTCAAACCTCTTGAACAACTCCATTCACAGCTTCTTTTTTTTTTTTTATATTAAGTGACTTGCTCAGGGTCACACAGCTTGTAAATGTCTGAGACCAGATTTGAGCCCAGGTCCTCCTAAGTCCAGGATGGGTGTTCTGTCCACATTCATAACTTTTCTTAAAACTGTGTGGTCAACTGTCCTATCAGAATACTGTTTGCTCCAGGAAAGTCCAATTTCCACTTAGTCTGAAGTATGTGACTTAGATTGGGCATTTTTTTCCTTACTTTAAATGGATGGGATTAGTCAATCCCATGCTTACAATTAAATGCCACTGTACAGTTGTTCTCCTATAATATCTAGTAGCCACAAAATCATCAAAATTTTTCTGAAATTTATTTCTCTGGCTATTTGCAAATGAGTACAGTTTTAAGGATCTTGTGAGTTCTATTTTTGCTTGATATAGAGACTTAGACAAAATGAAATCAGTATTCTTTTCCTGTTGAAATTTGTCGTTCTAGTCTACAAGAGCTATGTACAAATTTAAGATAGAAGACTTGAAGTCTTTGATATTCAGAGAAAACATATTTTAAATGATTCTTGAATTAATGAAGTCTTCTTGAGATTAGTTGTCTCGGGTCCTTCTAAATGTTTAGAAGTGGGATTCAAGCTCTGTGAGCTAAAACCAGTGGAGAGCATTGGAGAATTTAAGGGAAGAACCAAGGTGGTGTGTGTGGGATCTGGAAAATGTCTGATCTGAGGCAAGAATTCTACAAAGTAGGCAGTTCCATATAAAACCAGTAAATGTCATTATTACACAAAACCAGGCAAAACTCTGAGATCTAAATCCAAGTCTTCCTACTATACAATATTGTCTAGTGGTAATGAAGGTTTTCATTCATTCACCTTTTTATCTGCTGTATATGTTTTGTACCCAAAGTGAACTTTTTGTGATATACTTATTCTCCAGTTATCATATAGTCTTTAGTCACATCAATTACCTTTGAACATAGCTATGGATGTAATATCACTGAAAGGGCAGGCATCTCAAATACTTATATGCTCTCCCTGATTTGGGAATTAACCTTGAGTGATACAGATGGCAATGCATTCATGCCTGTCTGTTTTTTAAGACTCATGTCCGTATTCTTACAAAATTTCACCAGGGCAGCCCCACTCAGTGATGGAGTCCTTCCATCATTTCCCATGACAATCTTAAGGGTTTGTATGGAGCTCTCTCCCTGTCCACCTGTCATGTCTCAGCCCATCTTCTCTTTGTTACACAACTCTTTAATGGTACACTTTATTCTCCTTTTTTTCTAGGGTGTTCTTCTTTGGTTATATGTTATGGCGTGCTCATTCCCAGCATGCCTTGCCTCTTTCCATTGCCCTTTTTGTGGTGTTGACCTTTTGTTCTTTGCAAGCTGCCATACCTCAAAAGTGTTTATATTGAAAAAAAAAATCAGACCCTTGCAGTTATTGGCAGTATTTCCTGAAAGCGGTCCAGCCTGCTCACCTCCTCCATTTTCAAGTCCAGGTGCACCTCATTGTTCAGTCTGTATTGATAGATGTACTGCTGGAAAAGCTGTAGTGGTTTGTTCAGATACAGGTTGAAATTTGGGCAATCAGCATTCTTTGAGGGATTGAAGATCTTTGCCATGACGCTCTGCAAAATATGATGCAATCAACATGTTATCCCCCAACAGGAGCATCTAGAGGACCCCACTATTCACAGAGACTCCCTGTTTGACCCTCACTCTGCACTGGATCTCCTCCATCTCAGAAGCAGATACTTTTGGTGAGTATCCATTTTCCCTATATTACATCTCATGTTTGTTATCAGAGGGTCATTGAAAGGAGTTATTTTGGGGCAGTTAGCTTAAGCACTGACCCTGGAGTCAGGAGGACTTGAGTTCAAAATCAGCCTGGAGACACTTGACACTACTAGGTTACCTTGGGCAACTCACTTAACCCTGATTTCCTCCCAAAGGGAGGTAGAGCAGCAAGAAGAGTATTTCTATCTTAAATCTTCCAAAGACTTTTGAATAATCTTCATGAATAGATGGGATGTTCATTTGAGGGATTTGGGATGGGGGTGGGGAGCAATAATGAAGCAGTGAGCAAAATGGAAGTCTTATGTTCTTTGCATCTTTCAAGTCTGCCCAAATTAAATGTCTATTCCCCTGCTTCTGAAATGCACATTTCCAATTTTTCTGTATAACCTTGTATAGGGTTCTCTTGCATAGATATTAATCCTAAAATTAGGAAATTTGTCCCCACCCTTTGCATGAAAGGTACTTGCCATATTTCTTTAAATCCTAATCTTCTAAGTTTTCCCTCTATGTGTGAGACTTGCTATTGCACACAACCTTGAACAGGCAGCTCCTACAATTACTGTTTAAAAAAAAAAAGCCAGCTCAGATTTTTAAGCATTGTAAATGTAGTTAGGTTAACAAAATGTCCCCACTCTTTTTTCTGCTCCTTTCATTTTAATTACCTATAATTTGTAGGGGGAGGTGTGGGTGGGTATCCGGTGTGTTACTTCCCCTCACAGAGACTATATGGAAACAAACCTGATATGTAAATTAATGGAGACTAGGAGGAGAGCTTTACTTGGGTAGGTCATCTGACAATGCATCCAGCTGTTAGGACTGTAGGTTATTTGGTGATTCCAATCCCTAGTAGAGTATTAGCTCCGTAAGAACAAAGGGTTTTATTTGCTGGGGTTTTTTTTTTGCCTTTGTATTCCTAGTACTTAGTATTGTAGCTGGCTCATAATAGGCCCTTAATAAATCTTAATGAATTGAATAAAACTGAACCATAATACACTATGTAGATATTTTCTGTGCCATAGAAAAACATCGTGTAAGCAAAGCTGAGTTACTTTTGTTCAACCACAGTCATTAACAGTAAGTTTACAAGTTAGAAAGAGGGATTTTAATTTGTCACTGTTGTGTGAGCTGTCCCAAACTTTGCCTTAGTCAAAAATGAATTATAGGGATCAAATTCCAAAAGATTCATTGAGCTTAAGCTCTCCAGAAATAGTTTAGATTCTTTTCATCAGCTCTAGAATCTTCTTATAGATGGTGGGGATGTTTCTCGTTGTAAAGGCTATCTCACATTCTGGTGACCCAGAAGGAAGGGCAGTGGAGTTTGTTAGAGGAAGATTTTACAGGTCCAGCAAAAGAGATTGTATAGGGAAAGAAATTAAATATTTGTGAGCCACTGCAGAATATAGTTATTTAGTAAGTTGTAGTTGATACCAACAGTGTGAGAAAGTGTTGTTAGAGTTCAAGGTTCAAAAAATAAACACACATACACACACACACACACCACTACCACCACCACTACTGTCTACAAATGATGACATGGCTGCCAGCTGCCATTCATTAAGTATTTCATAGGGTCGTATAATTTACAGTAGAAAGACTTACTGGTCCTCTGCTCCAACTCCCTCGTTTTACAAATGGGGAAACTGGAACTTAGTTACGGTTACTTTAGGGTAACTCTCAAAGTGTGGTCTGGGTACTTTGGAATTTGAGTTCCAGAATGACAGTAGAATGTAAACTTCTAAAGTCATGGATTATCCAAATTCCATCAATGCTTTGCAGCCCAGGCTAGATCTTTGCCTTTCTTGGATGTCTTCTGACTACTTTCCATTCTCTTCTCTGAAATCTTATTTCACTTAATGCTTCCACCGTTAATTTTAGCTCTTAACCATTAATAATCTAAGACTATCTATCTGTTTCATTTGTACAAGATCTTTTGTCTCCTCCAATGAGGTGTTTAACACTCTGAGAGCAGGAAACATACCTTAAGTTACTTCCCATACTCCCTAGTTTGAGGCTGGCATAAAATAAAGTACTTAGTAAATACTTGTTGGATTGAGTTAAATGGAGCAGGCTTGTGGCATAGCATGTTAGAAATTGTACTGAATTATGATGCTACCCCTTATTCTAAGTCACGTGGTTCATCTTTATGGTGTGAAGTGTTGGTCTAGACTGAATTTTTGCCAAACTGATTTCTAATTTTCCCAGCAGTTTTGTAGAATATTGAGTCCTTACTCCAGTAATTCAACTCCTTACATTAGTGAATATTGTTCTATTATGTTTTTTTGCTTCTGTCTGTTCTGTACATAATCAAGTTCATTGATCAACCTATTTTTTTTAGTCAGTATTGGATAATTTGGATGGTTACTGCTTTGTGGTATGAAATCAGGAACTGGCTGTTTTTCTAGACTTCTTATTGTTTTTCCCCCTCCAGCCGTGCCCTGAAATATTCTCCCTCCTCACTCCTATGTCCTAAGATTCCCTGACTTCCCCCATGACTCCACTAAAATCTCACCTTCTATAGGAAACTTTTCCTGCTCCATTGCCCCATTTGAACATACTTTCCCTCTGTGGTTACTTTCTATGTGCATAATATAAATTTGCTTTCTATACAAATACTTGCATGTTTTCTTCTCCCTATTAGATGTAAGCTCCCTGAGGCCAGGGCCATTATTTTTCTGTTTTGTTTTCTATCTTTGTATCCCCAGAACTTCATAGAGTGCATGGCACACAGTAAGTGCTTAATAAATGCTCATTGACTGATTCTTGCTCTCAAGAACCTTCCATTCAATTAGGAGAACAGTTTGTACATATGTGATTAAGTTGACACAAGACAAATACAAAATAAATACAAGAAAAAAAATTTTTTTGCAGGAGGGAGGGCTGTGAGGGAATAAAAACTCTAGTGATTAAGAAAGACCTCTCATGTAGGAGCTGACATGTTAATACCTTGAAGGAAACTAGAGATTCCAAAGGTATAAGTAATACATATTGGTGATGAGGAAGTATAGGTGTGGGGAACATCCTAGGCAGAGTCCTGGAGATGGAAGATACAGTGTTGTGTTTGAGTAGGCCACTTTGGCTGGAAAGATAAACTGGATTCAATTTGTGAAGGAATTTAAATACCCAAAATTTTTTGTTTCTTTGTTTTATAACTCCTAGAGACAAGAGAGAGCTATAGAAATTTTGTCAGATTTAAGATTTACTCTGCAGTGAAGAAATTGGTAGCCTCTGTCAAGAGGTTGCCTAGTGGTCATAACACTGAACTAACTAGGAGTAGATACCCAGAGGAGGCTAGGAGATGCTGTTGACACTTGGCCATTATAGCTCACCCTAAAATTCTGACTCGGATCTTAGAAGAGCAAACAGCTTTCTGAAAAGTCACCCAGGGCTGATAACTCTAGTTCACAGTGATAGAATTCCATATTCTTTGTACTTGATGTGGATGGTGGCGTATCTGAAAGACACACACCTGTTCCTGTTGGCATGGACCAGACAGGAAGTGACCTGTTTGCTTCAGCTTTCTAACATATTCTTTCCATCCTTTGTATGTTTGAAGACATCACTGAGGAAAGTAGAAACAACATAACATTTTATTTATTCATTTCAATGGAAAATTTTGTTTTCACTCTTTGATGGATCTTTGGCTGACTTGGAACAGATGCTTTCTAAGCACCCTTCCCCTCAAAGTAGACTCCCAGAAAACCATTAAGCAAAACCACCAAACAGACACCTGGCATTTACAGACATTTACATTCAGAGATTAAGTTTTGGGACCCAATCTCTCTGTCTTCTTTCTTAGCTCTGGGATTTAAGAAAGTGTCAGTGTTTTGTACTTCATCATCCTCTCTATATATCCTCTGCAGACAAGGGAAATATGTTTAAAGTCCTAAAAATAGGGAAATCCAGAGAATAATCTTTGTGCTAATACTAAAGAGGGCAGAGATGAGAGGTTCATTCCCATGTCAAAGGGATCATGGAGAGAAGAGGAAGGGACCTGGCTTCTATCCAGCCTCCTCATTTAACAGATAAAGATATCAAAGCCCAGAGAACTTCATTGGCTTTCACAGAGTTACACAGGTAGTTAGTGACAGAGCCAAGATTTAACCTCCGGTCCTCTGCCTCCAAATCCAGCTCTTATTCTACTCTTCTGCCTTGCTACTTTCTCTAGCTGCTTCCTGGAGGTTAGCAGCTGGGAGTAGACAGTGAAATGCAGAGATTAGGCTAGACTGGAGGAGAAATTGAGGTTTCAAGATTCTTCGACTGGTTCTGGTGTCTTTACTCAGACATCAGCACAGATTGGTGGGAGGGTCATATGCTGACTGGCAAAGCATTTATATAATGCTTTAAAGCTTTGCAGAGTGCTCTCCAATTTATCTTTACCTGAGAGGAAGAGGTGACACATCTTCATTTGAGAAGTAAGGAACCTCAGGAAGAGAGGGGTTAAGTGACTTATCTGGAGTCAAACAGCTGGGGAGTGTCAGGCAGGATTCAAACTCAGTCCTTCCTGACAAATACTCTTTGCCCCCTGCCTGTTAGCTGCCCTTCCTGAACCCTTTTTTTACCTCCTGTTTCCTCTTCCATGTTCTATAGTCACTCAGCATAGCCCCGTCTGCCTCCAAGCTCCAATTTTCTCTTCCTTGTCAGTGATGACAGGGAAAAAAATGTCAGTTCAGGGTGCTTGCCAGGATTGAGATTTACTTAGTTGTTTGTCCACTTCTTGGTTAAGGTAATTGGGGCCATCTCCACTTATCTCGGTGTATATCTTGCCACTGGAACCAGATGGCTCCAGAGGAGAAGTGAAGTGGGTGACTTTGAACAGCCTTCCCTTACTTCAGTCCAGTTCACCTTTCTGATGTCATGGTCTTCTTCAAGAACAAGGAAAAGCAGCAACAGTGATTAAAGTAATTAATTTATACTAAGGTGTGAATAAGGCTATAGTATTGTGTAGACCAGAGATGATGGAAGCAAACTAGGGTTGTTTCCCTCTTGGATGTATTTGTGAAGTTCTGTAACTGTTGAATCTACGAACCTGGAAAATGATTAGATGTAATTGGTAAGGACGATGAGAAGAGTTAAGAATTATTTGGTTGTTACCCTGAGGTACTGAAGGATGCTAGTGCTAGCTCTCCGTAGAAATATGGAGGTTGGCAGGAGGTAGTAGACTCATGGAGGAAAATAATGAATTTTGCTTGGAATGTGTTGAGCTCAAGTTTCTTGTCAGGATTTGCAGGTGGAAATGTCTAGTAGGCAGTTAGGGATGTGGGCCTGGCGCTCAGGAGGGATGTTAGATCTGACCGTAAAGATTTGTGAGTCATCTGTGTAGATGTTATAACTGAACCATGGAAGTGCATGAGGTCACCACAAAAGAGAGTAGAGGGAGAAATGAAGAGAGCAGGAGCATTCGACTGCCGCATGATGGTGAGAAATGCTGAACCCACTGGTCATATGGCATTACAGGATCCAGGAGCTAGAACTGCAAGGAATCTGAAATGCCATCCTCTCTAATTCTCTAATCTTATATGTGAGGAAATCAAAGTTCAGGGAAATTAGGGAGCTAGCCTAAGATCCCATAAGGACTCTAGGGTGAGAAGCATTTATCACCAGACCAAAGAAAATCGATTCCTATTCTAGTTTCTTCTAGGAACAAATTTGCTCATTTCCCAGAGGCCTCATAGAGAATCAAATTAAAAAGAGAACTCTGAGGAAAATTGCAGGATAATGTTTTTATTGCTAGAAAGCAAGAAAAAAAGTTATCTCCCAAATAATAACTCATATTTGTGTACTGATTTAACATTTACAAAGCCCCTTCTCATAACAACTTTGGGAGATTAGCATTGTTATCCTCATTTTACAGATGAGGAAACTGAGGCTTGGGGTGGTTGAGTGACTTAATCCACTTGGTAGCTGTATGTGTGACAGGTTTAGAACTGGGATTCAAACTTGTGTCTTGATTCAGCATTCCTTAAAACTAAAACACATTGCATCTTATGGTAGAAAGCATGTTACATGTTGAATGCTTAATTTTGTAACATTGTATCCATTTTCAAATCTACACCTGTTCTCCGAGATTCATTTGTTATAAATAAGCTTACTAAGGCAAGGGACCATTTGATATAATTACGTCTTCCCTCCTTTAACCCCCTGATTCTCAGAAAAGGTAGAAATTTCATACTAACACAAAGAAAGTAGATTCCTTCCTTGCCCACAAAGGTAACTGAAGTGATTAATGCTATAACTGAGGATTTGTGCTAATAGTAACTTACGCTCATTGCACTTCCTAGCAGTCCTCTCAGGAAGGTAATATCAATGTGTCTACAGTGCACCTGACCTGAAATCAGGAAGACCTGAGTTCAAATACAGCCTCAGACACTTACTAGCTATGTGATCCTGGGCAAATCACTTCACTCTATTTGCCTCAGTCTCCTCATCTGTAAAGTAAGCTGGAGAAGGAAATGGCCAACCACTCCAGGATCTTTGACAAGAAAACCCCAAAGGGGGTCACGAAGAATCAGACACGACTGAATGATTGAATAACAGTAATGACCACAGATCATAATATAACAGTCTAGGGTGCTGGTCTCATTTGTTCACCCCAATTGTCCTCAAGCTGGCAAGTTTGGGGTTCCCAGGGAGGGGCTGCTGTCATGAAGTTACTACTCATGTCTCTGTTTAGAGTCCTAGGAGGTAACTTTTGCATGAGGATGAGTTAGGGAATGGGGAAGGAGAAATATAGACTGGGGATATAATCCTACCTCTTACCATTGTACCTCCAGGGTCCTCACTAGTATGCTTCCCATTTACACAAAAGAGTTCACTGTGTCACTATTAACCTTAAACATAGAACATTTACTTAATAAAGCAAAAGCAGGTGTTATCATAACACTCATCAGAAGGCATTGGTAGAGAGGCTGCTTCTTCACAAGTGGATTTTATCCATTTTCATGCTCCTTTTCTGCCCTTTTTAGCAACTAAACTATTTGCACACAAAAAGGATAGTACCTTTGATATCTGCCTATCTACATCTATATCTATCTATCCAATCTGTCTCTATCTTTGTCTTTCCTCTCTTTCTATCTTGGTCTGTCTATAACTGTCTGCCTTTCTCTTTTTGCCTTTCTGTGTGTATCTATTTGTCTGTCTCTTGTCAGTTTATAAAGATATCTTTCTATTATCTGTCTATATCTATCTTTCTGTCTGACTGTCTATGTCTCTGTCTCTGTCTAGATGAGGAACCTGAGCTATAGACTGGCCCATTTTCACAAGTCACTTAACTCCTGGGCTTCAGTTTTCTTATCTAAAAAATTGGACTAGATGACCACAAACAGCCCTAATTCTGTGACTTTAGCTTCCTTGGGCTTTATTTTCCTCATCATTTCCCACCCAGCTGCACCCATGAATTTCTTTATCATATGCCCAGAAGCCTCACCATCCTGCCAGATCACATCAATACCCTCTGCTTCCCTTTGAATGGAGGGTGGAGCACAGAGCTCCATCTAATCCTCCTTTTAAGGAGGGTGCCCAGGCCACTCATCTTTTCATTTCCCTTCCAGGTGTAGTCCTTTGGTTTAATTCATTGTGTCCGTCATGCCAGGGAGCACTATTGGTCACATGGCCAGTAAATGGCAGGACTGGCAAGAATTGGGTGGGAAGGCCTTGAACCTTAGCTCAGAGTTCTTGACAGTACACCAGAATGATTCTGTAATAGACCAGGCCCTTTGTGATGTTTAATTAGATTAAGTATTGATTTAAAGAAGAAAAACTCTTTCGTTCTTCCATGGCTTGGGTGTTAATAACATCATGAGCTAAAAGCTTGCATTTATATAGTAGGGATGTTTCCTTCAGTTTGTAGACTCAATGAGAAATTCCCATTTCCAATGATAAATAACACTTAGGAAATATTAACAATCAGTGGAGTTTCAGTTATTAATGATAAGCACTCCTCCAGAAGGCACAAGTTGAGTTTTCATGGGTGCTTGTTTTCTTACAACATAGATCTGAGTGTTCATCAATGGGAGAGTCTGCTCAAAGTCTAATTGCGGATAATAATCTAGACGTAAATGCCCGGTGCCTGATACTGTACTTAGACCTTTAGTGCTCGTTGCTGATTTATTAACTGAACACATGATCTACAGATGAGAGAGAAAGAGCGAGCAGCAGAGGCAGAAATTGGCTAACTCTATGGGGCAGGTCCCCAGAAAAATCAAACATTCCTGAAAAATCTGCCATTATGGTTTTAAAGGAGTAGGGCACCCAATATCTTGCAGTATTTATGGTGGGTACAGCCCAGTGGAACACTCTATGTCAAAACAATTGTTAGCCAATTCAATCTGAGCAGACCTTTAATTCTCCTTTTATCTTGGATGTGGCCAGAAACTCTTTGCTTGCTACTAAGAGAGAAACCCATACCTGATTTTACGTGAGTGATACCACCTCTTGACTTTTGACAAGTTAACAGAGTAATTGGGCTGCTCCTCAATCAATTGGGAAAAGACTTGAAGATTTGAGGAATGTTTCCTTCATCTTATATGCTAATGGAATCTCTGTAAGAGACTTTCAGATAGCTAAC
Organism: Bettongia penicillata ogilbyi; assembly: GCA_023548195.1. Lineage (NCBI taxonomy): Eukaryota > Metazoa > Chordata > Mammalia > Diprotodontia > Potoroidae > Bettongia > Bettongia penicillata. The sequence continues at coordinate 4,227,897 of JAJHZJ010000808.1, read as the reverse complement.
AAGAGCTTGGGGACTCAATTTTTGCACCTTCACCTCTTAGAAAAATAAATAAAAACACTCTTTTCTGTTAACAGTATTCATGGTTGCTTTGACCCCTGGGCTTGACATGATTGTGTTTCTCACACAATTCTTTATAAGGCCATGATACTTTTTTTCCAGTTATGTCTTTTTAAAATCAGTTATCGTTGAATTTCCTATGAATCCATATTTTTCTCTAAATTCTCCTTATTCCTCTTCTTTTGAATTATTTCTGCTTTATAGCTTCATAATTTACTTCTTGAGAATGAAATCCCTGGGTCAACTTTCTCTGTAAAATATTAAACCATTGGATTCTGCTTGTCCTTTCTTGGGATCCTTTTAAATCTGCTCACCTAAAATACATGGTGCATTGCCGATGGTAATTGCCTTTTCCTTTCCTTTATCGTGAACTCTGTGGTAGAGTGGTCACTTGCCCCCCAAGTTCTGACATTTCTTCTTCAGCAACTAGTTCCTCCTTGTTGATCAGAACATGATCCGGAGTAGCATTTCCCCTGACTGCTTCCTCTAACTTTTAAAGAATGAAATTTCCATTTAGGCAGATTACAGATTTGTCAGATGTTCTGCTTTTGGCAAGAGGAGATCCAGCAAATGATCAAGTCGTAGTGGTGTGAATCCCCTCTTCCCTGTAATATCATGCGTTTATGCCAAGTTGGTAACATACTGCTCATTTAATTCCCTCTTTCCAGTAGTATTATATCTATGGTGGTGTTGTTTCTGTTTCTACCTCCACTGAATGTCACCCATATGTTCTTTACCATATTTCCCTTCTTCTGTTTAGCCTTTCCCTGCATGAGTGTATGGTACAGTGCTATTGTACACATGTCATCTTCTTCTCCTTTTGAGTAAAGTATACTATTTGAAAGCAAAGTTTCAACCATAAGTACCATACCATAGTGTCAGATATACTCATGAGGTCTTGGAGACTATCTTGTACTAGCTCTTCACTTTTGACATTTGCTTTTTTCTTAAGAAACTCTGTAAGTGGTCAGTAGAGACGAAAATACCACACATATTACTAAAGTCAAAGTTGCATTTACTGTAAATACATAGCTACTAGGACATACTTTGGCAGAACCAAACATAGCATGCTTTCTGGGGTCCTTTCCAATTTCTCCTTGCCCTGCATATATACTTACGTGATGTGAACTCCACAAGCCTTCTCTTTGGTAGCTCTTTTGCCTATATCTTTTGGTTCATCACTGTAAATTAAGTGTATTCTGAGTTGTGCAAATCTTATCAATTGAGATCAACCCTTCTCATTTGATCTCATTCTCAAAATACTTTACTTTTCTGTATGATAAATTCTCTGGCCTCCTTTGGGGAGTGGGACAAGGTTTTATGTAGTACACAGAAAGAGTCAAGACCCAAGCACAAACGATGTCCAATGAATTTCAGTTATTTAATGAAGTCACTACACCTCATATTTTCTTATTGCTGTTCTCCACAGGAATGAGGAAGTTACTGGCTCAAGGCCACATGTGGGCCTCTAGGTCCTCAAGTGTGGCCCTTTGACTGAATCCAAACTTAATCAAGGATTTGTTCTATAAAACTTGGACTTAATCAAAAAGCTGCACCCAAGGACCTTGAAGGCTTTAAGTTCCCCACCCCTGATGTAGTACTTTTCCTCTACCTCACTGGATACTAGGTGGTGTGTGCATGTCTCCTTAGGGAGGGGATAAACCTCACCAAGTAGAATTCCTCATCTTATGATTAATTGTTAGAGCTCTGAGCTCTGTAGAAGAGATTTGTAAACAAGATTTTTAGGAGGTGTTGGTAACCTACACTAGACAAAGAAAGTACAACCATATGCTACATATAGCAGACACCAGGAATGGAAGAGTAAACTAGCTCCAGCTTGAAGGGCACTGGAAGTTCAAGCAAGCACTGCCTTGTAACTGGTGTTAGGGGAGGGAGGAACAAGGAATACAGTCAGAAAGACTGATATGGGAGAAGTAGAGAATGAAAATGGGAATTAGAGCGAAGGCTTCGAGATGCCGAAGAGTCACAGTAGGAATTAGGATATGGTCTCCTTTCTGCCAGAAAGATTTCTGTGACCAGAGAGGGCACACCCTGGTCTTAAGGCACTTCTGATGTTCAGCTCCCACCTCCATTCAATACCTGCTAATCCTCTACTAATCCTCTGCACCTGTGCCTATGGTGGGGCCCAGATAATGATGTTGCCTGAACTCATGTAATTTTGCAATAACATTGTTAATGTATTCTAACCAAACTTTATTATAAAGTTGTGAAATCCCACTGTAATATCATTCACCTATTCACCATTCACCCATTTGAAATATTGTCATATCTCCATTACTTTCTGTAACATAATTTTTCCTAATGTGTTTTTATTAAGCTAATTAATCATACTGAGTGAGTTATGGCTATGTAGCCTGAATATGGCCCCCTCCTGGCTAATCCTTATAATCACCCACTGCTTCTCCTTTCCCCATCCCAACCCGTCATGCAACCTGGAATGACTCCAGACATTGTGAATTTAGTATGGTCTCTGATTCCTACAGAGGAACAGGAAAGGGTCGTAGGTATCTACCAGTGTTTTATTTCTTATATATTGTATGTCTTCTATTTGTGTTATGTTTGAGGGCATCTTGAGAGAGGAAATAAGGAAATCAAGTCATTTTAGCAGGGTTTTACTATTAATGTAAAACATTTTTAATTATACTGGATTTAGTAGTCTCTTACCAATCATGCCATTCTTAAGAAGTAGAGGATAGTTATTTATATTGTCCAGTAAATTAAGCGTAGGGTTGTATAGAAAGAAGGTTTTTAATATGTCTGAGATTAGGGCTTTGCTTACAAGACCCCTAATAAATTCAGTAAACATTTATTAAGCCTATACTCTGTGCATAACGTTGTGCTAGGTACTAGGAAATATTACAGATATCAATAAATCATAGGTACATAGATTTAGGCAGAGATTCTTTACTTAAGATCCATGAATCTGGTTAAGAAGTTGTTTTTTTTTTAGCTGTATATCAGCATAATAGGTTTCCTTTGTAATCCTAAGAATTTTATGCAACTAAAAATAGTATTTTGAGAAAGTCATATGTTTCACTAGACTACCAAAGGGATCCATGACAAAAAATAATAGTAAAGGTTAAGAACCTTTGATTTAGAGCTAAAAGGGACCTTAAAGGTTTTCTAATACAGCCTCTGTATTTGGCTATTGAAGAAACTGAGACCCAGAGGGGTTGAGTATTGGGCCTTAGGTCACTCTTGTGTCTGGCTCTTTAGGATCCCATTTGGGGTTTTCTTGCCAAAGGTCCTGGAGTGGTTTTCCACTTCATTCTCTAGCTCATTTTACAAATGAGGAAACTAAGGCAAACGGGGTTAAGTGCCTTACCCAGGTTTACACAGCTAGTAGGTGTCCTGAGGCAGGGATTTGAACTCATGAAGATGAGTCTTCCTAACTCCAGTCCCAGGACTCTGTTCACTGCCACCTAGCTGCCCTAGACCTTAGTTTACAGAAGTAGTAAGTTTCTGAACCAGGATTCAAACCTAGGTTCTCTGACTCCAAATCTGGCCATATTTTCATCGCACCAGATTACCTCAGTATGGTAGTAAAAATAACCATAGTATTTGATCAGTGTTTTATAGCGCTCAGTAAATATGCACGGTCTGCTATCATGGAACTTCAGACGTTAGACTACACATACCAATAAGTATGATTTAAAGTCAAACATGAATACATAAGAGAAGTATAAACAGGTATTGCGTGGAAAAAGTTATAAGGGAAATTGTCATGAAAGAAGTGACATTTGAACTACATCCTGAAAGATAAATAGGGTTTCAACCATAATTATCTGCTAGGTGCCTAGCACTGTGCTGGCCATTGGCTATATCATGGTTCCTCTCTAGTGCTTCCAAATAAGGTATCTAGAAGCAAATAGAGCAAGCAGCACTTAACATATGTATTTTCTGCAAAATACACCTTGATTATTTACTTAAATACCAGTTATTACAAAGTAGTAGAATTTAGACATACTGTGCAAACATACAAGAAGGTCTATACATACATCCTTGCCCTAGAAACCACCTATTCCCCAGCCATGCTGTAATGTAATAAGTAAATACTACTAGCATACTAGAGGTTGTATATAGAACATGGCTAAGCATTGTCTTTAATCTTAAAACCCAAAATGAGACCAAACAAGCCATGAAGATGTAAAGACATAGACTGAACATGGGAAACCCTTGCTGTTTGGGTTTCTTTTTCCTTATGTTTAGTTCTGTTGGAAAAACAATGGATTGGGTAGTCTGGGTCATTAAAGTCAAGTCTGAAAACAGATTTGAAAGAAAATAAATGTCTTGCTTGTAGTAGATGCTTGAAAACTATTTTGTTAAATGAGTGAATGAATGAATGTTGAATGTGGAGAGATGATCATAGAGATAAAGTGAGCTAAAGTCTGTTAATATCTTATTCCAAAGCTTCATTGTGGCATATGAAAGGGATTTGGAGATCTCAGGTTCAGTGTTGGGAGCACAAGCTGTGCTATGTCTTACCAATATGGAAAGAGAACAGGAAGAATTCAGCACTAATTATCGATTGTCTTCCTTCAAAAATACAAGCCAGATGCCACCTCCTATCCTTAGTTTTTTCTTTGGCCCTTCTCCTCCAATCCCAATTATTAGTATTCATTTGATTTTGAAATTCCATGGAATTCTATGTATGCTTTGTATATGCTTTTTTTGTGTACATGTTGGAAACTTGAGAGAGAGAGAGTGTGTGTGTGTACATTAATATAATGATGGGGAGGTTCCATAAAAACCATTGATTCCCTCCACCTACATTATTCAGACACTTTACTAACCTGACCTGCTCCCACTCTCACCCCCCAGCATTCCAGTCTTTCACATTACTCATCCCCATGTACTCTGTGATCCAGGAACACTGTTCCCCTTGTTGTTCCTTGAACAAAACATTCTCTCTACATATTTGGAGCATTTTCAGTGGCTGTCCCCCATGCTGTTTCTCCTATCTGGTTTCTTTGGTTTCCTTCAAGGCACAGCTAAAATACAACATTCTGCAAAAAGCCTTCCCTGACTCCCCTTGATGCTGATGCTTTCCCTTGATGGATTGTCTTCATTTTGTCCTGCATACGTCTTCTTTGTACATTGTGTGGGATTGTGAACTTCCCAAGCAGGAATTGCCTTTTGCCTTTCTTTGCATCCCCATCACTTAGCACACTGCCTGGCACTGTATTGCAGTACAGCATAGGCTAAATAGGGTTTTGTGGACTTGTCTCTGTGGGAAAATTTAGCTTCAAGTTCCAAACAACTCATTTATAAGCAGGCTCTTGGCACACTATTGAACAGTTGGGAACTGACTTGCATTGGGTTTGCTTAAAGCAGAATACACCTGCATTATTCTGGGGACCAGTGTAAGCAGGAGGAAGTGTGAAAGGAGTATAGATATATGGGGAAAGAGTGGAAGAAGCCACTTTGAAAATAAGAACAAGGTGATTGGTGGTGGTGATAGTAGAGAAAAATGGGAGATGAAGGTTTGAATGAGTCTGGTAGCATAATGAAGAAGGAATTTATAGGAACCAACTAAAAAGTCCAGGAGTTAGTGCAACTTACCTATTATAATATTGTAATCTACGTAGCCAAATATTATGTAGCAGGCACTATGAATGGTATATGAGAAAAAGGTCATGAAAAGTAGTGAAACTGTGGGATGTAAAGATTGCCCCCCACCCCCCACATATAGTCTATTCTGGTTTCTGTCTCTTCTGTAAGTCATTTCAAAGAGTAGCCAGAGGTGGTAATGACAAGGCAGAAAGTGATGACTGACTGGATGAAAGGGGAAGAAAGTTTGGAAGCCTTCTCATCCTGCCCTTTTGAGACAGAGGTGTCAAGGCATGACAACCCCAAATAGGTAAAAAATTAAGTCTTAGAGAAGCTGACTTGCTCCAAGTCAGAGAGGGCAGAAACGAAACTCAGGCTTCTCTACTCGTACTTTTACCTTTGTTCTACTTAACTAAGATGAAGTCAAGTAAGGAAACTGGAAATAAAAGAAAACCACTGGAGAATTAAAGACAAATTCTCCAGTAGTATACAGAAGGGCAACTGGGGCAGTGCAGTGGATAGAGTTGCAGAACTCAGGAAGACTTGAACTCAAATCCATGTTCCAGCAGTGACTAGCTGTGTGATTCTGGGCAAGTCACTTAACCCTGTTTGCCTCAGTTTCTTCATCTGTAAAATGAGCTGGAGAAGGAAATGATAAGCCCCTCCAGTGAATTTGCCAAGAAAATTCCAAATAGGTCACAGAGTCTGAAAAAAATAACTGACCAACAAAAACAGTTTTTAAAAATTATATGCATATTATTACAAAATATAAAAAATTCAATAGAAACATTTCTCATTTTTCTAGTTTGCTTGTGTTTGTGTTTGTTCATGCTTAAACAGAGAGGAATGAGGCAGGTGTCCATCCCATTTTCTTTTCAAGAGGATCTGAATCATCTTAACTACCTTGCTTACTTTTCTTCCTTGAAAATGCCACATCAGCCTTCCCCCTCCTAGTACCAAGGGGAGCTGTGTCTGCTCTGTCCATGTAAGTACTTGATAATATTGAATAATTTCCAGGCAGAAGTTCCTTGTAGCATCCTTGCCTCTATCTCATGAATAACTATGGTAACACCTGTAGGTACCTGACATGGTGGAGCCTAGAGTGCTCCAGCGCCAGCCATTTTCAGTTATCCTCCATTTGTAATTGTTAACTTGAATGGAATGCAACACTTCTGGTTTGGAGCAGTTGGCTTTGAGCTGTGGCTAACTTGACGGATACTGAAAAGGGCAACGACTTACTTATTACTGTTTGTTACTGAGGATGGCAATTTATCAGAAGGTGGGTTGTTGGTTTTAGGGTTTGGATTTTTTTTCCTCCAGTTTTCTTTTCTATAATTTGTGTTTAATTCTTCCTCGTAAACGTCCATGTCAGAAGTCCAGGTGTACCTTCGCAGCTGTCTGGTGTTGCTTGTGTGTACAGATTTATTTGTAAATACTGTGCTCGATTAACTCTTCCCTTTCACAATTTTTTTTTTTCAGTTACGGCTTGCCCAGGCTTGCTTGGGGATTACAACATAGAGAACTTTGTAATCATCTTTTTTTTATTAAAAATCCAACATTTCTATTGTTTTGATGTATTTTTGTTGACTTTTCTTCTTCTTCGAGTTCTTTTAAGGGGCAAGTGTAGAAATAAAACCATGTTCCTTCATTTACATTACTGTACATCCCATGGATATCTTTGTGACCATTATATTGTGTTCTCTCAATGGTGTTTGCACTGAGGGTGGGACACAAGGTTGTTTAGTGCCTCGTAAAACATTTACCAAAAGCAGTGAGCCATGGTTTTGAAGGGCATTCCGTTGCCAGAGTGTAGGAGGAGAGTACAATCCAGGGAAAGCAGAACAGCAGGTATTTGGCAGGTACTGACTTTTTTACTTCAATATTTATCACATTTAAAATTTGAGATTACGTGTGACTTTTGTTCAGTTTGGGGGGCTGTTGAAGAGACAAGGGTGGGGGAAAATGATATCTTTTTTGTGTACTGTATTTTTCCAAAGACTTATTGGTAATGGTCAGTTTTAATTGTTTTCGATTTTGCTAGAGAAAAGCAGCATGGAGACTTATGATTGAGACTTCTGGAGATTTGTGTTTGCGTTTTTACAGTGCTTTGAGCTAGGCTTTTACTTGAATGAAGAATTTAGAACCAACTGCAGAGGTTCTAGGAGGTCCTGGTGTGATAGTGATTTATGTATGGGCTATGATTAGTGACTGTTCTATTAAAAAGTTTCACCGAATAGTAAATCTTAAAATGTTTTTTTAGTGCCTTTCATTCTAGTAAATTCAACTTAGATTGCGGCAATGCTTAGGCTAAAAGACCTTGTTCAGTCTGCATTATCTGTATTTAAGATACAGAGAGAAGGAATGACTTTAGACAGGAGATTGACTGACTTTGTGATTGCAGACATCAGTATAACAAACACTCCAACAAAACTGGAATTTTAACATGCTGAAATTATTAATGAGAAATAAATCTGGCAAATTATAAAGAGAAGATGAGTTATTGATGTTAAACTTACACATATGGTAAGATGCAGTGTGCCTTAGTCAAATGCATATATTTGGGGGTTTTTTTTTGCTTTTGTTAGAAGTAGAAGATCTATATATCTAGTCACGTCATTTGTAAAATGTGTATGGCTGTTCAGGAAAGGACTTAAAGTATAGAGTTCAGTCCCTTGCTACTTCAGGTCAAAGTTCAAGGAAGTGCTTTTCAATATGCTATGTAGGATTTGATTGCTCATCAGGTGTAGCTACATGGTAGGAACACGGCACAGGCACACACGGATGTTACTAAAATTGAGCAACTGGATGATCATTTCAATATGTGATTTGGATACAGTTTGGCCAGATGACCTTGGCAATGGCCAGAGTAAAGAGCTGTCTCAAGGCAAAGCTAAAAAGACTTTCCCCAATGCTTCAAGTCCTATAGCTTTAATATTGCTTTTAAAAAAAACTCCTTAAGGTGTTAGGGTGGGGCAGGGGGTGGGAGGTGGAGTGATGGATACTGCACCTTTCCTGAAGAAAAGTTCCAGTGTGTGCAGGGGCAAATAGTGTTAATCTAATGACCTCCCTTCTCCTGCCAAAGGACATTTCATTTCACTAGTGAAGAGCTGATTTTTTTTTCCTTTTTTACTATTGCATCAGAAAATATGGATCATTTAGTGGCAAGGTTGTGGTCCCAAGAGTCATTTTATGCCCTGGCCATTAAAATTTGATGTAAATTGGTTTATCTGTCTCGTTTCTGTTTCTTTCCTTAAAGTAAGAGTTCTTACCTTTTTGTATGTCATGGATCTCTTTGGGCAATCTGATGAAACTTAGCCTAAAGCCCTTCTCAGAATAATGGTTTTAAGTGCGCACAAATTAAAGTACATAGAATTACAAAGGAAGCCGATTCTGTTGATATAAAGTGATCAAAAAAATTTTTTTTAAGAAGTCTATGATCAATGATCCCTGGGTTAAGATAACCCCTGAAAAGAGAAGATTAATTTCATAGATGTGTCGTTTTGATCACTTAATGAGTGCTAAGCCCTCATGCTTCTGAGAAACTGTTCCTCTATAGAAATGAAAGGAATAATGACACTCAGTTATGTTTAAAAAAAAAAGAACATTACGTGATTGACTTTTAATTTAGATGAACTAATATAATTTAAAATCTTAAATGTTATTGAAACACAAACATTTTGATTGGCAAAAAAGTTGAAAATCAAGTTCTAGGAGTGAACAAGTGTGGCTTTGTCTCATTTGTGTCCAGGGAACTCCATTTCTTAGTTAATGATTATGATACAAGGGAGCTTGGAATACAGTAAATGGACGCAGACAAGATGGTTTCCAGGTATTTCTAATCCCTTTATTTCACTTATTACCTCGTAAATCTAGAAAGTGGGTCTATTTTCATATCATTTTCAGAGTTTTGTTTTTGGTTCTGTCAGAGTTTGCTGAATCAAACTTTGGAATGACTCTAGTGTTTTGAATTTTGCTGTTATTTTACATAAAAGTACGTGGTGCAAGACAATGCACTGCCCTGGTTTTTGCAGCCGTAGATCACACGCTAAGGTGGCCATTGGTGGTAGCAGAGATCATATAGGGAAGTGTTGAAAGGAACCAGTGGAAGTATCTGGGTTAATCTTTTCCTCGTACAGGTAAGGAGATCTGAAGTTTAGGGAGGCTGAGAGACTTGCCCAAGACTACCCAGAACGTAGCCAAAATTGGGTCCTTTAACTGCATTTCCACCAGTCTTCCTATGGTGTCCCAACTCTAGTGATGTAACATAGAACATTCTCTGATATGAGTGCACTGAGGAGACCCAAGTTCAAACCCCACCTTTGCTTACCAACTTGCTCTCTGACCTAGAGTAAATCAGTTTTAGCCTCTAAGTTACAGTGTATCTATCAGTAAAATGAGAGGGTTGGACCGCGATGACTCAGCTTTGACACTGTTCTAATTTGCCCAGAATCATTTCACAGAAAATGGCTATTCATGATTTGATATGTGTGGATCCTTCAGGAAAAAAGTAAAAGGCCCCCAAAATGCATTGACACATTAAAAAAAATCTCCTACTGTGATTTTATTAGTATAGGAATATTTCAGTGAGTTGATTGCACCCACTACCAACCTCTAGATCAACAGCTATTCTGCTACTTACATTATGTGTCAAGAGAGACTTGAATTGTCTTGAACCTGAGGCACACCTTCTGTCTAGTCACTGCCTGTCACATAATAGGTACTTAATTAATGTTGGAATTTAGCTTATGTGGGGTAACTGAATCCCTGAGAAGTACCTCAGTTAAGTAGAAGGGCACTGGTCCTGAATTATCCAGAGCATAGACAAAAATCCAGAAGTTAGTCCCACAGGAAGTCTCTCAGGAGTAGCCAATATATATGTCAACGTCCATTCATTCAACAGTAGTCGACAAATGTTCATTAAGTACTTCCTATGTGTTTTGTTCTGGCATTGCAGAAAACACAAATTCAAATAACAAGTAGCCCTTGCTTATAAGAAGGTTATAATAATAAAGCAAATAATTCCTCAGTCATAAGCATCTTAACTTCTCCCCTTTCTCAGAGCCTTTTGATTCTTTACACAAAATTGTAGCAAGTTTGACTTTCGGTTTACTAGGGTGCAACAGATTAGATATAGCACTTACTGGTATCAAGCAGCAATACCTGACAGGGGAGAAGCAGAGAAACTATAACAAGCTGACATAAAAATGCAAAAAGCACAGAAGACCAGGACCATTTAGTATATGAACATACTATACCCTGAGTAAAACTCAAAGATATCATTATGTTAAAGTTGTGATTCACGAGAGTACAATAAATGGCTTTCGTAATGACCCTGGGTCAGCACAATAAAATGAAACTATTTTCACTTTATTCTCCTTAGGAATACATTTAATTGTAAAAATATTTCTGTTCAAAATGATTTTGTGTGTGTGAACTTCAGAAAAACTCCCAACAATGAGAGATAAATAATATTTTTTATTCTCTTTACATCTCCTCTTTTTCTTGTAAAAAAAAAAAGGTTAAAAAATAGTCAAACCAAGGAAATACTTTGAGATGTACTGAAATTTTTCTTGTATGACTTTTCCATAAAAATAAAGTGGTCTCCCAATGAAAGTGATTTGTCTTTTTATTATCTAGAGCATTTAAAAGTAGGTTGAACACTAGAGAAATCATAGCGCACCATTTCCTGATCAAGAAAAGAACCAGGTGATCTACTAAGACCTTTTTTGGTTTTGATTCTCAAGATTCAGCTTTTATTTTATAACAGAGAGCTCCATCTTTCATTAGACAGCCTTCTACTAACCCTATGTCCTTCTGTCATTCTTTCCCCACCTCCTGCCCTCTTTTCATCAGCAGAGGCAGTTTTCATTTTCTCAGACTTCTATTCTTGAGAAGTTTTCCCTCAAAGTTTGATCTTAAATTCTGAGTGATTTCTGTTTGTAGACACTTTTTTTCTCTCTTGAGGTACATTGATTTATTCTGAGTTAGCCCATCGTGTGTTTCTCTTAAGATCAAGTTTTGCTACCTATTCGACAAAGAAATATCCAGTCACCATAAAGTTGAGTGAATTTCAGGATTACCTAAGAAAATAGAATGGGAGTCAAAGGGGTATGAGTGTTAGATTGGGGATAAATGAGGTACTTAAGTTCCTAGAACCTTTTGCATAAAGATGACTTACATGGTCAATGTCTTGGACTCAACACAGCTTTTGGAAACCATTTTAACTGAAGTGTTTCAAATCCTTCTAAGTTTCCTCTTGATTTCTGTGTTCTTCAGTGGGAGAAATGTCCCACCCAATGGAAGCACCAACGAAGGGCAATAAATATTACCATACCCACTACCACAGAAGCATGTCAAGACACAACTTGTGGAAATAATAGAACATGCTGCTATATTATTATATGTAGGTTAAAGTGTTGTTGTTAGAACTATTGAAATGGTGAATATTTTGAGATAATTTTTTGAAATGTGCTTTTTATTAGAATTTTAAACCACTCATCGTTTTCTCTTCTTTGATTTTGGCCACAGATGGGCTAATTACAATGACCAAACTCTTTTTTTTTCTCAAAGAGAACACAAATGCATAACTATAGGGTGAGAATTGGACATTTTCAGCTACTGCTGGAAAGATCAAGTGATAAAATCAGATTGTTCCCAGAGTTAGAATCAGGCTTCTTTTCCTAGAAGCTCATGGAAGCAAGTAGTCAGCCCTCAAAAGTGCTTATAAATTGAACTGAAAATGACCGTGTGTTTGTCCAGTGTAAAACAACACCTAGAAGATATGTAGGACTGGCAATGATTATGAGCATTTTACAGATGAAGAAACTAAGGCTTAGAAGTTAAGGACATAAATTAGCAACGGAATTGGGACAAGGACCTGGGCCTCTTTCTTCCCAACCTATACATTTCTCTACCAGGTCACATGATCTCCTAAATGGTGTTTCACTGTGTGTCCTGCTTTCATCAGCCTCAGCAATCCATGGATCAGACACCAGAAATCATTTCCATGATATGGAGTATATGAATTTCATGTTGCTATGTCTCAAATACTTGTTAACTATCTGAAATTAGGGGAAACCACCCCAAAAAAATCAGTTGACAGAAGTCACATGTATTGGTGTGTCTCCACATAGTCCTTCCTGATAATAAGGTCTAGATCTAAAGGAAAGAAATATACCAAGGAAGGGAAAGCCCAAAGAGATGCACTCAAGCTACTCATCTCCCTTGATTATGGCATCCCTTTCTTAAAGAGTAGGTCCCTAAAGCCACAACAATCTGGATATCCAAATTATTCTTTTCCAGAAAGAACAAAGTAGTGGCATAGCAAAGGCTCTTCCATATAGTAATATTGTACAGGTACAAATGTGGGTGATAGGACAAGAAAATGGGCACATTTCATTGGACTCACCATGAAGGCACTTCAGAGTAGACCCTGGGTGCATCCATGAGTCAGCTTTCTTAGTACTGTATTTAGAATCAAAGGACTTGGGTGCTATCAGTGTAGCCTCAAGCAAATTCTGGGACTCAAGTTTCCTCACCTGTAAAATTAAGAATGTTGAACTACATATGTGACCCTTCCAGAAATCTGTGAGTTTTATCCTTATGACTTACAGTCACTTCATAGTCTTCTAGGAAATGCCATTGAGGTAACTTCAAAGGGAGTGGGGGGGGGGCTCCTTCCTGTTTCTACTGTATGGTTTCTAATGCCATACTAACCGGCTGGTGGAAGAAACTGCCCTTTCTTTCTGTACCTACTCTAAAAGTTGTGCTTGTGTCTGGAGCAGCACCAGTATTCGTGTCTCTTTTGGTTGAGCTCTTTCAGATTCGAAAGCCAAAGGCAGGGCTGGAACCAAGTACATAGGCTGTCCAGTTGCTTGGGCTAATAATGAAATAATTCCCCATATTTCTTGAAAGTAATTTTACAACTTTTTCTCACTTAATCCTCCCCGATACACTGTGGCGTGGGCCATGCAGAAACAGGGAAAATGTAGTGCCTTAGTATTATGTAGAGATGACTAAAGAAGTCATGTAGTCAGTCCATCCCCCACATTTTACAAATGAGGAAACTGAACTTCAGAGAAGGTGAAGTAATTTTGCCCACAGTCACGAGATAGTTAGTGTTGGATCTGGGACGAGAAACTGGCCTCCTGACTGCTGGTCTGGTTCTCCATTACTCTACAATGTCTGTCTACTAAAAGCAGGGCTAGTTTACTTCATGGGAGAGCCACCAAAATCCGCAGGGGAACAAACCTGAAGTAGACAACCAGGAGGGAATTTCTTTTATCAGGTAAGAGACAGGACAGAATTTATTCTAGTCTTGGGGAGAATCACTTTTTAAATCTCTTTCCCTCTCTCTCTCTCTCTTTCTCTACTTCACTTTCTCTTTCTCTCTCCCTTCTTCTCCCCCCTTCCCACCCCACTCATCTCTCTCCTTTTCCTTTTCTCTGTCTCTCTCTCTATCCCTCCCTCTCTAACTCTCTCTCACTCATTCTCTTTTACCCTCTCCCTCCCCTCCTGAATAATTCCCTGGAAGGAAGTTTGCACACGTAACAGGAACTGGGCAGTCACTGAACTCTTGCTTAATAACAGATTCAATAGATTCAGCAGTGCCATGTATGCCTTTTTTTTTTTTTTTAAAGGATTGTGAAACCTCAGAATTTAACCTAACCATTGTTTAAGCAAGCCTGATCGCCTTGTCAGTCACAAATGCCACCTTTGGCTCCATTTTAAAATATGAAACAAAGACTTTTGTTCTGCAGGGCTAATAGAAGTTTCTTAACTAAAGTACAGCTCTCAGTAGGGCCCATTTTTTGCCCTAGAGTCCCAATCATTCAATGTTTTAGACCATCCCTACTGAATTTTTCTACATCTCATATCAGAGAACAAATTAAAGGAGGAAATAAAACTTTTCACTTCCTGTTAAATATATAAATGCTAGTTGAATTGAATATTTTTGCTATTCCATGTCTGAAGGCTTTAATACTATTTACAACATTAGCTAGTAAAATTAAATGAAACTTCTGTCTTGCTTGGAAAAAATCTTCATTTGTAAAGTATGAAATTGTATGGGAAACAGACAAATTTAAGATCGTACAAATTATGCAGGGTATGAGATCTATGGAGGACTTATGGAAAGACATAAACAAGAATCTTACAGGAAAAGAAAGCATTTTGAGAGATTTTGAACTTTATAGGTTTAGGGAGTAACCAGTTTCTTCATCTGTAAAATGGGGGTAATAGTAGCACTTACATTTCAAAGTTATTGTGTGGATCAAATGAGATAGCATAAAGTGCTTTGCAAACATTAAAGTGCTATATCAATGCTAGAGGTTATTATTCTTATAATTTCATGAATCTGGCATATTATTTTATATATGTCAAAGTTTTCAAAATGAGTAAACTGTTCTTGTGTACTGGGGTTCAAGTAAGTATGAAAGTGTGTAGTGTGGTGGAAAGAGGGCTGAGCTGGGAGACCAGGGACTCATTCAAACCCCAGCTTTGCCTTTGATTTAAGTGTATTATGTCAGCAAGTTGATGAACCATTAAGTGCCCTTTCTCATTTACAATATGACTATCATCTGTCCTCTGTTTCCCAAAGAACTGTTGCCTAACAGTAAGCCAAATGGGAGAAAAGGTTCTGCAAAGTAAAAATTAAATATTTTTTAAAAATTTATATCAATATTCTGTGCTTGCATTGGCAACACCTGGACTGTGATTGGACTGATACAGAGATGATTGCTTAGCGTGGCCTCTGTACAAGGGTGACATGCAAATTTGTGAAGCATTCCCCATTTTTGTATTGTCTGGTCTATATTCTCATATGTTTATTTTCTCTGGTTTCTTTTTTCTGTTGACTTGGATAAATGAATTTCTTTGGTAAGACAGGTGTAAGATATCCTATAGGATTACCTAATAGAGCTCACCAACCATATACTATTATAGCCAGGTGATGCTATAGAGAGAATACTGAACCTGGAATGGGGGGGAGCTGAGCTCAGTTCAAATCCAGCCTCAGACACTCGGTAACTGTGTAATCACAGGCAGGTCATTTAACCTCTTTCTGATTTAGTTTCCTCATCAGTAAAATGAAGATCATCTACCTCATAGAGTTGTTGTGAGACAAATAAGATTTTTGTAAAGCCTTTCATCATCCTTAAACCATTATATAAATGGTAACTATTATCCTTACTGATGGATATTTTACAAATGCTTCCTTTCTGAGCTAAAGGTCAGACTATATTAAAGAATAAAAGTTACGTGGGACACGGTCAAATTAAGCTCATATAAAATCTGCAGGATATGACCCTGCCCCCCTTACTCCAGGACAGTTTTTAAATAGAAAGAAAGTAATATTGAATAAATAAAAATCTAAAACTTGGATAGCCTGACTCTGAGGTATAGAACAAAAATAATATTAGAAATAAAGATCAGAAAATTTAAACTTTTCCTAGTCTGCAAAGGCAGAGCTTCTGACTTCTGATTATATGTATCTTGCCATCTCATCTTTCACCATAAAAATCATTTTATTATTATAAACTGTTGACATAACTTCAATTCTCTTACAGAAATGAGGCTTGCAGCTGCCTTAGAATTCTATCTGGTGACCCTAGCAGTGAAAAGAATATATGGGCATCTACTGTAAGGGATTGGATGTACGAGTGACACTGGGGAAGTACATAATCTCTCAAAGCTTTCTTGTTAAACTGCTTCAGGTTTTTAATCTCCTAAGCATCTGTAGAATTCCCAAGGTTCCTCATAATCTGCATTACTCAAAACCAGAAAGAAATTTCACTCTTCCATGTTTCTCTCAAAATCATAAACAGCCATTACTCAGGAATCAAAAGAAGGCAATTCCTGTCTTCTCCCTTTAGCTAATTGTAATTCATCCTTATATAGCACATTAAGGTTTATTCATTACTTTCCTTACACCAGCCCTGTGAGGTAGGACATGCAAGTATTATTATCCTTATTTTATAGATTAGGAAACTGAATCCCAAAAAAGGGTAAGTGATATAAAAGCTAGTGTGTCTCAGCGCTAGAGCAAAATAAAGGTCTTTTGGGTTCTAATCCTTGCTACCCTTGTCCATAGGCATCCTGCGATGAGCTACTGGCACCAACTAGAATTTGGGCAGACCCCAAGCATTCCTTGAGCTGGATTCTCACCATTTAAGTGATCTCGCGCCATTTGGACCCAGGATCTCTTGATCTCTATTTTGTGATTTTGGGTTCTCAGCTTGGATTCAGCTCTTGCTTCTTAAGTGATCAGCCAAGAAAGAGGGGAGTGTAAACATTAAACATTAGTCATCTGTTTTTTTGATTCTACGGCCAAACGTTGCCCTAAGTCTCTGCAACCTTAACAAATTAAACCTCATTTTCAGATTCTGTGCGGTTGAACATTCATTGATTTACACAGATAGCCTGTAACCACTTCCTACCCAGGAGAGGTGAGAATGGCAGCATTTTTTCGGAGTTCTTGGCAGAGTTCAAGGAACTGCTTAAAGTCTACTTTTGCCTTCATACTTGGTTTCTTTTGTATCCCACACAGGCCCAGTCCCTCGACTGAGGTTCTGTCCCATTTTTCAAGAGGATAATGGGGATACTTTAAAAGAATCTGTCATATCTGTGTACTTGATGACATGAAAGAATTGTAAATAGAGTAAATAAGGTAGCACAAATATGAGGCAAACCTATTTTGAGCTGATATCAAGAGTTTGAAAGGGGCATATTTTATCCCCTGAGTTAGGCATAACAAGTACAAGCAAGGTTAATATTTACCAGAGTTAACATCTTCTCTATAGGTGGTTCTTCAGTACTGTGACAGAACCATGTGTCAATGCATTTAAATATCAGCAGATTGGACTAATTACTTGGTTCGTTTTGATTCTTGTTAATATATAGAAGCTTAAAGGGCCAGTGATGAGTGAGAAGGGTTATATGCTAATTGTTTACATCTGATAAACTGCGTTCCTCATTTCCGTAGTGGTGAATATCCCCACTTGTCATGCGGGAGACCAGGGGTCAATTTCCCATGCCAAGAAAACCCCATATGGAGTCTCCAAAGAGTAGGACATGACGGAATGACAACAGTAAACTGAAAATTCCTGAGCATAAAAAGGTCAAATGAGATTAAGTAGTTTTTCCAATATTAAGAATGTTTCCTTACAGAATTCACTTTCTCTGGGTGGATCACTGGGTCCTAGATTTATAGCTGGAAGGGAAGGGAACTTAGTGGTCATCTACTTCGTCATCCTCATTTTACACTAATGGAATTGAGGCCTTGAGAGGTCTAGTGACCTGTCCAGTCACAGGCAGAGCCAGGATTTGAATGCTGTCCCGTGATTGATAATTCCACCCTGTCTTCACTGCTGCTTCTAAGGAAGTGATTGATGGACCTGGAAAATTTAAACAGGGTGTTTAATAGTAAGTAAAGGGTTACTAAACTGAACTGTGTTCCACTTCTACTCCACGTATTTACTCAGCATCTGATACAGGTGTATTTTTGTACAATTTCCTTGGATCTTCACAGCAGTTTTGTGAGATAGTGTAAGTGTTATGCCCATACTTATAAGGAAATGGAATCTCAAAGAGGTCATATGATTCAAGGTCACTTGGGAGGGAGTTGAGACTCAAACCAAGGTCTCACTTCTACAAATGCAAGCAGACTTTACAGAAATTTGCCCTGACCCAACACATTCACATTACCATCGTTGGCACTTTATAAGCTGACCCTACCATAAACCTACTCCTGGTATATTGGTTGAGTAACCATTTGGAATGGAGTTCTATGGAAACGTTAGCCCCTTGGTAATATTGCTACACCTAACTGCCTATTGGTCATTGCAAACTGTATGCTGCTTACTCGGTAGGCATCTAGACCTGTTGACATCCCAAACTTAACACATCCAAACAGAATTCATTCTCTTTTTCACCAGACCCCGCATCCATGTTGCAGTCAGCCAGGTTTGCCATCTTGGAGACATCTTCAACTTCTCATTCTCCTTTACCCCCATGTATATAAATAATTTGTCCATTTTGCCGTTCTGTTGTTTCAGTCATATCCGACTCTTCATGACCCCATTTGGGGTTTTCTTGGCAAGGATACTGGCTGGAGTGGTTTGCCGCATCGTCCAGCCTTGGCAATTCTAATATTTCCTTTCACAAGCCCACCACTCTAGCTCAAGACCTTATCACCTCTAGCCTGACTGTCTCAAGTCTCTCCCCTCTCAGCTGTCAGTGATTTTCTGTGAGTTCTTTCCCTCAAGAGTCTGTTTACCTGTTTGTCTCCTGCTCAGTATAATCCATTGACTTAAGATTAAATATAAAGTCTTGTATTTGGCATTTAAATTCCTCTACCCCCTGACTTTATTTACCATTCTGGCCTTATTATACATTACTTAACCTTTTACACTGTCTTTGGTCTACGGAGAAAAACTGGCCTTCTTGCTGGTCCACAGGTAGTCGGAGAGAGGGGAGGACCTAGGATCAAGAAGACCTAAGTTCAGATCCAGCCTCAGGCACTTAGTAGCCATGTGACCCTGGGCAAGTCATTTAACCTGTTTCCCTCGATTTCCTCAACTGCAAAATAGAGAAAATAGCACCTACTTAGAAGAGTTCTTATGAGGATCAAATGAGATAGTGTATGTAAAGATATCACAGTGACTGGTACATAGTAAATGTTATTATAAATGTTTCTTTCCTCTCTTCTCTCCTTTCTCTGTCTCCTTCTTTCCCTTCCTCTCCTTTCTCTGAGCCTTGGCACAAGCTGTTTCCCAGGCTTAGAATATGTTTCATCCTCATTTCTGGCTCATAGAATCATTACCTTCAAAACTCAGTTCAAACACCACCTTCTACACGAAGCCTTTTCTAGTTAGCATCTGGCAGTGTTGCTCAATGGCTTCAGCGGTATCTGACTCTTCATGACCCCTTTGGGGAATTTCTTGGCAAAGATACAGGAGTAGTTTGCCATTTCCTTCTCCAAACTCGTTTGACGAATAAGTCTCTGAGGCCAGTTTTAATATTTCCCTTGAGTCCAGTATCAGCACTGCAGCCTAGCTGCCTGCTCTCCAAATTACCTTGCACATATTTTATTTATACTCGTGGGTTTGACTCCTGCTATAGAACCTAATGTACTTTAGGGTAGTATCTTTCTTTTTCATTCTTACCACTTCCTCTTTTAGTACCTATGGTTGATGCTTAAGAAATAAATGCACATTAATGGTGACCAATATAAGATTTTCATGGAACCTTACAATTTTGTCTGTTAGATAAGTTCGGACATAAGGTTTGTATATGACCAAGGCACATCTTACCAAAAAATGCCCTTTTGATGTGACTGCTCAATCCATTAAAAAAACAAAGCAGATTTCTTAGTATCAAATAGTCCAATAAAATTGATTGAACTTTTCATGCCCCACCAGGTGCTTTAGAATTCTAAACACAGCATTCAGTGTTATTGTGTTAATACTTTTCGGAAGTTATTTTAGGATTCCACCTTTGCTTGATGGTGATTCTTAAAGAGGAAAATATGGTGCCATGTGGAGATTGACATAGACGTAGTAGATGATGAGTAAATCTTTCTTGACTAAATTAATGCTATTTCTAATTCTTTGGTTTACCCCAATGATTCCCAGCACTCATAATTGCCTGGATTATTTCTGATTAGCTTCAAAGACCCAGGAAATTTTCAAAAAGTACTAGAGAATGCAATTAAATTCTCCTTAATTCTTTTTTTTTTTTAAATAACACCAGTTTTTGCAAAAAGTAGATAGATACATTGTGAAATAAGACAAAATTGGTGGTGTTGTTCTGATAGGGTCTGTAGTCTCTGGCTAACCATAGGTAAACATTCACTGTTTTTAGTACTTTGTACTAGTACTTAGCATTTTCATTTTTAGATGTATTTTTTAACACTCTAGTTTTTGTTATTTTATAGCTTTAGATTCTAAAGCTTTTATTTGGGGCTTTCCTTCTCTATTTCCCAAAAACTAGGATGCCTTCACTAGTATTTAATTTGCAAGTGTGGGAATGAAAATTAGGTTAATGTATAACTATCAGTACTTTAAAGTACATAAACTCTGTTAGCAAAATTCCCAGTGTTTTTTTTAATAAAGAACGTTTCACTGGCAGGTGGTATCAGACCAATAAACTGTCTCTCTAGAGATTTAACATCATGCCTGCTCTGCTGATGATATCAAAGTATAACTTCAATGAAAACAAATTACTAACAGATGATGCTCAGGTTGATTCATCTGTTCTTAAAGTAGTGGGTTCTTTCTTCATCTGATGGTTGATGTCTTTATTAGTCGGTCAGCAAGCATTTATTAAGTATTTGTTTTTTAAAAAAGAAATTTTTGTCTTAAAAAAAAGAGGATAAATTGTTCAAATATTTTTATTAATAAGATTAATTATTGACCTAAGAGATTTGGTATTAAAATTATTATTAGATTAAAAAAATCATTGTAATTATTAATTGACAGAGCACTTGGGTGTTATTTTGTCCATAGTCTATGGTTTAGAATGGAGACGACGCCACCCTTCTCTCCCCCACCACCCTACCACACCCCAGGAATGATTTATTTAATTCAAACACTTACTCAACATTTATTACTTGCAGAACACTGGTACGCACTGAAAGAGATACAGTTCAGATAATAAGAAGGTCCTGTCCCCTTGGAGCTTACTAGGGAGATAAAAAACCAACAGTGGTAATTCTAATATAAAATGTTATGGGGTAAAGTTATAGCATAACAAAACTGCGTTCTAGGGGAGGTCTAGAAAGGAAAATTGGGCGGGTAGAAGATACTAGAGAAAGACACATGGAGCAGGTGGCATTTGAATTGGGCTCTGAAAGATAATGACTAAGAGTTCAACAGGTGTAAAGGAGAAAGGAAGACATTTCAGATATAAGAAATACTCTGAGCAAAAGAGCACTAACATTTCTAATAATGTTTTTGAGTTTTGCAAAGCACTTTACATATGTTACCTCATTCGATGCTCACAACAACCTTGTGAGGGAGCTGTTCTTTTTATCTTCATTTTACAGTTGAGGAGACTGAGGCAGAGTTACATGACTTACACAGGGTTCCATATCTAATTAGAGTCTGAGACAGGATTTGAACTCTGAGTTTTGGAACTCCAAGTCCCATGCTGTCTACCTAGCTACATTGTAAGACACAGATGTAAGGAATAAGAAAAGCTAGAAAAGTAGGATGATGCCGAAGAGTAGATGACCTTGAATTCCCGGCCGAATAATTCAACTCTTTCCTAATGGACAGGGAGCCTCTGCAAACTCTAAATCTGTATGATCCTGTGATTTCATTTACTAGGTTTATTTCCTCCAAACAGGTAGCTGGAAAAGGGCACTAAGGGAATGGAAATGGGGATTTTGATGATGGTGTGGAGCAGGGGTGGGGAACCTGTGGCCTTAAGGCCCCTGAACTGTGAAGGCACCGATAATATTGGATATGTGGGCCCCTCTGCCTAGGAAGAGTGGGGAGGCTCCGGAAAGACTTGATGCTTCAGTGGGGACACGTGTCCTCTGGCTGGGAGATATTCCAGGAGAGAAAAACGGGATGCAAAAAGGGGAACTGGGGGTGCTTCAGATAAGATTATCATTTTTTGAAAAACAATTTTGCCTGTGGCCCTTGGATACATAAATAGACTGCAGATGTACACTACATAATCTTTCCCCATCTATGTTATTTTTGCAATGTTGTTATTAATGCATTCATATAAACAATCCCACCATAATCCTCAGGAAATTTATTCTGAGAAACTCTTGCACTTTCTTCTTGGTGAATGGCAACCAAGGCAACCAACTGAAAAAGAATTGCAGAGGGAGCCCAGCAAGCCCCAGCAAAGCAACCCTGGCTGCCTCTTTCCTGAAATTTCTAACTTAGCTTGGGGGTTGGATCTAGGAGAGCTAATGGGCAGGTGTGCTGCCTGTCTTGTTCTCCTTGGATCTTGGCTCAATTACAGTGGAATTCTTGTTTATGGAATTGTGTAGCTAGAAGAGACAGGAAGATGGGATCGGCTTAACCTTAAAGTGATGAGGTTGCATAAACTTCTATGCATGAACCCCATGCTTCACACGTTCCCTTGCATGATATCCAGGTGTGTGGGAGCAGCTCCCCGTTGACCTGCTCACCTTGGCTTGCCCACCACACTGAGGCAGGGAAGGGGCTTCATTCAGCAAAGGGAGTAGTTGGCATTACCACTGTAAAGACCAGGATGTTCCATTTAGAACTGGAGGGAATCTTAGTGAACATCCACTGTAATCCTGCAGTTTTATGTATAAGAAAATAGAAGTCCAGGGAGGTGGCATTTGGCAAACCCTTACGCACTATATAAATAGTGATTATTGTTGCCATGTTAGTAGCCAGAGTCATGGTAGAGCTCAGATTTAAACCTGGGGCCTCTGACATCAGGTCCAGCAGCTTTTCCATTTCGTTATGCTAACATCATATTTTATTTAAGCGTTTATTGTCTGGATTTTGACTACTCAGGAATATATTTTTCAGCTATAATGTTGTTACTGTAGAAATAACTACTCCTGTGTGGTTTTTCCTAATTTTGTTTTTCAGTTATTTTGATTGAGTTCTTACTCTGTACCTTGTGTAGTCACCAGGCTTCTTCTGCTCCTTCCCATACCCCAAGGCTCTAACAAGAAATCATGGCTTCCTGTCAGAAAGGAAAATTCAATAAGAATTTAATAAGTTCTCACTTGGGGCAAGATCATATGCTAAGCCATGGGGATAATCAAGACAGAAACGACAAACTGTCCCTTCCCTGAAGGACTTAGGTTGTACAGGGAGCTACCATTTTGACTTTTCACGGACTCAACATCCATTCCTTTAATGAGTCAGTCAGTAAACATCTTTTGAATGTCTACTATGTACTATACACCTTAGTAGGCACTTGGAAGACTGCAAAGATGAATGAAACATCCTGCCTAAAGAAATGGATAGTATAATAGGGATAGCAAAGTATGTGAGATCTGATGAGAGAGAAGTCACTACCAGCTGTACTGGAAATTCAAAACCTGTATTTCCAGAACTAATGCATAAGCTTATGTTTTCTAGCAACCAGAATGTATTGCATTAGTTGACACACTCTTGAAATTTCTGATTTAATGAAGGATCATGGTTTGTTTTCCAGGGATCATGAGAGAAATCCCCCAATTTAGTAAAACTAGAAATATCTTTAGGAATAAAAGGGAAAAGAGTGATCATATTTGCATATATCACATATAAGTAGCCACATATGTGTACATATATGCATGTATGTGTGTAGGTGAATATATATATAATTTATTTTTATTTTTTACTGGACCTATAATTACATAAAGTTCTGGATGAAGAAGTTGATACCACTTTTAACATAGTTGTCTGGTGCACTGGGACACCGTGTAGGGGGAAAGGACTGGCACCCAGGTCTTTTGACACTGAAGCCTACTTGATTTGATATCCTTAATAAAAGGATTTGTCCCATAAAACTTGGACTCAGTCCAAAGGCCACACTCAAGGACCTAGAAGGCCTTGGGGCCACTAGTTCTCCATCCCTCCAAATCTAACATCAGGATTGCAGTTATTTACGTAGTTGGGATCAAGGATCCTGGGTTCAACACCTAACTCTTGACACTTTCTGGCAGTGTTAACCACAGGCTCAGAGATAAATGATGGACAGATGGACAGACAGAACATTTGTTAAGTGTATACTATATAACTTTAAAAGCATTATAATAAGCACCAGGGCTAGGCATGCAAATATAAGCAAGCAGGACAGCCCTGTCCTCAAGGAGCTTATATTCCTATGGAGGAAGACAACATATACTGTTCTTCATCCTTAGTTCTCAAAGATCACCAATGAAATCAGGGGGGGTTGAGGTCTTGACTTGTGAGTGAATCGTATTTAAGTGAGGCAGAGCTGTGCAAAGTTATCCACCTCACTCTTCTAGAGCTATTTGGGTCCAGTGGCGAGACATAGGTCAAGATGACTGGCAGTGGCCCCAGATACACTGGGAGTATCCTTTTAAAGCTAAAATCTTTCCCAAATCTCAGTTTGTCTAAGGCAACACCCATTCAGTAATTAAAAGCTAGATAAGAATTGAGATGAAAAATGGCCCAATTTACCTTCATAAAAGTATAGGGATGTTAGAAAAGTTGAGAGGGAAGTCAAAAAGCAGCATGAGACTACAGAAAGTATCCTAGAGACACAGACCTGGGTGAAGTAAACCAGAAGAGACCAGGAAATTTAGTACCTGAGCCTTCGTTTCCTTTTGTATAAAGTGTAATAATACAAATTTATATTACCCACTCCAAGGTTATTACAGGGAAAGCATTTTGTAAATTTTATATGTATGTATGTATATATACATGTACATAGACACACATGTATATCCATATATAAATTGCCATTAAAATGTCCACTTCGTGACATTATGTGTAATACCAAACATCATAGGTTAGGTAGAAGGAGCTAATTGTCCTTGATCTGAGGAAGACAGGTTAAAATAATAAAGTGTCAATGTAATGCTGAAGGGTATGGGAATAGCATTAAATTGTTTTTCACTTTGATCTATGCTTTCTAGATTTATAGAAATGTAGCAGAATACATATGTGTGTGCGTGTGATATTATACATATAAAATTTGTATTATACAAATTGAATGAAATTGAATTTTTAAACTATTTTTGAACTCCAACTCTCGTATATCTGACTCCATGTCTATAGATGTACTCCATGTATAGATGTAGAGAAAATATGTATTTTCTCTACAATTCTGTATACATATTTTATGGAATCAATGGAAGCTCAGAATTTATGAGTGAATTTAGAAGTTCCCAATAAGTGTATAATATGTATGTATGCAGAATATTAGTGAGAACTCAGAAGAAATTCTGATAGATTTATGGAAGAATATGGATAAGAGTTGCAAATAAGCAATGGGAAGATATGAATGGATTGCCTATTGGCTCACAGGCAGGATCATTCATATTGATGAGGTCATAGAACCAGCCAAGTATGAATCGAAGTTTTATAGTTATAATCATATTTGACTTTGGGGCAGATTTCAAAGGGAGTGCTCTAGGCTATGGCAAAACATATGAAAGGAGGGTTAAGGAAGCATGGTTTTTTTTGCGGGGGGGATCTTCTGATGATGCCTTATGGTTTTCAAAGCACCCCAAAGTGAAAGCAAGTTGGTGAATTAGAATTAAGAGAGGAGACTTCTGGTGCAGTTACCCTAGAGGACATATGCTGTTTCTTTGCTTGGACCATAAGTGGCCTGAGGACAGGTGCCGTAGGTGGAAAAAGCAGTTTGACTGGATGCCTTTGTAACCCATATTGCAGTTTGTAGGTTAAGGATCATAAGCTTTAGAGGTAGAAGGGAGGGACCTTAGAGATCAACTGTTCCAATGAGAAAATTGGAGTCCAGAAAAGTTATGACTTAGCAATGTCTCACGAGGTCAAAGCAGTAAAACTGAGATGATATCTGCAATGCTCTTCACAGTATTAAATGGTTCCAAGGGGCAATAACTCTTCCATCTTAAACTTTGGGAAAGAGGTATTGGTGTTGATGGCTTCAAATGTGAGTCCTGTTTTCAACAGAAAGAAGCAAGATTTGGACAGTAGCAGTGTTTAAGTGCAGACTTGGATTCAGCTGTTCTGTGAGGACGGTAAGCAGTTTTGCCTGGCTGGGATATAAGGAAAAGTATTAGGAAAGATCAGTTACCTAAGTGGGCTTCCTACTGTTCCACAGTCTCACTAGCCTTGCATACTTGTGTGATCTGTGGTTCTGGAAAACCACCACCTTGTGCAGTATTCTCCTTGGATTCTGATTCCTGGGCCCCAAATATTCCATAATGCTGTGGACTTTGTACTACGGTGAACTTGCATGATCATAAAAATTGCTGTTTTTTTGACTGCTCAGCTTTGTTGCTTGATACCTTACTGGAGTTTCGTAATTTCAGCTAGATTGTTCTAAGAATGAGTTTCTCACCTGACATGATTGAGAAACTACTGATTTATACTTATGATAAGAAGCCCGATTCTAAAATTTAAATTGCAAAAATCAGCTAAAAGGAATAAAGAAGCTCAGTTGAAGCAATTGCATTAGAATCCCAGATTCAGAGTTGGAAGGGAACCTTGCTAAGTGAGCTAAGCTCTGAATTTGGATGATGCCACCACCCTCCCACCGTGGCCCCTAGCTGCCTAATATACCTAATGTACAACTGAGTTGAGTACAACTTTGTTTATTGTTAAAATTAGTTAACCTTTTCTAAGCAATGATGTGAACCTGTTGTTAATAATAATTATTATGTGCTATCTATGACCGTTAGAGCAAGGCAGTTTGGATGAAAAGCACTGGATTTAGAATATAGGGACCTGAGTTCAAGTGCCGACTTTGATAGCTATTACCTCTGTGACCTAGGGCAAGTTATGTTAATTAACCTCTATAAAATGAAAGAGTTGAGCCTCAGACCTAAGATTCTTTCCAGCTCTTAAATACTAGGATCCTGTTAAATACTAGGCGCTAAGTGCATATTTCCTTAGCTCCTAGGAAATCCAGTTTCCCCACTTAACATTGTAATTTTAATATGATTAATATATTGCTTTACACACTCTCTCTCTCTCTCTCTCTCTCTCTCTCTCTCTCTCTCTCTCTCTCTCTCTCTCTCACACCCAGCCTTTCTATAATGAATTAACAATGACAAATGTACCTTGTACATCTTGTGCTGAGTTGCTTAGAGCTCTTCTACACGTCTTTCCTTGTAATTGCTGTGACATTTGGAGTACTGTTTTGGCTTAGTGGGGCGGGGATGAGTTTTTCTGTGTGGGATGATTGTGATATTTGGGCTAGAAGTGGTAATAGTTGCTCTTAGTTAACAAAAAGTCACCCCCTCAAGCACTCATCTAGGCAGAGTTCTCTACCTACCCTCACGACTTCAGAGCACACAATCTGCTACTTTGAGTACTGAGAGCAACATTTGGAGCTTTCAAACACCAGAGAAAGCAAAGTATTTTTGGTGTAGACTCGTTCATCCTCAAGAAACAAGAAGGGCCTCATTACCATGGACCTTCACCAAGACTGGCAACTACCTTCATGATATAGAACCCTTCTTTGTAGTGCTAGTCTATTTCGTAGAATTTTACTTTTAAGTTGTTTTATTTTTTTCAGTTTTATTTTTTTAGGATTTTACTTTTTTAAAGGTGCTAACCTGAAGCTTTTGTCGCTGTTGTCTATCCTGTGTAATCTCATGGACTTTTGTCTTGGCAAAGATATTTGGGTGGTTTTCCATTTCCTTCTCCAGTATGTCTTCATTTTGCAGATGAGGAACTGAGGCAAGTAGGGGTTAAGTGACTTGCCCAGGGTCACACAGTGAATAAGTGTCTGAGGCCAGATTTGAAATGGGGTCTTCCTGACTCTAGGTCCAGTGTTATATCCAGTGCCCTGCTTAGCTATTAACCTGAAGTACAACTGAGTAAGAGGGCAGTGCTCCATCCAGCCTGATGGATTCTCAGAGTGGCAAGGGATTTTGCCCTAATGAAAGAATCCATCCCCCTTCTCCCCCGCCCCTCCTCTGCCATCCCTGCCAGGTAATTATCCAGCTTTTGTTTGTAGCTTCCAAGAGGGTCGACCCACAATTTCTTAAGGCAGTCCATTCTAGCTCTGGCAAGAAGTTTTCCCTTATATATTTGTCCACCTAAATGTGCCTCTATTCAAGTTCTCCCCATAGTTTTGTTTTGCCTTCTGGGGCCAGCAATTGCATTTTACCTACATTTTCCAGTCTTTAGGCTACATATCTCTTTCATTTAACCCATTCTCCCATAGCCTAATTTTGAAGCAATTCATCAGTCAACAAGGGCTTCCATGTCAGCTATGTGCTAAGCATTGTGTTAACTGGGAATGGAAGGAAGAGCCCTCAAGAAGTCTAATGGAGGAGACCATATGTAAATAAATATGTATATACAAGGGAAACTGGTGGTAGTTACAGAGGGAGGGCTCTAATGTTAAGGGAGATCAGGAAAGGCTTCTTGCAAAAGGTGGGATTTTAGCAGAGCCTTGAAGGAAGCCGGGTCACCCATGAAGATGGGAAGCCATGAGGGACCCACAGGGAAATGCTTGGAGGTGGTAGATGGAATATGTCCCATGAATAATAGCTAGGGAGACCAGAGTCCCCAGCAGGGTGAAAAGAGCAACAGATTTGGCTTCAGGAGAATGAGGTTTGCTTCCTGACCCTGTGACTTACTTACCAACATAAATCGCTTCACTGAGTCTCCTTTTCTTCATCATTCAAAAGCAGCGGTTTGAACTAAAGTTACCTCCATGGTTTCATCTAGTTCTAAAATTATGATCCCTATCTCTCCTAGATGCTTTCTAGCTTAACAATAGCTTTCCTCAAAGGATTATCTTATTTCTCGGTCTGGCCTTTCTTGGGTTCATGGTTTTCTATCTGGAAGGAAGTTCAGGGAGCAGTTGAGGAAACAGTGACTTGCCTAAGATATAGAGTGTGATTTGAATCAGAAGGGCAAACACATGGCAATCTTCCTGCAACCTCCCAACTGCTATTCCAGTCAGATTAAAATATAGTTGGAAAATATTTAACAATGCTTAGCTCAATGCCTGGGATATAGTAGGTGCTTAATAAATGTTTATTGATAATTGACTTACAAAACAATAATGCAGTAGAATATAGATAATGTTAATTTGTGGTTTTCCAGGTCAATAATATAGCCTATAGGAAGTTTTGTGGTGTGCCCCCCCCAACCTCTTCCCCCATTTCTTTTTGAATTTGACTCCACTGATTTGACTCCTGGTCCTCTGACTCTGGATCAGCCGTACCATGCTGCCTCCTCAGTGGAGCCTGGGATCACCTTAAGGTTTGGGACTGATATTTCACACTGTTAACATGCTCAGTCTTAGTGTAATTTTAAACTTTCATAGCTTAAAACTGTACTGACTCTGGAATATCCTTTATAAGGTTTGCTATCCACGAAAACTCATAGATCTTTTCCAGATGAACTGCTTTCTTGTGACTCCTCTCCCATTTTTTATTTATGAAGTTGATTTTTTTTTTAACCCAAGTGTAAGACTTTACAATTGTAGACCCGGAGGGAACTGGTAGTTCTGGTCCTGTAACTGCTCTGCTCCCCCTTCCCCAGCCACCACCTCATAAAAAATTTAAAAAGCAATATACATATTTGATCCTCAAACAAGAAAACTGAGGCTCAGGTTGGTTAGCTGATTTGCCCAAGGTCACTGAGGTAGATGTTAGAGCAGTGATTTTGAATCCAAAATTCCATTTTCTTTCTGTTCTGTCACAGTTGCCTCCCCAAGAAGAGTCTTGGAGGATTGAGAACTTTACGTTTGTCCCCATTACATTTCATTTTATTAGATTCCAATCAACCTAGTAGGAGCTTGTTGATCTTTTGGGAATCCTGAAGTCACTCACCATGTTAGCAATTCCTGTTGGCCTCATGTCCTTGGTAGATTTGGTAGGCAGTGTGCTGTCTGTGCCATTAAGCCATTGTTTACAGCGTCTGGTAGCCCAGAATGAAGGACATATACGTGTGGAATTCAAGGGAAAGTTGACCCATTAATGGCTATACTCTTGATCCAGTCAAACAACCAATTTTGAATCCTCCCTACTGTACTATCATCTGCACTGTATCCATTTCTCCCACTTCTTTCATATAGAGAGCGTGTGAGACTGTCACACACTTTTCAAGAATGAAGGTAAATTATGGCAACAAACGTCCCCCTCCCACCTAGGGCCTCTCTTGTAACTGTCCCAAATAAGAAATGAAGTCCATCTGGCACGACGTTTTGGTGAAGTCATGATGGCTATACTTTCTTTTCTAGATGTCTACCAAAAATTTCTATGTAGAAATTTGACAGGAATCTAAGTCAAACTCACTAGTCAGTGTTTATATCGTGTTTCTATGCTGTATACTCCCACCCTCATCCCTACCCACATACACCTTTTTAAAAAAACAGGGGGCCAATATTTGTCCTCTACATGTCTAGCAACTCTTCCCTGGTCTTTTGGCTATCAAAGATACTTGACAGTGGCTCACTGTTAATGTCACATTTCCTACTCTCTCCAGTCTACCAAAAAAACAAAAGTAGGAAAATGATGATGAGATTTAGATCACCATTTGGAAAGTAATGTCTCAGAACTGTCTAATCCCGGACACAGCTCCTCCATGAGATTTTACCCTAGCAACTCCAACTCTTTCCTTCCTTATCACCCAAGGAACTAAATGATACCAATGTATATCTTGGATATGTTTTTATATCCAAGTGTTTCATGTACCTGAATGTATCTTATTTCATCCCAAAAATTATAAGGTCCTGTTTAATTTAATAACAGAGGTCTGCTATCTACCCGTTGTATATAATTAAAATAATCGAAATGTCCATACTGCTTAAAGAATGATAAAGCAGATCCTTTAAAATAAAAAAGTTTGTTAATGGTGTCCGGGATCCCTTCTAGGATCAGAGTTTTTTGAAGTAGTTTTCTTAAGCTAAACATTCCCCTTGAAATCTTTTATTACTTTTTCTTTAAATCTTTTATACGTAGATAATAATAATGACAATTATATATTACTGTATTATGTATCTTATATATAACCTTTTTTTCTGCCTGACAGTGCCGTGAGGTAAGTAATATAAATTCAGTTGCCTCCATTTTACAGATGAGAGTACTCTGGTTTGGAGACATAATGTGACTCTCCTGGACCAGCATGCCTTGACAATAGCAAGGCCAGGCCTACAGCTTGGGGTTTCTGAACCATGTCCTTCATTCCTTGCACTCTTTCCTGTCTCCCAGGGAGCACTCTCAGTTCAGATTCATTGACTCTCTGTGAACCAAGTTCAGCTTGGGACTTAATTGTCATGATCTCTAAACTGTGGGGCCCAGGTTGCAGTCGAATTGTTCTTTCTTTTACTTCCTGGCTAACACCCCTTTATTTCTTTTTTAAAACAAATTGAATGATATCTTTTGTTTTTTAACAATATCTTCATATGTAAGTATACCCCATCCCCCACCATCCACTTCTTATTCTCCCATTAAAGAAAGGGAGTTGCCTTTTCTCATATCTTCTTCAGGGATAAGGTCATTGTAATTTACACATTAGGATCACCCTTTTGCTTGTTTAGTTTTTTATATTTTCTTCGTCATAGTCCTTAAGTGGATTTGTATTCCAGGTTAGGCCCACTTAACTGCCCCAGTTCATGTCAGACTTCTCACAGAGTCCCCTAGGTTTACCGTGAGGCATGATGACCACTCATATCTTCTCTTAGTTTACTACCTTGTCTATGACGAACATCCATTTTCCAGTTTACTTCCATTTTCTTGCAGTTGGCAAACCTTTTATTAAGTAGAAGTAAATAGGAAGAACGATTCAGATTTTACCTTCTTTCCCCTATCCCTTACAGATAGAGAAGAAACAAAATAATGAAGAGACCAATGGCAAGGTGGGGGAAAAAATGAAACAGCGAAACTCATTGTTTGTTCATATGTAAAGAAACCTTCTTTTGAGCCCTGATACCAGATTATACTTCCTACAAATTATAGAAAAACCACATTTTATAGCAGCTAAACTTAAAGTCTTTATCAGATATCAAAAATGTACTATTGTAGGATAATTTCAAGAATTATGATCATGAAATGTTTTTAATTTATTGGGAAAAAAAGACATAAGTTTCTTGAGCCGCTGTAGTAATCCCTTATAAAATGGGTGTATTTTGTGGGCCTGATCATATGAATCCTTTGATACCTGATTAAGTAGGGAGGGTATCAGTATGAGACTTTCAAAGAAGCTTATTCTCTGCGCTTGACCACAAAATAAAACACTGAGGGAAAAATAATCTTGATAATATCTTAAGATGCTGCTTTTTACAATGACAGGAGGAAATCAACAAATAAATGACCAGAAAGAAATAAAACAGAACACCAAAAGCTCAGGTTTATTCAGTCCCCTTTACCACCAATAATACCTCTGGTTTCTTTCTGGAATAATTTAACCCTAACTTCCAATTCCAAAGAAACTTCTATCACAATCTAGAAATCCTTTTCAGAAGATACACCTCTTGTCCATCCTAAAATTGCATGTGCTGCTCTTTTTGCACCTTCCCCATTTTCCCCCCTAATAATCCTGCTTTTTTCTTTTACTGGATAGTTTTTGTGATCACTGAAATCATATCACACATCACTCTCAAAAAATAGTCATTAGAGAACTGATAAATAGTGATCCCAAAGACCCTGAGCTTCAGCAGCCTCCTTCCCAATAACACCTTGGTTTACTTGTCTTTGACATGCACCTAAACAAGGATACTGCCTAAAATGTCTATCCTAAACCCTCTCCTCTATAAGCTCTGTTCCTTAATAGTCCCGTCCATCCCCATGACTTCAATTATCACCTCTGTGTAATTGACCCCAAATCTGTATTTACTTAGATTTGGATACCCAACTCCCTACACAATGGACGTCTGGATATTCTAGTACTTTGAATTCCATATATTTAAAACCATCTTCCTCCTTAAACCTGCCCCTCCCTCTTACTTCCTTATTTGTCTTACTATTACCATGGTAACATGCTATCTGAGATAGCAACAATATCTACTACTAATCTGGCTGGGATCCTGGGAGTTGGAAGGGCCATTTTGCACAGTCTAGTATTTCCCTAAAAAGTCATGGAAACCATCTTGGAGACTTACCATCAAACTGTTGAAGTAGCTTCCCAGTTTAATTTTGGATGGAATTCAAGATTTTGGTTAGGAAAATTGAAGCCCAGTAAAAGCCTAGTAGGCAGAGTTCTTCATAACTGGTATGAATTAAAACATCCTTCTGTTCGAGTGTACCACCATTACAAATCTGTAGGAGGGAGAGTCTGGCCCAAGCATCAATTGTATGTCTTTGCTCATTATGTTTTTTCATCCTGTTGTTATGGACATTTCCGTAGCATAGTGCTTACCAGTTTAATGTGGCTAGAAGCAAGCACTGCAATTGTTGATGGCTATTGAACTCATGGTGATCATATGGCCACATGTATATGGTGGGCCTGCACACCCAACTCCCTCCCCCTGACTCCCAAAGTCAGAATCTCAAGTCTACGTCTGAAGCACAGTAAACACTCACAGCCTTAGGGATAGATACAGCAGTAGTAAACCCTAGCTCCTGCCTCCACCTCCAAGGTACATATTATTTTGTAGACTCTAGGGGGACCTCAACAAGTCATCACATCCTTCTTTCTTAATCTCATTGTTAGTTTTACTTTCTGAAATAGTACCACTCCCGGAAGAGAGTGAAAACAAAAGAAAGAGGGGGAAGAAACAGAAATGGAGTAAGAATGTATCGAAGAAGAAATAGAAAATGATGAGTTATGTGGAGTTGTTCTCTGGGAGATCTCTAAGGATATATACGTTCAAGAAAATCCATAGACCTAGGAAAACAGATAATAACCTCTCAAGGCATCTCTGCTTTCACCTGCAGTTTTCTTTGATTTAGAAGGAACAAAATTACCACCACCTGAAAATATTCTTTGAAAAATTTCCACCTATTACTGGATAGACATGTGTTTATCTGTTTATGTCCAAGTTACAGGTTCTAGTTTACCCAATATATATGAGTGGATTTGTGATCTTTAATGTATGTGCCAGCTTAATCTTTCTTTAAAAAAAACAAGAGTTTGACCATGTCATTCTCCCACTGGATAGTCTCCCTAATGTGGACATTGTTAACCTTTTTTTTACTTTTTTTTTGTCATGTACTTCTTTGTCAATCTGGTAGAACTAATGAACTCCTCCTTAGAATACTGTCTTTAAATGCATAAGATTACAAAGGAAAGCAGTCACTAAAATATAGTTGTAAAAATATACACTTTTTTTTAAAAGAAGTTCATGAATCCTAGGGTAAAAAACCCCACCTTAATGTACGTGGGATAAAACTTGATCTTTTTAGCCTGGCATTTAAGACCTACTTCAGTCTGGTTCCCAGTTACTTTTCATTTATTTTTATTTCCTACTATTGTCTTTTCTGAATTCTTATGTTCTAGCCAAATTGGATTACTATAAACCCAGTACTCTGTCTTCCATTCCTCATGTTGAGAGAATTCTCTTTAACTTTTAGCCTTAACTCTGGTGACTTCCCATCCTCTGTTATTAATGTTCTCCCTTGTCTCGATTTTCATTGTACTGTTTTTCTATCTCTATAGACATGGGGTACTAATAGAATGTAGGCCATGGGTTTGTAGATTGTAAGTTCCTCACGGGCAGGGACCATTTGTGGGGGGTTTTTTTTGCCTTAGTTTCTCTGAAAGGCATTGTGCCTAATAATGCACAATAAGGCACTCAACAGATATTTGCACAATTGATCATGTAAGTAGCTGTTAAATTAGGACTCCATGAAGACTAGAATAATTGCAGAAAAACAGGGATGCTGGGGCCGGGGTAGTTTTGTTTCCTTAGAGCCTTGAAATCAAGGGAACCTGGTTGAAAAGGAAGTCACAATTCATGGAACCAGGTTCTCCAGGACTCCAGACTGTCCTTTCCAGTTAATGTTGCGGTCACTCACTGTATTTGTGTCTCTGCTACATGCATGGTAAGCCTTATGTGACATGTATTGGTTGGGCCTTTGCTTCTCCTTGTGTTGTTTATAACTGTGTTTACATGTCCGGCATACTGTAGAGAACGTAGGCTGCAAATCCTTTTTTCCCTCAACTAACTGAACAAGAAACGAACAATTAACAAGAAAATTTGTAGTAATGTTGATGGGAGGGATAAATCATGTAGCTAATAACCTGTATCTTCCA
Organism: Bettongia penicillata ogilbyi; assembly: GCA_023548195.1. Taxonomy (NCBI): domain Eukaryota; kingdom Metazoa; phylum Chordata; class Mammalia; order Diprotodontia; family Potoroidae; genus Bettongia; species Bettongia penicillata. The sequence goes on along the minus strand of JAJHZJ010000808.1, from coordinate 4,192,456 downwards.
CCTGGTATCTATAGATGCTGTCTCCATCTTTCTTTGAATCCATATTGTCTGATTTATAAGGTTCTGAAGGACAAGGACTCAGCAGAGCATTATCAGAATTTCAAGTGGGATTGAAGGTTTGGGTTAGGAAAAGAGGAATTATGGGAGTGGCGTGGAAGGGAGGGTTAACAGAAGTCCTACAGTAGTTTAGTCTCGATTAAATCTTCTTTTTAAGGAACCTAGAGAATGCCAAGCAAGTAGATAGTTTTATAATTTGTTTTTGTTGTAAATGTCATTCAGCAATATTAAATTGTTATTTAATTAAATTAAAATGTTCTCTTTTGTATAATTCTCTGAATTTCATATACCTGATTCCTGGTATAGAATGTGGCTGCAACCTTCCTTGTCTATTTCTCTACCAACTTTTTTGACAGAAGATACTTCTTTTTAAAAATAGAAAATTATTTGTTGCTATATGCAGTGTTCCATACTTGTGGTTCCCAACTTCTGTGAATCAGTGGCGAGGAAGTATCTTCTCCTATCTTCCTTTGGGGACCAAGCTTGGTTATTGTAATTTCACAACATTCAGTTTTGGTGGTTTTTTGGCTGTTGCTCTTTCTTGCTTTGTAGTCATTGTATATATCGTTTTCCTGGTTTGCTGCTTTCACTTTTTGCATCGGTTTATCCAAGTCTTTCTATGCTTGTTTGCTTTGTTGCCATTGTTGAGGCTTGTCCTACCTTTTGTGACCCCATTTGTAGTGTTCTTGGCAGAGATACTGGTTGTTTGCCATTTCTCCAGCTTATTTACAGATGAAGAAACTGAGAGGTAAGTGATTTGCCCAGGGTCACACGGTTAGTGTCTGAGGCTGGATTTGAACTCAGGGCCTGACTCTCTAGTCACTGTGCCACTTAGCTGCCATTTCATCATATTCATACTGAGGACTCTTATCACATTCATGTACCAGAATTTGTTTAGCCATTCCTCAGTCAGTAGGATTTCTAGTTTGTTTCCTATGCTTTGTTACCACAGAAATGCTACCACATCTTACTTTAGAAAATTCTTTTTGTATAGTTTTTAAAATGATGCAAGTCATTGGAAATCTGGTAGAGATTCAGGTACCTTTCTTAGAGTAACTATATAAATGAGCTGTATCTTCTAAGAAAATTTTCCTAAATATTCTGTTTTACTTTTTAAGGAAACTATACTGGCTGATTAAATGGAAGTTAGTTAAAATATAAATGTGACAGGTTTCACACAGGACATTTAAACTATTTAGTAGTATGTCATACGTTGACATGGTACTAATTGCCCAAAAGTGGTATCTTTTGAGTATAAACTTACAAATGCATACATACTATTTCATTCACTAGGGGACATCTGTATTTGTTTGGGCCTTTAAGGGGAAGATATTTAGACTGTTTCATGGAAATATTGGTAGTACTTTGTTTAGAAAGATCAGAGTGAGGGAAGAGGGTAAAGACCAGCTAGGATTTGAGGTTGTGGTCAAATAATTAGTAATGCACATATACAGCAGAATTATTGTCCCTTAGTATTTTGGTGGAGGAGAAGGTGAGAGGTTTGCAGTGCATAACAAGGAGTACCTTCAGTCATTGAATCATGTTAATATTGCAGCTTTCATGCTATGTTCTTCAGGGGACAGCCTTTTTGGGAGAAATCACACCCACTTCAGTGCTTCTCCATCCTCATCCTCTGAGCTCACAGACCTTGCTCTGAATCTCAGGTTTGTCTTCCTTCACATCTGTCCCATGTGCATCACCTTCCTTCCCTAAACTTCTCTTTGTTTCTTTCCTTCCCCTCCTCCCCAAGCTACAAATTTACCTTCTGTTTGCATATGATGATATTTTCTCCCTGAATACTTTGAGATGAGGGAATTCTATAAAGAAAAGAGATCATGCCAGTCACTGGGGAATAAAACCGGACTTCATCACCTGAGGAATAGGTAGCAGAATCCTTTTTCCTAGACAGAGACTGAGAAAAAATAAAAGATTGGTTTAACCTAACTGTGGTTAAAGGGATGATTTTTGAGTTAGTGGTAAGAAAAGAAGATCCTAGTTTTCTTTTCAGTGATGAAAGATAACTGAATTCATTGTTTGGGTTTGATACACAGGTTTGGGTCAGTCTTCTGCCTTGGTAGCATGGATACTGTATATCATATCTCATCTGTTTTAAGTGTGATGTAGTATCCTAGTCATAATTATTCATATCTTCAGAGACTTATAGCATTATCCACTTAATAATGATCCCCCCCCAAATCTTCATGTAATTGGGCAATCTTAGTTTTCCTTGAGAAATTAAAAATAAGTAAATTCAATATATTCAGCATCTCCTACATATAGGGTGATGATATAAAAACAGAGAAAGCTTGTTTTTTGCTCCTGTGAAACTTAGAATCTAGTAGAAGGACAAACAGGTATTTTCATGTAGAAAATATATGAGAAGTACAAACAGGTGCCATGAGAGTATTCACTCATTCTAGCCCTTGAAATGTATTGTCACCTCACACTCTACCATTTTAGATTTGTAGTCCTCCAGAAATCACTTGAGATTCTTAATATATTAAACATTGTGAATAATTTCCTTCTGAAATTTTTGAGATTTTAGTTGTAGATAAGAGAAGTTAATTTGAAGAATTGATGTGGTTTTGTCCTTTATTTTTGAAGTGGATCAATTCCACCATGATGCCTAGAGTGAACCGATGATGGAACAACTCCTCCTTCCTCACAGCAGTGAAGTGGGGGATTACTAGGCAGAATGTTGTGAACATTGTCAGATGCTGTCACCGTATCCAGTCTTTTTCTTGGTTTTGAGGGAACGTTCCATTTGGAGGTGGAGAGGGAGAGGGTGGGGTACTGGAAGAGGTAAAAATGTATCACCTTCCTCAAATACTTTTAATTCAGATTTTTTTTTCTTGTCTTCCTGGTCTTTCTCTCTACTGCCAACTTTCATTATTCCGAACTGATGACATTTTCTGGTTTTGATAAAGTGGTTATAAGCCTGCAGAATAACCACTGAAGAGAAACTGCACCGTGTGTGTGTGTGTGTGTGTGTGTGTGTGTGTGTTTTAGGAAGACTTAGAAACCACAGTTCTGTATCTTTATGTGCTGGGGTGTTTGTTCTCCTCCAGGTTCAGAAGGACTTGGGCCCCAGACGTTCAGCATCACAATCTGGACAGCACTCTTTGTTATCCTTTACTCTCTGCCTGTTTTCTACAAGTAGGTTGCCCTATCCTGCCAGCTGCCCTGAAAAATTCACTGTCAGAAAAGAGTTTCCGTGTGGCTCCTTCTCTTAACTGCTTGAAAAGGAGCATTATTTACTTTACTGGAGTGCTTCGGGGCCTACTGCTCCGTTGTTATGTACAGACTCTTTTTATTGTCCTGAATCATGTTTTATTATCCCCTGGCTTTTATTTCTCCTGTACCTGCCCTTTTTTTTCTCCCTTTTCAGGTAAGATGATTTAGGGCTCCCTGTTTTGTAAGCAAAGAGAAATGATACTCTCAAGTTTGCTTCTAAGTATGATTTCTGTCACCACCTTTCTGCCAGTCTGGAGTAACTTGCCAGTTTGACTGTGAGTACTGATTACCAGGAAAACAGTCTTCCAAAGTCATATACATTAGCACAGTGACAACAGAGAAAAAAGAGTTTGTTGAAAATAGGACATTACTGGGTAAAATCTGCCCTTCCCTTATCTTATCTGTCCTAAGTAACACAGGCTATTTGCACCCCTCCTGTGCTAGGATGGTGGTGTTTGGGTATGATTCATTCTTTTTGGGTTAGTTTTGGAGCTCCTGTTTAATTCTCTTCTCTGTGAAAATGTCAAAGTCTTTTGACTAGTTTTTTCTTCCTTTCAGGTTTAATTTGACCCTCCAAAAAGCCATTAGTTAAAGCTGGTTTTCTATTAATTTCCAAATTGCTGTTGAGAATTCTGGAGTTGGCAGCATTTAACATCCTCTTTTCTTTTTGGTTCCACACACTCAGACTCATTCCAGGTGCCCTTAACAAATTACTTGCAAGGAATTTAAATGGCCAAAGCTCACTGACCAATAAAGAGATGTGTCCAACGTGTAACAGACGGACACAGCTCTTGTGATTAAGAGGAAGGGTTACTGAAGCTAAGGTGTTGTTCCTGTTAACCTGTTGTGCACAGGTCTCAAGACTAGAAAGGTAGGGAAACCCTTACTTATTTTAAGGAGGATGGAAGGATGAATATGTTTTGTTTCACTAATTTAGATTGGGTTTAGTGAGTCAGTTAATTAGCAGATTATCTTGGTTTTCATTGAGTGAAATAAAAATACTTTGAAAGGAATTAATTCATTGGTTTCTGCTTCAGTATAAATCTAACTTTAAATTTTGTAATGGTGGGTGTGTACCTAAAAAGAACATCAGAAAACTTAGTCAACCGGTATTACAATCATCCTTTTTTACCTAGAGAAATGAATGTTTTCCATATGTGGCTACTATTTTAAGACAATAGGCCATGAAAGAGAATTTTACTTACCACTCCCATTGGTGTTTTCCAAAAGGTATTTTAGAATTAGATCTAGGAGAGCTAATGCAAGATCTAACACTTGATGTTTAAAAAATATACAAAATTAATAGAATTAATATTAGTATTAAATCCACTGCTAATGGCATAGCAAAGTCCATTATAATATATTTCCTCAAAATGGTAATTGACCAAATCAGTAAGTAGCTCTACTGTGCTGGACATTGGGGGTACACAGACTTTTGTCTGTCCCAGTCCCATTCCTCTGGGAGTTGAATTCTATCATGAGAATTGGATTTTATGTACTTTAATTTTACTAATTTTAGAGTACGCTCTAGTAAGTAGTAATAATAATAATGTCCTAATTATGTCCATAATTTATTTGCTATAATATCATATGCTATAAATAATGTCAACCCAAAGAAACTAGAGGAATAAAATGAGTATTAGTTTCTTTCTGTTCAGAAAAAGTTGCTTTTCTAATGTATTTTCAATAGAGGCTAGCCCTCATTCTTTTCCATGACCAATATTCATTATAACAATTTATGGTGAAGAAATACAATAGAGAAATTTCAACCTGAGAATCAGATATTATTGCCTATATTTTTCTAAGTCTAATGTTGAGTGTTAAGAAATAAATTTCAAGCAAAAAGAATAAAACGTGTTTCCCATAATTTAATTCATTTCCTCTCCCTCACCCTATTTATGGCTTTGTACTTTATAACAGAGATTAGATAAAGGACTGAACAAAAATATATCAAAGGTGGGGCAGCTTTAAAACAAAAAAAGATAGTAGTTAACTCTATTTTGTTCTAGAATTTATCATTTTATGCAGACTCTTTCCTACCACATCTAACAAAACAAATATGGGTTGTAAAGCAGATTTCCAGCAACTCCATATGTCACCCCCATTATTATATTTCAGCAAAGTATGCTGTTTACTGAGATTTTGAAAAATAAGAATCAAAAGTACAATCTGGGACACTTCGAAATCCTGAACATCTGATTTATCCTATAATTCTTTGCTGAAAATTTTTATCTGTGTTGTTAGCTTGTAATAATGATTTGTGAAAAGTCTGTCTTTGTGAACTTCCTTCTGAGTCTTCTTTGCTGGTTAACCATTGGGGAAGGAAGGTAGTCATTCACAGTATTAACCCGTGGAAAGGCGAGCAATTGCTGGCTCCTCCTACTATAAGTAAATGCTATTTCTCAATTCCAAGCTGAGGTTCAAAGGTTTATGCAAACTTCATAGATCAGAGGTCAAACACGAATTGCTGTACTTTGCAGCCCGATTCTGCCGATATGACAGAATTTCACAGCTACGTTGATTGCTTCTTTCTACTTTTGCACACAAGTCAAGCAGGGTGGTTAACATCATGATCTGTACAAGTCAACCATTGGTACCTGAGTTTAATAAGTAACTAGCTGGTGCCTTAAGTTTCTCTGGTGCAAGGTGCATTTTCTAGAAAGGGTCAAATGTCAACACACAAAGAAAAAGTAATAGCTCATAATCACTATCCGCAATTCCAAATACAGTGGATGAGAGCTTTGGGTTTTATTTACTTGCTTGCTTTAAAAATCACCTTAATAATTGGAAGCAACTTTATGTTCACTTGACATACTCCTCAAAAAAAAACAAACCCATACATTAATGAGAAGCATTTGTCGTGCACATTTCATCACCTACGCGGACCATTCATGATAGAAGGCTGTTAGCAGATAGAAAGCGAACTGTTCTATCCTTTGTTAGTATAACCTTTCTTGAGGTTTTTGTGTCAATTCATGAAAACATCAGACAGTTAATTTACAACTGATCAGAACAGAACAATGAATCGTTCCAATTCTGAAAAAGGAAGTGTCCAGTTGTTTTTCGGCAAGATACACTTTTGCTTCTTTAGCCTGCCTCCAATACACATATAAAAATAGTATAGCCTCTTCCTCTAGTACTTCCTAAATATATACACTCAACATACAAGGCTCAGTGATGCTCTTTGATAAATCATTTCTATTTTTTTAAAAATTAAAAATTTAAAAATTTCTATTTTTTAAAAACCACCCAGCCTCAAGTCTAACCTTAACTTAATATGCTATCCTTATGCCCTGACTAATTAAGGTTCCAGTTAGCAAAAATGACAAATACGAATGAATGTAAATTCATCTCCGTTTCACTGGTTATTATTAATTATCACTGTGTCACAAACATTGGTAATGTGATTTTGTGGGCTGAGATCCTTAATGGTTGCTTAAATATCTACCCTTAAAAATAAATGCAGTACCTATTTAGCTTTGTGCTAAAAGCATGCCTTTCAGTTTCTTTCTATTGAACATAGAAGTGATGTTTTTTCTTTACAATATATTTTTTTACTATCACATAGCAATTTGAAAATTCTATTTGCCTGTAAAGGATCATGCTAAATGTCCTTTTGGTCCAGAATAGAGGCTTCAGAATAGGGAAAGTGGGCAGTGGCAAAGAACTTCAAATTAAGTTGGAGTCAGTTTTGATGGGGAATAATGTGGTTCATAACAAATGTTTGCTGAATGAATAAATTAAATAAGTGTGTTCAGTAGAACCCATAATTCTATCTTCATTCTACCAAGATTTGAAACCTCAATATTAGCTTTGACTTTTCCTTCATCGTTTTATGATTCATTTGATTTTCATGGACTCTTAATTCAACTCATCACCTCAGCCTTTTTCTCATGGATTCCCTCTTTGAACCCCATTCAGAGTTCCAGTATCTCTCACCTAAACTAATATACTAGTCTCTTAACTGGCTCCCCCACAAAAATCTACCCTTTGCAATGCTTCTAAATAAATTCTCCATATGGAGAGCTAACCACATCTTTGGGCTGCCCCCAAACTTACAAAGATTCATTGCTTTCCAAATGAAGTTCAAATCCCTTATCCTGGAATTCAATACCCTCTTTAACAAAATGATAGAGTTGAACAAGATAATTTCCAATGAGAGCCTATCCTAAAATTTCATTGAGTAAAGTTTGTTTAGTAATAGGTGATAGAATATGCCAGTATTCTACCTTTTTTTCCCTTTTTTGATTAATGATAAAAGTTCAAAGTCTCTTTATAACCAACATTTAAATCTTTACCAGATGCTTTTTTTCTTTAGATAGTATTTTATTTTTTTCAGTTACTGCCAGTTGCTTCTAGTTTCATCAAACTGGCACATTTATTAGAAAAGTTTAATGTAATAGTTGGAAAATTATCAGTACTATGAGAAATGGGGAAAGTTGCTGTATGGTAGAATTGGTTTCACTTGCATGCATTCCTACAATTTCCAGATGCTATAAATTCTAATGCCAATAACATATCATACACTTTCCAGTGGAGTGCTGCTGAGGCAGTTTTCATATAAGCCATGGACAAAGATGAGACCTTTTCAGAAAAAGCATGTTTTGTAACTAGGATCATGTAATGTGTTTTAGAGTGGATTTTAAATAGAAGTTGACAGTTAAGGGACACATTGAAAACAGGGCCCAGCTTAATTATACAGAATGCTAACGTAAAGTTGTCTGTTCTGAAGTGTACTTTTGCAAGGTGGCTTGACTGAAAGGATGATGGTTAAATGTGATTCTTATGGACTTAGACCCAACTAAATTATCTGCTGCTTTTGAAGGATTCTTAAAAGTACTATATAAATGCTATTATTATCAGCCTCCAAGTCAACAAGATTTTCCTGAGCAGTTGACTCATATACAAAGTTCGTCTTAGAATCATAAAGAAGATAAGAGAGAAGTAACATTGCAGATAGTAGAGTAAGCATCTGGAGAAGGAAGGGCAAGTGTATAGTTTTTCTATTTTCATTTGTAATCTCTGTCTACGTCTCCCTGTTTTCACAAGCATGATACAATCGATCTCGGCATAGAAGGAACCTCAAAGGCAGTCTAATCCAACCCAAACACATATTTCATCTTAACCAAGTAATAATTAATTGCATATTGATAGTCATCTAAACTTAACTTGAAGACCTCAAGTAAGGAGGCATTTACTACCTTACAAGGTTGCCTGTTCCACTTTGAGGTGACTTACTGTTAAATAAAGTTTTTTCTTATGGAACCAAAATCTGCCTCTCTAAACCTTCTACCCATTCATTGTTCCTAGTTTTGTCCTTGGGGACCAAGCAAAATAAACCTGATTCATCTTGACAGTCCTTCAGGTACTTGAAGAGAGCTGTCTTGTCTTGTCTTTAGGCTAAATTCTTTCAACCTGGGTATTGTATGACATGGGCTCCAGTCCCTTCTCTTTTCTGGTTGTCTTCCAGATACTCCCAGAATTGAGTCCAATACTCCAGGCGTTCTCTGACCTGGGCACAGTGTAGCATAAGTATTACCTCCTTCATTGTGGATAATCCAACCATCTAATCACATCCTCACAAAACATTAGTATTTGTGATCACCAGTTCTCATCAGTGACACGTGTCTTACTAAAATGTGAATTTATTAAAGCTTCCTGTCTTCATCAGACAAACTACTGTTTATCCAGGGTGCCCACAGTCTTGTATTTGTCAAGTTGATATTTTGAACACAAGTATGGGGCTTTTACATTTAGGAATATTAAGTTTCATCTTAAAAGCTTCAGTTTATTCTTGACTGCCAAGATCTTTTTGGAGCTTAACCCTACTTACCAAGGTGTTAATGTACAAAGTTCCCTCTGTTTTTATGGGCTGCTCAAAGTCTGAAATTGAGTCATTGACACAAGGCTCAGGACAGCTGTCTATATGCATCTCCAGTAAAGAGGGCCATTTACATTGAGCTATGGATACACTCTTTCCTTAATTTTGCCAGTTCTTTGCCACCTACCTATACTTACAGCTTTACTACCATTGTGGCATTAGGGATGTGACTGAAGTTTGGGCAAACTATTGTTGTTCAGGCATTTTCAGTTGTGCTTAACTCATTGACACCCCATTTGGGGTTTTCTTGTCAAAGATTCTGGAGTAGTTTGCCATTTCTTCTCCACCTCATTTTATAGGTGAGGCAAGCAAGATTAAGTGACTTTCCCAGTTCATAAAGTAAGAGTCTAAGGCCAGATTAGACTTGGGAAGATGAGTCTTCCTTTCTTTGTCTTTCCCTTGATGTACCAGTATCATAACTCTGTCAAGTAATTTTAGTCAACGTTACTTTTGTACTGAAGAACTCATGGTGATTCTTCGTTATTACCACTTCCTTTTCAGGACTGGATTGGGAAATCACCCAGTCCAAAGTCACAGTTTTATAGACTAAAGCTAAAGCCCAGAAAAATTAGGTGACTTGCCTAAGATAATACTGGAATACAAGATCATCAGAGCAGAGATTAGCCCCTTGGCTCTCAGACACTAAATCTAGTGAGTTTTTCCCACGAAACCACGCTGCCTTACAAGCCATTCCTTTACTTACCCATTCTAGAATATGTAGTAGATGTCAAGCTCACTGGCCTGTAGTTTGCAGATCTTCTCCTTTTTGAAAATCATAACAACCATTACCCGTCTCCAATCCTGTGGCACCTCTCCTGTTTTCCATTTTCTTTGAAAGCCTGACAGTAGCTCAGGGAAAGATATTTGCCAGTTCTGTCAATGCACTTTGATAATGTGCATTTTTGAACACTGGAGGCAAGAAATAAAGAGTAAAACTAAGGGCCTCAAATGTTGCTGTTTAATTGTTTGCAGTCATGTCAGACCCCTTCATGGCCCCATTTGGGATTTTCTTGACAAAGATACTGGATTGATTTGCCATTTTCTTCTAGCTCATTTTACAGATGGGGAAACTGAGGCAGAATTCAGTGACTTGTCCAAGGTCACAGAGCTCTTAAGTGTTTGAAGTCAAATTTAAACTCAGGAAGAGGAGTCTTTCTGACTCCAGGCCTGGCCCTCTACCCACTTTGCTACCTAACTGCCTAGCCTCAGATGATCTCCATTTGACAGATGCGGAAATTGAGGCAGAGATACCAAATGATTTGTTCAGGGTCACAAGTCCACTTAATGGCAAAAGCCACAACTGGACTCATGTCCCCTAATCCCAAGCTCAAATGGTCCAATACTCTCTCCCTCCACAGACTCAACAAATAAAGGTGCTATAATCATGTCCTTTTTATCAGTCAGATTTCATAAATTACACAGAAATTTTGCATTACAGAACAGTAAGTATTTCCCTATTGATACATAGATGGCAGAGGAAATTACCTCAAATTTGAAAAATGAATTGGAGTTTGGACCACAAATTCTCAAAGACTTTATGATGTTATATTGACTTGAAGTTAGTCACATGAACACAAAAAAGTGCTCTCTAATGAGTAGGACACAAACCTCTTAACTGACAGTAATGTAAATTTATCATTTACTGTTTCATCAGACCATGGAAAAGTCTGGACTGGGAAACGAAAGAGTTAGAGAGATAGCTTCCTTGTGATCCGTCAGTGGATATGAATAAAGTGACCTAATATAGGAAGGCAAAAATAGGCCCTCAGAAATGACCGAGATTTAGTGGGAAGGTGTCTGTCTGAAATAGGGTCTGAAAAGGCATACCTTATTCAAAAGAAGCCAAAAGGCTAAAAGGAGAATAGCATTGTATATTAAGAAGCTCTTTTCAGTATAAGGGGAAAGAAATCTAGGAATCAAAGCATGGTGGAGAGCATATGAGTGAAGGGACAGACACAGAAACACAGCGGTCATCGGAGTACACAACCATCACCCAAACAGGTGGAAGGGAGGAAAATGAGAAATTTAGGAAACAAGGCACAACGCTAGCACAAAGTCATGGAGAATGGCGGTTATCTGGGCAGCTGTCGGGAGTATCATCTCTTTCCTATGCCATAGTATCTAGTTTAGTAGATGTACACGAGCAATTTTGTCTTCTCTCTCCCCCGATAGAAGGAATGACTTGTTACCCTTTCTTGTCATATTGTCTGTTTAAGATGTGGATGTCTCTGAATATACATATGAAAACAAGACTGAAATAGAAAATTCTCATTGTGACTTTACCTGTATACACAGCCCTACCTTTAAGGTTTGACTCAAAAACATCACTCAGTAGAAAAGACCACTGATGGATTGCAAGGAAGCCATCTCTCTAATTCTGTTGTCCCCATAGGTTCAGCCCAGACTTTCCCATGGTCTGATGAAACAGTAAATGATAAATTTACATTACTGTCAGTTAAGAGGTTTGTGTCCTACTCAGTGGAGAGCACTTTTTTGTGTGTTCATGTGACTAACTTCAAAAGTCAATATGCTGTAACATCATAAAGTCTTTGAGAATTTGTGGTCCAGGTTCTAATCCATTTTTCAAGTTTGAGGTAATTTCCCCCTACCATCTATGTATCAATAGGGAAATACTCACTGTTCTGTAAACCAAAATTTCTGTGTAATTTACGAATTTTGATTGATAAAAAGGGCATGATTATAGCAACTTCATTTGTTGGGTCTGTGGAGGGAGAGAGTATTGGACCATTTGAGCTTGGGATTAGGGGACATGAGTCCAGCTGTGGCTTTTGCCATTAAGTAGACATGTTGTGACCTTGAGCAAGTCATTTGGTGTCTCTGCCTCAATTTCCTCATCTGTCAAATGGAGATCATTGGCATTAGCATGTTCAGACCTGGATAGAATCTTAGGGGGGCTAGTCCAACAAATAAAGCAATTTTCTAGAGAAAGAGAATGATTTGACCAGAATTACCTTTAAAAAAAAAAAAAAGGATTCAGGCCCAGGTTTTATAACTCTAAATTCAGTATTCATTACTCTCTACCTTACTTTTGCTTCATCAGGAAATTACATAAATTATAAATACTGAGGAAGCCAAAACCAGGGGATGGTCAGAGTGATATGAGGTTCATTAGGAACAGCTTCTAGGAGAAATTTTGAAATGACAATCTTCTCCTTAATATTTCCCCCAAGGGTTTCATTTCTTTTCCTCCCATATTACCCTTTCTTGTCCTAGTTCAGACACCCTTCCCTCATTCCCCATCAAAAGGTGTTCTTTCTATGAAACTTTCATATACATATATATATATATATTTCTCATTCATGTCCATTGCTCCAAACCTATTGATACATAGCAGCATCTTGTCCTTCCCCTCTCCTCCTGTCACCACCCTCCCCCCTTCACCCCTTCAGTAGAAAGTAGGCTAATTTGGGGAAAGGATTATTTGTTTTATTTTAGCAATCCCAGCACCAAGCATAGGCCCTTGCATAAACTAGGTATTCAATTAATGTTTGTTCAATTGAATTTGAAAGCTATATTTTATACTAAAGGATTCTGGGTTGGTTTTTTTTTCATGTTTGACTGTCTTTATATCTACTCGCACAATTTAGGGTTCTTGTCACCTCTCTGTCACAGACTAGGGGTGTGACCTACTAGCTTCACAACCTCAGTTTTCTTATTTATCAAGTGTTGATAATATCTGCCTTGTCCATTAGCTGTTCATACCTGCTGATCTTACCATGTCATTCCCATCACTTTACCACATGGAGTCTGCCCAGTGTTGTTTTCTCCTGAGGTCACAGATATCACTGAACCACTTGATCTGTCCACCTTTTATTCCTTACCTCTCTTTAACTACATCCTCTTCCTTTGGGCTATAAAGTTTCCTGATGACAACTGTTCTTCCTCAGAGTTCCTTATTTGTTCTGTGTTGCAACCTGCCTATGTAAAACACACTCCTCTCTACGTGTGCTGCTTGTATTTTCATTTTCAATTCCGTGGTGAATCTTGTGTTCCATTTCTCACAGTCATATGAGAACTCTAGTAGAATACTGTATTAGTATTTAAAAGATGAGCCTTTGTTTTAGGGAGGACTCTTGGGTCAGTGAAGGACATTTATAATTTCCTAAAGACATTCTAGTTTCTTCTCTTCCTGATAAATTCTGGGTGCAAATTGTCCGTACTGTCTGACCTATATCATGATCGACAAGCACTGACGGTACTCTGAATGAAGAATCAATTGTGTGTCATAAAATGGGTAATAGAAACTCTTGATTCATTTGAACTTTTCTGTGTTGGCAGGACAAACTCTTGGTTGGCTTCAGGTCTAACCTGTCTGCTTTCCCTGTCTCTTTATTTTCATTAGTGCCAATTCTACTTTTTTCATAAACACGTCTGGGATTAAAGTTTCATTGTGATGGCACTAGATCCCTTGTTTGTTAAAAAAAAAAAAATGGGGGGCTGAGGTAGGGGAAATGAGCATTTTTATAATGCTGAGCACTTTACAAATATTCCCTTTTTTGTTTGAATTTCATTTGAATGGTCTATTTTTCATGTGCTTGTTATCAAACTTCCATTTTTATCCTTAACTGCCTTTGAGATAACATGGCATGGTTTCTTTTCTTTATGATATAGCCTTAATTCTGCTTTTCCATCATTCTTCTTATTAAATTTTACAAAAAAATTGTATTCTAAACCAGTAGAGCCTGTGGTGGCCCCTCTTTCTACTGAGTAAATAATATGTTAATTGCCTAAAGTGTCATTCAAGTTGTTATACTTGTACTAAAACTCGTGTGAGAGTATGATAAGGTGCTTGTTTTCATCCACTGTCCAGTTTTCTTTAACAGTAGTTATTTGAATAGGACAAGGTTGAGTCAAATGCATGCCATATTTTTGCTCATTTTTTAATTCTCATTTTGTATTCATTTTCATGTTTATGCTAACAATTTGGTAGTATGACTATAGGTAGAAAACGTATTTATGAATGGCTCACATCTGTAAGAAAGGATTTTTTACTTGTTAATGTATAAGGCAGCTAAGTGGCACCATGGATAGAGCACCAGACCTGGAATCATGCAGGGCTGAGATCAAATCCTATCTCACATACTTTCTAGCTGGATATCCCTGGGCAAGTCCCTTCACCTCTGATTGCCTCGATTTTCTCATCTATGAAATGAGGCTAATAATAGCATCTACCTTGCGGAGCTGTTGTGAGGATCCAGTTAGATCGTAATTATAAAGTGCTTCGCACAGTGCTTGGCACATAGTGAGCAGCACTGTATAAATGCTTGTTATTATTTTTATTAATTTTTTTGTGCTATTACTCAGTGTTCACTATATCTAGTCCCTTCTGATACTTTTCAAGAATAATTTATTCCTAATAAAGAAGCGTGGGGTTTCCGTGTAGTCTGTGTGTCTTTATATCCTCTGATTTCTTATATTGGAAATTAATGCATCAAGAATAAGATAGAACAAATATATTAGAAATCATGAATCGAGAATATTTCTCCCCACATCCATCTATTCTCTCCTCAGCTTTCAGCTCACCAAGTACATTTTGTTTTAATTTGGTGAGGTGTTGGTGCTTAAGTGGTAACATTTTTAATGTTGTCTTTTTGCGGGTTTTTAGTATGAATACTGCAAAATGAGATAACCAAATTGTCTGTAAAAATGGTTTTTCTTGTTGCCGTTGGGCATAGGATAAAACCAGCTCTGCCAATTTCTTTATTTGCTTCTCCAAAGATGAGTCATCCTTCCGTTTAGGTACAACTTCCTTCTTCTCATTTTGTTAATATCAAGAATGTAAAGATTGATACGACTCGGCTCCTCCAATTGTCTATCTGTTAATCATTGGACTTAGACAAGGACTCACCTTTAGAATACTAACAGCTAATTTAATAGATGGTCTAAAAATTGTGTAACTCTTAGCCCCCTATTCCCTTTTCCACCACTCTTACCAGATCATTGCTGAACCAGAAGGGGACAGAAAGTCCTGAGGGTCTTTCCTAAGTGACTAGCCAACTGCTAATAAATCTCTTCAGCATAGTTGGCTCTTGGAAAGCAGACATAGTTTGCTTCTGGGACCAGAATGAGAATCTTTCCAACTTGGTAGTACCTACAAGAATCCAAGGTCACTTGAATGCCATAAAAAGTTTAGAAGAATTTTGTAAAGTGGGAATTTAGTTGCTATTTGAAAAATTCCCAAAGACTGAAGCCAGAAAAGAAATAAGCTTTTTGCCTCTTTCGAATTCTTGGAATCCAAGCTCCAAATTTACTTGATCAATATATTTCATGTCATTATCAAGACTATCTAACTAGTTCATTTTTTGATCACCTGTATATTTAATTTAAATCAGCAATACGAAAAAGAAAAATACATAAACTAAACTGCCTAAATCCAAATATTTCTTTCCTAATTAACTTTTGCAGCTTTCGCTCCAGACCTTATCTGAAGGGGATCCATGAAAAAGCCTTGTTTCCAGGAGAGCAATGGTTGTTTTCCAGTTTTATTTTCAAGGCCTTTTCTGCCTTGTCTCCTCACCTTCTAGCCTGACCAGTAATTCTGAGTTCTTCCTAGTGAAGCTTTAGATAAGGAAGCCAACTTATTAAGCAGGTGGTTTCCTGACAGACAAAAGAGGAAGAGACAGTGGGAACCAACAGCTCCTGTAGCCAGGAGACTGAGCTGAACTAGCTCCAGGAAGCTTTTGATGCAAACATACTTAATGAAAGCACCTAGGAGAAAAGAGTGCTAGATAAAATTTTAGGCTATATTCAGAAAGCAGTTTTATTATGGTCCGAGCTATTTTTCAAGTGCAAGAACAGCCAGGCTTCGTTTTGATTTTTTTTTTTGTCAGCCATATTGAAATTTATCTCTTTATCATGAGAAACTTGTTCATAGAAAAATCAGCACAAATAGAACACAGCATAAATTTTCACCTAAAAATTCCATAAGTACCAGCTCAACCAGACTAGCCAATTCTCTGGGACAAAATGTGTTTCCACTGTGGTAGCTAGTGTTTTTTCTAATGTGGATTAGTTTGTTCTAAGTACTGCTTCGAGAATGGCCATTATAAAAATAGGGACTTCTCTTCATTGCAAAACTGGGGAAATTAAGAATGGGTGTAATCTTCCAGGCTTCCTAAACTGAAAGTGTTTATCTACCTTGTTTGCAAATGGTCTGAGTTCTATTTGTTCTTAGTAACAATGGCTATTCAAACACTACTGCCAGTTGTGTGTGATATTCAGCAGATTAACTGGATTCTCACTTAGTCACTTAAATGGCTGACTACTTCCCTCAGCCTTTTGGCTGAAAGTCTCTTGTTCAACTTCAGGTGGTAGTCTTAATCAGAAACAGACATTAGGACACATTAGAAATCTGATAGAGAATCAAGTTCAGTGGAGAAATGGGGGAGTTCTGGGTGCTGTTTTTTGATGGGATTCTGGATATGTTGAATTGAGAGGCTGGAGAAAGAAGGTGGTAACATCTCTGAGTTAAATTTTAGGCCATCCAAGAGACTTTTTGGAAAAGTTTTTTGAAAGATAAGTATAATTTTATTCTTCTAGAAAGAGGAGACCATATGGAGCAGTGAGTAAAGCACTGGACTTAGAGTAAGAAGGACCTACGTTCGACACTTGAAGGAATTCTAACTTCAGATACTTCCTACCTGTGTGACCTTAGATAAGTCACTTAACTTTTGCACGCCTCCATTCCTTTAATGAAAGTTGAACTCAAGAGACCTTGAATGTACTTCCAACCCTAAATCTGTGATCCTGTTCCTAATATCATACCCCATTGTTGTGGACCCTTGATTTCATTGTTGTAGGAGACTCCCTCTACTACTTTATATGTATACCTGTTGATAGTGGTCTGGGGCCTGGGAGGTTAAGTGACTTTCCTTCAAGACTCTTAGCCTATATGTGTCAAAGGATGACTTTCCTGACTTCACAAGCTGCCTCTCATCTCCTTCAATATTGAAGGAAAAGATGAAAACTCATTGAAAAGTCCACATAGACATTAAGGTGCTCATAGCTCTAGGGTTCCATTTCTATGGTACCTGGGCTCTAAAGAAGGGATATTACATCAGGTAGACATTTAAAAGATGAGGAAGGAATAGGTATAATCATAGAAAGAAGGGTAAAGGGACTCTGAAGGAGGAAATAGAAGGAGGACAAAGAGAGAGTGGAAAAGATTTTCATCCCATCTACCAAAGCTCTAGTCTGGACCTGGGAAAGTACAAGGAGCAGTAGTAATTAATTGAGAAGAAACTGCTCATTTTAACTATAGCAGTTGAGCAAGCCTCCATCAGTTTAGTTTTGGGTTGATTCCCAGATCCAAGGAACCATCGTTTTTTCTGAAGATTAACTTACTGAATTGCTCTTTAGGACTATTGAGTGGGAGCACCCCATTAGATAACTTTAAAGTCCTCCTTACTGTAATGACCGTCCCCTGATTATATCTGTTTTCTTCTAGTCATGGATTGGGAGTATCATTTAATTTCACCGAGCCTCAGTTTTGTCAACTGCTAAATGGAGGTAATAATGTTTGCATTACCTATATCACAGGATTTTGAGGAGAAAAGTGCTTTCTTAATATCTTAAAGCCACTTATGTACAATGATAATAATGGCAAATATTTATACAGCATTTTAAGGTATACAAAGCACTTTACACGGGTCATCTCATTTGATTGGCACAACAACCCTGTAAGTTGATTGTCCCCATTTTACTGATTAGAAAACCAAGGTTCAAAAAATTTGACTTGCTTGCCTAGGGTCACAAAACCAGTGAATTTCTGAAGTTAGGTTTGAACTCAGGTCTTCTAGCTACCTCCGTTAAATAGTAATGGTTTTACTAGGTTGTGAGCTAGGAAGGAAGGCAAAGACAGAATAAAAGGGAGCAGGAGAAACCAAAAAATGTTCCTGGTTAGTCTGCAAGGATAATTGGGTTGCATAATTGGTATTTGTTTGTATTTAAAGAAAGAGTAGAGGCAGATCTTTGAAATTCTGTCTGCACACACACACACTCACTCACTCTTACGTTAGTGACTGAGAAGTAATCATTATTAAAAAAAAAAAAGAAGAAGAAGAAACACCTGACATTAAGTAAAGCTCATTTTTGATTTCTAGAGCTGTGACTGTCTGTGCCATTTAATAGTCACTTTGTCATTCTGTCTACTGTGGGTTGTCTTTGGTCATGAACATGTCTGTATCTATGGTATCCAGGTAGTGGGTACATAGCAAAACAAGCGTGTTGAACTAATGCACTAAGCTGAAAAGAGGGAGAAAACATCTGTCTCCAGCTAGTTAGTAGTAGTGGTTACATGTTTTATATACATATATATAAATACATATATATGTGACCCTGTGACCCTTGATTACATATATGATATACGTAGTAGTTACATATAAGAAATTAAACTGAGGAGAAAATTTTCTTTGACTTTTTCTTACTAGTTTCCTTGTGAAACAACACATTGTTTCATGCCTAATGTATTCAATTTATAATATACAATGCATTATAATAGTGAAGGTTTTTTCTAGTATATTTCCAGTATCATTTAGAAAGAAGCAGAAAAAGACTGCTAAAAAAAATATCTAATACGACTTCTTCATGTTAAAGAATATCTTACTTTTTTAAATCTGGTTTCCAAGCCCTTGGAAGTTTCTAATACAACATTTCAAAAAGATAACTATGTACTTTATGGTAAATATAATTTGCCTCCAACTCAGAGTGACAATGAATCTGATAGAATGCGTCAAGCTCATCATTTTGTCCTCAAATAGTGCTTCTCACAGATCTCTGCTATCCCGTACATTACCCTCACCCCCCTACAAAACACTCGTGTTCTCTCTCCCCCAGGTCCCTGGCAAGGCTTTTTTCCATTTGGTGCCTGCTGCAGTACACGGCACCTTTTACATAAAAGGATTAAATGATTCTGTTTCAAGGCTTCCCACCTTCTGCCATTTTTATGGCATAGTTGAATGGATTCATTCTTTTCACTCAGTATGCAATAAAAGTCCAAGTGTCTCCCTGAAAAGAGCAAAAATTGTGTATAAAATAAGACAATGTAACAGAGAAAATGGTGGATTGGGATTTTTTGTTTGTTTGTTTGAATCAGGATAAATGTTACACTTGAAATTAAGTTGACTTCAAACTGTCTCCTAGTGTTTTCCACTTCCTTTATATGTTCTCGCCAGAAACATCCTATAAACAGTCATATTATTAAACGTGGCTGTAACATTTTAAAATGTAAAATGCTTTCTCACTAGCTTAGACACCAGTGCAAGGATGTAATGAATGAGTTTCCCTTTGGATTAATCACCTGATAGCTGGCATTATTCATTTTTTCTATTAAAAAAAAGGAAATATGATACAAAGAAATCTTGTTAAACAAGACCTGGTTTGCTCTGTTGTAGCAGATGTGCTTTTCTTAGTCACAACTGAATTCCAGTGGTAGAATGAACCTCGTAATCTTAACAAAATTAGAAGGTCACACCTAAAGTGGAAGCTCATGTATCATTTGTAATTCAAGGCCTTTGGTTTCAGAGCAGGCACTGTGGCATTCTATTTTGTAAGTGGACATATGATATTCTTTACATGGTAATATTGCAAAATATGTACTATACATAATATCTCTTTAATCCATATGGCTAGTTAAAATCTTAGCATTAGTATGGAGGTGGGTTGAAATTAAAATAATTACAAATTTGTTTCTAAAAGGAACTGGGGAGATTGGTAAATGTTATGTGGTGAAAAGCGCATTGGGTTTGGAGTAAGAAGTCCAGGGTTCAAGTCTTGATTTTGCTACTTAATATTGATTTAACTTTGGATAAAGTTAACTTCTTTAGACCTTACTTTTCTTCTGTAAAATGTGAGTGATGGAATAGATCTGTGATTCCTGTTGTCCCCCAATCTCTTGAGTCCTATGAAGTTGCCCAAAGTCTTACTTACCAAGGAAGCCACTTAATGCATCCTTTTACTCTCAGGACTGTTGGGAGATTTTAATTAAAGTAGTGCTTTGTAACCTCTAAAACACTATATATGTCATTATTATCTGATCTACAACTACTTATACATAATAATGATTCACCCAAGGGCAAATAGCATCTCAGCTAAGGTTAGTCTTGAAAAAGACTTGTCTTTTTCTCTCTCTACAAATATCCCTTGGGGATCTGGAAGAAGCCCTGAACCCCAGTCAAGAGACTTAAGAGACTTGTGTTTTGAATCCTGCCTTAAAACAAACTGTATTCTGTGTGATCACGGATGAGTCACTTAACCTTTAGAATTTCATTTTTTTTTTTCATCTACAAAATGCAGATACATAATACATGTGCTACTCATTTCACAGGGTTATTCTGATAAAAACGCTCTGCAAACATTAAAAGGCATAGTGATACAGGGGAAGGAACTTTGGACCTATGACCAAATGCTGCCTCTGAGACTTAATAGTTGTGCAACCGGGGGCAAATCATTCTTTTGAATCTCAAGTTTCTTCATCTAGAAAATGGGTATAATACTGATTGTATTTATATCGCAGGTCTGTTGTGATCATAAAATGAGATTAAAGCAGTTTGGAAATCATAAGTCACTATATAAATGTCAGCTGCTACTGTCTCATCCACTTCCATGTTAAAGTTACCATCTTTATGTTTGTGGTTTTTTTAAACAATTTCCATTTCTAACAGCTCTCCAGAGAATTTCAAATAGTACATGAAATAATTGAGTTCTGTACCACCATTAGTGCTTGTATTCTGGGTATTGAACACCTTCTACATTTGCATTATACTTTAAAGTTTATGAAACACTTTTGCATGAATGAATCATGATTCATGAGCTACCTATCCAGTTAGTCGAGGCTTGATGAACAGGGAAATCTCATGGCTGTCCAGAACCTCGTTCCTTGCGGTAGCTTTGAGATAACCTCTTCGTGGTCATGAAAAGTCCTTTAGAAATTCCAGGGGTGTTAGTAACAAGACACACAGGCCATTTCCTTGACCAATTAAATTACTGCTTATGATGCAACAATGGAATTAGACTCAGTCTTCAATTTCTGATGTCTCTGATTCACTGTCTGTAAAATGGACACAGTACCTTACAAGATTTAGGATCAAACATGTTGTATCAGGACTATAAAAGGCTTGGTGGTGATGACGATGATGTATTATTGTATTATATTCTAATTGGATCTAAGAGGTACCTTAAATGCCTCATAGACCTTCTTTCCTTCTAGAATGAAATAAAATGTTTTCCTTCTCCCTTCCTCCGCCCCCAGTGACTTAGTAATAAACCAGCATAGAGCAAGAGCTCTAACTTAGGGTCCTTTGCTGTTCAGTTGTTTTCAGTTGCGCCCATCTCTGACTTCATTTGAGATTTTCAGTCTTATGTATTTTCCTTTATTCATTTAACCATAGATTTCACCAGATGACTAATGGGTCTGTGGTACAGAAATAGTTAAGAACTCCTACCCTAGAGCATTATCCTTTATTAGAGTTGGCTTCCTACATAAGCAGAATTTTCAGCTCAGTTTAAAATGTATTTAAATAGGTGTTCAGGAGGATAGTGATTGTTTATCTCTTTCACCTATGTAATTTCTTATTTTTTCTTTAAATGAAATTCTTTTACATTATAAACAGTAAATGCCGACAAATATGAACATTTTGATACTCAAAGAACAGAGAGAAATGATTGTGTATGATAGTATAGACTATTACTCACAATTTTTTGAAGTGGTTATTCTATTTAACATAGTAACAACTGCTTTTTCTGTTTCTCTTGAACTTCCTTTTACTCTTTGGTTTTCTTCTTGTGTATTCTTTTATGTTTCATTGATATGCTTCCTTTTTAATCTGTGAGATATGTAACTAAGCCTCTCTTAGGTTTCAGGTTCTTTATAAAATCAAGGAGCTAAATCTCTAAGGTATCTTCTAGCTCTGAATCTTATGATTTATAAATAGCATTATCTTCTTGTGTTAGTTCCCACCTCCCATAAAAGGGTGATTATTGTTAATATTGCTAAGAGCCAAGCACATCCTTTCAAGTAACGGTGCAGTCGGCACCTATATGAGACCCTTGTGTTATCCTTGACATTAGTAGGTTTCAAAATGGGACTGGAAAAAGTACACATGACTTTTCATTCTTTACACTCTGAAGATACATCATCTGCCTTTTGGTTAAGGATCTTTACAAATTTTTAGGGCTTGTTTGTACTTTTTCACTTTCCACACTGCAGAAATTTGAATTAAAAGAAAAAAGTCTAAAGAAACCGAGCTCTCTTTGATGGCTTGTATGTATCAGCTCTTGTTGCACTGTTTCTCTGAAATGAAGTCTGCATTCATGGTAGCTCTTCCACGCAGGGGTGGGGGACCTGTAGCCTTATGTGCCCTGTAGGTCCACCTTTTGGGATCCAGACTTCACTGACGAGCCACACTTGACAACTTAGAGGGCCATGTGTGGCACCTTCAGGCCTCACTCTGCCCTCTTTGCCAGTACTTAAGAATGACTTCTCACTAAATAGCGATTATAACCCAAGGTTAGATTACAAAGGGGATGACTTACAGAGGTCATGTATCAGTCCACGCTGCCACATACGATAACAATACCACCATTAGTTAGCAAAGTCATCTTGGGATAGGAGGATAGCAAATGCTAGATTATTAAGGAGTTGAATATCTGGCTATAAATTATTCTGGTCTTCATGTATTAAGGCAGTGTGGCATATAGAGCACTATTCTTGAAGTCAGAAAAACCTGGGTTGAAATTTTGCCACTAAAATGTACTGGATATGTGACTTACCTTGTCTCTTGGTAGAGATGAAAGTTGCATCAGACTTACATTGTTATCCTAAGAATCCAGTGCAATCATACATGCAAAGGACTTTGTAAACCTTAGGATACTATATACGTGTGAACTGTTACTATTACCTTTGAAAAACCTCTTCTCACCTTCCGTCCTGAAGGTTGGAGAGACAGGCAAGCCCTTCATCCCAACTGTTAAGCCAGTTAGAATCCATAGTGGGGATACCAAAACAAAATCCATAATTTTTGGATATGTGTTTGTTTAAAAAAATAAAATCTGAGTTACTTGATTTCACACTTATTTATCAAGCATTGGAACTCATTGGGTGTATAACATGTTCTGTACAGGCCAGACAGTTTAAGGGCCATTTTGTTTTGAATTCTCAAATTAGGACTGCCCGAAGATGGGAGTTTAAAAAACAAATTAAAATGTTATTGTCTATTAGAAGGCCTAGACTAATATCCTTTTGAAAAAAAGGAAGTGATCTTTTATGGGAAAAGCTAATTCTGGTTTTATCAACCTCCAGAGGCCATCAGTCCAATGTCCTTTATCTCCAGGAGGTACTTTTAGAAGAGAATTAAATTGCCAACCTGAGGTTTGAACCAGGTTTCTATTCAGGAAAGAAAGATCCTTTAGTTAAGTATTTTGATCTTAAGCTCTGGATTTAATCTTTCTTGCCTCCATTTTGAGCTGTGCTCTTTTACACTTGAAACCCTAAGGCAATTAAAATGAGCCCATGCCAAAGGCCCGCCTGTTTGTGGGAGTGTTCATTTAGCTGTTGATTCTAATGGGGGGTGTGTCAGCTTGGCACAGGTCAGTAAGATCAATGGGCAAGGTTAGGTCTGCGAGGGTTGTGCTTTGCTATTTTTTATCAGTTTGTGGGAGTATTCATGACTTCATAAAATAGTTCCGTTTTCTGTAGATGACACGCATTATTCTCAGTGTCATATGATTACAAATTTAGAGCTGTCAGGGGATTTAGAGATGCAATCCTGGTTGTTTAGGAATGAAGAAGTGGGTCCCTCAGTGCCTAATTCTATTTAATTTACCTCTTTTCTAGAAGCTAGTAAACTGTACTCTGTGCCACCCTCCCTCAATAAATCAGAATATTGGCTGTGTGTGTGTATGTGAGAGAGAGAGAGAGAGAGAGAGAAAGAGAAAGAGAGAGAGAGAGAGATGTCAGATGTTCAGTTTTCTAAACAATAGTCTTTGTAATTTGTACATTGCCCTAAAGACTAAAAGTGTCAGAAAAACATTGGCATGTCATGGTGTTGATACAGAATGTCAAAGCAGAGGTCTAACCCTTTAAAAGAAAAAGTAGAAGTACCTCTTGCCAATGTACATGACTCATCCTTACACTAAGCAGAATAGAAACCAGTCTAGTTGAGGTCAGTGTTTCCAGGTTAATTTGCCACCTTGGGCTTTGTCAGTTTAATTGACAAATAAGGAATTGTTTCTGAGAAACCTATATTTTTCCAAGAAATAAGAAAGCTAGTGACTATATAGTAATGGTACATTTGAATAATGCCTGAACAGATTGCTGCCCTGTCTTTAGACTATGTAAAGAGAAGTAAATGTCAGGAATTTTTCTGGGACCCTCCATAAATGACTCCTTCTTAGGAGTCAAAGTACCGTTAAAGCTGAAGTTTTCATCGAAAACAAATGACAAAACTAGTTCAAGCTAGAAAGCTGGTTTAAACTCATGAATCAGACTTTCAAATATGAACTAACCTCACTCAACTATTTTAACTGGAACTGAAGTGAAAGGAAAAGAAAATCTGACTGCTCATTCAAGATGATTGTTTAACTTGCAAGCATATTATTATTTTTGTATTTCTGTGACAAGATGAGAATAAAATACTCCAAGTGGATTTTATTGGTCAGACAGTTTGTTAATATTCGCAACCCTGTGGTAAGGCATTTTTAGTTTGTGTCAAGAGATGTTGCCTTGGATATGATATATTCAGAGCTGATTTGACTCTGGTCCTTCACTTACTCTGGACTTTATCAAATGAACGACTGGTTGAGTCATGAAAATAAATAATTTCAGTCAGTTCAACTCAATAAATATTTTTTAAAAGAACCTACTATGTGGCCAGCACTGCACTTGGCACTAAGTCTTTGTCGGCTAATATAATGAAAGTGATTTTTTTTTAAAAAGCATTGTGTGTACACATTCATAAATTAAGATCAAATAGCTTTTTTTCCTCTATAGAATCAATCTCAATGATTTTTCAAATTAAATTTTCATTGGTATCTTTTGTTTTTATGTCTCTGTTTTCCAAAGTAACCCTCTATCCTTCCCCTCCCAAAGAACTGTTCTTGATGTATCTAAAAATCCTCTTCTCTGTAGTATTCCACAGCCATAACTGTATCCCACCTACCGAGAAGGTGGCTAAGTTTAGCCATAATTTCACAGTGTTTAACATCATTTTGGTTATTGCTCTTCTCATTTACATCATTACAATAATTGAGTGCATTTTTCCTAGTTCTGCCTTTGCATCACTTTGCAATATTTCATATTAAGTTTTCCCATGTGTTTTTTTAATATTCATCATATTGTTTCTTGAAGCATATTAGTGTATTACATTCATGTATATAGCTTGTTTAGCTATTCCCCAATCAACAATCTACTTTGCTTCCAGCTTTTTTGCTCTCTCAAAAAGTATTGCTGTGTAAATATTTTCCTGTGTCTAAAAATCGTCTTATCATCGTTGACCTCCCTGGGATTTATGCCTAGTGGTAGAATCACTGGGTGAAAGAATATGGACATTGTTGTAACTTTCTTTATATAATTCCCCACCTTTCCAACATCAACCACTCATCTTTTGTTATCTTTGCCAAAATTCTTTTTGATTTGCATTTAACTGAGTAGTGATTTAGACTGTTTTTTTCATAGTATCATTAATACTTCACAAATCTTATTTTGAGAACCATTTGTTTGTAGTCTTTGACCACTTATTGGGGAATAGTTTTGATTTTGTGTGTGTGAGAGACAGGATGAGTGTACTTTTAGTGCTTAGCATCTAGCACAATGGTCTGACATATAGTAGGCGCTTAATAAAATGTTGATTGATTGATATATCTTGGCTGTCAGATCCTTACTAGAGATAGCAAATATAAAGCTTTTCAGTTTTATATCAAAATTAACTATGTTATCTTTTATAATTAGAAAGTTGATTTTGATATGTGTAGATAGTCTTGTGAGACTGGTTGCTATGCCAGAAAGCATGTGTGCCAATACAGAAACCTACAGGGTGCCAGCATTCTTACATTCATTTCAGCAAACATTTATTAAGCCCCTACTCTGTGCACTCTGGGGGAGATACAGAGTCTAAATTAACAGGGAGAAATTAATCTCCAGGGAGCATTCCCAGGATTCCCAGGGATTTGCACATATAGTAGACACCAAATAAATATTTATCTCTTTTTTTTAAAACTATTGTCACGGTTTGTGCCCTTAACCATCAAAAATTGTTGTCAGGTGCTGAGAATATAAATATAGAAAATGAAGCCATCCCTTCTCTCATGGAGTGACATTCTAATGGAGGGAGACAGTTGTTGGGTCATTTCAGTCATGTCCAACGCTTCTCCTTTTACCATCAATGTTCCCCAACATCAGAGTCTCTTCTAATGTGTTGTCAATCCCTAGTCTTACTTGAAAGCGAAAGTCACCCCCTCCAGGAAGCCTTCCTCACCTTATACCTTAGCTCTCACATCACACTTTATATACTTCCTGAACAAACAGCACAATTTTCTGAATTACAGTTATCTGTGTATCTTACTCCCCTGTTAGGCACACCTTGCCCTCCACCTTCTGGCCTCCTGCTCTGCATACTTTTGCACTGGATGGCTGTCCTTACTCTTCCACACCTGCACGTCACAGAATCTTTCTTTGTTCAGGACACAGCTCAAGGACCATCTCCTACATGAAGCCTTTCCTGATTCACCTAATTGCTAATGCCCTCTCTCCATCCCTCATATGAGTTCTTTTTATATTTATCCTATAAATTCAGTAAATTTACAGGCGGTAGTTGGTGCCTCGTGGATGGAGCACCAAGCCTGGAGTCAGGAAGAACTGGATTCCGATACAGCCTTCGACACTTCCTATCTGTGTGACTTCAGGCAAGTCGCTTAACTTCTGATTGTCTGACAAGAAGGGGACCGCAGAGGATGTCATGGAAACAAGAAACATGAGCTTGGACAGACTTCAAGAGATCTTGAAGGCTGGAAAAACGGAGCCTATCATAGTCCATGAGGTCAAGAAGAGTTGGACATAAATGAACAGCTAAACTACGATAGAAATTGGCAAGTGAAGGTTTAGAGGGGAAGAAATGAAGGCAGATATGTGGGACTGGACTGAAAGGACTTCGTAAATGATTTCGTTCCAGTATTGGTGAAATCTATACTAGGTACAAGTCACCATGGGAATCAATGTTTGTTGAAATGAATTAAACAGATGTAATTCTTAGGTGAGGGAGAGGAGGCCAAGGTTTCAGACATAGGAGCCTGAGTAAAATGGTGGTAGTGCTGGCAGATTTAGTGAAGTTGGGAGGAAGGAGGAGTGTATTTACTTTGTACACTGGGTACAGATAAGACTAACTGGCCTGTTCGAAATCTCAAAGTCTGTGACACGTGTGTAATTAATTAAATTGTGCAATCTTAGAGTATTTACCCAGAAATTTTTTCACCAACTGCCAGATCCAAGGCTGGAGGTATATCCTGGATAAGTATTTTAGGCTTCTATCACCTCTACAGGTTTTATTCTAAGTAGAAAAACACATGTTTTTCTTTCCTTGGCCCTTCAAAAAACCACTTGTTTCAGTTTTATACCTGGCATCATCCCACCTGGTCTCCAGTTGTGGCATTTTAGCTCCCCTTTTTAAGGATGAGGAGTTCCATCTCCCAACCTTGTAGAAATGTGAGCAGTTATTGCTGTCATAGTAAGAGTACACTGGCTATAAAGAGGCAGGGTGGGGTGGAGGGGTTTCCAAAAAACTTTTCAGGAGGAACATGTTCCATCATTTGCAGTCACGTCTGACTCTTCATGACCCCATTTAAGTTTTTTTTGGCAAAGATACTAGAGTGGTTTGCCATTTCCTTCTTCATCTCATTTTACAGATGAGGAAACTGAGGCAAACAGGATTAAGTGACTTGCCCAAGGTCAAACAGCCAATACGTTTCTAAGGTCAGATTTGAACTTAGGAAAATGAGTCTTCCTTATTCCAGGCCTGGCACTCTAACCAATATGCCACCCTGTTGCCCTGTTCCTGAGAGTCCAGATAACTTAAAGTGAACCATGAGTGCTATTTTCATTTTGTTAGTTCTTTCCAGAGATACACAGAGATATGAGGGGCGGGGGGGACTTTGTGGACTGTAAAAATGTTTTGAAGATATTTTATCCCTTATCTAAGATGACTAGGAAAGAGGGTCAGGTCAATGTAACCATCTGAAGACTATGGGGAATAAAGCACAAATGGAAGGGAATGGTGTTTCAATTTGGTTGAGGTTTTTTCCTGGCCATTTTTGACTCCCAATTGTGTGTGTGTGTGTATTTTAATTTGTGGAATAAAACAAGCATTTCCATAACATTATAATATATAATAATCATGTAAATTTCTTTTCTACTTCCCACCCCTTTCCTACACAATGTAATTAGACAACGTGTGTGTGTGTGTGTGTGTGTGTGTGTGTGTGTGTCAGAGAGAGACAGAGATCATTCTATATTTCTCTTTATCAATTCTTTCTCTGGATACCTTTCTTCGCATGCCCTTTGTACTTAATTTGGGTATTTATAATAGTCAAAATGACTTATTCATTCAAAGTTCTTCTTAAAGTAATATTGGCTGTTGCTGTGCACAACACTGTCTTGGTTCACTCATTTGTCTCTTCATTATTTTGTGTAAGTCTATGCTTTTCTAAGATCACTGGGCTCATCATTTCTTACAGTACAGTTGTATTCCATCACAATCATTATCCATCCCCCAATTATATTTTAAAATGTTCTTTCTTATTATATTTTATTTATGTTCTCTCTTGCTCTTGAGGCAGCATAGGTAGTGAATAGAATGCTAGAGTAAAGGCCTGGGTTCAAATCCGGTCGTGGGCACTTAATAGCTGCGTGATCCTAGGCAAGGCATTTAAACTCTTGGAGTCTAAATTATCCAAAGGAAAATGATACCTATAGTACTTCATAGTGTTCTATAAAGCTCAAATAAAGAAATGTATAGAAAATACCCTGCAAAGTTTTAAATGCCTTATAATTTTATTTCATAATAGTTTTTAAAACTCATGTTTGTCCAAGGCATCATTGGTATTCGAATTTGTAAATTACTCTATCAAGTCTTCGAGCAAGATGGCTTAATGTTTCTCTTTGGGAGATTAAAGGATTCAGTCATGTGGCTAGAGTGATATACAGGCATGTGGTCCTGACGACACACACTGCCAGGAAACTTGTTTGCATCTTTAATAGCTTTTAAGCTGCATTAAGATTTAGTTAATGTAATATATGTATTATATGGGAAGATGGGAGAAATAGG
This sequence comes from Bettongia penicillata ogilbyi, assembly GCA_023548195.1. NCBI lineage: Eukaryota > Metazoa > Chordata > Mammalia > Diprotodontia > Potoroidae > Bettongia > Bettongia penicillata. The sequence continues at coordinate 4,162,954 of JAJHZJ010000808.1, read as the reverse complement.
TTTAGATCATTACGTTTTGGTGCTTTTTTATAATGATATTGTTACTTAGTATCCATAATAGACTCAAACCCTACCAGCCCCACTAACCCCATTGTAATAAAGTATAACAAAATAAAAGAAACCACATTTTCTTGCTGGGTAGCATATATTCTGTTACCTCTAGATGACTATATCTCTACCTAAGGAGAAGATACATCATCACCAAGCCTCTAGAATAAGATTGATAGTAGCATTGATCCGACTGAGTATTATTAGCGTAATTGTGTTCTTTTGTTTCTGCTTCCATTCATTGTACATTATTTCATACAGGTCTTCCCAAGTGTCTTTGAATTTTCATATTCTTTATGGATCATAGATCCCATTACTTTTATAAATTGCCTTTTGCCCAGCTATTACTCAAGTCAGTTGGTATCTATTTTTGTTTCCAACTTCTACTACCACAAAGAGTGCTGCTATGGATATTTCTGACCTTGACTTCCCTTCAGTATATTCCCAAGAGTGGGATTACTAGGTCGTTAGTCTACATTTGTTGTATACCGCCTGCGTGCCAGGCACTGTGCTAACCCCCAAGGAAACAAACAAAAGACAGTCCCTTCTCTCATGGTTTAATGAGGTCTTCTTACAGTCTTATGCAAACAACTATATACAAACAAGCCATATGTAGGATAATGGAAACATTCAACAAAGGGAAGACACAATAAAAGGGGATTGGGAAGGGTTTTCTGTAGAAGGTAGGATTTTAATTGGGGCTTGAAGAAAGCCGGTGAAGGCAGGAGACAGAGATGAGGAGGGTGAGAGAATTCCAGGCATGGGAGACAGGCAGTGAAAATACCTGGAGTTGGAAAATGGAAGTATCTTATTTGAGAAATCAAAAGGAGTCCAGTAGCACTGAATCAAAGAGTAGATTGGGAGGTGGAGTTAATGTGTAAGAAAATGGTGGAAAGATGGGAGACAAGGGAGCAAGTTACGAAGGACTTTGAATGCTACACAGAGAGTTGTATATCTTGTACAGTTCCAAATTGTTTTCTAGAATGGTTGGACGAATTCTCAGCTCCACCAACAATATACAGATGTGCCTATCTTCTTACACTATTTCTTTTTTTAAAAATCATTTTTGTAAACTTGATAAATATAAAGGCAAATCTCAAGGCTATTTTAATTTGTATTTCTCTTATTAGCAATGTGCACCATCTTTTCACATAGTCATTTATCATTTGCATTTTTTTCTTCTGAAAACTCTTTTCTTTCATCATGTGAGTACTTCTTTGGAGAAGGGTAAGGGAATTTCTTTTTACATGCTTACAGTGAAAAAGTTCTTTCTTTTCCAAAGAAATATCAGGACATGATCTTTTAAAAAAAAAAAAATCCAAGTTGGCAATACCTTATTTATTATTAGAATTGTTTTCTGCCTTTGTAAGCAGAATATTTCCCTTTGACAGTATTTAGATACATATTGATTATTCGACCCTGGACAAATCACTAAACATAACAGTCTACCAGGAAACTCTTAAAACCTAAGTTCCAGGGAAGGAAATAATTTCTCTTTTTTTTCCACATAATAATTTGAGTGTTTGAAGCTGTGTCCCATTATTTGGTTTGTTCTTGTTTTTCACATTTTTAGCCCTGGTTTTCAACTAGAATTGTGCTATATGTTACTGTTTTAAGACATAAAATTGCAGTCTTCGTCTTATGTAAAATATGAAATAATCACATTTCTTTTCTTTCTCTTTAGATTTCATCAAGTTTTGAATGATTTGGACATAATGACAGCGGAAGATTCTACTGCAGCAATGAACAACGATTCCACCAACATGTCAGCTGCCAAAGTTCCTGAAGGGATAGCTGGAGCACCTAATGAGGCTGCCCTCCTGGCCCTCATGGAACGTACAGGCTATAGTATGATACAGGAGAATGGGCAACGCAAATATGGCGGACCTCCCCCAGGTTGGGAAGGGCTCCATCCCCCACGTGGCTGCGAGGTCTTCGTAGGTAAAATTCCTCGAGATGTGTATGAAGATGAGCTGGTACCAGTATTTGAGTCAGTCGGGCGTATCTACGAGATGCGGCTGATGATGGACTTTGATGGGAAGAACCGTGGCTACGCTTTTGTTATGTACACTCACAAGCATGAAGCCAAGCGTGCCGTGAGGGAACTGAACAATTATGAAATCAGACCAGGCCGACTTCTAGGAGTCTGTTGCAGTGTGGATAACTGTCGACTATTCATCGGTGGCATCCCTAAGATGAAAAAAAGAGAGGAGATACTGGAAGAGATCTCTAAAGTGACTGAAGGGGTACTCGACGTTATTGTGTATGCAAGTGCCGCAGATAAGATGAAGAACAGAGGGTTTGCATTTGTGGAATATGAGAGCCATAGGGCAGCAGCCATGGCCAGGAGAAAACTCATGCCTGGAAGAATCCAGCTGTGGGGACACCAGATTGCAGTGGACTGGGCAGAGCCAGAGATAGATGTTGACGAAGATGTCATGGAAACTGTCAAGATCCTGTACGTGAGAAATCTGATGATTGAAACAACCGAAGAGACAATCAAGAAAAGCTTTGGCCAGTTTAATCCTGGTTGTGTGGAGCGAGTTAAAAAGATCCGTGATTATGCATTTGTTCACTTTACCAGCCGGGAAGATGCCGTACACGCAATGAATAGTCTAAATGGCACCGAACTTGAAGGCTCGTGTCTTGAAGTTACTTTGGCCAAGCCTGTAGACAAAGAGCAGTATACACGCTATCAGAAGGCAGCCAAAGGAAGTGTAACTACGGAAGTAACACCTCCGCAGCCTAACTATGTTTACTCTTGTGATCCCTATACTTTAGCCTACTATAGCTATCCCTACAATGCTCTGATTGGGCCCAACAGAGATTATTTTGTGAAAGGTAAGTTAGCTCTTTGGAGCATTTTTATTTATTACTCTAAGATATCATTGCATAACCTCAGTCATCACTTTCTAGATCTGTCAGTTTACCTCAGTTGTATGTTATGGTATGCAGAGAGTATTTTTTTAAAATCTACTCTTTTTTTTTAGACCATCCTTTGTCAGAACTTAAAGATATCCACCTTAGTAGTCATTACAAAGCATAGAACTTATTAGTATCTATATATAAAGTTAAATCATATAATGACCTTACCTCAAAGGAGATCTAGCTTCACCCTTTATAGATCAAAAAATTGAGGCCCCCAAAAACTGATTTGCCCAAAATTATACAGGTGGTATGCATCTGAGGTAGGTTCTAAACCCATATCCTCTGGATGCCAGAGCTAGTCCATTGTACCATGCTGCTGACATTTATTTTGTGCATGTTACCTCACAAAATGCTTTGCCATGCATCATTTAACTTGATTCTCACAAAACAGTCATGTAGAGTAGGTCAGCCAGTTATTAGTATCACATTATTAATGGATGGCGAAACTGAGATTCACAAAGATCAAATGACTTGTTCAAGGTCACCTAGCTAGTTAGTGAAGCCAGGAGTTTAATCCAGGTTGAAATCATATTTCTTCTTCATTCCTTAAAAATGTTATATCCCAAGCCTACCATTCACTATGTGACCATAGATTTGGGTGCCTAGATTTCTCCATTTTATAAGATGAGGTCTTGAAGGTAGTGATTTTTAATAGGCAGCGATGATATAAATGTCATGCGTTGACAAGGTGTGACTGTAGTTACTTTCACATTGATTGATGAATTTACTGAGTCATTTCACTCAAGAATAGGAGATTTCTTCGGGCATCTGTAACACTTCATTGAAATGAGAAGGTTTTCACATGGACAATCTTGACTCTCTGTAAACAGCCAAATGTCAGGGTCCTTGGAGTCTTCTGATTTGTGAAGCTCAGCCCCCCGGCACTGTCACTTGTGGTTATTCATCTCAGTTTTGTGTTGTTTCTATAAGCAGGGAGCATAAGAGGCCGAGGGCGAGGGGTCGCTGGTAACAGAGCCCCAGGCCCTAGGGGATCTTACATCGGGGGATACTCTGCAGGCCGTGGCATATATAGCCGATATCATGAAGGGAAAGGAAAGCAACAAGAAAAAGGATATGAGCTCGTACCGAATTTGGAATTATCCACTGTCAATCCAGTCGCCATTAAACCCGGTACAGGTCAGTATAAATCTGAGGGATGGACCATGTTCATTCAGTCCAAACCTCAGACCTCTCTTTAAACTGAACCTAAGCCTTGCTAACTCTCAGGCACATGCAAATATGTGCTTTTGCCTCTTGGGTAACATTAGAAGTAGTCAATGCCCGTGGATCCCCAGGCTCTTTTGTGTTTCCCAATACTTACGTGCTCACCAGTGGTGAGACTTTTTGCCTTCTCCAGAGAGAGACTGGGCAGAGTTGATGAGTGGATTGAATTTGACCAAGGGAAGGAAATTCAGGTATACCTTAAATTCTGTTAGAAGAGTTGCTGGAAAAGATGGAAGCTCTTACTTGTCAGTGGTCAGGGCTACCACCATGCCCTTTGTAAAAATCATCTTAATGAACTAAAGATCTACAAATGCCATGAAAGTGCAGTATCGGATACTACAGTTTTTGAGTCAGTATCTAATTAATGTCAGCCTTGGTTATAAGCACCTGTTCCTCTAATTCCAGCCAAGTAGTGAGAATGCAGGTAAAATCAAGCCAAGAGATCCCAGCAAACATAGCCAACTCCACAGAAACTCCACAATGCTACTTGTCCAATAGTCCTCAATATTTATGATTCGTTAATCAACTACCATCTGTAAAGCTCTGCATTGGGGGCTATGGAGAGCTCAAGGGAAAGAGAAAACATCAGCATCCCTGCCCTTGAGGAGCTTATACCTGAAATGAACACAGAAAAAGCAAGAGTAGCAAATGGACATACATGTTTTTTCAGTGACTTAATGTTGGGAACACAGAGGTATCTCATGTTTCCATTTTACTGCACGCTTGCCTCACCAAGAGTAGACTAAAGATTGCAGGAGCAGATAATTCCAGTAAAACATTTGTCACAAAAGGTGGTAGCATTAACTAGTTACATCTTTCATACCCTAATTCTCCGATGGGTCATAGTTCTACAAACTTTACTCAAACATGGAAGAAGCCAGGAGTCCGTTGCACTTTGGTCATCATATTGGATTGGCCCATAGGAAAAGAAAATATTTAGAGCCTCTCTTTAAAGAGATACAAAAGTAATTTGTTATACATAAGATCCTTTCTGCAGATAGGGAACCTTTCTGACCAGATTTCCATCTAAATACTCACATTATGAGCAAGTGTTGAGCTAAAATCTAAGGATTCTCTTGTCTCTCTGACAAACTGACCCGAGTTTCAGAGGTTCTTCTTTTTCCCGAGAAGTAGGTTCCTATTTGTAACTGACAAAAATGTAAGGGTTAATGGAAGAAGAGACAATTGTGTGTATATAGTACATAGAGCCTTTAGGTGGATAAAATAATGTTCAGAGGATTGCAAGAGCAATGAGCTGGTAAGTAACCAGAAGAGACCCAAATAAACCATTTCAGTTCTCGATAGCCTTAGTTTCCTCTCAATGTTCTGTGCTTCTTTTTATCAAGAAAATAAGCATTTTGCATTTTAAAAGGTTTGCTCTCTTATGTGTTCCCACCTGTCCATTTGGTTTAGAAAAGATGATATCCACCCCTCTCCCATACAGCTTTTCTTTTCTCCTTTTTTTTTTTTTTTTTTTTTTGAGAGGAGGAGGGAAGGCAATTGGGGGTAAGTGACTTGCTCAAGGTCACATAGTTATTAGGTGTCAAGTGTCAGGCTAGATTTGAACTCAGGTCCTCCTGACACTAAGGCTGGTGCTGTATTCACTGCACCACCCAGCTGCCCCTCCATTTTAAGACTGATCACCTTCATTAGGTCAGGAAATGCTGAAAGTAAGCAGAACTGCCTAATAATAGGTCCACTAGTTAATTCTTAACATCTAAACTGGGATAAGACTTAGTATCTTGAAGACTAAAGCATAGCTTGGTCTCTTGTTAGTGTCCTTTCTGCCTGAAAATTCTCTAGTTCAAAATTATATGAAAGGTCAACAGAGTCTTTGGGGTCATAAACTCTTGTACAGTAAACCACTTCTCCTTCTTTCCTCTTTCAGTGATTAAACCTCTTAATAGTTCACCTCACTGAGCTATCCTCTATTCATTTTAATACCTCAGCACTGGACAGGTCTTTATCTGTGTGTGTGTGTGTGTGTACATAGATGTAAATTCTAATATTATATATAAAATATATTTCTATGCTTTACTAGAATTTATATTCTTTTAAAAATCAATGTCTTATAGTCTATAATTGGAAAAATAATCATTCACATGAAAAGACTTCTTTATCTGTACATTTCAATTCTATGTTGAAATTACATACTGTAATTCCCTTTAAGATAGGGACATCGTATTTTATTCTTGTCTCCCCACAGCACCTAGGATAGTGTTCCACCAAATAAACAGGAAATATTGCTAACTTTCTGGACTTTGATTAGAATGCCTTTATCTCTACACCCTGTACAAAGGGTTTTGAATTGGTGGTTCATACAGGAAGCCCCATGAAATCATTCCCTGACTATTTCATTATCAGATGCTGTTACATGGCTTAAAAATGACTATATCTTTAATTTTACACACTATATTCTCTCATTGTGTGTTAGTCTAGAGTTGAGTATCAAATGTAGAACTGACAGCATGAATCTATTCCCCTGAACTTTGTAAGAAAACCCTCAGCTTTCTTGCCTCTTAAAAGATAATAAAACCAAGGAAGGTTTCAGGTCTAGCAATGGTAAAGTGATAATGAATGTAGCTGACTCATTCTTGTAAGGTCTGCCCCAGGTATCAAGATCTTAGTCAATTTCCAATTTAGACCCTACTTGTTTAGAACATGGGAAACACCCCTGCCACCCACTATAGAAAGAAATTTCAATGTTATTACTGATAGATCTTTTCCTAGCTAGTGGCAATCTTGATTGTATATTTGATTTTTACTCCATAGAGAATATATATATTAATCTTAATCAGCTTGGTTTTTCCCATTCCTGAACCTGTTTCAGTGGCCATCCCTGCTATTGGGGCCCAGTATTCCATGTTTCAGGCAGCCCCGGCCCCCAAGATGCTGGAAGATGGCAAAATCCATACAATGGAACATATGATCAACCCCATAGCAGTACAACCAGACCCAGCCAGTGCTGCTGCTGCTGCTGCTGCTGCCGCTGCTGCTGCTATCATACCTGCTGTTTCAACCCCTCCACCTTTCCAGGTAAGTTTCTTATGTCATGGAAATTTATGTGATATGTGTTTCCTTCCACCATTTATTTGTGTATTGATAGGAATTGAGTTCCTTATGTGCCTAGAACTCTGTGATCCACAATAGGGTGAGGTAAGTCAGGTTATTTTTAAACACAGGTTCCTCCTGTTAAGAAGCTGTCACTACAGGAGATATTTGATACATACACTCAGTGGTAGCTTTAATATTAAGGTTTGTAATCTAGGGTGGCAGATTTTTTTGGCATGAAAATATTTAGTACTCCAAACTGTGCTGAAGGAGAAGGAAAAGGACAGGAGATTTTATATAGTACTTAAACTGGGCCAGCTGCTATGCCAAGCACTTTTACAAACATTACCTCATTTGATCCTCAACAACCCTATGCAGTGGGTGCTACTGTTATCCCCATTTTACAGTTAAGAAAACTGAGGCACACGGAAATTTAAGTGACTTGTCCACAGTCATGCAGTTGATGTGTCAGACTAGATTTGAACTCAGATCTTCATGACTCCGGGCATGGCTTTCCATCTACTACACCTGGAAACTCACCAGGAATTGTGGATCTTTCATATGAGAGCCTCCAGGGGCCCTTATGGACCAAGAAAGTGCCCACAAATTGAGCTCTCTTTCCTTTGCCCTTGGGGATGTCATCTCCTAGGAAGGGGAAGGGGAGGGAGGGAGGCTTCATTTAATTCCCTCTTACTTAACCATCTTTAATGAGGTTTTATCATTTTTTCACATTCTTTTATTATTTATTTCAGACTTGACTTGTGGTTTCATGGACGTAGGGAATTCTCAGGGAAGAATACTTAGCAGTAGTTTAGTCTTTGACAGCTGCCTGGGGCATTGAGAGGTTGTGTAACCTTTGGAAAGTCAAGCAACCAGTATGTATGAGGCCAATTTGAGCTCTGGTTTTCCTGCCTTATGACCTGTTCTCTAACCATTACACCATGCTGTCTTTTACTTAATGTAAACTAGGCTATGAAAGCTGTTTATGCTGCAAACACCTAAAACTTCAGGAGCCTTATGTCAAAACAGGAATAAATTAGGAGGGAGGAGGAGGGTGTGAGGAAAAAACATGTATTCATTAATTCAACAAATATTGGATTTAATATTCAAAATCAAGGGTTAATAGATCTCAGTTCAATTCCTGAGTCTACCACTAACTACCTGGGTGGCTTTGGATGATGACAAGAGAGAGCAGTGATGAGAAAAGTTGAGTGGTCAACTTATTAGTGGTCACACCAGGACTAGAAGGCTTTAGACTCTGGGTCCAGAATCCTGTACTGGTCTTTTCTTTTGATGGACAGCATATAGAGGTAGCTGGTGGCTAGAGCACTGAGCCTTGACTTAAGACCTAAGCTGAAATCTGACTTCAGATACTCACCAGCTGGGAGACCCTAGTCAAGTTGCCTATTCTAAACTGAAATCATAACATCCACTTCCCAGAGTTGTCATGGGGATCATATGAGATAATACTCTGCAGAAGTTGGCCTGGAGAGGTAATGTTGGCAAAGTATGAAAAATTGGAAGTGGATCCAGGAGGTAAATAAAGAATGGCTAGCCCAGATTCATCCCCAGAATGGAGGGCTTAGAAGGAACTCACCAATCCGAGAAGGGAGGCCGAAACAAGTATTCCAGGGGAGAAAAAGATGGTTTAGAGGCAGTTTTGGATCATCAGCTTCTGGATGAAAAACTGGCAGTAGGCAGACAGTGACTCTGTAGTTGGGTCTGTTACCACTTTCATTCAGACTGTTACACACTTTTGATGGCTTCCCTCATTCTGGTGTCTCCCTTCCGCTCTTTCCCACTTCTTCACTCTTTTCCATCTTTCATACCACTGCCAAAACGATCTCCCTGTGTCAGGGGTCTGGTTTTTTACTTTTGAGTGACTCTTTTAAGGCCCCCCCATGGTTTGGCAAACTGACATTCCAGGATCACTCCGCATGGTTCTTCTTCATGTACTCTGTGTTTTATCCGAAGTTGGGTTGTTAGCTGTCCTTTGAACTCATCCTTCCCTCTGTCTCGGGGCCTTTCACACAGGTTTTCCTCCACCTGAAATGCATTCCATCCTCTCCTCAGATTTCTTCAAGGTTCAGCTGTTAGACCACTCCCTACTTGTAGCCCTTTCTAATTCTTCTCATTTTTATGTTCCCTCCTCCCTAGAGTTACCTTGTATTTGCTTATCTGTAGATACATTATTTTTCCTCAATAAAATAAAAGTTCGTTGAGGAACTTGAGGGTAAGGCTTTTTTTTGTGTCTCTAGCACAGTACCTTGTACAGAATTGGCGCATAGCAAAGGTTTGTTATCCTGGCATTGAGGTTTCCCCTGGGTGAAAATGTCCAGCAGCCAGTTGGAGGTGTAGGATTAATAACAGTTAGCATTGTTTTTTAAGGTTTATACATGTAGTATAGATGCTGTTAGTATCCCCCATTTACAGATGTGTAAACTAAGGCTGAGAGAAATTAAGTGTTCAGAGCCTGTCTGAGGTAGAATTTGAAGTCAGGTCTACATAATCCCAGTCCAGTATTCTATTTACTGTATTTCTCAAGGAGTGGTTTGTGAGCCTTGAGTAAATTAAGGAGTAGTAACTAAATGTTAGCTTGACCTTACAAAGAACAGATCATTCCAAACTAACCACATATCTTTTTTTTTTTTTGGCGTACACAGCAGGGTCCATTCATCAGAGAAGAACAATATAGTCCCAGCATCCTTAGATGTTAGCTAATTTTGACAGTCACTCATCTATTGGTCAAGAAACATTTATTAAGGATCTAAGTACCAGGCACTGTTCTAAATGCTGGGAATACATAAAGAGGCAAAAGACTGTCCTTCTCCTCAAGGATCTTGTAATCTAATGGGGGGAAGGGGAACAAGATGCAAACAGATATTTACAAAATAAACTATAGACAGAATTACTTGGAAATAATTAACAGAGGGAAGGCTTCCTGTAGAAGGTGGGATTTTAGTTGAAACTTAAGGAAACCAGGGAGGTCTGTAGTTAAAGCAGAGGAGGGAAGAATGTTGTAGTCATGGGAGACAGCCAGAGAATGCCAAAAGATGGAAGTGTCTTGTTTGTGGAACAGCCAGTGGCATCCTGAGGAGTATAAGGTGTAAGAAGACTGGACAAGGTAGGAGGGGACTAGGTTATGAAGAGCTTAGGATGCTGAACAGAGCATTTTATATTTGATCCTGGAAGCGATAGGAAGCCACTGGAATTTATAAAATAGGGGGTGTATTGTATAAGTGATTAATGGTTAAGTATGATTTGGACTAGATGAACTATGAGATTCTGTACCTTTGTTTTATATACTTTAAAACCCTAGCAAAGTATTGATTTTTGAAAGAGATATGTATCCAAGCTGATGTATTTCATAAAATGAAGGAACCAATATTTTACTGTATTTTATATTGACTGACTCCATTAAAATGTTTAAAATAGACCCGAAAGCTCTGTAGTAAAATATTGTACATGTGTCTGCATATGTGTATTGCATTGTACATATTATCTATATACATATAAAGATATCTACACAAATGTACATATGTGTGGATGGGAGAGAGAGAGAGAGAGAAAGCAGATCATGTGCCACAGTCACGCTAGATTTTTGGTGGTTGAACTGGTGAATTTGGTGAACTTTGACCTGGAATGGATCCTGTAGATTACAGTAGGCAGTTGTTCCCAAACTTGTATTCTACAAAATCTGGGTGAGGGGTGAGGATGAGCAATGACTTGTTGGGATGGGGGGCTACTATCAACTGTCAGGTGAGAATCTACATTTATTTTTAACTGTAAAAGGGGGTCCTAATACTTGAAAAATTTTACCATCATTATGTCTCATTGCAAAATGTCTCTGGTGTAAAGAGCGTTTCTGATATGTTTATGTACCTCAGTTCTTTAACAGTTTATAACTCAATATATGCATTTCTAAAATAATCAAGCTATGTAAAATCACGCAATTAAAAACCACAGGGCTTATGGGGAAATAGAGGGTTTGAGATGCAGTACTCAATGGCACATTAAAAAAAAAGGTAGGAACCAAATTAAAATGGTAATACAGTTTTATACATGTTAAATGGTGAAGAAATGTCTAAATACTACAATAAATAGTGGCAGTTTCTACAACCTCAGGCTACTGCTTGTCTTACTTGCTGCTTTTTCTGGCAAAATTGAAAGCTGAAAGCAAAGGGACATCCCCAGGGTCCTTAGAGAAGATGGGGGAGAATGCTTGGGGATAGACCTGCCAGCTTCTCACCACAGCTCCAACTCCCCCAGAATTTATGCAGCAGACATGGCAGTTTCCCTTGAAAAGGACCTGAAGTGTATTTGTGAAAAGGGGTATCAGAAAGGTCTGAGGTATTGTGAAGCAGCACAGACTTCAGCAGATTTGAGGAAAATCCCACAGAAGGAAAACTTGAAATTCATGTTATGCTCAAATTTTTCCCTAATATCAATCATGGCGAATCAAATTTGCATGTTCAAAGTAAGCATTATAGTAGAACTGAGTGAACATCTTCAAAGTTGTTGCAAATGTATGTAGGTTGTGGATTACTATTAAATGACACCATTTTATGCTAATGGTTATTTTTAAGGTTTTTTGATTATTAGAAATCTCCCTCTCTCTCTCCCTCTCTCTCTCTCTCTCTCTTTCTCTCTCTCTCTCTCTCTCACTCGCTCGCACACACACCCACTCTCTCTCTCACACACACACACACACGTATGTATATTTGTGTAGATATCTGTATATGTATATACATAATATGTACAATATAAAACACATATGCAGACACATGTACAGTATTTTACTGTAGTGCTTTTTGGTCTGTTTTAAACATTTTAATGGAGTTAGTGTACAATACAGTAAAATATTGGTTCCTCCATTTTATGAAATGCATCAGCTTGGATACACATCTCTGATCTCCTCATTCAGCATCCTATTTTCCAGGTGAAGACAGACTCACCAAGGGGAAATGACCTGCCCAAGGTCCCATAGATAGTAAGTTAACAGTGGGGAAAACCTTCAAAGCCAGATCTCTGTCTGGAAATCCACTGTTCTTTTAACTTCATCCCTTGTTCTCTTTCTAGTAACAATGCCACAGACCTATTCACGATGGATATTTACATCAAGATCTGTTTTTTTTTTTCCTCCCCATTCCTTAGGGCCGCCCAATAACTCCCGTATACACAGTGGCTCCGAATGTCCAGAGAATTCCTGCAGCTGGGATCTACGGTGCCAGCTATGTCCCGTTCGCTGCTCCTGCCACAGCCACACTAGCCACACTACAGAAGAATGCCGCAGCTGCAGCTGCGGTTTATGGAGGTTATGCCGGCTACATACCTCAACCTTTTCCTACTGCTACAATTCAGGTTCCCATACATGATGTCTACCAGACATACTGAGATTGAGGGGGGTTCATGAAAACAAACAAAAAAACCACTGAAGGAACACTTTACTATTTATGAAGAAAGTACCTACTGCAGAAGAACATGTTTGAACTTTAGTAAATATATGTAAAACGCTGAAAGTGAAGAATGTTATCAAATATTAATGCTGAAATATTTTGTACTCATGAAGTCACTAGTTTTTGTGACTTTTACAGTGAATGCACCTGTATTCTTACATTTCTCAGAGAGTTCAACTTATGATGCCTTAATAGGATCCTCTACTCACATGTACACAATAGTATGTTTATAAAGGTTTTTTTAGTAATTATATTTTCGGTATGAAGGTTATTTTCATAACTTCTGCACTCCAGAGATGTTTATTTTGTAGTGCCTTTAATAAATATATTGACTATATATGTATCTATAAAGAAGAACATCCATGCAGCTAGGTAATATTTTGAAAATATATATTCAATATTTAAAGATACAGAAAAAAGTAGTGCTTTAAAAGACACACACACAACCCTGAGTACCTTATTTAAAAATAATCCTGAAAAGTGCAATTTTAAGATGAGTGAAGTCACTGTGTTTTTGCCGGCCACTGGGATGATGGAGTCATCTAAGGACACATTCTCTTTTTGTCAGAAATTGAAACAAACTCTCCTTCATCAAAGAGGAAGTGATCTCAGATTTCTGGGGGATTTCTTAGATTTCTGCCTCTCCCACCTCCTGTGCTCTTCCTCATTTTCCATTTTCTTTTGTCCTCCAAAACTGGACAATATGAGCAATTGGTGAGTGAGTTGTTAGAAACAGAGAAGAAATTGATGAGTACTCCACTCGACTACTTTTTTGGTGGTATCTTTTTATCTGTACTTTGGTGCATTTGCTAAAGCAGGATTTTCTATAGAACCTGCAAGATTGTGCCTCTACCTAGCTTGTTCATCATCTAAGCCAACACTGAGTTTCTTTTCCAATCCTCTTGAATTTTGTTTTTGCATTTAAGTTGTAGTGACGGAGAATGTGCGCTTTAATTGTAGACAGGGTCCAAAGGAGTTCTTGTCAAGCTAAAAAGTTATGCTTTATTTACTTGTAGTCTTGTGATCATGTTTCATGCTAAATTTCTGCTGTAGTTGGGAATATGAGGTTCGTAAAATGGGGTTTTCCTCCATTCACTGTGCACAAGTAACTTCCAGTTAGGTAAACCAAATTTGAGAGAGCACATCCAGGAGGAGGGAAAACCTGTAGGAGTTTTCAAAGTTTGTAAATATCTTCTACTTATACATTTTTAAAGTTGTTTTATGTTGCAAAAAGTACATGGTGTGTGTTTTATCAGAAAATGAAACCATTTATTTCAATGTTGTTAGTAAGGTTGTTGGTTTTTTTTTTTTTTGGTTGCTATTTTTGTTTCTATTAGGAAGTAACTATATTATTGCAGTGTTTTTGTGGCCTGTTTAAAGGCTTATTTAGCAGACTGAATGTAAAATACAGTAAAATGTTGATTCTCACCCACTTTATGAACTGCATCAGCTTTGACTAGAAAACTTAAGAAAGTGAGGTGTGCAATAGATAAAGAATATGCAGTTTTTATGTCATGTTATGGATCCATAAAATCTTTCCACTCGTTGAATTTTTGCTGGTGGCAGCATGAAATTTACTTGTGTGGACAGAAAGCAGGATCCCTCCCTTAGCAAATATTTTAGATTTTGTTTAAAAATATAAATTAATAGATTCCCAAATGCCTATTTTCTCATCTTTTGATGGGAAGGGTTTTTTATATATAAACAATATTTATTTAACTATTCTATAAAATTATCGAGTGCCAGGTGATACCTTTTACATTCTTAACATTCTTTTCCAGGATTTTGAAAACACTTAGAGAATAGAGAAATTGTGCAATGTTCTAAAAACATATCTAGAAACCTGTGTCCAAACCCTAGCCTATTAGAATACATGACTCTGATACCTTGTTCTTACTGTATTTTACATGTGCCTGTAAATTAAGTGCAAAAAAAAAAAGGAAGAAGAGAAAGGTATCTTATCTTGGCAGGTACCAAACTACCTTAAAACTTATGTTGGTCCTTTAGCCAGTTAGATATCAATGAGCCTCCTAACTTTGGTCTATCTGTACCTGTTGTTTCAAAACCATTTCATGTACACTACTGAGGTAAGTCTATAACTTGAAATGTGAAGTGTTTGGGGTTTTTTGTGTGTTTTTTTGTTTTTTGTTTTTAGGTTAAGAACGAACTGGACCAAAAAATTTAGTATGACCTGTTTTTGAATGTGGGTGTAGTTTAGTTATTATCTTTACTTTCTTTGTATTTTGGAAAGCTTTAAAGTTTATTTAGTTCTTGCTCCTTTTATAGTACATTCTTAGGATGTAGTTAATAAAGCATTCTTTAAAGTAATTTTTGCTACTTCATTTCATACTTTGGGTTCAGTCTGAGTAAAAGATGCTATGCTACATTTGCACACATCCAGATATAGTTTACACAAAATTAGGAAAATACTGCAAGAAGAGTGATTCAGTTAAATTCACTGTTGACAATTTGGGGAATAAAAGTCGGAATTTAACCTCAGTTTGGAAATCTAATTGGAGTTGGTGTGCTTAGCTAAAGTATTTGTAATCTACATCCTACCTGGTCTTTCTTGTGATTCAGTGTAACAACATTCAACGAATGGTTTAAGTGATTAATATTTGCAGAGCATTGCGCTAGACTAGTGAGAAAGTTTAGATGAGTAGACCCTGTGTAGGAGGGGATAATGAATGCAAAATCATAAAAAATCATTACGTGTTTAACATGTTTAAGAGGCGCAAAACAGTACATTGTGAGGTCTGATAGGAAAGATATTTCCAGCGGGGCCAGTCACAGAAAGCTTCTTGAGAGATGTGGCATTTGAGTTGGGTTTTAGGGGATTAGAAGGGATTAAATAGGAGACAGAAAGGTCATACCAGCCATGAGGGAATGGCTGAGAGCAGAAAGGTGGAACAGGAAGGCAAGACACAATAATATAATTTGACCAGCATGTAAAGTGCTAGAGGGGAGTAAAGGTAGAATTCTGTCAAATTGTGGAGGGTCTTGAATACCTAGTAAAGGAAGAATTTTAACGTAAGGAAGATAATTTTGACAGATGTATATAGGTATGTAGAGGTGAGAAGATCTATCTGGAGTCTTGGAATTATTCGGGTGGACCTTTACTAGGTTGATAACAACGAGGTGAGGAGGGAACAGACATTGTAAAATTGGAATCCAATCAGTCATTGAGTCCTATCTATTGTACCTATATGGCATCTCTTAAAGGTTTGAGACATTGGTGTTTGGAGGAGAGAGTGTTCACAGTCAGAACTGGGGTTTTACTTTTTTTCCCCTATTCTTTAAGAGCTTCCTTCCCACCTACCCCCACCCCAAAAATTTAATTATCCAGAAAATAAACTAAATATATTCTAATTGACTTTGCCAGTGGAAAACTAGCCTCCCTAACTGTGAATCTTTCCTGTGATCCATTAACCTAGCAGTCCTTCTAATTTTTATCTCCTGCTCCCTTTCCACTAAATACAACCCATCTGCTACCAGTACAAAATTCCCAAGATGCCCCAGCACTAGACATCCTTTGCAAGAGTTGCAGCATCTCCTTCCTTAGAGAAGTGCAAACTCTCCTCTAGTCCCCAGTAAATCCCCCAATTTGCCCACAAGATACTAGCACAAACAGATTTAAAAAAAAAAAAAAGCAAGCATGCAAAGTAAGGCCAGAAGGAGAGAATCAAATGGTTATTTTAGAAGAGGTTGGATACAACCTTCCTTTAATTTACATTAGCTTTTTCTTGTACTTTGGTAGGAATCTTTAGGGATTATAATAATATAAAATGGTAGCTTGCATTTATATAGTTGCTTCAGTATGTCAGGCACTAGGCAAATAAGTTCTCATTGAATCCTCACAACAACCCAGGGAAGTAGGTGCTATTATTACCCTGATTTTACAGTTGGGGTAACTGAAGACAGACAACTTACGGAATTTGCCCTACTTCACATAACTAATAAATATCTGAGTCTGAATTAAAAATTCAAATCCTCCTTGCTCCAGTATTTCCCTCAAAGAAAAACAACTAAGCAAACTTGGGAAGAATTATCAAAATAAGAGTTTATTACTCACCTTCCTAATTCTTGGAGAGACAGTGTGCCTTAGTGAATAGAGAGCCTGCCTTTGTAACCAGGAAGACCTAGGTTCACATCTCATCTCTGACACATGCTTTCTGTCTAACTGGATAAGTCACTTAACTTCTCAATGCACCAGACACCTCTCTAAAACTATCAATTTAAAGAGCAAATATTGATCCTCATTGATAGAGATTCCTTAGTGGGGGTTCTGTATGTCAATGAAATCACCAATCCAACCCATCCACCAATTATAACTTAATATATAAGTTGCTGAGACATTTGGAAGAACTATTTAAATTGTTGTAAGAATAATGAAGAGAAATCCTAAAGAGAACCATGTAAAGGAAAACTTAGGGGAACTAGGTGGCGCTGCAATGGATAGTGCACTGGGTATGGAGTCAGGAAGACCTGGGCTGAAATTCAATCTCAGACATTCACTGGCTGTGCAACCCTGGGCAAGTCACTTAACCCTATTTGCCTCAGTTTCTCATCTGTAAAATGAGCTGGAGAAGGAAATGGAAAACTACTTTAGTATCTTTGCAAAGAAAGCCCCAAATGGGGTCATAACGAGTCAGGCACTACTGAAACAGAGACAGACTGAAAAGAAACAGCAAAAAAGGAAAATCTGCAGTTTGAGTTTTTCAAAAATGTAAGTCAGTGACCTACTGTGTGACAAACACTGTGCTAAGCTCTGGAGGTACAAGTCAAAACAAAACAAACAAATATAGTTCAGCTTGGTCAGATAGAGGGATGGCGCGATCTCCCTTCTTGTTGTCTAGCTTTCATGCAAAACTTGGAAAATACAAGCATGCTTGCGGAAATTAAATATTCACTTAATCGTTTCAAGAGCATGAACAGCTTTAGTCAAAGAGAAGTATAGTGCCTTAAACATTAGCTAATATCCCTTACTAGGTAATACTATTAGGCTTCTTGTTTGCATATTCATATATTAAAGATAGCTATCACTTTTGGCAGCAGTGGGGATGGGGAATGAGGAGCCATTTGTGAAGTACTGGTAGTGTCAGAATCTCTAGCAAGCTATTTCTTGGCAACTAGCTTTGGAATTAGCAATGTATTCATTGCTGAATTTTGAATACTTCAGTGAATTTAGAAGGCCTGTAACTTTCTTTCTTCCACTTTCCTCCTTTCACACATTTTTCTACCAATAAAGATGGTGAAAAGGAAGGGAACTGTTTGACGCAATCTCATAATAGCTATTTAGCTCTTCATAACTCATCTGACAATCTTGCAGATGGTTTTAAAAATTCAACTACCAGTCCTATCTTCATTTGCTTTCAACTTCATGATAAAGATTCTTCAAACAGCATTCTCCAAGCAAATTTCTGAAGTATTGAGTGATTCTCTTGATGATTTAAGAAAGGATTGATGTCTCTAGCAAAATTTTTCTTCTAGATTGGGCACTAGTATAGATGAGTTCCTGAAAACTTGTGAAAATTGAATTTGGGTAAATTGACTCCTATTATAGATGCATTAAGAAAGTTCCTTATCTGATAGAGTCATGCAGTGGATCTTGTAGTCAAGTGAAGTACCACAATATCTTCATAAATGAATCCTCTGGGAACTAAAGATCTTTATAACAGTAGTTATAAAATAATACTATAAAAGTAAGCCCACTTAAAAAAAAAAAACACTTCAGAAACCAAGCAAAAGTTTTGATTTTATTATGAATGTCTCAACCTCTTCAACAAACTGAGCTATTTATTATGGGCACAAGCATGACAGGGACAATAGCGCTCCAGCATCTGGGATACAGACTTTCACCATGCTCTACCATCTGCCACTGCTCGGTAAACACCAGTCTAGTATGTTAAGGTGCATGGCTCTAGAGACTAGCTGATGTCCTTCATGAGCTCCTCTAGAGACTGGCAAGATCAATAGGACCCAGAACAAAGTCTTCTGCAAACAGATCTCTGAAACTACTCAACAAGCACCCCAAGTTCCTTGGGGGACAGGATCTATATCAATTACCATGATGTGAATCCTGCCAACATGGCCTGGAATAGTTCCGCCTTTACCTCAGCTCAGTGCTTCCCCTAGATGCTCCTGCCACATTTAACATACCTCTGACTAAAGTAACTGACCTTTCCTGTTTAGTCAGTCATTCTTCTTGTATAGTTGGGAAACAAAATTAAGATTTTAGAAGGTAAAAAACAAAACAAAAAGCTGGACTGGACCAAGACCACTCAACTTTTATTTACCAAGGGATAATAAAAGGTAAACTGAATTGAACATAAGCAAAATTATAAAGGCTTTTTTTCCCTCTCCTCAAAGGTAACCCTCTGCCTTTTTCAGAAGTTCTGTATATAGTCCATGCCTTCCAAAATGTGCCCCCCCTGGAACCTGTAATCAAGTTAAAGCCACACTTTGGGTCAACAACAACTCAAACTACAACCTTAGCCCCACCTGATGCTTTTTTAAAAACCAGACCAAACTAGAAGACAGTAACTCAAAATAAAGGAAATTAGTCAGAACAAGGTAAAATAACCAACCCTCTACTCTTACTTAAAGGAACATGCTCCCAAATATATATGATCAAACAATGTTTCTTAGGACCGTATTCCTCCTAGAACACACCTTGAAGGCCTCTGAAGCAACTATTGAAATTCTCTGCTGAGGACAGATTGGTTTCTCCTTTCCACTACCATCTACTGTTTCTCCTTTTTACTGCTATCATCCACTGGTTTTCAATTGAATTGCACTTCTCTACAGGAATGTGTTGATAACATTGCTGTGTATATAAACGGTCTGTTGGCTCAGGACTAGTTCATCTCTTTTGTGAGTCAATTTAACAGGTACACCTAGTCAACAGAGCAAGAATCCTTCAACTTATCTCTGTCTTTTGACCAGCTCTATTTCACCTTCAGTACAAGTTGCTCCCTGGTGTTCCTATTATTGAAATTTGGGTAAATTTCTTCCAAGTTCCTTCCACCATACTGAAAGTCAACACTATGGTCATACAAATTTTCCTTAGAGATCCATTTAGAAAGATTGAAGGAAACAGAATGGAGTTTGGTAATCTGTCCTGGATGCCTACAATTGCAGTCAAATTGCTACTCCCCTACACTTTCCTCTCAATTAAAAAAAAATTATAGCCTCTGAAAATAACTCCTGATGCTGTGTGTGGAAATAGGTATATATCACAAACATTCTTCAGTTGACACAAAACGTAGTAAAAGATAATCATTCTGAATGCATAGTCCACATACAAATACCTAGTTTGTAACATTTGCCTTGAGGTTGCGTTCCATAGTCTAGAAGCAAGTTACATGTGGATGCATAATACACAGCACGTATACCAATTGATGTTGGTCCTGCAGATACTAGTTTGAGAATGTCATTATGCCAATTTCATCAAACTTTGGAACACTGTAGAAGGTAGGCCAAATACATGGGTCACATGGAATATGTAGCACTAATTGTAACAAGTGAGAACAAATACAAAAGCATGAAATGTACATGTTATATTTCATGTATAGTTTACCTACCAGTATACATCAAATGCATTTCACCAAATACTATTTGATTACATGTGTAAACTCTTCCATTACTCCTAGAGCATTAGAAATCAACCAAATTACTGATCAGACAGTTGTATTTCTGAATTCATGGATATTCCAGAATGAATAACACCTTAAACTTCCAATGAATCAGACTCCATATATGTCCTCCATTCCCTTGGCTCCTCCTCAGCTGAAGTATCCACCAGAAAAGAAGCAATCTCTGAATTCAGCCTTGCTGCCTATCTGGGTGGATGTCCCCTGGGGGCCAAAATAATCTTGCCTAATTTCCCTCCAGATTGTACCGTCATGCAATTTCTACTTTGTTTCCATATCTTCTCCATGAGACCAGGAAAATGATCCTTGGAGCCCATTTTTGTCAGTCAACAAACATTAAGCACCTACTATGTGCCAGGTACTGCTAAGCCCCAGGGGTACAGCTACAAAAGGGACAGCAACTCTCCTCAAGGTACTTACATATTGAGGGGAAGACAACACAAAAAGAAGCTAAGTGTGGGGGGAAGTGTGGAAGTACCTAAGGGCATGAAGGAGGAGTCCAAAGGAGAGCACTAGGCAGGAAATGAAGAGGTGGAGATTTGGGAACTCTGCAATTTATCAGTACTTAGGAATAGTTCAGCAGTTTTCTTCAATCTCAGCAGAGATTCACCTGGTTGTGAGTCTCCTCTTCACTCCCATTTTCTGAGACTTTGAAGCACAGCACTAGCTACTCATAACTCTTGCCCAAGCAGTAGTAATATGGTATAATGTGGTACCATTCTGGACACTAGAAATTCCCTAAGCTGGCTCCACTGAGCCTAAGGCTTAGTCATCCCTAATATGTTCAGTAGCATGAGATGAAATGTTTCAGGTCTCTCTGAAGGATTAAAGACTAAAATTCTAGGTTCTTGATTCCTTCTAGGGCCAGAACTTCTTTGCGGAACTTGTTCCTTCTAACATGTTCCCTTCTCCACCCCTCACCCCAAGAAATCTTAAATTGGTCAGAATAGATCTAAGCAAGGAAGCAATACATAGAAAACTGTTTGTCCTGCAACAATTTGGCTACCATATGACTTTCTGATTTTAACTCTACACACACAACTCCCAGAGGCATAAGCCAACTAGCAAATAATTATTCACCAAACAGTATAAATATTCACCAAATAGTACTTTCCTTTGGGCAGCTAAGTGGTGTGGTCCATAGAGTACTAGGTCTGGAGTCAGGAAAATTAGTTCAAATCTGGCCCCAGACACTAGCTTTGTGACCTAAAGCAAGTCACTTAATCTCCGTTTGCCTGGCACACAGTAGGCACTATATACTTATTCACTTCCTTTCCCTTTTCTCTTTGAACACATTAAGTATATATTTCACGCTTAAAATCTTCCACTGCCATCTTGATCCAGTGAAATCTTTTTTTAACCTGCTCCAGAATTATCTCAGCCTAAAAATCTTAAATCATCATGTAGTGTTTTAAAGCAGTATGCCTCTAGTAGTACCAAATGTTTTCTTATACCTTGTGTTGGATCAGTCATGGACTGGTACAGTACTCCATTGCACAGTTCCAATTAATGACATTCTACATCAAAGCACCTACTATGCACCAGGAAGCCCTCAGGGGGAAAGGAGGTCCAACAAATGTGATATTCCCAACCATTCATTTGGTGGTTCCGACTGCCAGTCGTTTGAGGAAAATTGGGCCAGGGTCTAGAACAATACATTGTATATGTACTGATGGCATGGCTCTGATGGAAGTCTCCATTGCCATTACATGTGTCAATGACACAGCACCCTGGTTGTTAACAGAACACTCATCTTTACTATTAGCATCAGCATGTCTTCTGACCCGCAGCCTATACAACAAGGCATCTCCTTCCAAATTAGGACTCCTTGGTAATGCACAATGGACTGGAATTGGTCGGTGCTACTGCTCATCTCAGTCAGGCAACACCCAGCTTCGGTTTCATTTTTATTCATTTTTCAGTTGTGTATGACTCTTTGTGACCCCTTTTGGAGTTTTCTTGGCAAAGATATTGGAGCAGTTTTCCATTTCCTTCTCCAGCTCATTTTACAGATAAGAAACTGAGGCAAACAGGGTTAAGTGATTTTCCCAAGGTCACACAGCTAGTATGTCAAACCAGATCTGAACTCAGAAAGAAGAGAATTCCTAACTCCAGACCTGGTACTCTCTCCCAGCACCACCTCATTGTCCACTACTCAGCTTATGACTTAGATTCAGGAAGACCTGAGTTCAAATCCTGTCTCAGACACTTATTTGCTGTGTAACCCTGAACAAGTCGCTTAACATGTCTCAGTCTCAAACTCCTCATCTGTAAAATAGTAATGGTAGTACTGTAATAATAGCAGCAGGCCCATGAGGTTATTGTGATGATCAAATGAAATACATGTAAAGCAATTTGCAAACAGTAAAGAACTATGTAAATGTTAGCTATTATTATTAATAATAACTGAAAACAAATGGTCAAAATTTACCAGATACATTTAACAATTCACATTTTACCAAATACATTTTGGTGAGTCATAAGAAATGGTAAATGTGGGGAATTTGAAAAATCATTGTATGTATGAACTTAAGCAATCTGAAGTAAGCAGAAAGAATCACAAGGACGTGGTAACTATGGCAACATAAGCAATACTTAAAGGCAGCTGAACTTACTGATAGCAATGACCACTCTTGCTACAGGAGAACAGATGATGACATATATTCCCTCCTTTGTATGGACAGATGGGGTCTATGATAGGAGGCCAGGCTATTTCATTTGCTCAGTTGTTGCATTGGTGAGTTTCCTGAACTGTCTTTTTATAGGGGAATATTCATTGTAGAACTCTTGGAAAATAAATTAATTATGCTGAAAACAATAAGAAGGATTGACACAACTTAAAAATACAGCCTTCGTCAATGTTGACCACCTTGTCCTACTGGATACTCTTTCCTCTTTGGCTTTCTCCATCATTGCTTTCTCCTGGTTCCTCTCTTACTTGTATGACCCTTCTCAGCTTCCTTTCCTGACTCAGCATCTATGTTGTGTCCACTAACCATGGGTACTCTGTCCCAGGTCCTCTTCTATTTCTTCTCCATACTCTCTTACTTTGTGACCTTGACAACTCTCAAGGGTTTAATTAATATCTCCATACAGATGATATCCATACTTATATAACCAGTCCTAGTCTCTTTCCCAGAGTCTATTCCCTTATTATTAATTGCCCTTTGTATATTTCAACTTGCATGTCCCATAATAATGTCTGATGTGTCCCATAATAATCATAGCTAAGCTAATAATAATGCCCAGATCTATAATCTCAGTATCATTCCTAACTTGCTCACCCTATATAGTCATTTGATTGCCAAATCTCATTATTTCTGTCTTTGTGACATCTCTTGCAAACATACTCTTCTTCCTGTTCTTCCACCTGTTCTTTTGGCTCATACATTTCTTTAATGACATTTTTCATTTTTCTATTCCTTTGTAACATAGTCTGGGCTACTCATATCCAATATGAACTTTACCATTACCTTCTGGGTAATATTTGTTTAAAAATCTTCAGTTTTTTTTAGTGTTCTGTGACTCACAGTCACACAAGACTTCTAAATACAAAGGGTCCTCCAGATACTACTTTTCATGAATGACATCATACTGATTGCTCTAGAACATTACGGAACCTTCTGAATGAGATCCATTACCACTAAAAGGAGTTTGGCCTCACTATGCTCCCAGGAAAAACCAAGTGAATGTCTGAATCAATGCTGTCAGACTCTGAAATCATTGCCACAGCATATTAACTTAGAAAATCACAAATTAACATTATCTATGTTGAATTGTATTTTGATTTATTTTGTTACATATTTCCCAATTATATCTTAATCTGGTTCCCTGTACTCATTTGCAGACCTTGAGTTTGACACCTTGGTGAGAAGAATTTGTATAAGCAATATCAATTAAACCCATAAGAGCTGTCAAGGTCACCAAGTAAGAGAGTATAAAGAGAAAAGAGAAGAAGGCCTAAGACAGAGTATTAGAGTATATAGTTAGATGGACAATCTTGAGATCTCATCTATCAGTGTATGTTTAGGTATGTCTTTGTATGCATATATGTGTATATACATATACTTTGTGTGTGTGTGTGTATCCCTATATTGCATATAGGGATTTACAATAGATGGGCAACTTTGAGGGTTCATCCATCAGCTCATCCATGTGTATAACTGTATAATACATAGATATGTACACACATACATACTGATATACACAATATATACATACACAGACATTGCAATGAGATGTCCGGAACACCCTGTATATGTGTGTGTATAGTATGTGTGCATGCACACATGTATATACATATTTATTGCATATACAATATATGTGTGTATATGCACACATGTATAAGACTTTTGGAACATACAGTGAGTGTGTATGTTTGTGTATGTACACATGTGTGTATATAGTCTCAAGCATATATTCACATACACATGTGTGTGTGTCTGAGATAGATACTGCAAATGAATAGTGGTTTGGTCTCAGAAATAGAGCAGGTTGGATTATTTGCTGGACTGGCAAGGTGTTGTGTTTTGTTTTGTTTTTTAACAACCTAAAAATTCTCTCTGACACAAAGGCCCATCTTTGTAATACGAAAAGTCTTCCAGTGTAAATCGTTGTTATCTTGATATTATTTTGAATATATTTTAAAATTAACTATTTGATTAAAAGTTTTGCTTTTGAAGAAGTCTGTTTTCTTGATGGGGGCAGGGAACTCAAGATTTCGTTGCTGCCCTTTTCTTCTTTCACTTTCCAGTGACTTTACCCTGCCCAAATGCAACCACGAGCCTTGAAAACCTTAAAGCGCTATATAAAAGTTACCTGTTATTAATTATTATTACAAATAAGTATAGTCAAGAAAAACAACCAATCAGTCAGCAAACATTAAGTGCCTAGTGTGTGTCAGGCACTGAAACAAATCAACACGTTGGCCATGTCCGAAATAAATGCCTCATTGCATGCTTGGAACCTGTTACCTCTCTATGTAAAGGTGTACCTTAGCTAGGCTATCTTGTAATGACCAAAGGGGAAACAGCAAGTTAAGTTGTTTTGGTTTTGTTTTTTAAGTTCTCAGATTTGCCATTGGACTTAAATGCTACACCAAGGCATGGTCAAGTATGCATTCAATCCTTTTGAGTTGTTTCCAAAGAAGACCAAACCCTCCATTGCTGTGAAATAATTGAAAAGACTACCTCAGGCTAGTCCTGAAGGGAAAGCTCCAGGGAGTTCCCCCTTAGGGTTGTTGCTTCTTTGACAGGAATCCACAGCTGTCATTTCCCTACCTTGAGTGAGATGCACCATGAGGCAAATCTTCAATAACTGTCTTAATACCTTGCATTCTTACTTGTTAGTGAAGGAGCTGGATCTAGTGTCTGAGAGCATGGACCACTATGTTACCATTACCAAGAGTCTTTTCCCCCACAGATGGCTCCCGACCCCCAGGCTTCTCCACCCCTGTTTTGAGATAGAGCTTCCTACCACAGATAGTCACAGCCATGATCAGAAGAGAGATCCAAAGGAAACTCAAAACAAGTTATGGCAAAACCAACACCACAGCCATTTCTGCAAAAGGCATAGGGTTGCACTGAGTTTCATTTGCCATTCTCCCAAGCTAGCTTTGGTTTCCTGAGAGTGATATTTCAGCCTGCCTGGGTGCTTAATGTGACCTTTCACCAACTGTTTTTTACCTATCCTTACCTCTTTGCTTGGGCTATTTTGTTTTTCAAAATTCTTCATTAATGATTAACCTGCCATAAGGTTTAAATAGGCCTTAGTTATTCTGAGAATCTCAGCATAAGAAATGCCACCAAGGTTGATTGTTTGGAGTTGACCTTGCTGAGATGGGATCAGATCATACTATGCTGAGCTCACGGGGGCCATGACAACCCAAGGTCTTGCCAGTTAATTTGTGCTGGACTTTCTTCCTTTGCCCCTAGCTCCTTTATGCCAGAGAAGGAAAGCTTTAAATGTGAGGTAGAATCCTCATAGTTTTAAAAGGGAACATTCCTGATTTTAAAAGTCAAGGCAAAAAAACTCCATTAACCTTGCATTAGAGCAAATCTTAAACATAAGCCCAAATGTGGAAGGGGTAGGCTCTGGATGCTTTCTACAATTCTCCAGACCTGTTTTCAGGGACAATTCCAATTTGGCATTTTTATACTCTCATGCCTGTGAATATGTTCGTGCCTAGAAAAGGACAAATCTCCAATGACAAAACTTCAAGGGTCCTCTTATTTTATATCATTAACAGGTCAGGGAAAAAGTATAACCTGGGCTGAATTTTTTATTCTCCAACTTAGCAAAATAGCATAAGTCCACTTGTCTCTAGAAATTGGCCTGTTATCAAGGCTTACTTTCTGCTCCACATCTCAGTGCCACTGTCCTAGCAAAGCTAGTAACTACACCACTGTTCGAAATAGGGCAGAGACATCAACTAGGAATGAACACACCAGGGTCAAGTCCCACAAACCAGGCCTGAGAGTGGACAGCATTGTGTTCCTCCCGTGGTTTGTGTGTATGTTGCGGGAGAGGGAAAGGACAAGCATGGAGGGAATTCCTGGGAAGCTATTGCTGGAGGAAGGGAAGTTGCCTAGTTGCCATATAGTAATTTCCTAATTTAGTTAATTATGCCTGCTAAAGAGGTGCTAAATTCTGTTTGTTTCACACACTGGAAGATTGGAGCAAATGCTTCAGTAAGGTCCTGGGACAGATTTAGACCTTTGAAGTAGACCATGATTGATGCGGAACTATCCACTACAAAGTTAGTATTCCAAGCCATCTTCTTCCTTCTTTATGTGTATGTGTGTATTCGCTCAAATTTATGTATGTTTATATAAATATATTCCAAGGGTGCTGTGTGCCGTGAGCAAAGCAGAATTGAAACAACACAAAGGAAACATAGGATGTGCAAACTTGGAGTATCCACCCGAAATGTTCACACGGCCTATATGTGCCCAATCTGTGGTAGAGCATTCTGAGCTCGTATTGGTCTGATCAGCCACAGTCATACACATTGAAACTTCACTTTATCATGGTGATGTCATTTTGGTCCCCTTTGTGAACAAAGGACAATGACCAATCAATCTATGTGTCTATCTATCTATCTACATATATACATAAACTTTGCTGGTTCCCCACCTCCCACTCCCCTAACACCTAGTGTCTTCAAGTGTTTTCCACTTTCCCTACCCTATCAAAACTTAGTCTCAGGAAAGAATTCGATCATCTTATTCACACTAAGGTTTAGAAGACTGCTAGGGACCTCATGTAGTGCTACCTCTTGAGTATTTGCTTTAGTAACAAGGGATAAATTTCATCTGTAGTCCACACAAAGAGAAAGAAGGCCTAACTGTTGAATTTCTACTATCAGACATTTTTCTGCAGTCAATTTGGGGAGGGACAGAGGACATACACCTTGGAAGTTCTACCACAAAGGGAGGCAACATGGGCTGTCAGATAGACAGCTGATCTCTCAAAGAGGGGAAACATAAATGGTGGAAACTTAGAGCTCTCATATGTGAGGGCCTGGTGTCTGCAGGTAATAAATAGATTTCAATCTGTTGGTTTGGAACATCTGCTATAGAGTATGGAAAGTTTTCTTGCCACTTTTACAGTTAATCATGCAGCTGTATTCTGTGGTTTAAAAAAAAATAAAGTAAATGAATAATAAGAAACAAAATTGTTGCTTCTTCAGCAATAAGAAGATAACTTGTCTTCCCGTCCCTCGAGTGAGAGGACATTTTCTTTGGTATGAATGAGTTTTTGTCAAGGTATCATTGATGGTATCAGATCTGTTCCTGTTTTGAGGAGGATACATATGGGTACAGTTTAGAGAATTAGAAGGCCCACTAAGATATAAAAGATTGCTAAGAGGAGAGGAAAGGAAGCAGAAGAGATGATTTAATGGACAGTGTTGGAGTTGAAGTCAAGAAGTCCTGAGTTGAAATCCCAGCTTTGTCATTTACTACCTAGATGACTTTGGTCAAATCAATTAACCTCTCTCAGTCTCAGTTTCCTCATCTTCAAAGTGAGTTGGTTGGACTGGATGCTACCTGAGGTCCCTTCTTGTTCTAAATCTGTGATTCTAAAAAGTGTCCCTTAAATATGTTAATTATGATTACACACGTATAACCTATCTACATTAGATTGCATGCCATCTTGGGGAGGAGGGAGAGGAAGGAGGGAGAAACTTTTTAGAACTCAAGATCTTATCAAAGTCAATGTCGAAAACTAAAAATAAATAAATAAACGAATGAATAAACAAAGAAAATAAAAAGTCTCCCTTGAAGCTTCCCAACCCTCTTTGTATTACACCCTCGGCAACTGCCTACCTTACTTGCTCCTCTACCTATTTCTGTACGTCTGCCATCCCTCCAGCCCCACCCCACCTGAAAAGCAAAACTCAAGCTCTTATAAGGACGTGCTTCGAAAAGTATCATTAAGTTGAATGAAATTCATTGGACTGTCTTGAATTGAATTCAATTCTTTGGAAAATGACAAATACATTTACAAGAGAAAATAAACCATCTCTCTTCTACTCACACCCACAAGTGACACCCAGGAGTGATTCTCAGTTCTTTCTTCCTTTGTGAAAGTCATCTTCAGCTAAAAGAACACCTGAAGTCATCATTACTTGAGCAAAAAGAAGAAAACCTTTATGTAATTCTCATCTTAGTAATGCTTATAAAAATAGTATCAGTAGCCTATTAATGACAATGCAAAGAGAAATTATATTTTCCCATTTCAAGTGACCATGCTTAAAATAGAGTAAATTTGTTCAAAAATATCAAAATATGCCTCAGAATCTGAATAAGGATTTCTGTAACATATATTGTCATATATATATTCCAAAAATATATTCTGGACAATCCATTCATTCATTCAGTTGGTCCACAAACATTTATCATAATCATTCTCTGCTCAAATTTTACTTCTCTGAAAATATATGTTATATTCAATTTAAGGTAAGAGATGAGGAGACCTTCAACATTCTAAGACTTCATTGCTTCAAAACTACTTCAGAAGTCACTGCAGTGCCAACTTCAGATTCTCAAAAGATATCATCCACTAAAGAATTTTTTAAGAACATCACTATAGAATCTCCTAGAATACATACATACTCCTCCTCCTTCAGTTAATGCAAGATTTGGACTAACAAGGGAATATATTTTAGGGAAAGCTGCAGTGTGGGGTACCTAGCATCAGGAATGCCTCAACTGAAATGATGCCTCAGCCGTTTACCAGCCATGTGTTCCTGGGCAGATTGCTTAACCTTAGTTTCCTCATCTGTTAAATGACAATAGTAATACCACCGGCCTCCTAGGATTTGCATGAGAAACAGGGAAGTTAGGAGAAAGGACAAGTTTAGGGGGAAAGAGTTCCATTTTGGACATATTGAGTTGGATATGCTTACAAGATAGCCAGGCAGAGATGCCTAGCTGACTGTTGACTAGAAAAATGAAACTGGGGAGTCATCTGTGTAGAGATTACTGTTGAATCCATGAGAATTGTTGAGATCAACAGTGGAGAAGATATAAGCAGAGAAAAGAAGAGAGCCTAGGATAAAATCTTAGGAGACATCGTGTTTTGAGGGAGGGTCATGGATGATGACAGAGCAAAGGGCACTGAGAAGTACTAGTCTTGGGAAAAACATCATGGAAGCCAAGGGAGGTGAGAATATCCAGGGACTGGTCAATAGCATTTAAAGTTTCAGAGAGGACAAGAAGAATGAGGATTGAGAAAAAAAATTGGAGTTAGAAACTACAGCATGAGAACATTGATAACTTGCAAAAGGGCATTTTCATTGAGAAGTGGGGTAGAAAACCAAATTGCAAGGGGTCAAGAAGTGATTGGAATGAGATAACAAGTATTGGCAGCTTTTTCTAGCTGTGAAAGGGGAAAAGGGATATTAGATTAGCATGAGTGGATAGTTGGGCTTTGTGAGAATTTTTTTTTTAAGGATGGAGAGAGCCTGTAATGTTCATAAGCAGCAAGAAAGAAACCAATTAGAAAAAAACAATATTGAAGATAGAAGGGAAAGGCATGATAGAAGGACAAGCTCTCTAGGGAGATGGGAAAAAAGGGTAAGAGAAGAGGGTCTAGTTTTGACCAGGAGAAGGTCAAATCTTAGAACTAGAATAGAAGATGAGAGAATAGAAGTTGCTGCTGAGAGTCTTTAAGGCATACACTAGGGAAAAGAGGAAACTTATGACAGACACCTTCATTTTTCTTAGTAAAATGGGAAGTAAGGATCTCTGCTGAGGAGGAGGTAGGGGAGCAATGTAAAAGCTTGAAGAGAGAAGAGGAGTTTGGATTGTGGAATTTGTACTTGACACCAGCAGCTAGGGAGTCAATGAGGAAAGACTGAAAGGGTTGCCATGAATCACAACTGGCTAACTATAGGGTCAAACTGTGGAGGGAGGGAAGTTGGGCCAGGGCAGGGTAAGATGGCAATGACTGCAGGTCATAGTGGGCTCAAAGAATAAATGGAGCAGAGAGAAACATGGAAGTATCAATAATATGATATATAAGAGTAACTTCAGAGCTCCAGATGATGGAAGTGAAACAGTTATAGACATGCTTAATATAAGGTAACTAGGGATTTTTTTTCACTTGGAAAACAGCTGGTAATTTCACAGACAGGAACAGTTCAGGGCCAGGAGGGTGACCCCAATGATACAGAAGACAGTCTGACCAAGGACTATTCCTTGCACTTCCTCCTCTGCCCCTAAGTCCATTTTCTCAATGTTAGGGGACAGGTAGCATGACTTGGTGAACTAGCAATTGAATATAAACTTGTGGGTAAAGTACCAGAAGCCCACCTATGATGTGACCAGCTATCACAGCGACTTGCACACAGTAGGTGTTTATTAAATCCTTATTGAACCAGAAGTATCTCCATTAGTTTAGAGTTGGCTTGAGATTGTGGAACAACAGCTTACATTTAGATTGCACTCACCACAGCCCTGAGTGTTTGACTATTATTAGCCCCATTTTACAGAAGAAAAAACTGATGCTCAGACTTGCCCAAAGTCACATAACTACTAGGGGTTAGAGCTGAGACTCAAACCCAAGTCCCATGATTCAAAATCCAAGACTCTTTATGGTCTATCACACTGACAAACAGGCTCAGTCCAAAGCACATAGCAAGGGCCACGACCAATCCTATTGAGGAGTATTTTAGACTACAGCAGGAGTTCTTAACACTTTGCCTGTCCTGGACCTCTCTTGAAATCTGGTGAAGCTTATGAAACCCTTTTCAGAATCATGCTCTTAAATGTATAAAATAGCATGTAGAGGATCAAAAATAAAACCATTTATACTGAAGTACAGTTATCAAAATATTTTTTGTAAGAAAAGAGTAAATTCACAGACCCCTGCTTTAGGGGCCACATCTGGTTGTTTGGGTCAGAATGGTTCAGGGTGCCTGAGGATGGAGATCCATGGTCCTGAAGAATGATGGCAGAAGTGCGGACTTTTAGCTAAGTAGGACAGATGAGTAAACTTGGGAGCTATTCATTCTGTGCTGGGAAACTCAGTTATCAGTGCCTAGTACTTTGTAAATAAGTTAATGCATATTAATGGACTTTACCTTTTCAATTTTCTGCAATCTTATCATTTGATATGTCTGCATTATTATTCCTTTTCCTTGCCAATACATCCCAGTAGAGCACTCTTATGGTTTGGAGTGTACCATTGAGGGGGGCAGAAAGGGAAAAGGGAGTAGGTGATAGGGCCAAGGGAATCTGTGTATGGGGATATGGTGACAGCAACCAAAGAAGAGGAGCAGATAATTAGGAATTAGGATTTGTTAGATTATTGCACCAAGGGAGGCTGGGAGTTCAATGACCAGGAAGGTCAGAGACTGAGTAAGTTGAACCAATATCTTAAGACAAATTGAGTTTTGATTACGGTAAAGAAATCACCCCTGGAGCAAGGAGGAAGTTTTCTAATGGGATCTGATTACTTGGTGAGCTGGGGGTTCTCTGTAGACCATGCAGGGATAGGGAGCCTATGACCTTGAGGCCCCATATGGTCCCCGGGGTCCTCAAGTGCAATCCTTTGACTGAATTCAAACTTTACATATCTGCCTTTTTGATTGGTTTAGATAACTTCACAAATCCTTGTTCTGTGAGTTATCAATAACATAATCAATATAACTGATTTCCTTTGTAATTCTATGCATTTTATTATATGCACTTAAAACCATTATTCCCCGAAGGGGTCCATAGGTTTCATCAGATGGCCCCAGACAAGTTCCCATTAAGAATTCCTGCATCAAAGAGATATATTTAGTGTTAAGAGATGAAATGATTTGCTCAGGATCCTATGGAGAGTCTGTGTTAGAAAAATGATTAGCACTCATTTCCCTCTCTCTCTTTTTTTTTTGGGGGGGTGTCAATTGGGGTTAAGGGACTTGCCCAGGGTCACACAGCTAGTAAGTGCCTAAGGTTGAATTTGAACTTAGGTCCTATATCAGTAAGCATCCCAACATGCACAGGGGGGCCTGCTATCACAGGTTCTTAGATCTGCACTCAAAAGAAAAGGCAATTTTTGAGGGGTTAATAATCACTTTAGAGTCATTCCTTTAAAAAAGCACATATATCATTCACCTAGTTCAGGGGAGTCAGCACCCTGAACTTCAAAGAAAATACAGAGAAATCAAAGATCAACAGACATGGCTTCCTCTGCCTGAATTCAACAGACAGTTGGACCTGTCTGACCATAGTTACCAGAGAGGGAAGCACTGACATCTGGGTTTTCCAAGCTGGGTAAGCTCCTTAGTGGCTTCCCAGAGTCCTTGTCTGGCCAAACCAAAACTCCTAATCAGTAAGCCCCCAAATACAATCTGCACCTCACAGTCTTTATTGTACACTTTTTAGAGCTAGAGGACATCACATCCCTGGAGAATCAGTGCCTCATTAACAAAGTGTGTGGGCCTTCCTACAAATCTTCCCAGGCTGATGATGTGTAGGAAAGATCCTCCTTAATCACATTATTCAGAGGCACTTTTAATAAAACCAAACCAGCAAAAGATCCTATTTTGCTTGCTTTTACAGGTCCTCAGTGCTCTATCCACTGCATTACCTCACTGTCCCCAAATCCCACCTTTTTCAAGATGCCTTTCCTGGTCCCCATTCTTTCCTTTCTTTCTCATCTTCCCCACCTCCACCCCTTACTGCCTTCCTTCTGGGTTTAGCTTCTATTTTGTACTTATATAGTTACGTCCATGTTGTCTCTCCATTCAAATGTGGGGGTTTTAAGGACAAGGGCTATATTTTTGCTTTTGTTTGCATCCCTACACGTAGCACAAATACCAAATACATAACAAATGCACTTCTTAAGTGCATCGTGACCTACTGGCTAACAGTACCCATATTATAGATGAAGAAACTCATGGAAAGTTAAGATTTACGTGGATCATTTACCAGGTATCAAGTTAACTTTGTAAATTTTCTTTGGTTAGAAACAATGAACTCCATACTATGTTGGTCACATAACATGGTCCCTTGATCACATCTTTAAACAACTAATGGGAAAACTAGCTGCTAGGGGTAGGGCATCTTTGCAAAATGTACAAGTATTTGCTACTGGTAACAACTTTTTCAGAGTACTGGGTTCTCTCTTTCTGTTCAACAACAATGCTTACACACGTCTCCTTAGAATAGATATTTGTTTAATTATAATTGGTCATGCCATTCAACCTCCTTAAAACTTACAAAGAATCAGTGTTCAGAGCTCCTCCCTTTAGCATCATTCATTCAGTAAAGAGTGATGTGGTTACATGTGAGCCTATGTGTAGACAAGAGAGGCTATGGATGGGACCTATGAGCTCACTAGCCAAGTGAGGCCATGGATGAGGAACTGCCTTCTACTTGTGCAAACAGATACCAACTCTATGAATGTAGGTAAATTGCCCAGGGTCACATCACCGAAATGTGGCAAAGATGTCACTAGAATCCGTATTTCTCTGGTTCCAAAGTCTGTTTGTTCTCTATCCCTATAGCATTAGACTTCTAATAGACAGACAGTGTACACTGTTCTTAAAGGGATAAAGATTTTGAGGCAGGAAGGTCTTTGAGGTACCTCTCTAAAAGGGTTATTCATCCAACCTCACAAAGCTAGTATATGTTTGAGCAAGTAGTTAGAACTACCCTAAAGAGGGTATCTGCTTCATAGAGTGCCTGTGATGGTCAAATGACATTGTATATATGAAAAGGTTTCATAACCTATAAAGCTATCTACAAATGTAAGTGATTATTGCCATCAATAAAGAAGGTATCATAGAAGATGATGCTGGATCAGGTGCTACCTCAGATCCATATAAGCAGTATAGTACTCACTAGGACTCTTAACCTCTTTTTTTTTTTTTTGAGGCAATCTGAGTTAATTGACTTACCCAGGATCTTACTAGACAGCTAGTAAGAGTCTGAAGCCAGAATTGAACCCAAGTACTCCAGACTCTTCACCTCTTTTGAAAGGCATCTCAAAGATCTCCCCTCCCCCAATACCTTCCTCCTCTATTTGGATGCTCCAATTCTCTGCTCCAGACAGAGCCATTCTCCGCACCTGAAGCGCTCTCCCTCCTCCACTCTGACTACTGACCTCCCTGTCTTCCTTTAAATTATAACTAAAATTCCACCTCCTACAGGAAGCCTTTCCCAACCCCTCTAAATTCCAGGCACTTCTCTCGGTTCATTATTTCCTGTTTATTCTGTCTCTACATTGCCTGCTATATATGTGTTTGAATATCTCCTCCTTCCCCATTAGGCCATAAGCTCCTTGAGGACAGAAACTGTCTTTCACCTCTTTGTGTGTGCCCAGCCCCTTAGCTCAGTGCCTGGCACATGATAGATTCTTAGCAACTTTACTGAATTGAATTGTGATGGCTCCTGGCATTTCTACCCTTGAAATCCCTTCTTTTAGCCTAAGACACTCTCCAAATAGCTCTTGTTAAACTGCAAATATGCCAACAGAGGAATGAGCCAATGCCACCATCTCTAGTGAGACAGGACAGCCTGATCTCTGACGTTTGCTACTTGTGTGATGTTGGGCAAGTCACTTAAACATCTTTGAGGGGGTTCTTTATCTGTAAAATTAGAAAATTGGAGTAGATGATCAATCGATCAATCAGGCCCTGCCCTCTCGGAGCTCACAACATGTGTGATCTCTAAATTTCCCTCAAATTCATATGATAATTATGTCTTGGGGGATTTCTAAATTTTTTTCTAGTTTGAACCTTCTATGGGTGTACCATTAATCCAATTACACATCTGTATACGTCACTTCAGAAAGCAAAGTTGGTATCTGGGTCTCATCAAAAAAAATTGCCTTTGCAAATAAGGCAGTCCTGCTCTACCACTAACTGCCCTTGTGACCTCAAATGGTCATTTTTTTACCACCTTGAACCTCAATTTTCTTCTGTGTAGAATGAGAAAGTTGGTTTGGTCTCTGAGGTACCCCCCAGGTCTAATGGTCTGGAATGCTGAGAGAGGAGATATAGGACAGGTCAGTTTTTGTTTATGTCAAGGAAGGAGAATATGGAAGCAAACAAACCAGCCTTTCTATAACACTAAGATTTGTGAAGTGCTCTCTCTACATGTATTGTTTCATTTGAAGGGCACATCAACCCTGGGAGGCAGATGCTATTATCATCCTCGTTTGACAGATGAGGAAATGGAGGTAGGCAATGTTTACGTGACTTGCCCAGAGTCACAAGCTAGTAAGGAAGGGTGTGAGGCAGGATTTCTCTAGCACTCTGTGCACCATGCCATTAGACTGAGTTGGAGTGATGGGCTGGGTCCTGGGTGGTGTGACTAAGTGGCAGCCCGAGAGCACGAGGCGGGAGGAAGAGACCTCCTCCAAAAGGGGCAGGAAAAGGGTGGAGGAGGTGAGGTTCCTGATTGTCCTCCTCAGCAACAGCTCCCAAGACAGAGTTAAGAGGAAGTTCATGCCCAGCAGCTGGCACCTAGGCCCACTTCAACTTGTTTTTCCACATTTTGTAAGCCACTGTGGCCAAGCCAATAGAGAGCCCTGTGGAAAGATGAGCTGATAGGTTTAATCCTTTCTCCAAGGGGGAGGGAGAGGACTGGCATATTGTGCTGACAATCCAGTGGATGGAGCTGAGAAGCAAATACAGGAGCTTTTCCCTAAACCCTGGCAGTGCCTGGAAGGGCCATAGGATTAGACCCTTGGCTTTTGTTGTTGTAACCATTTGATAGGGATGACCTTTGAAAACTGAGAAGTCTCATCCATTCCATTCCATGCAGAGGGGAGCTGCAGAACCTGGGAGTTCCTGGGGCCACCAAGGGGGTACCTCTCCCAGCAGCCAAGTTTGGAGGAAGGCACCCACCCCAGCACCCTAGGGGCTGAGACTTAGT
Source organism: Bettongia penicillata ogilbyi (assembly GCA_023548195.1). Classification (NCBI taxonomy): domain Eukaryota; kingdom Metazoa; phylum Chordata; class Mammalia; order Diprotodontia; family Potoroidae; genus Bettongia; species Bettongia penicillata. The sequence continues at coordinate 4,126,219 of JAJHZJ010000808.1, read as the reverse complement.
GTGGTGCAAACTCCAGCCTTGAAATGTTGCCTAGGGGAGGGGAGAGATTTCATCTCTGCCAAAGGTCAAGGAACAAGTTGCACCATCTGCTGGGGTTCTCCAGGGCCGAGGCCATCTCTCCAGGCTTGGTGCTTGAGAGGAAGAGGGGCATTTTGTGCAGACAGCTTCCAGCTGGGCTCCAGCCAGGTAGCTCCCCCAGGTCCTGGGCAGGTGGCCTCCGAGGGAGGCCTGGTGGTTTGTGCTGGGCAGGAGGAGCTGCTTGGGCAGCTTTACCAGTGACTCCCTGAACAATCAGACACTTATTATTGAGTGTCTCAAGAGTGTCTCAACTCTTATTGAGCACTGAAAGGTCTCCTTCACGTTTACCTTCACTCCAGCATCCCTTTCCAGGCTTATTTCATACCCTCTGGGGACCAACCAAACAGGCATATTTGCTCTTTTTTACACAAAACATTGTCTTTTCTGCACCATACTTTTTACCTGGGCTGTCCCAGGAATGCTCTCCCTTTTCTACTTTGCTTCTCAGAAAGCCTGGCTTTCTTCAAAGTTCAGCCCAGGGAGCCTTTCCTTTGGGAGGTCTTTTCCTGATTCCCTCCAGTTACAAGGCCTCCCATTTCTGAGTGCTATTTACTTTGTGTGGGGGCACATAGGTGGCTCAGCCCAGCCTGGAGTCAGAAAGACCTGACTTCAAATCCAGCCTCAGGCACCTACCAGCTATGTGACCCTGGGCAAGTCACTTGTGAGAAACATGCTCACTCTAAACCAAGGACAATACTCACTGTGAAGCCAGGAAAATTCTCATTTTATTTCAGTCAAGTATTCTACATCCCTAATGGAGAGGACCCTTGCTCAGAGAAATGCAACACTTTTTATAGTGTTTCCAATTCAAATTTCCCACCTAGCCCTTCATTGATTAGATGTAACCTCCTGAACTTCCTGTTTCATGTTCTCCTCCTCAAACATGCACACAAGTTTCTGACCTTTTACCTGATCATACTAGGTCACAACTCTGATTAGCTGCAATTTCTCAAAGATGGGAGGAGTTTTAACCCTGTGGAAACAGAATTCTTTCTTTTGTTTCCCACACACTTAACCCTGTTTGCCTCAGTTTCCTCATCCGTAGACTCATCTGAAGAAGAAAATGACAAACCACTCCTGCACTTTTGCCAAGAAAGCCCCCAGTGGGGTCATGAAGTGTAGGACACAACTGAACAACAACAGAAATTTACCTTATATATCTTGCACATAATCACATGCACGTGTAAGGACACTGTTTCTCCCAATAGAACATCAGTTTCTGGAGGGCTGGAACTGTTTCATTTCCGTATTGTTACCTGTACACATTGCCAAGCACATACTAGGCATTTAATAATTGTTGGTTGATCAGTAATGGATAGGCTGAGGGGAGCAGGGAAGAGGAAGACCACCAAAACATTTTCTTCCTGAAAATTTTTTTCTTTTTTAATCATGAATTTAATGTCAACTAATGCAATGAAATACAAGAAATAATAGAAATATTCTAGAAAAGAAAAGCACACAAATACAAGGAAGAATAGAAAAGAGAATTGTGTAGGAAAGTGAACTTCAGTTATTTTAAGCATGCATATTCAGTACTTTTTAAAAAGTATATTAAAATTATGAGTAACAAACCTAAATAGCTTGTCTTTGGAAAGTTATTTTCTTCTGTGTAGTTTTAAAATATTTTTGTCACTTTTTTCATTTCTTTTCTTTTCTTTAGTTTCTCTTTTTTTCTTTTTCTTTGCATCAATATCACTGCTCACAAATGCCTCCCCTCCCCCATAGAATCCTTTCCTTCTGGGGTTAGGTTGGAGGTAGCTCTGATGAGCTCAGTGTGAACATGTATACCTTGGAAATCTGTCAATTACAAATCAGGACTTGATTTCTGGTTTTGTTATTATTATTTAGCCTTAAGAAAGTGATGAGGAAAATGTTAATCATGATCAAACTTAAAAGTGTGTCCTGTGTACATTTCCTCTGTCTCTCTACCAGGCTGTTGTTAAATATTTACAGTGCCTGTAACAAATAAGCAGAGTCAGGCAAAACAAATCAACACACCCTCACCACATTTCCCTTGAGCCCCTGGGCTTAGGTTCAGCACCCTAGAAAAGGAAGGCGTAGCTTAGTAGTGAGATAACAAGATTTGGAATCCAAAGACCTAGGTTTTAGTTCAGATTTCATTTATTAGCTAGTGTGACCTTGGGCAAGTCACTAAATATCTCTGAGCCTCTGTTACCTTATCAGTAAACTTCAGTTAGTAATGCAGCTAGCACTACCAACTTAACCAAAGGTTAAGTGTTTTGTGAAGTTTAAAGAACTGTGTCTTGTGATAGATAGATAAGGCCAGGCCCTGTTCTGGGGTATGGTAAGGGTAGAGCTGGGGATTTGCATGTAGTAAGATGAATCTAATTTAAGGACAGTAAAGGGGTATCTTAGTAAAAATAGCCCTGGATTCCTGTGTCCAAACTCCTGGGTTCAGCCAGTGTCAGCTATCTGTGATACGTAGGATAAGTCAATCTCCCTGGTCCTCAGTTTCTTTATCTATGTTATTCAGTCATTTTAGTCCCATTCAACTCTTCATGAAGCTCTTTGGAGTTTCCTTGGCAAATATACTATAGTGGTTTGCAATTTTGCTCATTTTACAGATGAGGAAATTGAGGCAAACAGGGTTAAGTGACTTGTCGGGGTCACACAGCTAGTCATTATCTGGGGTTGGATTTGAACTCAGGCCTCTCTGACTCCAGCACCAGCACTCTATCCACTAAGTCACCTAGTTTCATCTATAAATTGAAGCAATTAGAGGCAATCTCATCCTTTTCACTTCATAATCCTATTATAAGAGTGGCTTCCTTGCTTGGCACAGGCTACAGCATATCTCAGCACAACACTGCCACAGAGAGAAAGGAGACTCAGGAGCTGTGGGTCACATTCATTTTTCTCATTAATCACACATTTTCCCCATTAATCTAAGACCTCTTTTCCCACGGTCAGATTTCCTTTGGGCCCTGCCCAGTTTCCATGACTTTGGCCCACCTGACTGTCATGGAGTCCGTGCAGAGTTTTCAAGGGATGTCAATGGTTGAGAAGTGGCTCCAGGGAAAAGGACAGTCCCTTAGAGCTGGCCCAAGGACCCCAAGCTCTGCAGAGCTCCAGTCACACGGTCCTCACCATCTCTGTCCAGCTGCAAGTTTTCTGCTCAATCTCAGGCTTCCTGTATTTTCTCCCTACAAAGCATATGACCCAGATATTTTATGACAGATTTCCAGGATCATATATCACTTTTCGTGTCACTTTGTCTTAGTAAAACCCTTTTGTCAAGGGCTGCCCCTTGGGCTAAAGGAAATGTCTGGCAAGGAAATGTGACTCAAAACTTAGCACTGTCCCCTCACTTGCCCTCCCACCCCCCACCCCCACAGTTTCTTTTATTTATTGAGCATTTACTTTGGGCAGTGGGGACTGGGTAAGGGGGTAGGGTAGAAGTGAGCAGGGGAGTAGAGGAGGTTGGGACCTTGACATCAGAGGTGACACCATGACTTACTTGCAAGTGAACTGGATTTAAGTGAGGGAGGGCTGTGCAAAGTCACCAGCCTCACTTTCACTTCCAAAACCAGCTGGGTTCAGTAACCAGATATTGGTCAGGACGATTGAAGATGGCCCAGGACGCCGTGGGGAACATTGGCCATTTTGAGCTTAGGCAATGCCTATTAAGGCTTACTAAGAAATGAGGCCAAGAATGGCCTCTTAAAAAAAACTACACAAAGGTAGGCAAGATTCAGGTGCCTCACTGGATAGAGTGCTGGCCCTGGAGTTAGAAAGTCATGGGTTCATATTTGCCTTAGACACATCCTAGCTGTGTGACCTTGGCCAAGTCACTTAACCTGTGTTCCTCAACTGTAAAGTGGGGATAATAGCAATCTTGATACATTGTTGTAAGGACCAAATGAAATAATATTTTAAAGTTTTTCGCAAACCTTAAAGCCCTATATAAATGTAAGCTTTTCTTATTTAAAAGATTATAATGCATTAAGAATTACAAATTTAATGCTGAAAGAGACTCTGGAGATTATCTATGCCAATAAACTCATTTTGCCAAGTGGAAACTGAGGTCCAGAAATAAAGTGATTTGACCTAGGTCCTACATAAGAGGCAGCTTAGCCAGGAGGATCTAAGGTTGACACCAGCTGTGTGACCAGACATTAAAGTCAAGACTTTAGGCAGCTCTCTAAGAATATAAGTCCCAAGGAAAATGCTGATTTTGCATAGACAAAGTAAAATTCTAAGTCTAGTCCCATATAATATCTGTTCTCCAAGACTCCATGTTCTAGTCATGTACAACTCTTTGGGACCTCATTTGGGTTTTTCTTGGCAAAGATACTGGAATGACTTACCATTTTCTTCTACAGCTCATTTTACAGATGAGGAAACTGAGGCAAACAGGGTTAAGTGACTTGTCCAGGGTCGCACAACTAGTGAGTGTCTGAGGTTGGATTTGAACTCAGGAAGATGTCTTTCTGACTCCAAGCCCAGCACTCTATCCACTGCTCCACCTAGCGTCCCTCCATCAGAAATGAGCAGGACCAAGATTCTACCCTAATTCCACCAGTTCTTTCTTCTTGCCTTGTAGCAGTGAGTTGTCATCTCAATAAGGATTACACAAAGAAAAAATTGTAAATTATCTGTGAGGCAGAAACAGTATCCTGTGTGGGCACAGAACAGAGTGTCCAGATGAGCCCATCTGCCTTAGAGTAGGAGGGAACACTTTGTGGAGCAGGTAACCTTTGCATGGAGTGGAGAGAGGAGAGGAATGGGACGGAGAGCTCCATCAGATTTGGTGAACGTAGACGTAGCAAGGGTATTCCAGGTGAAGGAAATAATCTGAGCCAAGACTCCAGGGCCAAAAAGCCAAGGGTGTGCAGGGAACAGTGAGTAGCCCAGTAGGGCTGGAGCAAGGGGTATGTGCCAAGGAATAGGAGGAGATAAGTCTGGCTAGATTAGTCTCTGATCCTCTGAGTTTGTTTTTATCTGTAACACAAGGATCCCATGGTCTGCTCAAAGGAGGAAATAGAGAAAAAAGCTCATTGCAAACCTTAAAATACTATAGTACATGTCATCCATCACTGTGGCTCTCTGGTTAAGGGCATTCTAAGGAAAGCACTAAAGACTGGTGAAATGTTAGCACTATTATGGTTATTATGTATTCTGTAAGCAACAGAGAGCCATGGAAATTTTTGAACCTTCTAATGGGACAGAGTCAGGTTCATGGTCTAGGAGGAGCAGTCAGATAGAGGGATACAGATGGATTGGCGGAAGGCAAGACTTGAGACTAAAAATTCATCAGAGGGCTAGTTACTCAGTTATAAAATCCTGTCACTACCTGGTGCCTTATAGAAAGCCCATAAGGTTTTAAATACAGGATGGAAATCTTTCTCTTGGTCCATTCATATATACTTGGTGCATTCACATATACTACATACTAGGCACTGTGCTAAGGGCTTTTACAAATATGAGTTGCTATTTACAAGTCTTTGGGGAAGCAATTTCCTCTCTCCAAGTTCCTTTATCTATAAAATGACAGTACTTATTCTTGTACTAGCAGGGGCCATCTTCAGTTATCCTAATGTGTATCTGAGTCCTGGTCCCAAATGGCTCTAGAGGAGAAAGTGAGGCTGGTGACCTTGCATAGCACTGCCTCACTTAAATCCAATTTACTTGCAAGTCAGGGCATCAACTTCCTGTTTTCCTGAAAGACAAACAGCTGCTTATACTACCAGATGCACAGGGGTTATTGTAAGCAGAATGCTTTGTAAAAGGAGAAGTATCCTCATGATTAACAATCATCCTTCCCTTTTTCTGATGTTGGGCCTTGGCACTTTTATTTTTTGTTGATTCCCTGTACTATGTTATGACCTGCTTGCCGCTGTCTCTGTAGCCTGTGCAGAAGAATGACTATAGAACAGAAACCCCTCATTTAGGTTGCCTGGAGCACCCCGCTTCCAAGACGTAGCCTCATTATGTCACCCCTCCAGTGAAGCAAATGAGAGGATGGAGGTAGAAAAGGGAGACCAGGAGAAGACCAAGAAGTAAATATGTCCATGTTTATAGGACTCAAGGAGATAGAAGGCCCTAGGATGGCCAGTAGGGAGTACCAATTATATATTCCATTCTGATCTTGTCAGTACACCAGAATGTAGCTAACCCATCCCTAACCATAGACACCCACAGCAACTGCCCAGTTGGGCCACTATCACCATACAGGTAACGAGGGGCCCTTGCTCCATTTGGGTCCCCAGCGAAAAGTCCCTATTTACTTATATTTTCAAGTGGTCCATATTTCTCAGGATATATTAGGACAACACGCTTGCCTGTATTCTTGTTGATAGGTTTGCTGGGAAGAACACTCATAGCAATCCCTGCCGCCAATCCAATCTAATCTCAACATAAAAACTACTTAATGATAAGGTTTTACCAACAACCAGCATATTTGGGGTTAGTGCTGGCTTTAGAGTCAGAGGAGCTCTGCTGCTTAATGTCTTTGTGACCTTGGGCACATCATTTCTCCAAGTCCTAGTGTCCCTATCTATACAACGAGAACACTGAACTAGATCACAGCTCTTAATTTGAGGTCTTTGAACTTGTTTTTAAAAATAGTTTGATTAACAGAGGTTGATACAATTTGTTTCCTTTGTAATTCTGTATGTTTTTAAAAATTTATTATTCTAAAGAGAGGTCCATAGGCTTCACTAGACTTCCAAAGATTGTCCATGACACAAGTAAGGTTAAGAAACCCTGGGCTAGATTATTCCAAATTTCTAAACTGCAGCTCTACATCTTATGAGTCTATGAAAGGAGTTCCTGTACTCCAAGGATTTGAAGGACAAATTGTGTTCCTATTAAAGATTTGCCTCAGGTTGGGTTTTCCTCCTGTCAGTGATGGCACTGGTTTTGTTCAATACTGCACATGTAACTTCTCTAAGTGTCCCTCAGTGTTTATTAGACAGTTTGGTGGTTGTACCTTCTCTAAATTGCTGCATTGGATAAGCCTGCCTTATGTTTCATCTTCTACAGCCATGAATTCTTTCTTCTCACAGCATCTTGGCCCCTCTGACTCTGGGACCAAACAACATGGTCTCTTCAGCCGTACTAACCTGCTTCCTATTCCTCATATACGACTATTTTGTCTGTATTTCCAGAACACAGCATGGTGCTTGGCACATAGTAAGTACTAATAAATACATTTGATTGATTCATTGGATAGAGAAGTGAGTTTCTCTTGGTTTATTTTCCAAAAGAGTTAAATGCATTCTCTTCCTCATCAGAGTTTCCTGGAGAACTTTACTGGGATCTGTTTGTCTCTATCATTTCTTCTCAGAATAATTATCAGTGTACAGGCTGTGTCTCGTACAGGCAAGGACATTGTTCTTTAATACATCCCCAGTACCTACCATGCTGCCTTACTCATACTAATAAACCGAAATTAGTTGGAAACAGGAGAGTTAAGGAAGGGAATAAATATATAGCCCCTACTATGTAACAGCATTGTGCTAAGTGCTTTACAAATAACATCTTGTTTGATCCTTATAATTATACCTGTGAGGTAGGTACTATTATCATTCCCATTTTACAGTTGAGGAAGCTGACACAAATAGAGGCTTGACCAGGGACACACAGCTAGCAAGTGGCTGAGGCAGAATTTAAATCCTAGTCTTCCTGAATCCAGGCTCTTCCCTCCTTACACTAATGGCCACCTTGCAGCCTAAGATAGACTGGTTTTGGATTCCTACTTTTGCCAATCTCTGCCTTTCTGGTCTCAACCTTGAAAATAATCCTATCCCCTGTCTATTTTCTTATCTACAAAATAAAGAGGTTAGACTACCTTTGAGGTAATTTCTAGCTCCAGGATATGAAACCTTGTGATCTCTTTATCTAGTCCCTTCTATCCCTGTGACTTTCCATATTTCTGGGTTGGTCAGAAAGAAGTAATATTGGGAACAGGGCTAGAGATGCTACCTGAATTTTCACAAGGTCCTGCTGGGTGGAGAGTGTCTTGTGTACAAAGAACATTAACTACGATGGTAACCAAGACAGACCAAAAAGAAGATAGCAAAAGCAGAGAGGAAAACTCCACAAGATGGACCATTTGTAAACAAAAGGCTTCATTGTATGCTTAATTTTTCTATTTCCTTTCTTCTGTGTACATTCAGGAGCATAAATCTGTACTTTAGAATTGTGGCCAGCTTTCTTAAGCATGAACATAGTTTAACTATGGATCTACAAAGATCTACAAACCCCAAACCATAGAGGAAGGATCAAGTTCTGATCTCTGCCCCAGCTTTTGGCAGTTCTCTTGACCCTTACAGAAGATCAGAGTTCATAGGTTAAGCAACTTGGGGCAACATGTGTACTTGATGGGCATTTCATAATCTGTTTTCTAAATATCACAGAACTCAAGAAACAGAAGCAAGGCCTCAAACAAGCAAAACCGCTCGAGCTGGACTTCCAGGGGCCAGAGAGAAAACTTCCCTACAGTGAAGGATCAGAGAAAGAAAACAAATTCACTTCTGCCCATAGTCTAAAAACTGGGATAGGCTGAGCTGGCAACTTTTAAGTTTCAGGAGAAGAAATTCGACTCCTGGGGATGGCTGCCAAAAGAAGGCCCCTGGGGTTAGAGACCCAGTGTTAAAACAACATGGGACTGTGGTTGAGCAATGGAGGGCCATGCCAAGAAGCCCCAGTGATCCGGAATGAGAGAGGCCACCTGTCTGGCCACCACAGCGTGACTTGGAAGGTGTGCACCTTCCACAAGAAGAGAAAAGGAACACCACAAGGCAGTAAGCTGACATTTGTTCCTCTCTGTTTTTAATCCTTAAACATCTTCTTAACAGACTGAGCAAGTCTCTACAGGCAGATTTTTCAGAATCTCTACTTATTTTATTTTGTTTTTAGCATTCAATTTCTTTTCAATTGACAGACAAAAAAAAAATTAATCTGTCCTTCCCTCTACCTATTCTCCCCACCCCAAGATTGTGCAATTAAAAAAAATCAGAAGCAAAAATAAAATCCTTAATATATAACTGCGGAGTCCAGCAAAACTAATGTCCATATTAGCCAATTCCAAAAAATGAATGTCTCTTTCTACATTTTAAGTTCATTATTTAAATGTCAGGAGGTGGAGGCCATGGTGCATCTCCATTCTTTTGGACTCATATTACATCTTTGCATTAATGAGATTTCCAAAACCTTTCAAAATTATTTTTCTTCAGAACATTATCATCATTAAATACATTGATCTTTTAGTTCTGCTCACTACACTTGGCATCAGTTCATAGAAGTTTTCTAAGTTTCCTTTGAAATTTTTTCATTATTTCTTACAGCACAATAATATTCCATGAATTGATATGCCACAGTTTACATTTAGCAATTCTCCAATGAGAAGACATCCCTTTTAATTTAGAGTGCTCACGGACCATTTTTCTGGGTCTCCTGTGAGATTTCTTCATCTGTAAAATGATGAATTTGAACTGACTTAGAGTCTCCCAAATTTTTTCTTGGGCCACTTTTTAATGTAAAAAAAAATTAATGTGATAGTATCTATATCATTAGTACCTACTGATTAAGAAAAATGCTTGGTGATAAAAACTACCATAGATTCAATGATACTTTTAAATTAATTTATATTTTATTATTCATAACAGTGAATCTATTTGGAAAAAATAATTATATTTAATTATAGGACTATTTGGAAATAGTAATAAGTATATGTAATCAGAGAGTGTTGTTAGTGAAAGGGACGAGAATGTATGCCTCACTCCTTTGGAAATGTCCAGAAGATCAGAAGGTTCTTTTTTCTCATTTCCATCAGGTATATTTATGAGAATTTAAAAATAGTTTTGATCTATATAATGTTTGCCTACTTGTGGATTCATATAAAATTTGGGGATCCCTGTAATAATTCCTAGGAGTCTATAGACCATATATTGGAAAATTGCTCTAAACAGGATCTAAGTATCATTTTTTTTACCTGCCCAGTGTCTGAAAATTATATTTATTTCATCAGTTATGAAAGAAAAAAACTGCTTTAGTCTGAAATTAAATTCTGCATTCTATTTTGTAATTTTTATTTGTTTGTTTACTGTTCCCAGTGATGATATGACCCATTCCATATTTCATTATTTTTGGTTTATTTTCTCATTATTTTACAGGACCAGGATAGCTGCAAACATTTTACAAAAACACCCACTCAATTTGTCATCTTCTACATTCTGACAAAAGTCAGAGATAGAGTCCATTTTCAAGTCAGAATTTTGTGACTCTGTGCGAAAAGTGTTTTTTCACTTAGATCTGAAAAAACACTTCACACAACTAAAGTCAGATCTAACTCAGTGGAAAAACATCAGTTGCTCATGGGTAGCCTGAGCTAATATAATAAAGACAACAATCCTACCTAAAATAATTTACCTATTCAGTGCCACACCAATCAAACTACCAGATAATAATTTTCTAGAGCTAGAAAAAATAATATCAAAATTTATCTGGAAAAACAAAAGGTCCAGAATATCAAGGGAACCAATGAAAAGTAATGCTAGGGAAGGTGGCCAGATCTACCAGATCTCAAATTGGTATATAAATAAAATATATAAATATATACTTGGTATATAATGATATATAAACACAAATAAAGTAGCAATCATCAAAACCACTTGGTACTGGCTAAGAAATAGAGAGGTAGACAAGTGGAATAGGTTAGGGACTCAAGACACATTGTCAATAGTTATAGCAATCTACTGTTTGATAAACCCAAGGACCCCAACTTCTGGGATAAGAACTCACTGTCTGACAAAAATTGCTGGGAAAACTGGATAACAGTGTGATGGAAACTGGGCATGGGCCAATGTCTGATGCCATACACAAGAATAAAGTCCAAATGGATACATGATCTAGGTATAAAGATTGATACTATAAACAAATTAGGGGAAAAAGGAATAGTGTATTTGTCAGATTTGTGGAGAATGGAGAAATTTTTGACTAAACAAGAGATAGAGAACATTATGAAGTGCAAAATGGAAAATTTTGATTACATTAAATTGAAAAGTTTTTGCACAAACAAACCCAATGCAACCAAGATTAGGAAGGAAGTAGAAAACTGATAAAGAATTTTTGCAACTAGTGTCTGTGATAATGGTCTCATTTCTAAAATATATAGAGAACTGAGTCAAATGTACAAGAATACAAGTCATTCCCCAATTGATAAATGGTCAAAGTAAATGAACAAGCAGTTTTCAGAGGAAGTAATTAAAGCTATCTGTGATCATATGAAAAAATGCTCTCAATCATTCTTGATTAGAGAGATGCAAATCAAAACAACTCTGAGGTACCACATCACACCTATCAGATTGGCTAACATGACAAAACAGGAAGATGACAGATGCTGGAGAAGATGTGGGAAAGTTGGAACACTAATTCATTGTTGGTGGAACTGTGAGCTGATCCCACCATTCTGGAGAGCAATTTGGAACTATGCCCAAAGGGCTACAAAAATGCGCATACCATTTAACCCAACAATATCGCTTCTAGGATTGTATCCCAAAGAGATCGTAAAAATGGGAAAGAGTCCCACATGTACAAAAATATTTATAGCAGCTCTCTTTGTGGTGGTCAAGAACTGGAAATTGAGGGGATGCCCATCAACTGAGCAATGGCTGAACAAGTTGTGGTATATGAATGTATTGGAATACTATTGTGCCATAAGAAATGATGAACAGGAGGACTTCAGAGAGACCTGGAAGGACCTATATGAACTGATGCTGAGTGCAAGGAGCAGAACCAGGAGAACTTTGTACACTGCAACAACTACAATGTGAGAGGAATTTTTCTAATAGACTTAGCCCTTCACAACAATGTAAGGACCTATAAAATTCCCAATGGACTTTTGAGGCAAAATGCCTTCCATATCCAGAGAAAGAACTATGGAATTGGATCACAGAATGAAGCAGACCATTTTCTCTTGTGTTATGTTTTGTTTTGTTTTCATGGTTTCTCCCATTCATTTTGGTTCTTCCATGCAATATAACTAAGGTGAAAATGTATTTAATAAGACTGTATGTATAGAACTTATGTAAGATTGCATGCTGTCTTGGGGAGGGAGGGTGGAAAGTGGGGAAGGGAAGGGGAAAAATCTAAGCTATATGGAAGTGACTGTAGAAAACTGAAAACAAATTAATTAATAAAAAAAAGGTAATTTGTGGCTCTTACCTATAAGTCTGAGTCTGAAAGAACATGACTCAATGTGATACTATGACTACTGTTTCATGTATTTTTGTTTTGTTCTGTTTTTAAACCTTCTTCTGCTAAGGGAGATGTTCCCTGATGTACTTTTGTTGATGAAAGAATTAGATGACTGATGTCATTTGGCAGTAACTTTTCTTCATAATCTCATTTCCCAAAACCTCATCTGATTTGAAGAGCTGAAAGGTAAAGGTGACTTTTTGGCTGTTTTTCATGATTAGTGATGGCTGAGGAATTCATCACGGAGTGACCCGTCTACTGATAATGAGTCTCTCCATATTCAGCTAGACTGGTCTTTGGAAATCAAACTTGCTTGATTTCATAGGAGGGAATTTGAAGTCTTTCCAGCATGGAGGAATCTGAAAGAGCCTGCCCTTTCTTGGCAACACCTTCAAGAACCCAAGGTCACCTTCACACCACAGCAGAGTCCTAGCATGGAGGATGGGCAGGAATAGAAGAGTTGTGATCTGTATCCTTAGTGAGGTTATAGATCTATTTGAAAACAGGTGCAATTTTGCTGTTTTTAATTGACTTCACATTTGACCTTGCAATTCTGGTTTCCTGATTGGGAGGGGGGGGTCGCATCACCAAAAATATTAAAGAACAATCTATCAATTAAATAAGTAATCAGTATTTATTGACAGGTGCCATATTAGGTACTGGGAATACAAAGTCAAAAATAAAATATTCTACACCATCAAGGACCTTAAATGTTATTAGAGGAAATAATATATGCACTGTAAGTATATGTGTATACCTATATGCATGTATAAATGCAAAATCATCACAAAGTAGTTTTTTGGTGGAGAAAGAACTGTTGGCTAGGGGAATCTGGATGAGACTCATGTAGGAGATGGAGCCTGAGCTAAGCTTTGAAGGAATCTAAGGACTGAAAGAAATGGAAGTAGAAAGTGCATTTCAGGTACAGGGCTCAGCCCATGCGAAGGCGCATCCATGATATGGACTGCATAGGATAGCAGGAATGTCAGTTCTGTTAGGCAGCGGAGGGTCAGTCAGTCATTCAGTATGCATTTATTATGCATGTACTATATGCCCGTCATTGAGCTAAGCAATAAAAGCTGTCTTTGTCTTCAAGGAGCTCACATTATAATGTGTGAGATGACATGTAAAATCTATATGCACACAAGAGATATATAGAATAAATAGAAGGTAACCTTTGAGAGAAAGGTGTTAGCAGGTGGGCACCTAGGTGGTGCAGTGGATAGAGAGCTGGGATTGAAATCAAGAAGACTTATTTTCCAGAGTTCAAATCTAGTCTCAGATACTTACTAGCTGTGGGACCCTGAGCAAGTCACTTTAATCCTGTTTGCCTCAGTTTCCTCATCTGTGAAATGAACTGGAGAAGGAAATGGTGAACTACTCCAGTCTCTTTGCCAAGAAAACCCCAAATGGGGTGATGAAGAATTGGACATAACTGAAAATGACTGAACATCAAGAAGTAATAGTTGAAGTGAGAGATGATAAGAACATAAAACTAGGGTGGTGTGAGTGGAGAGAGGGGGTCAGATATGACAGACATTACAGCATTGCCAAACTGAAAAATCTTGAGGAGTTTAAGATGTCACTTATAGGCAACTGCTGGCCTTGCTAATAAATGATCAAGCCCAGAATTTTGTGCCTCAACTTCTCTTCATCGCTGATTTGTATTATTGAACAAGATTTTGCTCCAGATTGAATAGATGGGATGTTAGAGTGAGGAGATGAGGAAGAAACAGAATCTGGAAAGTTGCGGGGTGGGGGAGGGGCATTAAGAGGGCTGCAGTATATAAAAAGAGCTAATGTGTAGGTTTTGATCAAAGGGAGATATAACTCTCCTCTGGTAAACTTATGGGAAGATCTGAACGATAGTCACACAGGATGCACAGGCATGGACGTATCTGTATCAGTGGAGGATCTCACATCCACATGTGAGCTCATACATCCATTTGAGCATTTGCATATCCTTCCTAACTTAAATACTAAATTCTGTTGCTTTTGTGCTCTTGAAGGACAGCTACTGTCAGCACACTATAAATTCAGTGCCCTGGGGAAAAGCCCGGACCACTCCACCCCAGTTGTGGCTTTGAATAGCTGACATTTAACATATGTTGTTTTATCAGATCATCACAGTGAAGACAGCAGTTTGAGTATTATTATTTGCCAGACAATGAAACAGGCTCAGAGAGTTTAGTTAACTTGCCCATGATCTGAGTTATAGTAATTTCGTAATTGCCAAATCTCTTGGTCTTTTCTCAGTCTTAATCCTTCTCAATTGATCTAAAGCATTTGACATCATTAACAACTCTTCTCCTGGATAATCTCTTTGAGTTTCTGTGACTCTCTCCTGGTTCTCCTCCTCCCCATCTGACTGCTCCTTTTCACTTCTTTCTCAGCTCATCAGGATGGCTGGTAATTTTGCATAGCCCTGTCTCACTTAAATCCAATTCATTTGCAAGTCATGACATCACCTTCCTGAAGTCATAGTCTGCTGCTAAAACAAAGGACAAACACTGGCTTATTGTCATGTCACATCCATAGGAGTCCCCAACTGTGAACATTCCCCAAAATTCTGATCTAAGCTGCCTAATCTTCTACACTTATCTCTAATTTAAGTCTCTCCCTACTCCAGTCCATATTCCACTCAGCTGCCAAACTGATCTCCAAAAAGTAAACACCTGACTATGGAACCCCTTTATTCAACTAAGCTCCCAACTATTTCCCATAAAATCTTCTGTTTCACCTTTAGAAGTCCTTCATCACCTGCCTGACCCTTTCCTATTTTTCCCATCTTATATTTTATTTCCTTCCAAATCCATGACACTGGCCTCCTTGCTCTTTCTCACCCAAGAAACTCCATCTCCTAACTCTATATTTTCACTGGCATTTTTTAACCAGGTCTGGAATTCACTCTTTCCTCCTCTCTATCTCCTGGCTTCCCTGACTTCCTTCAGCTCCCACCTAAAAAATCTCCCTTCTTTGGGAAGCCTTTCACAATCCTACTCAATGCTAGTGCTTTCCTTCCATTGATTATCACGACACATATATATGTAACATATATCTATATCTTGTTTATACATAATTATTCACTACACTGTGTCCCCCACTCCAGAACTGGATTGTTTTGTTTTGTTTCTGAGGGAAAGGTTGGCCTTTTTTTTTTTTTTTTTTTTTACATAGTAGACATTTAATAACACTGGGCCTAGAATCAGGAAAACTCCTCTTCCTAAATTTAAATTTGACTCAGATACTTGCTAGCTGTGTAACCCTGGGCAAGTCATTTAACCTTATTTACCTCAGTTTCCTCATCTGTAAAATGAGCTGGAGAAGGGAATGGCAAAAACCACTCTGATATCTTGGTCAAGAAAATCCCAAATGGGGACACAAAGAGTTGGAGATGACTGAAAAATTACTGAATTCAACTGTTGACTTGACTTGTTGATTTTAACTATCATCTCTATTGAAATGACTCATATAGCTACATATCCAGCCACAGTCTCTTCCCTGAACTTCAGTCCCACATCATAAATTCACTATTGGACATTTCAAATTGGATGTCCTATAGACTTCTTAAATTCAACATGCCTAAAATTGAATTTATTATCTTTTCCCCAAAACTTCCTTTTTTTCAACTTCCCTATTTCTGTCAAAGACACTGCCATCCTACCAGATGCTCAGGTTTGTATCCTTGATATTATCATCAGCTGTCCCACACTCCACACATCCAATTAATTGCCAAATCCTGCTATTTTTACTTTCATAGCATCTCTTTTATCTCACTCTTTCTCTCTACTCCCTTCTATCACTTCCCACCTAGATTATTACAACAGCTTCCTATTGGTCTCCCATTCTCAAGTCTCTCATCACTCCAATCCATCTTACACCCTGTTGCCAAAGTCACTTTCCTTAAATAAGGATCTGACTTCCCTTCTCAATGAATTCCAGGGAATTTCTATTACCTCTAGCATAAAATATGAAGTCCTCATATAAAGCTTTTATAGTCCTACCCAACCCAACCTAAATTTACCTTTCCATTCATTCCTCCCTCTCCCATCCTCTGAGATCCAGCCAGATTGGGCATCTCTGTACTCCTTGCATGCATTCGTCTCCTGATTCCTTATCTTTGCACTGGCCATTTTACCCACCAAGAATGCATTCCCCTCTTACCTCTACCTCAGAGTCATCTGCATGAAGCTTTTCCTAGACTCCTAGAACCCTTCATCCCAAACTACTTTGTACTTAATAACTGCCTATATTTGTATCTGTTAGCTTTACATTTATTTTGAATATTTATTTTTTATGTTCTTGTTGTGTCCCCATTAGACTGTAAGTTTGTTGCAAGTAGGAATCGTTTCATTCTTGGTACTCGTATTCTCAGGACTAATACAGTGCCAGGCATACATAAATACGTGTTGGCTGATTAACTGACTGATGGTCATATATCTAGTAAATGACGGAGCTGAATGACTAGATCATCTAACTCCAAATTCAGTGTTCTTTCTACCTCACCCAGAGTGACAACTCTTAATTTTTTTTTTAACCCTGGACCCCTTTGGAAGTCAGGTGAAGTCTGTGGACACTTCTCACAATAATATTTTTAAATGCATAAAAGAAAATCTGTAAGATTATAAAGGAAACTAATATGCTAAATAAAATTATCAAAATATTTTTTAAAAAACCAAGTTTCGGACCTGAGATAAAGAATACCTGCCCTAAGGGGAGGATGGAAACTCACTCCCCTTTCTATAGAAAGCAATAAATCACTGTTGAGAATATAGGATGTCTTGGTACTAATTGGTTCCAGGTTCAGAGAGCCTGTAGAAGTAGCTCATATTTGGGGGTTGTTGGGTTTTGGGTTTTTTTTTTGTAATTTCTTCACTCTAGGCACTCCTTCCATTGACCCAGATCCCAATCTACCCTCACTTTCTCATCCTGTACAATTCCGACCCGTGTTTTTCATGAATGGCCCATAAGAATGAATATCATTCTCAAGAGATTTTCTTGTGGAGGTCCAAGTATATCTGTCTGTTTGGTGGCTCTCATTTTTTCTACATAATGATAATAGGTTATGTTTATATAGATCTTTATGGTTTGGAAAGAGTTTAATACATACTATGTCACTTGATCTTCATTTTGACTCATTTTATCTCATATTCTATCATTAGCTTCATTACCAGCCAGTTCCTTTCCTAGCCATATGTACACTTAATATTTTTCTTAATTTCCACATATAGGTTAATTCTTGATAATAACCGCTGATCCCTTCCCCTGACTCCTAGCTCCTATGTCATGACAACAGGGTTGGAGCCTTGGAGGAGGGCTCCTGGTTCCCCAGGTCCTGGTAAATATACCTTTTCTTTCTACACTATACTCAAGGTTCAAGTCTGAATTCTAAACTATTGAAACGAAGGCAAGCCATTTAAGGTCTGAGATGACCATACTTCTGGAATCATTTATCACAAAAAAGGGGTGGGGGGGTGGGGAGGGAGAGGGAGAGGGAAGGAAGGGAAGAAGGGAAGGGGAAAGAGAGACAGAGACAGAGAAATTCAGAAGAGATCCCAAAGTGCTATTAGGCAGCTGATTTATTTTCTGTTTTCTGTTCCCACGCAGTTCCTCCTCTCTCACTAATAAGGGAGAGCTGTCAGTGGTTAATCTAACAATCCAGATGCTGCACATTTGGAGCTATGTTCCAACATTCATTTCTGCTCATTAACCACAGGCAAGCTATTCAACTTCCTTTTACTTCTGTTTTGCCGCTTTCAAATGTATGTGACGCAGTTGCAATCTTTGAGGACTTTTGGGTGGTGTCAAGTCAGCGTTAGCCTTTTGGACTGGGGGGAGAAGTCTATTTTCCTTCATCAGGATATATTGAATTAAGGACATAGGGTGTGATTTGAATGTCCCAAAAGAGTAATGGGGCAGCTAGGAGGCGCAGTGGATAGAGCACCAGATCTGAATTCAAATCCAGTTTCAGATCCTAGCTGTGTGACCCTGGGCAAGTCACTTCAGCCCTGTTTGCCTTGGTTCCCTATCTATTAAATGGGGACACACTGGAGAAGGAACTACAAAATCACTCTTTACCAAGAAAACCCCATGAACAACGTCCTTGGGGTCGTGAGGAGTCAGACACAACTAAAAGACTGAATTAAAAGAGGTGTGTTACTAAATGGGGTGGGACCTGGCCATGGGCAGTCACTTTCATCATTCTATGCCTCCACTTCCTCATCTGGTAGCATCTGGTGACACAGTAGATAGGACAACTGGCCTGGAGTCAGGAAGACCTAAGTGCTAACACAGCCTCAGACAATAGCTGTGTGACCTTACACGAATTGCTAAACCTCTGTTTCATCATGCTCACCATTATTAATGGGGAAAGTATTCACTCTCTTCCCCCTCAAATCATTCTTTCTTGGAGTCAATATCTACCCAACACATTTAACTCTTCAAGCAAAGGGGGGCTGAACAGAGGGGTCCACAGTACCTGAATCAGGAAGGTGATGTCCCCAATTTGACTTTGATGCAGCATGGATAGATAGGAAACAATGCAATCAATGTTTTCCAGGTTCACCCCCGCAAGAGGCATACAGCCCATAACTTTATGTACCTTGGAGGAAGCTATAGAAACCAAAGCCAAAACCCATAGCAAGGTCAACAAAGGAGGAGTAGACATCTAAGGACAAAATGAACTTCCAGGTGCCTGCCATTCCCAGAAGGCTGAGTCTCTTGGTTTTTATCTGAGAAAAAAAAAAACAAGAGAACAGAGGAATTTTTTAAAATTATAAATTGCACGAGTCAAACACTCTAGGTGCTAAAGATGAACTAGGTGGGCACTATACCCATACCCCTTTATACTTCAGCCTGGTCCTGCAGAAGGAAAGAGAAAATAAGGGTGTGAAATATGAGTGGAGGTTAAGATTTCCCCCACCCATTCAAGCCTGCCCTTCTCTACCTTGTCCAAGGGTCTTTTTTTTGGATAGCACCATTAAGTCTTAATTTACCAGTTCTTATCAGATCAAAAAAAAGATCTTAGTAAAAATGATCTTAGTTTAAAATGACCTTAGACCAACCTAGCTTTTAAAATAATAATCATCACTGGCATTTAGATTGTATTTTAAGTTTGGTTACTTTACATGTTATCCCACATAGTCCTCACAATTACTCCATGAAGTAGGTCTTGTTATCATCCCCATTTTACAGATGAAGAAACTAGGGATGCAAGAGGTCAGACTCAAGGTCAGAAAGTATATAAAGCAAGATTCAAACTCAGGTCTTCCCGATTTCTGGTCCAAGTGCTAACCCACTCTATCATAGGGAACACTGGTGAATTGTTCATGTATCTATCCCCACTGAGTTCCTGTTAGTGTTTTATTCCTGTTACATTCCTCTAGTTGTTTCCAGTAGGGATTCTAGAATATTTGCCCAGAAGAGTTTTTGCACTGGTTAAGTCATGTCACGTTGAGGGCCTCCTATTTTCCCCTATTTATTGATATCCAAAACAATATCTATGAAGAAATGATACATTTTATAGTTCTTTTTCTATTTATAAAGAATATGTTTTCTTTCCATAATTTCTCACCGGTTTGGACCCTCTCTTATGATTAAAAAATCAATCAAATAAAAATATCCAGTGCAGCCACTAGGTGCATCCTAGTGACCCTCACCTCTCGACCATGAAAGATGGTGTCTGTTTCATTATCTCTTCTCTAAGATCTTTACTGGTTTCTCCATTACTCAGAGTTCAACTTCCTTCTTGTGTTCTTTCCATTTCTATTTATGGCAGCAGGCTAAGGTATCGGTCCTCCCCTTACTCCTTTGCTCTGTCTTTTAGAAATGTTAAGAAAGTTTTTCAAAATTTATGCTAATCTAAAGCCTAATCAGTTTTTTAAAAATTCAAAAAATTTTTCAACAAGTATTTTAAATGAATAATTAATTATTCCCTTTTAATAATTCCCATTAAGCAAATTTTAACAATTACAACAAATTCACATATATGTACGTGTGTGTGTTTGTGTGTGTATATATATATATATGTATATCCAAAACAAATTCCTACATTAATCCTGTTTGAAAATGAATGTCTCTGTCTGTAAAGAGGTGAGTGGTGTGTTTTATCGTCATTATCATTATCTTCATTATTTTGGTTTATCAGGGCATTGATCAGAATTCCAAAGTCTTTCAAAGTTGTTTTTTTTAAAATAATGTCATCATTGTGAACATTGCTCTCATTCTACTTACTTTGTCTTACTTCATAAAAGGTTTTTCCAACTTCTTCTGAAATTATTCATTTTGTCAGTTCTTCTGGCATAATAATATCCCATTATGTTCATTTACCACAATTTGGTTAGTATTTCCTAAAGAGTGGTTGTACCTTTAGTGTCCAATTTTTGACTACCCCAAAAATATGGTATAAATTATGATTTTATTATAAATTATTTTATACCTTATACATTATAAATATTTTATATAATCAATACAGTATAGTATAGATAATTAGTATCTTAAAATGTACCTTGTACATTATAAACTTTTTTGTAGCTATAGATAATTTTCCTCTTTCCTTGTTTTCTTTGGGGTAGAAGCCTAGTAAGTGGTACATTTGGTCAAAGGGTATTTGTTTTCAGTTTCCTGCTTTCACTATTACACCTTTCTTATCTGAGGTTTTCCCAAAGCTCAGTGTCTCCTTGCAGAAAGTCACCATCCACCCAAGAGAACATTATTTTCTTAAATTATGCTGCTCCCAAATCCAAATTACTACACTGACTCTACCCCTCTTGTTACTTGGCAATTGGGAAGATATCAATAAACTAAGTTATACAAGGATGTGTTGAAGGAAATAATTTAGAAGGAAAGGACTTAGGACAAGCTAATTGTATTTGAAGGGTTTTCACACAAAAGAGGGATGAGACTGGTTCTGCACAGCACCAGAGGGAAGAAAGTGTGGAAGTTGAAGAAAGTAGAATTTTTATTCCATATTAAAAAAAATGTCCTAATCATTAGAGCTATTTAGAGGCAGAAGTGGCACAGCAGATGGACTATTGGACTTGGAGTCAGGAAAACTCAGCTTCCTGAGTTTAAATCTGGCCTCAGATACTTACTAGCTGTGTGAGCCTGAACAAGTCACTTAACCCTATTTGCCTCAGTTTCCTCATCTGTAAAATGAACTGGAGAAGGAAATGGCAAATCACTCCAGTATCTTTGCCAAGAAAACCCCAAATGGGGTCATGAAGAATTGGATATGACTGAACAGCAAATAACAAGAACTATTTAGAAAGACTCTATGAGGAAATAATAGATTCTCAATTGCTGGAGGATGACTTGTTGGAAATGCTGCAGCAAGGATTCTTGATTTATCTTTAAGGTTCTAGAAAAGATTAGATGGTAGAGAGCCACAGCTCGCATTTTTTTCTTTTTTTTCTTTTAGACTTAAATACTTAAACACACAATAAAAAAAGAAACATAAACTTAAGCATTGAAACGTAAATACAAAATCAGAAAAAAAAGAAAAGCATTGCCATGCTCACAGCAGAATGTAAGAGAGGATTCAAAATATACTGCCATAAATTTCCATCTCAAGAAAGCCATATATAATAAATTTTAAGGGAGCTGTTGGGACCTGTCCGTCTTTTCTTACTTTTTTTTTGCTCTCTACTATTTTCTTTTTTATTTGAAACTAAAAAACAAAATAAGAAAGGAAAAAGGAGCAAACTTAAATAGTAAAACTAAAATAAAATAAAGTGAGAAAAAAAAAAAGCATTGCCATGTGCACAGCAGAACATAAGAGAGGATTCAAAATATACAGCAATAGATTTCCATTCCAAGAAAGCCTATACAATAAATGCTACAAGAAAACTAGCAATTTTGATGCCTTGAACAAGCAATATGAAATCGTACGTGGAGCATGTAGAGCTAAGCATGCTCCTCTTAAATCAGCTTTCCCATTTCCAATCTGAAAATATCAGAAGAGGCAATTGAGTACACTTCTCTTCCAGTAGGAAGAGAAATCCTGGATATAACCCACCTATGAGAAGAGACCCTGGGACACAGTCCCAGAGGGAGTGGAGAGTTAGTGATCCATTGTTGCTGATATGAGACAGGGCTGGACTATGGGAGGAGATCACCTGCTTTGTAGGCATTAGGGGTGAGGCAGTATGCCATCTGATTGCTTCCTACTAGTATTATACATGTTAATTAATTAGCTGGGGAACTGTGTGGATGTTTAGCTTGGAGGAATTGGTGGGGAAGGAATAAAACAGTTTTTTTATTCATTTCTTTCAATCATGTCCAGCTTTTCATGACCCCATCTGGGGTTTTCCTGGCAGAGATACTGGAGTGATTTGCCATTTCCTTCTCCAGTTCATTTTGAAGATGAGGAAACTGAGGCAAACAAGGTTAAGAGACTTGCCCAGGGTCATGTAACTATTAAGTGTCCAAGGCCAAATTTGAACTCAGATCTTCCTAACTCTAGGCCCTGAGTTCTATCCACTCCACCACCTAGCTGCTCCAATAAAATAATAGTCCTTGAGTATTTTAAGGTCTGTAACATGGAAGATGAGCTAGACTTGCTTTTAATTAGTTCAAGGGAGAAGAAATGGGAGCAATCGGTAGAAGGTGAGAAGAGACAAATAGAAAAATAATTTTCTAACCCAAACAGCTCTCCCAGAATAGATTGGATTTACTGAATCCAAACTTTACAGAACAAGTCCCTTTAGTAAAAAGATTTGTTCTGTAAATCTTGGACTCAGTCAAAAGACCACACTTGAGGACCTAGAGGACCACATGTGCCCCTTGAGGTCACAGGTTCCCCACCCCTGATTCAAGATAGCAAATTCTTCCACACCTCAGGTCATTAAGCCAAGGCTGGCTGGCTACCAATCAGGAATGCTGTGGTGGTTATGTTTCGGGCAGGATGAGCTATCTTCTAAGGTGCTTTCCAACACCAGGATTTTGTGATTGTATAGTACCTTTGTGACCTTGGGCATGATTGTATAGTACTTTTGTGACCTTGGGCAAGTTCTTTCCTCCCCCTGAGCTTTAATTCCCTCATTGGTATATAGATGGGCTTGGACTAAAATTCCTTCTAAAGCAAATATCCCAATTATGACATAAATGACAATAATGGCATCAAGCAGGCATCTAGCTAGGGGGCAAAAGTGGAGAGCGCACCAGACCTGAAGTCAGGAAGACCTGAGTTCAAATTCAGTCTCAGACGTTTACTAGCTGCGTGACCGGGGATAAATCTCTTAATCCCATTTGCCTCATTTTCCTCATCCGTAAAATGAGTGGGAGAAGATCATTGCCAAGAAAACCCCAAAGCAAATCATAAAAGTCGGACAGACTGAAAAACAACTGAAAACAAAATTAAGATTTGCAAAGCACTTTATGCCTATTATCTCATTCAGTCCTAGGACTACAACCCGGTGAGGTAGGTGTTCTATTATCCCCATTTTACAGAGGAGGAAACTGACGAGACCAAGGCAACATCCCTAGGAAGTATCTGAGACGGTGGCCATGCAGACTCCAAGGGCAGTGCCCTCTCCACTATGATATTTAGCTGATTCATTAAATCTTTCATTTCTTTCCAAGTTTAATTCAAGTTCCTTGTTCTACACGAGGCCATTTCTGAGCTATTCCCTCTCCCCTACAGCTGCTAAATACCCCATCCCTTCAAAAGTACCTTGCATTTACCATGTTTATATTTTGAATCTACTTGCAATGCCTCCTGGCACATAGTATGAGTTTAAGAAATATTTGTTAACTTAAATGTCTACATGTTTTCTCTGATAGGTTATTGTAAGCAACCTGAGGACAGGGCCTGTTTCCTTTTCTGGTTTTTTACCTTGAGTACCTAGCTTAATGCCTGGTACCTAGAAAGCACCTAATAAATACTTGCTGATTGGTAAGCAAAATTCCTTTGCCAGAATTTTCCTAGAGATCTGGGATGATTCCATTTTGGAGGTGAGAGAAATCATTTGCCTTTCTCACCTTCTTAACATAAGTGGGCCTTCAGAAGAGGGGCCACATCTGGAGGACTGAAAATGAGCCAAGCAAAAATATACAGGTTGACAGTTCCCTTCCCTACTGTGGGCTATCTCCAGATTTTCTATGAGCCTTAAGGCCTTAAGTCTTGGACTAAATGTTAACCAAGGCCCCTCTTGCCTCTGAGATTCTATGGTTCTGATATTCTGTCACCCTCACATTCTTTTCTTCTTATAAATTGAGCATTCTGAGCAGTCTGAGCCCAGTGAAGAGGTTAATAGACTTTTCAGCCTCTACTTGGTCCATTATCCGTCCAAGATGTGGCTTGCGGCATTGTAAAGAGAAAGTAGGCCCATAAGTCAGGAAGACCTGGATTCAAATCGTACTTCTGACAAACGCTGGCTATATGACTCTTTCTTGTTGCTCAGCCACATCCAACTCTTCATAACCTTGTTTGGGGTTTTCTCGGCAGAGATACCAGAATGCTTTACCATTTCCTCTCCAGCTGGTTTTACAGATAAGACATTAAGGCAAACAAAGTTAAGGACTTGCCCAGGGTCTCACAGTGAGTAAGTATCTGAGGTCAGGTTTGAACTCATCTTTTTGGCTCATCCTGACTCCAGGGCCTACACCCAGTTGATCCTCTCTGTGACTCCAGACCAGTGATTGAACTTCTCAGTGCCTTCAGACAACTCTCCAACATTGTAAGGTGCAGAGTAGGTGTAGTTCTTTTTGGAGAGGAGGAACCCTTTCACTAGGCTTGCCTTATACAGGTTAATACTTCCTCTGCCCTCTCAAAACGTAAAATCCACTCTAATGAAAGATGAGGCTCCATCTGCACCAACAGCTGTAATATTCAGCCTGTGTGCTCTCTATAAATGCCCAAGGAGGAAATAGATCATTTTCTTTTAAAGAATTGGAACAAGGGCTGTGTGCTCAGTCACGGAAGGTGGAGTTTCAATTACTCCTTGTTCAAGGTCACAGTGGGGGTGCTGCTCAACTCCCAGGAGTGGCAGGGTGGAACCATTCATTAAATGTGATCAAGTATTTCCTAGGAGGGGCCCAAATTAAGTCACCCATCTATCCAAGATGAATTGAACACAGATTTCTCTCCACCTAAAGAAGAGTTACCTAAGGTGGGGTTGCTGTGCACCCAAAAGACACCTGGAATCAAAGCCAGGGTTGCCAGTAAGGCAGCTATCTCCTCAGATAGATCCCTGACTTCTAGTTAGCATCTTCAGGCTGTGGAAGCAAAGGCTGAGATGTTTGGCCAGAAGCAGGGTCCGTCCTAAGGAAACAAGGAGGAGAGTCCAAGCAAAGATTCTGGTCACCTCTGCAATCTGAAATAATAGGACCAATAAGTCAAAGGCATGGCCTGGAAAATTAGAAACATATAACTCCACAGTACTAATAGGGAAAGAAATACCAACTTCATCAGCCTGGATAAACTATCCATCTTCTCTCTATATTATTTTTATCAATTTGCCTCTCTACTATTTACTTTGGGCATTTCCCTCCACTTTCTCTCAATACTATGGGTTTTCCTAGCTCAGTTGGGTGGGCAAAGGGCCCCTAGGGCAGCCCTGTGTTTCCTTAATTAAGTGTGAGCACTGAAGAGGAAAGCATGGTATGGATGACTTACAACTGAAGTGGAAAGAGGCACATAGCCAGGAAACAAATTAGATACAAAGACAGGCCATTGGATCAAGGAACAGGTACAAATGGCAAAGAAGAATGGGGATGTCTGTGCACCATGGCACCCAGGAGGGTTAGTACAGGAAGATCTTCCAGTCTAAGAGATAGTTTTTTCAGAAGTCAAATCAACAAAAAGGGAAAGTTAGGTGCTGCAATGGAAATGGATAGAATGCTGCGCTTGGAGTCAGGAAGACCTCAGTGCAAATGTAACCTCAGACACATACTAGTTATGTGACCTTGGGCAAGTCATTTAACCTCTTCCTGCCTCAGTTTCCTCAACTGTAAAATGGACATAATAATAGCATCTACCTCCCAGGGTTGTTGTGAGAATCAAATGAGATAATCATTTTAAAAGCAAATAGCCAAGTGTCTAGGACATAGTAGGTACTTAGTAAATGACTTAATACATTTCTATTCCCCTACTGTGTGCTGGGTACTAACCCAAGATTTGGGGATACAAAGAAAAGTAAAAGATAGTCCTTCCTCTGAAGGAGCTCGTAGTCTAACGACAAGAAAACAACTATGTATAAGCAAGACAGAGACAGGATAGACTGGAAGGAGGGAGGATGCTAAGATGACAAATGACTGGAAAGGCTTCTGGCAGAGGGTGGGAATTATACTGAGACTTGAAGCAGGTATCGAAGAGGAGGGAGAGAGTTCAAGCATGGAGGGCAACAGTGAAAATGTCCAAAATCAAGAGACGGAGCATCACTTGCCCCCAATTATAAGGGGTGGGAGGCCCTAGTTTGCCAGAAGGAGGAGGGAAAGAAAGATGCTTAATCCATCAAATACATTAAATATCTGCTCTTTGTGATGCTTGGTAATGTAGAAATTACAACTAGATTACAACTACTACAAGTAGAGAAGATAAGAAAAAGATGCAAATAATTGTTGTACAAATTAGGATATTATATGTGCATAGGGGAGACCAAAAGTGCTTTTATCATTCATCCTCAGGTCAAGATTTCTACTAGCGGAAGGATCAGGGAAGAATTCATGCACTGGAGCAGATCTGAAATTCTAGCTTATTTCCATAGAGTTTTACTCATCACAAGTCCATGTACTATTTGCTTCATTTTATAAGCAAGGAATCGGAGTGAGAGGTTCAGAGAAGTTCATTGATTTGCCATTGGTCACACAGCTAGTAAATATCAAAGTTGAAAGAAAATTCATAGACTCATAGCTTTAGAGTGAGAGAATAGCTTGGAAGTTCTCAAAGTCCAACCCCAGTGTTTTACAGATGAGGAAACTGAGTCAGAGAGTGGTTAAGTGATTTGCTTAAGACCATACATTTGAAATACATTCATTCATTTTTGGTGGAATTGCAAATGTGTAGGATCTTTTTGGAGAGCAATCTGGCAGTACGGTAAAAGTCATAAAAATAATCACACTTTTTGGCACAAAAATTCTGTTATTGGGACTATAAGCTGAAACTGTCATCAAAAAGGAAAAAGAGTCCAAAGTTTGAAAGGGAGAGTTAGCAGAAGAGGAAGAAGAAATATATATGTCCAATAATAAGGGACTGATTAAATAAATTGTACATTAATTCAACAGATATATAATACAATTAGGACTAATGTATAAGAGTAATACAAAGAGCTCTAGAAAGACTTTTATGAAACAATAATTTTTTGAAAAGCAGAACTTGAAGACTGGAATATACACTAATCATGAACATATGATGAAAAGGAAATGAGAATGAATGAGCAAAGAATCCTTATGGAGATTTTGGAAAAGAGATTGAAACAGGGTTATGATACTACATGCACTGAAATTAATAGATTTAAGTATAACTATTACTATGCAAGTTTGGTTGCTTTTCATGACCTCCAAAACAAAGTTTCTAAATATCTCTGGATTGCTCCCCCTGCCCATACTCCCCACCTTAAACCTCCATTTTGATAGAATTAAGGATGGGAGGCAGCCAGAGGCAATTAAACAAAGTAATAATGAAAGGCTTATAGCCTTAGAACATCAGAATGAGTGGGAAAATTCAGTTCAAGGGGGTTCCCAGAGTTTGTATTCTATCACTTATTACAAAGGAAACCAATTATATTGAAATTAAAAATATATTTACATATATACACATATGTATGTGTGTGAATATGTACGTATGCATGCATGTGTGTATACGCACATATACACACATATATACATGCATACATGTACATACATATACATGTGTGTGTATATAGATATCTATATACCCATATAGGAAGAGAGAACATCTCATAGACATATGACATATGTCATAGACATTAAGAACCCTTGAGCTTAAATGACCTGACCATGATTGCCCAGGGAGTATGCTGTAAAGCTGAAACTCAGGTCCCAGGGCTCTACTTAGATATTCCAAGATCAGTGATCTCTTCACTACTCCACACCATCTCCTATTTCAACAAAACTAGAGACAGGACAACGGAAAAATCAATAAATACCTGTAATACTAATCATATCTATTTCCTTACTTTGTTTATTAGGTCAACAGAAAGGTGTTAGGCAGCATGAAAGGTACAGAAACTGGTAAATACTTGAATCTCCTAATTGATTTCTGATTTCACTGGTGTGAGAATCCCTTCCATCAAACAGATTACAACTTTTTCAGGTCCTAGAGAATCATCATAATAAATTGGGGTGGCCAATGGTGGTGGCCTCTTCTAGGCCTGTGCTTGGACAACAGTTAATCACCAGATCCAAACTCAAAAGTGTTTAGGTTTAAGTGGTTCTTCCAAAGTGGATGCTCTAAGGGCATAGATGCTAAGAGTTCAGGGGCACCTCTATGTCCTGAAGAGTATTGAAGAACTTTTGTGGATGGCAATGGGAGAAAAGTGAAACATAAGTGAAAACACAGTCCTTTCCAGGAGCTTACAGTAGACACAATATGGTTGAGTAAAAAGAAGACTAGATTTGAAAGTCAGAAGACCTGAATTTGAACCTTGGCTCTGTGGGAGCTTAGGCAAGTAAATCATTTAACCTCTTTGAACTTGTTTCCTCATCTACAAAATGGCCACTGATGTCCCTTTCAGCTCTAGATCTATGATCCTAGATGACCTCTGAACTTCATTTCAACTCTAAATCTGATGGACAAGGGACATGTTTTATTTCTACTGCCAGAGCGCGGAGGACAAAGACCAAGTCTTGGGCTAACAAACAGTGGTCAAGGTCAGGTCTGAGTGATGAATAGGAGATACTCTTGAGTGGGTGCTGTATGTATGATTTCATCCTGGGCAGGACGAAAGAAAGACCATGGTAAACACTGATTGCCATCTGACATTTCATTGTATACTCATTCTTGGGAGGGGTTAAAAACGAAATGACTATCCTATCCTTGCATGTTGTAGATGCTGGAACTGCAAGTGAAAAGCTAAATGAAATAAAAACTTCCCTGAAACAAAAATGTTGATAATACTTCTCTCCCTTTCTCCTTCCATTCCTTCTTCCCCCTTCCTGCTTTCCTCTTCCACCTCTTCCTTCCCTCCTTTCCTCCCTTCCTTCTCTTCTTCTCTCTCTCCCCTCCTCCCACTCCCTCCTTCCTTCTTTTTTTTCTATCTCCCTTCTTTCCTTTCCACCATCCTTTGTTCCTTCCCTCCTTCCTTCTTTCCCTCCCTCTTTCCTTCCTCCCTCCCTTTTTTTATTTCTTCCTTCCTTTCTTTTTCTTTCTTTCCTTTCTCCTTTCTTTTCTTTCTTTCTCTCTTGACTGGGTTTCCCTCTCTTTTCTGGGATAGCAGTATAATGGTTTACTCATGGGTTTCATCACCCTACTGAATGGCACTGAAACTTTGACCTGCTTCTTTTCTCCAAATGGACTGGTTTGCCCCTTCCTTAGACGACTTGGTAGCCCCCTGCTCCTGGGAATTCACAATATTGATGTAGAACTTAGTGTGTTCACTCACTCAGCATAGCCCACAGCAGCTTAGAACTGCAGAGCCAAAGAGATCCACCAGTTTTAGCCTTCCTGATAGCCGTCACAATACCCAGCCGGTTTAATTTTTAGTAATGAAAAACTGAAAACTACCTTTATATCCAACAATGAGGGGAGAGCGGAGTATATCAACATAATGAAATACTATCACACATAAACATGACAAATTCAATGAATACAAAGAAATATGGTAAAAAAAATTATACAAGTGCTATAAAAAGAAGATAAAAAGATTAGATATATGCATTGACTATGATTTTTTTAAAATAACAATAATAAAGTTTTATAAGTACAAACAAAAAATAGGTCAAAAGAGAGCAAAGAAGAAACAAATGGTCATTGTTTCTTTAAAAAAGCATTTATATTGCACACACACACATATATCCTCTTTTCATCAAAATGTATGAGGCAGAATGACAAAGTAGATAATATTATAGACTGGAAATGGAGAAAAGCTGGGTTGAAATTATGCCTGTAACCCTAACTAGCTATGTGATCTTGGTTAACTCATTCAACCTCCCTTGGATAACCTCTAGGGTCCCTTCCTCTGGGCCTCAGTTTTCTCCTCTATAGAATGGGAATAATGACCTGAATTCCCTAACTCATAGGGTTGTTGTAAAGTCCAAATGAAGTAACGTTTATAAAAGCTTTGTAAACATTAACGTGATATATAAATGTCAGTTATTATTTTTGCTATTAAGATCTATGTTCAAATCCTACCTATACCTATTATCTGTGTGACCTTGGACAAGTTAATTTCTTCATATCCCAGGTAATTCCCAAACACATGTCTAGTAAGTAAATATTGGTTGCAATTTGCTTTAGTGGAGGAACTTCCCACATTGAGAGTGACTTATATTGACAAAAATCATAGCTCCTTCTAGCATTTGAATATCTAAATATAAATAGTTACAGTTTTATTCCATATTTTGTTCGTTGATTTATTGTTTTATGTTAGTTCAGAATGTAGCTAAATTCATAATAGAAACTATTGTGTAAAAAACTGAAGAAAGAATTTTGGGAGGAGAGAGGTTGTTGAAAAACTCATGACCTGAAAAGGAAAAGGTTATAAGCTGCCTGAGGTTGTCTACTTCTTCCAAGTAGAACCTGGGAAAATAGGTACTCATTGATTGATTAAAGAATTAGATTGCTAGGATCTTGGAATGTTAGAAATAGCAAGGATCTTAGAGGTTATCTAGTCCATAACCTCCTTTATACAGATGGGAAAGTGAGGTCCAGGGAGACTCTATTTTACTCTAATCAAAAATTGATAGCTCTGTCCTCTGCCAATTATCTTCATTCTGGTATATTCAATACCCACTTGGATTAGTTGACCTTTCACCCCGCAACAGTCACTGATTCTGGCCTCATGACTTGCCTAGACCTTTCAGACTGCCTGCCTAGTTTTGCATGTCTACAATTCAAAGAAATTCACCTATAGCTCATGGTCATATTCTTCCATTTTTCATAATGGAATGCTAAATAGTTACGCTAAGAACACTGGGTTCTGGCTTTTGCTTAGCTTTGGGACTAGTTACTTTCCCCATCTGGGTTCCAGCTTCTCCATCAAAATGATGGAATTGTATTGGATATTCTCTAGGGTCCCTTCCAGCTCTGTAATGCCATTCTATTAGGAGACTTGCACACTCACTCCAAGCTAGATCCAGAACTTTCCAAGAAAAGCTTCTCTGAACTTTCTGACCTTGCTTAATTAAGGCACAGGGAAGAGTACAGAACACATAGGACCCCTAGTGGTTCAGTGACAAATTACTGGCTTCAGAAAACTCATTTTGAAGTTCATTCATAGACTCATTCATTGAATAAATATTTTTAGAGCTGGAAGCGACCTTGGAAATCATCCATCTCAGTATCCTAATTTTTCAGAGGTGGAAACTGAGGCTCAGATGAAGGTTTAGCAACTTGTCCAAGTTAGTGGTATTTCTTCATTGGATTATTTATTGGTAATGTACAATGTACAAAGTGCCTTGCTAAGTAAACGTTGCCTAACAGTTTGGGTTAGCAGAGTTTGCCTCCAAACTAAGTACAGGCCAAGAGGGCAGTTACATACATGATATGATTTGAAGAACACAACAAGGGCCTACCTAGCTAAACATTCTCTCTCTCTCTCTCTCTCTCTCTCTCTCTCTCTCTCTCTCTCTCTCTCTCTCTCTCTCTCTCTCTCTCTCTCTCCCTCTCCTGTGTACTTGCATGTGAGATTCTAATCATCTGAGTTACTATTTGGCATTAGAGCCTTGCTTTCAAAAGGCCCTTATTAAAATTCAAATCCAATACCTAGAAAGAGTACATGAACATATTTGTATTCATCAATATCACAATTGCTCAAGAATCAATGGCAGGGGATCATAATCCTCTCTCTATCTCTGGGCCTCAATTAGCTCATCTATAAAACAAGATATTGGACTATATGATCTGTGAGAGTTCTCCCATCTTGGTGATTCTGTATGATTTCTGGGGGTGGCTAGGTGGCACAGTGAATAGACTGCAAGCCCTGGAGTCGGGAAGACCTGAGTTCAAACTGCCTCAGATTCTTACTAGCTGTGGGAACCTGGGCAAGTCACATAATCCTGTTTGCGTCAGTTTCCTCATCTGTCAAGTGAGCTAGAGAAGGAAATGGCAAACCACCTCAGTATCTCTGCCAAGAAAACCCCAAAGAGGGTAGCGACCTATTTGTGATTTATGTAGAATTGGAAACAACTGAACCCACCCAATAGCACCAACCAATCATCTGGGAAAATCTCTGAGGCATCTTCCACCTCCATGATTCTGTATTACTTGATGAGTCAAATTCTCACTCCATACTAAGGATAAAGACATTTAAAACTTCTCTGGCATTTCTAGCCTCAAGTTCATGGTTCTATATGAGGATTCTGGGTATCAGAGAAGAGGGTACAAAAGAGGAGGCAAGAAACAGGAGATGAAACCTACCTAAAAATAACAATGTTAATATCTCACAGGTATATAGCACTGCATACAGAAACTCTATGAGAATGGTGTTAGCCTAATTAGCCTAATGTTACAGTAATGAAAGAAACTAAAGCTCAGAGAGATTAATTGAGATGTCCATGTGATCATGTGTTAGAAGGCGGAGCTGGGGCTAGAATCTAGGGATTCTAGCATGAAACTGTTTCTACTGTACCCTCTAAGAAAGGCCTGCACAACATAGAGCCCAAGGGCCTCTTGCCTGCAAAATTGTAAGGTTGCATTGCATGCTCTCTTCTGTTTGTTCTGTGACCCGAAACCACCAACCATCGTCAGTCTATCTCTAGCCTAACCTATCTGTGGTCTGAATAAGTTTAGTCTATTTTAATTTTAGCTTTTACCTACTGTGAAATTGTACAGGTCTGCTCTAGGGTCCCTTCCCTTATTTTGGCCAGGTCCAGCAAAGGTTGATGAGGGCAGAGCATTCTGTAGGCAAGTATATCTTAGAAAAATTTGCTTCAAGCACCAACCAAAAGTGACCTGGGGTGAATAGTAATGAAAGTCTTTTCTGGAAGGCTGTTTGGTTATCCCCTAAAGATAGATCCTTCTTATTTTTTAAAAAAATTTAATTCAATTTTATTTTCAGTACCAAATTCTCTCCTCCCCTCATCTCATTTATTTGTGCTGTATTTCTTCCTGACCAAAAGGCCAACCTAGAACTAGAGTTGGCCAGCATTTAAATATCTACTATATGCTAGATACAAAGGTTCATGACTCAGAATCTCTGACCTCAAAGAGTTTACAGCTTAGTAACAGGAAGATAAAACAAGTACAGAACTATAAAAAAAGCAGGAGGGAAGAAGTACTTCCAGCAGAAGAGACCTGGGAAGTCTTCATGAAGGATGTGGGGTCTTAATGGACCTTGAAAGAAAAGAAAGAGAAGGATCTGAGGAAGCAAAGACAGACCTGCCAAAAAGACTAGGGTGTGAACAGGGAACAAATTTCGTAATCAGATCACCAATGTGAATTTGGAAGAGAATGCAAGTTCCTTAAAAGCGGGAGCTGTTTAACTTTTTTCTCTCCCCTACCTCCTCCCCTAGGCACTTCTCAAAATGTCTGGCATATAGTAGGTACTTAATAAATGCTCCTTTATTGATCAAGGAACAGAAACACAGTCATACCTACGCTAATAACTACAGGGTGATTCAAATAACATCCAAAGCCCACGAACATTCTTACACAGAGAAGGTATAAGAATACTTGTATATCTGTGTCATGGTCAACTTTTGGGTCTCATTTCCAGTCAACTCCCCCTTCCCCATGAAATTGCTGTGAGAAGATGGACTCTCCAGACTTGGCTGGACTCGTTGACCCCTAGGGACTATTTATTTCTATACTAAGACATAGTGAACCCTTTACAGATGCACAGATTTGAGTACGTCAGATAAGACTCAACCCTGGAGTTAGAAGAATTCCTGAAGCTGCATTAATAGGTATTCAGGAGCCAATAGCTCTCAACATCTGTCACATCAGGCCCCCACCTCCTCTGGGTCCAAGTGGACTATGACCTCTTGAAATGTAAGAGATCTGGGGGCCAGAGTAATCACTGTTACATCATCATCATTATCACTATCATCATCACCATCACCATAATCATCATCACCATCATCGTCATTGTCACAATCATCACCATTATTATCCCCATCATCATCATTATCATCACCACCACCATCATCCTCATCGTTACCATCATCACCATTATTATCACCACCACCATCATCATCATCACCATCACCATTATTATCATCATCACCACCATCATCATTATCATCACCACCACCATCATCATCATCATCACCATCACCATTATTATCATCACCACCACCATCATCATTATCATCACCACCACCATCATCATCATCATCACCATCACCATTATTATCACCACCACCACCATCATCATCATCACCATTATTATCATCACCACCATCATCATCATCACCATCACCATTATTATCATCACCACCATCATCATTATCATCACCACCACCATCATCATCATCATCACCATCACCATTATTATCATCACCACCACCATCATCATCACCACCATCACCACCATCATCATTATCATCACCACCACCATCATCCTCATCGTTACCATCATCACCATTATTATCACCACCACCATCATCATCATCACCATCACCATTATTATCATCATCACCACCATCATCATCATCACCATCACCATTATTATCATCACCACCACCATCATCATCACCACCATCACCACCATCATCATTATCATCACCACCACCATCATCCTCATCGTTACCATCATCACCATTATTATCACCACCACCACCATCATCATCATCACCATCACCATTATTATCATCATCACCACCATCATCATTATCATCACCACCACCATCATCATCATCATCACCATCACCATTATTATCACCACCACCACCATCATCATCACCACCATCACCACCATCATCATTATCATCACCACCACCACCATCATCATCATCACCATCACCATTATTATCATCACCACCACCATCATCGTTGTTGCCATCACCATTATCATGATTATCATCATCATCGTCGTCATCATCGTCACTATCACCATCATCACTTGGCCCTCAGAACAATCCTGTGAGATAAGCACAGCATATATTATTCTTCCTATTTCATGAATGAGAAACTGAGGCTGTGAGAGTTTAAGTGATTAGGCCAGACTAATAGAATTAATAGGTATTTGAGCTGAGATTCCAACCCCAGACTTTTCAGTACCACACTGCCTCAGGGTGTCCAGAATCGTAAGGCTTGGCAGTAAGCAACAGCTCAGCATACCACTGGTAGCTTCTTCCATGTAAAATAGGCGCATCTTGAATGCCTCTTCCACCAAATACAGGCTATGAGTTCCTCCCAGTACCTACGCAGACCTGTGTGTTCAGGGAAATTAGAGCCAGACATTGTCCATTAGGATGTAATAGAAGAGGTTCAATAGCCTAACTGGTCTCCTTGCCTCTAGGTTCTCCCCTTTCTCATTCTTCCTGTGTAAGGCTTCCAGATTAATTTTCCTAAAATATTACTGCCCTCCTGGCCCTCTCCCACTTTATTGCCTTCAACAGTACCTCGCTGTCTACAGGACAAAATTCAAACTCTCGTCTAACCCTGGTATTCATTCATCCTGGGCCCACAAGCCCTTTTCTCCTGTCACTCTCTCCTATAGCCCTTTGTTCCAGTGCCAAATGGGCCTAATGCTTCTTCCTTGAATGTGCTGTGGCTCCTTTCTACTACTATGTCTTTGATTCTGCTGTTCCCTCCCTCCCCTAGGAATGCCTTGTCACATGTCTTTCTAACCCTTCCTTCCTTCAAGATTCCTTGGGGCACTTCCCTCCCCTGTGAAGCCTTCCTAGAACCCTCCAGTACGTACTGGTCCCTTCTGACCCTGCTCTCCTACAAGTCATACCAGGTCACTCATAAGTCGCCAATTTAAATCCAGTCTTGGACACTCACTAGTTCTGTGTCTCTTGGCAAGTCCCTTAACCTCTGATTGCTTCATTTTCCTTTACGGTACAATGAGGATAATAATATTATATAATAATAATAATAATATTTAACATATTTGATACTATATAATACATATATTTTATATACAATATATAATACATATGATATATGTTATATATTATAGATGATAGATAATATAATACATATATTTTATATAATGCATATAATATATTATATAATAATAATAATAACCCTACCTCAAAGGGTTGTTGTACATAATATTTGTAAAGCACTTAGTTCGATGCCTAGTATATGGTACTAGTGCTTAATAAATGGTTGTTTCTTTATCATACCTTGTTTCTGCTGTGATTTAGTGTTTCGTAGGACTCTATCTTCTCCCTCCCCATGGGTTTGCCAGCTCATTGAGAACAAGGGCCATGAGTTACACTTCTTGTATCCCTCCACAGCAGCTAGCACATATTAGGGTTGTGCAGATAGTAATAATAGCTAGCGTTTTTATAATGCCTACTATGTGCCAGGCATTGTGCTAGAGATCTACAATTGTGCTTTCATCTGATGCTTACAACAACTCTGGGAGGTAGGTGCTGTTATCCTCAGTATAATAGCTCAGGATCACATAGTATGGAGAATCAGAGGTTGGATTTGAACTCAGGTCTTCCGGACTTCAAGCCCAACATTCTATCTACTACTATTCCACCTAGCTAGAAAGGGATGGGAAAGGAAACAGCATTTATATATCCTCTACTATGTGCTAAACACTTTACAAATATTATCTTACTTGATTCTCACAGTAACCATGAGGTATGTATTGTTATCATCCCCATTTTGCAGTTTAGGAAACTGAGGCAAACACACAGTAGGTGACTTGCCCAGGATCACGTAACTCATGAGTGTCTTGGGCTAGATTCTAACTCAGGTTTTCCTGAGTCTAGTCCCAGAGCTCTCTCTATTGCTCTACCTAGAGGTCCCAAAGTTATTGTACTAGTGGGTTAGGAGTGTATCTGTAACAGTTACTTGGAAGAGCTAGTCCTTGGACAAAAGTAAAAATGATGGGCAAGAAAAGCCAAGGCTGGTAATAGGGAGACTGAGTTGAAAAAGTGCTGTTAACTCCACTATATTAGCCACACTGCTCCCCAAATTCAATTCTCTCTGAGCTACAGCAACAATACATATTGCCTCTTTCCCCAATCAAGAAACCAGTTCAAACCAGCTTCCAGTCCCTAAATAACCTTGTGCTTTTAAAGTTCCTATTCCTGATCTCTGTCTCAGTCACCACAAGCAATGTCCCCCCAACCCTTCCCCTCCAACTGAAGGACTTTCACACAATTACAGCAATAACTCATTTTTATAGTTGGAACATTTACAAAAGCCTACTTCTTACAAAAACATGTTGCCTGGTGTAGGTAGGTAGTACAATGCCAATTATCTCCATTTTACAAATAAGGACTCTGAGTGTGACTGATACAAAGCTCCTAAGGTCAGGACTCTAAGGAAGTGAGAGCCCAGGACCTGAACATAGGGCCTTTGACCAAAAGCCCAGGCCACTCTATCTCTAAGGAGCCACATTTCTGAGAACCTGGCCTGTTCCTGGGCAGGTCTCCACTGAGACCTTATTTAGATACAAGAGAGGAGTGCCCCACCCACAAACACAAGACCAGGTAAGGGAAACTAACAGGAACTGAGAGGACCAGACCCCACACCCACCATTTAGCTCTTTTGAATTTCCTGTCTCCTTGTTGATTTTAAGTTCTATCCCTTTGTACAAAAGCTGTGATGAATGACACTGAGTCATCATTAATACGTAGAAAGGATTCTCTGCTTCTTTCATTTCAACTTCTGGAACCTGTATTTCTGGTTAGTCTGGAGATGAGCAATTTGGAATTCTTAAGGAAAAGACCATTTACCAGAAGCAAGGAAACTCACACCTCAAGCCTACAGACCTGCTCCATTTAACCTGGAATGGGGTGGATTCCTTTGGAGGATTGCAGTCTGTTAATAGAAAAATAAGGCTCTTTGCCTTATAGCTAACTCTGGAGATAAAGAGGTGGGGAGCAGAAGAGAATGTGACCACATCCTTGTTTCAGTGGCTTTAATTCCCGGACCCCTTCACCCTCTTTCTGAGCAGGTCAAAGAAGCTCCCAGTAAGTCCTCTCCCTCCTTTTCTGGTTTTTGTCTTTGTGCTTATCACACTTCACCTTGTAGCATAGATAGACAGAGAAAGATAGATAGATAGATAGATAGATAGATAGATAGATAGATAGATAGATAGATAGATAGATAGATAGATAGATAGATGAATGGATGGATAGACAGAGACAGAGAGAGAGAGAGATGGATGGATGGATGAATGGATAGAGGGATAGAGAAACATAAAGAGATTGATAGGTAGATGTATACATATATACATATGTATCCGTCTCTTTATCACTTATCTATAATATATTGGGGTTCTCACAAAGGGCTAGCTCCTCTGGTGTAAGGGCTTGCTGAGCCCTTTTTAGGGCTACTCATTCACTTTTGGTGTCCACCTTCGCCCAAGTCTCATCTGTGACTTCAAGAAGCTGTAGCACACACAGCAGTCATACTCCAGTAAAAACCATCTAGGCAGATGGGCTAAACCAGGTTGAGGGTAACTGACAGGCGTCAAACCTATTGGTAAGTTAGGAGAATGTCTATCCAAAGCATGTGAAGACTTCCCCCACTGGAATGAGTGAATGAGAACAAACTGTTCCAGTGGCCAGAAGGGTAGTTGAAGCAGGCCTATGGAGTGTTTAGAGTTTGGTCAAACATCCAAGATACCTATGTCATCCACTGCATCATGGGCCATTGCCAGTTATCCTGACTTGTCTTGACACTGGATTCCAGTGACTCTGGAGGAGAGAGTGAGGCCAATGACTTCAAGCTACTTTGCCTCACTTAAATCTGGTTCACTCAAAAGTCAAGCTATCACCCCATGATGTCATGGGTCCTCTTCAAAATGAGGGACAAACAATGACTCTGTGTGTGTGTGTGTGTGCGTGCGTGCGTGCACGTGTGTGTGAGTATTAACATGCAGCTAGGTGGTTCAATGGCTAGAGGGCTGAGCCTAGGATCAGAAAGACCTGAATTCAAACCCGGCCTCAGACACTTACTAACCATGTGACCTTGGACAAGTTACTTAACCCCATTTGCCTTAATACACTGGAGGAGGAAATGCCAAACACTCCAGTATTTTTGCCAAGAAAACCGCATGAACATCATTGGTATGATGAAGTCCACAGGGTCGTGAAGAACTGGACATGACTAAACAACAATATATATTTGTACATGCATTTCTTTTCTAATAGAAGTCAAGCTCCATAAACACAGGGAATGGTTTCGATAAAATGAGAACATACATGTATATGTATGTGTATGTATATGTTGGGCAGCTAGGTGGTACAGTGGATAGAGCACCAGAGCAGGAGTCAGAGGACCTGAGTTCAAAATCTCACCTCAGACACTTGACACTCACTAGCTGTGTGACCTTGGGCAAGTCACTTAACTCCAGTTGCCTCATCCTGGGTCATCTCCAGTCATCCTGATGAATGATTCAGATAGCTCTGGAGGAGAAGTGAGGCTGGTGACCTGCACAGCCCTCCTTCACTCAAAACAAAGTCAAGTGCAAATCATGTCATCATTTCTCTGATGTCATGGTCTTATTCAGCAACGAAGGACGAACACAAATGTGTATATGCAAGTGTATATGTGTATGTATGTATATGTACGTATATATGTGTATGTATATGTATATATATATATATATATATATAATATTACTTAACAAACCTTAAATAGAAATGCTAATTATTTTCTCATTTTTGTGTCCTTAGCCTCTGGCACCGAGTCGTATCTACGGCCCAACAGCAGGCCTTTCATCCCTATTTTAAACGTTGAATTTTCTTCATTTTCTGTTTCTCCTGCCCTTTTCTTTCCTTCATAGGAAAGGGTTGAAAGGGTCCTTAGAGGGTATCTAGTGTTCCAAGGCCAGAATTGTTTTCTTCTTGCCTGTATAGTCACCAAAAATTTATAAAGTTCTTATCTTGTGCCTTATTCTGTGTTAAGGGCTGGACATATGAAGAAAGGCAAAGGCAGCCCCTACCTGCCTCCATGAGGCATTCTTCAGAAGGAGACAGGGTTCAAATAACTATGTCCACCTACAAGAGCTATACAATGTAGAGGGAAGGTCGTCTCAAAGGGATGGCACTGAGGGTAAGGCTGGGGAGGGAGATGCCAGGAAAGGCCGCCTGAAGAAGGTAGGTTTTGAGCTGAAGGAAGCCCCCAAATCAGGAGTTAGCACATACAAGGAATCGTGAAAATCTTAGTATTTTCTACTTTTATACCTTCACTAAGACTTTCAGGACATTCTGCACAGAGTTGGCACTTAATGAGCGATTGTGAGATTGAGCTGAATATTGACCCAATGTTGAAGTTGGTGCTAAGGGAACTTGGGCCACTCCATAAAAATATAGAGCCAACTAGCTGGTACAGTGCATAGTGCCAGGCCTAGAGACAGGAAGACTCATCTTCCTGTGTTCAAATCTAGTTGAAGACACTTACTAGTTATGTGACCCTGGGCAAGTCACTTAACCCTGTTTGCCTCAGTTTCTTCATCTGTGAAATGAGTTGGAGAAGGAAATGGCAAACCACTCCAGAGTCTTTGCGAAGAAAACCCCAAATGGGATCCCAAAGGATCAGATATGACTGAACAACTTCAAAATGGGCCTTGGTTTCCTTTTCTCTAAAATGAGAGAGTTGAACTAGTTAGTCTCTATAAGATCTTTCCAGCTCTAGATACTCCTGACCTGTGTATTCTAGAACACAACAGGGATTTTTGGAACAACAGCACCTCCCCAGGTTTCTGGAGTGGAGGTGCTGGTCACATCTGGTAACACTGGATCAAGGAGGCTGGGCAGCCTATTCCAAAGTGCAAAGAGCACTCTGGATTCCTGCCATCTGCCCTCCTAGCTGATGATCTTGGGACCCACACAGAGTATGTGAACAGGAGAATCTCAATCACTTTATGCTTTTTGATTTTACATT
This sequence comes from Bettongia penicillata ogilbyi, assembly GCA_023548195.1. Lineage (NCBI taxonomy): Eukaryota > Metazoa > Chordata > Mammalia > Diprotodontia > Potoroidae > Bettongia > Bettongia penicillata. The sequence continues at coordinate 4,084,776 of JAJHZJ010000808.1, read as the reverse complement.
ATATATGAAGGTCCAGATACAATTACAGCTTTCTTACTCCACACAAAACTTGTCATTAAGAATTCAATAGATCATTTATTTGATGATGCAAATCCTTTCCTGGGGTTGAATTTCCTGAAAGATGGGGACATTGACTAGCTATATTTTGACTCTCAAAGGTTTTCCATTACCGCTCTATCCAGGCATGACTTATTAGCTGAAACAATTACGACAACAAGGGTTATCAAATGAACTTTAGCCTGGACTTCATCTCAGTAGGGCCAAGATTCTGTGCGGTGGGGGATCATTGTTTCAAGTCCCCAGGGACCCAAACAAGGTAATTAATTCACTTCTTTGGGCTTATGTACCAAGTAGGTCAGCTTCTAACTTTTCTCTCTTGAGAAAGAAGTAATCAGTCTGTGTAATACTGAAACCCAGAAGGCTTTTTATCCCACAGCCCTCAGTGTCTGCTTAGTATTTGTGTTCCAACACAGACGTCTCAGTCTACACAAGGGCTTTCGATCTACGTTCCCCAGAACTCAACAGTTCCCCAGATGTCCACTTAGTCTCTGTGGTGAATTTCATTAGCAGAGGGAGAGGAGAGGTGGGAGGAACCATTGATTTAGCCCTGTTTTTGTGTGTGTGAAAGGATAAGACTTCACATTTTAAATCTGATTTAATTCAGCAAGTATTTCTAATGTTCATCCCATGGGCAGAGCACTTTTTTGGGCATTGGGAATGTCATAGGAAGAAAAATAAGCTATATCCTCTTGGAATTTGCAATCAAATGGGGGTGGGAACCGGCGGCTTCAAGACCTGGAGGCTGCAGGTTCCCCATCCCTGAATAGGTTTGTGGGAGATTATTATTTCTGAATCATTTCCCTTCAAGGAACAGAATAATAAAGGTTAAAAAACAAAGCTGGATCTGGAGTTAGGAGAGACATGGGTTATGATCTCAGCTTAGACACTTCCTAGTTTTGTGACCATGGGCAAGTTATTTAAATTTCTGTAAGATAAGGATAATGCTTACACTGCCTACTCAGTTGTGAGGAAAGCACTTTGTAAATCTGAAAGTGAAATTCAGGGTATTCCAAAGGAGTACATCACCCGAAGATTTTTAGGACACCTTGTATAAATGGAATTTGTATTTTATCTCCAATTTCACCATCATCTATACCAGGGATATACCTGCAGTCTTAAGGGCACATTTAGGTCCTTAAAGGTGATCTTTTGATTGAATCCAAATTTTACAAAACAAATCTTTCTAGGTCCTTAAGGATAGTCTTTTAACTGAATCCAAATTTTGCAGAACATGTGTGGCTTTTAGGCAACAGGTTCCCCACCTCTGTAGCTGTACGCTGTAGTAACATATTTCTTCCTAAGTACAATAGTGCTCAATACCAGAAAGTAACTGGTACTAGGTGAAAAATGGGTTCCATTTGTTTTACCATTACCCTGAGAAGAAACAACATAAAAAGCAGAGTAATCTTATTACAGAGCAATTAGGTGGAACAGTGGATAGAACACCAGATTTGGAATCAGGACGACCTTGAGCTCAAATCTAGTCTTAGCCACTTACTAGCTGTGTGACCCTGGGCAAGTCACCTAGCCCTGTTTGCCCAAGTTTCCTCATCTGTAAAATGAGCTGGAGAAGGAAATGGCAAACCACCCCAGTATTTTTGCCAAGAAAATCCCAGATGGGATCACTAAGAGTCAGACACACAACCAGACAATGAGAACAAACAATGACAGTTTTATTACAATCCCCATGACTTCTACCCCTAACTTTATTTTCTATTATCTTATGATTTTTATTATATCATATATCATATATTATATAATATCTTCAAGAATCCTTCCCAGTCTTCTCTTTTTTCTTTCATAGCAACATGGATTAACCAATCAACATTTCATAAGTGCCTACTGTGGATTATTTTCTAAAAACTGGTATTATTTTTGCTTTATTATCACTACACTATAATATATATGCATATATTTATATGCACAAATATATGTATATGTATGCACACACATACACTTTTACAATTTTGACAAGGACCCATGATTTCATTGGTATGAGTCTGACCTCCACTGATGCAAATTGCTATCCCTTTATGTGGAGTAGCCTGTTTTCTAGGGTCACTATGGCAATCTGACAACCAGCCTGAGCCTTTCTGCCAGACTATAAACAGACGATCAATCCATCACTGGACCTGTACCCAGATCCCTTTTCCAGCATGGTAGAACTTAAATTTGTCTGTTAGAGAATCAAGGGCTTAATATAGCATTAAAATGTTACCACTTGATCAGGGTTTTGGGATAGATATATATGGTCCTATAACTTCAAAAAGTTTGATAGTCACTGTCCTAGGCTAAAGGTATAAACTGATAAGAGTAAAGGATTAGAGGGAAGCAAGTTCCCCTGTGGGTCTCTGTGGTTCTGCCGTAGCAGATACTACCGTTCAGGAGAAGGACCCATCTGGCAATCTTGGATTGTCTAAGCTAAGACTGTTGGGTAGGATTGCTTAAACTGCATCAGCAACTGACTGTCGATATGCCCAGCAAGCAGAAGAAAAAATGAATGCATGGGAATTCCAAGAAAGAAGAAGGGGATAGGATAGAGTGGTAGGTAAATGAATTTTGCATATAGACATGTAGGATTATTGTCTTTGGTAAAACATCCTGACTTACCCACCTACTAAGTCAAATAACATAAATTTATGCTTTTTGAGCACATGTCATGGGGTAAGCACTATCTATTCTAAACCATGCAAAAGTGGAACTCTCTGTCTTCAAGAGGTTCCTGAAAGGAAGTTCTACACATTCCTTTCCACTTATATATAGATATAGATAGATAGATATAGATATAGATATATAACCAAAAAACTTTTATTTGCTTGCAAGTATCAGAAATTCCTTTAACAGAGAAAAAACTCATAATTAGAATTTAAGTCTAAGATCTTGTTTTGTTTTTATCTAAAATGACACTGATATATTTTAGGCCTTGTTTGAGGGTTTTGGGGTGTGTGTGTGTGTCTGTGTGTGTGTGTGTGTGTGTGAAATAATATTGACCCTTCAATTACATGATAGAGAAAATCTTAATATCTGGCTTATGAAAATGGTTCAGAGCTGGAAGTCATTCAGAGTGCAAAGAAATTTTAGCTGTTATGAAGTCTAATCCCCTTGATTTGCAAATGAGGAAACTGAGGCCCAAAATAGAGGCAGTGATAGGCTTAAGGTCACATAATAAATGACAGAGCTTGGGGCTTGGAACATGATTCTCATGCCTCCCTTTCTGGTGCTGGTGCTCCTTCCACTATAGACTACCTCTTCGAATCTCCCTGGTCCCTGCAATTTACAAGTGAGGAAACCAATGCCCAGAGAGCTGATTGACTTGTCCCCCATAACAGGTAGTTAGTAGCATAGTCAAGATTCGAAATCATGTTCTTTGACTCCCAAATCCAGCATTTGTTTGACCTCACAGATTAAGCTTTAGCGATAATCAAAATACTCATAGCAAACACCATGATGAAAAAAATCCACATGAAGAATCTGTCAATCACCTTTGCCACCTTCTTCCATTCGATTCCTTTTGCATTATTGGTCCGATGATCTTTGAGGCACTTAGCAATGTACTCAATATTCCTCGTCAGGGCTGTGTACCGGGCACAGTAACTGTCTGCCTCTTTGGGATTCTCGTCCTGGGTTCCCAAGTCATTATTTAAAAGTCTATTGATTTCCTTCTTTTGGACAATGCTACTGTCTCTGCTCCTGGGCCCTTTCCGATGCAATTCTGGAAGTCTGCCATAGTCTTTCTGGTGATGGTCTTGTTCTTTGCTATGGCGTGGCCTGGTGCAACTTTCCCCAACATCATAAACAAATAATATCTTGGACATGTACTTCAGGATGACTACCCTTGCCCACTGGGGTACTGGTTTGGCTTCAGCACCACAGAAGTGGATATTCATCACCATGATGGTCAGTGCAGTGGATGCTGTTATCAGGGCCATTGTTGCGATGTAGTATTTGCCTCAGATTAAAAAGAAAAAAAATTTGCATTAAAAATAACTTTTCTTTTTCTTCTACCCCTACCCCTATCCTTCCCAAGTAAAAACCTAGTTTTAAAGAGATAGAATTCTATTTGATCAGACATCAAAATTCCCAACTCCAAGTTAAATCCACTATCCACCATGACACTTGAATTTGATGACTTTTAAATTCCTTTCCAATTTTAACAACCTGTCAATGCCAATTGCTAATAGCAAATCAGTTACTCAGTAATCTGGAACTGACTGATTCAACCCCCAAAGTATTTATTAAATACCCACTATATTAAAGGCAATAGTAATACAATGACAGTTTATTAACTACCTAATATGTGCCCTGCATCATCATCATCTTCATCATCATCATCATCATCATCATCATCACTGTCAAACTGTGATTCATTCACTTTGAACACATAGTCATCATTACCCTTCTTAATATAATCACTAGTACTACTCACCTATCAGAGGTACGTTCTCAGAAGGAGGCATAATTTCTGCAACCATTAATTGAAATACAGTCATGGCTAAGAGGACAGTGACTCCCAGAGACACTTTTTCTCCAGAGGCTGCTGGGAGGTAAAAACTCAAGGGGGCCAAAAAAGATATCAGCACACATGGGATCAACAAGTTAACGATATAGAAAGATGACTTCCTTTTCAGAATAAGCGTAAAGGTTATGTCTGGGTAAGGCTCAGAGCAGCACCCATAAGTAATCACGTTCTTCACAGCAGGCATTCCATGGATTTCCCACTCCACATCTTCAATGAAATCAGAGAGGTCTCCACTGTCCAATGCATTAAATATATCCACTTGATTACCATTATAGGTCCAGGAACCAAAGGTCAGGTTGCACTGCTGATCATCGAAAGGGAAATAAGATACATCAACTACACAGGAACTCTTGGTGATAGCTGGGGAATCCCAAGTAATAAGCCCATCATATCTGAGGACCACATTTGTGTTCACTGGCTCTGAAGATTCGTCATCAGCTCTAAATGGGGTGGGGGTGGGGGCAGAAGCGAAGAAATAAAAATTGTTGATTAGAATGTAGTTTAATTTATCATCTTCATTTCCTTACCAATTTTCCCATTCTCCAAAATAGTTCTCTACATTTTAACTTTCTACATCAAATCTTCAGTATTCTACTAAGCACTAAGGGCTCAAGGAGATAGGTATGCTTAGTGGGTAGAGCACCAGACCTGGTGTCAGGAAGACCTGAGTTCAAATATGACCTCGTGAGCTTACTACCTGCGTGACCCTGGGTAAGTCGATTAACTTCTGTCTGCCTTAAGCCATCAAAGAAGGAAATAGCAAACCGTTCCAGTATCTTTGCCAAGAAACTCCCATGGAGAGCAGCAGCATCCTATGATCTACTCTATGGGATCACAAAGAGTTGGACACAATTGAACAGTAACAAATTAGGCTCAAAACTGTAGAGTTGTTGATGATTCAGCTTTCTCTTTTACTTTATATTCAGTTAGTTACCAAGACCTGTTGAACTGTTACTTGGAAAAACCTTTTCTGAATGAGACTGAGAAAGCCTAAGCAACTTGGTATAGGGAGGCGGTGAAGGAGAGACTGGCTAACTAGATTTAATGTTCCTTCAGAACATGAAAGTAATAGGAGCTAACATTTTTATAGCATTTTATATGTGTTATTTCATTCTATCCTCACCACCCATGAGGCAAAGTGCTGTTATTATCCCCTTTAACAGATGATAGGTCAAATGTTTTGTCCACTGTCACCTAGTTTTCAAGTATCTGAGGCAGGCTTTGAGTTCAGTTTCCCTGAACGCCAAGGCCCAGATTCCATCTATTACACTGCCTAGCTACCTGTTCATCTCCAGGACTACAATGGCTTTGTTTAAAGTCCCCAAACTGTTTACTCAAAAGTAATTGGTGACTATTTACACATCATTTACTTAAAGGCAAAATGCATAGGACCTTCAGTCCCCACCACTCCTGGGTGCCTGACATTGTGTTAAGCTCTGGAACAAAGATAGACAATGGTGTCATGACTGTGTCTCCCTTTCTTGTCCTAATAGGCAACTAACGTGGTAAGGGGACAGACTGTCAGACCCAGAATCTAGCAGGCCTGATTTCAAATCCTGCCTCAGATAAATCCTAGTTGTGTGGCTCTCAAAAAGTCACTTAACCTTGCTCAAACCATGTACCCTCATCTGTAAAATGGGGATAATGATGGCACCTACTTTGAAGGATTGTTGTGAGATAATGTTTAATAAGTAAATATGATATAAATATATTACATACTTAATATACAAATATACTTAATAGTACAAATAAAACACTGTGCAAACCTTAAATTGCTGTATAATTGCTAGCTATTATTAGTGGCACACTTTCTCAGATTGCTCCTCTCATATAGAATTATGGGCAAAAATATTATTATCTAATAGCCATGAATACACTCAGGGTTTCCGCAAACACAGATACTCAGGAAAACTAAGCCTACAGAAAGACAAGATGCAAAAACACATTAAATGTTTCATTAGGCTGGTTGTCTAATTCCTACACAAGAAGAACATCATTTCATGCCTGCTTGGAAGATCCTTATGCTTAGATTCAAATAATCACTAGTTGAAATACATGCCAAATATCTAAAGATAGTGACATGACATTCGTTTTGATTCCAACTTACTTGTTATAGAGAACAATGTCTGGCCTCCACACTAAGTCACTGGGGATCCTGATGGTGTCTAGCCCATCATACTGGTCTCTATCCCACTTGAGATATGCATCGTACCAGATTTGGCGAATCCATAGATAGGCTGTCAAAATTTGGTTTCTCTCATCCTGCAAGAGGACTTGGAATGTAGATATTTCTAGACAACAACAACCCAACCAGATATATTCCATCTCTAGAATACATTGTCTACTTCTGCTTTATGACCATTTCAAGGGTTTAATGTTACATGCACAAGTAACAGCTTTTAAAAATTCTCCTTCCCTAAGTTAATCAACAAGACCAACTTTTAAAATTACGCTTAGCTTAAAATGGGCGGATGTTCAGGTCCTATTTGATGAACAGATCGAATTTCTTATGAAAACATGTAAGGAGGGAGGAATGGCAGGGACAGAGAGAAAGAGTGAGAAGAAGGATGAAAGAGAAAAGAGATGAGAGAAAGAGGAGAGAGAGAAGAGAGGGAGGGAAGGAAAGAGGAGAAAGGAAAAGAGAGGGAGAAAGAGAAGAAAAAGAGAATAGACAAAGATGAGAAAAGGGAGTAGTAGAGAAGGGGGAAGGAGGGAGGGAAGGGAGAGGGAGACAAGAAAAGAGAGAGAAAAGAGAAACAGATGGAAAGAGGAGAGAGAGAGAGAGAGAAGGGAGAGAGAGAGAAGAGAGAAGGAGAAAGGAGAAAAGAGGAGAGAGAAATCCATAATGCAGAGAAGGAAAGTGAAATCTCATAACTATGTATTCTCAAATGTAAAATAAGATATAGTATCTCTTAAACACACATACATATGCAAACACACAAGCACACATGCATGTGCACATGCACACACACACGCACACCTTGTGCACACACACGCACACCTTGTGCACACACACCCCTTGTTTCTATTTTCTTTTTCCAAGCAGATTTTAAAGGTCTGAAGACATTTTTATTTTCCTCATTCACATACCAGACTGCTGAACAGTCACACGTGAGGAAAATATCAGTGGAAATTAACAGCTTTGTGGAGCGAAGACCTTTCTCTCTTATCTCCCCCATCTGCCATTAAACCTACACAAAACACCTCCGTCTCCTATCCCCTCTCACTAGCCTAGCTAAAAGCTGTTTCTTTTGCAAATAAGGTTGCTATCCTAAACAGCATCTCTAATAGGCATCCACTCGTTGTTACTTACCATATCTTTAATTTGGGAGAGCGTAATCTGCAGAGTGACATTTAGTACTTTGTCTGTATCTTCCACTGGTCTCAGGGCATTAGAGTAATCTTCAAAAAGGTCATTAAATAGCTTTTGAGCATATTTTCCTTCTGCTGCCTCTATGACTGCATTAAAAAAATTGACACTGAGTCCATGCTCAGAGCATAACCTGTATCTCAGAGCAGGAGATTTTGGCATGTGATGCCGTATATGCCATCTCCCCTTCCTCCTCTTCCACCCTCCCGCCTAAATCAGGATTTACCCCAGACTTGCTCCAGGAAATGGAGCTATATTGGCAAGCACTTTTTGGGAAGCATTACCATGTATTTATCCCTTTCTGCAATAAATGTATGCCCCTGATCAGCTGTGTGCTTGCCCCCAGTCATCCCCAGAGATCCAGCTTTGGGGTCTGGTCATCAGTCCCACATATGCTAAGCCAGAGTGACAGGTACAAATGTACAACCACTACCACCTGTCCTCTTACCTCTCCATCTTGAGGCTGCCCACAAAATCCAGCAAAAGGAAAAGCAGGAATGGGGCCAGTCCATCCTTTTCCGGAAACTCCTTGAGGTTGAGCCAGAGGAAGAGGTGATTTTCACTTTCTTGGACTCTATAAGACTTACCGTAGATGGAAAATCTCTGTTAAGTCACCAGTAAACTCTAGCCCCAGCACCGGGCTTTTCTTTCTTAGGAGTAGCTGTCACTAACCACCACCACAGTGGATGAGAAATCTCTTACAGTACTGCCCAGTGAACCTGTGCTCATGCTGAAGTCCTGTGGGTGCCCCCCTCCCTTACCCTTCCTATCTTGGTCTCATGCCTGTTCCTCCCCACAGGTAACCTGAGACCAGCCTGTTCTGCTCCTGCTGATGAATGAAGCCTGAGATGATGACTGGAGCTTGGGGGGTCACAGTTAATAGTTTCACAAGAGGAAGAGAACCCCAAGGTGATCCTCTGCTACCTCAATCCAGATTACTCAGATCACACATCTAAAAGGGCTTTGAGGGGAAGAGAAAGGGAATAATAGAAATGACTCTCCTTTTCGCACATTCCTGCCACAAAGACTTCTTTATGCCTGAAGAAATGGTTTTATATCATGGGAATTTGTTCAGATTCCCAGGTTAACCCCTGAGAACCTCCACCTTTAACATGTTGATGTCAACTGAATAAAATTTTGCTGAAATACTGATATCAGCTGAACAAGACAAAGTGAGAATGAAAATGATTTTAACCAAATCAGGAGGAAGAAAAAAAAGAGATAATTCCATAGACAAAACATTAGACTATTTACTTTTCTTTCTTTCAGTCTTTCCACGCATTGCTTTCCTATTCTTTTAGTTCATCAAATTTAGTACCCTCTGGGTTCTGGGATTCATTTCTTAACTTTGTGAGTCCAGAAAAAAAATATATATATATATGTATATATATATATATATATACATATATATACACACACGCACACACACACATACACACACACACATGCGCATGCATGTGTGTGTGGGTTTGTGTGTATCTAGTTGACCTGTGCTGAGCCGACTGGCCTTGGGAATCTGGCTCAGGGGTCAACCAAACTCACAAAAAAATTTATGGGTAAAAATAAGTAAAGCACTTTAAAATTTACAAAGCTGTATACAAGTATTATCTCAAAATACACATATTATCTCAGCTGGTCCTCACAACAATCCTGTGATATACGTTATTAATATTTCCATTTTATAGATGAGGAAACTGAGTTTTAGAGAAGCTAAGTGACTTGCCCTGGGTCCCATGGCTAGCAAGTATCTGTGGCAGGATTTGAGCTCAGGTCTCCCAGAGTACCCTATCTACTTCAACACCTTGACGCCTCTAAGGTAACAATGACATTGACGATAATGTGTCTTCGTCTTCATTTCAATTCAACAAAATTTGTGAAGTAACTCCTATGCCATTCACTGTGCACATTTTGGGGATGCAGAGACAAAAACAAAACCAAACCAGTACCTACCCTCAAGTAACCTATTATATATATTATTATAATATATATTGTATATTAATGTATATACGATATATTATTATATATACTGTTTTGTGCATCGTAGTCAATGTTTTATCAACTGCAATTTCACACACATACTGCTATTTGATTACCAAAACACAATTCTTTTAATTAATTTGCTATGTGAAATTAATGTGAAATTGCCAAGCAGCCCAGGAATTCATGTCAATGCAATTCTTCCCAACAACGAAACCTATCTGGAAAATTCAAAAGAAGGTTACTTTTCCGTAGAGAATCGGAGCAATGGGAGATGGATGTTCCTGTTATCTTCAAGCTTCCTCAATCTAATAAATCATAATTTACCTTTTGGGAGATAGGTCTCCCAAGTGGGTTACCTATTGGTTAACAGCTCTCCCTTACTGCTGTATAGATAGTAACGAAGCTGTTCCTGTCTGCTCCCCTTTTTCTGAACTCCATTCTTGGAGAGTATTAATATGATGCTAATTTCTCGTGGTTTCCTCATTGCCATCTGATTGGTCTGTCTGTTATTTTTAAAGATCCTATTTCCCTACTGACCTGATTTGCCACTAGGTGGTTCAGTAGACAGAGAGCCAAAGTCAGGAAGACCTGAGTTCAAAAGTGACCTCAGACACTAGCTGCGTAAGCCAGCCTAGCTCTGGGTTATTCAACTTCCTCAGCTCTGTGTGCACGATGATAGCACCTATCTCCTAGGGTTGTTGTGAGAATCAAATGGGATAATATTTGTAAATGCTTAGCACAGTACCTGGCATATAGGTGCTTCATAAATGCTTGTTACCTCTAGGGTAAACCACATTCCTAGATTCCACACTGAAATCTCCCGCACAGTAGAGGTCATCTTTGACAAACTTTTCCTTTGATTTATTTTTCAGACCGTTTATAGATAAGGACCATGTTTATACTAGTCTTATCTCCCCCACAGTGCCCAGCACACAATAGGGTTCCTGCCAGGTGCTCAGTACATACTTGCCGATCAATTGGTCGCACAATTCTAGTTAGTGGATGGTTTCTTCTAAGCTAGATTAGGTAATCATATCCCACAATCTACTTAGATCTTCTACGTGTATAGTTAAATTATATATTGTCTCTCCCCATTAGAAGGCGATCTTGGGAATCAGAGAGCAGGGAGTGAGTTTTTGCTTTTGTTTGCTTAATAAATGCTTGTTGACTCACTTCAAAAATCTTATGTTCGATTCAATATTTCTCATCATGCTATGTGATGGTAGTATAAAATAAATATTTAAATCCCAACCCTCAGAAAGGTCATATTCTCCTTGGGGAATATAGCATATGAAGGCGAGATCATTGACAGTTGGTGGGGGAAAGGACAGAGGGGTGATCAGGAAGGCTTTAGAGAGGAGATACTGCCTGAACTGGACTTTGAAGCAAGATAAGGATTCTGAGAGGCAGAGGAAAGAAGGCATTCCAAGCAAAGATTATATTCATCGCAGTGTCTTCCATAGGGCTGAAGGGTAGCGGGGAAAAGAAAGAAAAAACATTTACAAGGGTTGAAACAAGAGGATCACTGGTTCAACTCTCAGTTATTTTGGTATCCAATTAGTCAGAATATAACATTCTCCAAGTATGCTAGTTTACTAAGATTTCATGAAATGCTATCGAAAACCTGAACAGCTCAGTGCATAATTAAACCTGGTTGAGTCAGAAAGTTTGTAGTTCAAACGCCAGTGGCACTGTAATGGGACCTCAGGCACAGAACTTCTGATAGCATTATTCAGCAGAAGACATGATCATATCACTTTGGGAAAGCCACAGAACACCAAAGTCAGAAAAACAAACCAAAAAACTACTGAAATATGTTTCTCGAAAGCATACTAATTCATTCAGTGTCCACACATACACACACACACACATACACACCCATACATATTAACACCTCGTCTTACACAATCACAATTTGGTTAATTCATTAGAGTTCTGGAAATGAGCCCTCCATCCTTTACAACTTAGTTTTCAAACATTTCATAGCACTGCAGTACACTTCTGAAGTCATTAAAAGAAAGGAGATGGGAACCTTTATTGATGACCAATGGAAAAATTCTAGGAGAAAAGGAAGCACATTTCAGAATCTTCAGGATAGTCTGATTTCCAGACAAGTATGGATGACACATAACTGATTTATAAGATATCTAAGAACCTTGTGCCTAAAATTTCACCTGTTCACAGAGGGAGAGAAGCAAGAACCATAAATAAAATCATAGATTAAAGTTGGCAAAAATGACTAAAGATGGGAATAATCAAGGTTGGAGGGGTTTCACATTGCTGAAGGAGCTGAGGTTCAGTACAACCATTTTTGGAAAGCAATTTGGAATGATGCAAATAAAATGAATAAAATTTCCACTAGCTGTTATTGTTCAGTAGTGTCATCATGTGACCTCATGGGGATTTTTCTTTTTTAAAAATAAAAAAAAAAATTGCCAATTACATATAAAGACAATTTTTAACTTTTTTTTTTAATTTGAGTTTCAAATTCTTTTCTTCACCCCTCCCCCCAATTGAGAAGGCAGCAATTTGATGTAGGTTATACGCAATCATGCAAAACATATCTCCATATTAGCCATGTTGTGAAAGAAAACATAGACCAAAAAACCATAAGAAAAATAAAATTTTAAAAATATATGCTTCAATCTGCATTCAGATTCCATCAACACTTTCTCTGGAGGTAGAGAGCATTTCTCATTTGTCCTTGAGAATTGTCTTGAATCATTGTATTGTCAGGGATAGCTAAATCATTTACAGTTGATCATTGTACAATATTGCTGTTACTGTGTACAGTGTTCTCCTGGTTCTGCTCACTTCACTTTGTATCAGTTCATGTAAATCTTTCCAGGTTTTTCTAAAGCATCCTGTTCATTGCTTCTTATAGTACAATAGTATTTCATCACAATCATATACCATGACTTGTTCAGTCATTCTCCAATTCTTTGCCATAAAAAAGCTACTATAAATATTTTTGTACATATGGATCATTTTCCTTTTTAAAAAATTTCTTTGGGATACAAATCTGGGAGTGATATTGCAGAGTCAAAGGTTATTCACAGTTTTATAGCCCTTTGGGCATAGTTCCAGAGTGAGTGAATCAATTCCACCAATAGTGCATTATTAGTATCTCAATTTTCTGTATTGGGTTTTCTTAGCAAAGATACTGGGATGGTTTGCTGCTTCCTTCTCCAATGGATTAAGGCAAACAGAGATTAAGTGACTTGCTTAGGGTCACACAACTAACGAGTCTCTGAGGCCACATTTGAATACAGGTCTTCCTGACTCCAGACCCACTACTCTATCCACTGAGCTGCCTACCTGCCTCTAAAATGTCCACTACAAGGCATATACCTCATGTAGGTAATTGATAAAAAAGTTCCCATATATACCAAAACACTTATGGAATCGCTATTTTTGTGGTAGCAAAGGATTGGAAACAAAGTAGATGCCATTGATTAAGGAATACATTAAATAATACATTTTAATACATTAAACACATTGTGGTACATGAAGATAATGGAATATTACTGTGCTATAAGGCATGTCTAATTTGATGAATACAGGGGAACAGTGGAAGACTTATATAAACTTATGCACAGTGAAATAAACAGAGCCAAGAAAATAGTATACACATTGACTATAAGAGCATAAAAAGAAAAAATATCAATCACAAATTAAAAGTGAATAGTAAAAAATCACAAAGAACCAATATGAAATATGAAAAGATACTCCCACCTCCTCTCCTTTGCAGAAGTGGGAGGTATATGGATGTGGAACATTACATATTTTTTCAGATGTTTTTCAATGCTCTGCTTGATTTTGCTGATTTTTTTCTTTTCTTCTTTTTCATTTCCTTTCATTTGTATTTTTAAAATATTATTATTTGGGATGGCTCCCCAGAAGGATGAAGAGGAGAAATAATAGGAAAAAACTTGGTAATGTAAAAATGAAATGTATCAACAATATTTATTTTTAAAAATATAAAGTCCTTGAAAGTAGGGACTATCTCACTTTTTAAAATCAAATTTTGTATATTCTGTATGAAAAATTCCATTTCCTCTTCCTCCCACCACCACCTCCATTGAAGACAAGAAAAGAAAAAAAATCTCTTGTTCCAACTACACAATCAAAAAAAACCAATCTAAGCACTGGTCATGTCCAGAAAACATGTTTCCTTCTGGGGTCATTACTTCTCTGTCAGGAGGTAGATAGGATGTTTCATCAACTGTCTTCTGGAATCATGGTTGACCATTGCATTAATAGGAGTTCAGGTAGTGCAGCTATTAGCATTTGACTGTCTCACTTTCGTATTCCTGTTCTCCAGGACCTAGATCAATGCTTGACGTAAAATAGGTGCTTTAAAATGTCTTTTCCTTCCCTTCCTCCCTTCCTCCCTTCCTCCCTCCCTCCCTCCCTCCCTTCCTTCCTTCCTTCCTTCCTTCCTTCCTTCCTTCCTTCCTTCCTTCCTTCCTTCCTTCCTTCCTCCTCCTTCCTTCCTTCCTTCCTTCCTTCCTCCTCCTTCCTTCCTTCCTTCCTTCCTTCCTTCCTTCCTTCCTTCCTTCCTTCTTTCCTTCCTTCCTTCCTTCCTTCCTTCTCCTCCTCCTCCTTCCTTCCTTCCTTCCTTCCTTCCTTCCTTCCTTCCTCCTCCTCCTTCCTTCCTTCCTTCCTTCCTTCCTTCCTTCCTTCTCCTCCTCCTCCTTCCTTCCTTCCTTCCTTCCTTCCTTCCTTCCTTCCTTCCTTCCTTCCTTCCTTCCTCCTCCTTCCTTCCTTCCTTCCTTCCTTCCTTCCTTCCTTCCTTCCTTCCTTCCTTCCTTCCTTCCTTCCTTCCTTCCTTCCTTCCCTTTTAACATTCCATAAGTACCAGTGTAGAGCTTGAGATCTCTTTTTGTTATCCCTTGCCTATGACTTGCCCAACCTCTATCTCCAATCATATATTTTGTAAATGCTATCTTTTACATAACAGCTTGTGCACAGGTAAACATTGCTCATGTGTGTCATGCCCTCAATGGAGACTACGTGTATCTCCAATGCCCTTTGATTCTTAAAAGATCATGGTGTTCCATGATTGCACAGCCATATGGCATCATTTGGAGAGAACTGATGTTAAAAAAGATAGAAACATTAAAAATACTCCAGAGATCATTACATCTATATGTGACAAATTCTCTTCTGGAACCCAGAGCAGAGAATTATATTACAAGAAACTGTATTATTTTTTGTTTTTGTTGGGGAAGAGGGAGAGGGGAGTCAGATTATCCCTTCTAATACCTACTCACCATGGCCCCTTCTCATTCCTCTCTGTTTGTAATTAATATCACATCATGCTAATAATTATAAACATCACGTTTCCCTGAAGTTCTATTTACATCACCAATGTGTCACAAACAGAAAAAGATCAGGAAACCCCACTGTAATAGAATACAACAAGACAGTCCCACTATGACCTTCCATGCTGTTTCTGAGAAACAGGGGAAGAAATTTATCCAGCCACACACGTAAGTGCATCTGGTCCTCAGTTCTCTTAAGGATGCCATTCCAGACACTAATACGTTCCTTTTTTTTTTTCAGAAACAATTGAGATAATATTTTATTTTTTAAAAATTAAATAATTTTATTTGTTTTCAGTGTTTTACAGTCACTTCCATATATCTTAGATTTTTCCCCTCCTCCGCTCCACACTCCCTCCCTGAAACAGCATACAATTTTATATAGGTTCTACACATACCTTCCTATTAAATACATTTTCACCTTAGTCATGTTGCATAGAAGAATTAAAATGAATGGGAGAGACCATAAAACAAAACAAAACATAATACAAAAGAAAACGGTTTACTTCATTCTGCGATCAAATTTCTAAGTTCTTTCTCTGGATGTGGAAGGCATTTTACCTCAGGAGTCCATCGGGAATATTTTAAGTCCTTGCAATGCAATGAAGTACTAAGTCTACCAGAAAAATTCCTCACACACTGTGGTTGTTGATGCGTACAAAGTTCTCCTGGTTCTGCTCCTTTCACTTAGCTTCAGTTCATATAAGTCTTTCGAGGCCCCTCTAAAGTCCTCCTGTTCATCATTTCTTATAGCACAATAGTATTCCCCATACTATTCATATACCAATTATTCAGCTATTCCCCAAATGATGGGCATTCCCTTGATTTCCACAATACCTTTATTTTTGTTTTCCTCAAGAAATAAAATAAAATCCTTCCTCTTATGAAAACATAGACTGCACTAGTCCCTAGATTTTTAATGCTCAAAAACTGACCTACTCATCATTTCCAGCTCAGAAAAAAGTTTTTTTTTAAAATTTATTTAGCATTTTATTTTTCCCCAATTGCATGTAAAAACAATTTTTAACATTCATTTTTAAAATTTTGAGTTTCAAATTCTCTCCCTCCCTTCCTGCCTCCTTCTTTTAAAAGGCAAAGAATTTAATAACTCAGGAAAAAAGTTGATAAAATTCATTAAAAGAAATGACAGAGGTAAAAAACATTCATGAATGACAAGAGACTCATAGTATTTTTTTTTCTGGGGCAGGAAGGCAGTCTAGTAAACGATATGGAGTATTGAGTTCCTCCAGGTGAACAATCTAAAAGGATAATATTACCCACAGAGGTGTCTTGCCAGAGGGTATATACTGTTTCCCACAGAAGTAGCTTGTCTTAACTGCTAGTAGTTCTGTCTAGTGAAGATTTGTGGTGCTTTTCTACTCTATGTCATAATTCTGCTTAGAGCTAATGGACAAACTATTTATGAATACATCCTTTTGAATCAATGTTAAGGTCCACTTGTAGAAACAAGTCTATTTGCAGGTGACCCTGTCCACCTGAAAACCAGCAGACAGTATTCAGTAATAAAAGGATTGGTGTCTACGAAGGAGTCTATTATGAAAGGTTGAAGAAAATTTACCATACTGGCATCATCAATGCAGTGTTCATATGGGTGTTAGGTAGGCACATGGTGAGGGGGAGTGTTTGAAGAAAAGATCTTTTCAAACCTTAAAGTATAAAGTAAATATGAACCTTTCCACACTTAGCTAACCCTAATACCAAGACTGTACTTGACACCTTTCTAACTTAGCAGCCAGTACCTTGGGTAGGGAGGCATTGTGATGAAAGCGGAAGAAATAATGGATGTAAAATCAGAAGACGTGGGTTCAAATCTCTCTCTGCCAAGTAGCAGTGTGACCTTGTCCAAATAATTTAACATCTCTGAGCTTTGGTTTCCTCATCTGTAAAATGAAGGGGTGGAATTAGATAATCCTGAATGCTTCTTCCAGTTTTAAATCTATCATCTTATGGTCAGGAGTGTGCTGGACTCTAATCAAACTGACTCAGGAGAGCCAAGAATTGGAAATCAAGGGGATGCCCATCAATTGGGGAATGGCTGACAGGCTGTGGTATATTAATGTAATGGAATACTATTGTGCTATAAGAAATGATGAACAGGAAGACTTCAGAGAAACCTGGAAGGACTTACATGAACTGATGCTGAGTGAAAGGAGCAGAACCAGGAGAACTCTGTACACAGCAACAACCACAGTGTGCGAGGAATTTTTCTGGTAGCCTTAACCCTTCACAGCAATGCAAGGACCTAAAACATTCCCAATGGACTCATGAGGCAAAATGCCTTCCAAATCCAGAGAAAGAACTATGGAATTGGATCGCAGAATGAAGCAGAATATTTTCTCTTCTGTCATGTTTTGTTTTGTTATAGTTTTTCTCATGGTTTCTTCAATTCCTTTTAATTCTTCTATGCAATATGAATAAGGTGAAAATATATTTAATAAGAATGTATGTGTAGAACCTATATAAGACTACATGCTGTCTTGGGGAGGAAGGGGAGAGGGAGAGGGAAAGAAATGAGAGGGAGGGGGAAAAATCTAAGACATATCGAAGTGATTGTAGAAAACTAAAAACAAATAAATTAATAATTAAAAAGTCCACACACCCCCCAAAAAAACTGATTCAGGAGAGCTGATTATTAAGTTTTCAGTGTAAAGTACAAGTCTACACTTGCCATTCAATAAGTGCTGCAAATCTTAATTTATTGTTATTTTTTATTCTCTAGACTGAAGATGGTATCACCTGATGGAAAAATGTTTAGAATGCAGATTAAATTTTAAAGTGTGTTGCGTGAATATTCCTCACCTCCTTCACTCTGGAAAGCTGTCAAACATTTACCAGCACACCACTGCTTATGACCTTCCAGAAATTGTTCCTTGCTGGCATGATGGAATAGTTTCAAAAAATTATTTTTAATTAACAAGTATTATTTTATCTTTCTTCCATCTCCCTTCCCCCATTGGAGGAGGGAATCAAATCCTTGCAACAAATATGTATATTTGAGCAAAACAAATTCTTATATTGGTCATGTCTAATAATGTATGTCTTATTCTGAATCTTGAGTCCATCAAATACCTGTGATGGAATATGTTTTGATGACAATTTTGCGAATATTATTTTTAAAATCTACTTAATAGATTTTTATCCCTAGTGCTTAGCATGATAGATACCTGGCACATGCTAGACGCTTACCCCAATCATGTGAAGTCTTCCCCTGGTGAAATGGGAGGATGAAAACAATTTTTTCCAATATCTACGAAGGCAGCTGAGGCAGGTGCTGTGAAGTCCTTAGAGCTTGGTCAGATATCCAAGATACCCACATCATTCGCTGTATCCCAAGTCATTACCAGTTTCTTGACTTTTGTCCTGACACTGGACTTCAAAGACTCAGGAAGAGAAAGTGAGACTGACAGCTGTGTACTGTTCTGCCTCACTTAAATCCAATTCACACACAGGTGAAGATATCATCCCATAATATCATTGATCCTCTTTGAAAAGGATGAACCACCAGATGCTTAATAAATGTTAAATGAGAAAGTTAATGTGGAGATGTCTGTTGAAATCAAGTTTTAGATGAATCAGATAAAAAATAATTGTAAAATTTAGAAACACTTAAAATCAGCACGATGCAGCCCACTGCACAGACAATATAACTCTTGCTAGAATTTCTTTAGCCCTTTCATCAAGTTATCCCAAATGTAGTCTGGTAGAAGAAGCACTGGACTGGGAGTGAGGCAACCTGAATTCTAGACTCTGCTTGGCCCTCATCTGTTTGGCAACAATTCTTTGGGCCTCAACGCTGAGTTAAATGATCATGATGATGCTTTCCAACTCTTAGTTGTCTGTGAATATAACTTGGAATATGAAGTTGTTACACAATGTACATTAACTACTTCTCCATAAAGAGGAAAGGAACTATGAGGGAGAAGCAGCAAGGCTCTGTCTTCTGGGGCAAACTGAGAAATAAAAGAATAGAGAGATAAAAATAGGAAAAGAAAACAAAAACAGATATACTGAAGAGCATATTCAAGTTAAATCAGTTTATCCTAAATTCCTCAAGTGAAAAACAGACAGAAGCAGCCTCCCATCCAGCAGGGTTGTTGAACAGCATCTGCAAAACAGACCAGGCAAACGTCCAAGATACCAGACTCTAGGTGGACTTTCTACTGCTACTTTTTCTTTTTCTTGGAAGGAGATACTTGGAGGAATGAACTTTGATGCCACAAGCCCTTCCTTTGGGGAAAGGGGAATGCTCATCAATGAACAGCGAAAGAATACAGTATCTCTTTCAGTTTTGATACCTTTTTGGATCTCTTTCAGTAATGGGGGCAGGAAACCTATTCTGCTCACATACTGAAATCTGCTATACATTTTCTACCTATATAAGGATCTATTACTGGATCAAGTTACTTCCTGTTTCTCACACAAAAAATAAAATATTTTAGGTTCTTTTTCCTATATACTGTTTTGTGGTATATGTTTAAGTGGCTAAAATCTTAGTTTTGAGGGAAGAGTCTGGTAGCAATATTCATTGGTACTTTTAAGGGAGAGAGGAGGCATTTTATTCATAAAAGTTCTAAGAATTATGAGATAAACTGCTTTCACTAAAAAGAAGTAAGAGTATATAATAATTCTTTCCAAACATTCTTTTCAAGAAGTAAGAGTATATAATAATTCTTTCCAAACATTCTTTTCAAAATCATGAAATGGAATAGAAAAAAATCCCAACAGGCCATGATAATGGGTTGAATCAATTAGAATGAAATTTTATACAGATAAACAGGAATTTCTGAACCTGGGATAAAAAAAATTATTTCTCAAGTATAAGATGGACAGGGGCAGTAGTTCACATTAAAATGATCTGGAGATTTTAGTGAGATATATGCAGAAGTGCTCTGAAAACCTTAAAGCACTACATAAAAGTTAGCTATTATTGTTATTGTATTATATGAGTCAAGGGTATAATATGAAAGTAAAAAAGAAAAACTAACTAGCACCATCTTAACATTGCATCAAAAGGCATATGGCTCAGAATGATGGCAGTCATAGTCCTGTCCTGCTAGGACACACCTGGAATGTTGTATTCAATTTGGGGCACTGAATTTTAGGAATAAAACTGAGAAGATGGAGAATATTCAGAGGAAAGCTACTAGAATGATGAAAGTCCCTGAGATTATGCCACATGAGGATCACTTGAAGGAACTGGGAATTTTTAGCCTGGAGAAAAGAAGCTTTGTGGGAGTGGAGTTTAAGAAATGGATAAGATGACTATCTTTAAATAATTGAAGATCTGTCATTTGAAAGAAGAATAAGACTTACTCTGCTTGACCCATAGGACAGGATTCAGGGCAATAAATAGAAGTTGCAGATAGAAAGATTTACACTCATGTAAGGAAATTGTCACAACAATCAAAACTATCTGAAATTGAAAAGCTTTTGCATTAACAAAATCAATGCAAGTAAGATAAGAAAGAAAGCAATTAGCTGGGAAAATTTTCGCACCAAATATTTCTGCTAAGGGTTGAATATCCAAGATATCTAAGGAACTAACACAAATATATGACACCAAAAGCTACTCCCAAGTGAAATGATCCCCAAATCCTGTTCATAGGACATGAACAATTCTCAAAAAAGAATTACAAACTACTAGCAACCTATGAAAAATTGCTCCAAATCATTGATTATAATTAATCACAATAAATCACAAAATGCAAATTAAAACCTTGAGATTTCATCTCATACTTTAGCAAATTGGCAAAAATGAGAAAAGATGGCAATAGTCAGTTTTGGAAGAGTTGTTGAAAGACAGGAACACCAAATAAGTTGTTGTTGAAAGTGAATTAATCTAACCGTGCAGGAAGGCATTTTGGACTAGACAAATAAAATGACTGGGGATGCTTCCTGATGATGAATTGACTTAGACTCAGAAGGATGAACCCTTCTGAAGACTAGAAGAACGGTGAAATAGGCCACCTCTTTTATCCCTTTTATTCTTTTCACAAATTAGTTTCCCCTTGGATTTTCAAACCTGATTGCAACAAGGAAGTAGGAGAAAATGGCAAGCTTGTCTCAAGGTAAAAAAAAAGGAAGACTGGAGTTCTGGCTGTCTAGTTTCCATCTACCTTTTTCTTTTCTTTTCTTTTCTTTTCTTTTCTTTTCTTTTCTTTTCTTTTCTTTTCTTTTCTTTTCTTTTCTTTTCTTTTCTTTTCTTTTCTTTTCTTTTCTTTTCTTTTCTTTTCTTTCCTTTCCTTTCCTTTCCTTTTCTTTTCTTTTTTTCTTTTCTTTTCTTTTCTTTTCTTTTCTTTTCTTTTCTTTTCTTTTCTTTTCTTTTCTTCAGGTCAGAGACTAGTGATATTGAGAATGGACATTTCCAGTCCTAACTGATACCTTATGAATAATCCTGAGGACTAGAGTTCTTCAGTTTGAGAGTCAGGAATTGGCTTCCTCCTTGTCCTTTGGGAATAGATTTTTCTTTAATAGTGTTTTTCTCGGGGAAGAATGCCTTCATCAAGTAGCTATCATAGCTAACTCAAGCCATGCCAAGAGGGTCCAGGACAGCTAAATCTTGCCAACATGTCATGGTATTACCATTAGTTTCTGGGATGTTGAGGGTCTGAAGCAAATGAGGAATACTAATTTAGTAGTCCCACATAGATTCTTTGCCATCCTGGAAGGTATAATAAAAGCATTTTGTTTCCTGTATTTGATCATGTGCATCCATTAGTCCTTTGTAACTATGCATTTTCTAAGAGTGGGGGGGAACCTGTCTCACATCTGATACTTATATTTTACATTGATTACCCATGGGAGGAGAGGACTATATTACCCAAATATAGGGAAACCCTATGCATGAACCATACCTAAGATTTATTTTGGAGATTTCCCTAGAATTTTATTATAAGGTGAAGACAAAGCTAAAGAGAGAAACAGACCCTCTTGGTGGTAGGTCCATAGGATCAAACCTATGTAAACTTAGAGTCCTGGAGGTATCTTAGGTCACAGTTAACATATGAGGACGTATAAGGAAAACTGAGGTGTGATAATGCCAACAATTGGAAGAGGAACATATCTGGAGGATGACATCTGATTTAAGCCTTGAAGGAAGGCAAGAATTATGAAGGTCAGAGATAAAGACTGTGTATATTCCAGTTATGGAGAATACTATACCTTGGGCAAATGCCTAGTGGCAGGAAATGGAGTTTTGAATTCATAATAATTCAGGTTATCTGGAATGTAAAGTTCATGAAGGGAAATTGTATTTTTTTTAAAAAGCCTGGAAAAGTAGATAGATTCTGAGGAGCCCTTTAATGCCAAAATAAAGGGTATAGATTTGAAGAAATGAAAATGGCTCTCAAGAAGATGAAGAAGGATGGATTGGACTAAGTATATATGGAGGAAATCTGCTCTACACAATTTAGAATTTGGTAAGGGATCTATTCACAACATAGGGGAGAAGGGGATGATATCAATAAATTGAAAGAAGGCATTAATGGTATTAATATCCAAAGAGTTCACTGAGAGGACATTAATAGATACCAACCCATATGCCTACTATCTCATAAACTCTTAATGAACATGATCTATAACCTATTTGAGGATATCCTCAAATGAATGAAAATGTGTGAAAGGAACAGGTAGGTTTCTGCATTTGAATAAGATCTTTTGTCGCAGAACATAAATTTACAATTGATTGGAAAAAGGAGAAAATGTCATATCCCACTGTGATTACTGTTGATGACAAAAAAAAATTGGTTTGTCAGAGCAAAATGCCTTTAAAAGTGCTCTCATGCAACAAAGTGTCTTCCATGCACATAAGATTTCAAAATATTACTTGGTAGATTCTTTGCATATAACAGACAGTTAATAAATACTTATTGCAGTGGGTTGAATTGAATTCTAACAACTGTTAAATACAATACAGAACAATGTATACTTAAATGTTTAATCATATGATGTAGGTTACAAGTGTGCCATGGATCAGATGAGAATGAGATCATTGAAGAGAAGTATGGGTGGTGGCAGAGGCAGCTGGGTGGTGCAGTGGATAGAGAACTGGCCTTAGAGGTCAGGAGCACCTGAGTTTAAAACCAGCCTTAGACACTACTAGCTGTGTGACCCTGGACAAGTCACTTAACCCTTTTTGCCTCAGTTTTCTCATATATAAAATGAGCTGGAGAAAGAAATGACAAACTGTTCCAGTATCTTTGTTAGGAAAAGCCCCCCGAATGGGGTCACAAAGGGTCAGATATGACTGAAAAACAATTGTACATGTCACAGAGGAAAGTATGTTGATATTGGAGTCATTTAACCTAGATTTGAATTCTGGTTCTGTTCATTATTATCGGTGTGATTTTAGGCAGGTCAATTGATCTCTCTGCCTCTTAGTTCCCTCATTTATAAACTTTCAATTGCTTTGAAAATTCGTAATTTTGCTTAAAATATCCACCATTTGGATCTAGACATCCTTGGGTGATGAAGATGTTTTCCTTTGAAAACTCAAATGACAAGAATTGGCTGGCATTTTCTTCAAGCACAGTAGTTGGGAAAGGGACCAAAATGAGTACTTCTGGGAAGGCTAGAAAGACACGAACAGGACTGAGAAGCTTCAGATATTCTAATTACAGAAAGTTGTTTTGAGAAATTCTGTAAGACAAAAGTAATGTCAGCAATTCTTTTTTTCTGGAGTTGTAAAGCGCATCTAAATCAATGGACATTTCTTAATAAAATTTCTGCCTCTTGCTAGTGTTCATGGGTTCTGTGGTCACTAAATAATAAGGGCTATTATCAAATGCAGAATTTATAATTTACAAATGTTGTTCAAACTCATTAAAACAGAAATCTCTCAACCAGATGTCACAGAAATGGAATTTTGTTGCTTCCCAATGTTCTTCCTTAATGAGGGCAGTTATATATTATTCAGAATTTAGAATCGACTTAACCCAATTATACCTTACTTAGTAGGACCAGCCTCTCTAAATTAGGAAGATTTGGGTTGCCTCGCCTGGAGTTCTGACTGGACCACACCCTGTGTTCTGCCCCTGTAATTTCTTGTTAACCATTGCAAGGCTTTCTGGGCAGGAGCATGGCTTGCCTTGCCTCAGTTAGGTCTTCTGGTTTAGGTGGGGATTCTTGCCAGTTCTTGACTGGATTCACCAAATTGGTGCCAACTGTTTGGTATGTTTTGCCTTAAGCAGTTCCTGTCACTTCCAGAATGATCTAAGGGTTTGATGGAGATAGAAGAAGTCAAGAGGTCAGAGAAATTTGCAAATTTAAAAGCAGAGTAGAATTGTTCATCTTCTTCCCTATAGGAAAGATCCCAGGACAATGACCCAGGTATATACATAGATAGATGATAGATAGAGAGATAGATAGATAGATATAGACATATAGATAACTTCCCAACATTATTGCTACATTAATTTTACTCTGAAATACACCTTGAAGTAGACATATGATTCTTTAATTAGGCAGGGTGGTTATTATATCCAATTGGTCAGATATATTCTATTTTTGTCCCAACTTCATGATCCCCTATCTATCTTCTTAAGTCGTAGATTCACACCAGACTGTACCTAGAAATTCTGACACCCAGGACAAATACCATAAGCAGCAAGAAAAGCATCTTCAAATCAACTTTTTAAGACAAAGTCAGTTGCGTAGGAGCCTGGTGACACAGACCTTGCACCTCAAAGCACAAGGTTTCATGGGGGGAGGAAAACTGAGACATCACTCCTTGGTGGGAAATGGAGACCAAGGAACATCACCAGATTGCTGCCATGAGGGGAGTGATTAGGAAAGAGATGGGTTAGGGAAGATCTCATCTGTGCTGCAGATTCTGGGAGAAGGAAATGAGTCATCTTGTAGTTTACTATTTTAAGTAATCGTTCTTGCTAAGTAGATAGTAGCCCAATTCTTTCTACATCCTGAAGCAGTGCAAGTGTTACTAGGGCAGAGAGAAACATGTTTGAAAACAAAAGTGGCATAAGGGAGGTTCTGCTGAAGATCATGGCATGAAAGGATAGAACTCAGCTCTCCCACTTATATTTCACAGGGCACCAGATTGAAAAATGATCAAGAAATTGAAAGAAATACATTATTAGTAAGGTCCTTCTGGTCCAGAATAGCTAAAAAAAATAGCCGGAAGCCATGAGCACTGAAATAGGGGTCCCTACTAGGAAAACCAGCAGGAACTAAACTGAGCAGCTTGAAAATCCACCTCAGGACCTTGACACTAAAGTCCACTGGTACTTTGAATTGTAAGATACTCTGGAGGAGGTGAAAACCAATGACAAGAGACCAGTATTATCAGGGCAAGACCAAAAAGCATAGGAATAAAAGAACCTTTTCTTAATGCGATTTTCTATCTAACATAACAGCAAGCATTGTGTGTAACTGATAGACACTTGAAGCCTTTCCCATAAGAACAGGAATAAAGTATCATCACTATTATTTGATGTAGCACTAGAAATGTTATAGAAATAAGAAAAGAAAAATAAATTGAAATAATCATAGTTAAAGAGGAAACTAAATTATTGGTTTTATAGATAATATCATGTCTACTCAGAGATTCATAGAGATTCAACTAAAAATAAATAAAAAATAATTCAGCAAAGTAGCAGGACATATAATAAACCTACAAAAATCACTAATATTCCTGTATTTTACCAACACAATCATACAGAGAATAAGAAATTCCATTCAATATAATTACAGAACATATAAAATATTTGAGAGTCTACCTATGAAGATACTCAGGATATGCCTACTACTACAAAATATTCTTTATAGAAATAAAGATATACCTAAATAATTGGAGAGATATTATTTGCTTGTGGTTGAGCCATACCAACATACTAAAAATTAAAATGTACCTACATTAATTTAATCTTTCAGTTCCATAACAATAAAACTACCAAAGCATAACTTTATAGAGCTAGAAAAAATAATAGCAAAATTGACATGGAGGAATGAAAGGAAGTAATGAAAAAAAAAAGAAGACAGAAAAGATAGCAAACCCGTTCCTATCTTATAGTGTAGTAATTATCAAAGCTATTTGGTACTGGTTAAAAACAGAAATGCTGACAAGTGGGACGCCTAGAAACACAAGGTCCAGAAGCAAATGAATTATATCTTAGCTTTATAAAGTTCTATAAACCCAAAGATCTTAACTACTGTGATAATGATTTGATAAAAACTGCAAGGAAAACTGGAAAGCAGTTTGGCAGAAATTAGGTATAGACCAGCATCTCACAATATATAACAAGATGTATGTGTTTGTCTTTTGTTGCCAAAGAAGATCATGCCATCAGAAAAAAAATGACATGACTTGTATTTGACTTTGTTTTGAGTGAGGGAGGGCTGTGCAGGTCACCAGTCTCACTTCTCCTCCAGAGCCATCTGGATCCAGTGACCAGATATTCATCAGGAAGACTGGAGATGACCCAGGATGAGGCAATTGAGGCTAAGTGACTTGCCCAAGGTCACACAGCTAGTGAGTGTCAAGTGCCTGAGGTGAGATTTGAACTCAGGTCCTCCTGACACCTGCACTGGTGCTCGATCCACTGCACCACCTAGCTGCCCCTATATAACAAGATAATATCCAAATGGATGCATGGCTTAGGCATAAAGGGTAACATAATAAACAAATTAGAGAATTAAGGAAGAAATCATCTTCCAGATCTATGGGTAAGAGAAAAGTTCATGACTAAATAAGGGTATTTTTATTATAAAAAATTTAAAAGGCTTTGTACAAATAAAACCAATGTTTTAGGATTAAAAATAAAAAGTTAGGATTAAAAGGGAAATAGGTAAGTGAGGGAAAAATCTTTGAGACAAGCCTCTCTGAGGAAGTTTTGATATCCAAAATATAAAGGGAATTGAGCCAGCAGGTGCTCAGCTGAAATACGTATTGGATTGGTTAGAAATCCATGTTAGTACTTGGACAAGGCAATCTCCAGAAGAGCATTATTACTATTGTTCTATAAGAAACAAGGAAATAGATGATTAAAAAAAAAACATGGAGACACACAAACTGGTACAGAATGAAGTTAACAGAACCCAAAGAATAATTTACAGTACTAATACTAAGACCACTCATAATAGGAAGCATTTTTCTAGTGCCTTAAGGTTTGTAAAGTTCTTGACAAACATTATTTCCTTTAATCTTCACAATAAACTCTGCTATTATTATCTCCATCTTACAGATAGGGAAACTGAAGCTGAAAAAGTTAAGTGACTTGCCCAGAGTCACACAGCCAATAAAGGTATGAAGTAATATTTGAACTCAAGACTTCCCAACTTCAGGCCCAACACTATATCCTCTTTGTCATCATACTATAACATCAATATTATAAAAATAAATAATTTTTAAAATTAATTCTTTTTAATTGGCAAAAAGTCCTTTTCTCTTTTCTATCCATCCACTTATTGAGAATGGGAAAAAAAACTTATTACAAACATAGAGAATCAAACAAAACTAATTTACTCATTATTCACGTCTAAAAGAAAAGATATACACACATACAAAAACACATGTTTTATTCTGTATTCACCTCTTTATCAGGAGGTGGGTGGCATGTTTCATCACCTGTCCTTTGGAATCATGATTGGTCTCCAAGCTGATTAGAGTTCTTAAGACTTTCTAAGTTGTTTGTCTCTATATTGGCACTGGTTCTGTTCCCTTTCCAGCAGTTCATCCTCAGGGTTTCTCTGAAAACATCCCCTTCTTTCTTACATCATGACTGTACTCCCTCCTGTTCATGTACTACGACCCAGTTAGCCATTCCCCAATGATGGGCACCAGATAGGGTTCTAATTCTTTTTCATCTCAGAAAGAACTTTAAATATTTTTGTAAATCTTTAGTTAGAGTCTGTTTTGTTTAGGATTAATTCCTCTTTTCATCTACCTTCCTTCACCTTTTAATCTTCCTTTTCCCTTCTCTTTCTTTTCTGTTGTTGAGTGGAATGTATTTCTGTATTCAACTTTGTGTATGTGTGCTTTCTTCTATCCTTTGGTCACCAGTTTAGAAGAGAGTGAGATTCAAGTGCCAGCCTTTTCCCTCATTCCTTGTTTATGTAGATATCTACTTACATGAAATAAAATTTCCTAATTTTTCATTTTCCTTCCCATTTCCCACACCAAGTATATTCCTTTGCTTTTCTTTTTTATTTTTCTTTTAAGATCATCAATACATAACAGAACCACACGAAGGTCCTCAGTCTATTTAGATGCCCTCTCTGACCCCTGATGATGAGAAGATTCAGAGGGGACACACACATCGTCTTCCTGTATTAGAATGTAAGTAGTTTTTTTTCTTCTTTAGTTCTTTATCATCGTTCTTTCATGCTTAGCTTTTTTATGTTGTTCCTAACACTTAAATTTGAACCTCAAAGTTTCTATTCAGCTCTGGCCTTTTCATCAGGAATGCTTAGAAGTTCTCTATTTCAAAAAAATGAACACTTGAAGACTTTTATAAATTAATCATCATTCATGATATTAGAAGACCAGTGATGAAACATGCTATCCACGACAGAGATGGATTTGGGATGTAAATAAGATAGACAGCTAGGTGGTTCAGTACATAGCTGACCTGGCCTGGCACCAAATCTGGTCTTAGCTGTGTGACCCTGGGCAAGTCACTTAATCCTGTTTGCCTCAGTTCCCTCATCTGTAAAATGAGTTGCAGAAGCAAATGGCAAACTCCTGTAGTATCATTGCCCCCCCCCCAAAAAAAAAGCAAAACAAAAAACCCAAATTTGGTCATAAAAAGTCAGAAACAACTGAGCAACAATTTCAGTATACAGCCATTGAGAGAATTTGTTTTGCCTAACTGTACCTATTTGTTATAATGAATTTGTTTTTCTTTTCTTTTTTCATGGGGTGAGATTTAGAGGGAGAGAAAGTAGATTTCTGTGGGTTTTTTTTTTAATAATTAGGGAGAGAGAAAGATATGGAATATAGCATGCATTTTCATATAAGGTCACCATATTATTAGTTTTATTTAATTGTTTTACTTTATTACAAGAGATTTCCGAAGGAGCGCTATAAATGTGAAAATATTTTTAAAATCAAAATAAAGCATTTATCAATAAAACTTTAGAAAAATATTTTCCTTCAGGAACACCTGGTTACAGCTTCTTGATTTTTTCTCTTCTCTTTTCTTTTTCACCTGCCACTATCACAGAACTAGATACTTTTTACCTCAAGCAGGGCAAGGAAGGTAACTAGACATTTCTAGTGTAGGGTCTGCTGTTTTTTCCTTCCCTAAACTGCCTTTCCTCGAAATCTCCAAGGTCCCATAAGGGCGTAGTCTCCGGGAGGGGAGATTATGGATTTAGACACTTGGATTTTATGAAGTGCACCTGATTTTGTTGCTTTGTAATTCATTTTGATTGCTAATTATCACTTTAGCAAAGAAATACTGGGAAATTATGGTAATGGACAGAAAAAAAATCTGTTCCTTAAATATAGAGTCAAGTTCAAATATTGAACATTTACAGCACTTTCAACTTAAAAAGAAAAAAGAAACATATTCCAGGATAATCTCAAAAAAGAAAAGGCCCTCAAACCAATTTTTAATGCTTTAGTTCAAATCCTTAGCCTTTGTGGAAGCCGGAGGAAATGCCTGAGTTAATTCACATTCTTGGCCACTAGATGTCCCTATACACTCTTTGCAAGACCATAATGTGGAATTAGGCTGAAGATCACATCCTCAATTAATTAAACCCTTCTGCTTTTCTTCCCTCCTAAAAGGCTGTTTGTAATTCGTTGGTTTCAAAGCAAAATAGCAGTAATATCAAATCCATAGAAGTCTATTCAATTATATAAGACTTTTTCACTAGAAACTAGATGAGTTATAGATGCTATTAGCATAAAGAAAAGAACAGTGAATTAATATTAAAGCCTGTAGTTATTTCACAGCATATTCTGCCTCCCCTGCCCTCCTTTCCTTCCTCAACCCCCATGCACACCAGGGTGTATTGCTTTATTATGCCAGTGTGGAACAAGGCAATAGGCAATTCTATGGAACTCCCAGGGAAGGGACCTTCTTTATCCTGGCTCTAGTAACAGTACCTAATTCTGATAATGCAGGCAATTTAATATGTATATTTAATCTCTTTGCTTAGCAGTTTAATTGAGCAAAATTTTCAGGCACCTACTATGTGTAAACACTTTAAGGAGGAGCTGCAGAGAAAGATGTTGGGGATAAAAGATAAAATGAAAAGACAGACATAACCATGTCCTCAAGGAGCTTGGATTCCAATGGAAGAAATAAAAGAGAAACAGCTACACTGCAAAGCACAGTGGGATGCATGCATCAGAAAAGTATTAAATGTTATGAGAGATTTGGGGAGGGAGAGAAGTCTTGAGGGGGAAGGGCAGAGGTCTGGTCAGTGCATGATGATGGTCTACATAGATTTGCAGTTTTCTTGGCATTAGTCTTCTCTCTGATGGCAGATGGTGACCTAAGCAGGCCTTTCTTATCTGTATTTTGTCATTCATTTATCCAATAAGCATTTATTAAATACCTACCGTGTGCTAAGTGCAGTTAGGTGGCACAGCGGGTAGAGCGCTGGACTTGGAATCAGAAAGACGGGTCTTCCCATGTTCAAATCCAGCCTCAGACGCTTCCTAGCTGTGTGACCCTGGGCAAGTCACTCAACCCAGTTTGCCTCCATTCTCTTATCTGTAAAATGAGCTGGAGAAGGAAGTGGCAAAGCACTCCAGTATCTTTGCCAAGAAAACCTCAAATGGAGTTTAAAAGGGTGAGATTGAGCAACAAATATGCTAAGCACTGTGCTAGATGCTAGGGATATGAAAACAAAAAAAAAAACAAAATAGTTCCTGCTCTCAGGGAGCTTATGTTCCGTTGAAGGAATACAGTGTGTACACACATACACACACACATTTTATATATATATATATATATATATATTTCTATAAATTATTCAATAGATTGTGGATCCACCCAATGCCCTGGAAGATGGATTGCTGAACTAGAATTATATCTATCTGCCTTCTTAAATATTATTAGTCTAGGGGATATAATTTTCAGATTCTATCTAAACTTGTGATCTCTATTCATCAGTGGGAATGAAGGCCCCAAGCTTTATGTCCACGACTTGACTCCCTTTCTACCAAAGAGCAGTTCCACAATGAACACATGTAGAAAATAGCAGAGAAAGCCATTTGTCCAAGTCGATATCAAAACAGAAATCAGAGAGAAAGTATACGTAGGAGAATATATAGCAGACAATATAGAGTAAAGGAGCTCTTCCATTGGGAGTGAGGTAAGAACTCAATAGTGACAGACAGACAGAGAGAAGGGAGGGGGAGGAGGAGGAGGAAGAGAGAGAGAGAGACAGACAGAGAAATCTCACTCAAGGACAAATTCCCTGAAGACTAAAGTACAGTAAGCTGGGGACAGAGACACATGATAGAGACTGCCAGCTCCTCTCATGTCAGTTTTCCCCCAGTCTTATTCTCTCCTCAACAGCAAACTGAAATGGGATTGGTATAGTTGTGATGACAAGCAAAAGAGTATCTTTTGCTACTTTTGTTTTAGCATAATCAAGTGCTTTTGATTAAATATTGCCTTTATCAATCAAGAGTCTTTACTGGGAGTAAAGTACAGAAACGAGTTTCTTTAACTAGAAACAACATATGTATTTGTATTGTTAATTATTTTAAAGTGATTAAAGATCTTCCCCATCCATTAATGGGCCTGCCCATTAAAGGAGTTTGATCAGGGAAGATTTGCCAGAAGGCCCAAGCCTTTTGTCAATGAAGCATTGGTTCTCAAGGGTTGTGATGCCCTTTGACTCTAAAAAAGGCATATATATTCTGAGTTGAGGTTTTACTTTGAGGCTTACTGAAGTGCTGTTTGGCTAGAAGAGGACTCTGGGAAGCCACTAAGGAGCTACCCTGGCTTTGAAAACCCTGACGTCTGTGCTTTCCTCTCTGGTAACCATGGTCAGACAGTTGGACCTGTCTGTTGAATTATGATCAGGCAGAGTAAGCCATGTTTGTTGATCTTTGATATTTCTATATTTTCTTTGAAATTCAGAGTGCTGACTCCCCCGAACTAGGTGAATGAAATATGTGCTTGGTTAAAGGAATGATATATGTGCTTACTAAAGTGATTGTTAACCCCTCAAAAGTTGCCTTTCCTTTTATGAATGCAGACCTGTGATAGCATGTATGTCAGGATGCTGTTACAATCTTCCAATTCAAAGTTGGAAACCAGAAGTACCTGAAGCAACTACAGAACCTGAAAAGAATGAAGAGACTGAAAGAATCTGCAGAGAACATAGAGACCGAAGCTCTCCTCTCTCTTGCTCTCACTGACTCAGCCCTATCCCTTATACAGGCAGGACATTGATCTCCAACAGTAAGAAGAAAGTCTCAAACCAATGAGCTTTGGGGTTTGAGTTACCTTTGTGTCCAATAATATTCCCAGCACAATATAAGGATTAAAAAGATAGGCATTATTGAGGCTCTGTGTAACTTCTCAAATATGATCTAGCCAAACTCCTCCTCTTCATTCGAGACCCAGCTCAATGCCCATCTGCAGTGTCTGTTCAAGGTACATTAATGAGTCCATTCCATTGCATGTCAGAGTCTAGGCAGCATGTGGTTTTCATCCACATTTCTTTCCAGTATGAATGGTTAAACTAATTTCTTTCCCATTATCGTAAAATAAGTAGGATCAGTATTGTTATTTATATTAAAAAATTTAAAACTAAGAGTGTAAATGTATGCAAATAAATTTATATATAACAATATAAATAAATAAAACTGTATAAAGAAGAATTTAAAACTAAGAGTTCAGTGACTTGCCCAAGGTCACACCAAAGATAGTTGTAGAAAGAATACTGGATTTGGAGTCAGAAGACTTGTGTCTGAATTCTGACTTTATTGATTCATATGACCCTGGGTAAATCATCTAATTCAATTTAGCATTTATTAAGATAATTTTATTATTCAGTCATTCATGTGCTTCATGACTCTGTGGACCATAGCATGTCTTTGTGTTCTCCATACTCTCCATGGGGTTTTCTTGGCAAAGACACTGTAGTATCCATTTCCTTCTTCAGCGGATCACCTTTTATCGGAACTCTCCACTATGATCTGTCCATCTTGGCAACTTTGCACAGCGTAGCTCAGTTTCGTTGAGCTACCCAAGCCCCTCTACTACAAGGCGGTGATTCAGGAAGGCTATTAAAAGACCACTATGTGCTTATTCTTTCTGGTTCATTTACTCTATCTCTAAAAGGGGAAGATTAGAATAGATTTCCAGTAAGGTTCTTACTAGCTAACTCTAAATCCCATGATTCTACATCTTTTATGTGGCAGAGCTAAAATTCAGTCACGTTATTCTGATTCTACACCCAAAGTTCTTTCTACTCCTGGGTCAAGGTTCATGGAGGAAGGCCCCAAGTTGGACCTTAAAGGAAGAGAAGGATTACAACAAGCAAAGATGAAAAGACCACATAAAATATAAACCATCATGTCCAGGAAAGGGATTTATGGAAAAGTTGTACAAGTTTCCAAGCTTGGCCTTGGCATCCTCCCCTCCATTTACACTTCTTTGACTCCAGAAAGAAAATGTTATACTATAGTGAATAGGTAATTTTCACAGACTTTCACTTTCTCCCCAATTAATCCTATGGACATACTGATTAATCTATTGGGTCATAGACTCCAGTTCCATCTCTGTAAGATAGTGACTCTTTGGGGATATTTGGGGTGCTCCTTTCCTGGGTCTAATTTCTATTTTCTTTTTTTTTATTTCCTGACAGCCTTAATACATTGTGCTGAATTGCAATGATGCTTGGTTGTTCTTTGAAAGGGTTATTCTCATAGCCTTTGCCATCATTCTTCTAGACATGAAGGCACAACTTTCAAGGGTTTTCAAGACCTTTAGCTGAAATTGAAGACCAGGGACACAGAACAGGTTTGGATTTCTCTTTAACATTATTTACTTGCAGGACTGGTTTTGAAAAAGCACACCACAGAAGTTCCCTTTTCCCAATAAATAAATTAATAAAATAAATGTAATAATTAAATGTATGTAAATAAAATTTATATATAACAATATAAATAAATAAAATTCTGTAGAGTAATATAATAAATGATATGCAATAATAAATATACAATATAATCAATATAAATAAAATTTTATCTTAAAATAGTCAATAAAATAGAATTAAAATTAATAAAATAATAAATATTATTAATAAAATAAATGCAAATTGATAAACTGATGAAATTAATTCCTGATTAATAAATTAATAGCAGTTTATGCTTCCACAATGCATTTGAATAAATAGAAGCATTATTATCCTCATTTGATGAATAAGGAAACTGAGAGTCAAAGATGTTAAATAGCTTGCCTAGTTAAGAGTAAATTATTAGTAGCAGAGCCAGGACACTCACCCTGTACTCTTCACTTGAGAACATTGCTCCCATGAAGTTGGATGGGATCTTCAATCTCGACATTCATTTTTCTTTCTTTTTTCTCTTGCGTGTGTTTTCTTTCAACAGATAGGTTTAGTTACAGGTTGAAGGTCCCTTCTAACTTTAATGAGCCGTGGACCTGCATTCAACTGAAGGAGACTCATTATCAAAAGCAGGTGTTGCAGTATGGGCATGAGGCAACTGGTCACTGTCGTAGGGAGACTGTCCAAGGACCACATGGTCAATGGAATGAAGGGTATCCTGTTGAACAACTACTTGGTTAGAATGGCAGAAAGGAAAGAAGCAGAGAGAAGAGAGAGAGAGAGAGAGAGACAAAGAGAAAGAGGACAGAGAGAGAGAGACAGAGAGAAAGAGAGAGAGAGGATAGGAAACAAGCAGGAGTGAACAAGATCTGGAGGGGCTTGTTTGATGTGGAGAGAAATCTAAAGTGGGTACTTGGTTCCTAAAGAAAAAAAAATAGTGGAAGTCAAGCTTGAGTCCCATTTCTTTTCTATTTACTTTACACTTCCTGGGCAGTTTGCCCACCCCCTCTTCACATTTTGAAAGAATAATTTATTACATACTGAGCTATCCACCACCCACTTCCTCACTCCATATGAATTCTGCCCACTGGCTTCTAGTCTGCAAAAGTCAAAGAGAACAGAGAATAATTAGCATTTAT
This sequence comes from Bettongia penicillata ogilbyi, assembly GCA_023548195.1. Classification (NCBI taxonomy): domain Eukaryota; kingdom Metazoa; phylum Chordata; class Mammalia; order Diprotodontia; family Potoroidae; genus Bettongia; species Bettongia penicillata. The sequence continues at coordinate 4,049,364 of JAJHZJ010000808.1, read as the reverse complement.
TATTCAGTGACCATGAGTTTGCTATTAGTCAGCTTTGTAGATAGGGTCCTTTTCCTTCTAAAGATTCAATACTTCAAACCAAAATAACTGCTACTGGCTCCCCAGTGGGGTCACCTTGGATTTACAGATATTTGCTGGAAAATGGTTAAAAGCCTAAGCTCAGCTTCCCTCTAGTTTTCCCAATGCATCTGTGAGGATGGCTGAGCCTTAGGAGCTCTGTGCGGCTGATCTTAATTAACTGCACCCTCCTTGTGCTGTGAATACTTCTCTAGAGGGCAGAAAATTAAACACATAGGTGTAAAGAAGCAGACTACATTTTTGAAACTCAGAAAAGAGAGAGGGCCAATAGAATGGAAATCCTGATGGGAGTCATTCATCAAGTGAAATTGGATGCTAATTTTGAATCCGAATCACCTGACCATTTCTCATAGCTATTACTTCTGTGTGGTCATGAGTATGAGCACCTACAGAAGAGAAACCAGCAAGATAATTTATCGTGGATGGTACCCTTGGGGCCGTAGAATAAATGCAATTGATTCAACAAACTTTTACTAAACAAACTAAAACAAAAACCTTGACTCTGAGACCTGCCATAGACCCAAGCAGGAGCTTAATGTTCTGCCAGGACTGCCAGCTCACTGTGAGCAGCTCATTCCCTGCCCTTCTCTTCCTCCATCCATCATTCAAGAGTAAATAAATAAGCCAGTCAAATAGACCAATCAGAGATGTACAAGAAAGGAATACTCAGTTGGGTTGCTACATTTTTTTTAGTGCTTATTATTAGAACTTGAACTGTTTTCATCCCAGACTCCTCCCCATATCTTTAGGGAAAGAAACTTGGTTCTAAATAGATAGCCTCACTTCTTCCTCTCTGTTCCCCTTTCCTTTCAACCAGATACACACACACACACACACACACACACCCCTAAAAAACCCCAACAAATCTAAAATCTTTTCCTTCAGTTCTAGTGTTAGGGAATTATATGGTAAAAGTAATTTAATGAAGACATTAGCCATTTTTATGTTGTGGACTCCCTCTCAGGATGTTTTTTAAATGCATAAATTTTAAATGCGTAAAGGAAGCCAATTATATTAAAATACAGTTATTAAAAATTTTAAAAGACAAGTTCTCATATACAAAGTTAAAGACCGTTGACTAGAGTGTGAACACAGAATCCCTTTCCCTTTGAATTTTAAAATAGGAGGCAATGAACAATACAAGCTAGCAACTGTATCAAGTTTTAAGGTTTGAAAATTCTTTACAAATATTATTACATTTTGTTCTCATAAAAATCTTGGGAGACAGGTGTTGTTATTATCACTACTATACAAATGAGGAAACCAAGGTAGATAGAGGTTAAGTGAAGTGCCCATAATCGAACAGTAGCTGTCTTAAGGCAGGATTTGAATTCAGGTTTTTCTAACTCCATTTCCAGCACTCTATCTACCTACTCTGTCATCTAGCTGCCCAAATGAACTTTTAATTAGTGGGATGAGGTAGGGAGAAATAGAGAGAAAAGAAATATTTTTAAACAGGTTTCTTCTGGGGATCTACTTCTCTTAACCCTTCCCTGCCTAAAAAAAAAAAAAAAAAAAAAAAAAAAAGAGGCTTTTGCTCTCTCCCATCTAAGGAAACCCTTCCTAGGCCTCATCACCAAATGTCTGTTTTGCAGTTTTTTTCCTCTGAAACTTCAGGGCAAAGGTAATAAACACTTTAATCATTGCTTAAAAGGCTGGTCAAATACCTATTTGGTTCTTATTCTTTTTTAATTGCAAAATGAACAGGCCACTTGGAGAAATCCAAGGACTTGTGAAATATTTATGCTTTGATTTATTATTCCTTTCATCTCTGTTAGAAAGTACAGTAATCACCAAGGCCCCACAAAATGCACTGTTGGCTTTAGATCAAAACCTCCTGGCCCCTGCACAAATTAGTACAAGATTAGTCTCTCCCATAGCTTAGACAAGACCTCAATCCAAGCCGGGCTCCATCACATAACACAAAGGGTTTCTTCTCCATGTGCTTTTCTCTCAGAGTTAAACACCTCTGGCTCTTGGGGGGATGTATAATAACAGGAAAGAGTTCATGTGATGATGGCGATCTTTTCAGTCTCTTGCTAGAGTCAACAGGCAACATTTTAAAACCTGATTTTGGCTGAATTCATAGCAAGGGTCCAGGCCTTTATGCATAGCTGGGCCTAGAGGTCCAGAGAGTGAAAAAGAGAGGAGAGATGGGGAAGGACAAAAAGAGGAAAAGAAGGAAGGAGAAAGGAAATGGTAAGAGAGGAAAAGAGGCAAAGAGACTCCCTTTGGAGAGGAAGAAGACAGGAAAAGAGATAGGAAGCGGGAAAGAGAGAGGAAAATAAGGAGAAAGAAAAGAGGAATGGGACAGAAAGAGAAAATAGGGAGAGAGAAAGGGATAGGAAGAGGGAAAGAGGGAAAGAGAGAGGAAAATAAGGAGAAAGAAAAGAGGACTTTGACAGAAAGAGAAAAGAGGGAGAGAGAAAGGGAGAGGGAACAAGGAAAGAAGAGAGGGAGAAGGGAAAAGAGATGAGAAAAGAGGAAAGGAGAGAGAAAGAGGGAAGGAGGGAAAAGAGAAAGGAAGAAGATAATGAAAGAAGAGAGAGAAAAATGGGAAAGGAGAGAGGGAGAGAAAGGAAAGTAATTAGGAAGGAATAGAGGGAGGGAGGAAGAGAGGGGGAAAAGGAGGGAAAGGGGAGAAAGAAAGGAAAAGAATTATGGAAAGAAGGAAGGAAGGAGGGAGGAAATGAAAGAGAGGGAAAACATCTATCATGAAATAATGTTCTGTCCTAAATTACTTCCTGAGTCTGGGTGAGATTGAGAGTATCTGGATTTCCCAGTGAGATTTAAATATTTTCCGAGAGCTTTTGTCGTTGCAAAGGACCAGCATTTAATATCTAATTCCCTTCTCACTACTGAGCAAAGAGAGGGGAATGAGTGAGAGATTTATTAGGGAAGGATTAGAAAAGGGACATAGGAATACAGAAACAGACCCCGTCTATAGTCCCATCCTTCCCAACCTTAATTTTCCCTTCTCCTTTTCCCAAGTATTTAACCTTAGGTCTTCACTGAGATCTTCTTCACATAGGGTTCCTAAAAGCAGTACTGCAAATGAATGGTGCAATTGATAAATCACTGGAGCTGGAATCAAGAAGATCTATATTCACATTTAGCTGTGTGATCCCAGGCTCATCATTTAGCTCCTATCTAAGTTTCCTTACCTGTAAAATAAGGATAATAGCACTTATCTCCTAAGGTTGCTGTGAAGGTAAAATGAGATAACATTTGTTAATTGCTTACATAAATATTACATAGGTGTTAGTTCGTAACAACTATAGTAATGTATATAAAAGTCTAGAGCATTTTCAATTTTTTGAAATCTGAATTTAAAAACACAAAGAAATCATAAGGAAAACTCCTTGTATAAAGCAGAACTGAAAAGGAGGATTATATGTGATGCCACAAATCTCTATTGCATATACCTTGATTTATTTTTTAAAGTATAAATTTAAGTATAAATTCATCATATTACTTTAAAAGCTGTACTGCTTGTCTGTTTCCTTCTGAACTGCCTACTGTTCTCATCTGTACGATTAAAAAATGCTTCAATAAGTCTTCTTTCTTTTTTTTAACCTTTTTGGAAACACTTAACCTTCATTTCTCTTTTCAACCATTTTTGGAAACATTAACAGTCATTCCCCTCTCCTCCTCAAATCCCCCTAGAACAAAACAAGAAAAACTCAATCCTATTACAGATAAACATAGACACATTTGCCATATCCAAAAATGTTATATCTCATTCTGCACGTTGAGTCTCTGTCAAGAGGTGGGTGGTGTGCTTTATTATCCAGATTCCTAATCCATCATCCACATTTCTAATTGAACTGACTCAGTTTATACAAGTCTTCCCAGGTTTCTACAGAGAATTTTCCAACAACTCATATGAATAATATTATTCCCATTTTTTAATGAGGAAGATAGATGAGGAAAGTTAGTCAGTGAATTTTTGAGTGACTTGCCCTACTACTATAAGTATATTTATTCCTCCTGTAAAGGAATCATCTTCAGGATACATTGTGACTCCTTTGTTTTATTCCTTTATCATGTAAACGTAAGAATTGTCACATCTGGAAAGAATCAGAGTGTATCCTAGCCCATCCTGCTGCTGGCATTGAGGGATGTTTGAGAGAATACAGTTGTTCTTGAAGCTGTGAAATAGTACCACCATTTTGCAAAGCAATCTGGAACGATGCAAATAATGTGTCTAAAATGTCCATACTCTTTGAACCAGAGATTTCATTACTGACTCCATTATACCCCAAGGAAGTCACTGATAAAAAAAAAAATTCCCAGGTACTCCAAAATGTTTATAGCAGAACTTTTTGTGATAGCAAAGAATTGAGAATAAAGATGCCCATCAACTGGTGAATGGCTATACAAATTGTGGCAGTTAGGTGTAATGAATACTACTGTGCTGTAAGAAATGATGTGTGTATGATGAATACAGAGGCTCATGGAAAAATCTATGTGAACTGATATAGAGGGAAGAAAGCAGAGCCAAAGAAATAATACACACAGAAACTGCAGTAATGCAAATGGAAAGAAGGAAACACCAAAAAACCTAAAGTGAATGTCACAAAATTATAAAGAATGAGCAGGACTCGAATAGATAGAAGACACCCCGAATCTACCCCTTTGTGGAGGCGGGAGGCCCGCAGCTGTTAAATGTTGCACATATTTTCGGACTTCATCAATGTATTAATCAGGTGTGCTTATTTTATTTTATTTTATTTTTGCTCCTTAAAAAATACAATCTGTCATATAGAAAGGCTTTCTAAGAGAGAGAGGAGGAGGAATAGTATAAATGTGGTGATATAGGAAGAAAAAATAAAATTTGTTTTAAAAAAAAGTTATGGATATGACCTAAAGCAGGAGTGAAGAACCTTGAGCCTCAAGGCCATATGTGGCCCTCTAGGTCCTCAAGTGCAGCCCTTTGACTGAATTAAAACTTCACAAAACAAATCCCCTTCATAAAAGGATTTGTTTTATAAAACTTGGGCTCAGTCAAAACGCTGCACCCAAGGACCTAGAAGGTCACATGTGGCCTCGAGGCCACAGGTTCTCCAACCCTGAAAAGCAACATCTTTTCCCCATGTCTACTACTAGGATCCAAAGTTTTCCAGGATTTGATTGTGTGTCTATCCACTCCACCCCTATTCTTTATTGTTTTATAGATTCTGAAGCAATTCTTCCTCAGAATTCATCTATCCTGAGCTTTCATCTTTTCAGCTTAATGCTACCTTGCCTGACTAGTTTGTCCTTAATGAAATGTAGTTTAACAATGAACCTAAGTAATTCCAACTTGTTTTTATACAATCATAGGAATGTCAATGATAGTTGGAAAAACAAAATGCAAAACAATGCATATCTGAGGGAAAACTCCTTATATCTTATACTATTTGAACAGATTTTTCTTTGAATTGCCTGTAAACACTCACACACACACACAAATACACACACTTTCCTGCTTTAATTGTCTGTACTACATATCATAGCTTGGTGGCACAATGGACAAAACACTGGACTTGTCGTCAGGGAGGCGAATTCAAATTCAGCCTCAGATATTTAATAACTGTGCAACTCCATACAAGTCAATTTCTGTTTGCCTCAATTTCTTTATTTGTAAAATGGGGATAATAACAGCACTTGCCTCCCAGGGTTGTTGTGAGGATAAAATGAGATTATATTTATAAAATGTTTTGCAAACCTGAAATGCTAACTAAATTCTAGATGTTACTATTTTTTTAATTAACAAAAAGACTACTCTCTTTTCCTCTGACTTTCCCCCAACCAGAAAAACATAAACGAAAATATCTTTTAACACAAATACTTAGTCAAGCAAAATAGATTCCCAACATCATCCACATCCAAAAAATATTTGTTGCAATCTGAGTCTACTACCTTTCTGTCAGGAGGGAAGGAGCACATTTCATCATTCTCCTAAATCTTTTCAAAGCAGGTGTTTCTTCACTCTAAGTTTGTTTTTCTAGACTCCGATGTATGCCTTTACCTTGTTAATGTAGCCAATCAGAATAGAATAACATTTCCTTTGAGCTTGTTGCTTTTCTGTATAGAAGAAACTCTGTAAGAAATTCTCTTGAGTTCATATTCAGAAATATCTCTGTGAATGTCCCTTGAATTGCATCTAAAAACCTTGTTGACTAGCAATTGTCTCAGAGTTTTTCTTTTAGATACTATTACACCAGACTCTCTAACTAGAGGAAGCCAAGACTCCTGAGACCGTAGACAAGTCCTAGGGTTGACCCAACCAGGGCCTCAGGCACCAATGGCAACTCCACCAAACTTGCCACAGAAGGAATCCATTCTTCACAAAGGATCCTAGGCACTGTTAGGAAACTAGTCATCAGCCAAGGGCAGGAGCAGGGGAGAGAGCACATACTAGCAGTAGACTAGGTCAGGCTGAGCACAAGCCAGGCCATCAGCTTGCATCAGAGATGTGTGTGTTTGTCATAGCAGAAGTGAGAAGGATAAGGCTCAAGGCAGATATAAATAATAGGTCAGGTACTGAGAAACAGGACTCTTGTTTATTGGCTAAGAGAAAACTTCAGGCAGATAGCTCCTCAGGAGATGGTTGTTCTATAGTGTCAAAGGTCAGACTGAAATTTCATCTTTAAATGCCTACACACACTAGGTGGTCTTCACCCTCTTTCTGGAACTCTCTGGTGATCAGTGACCCTAGTCCTTTAGAGTCAAGTTTATTTCTCATAGCATCAGGGGCTCATTTTACTCTCTGAAGAACAATAAGTCTTTGCATCAGATGGAAGGGCTTCTGTCTCCTGGCTTGATCAGACACTTTTCCAGAGGTTGCCCAAAACTGAGGAAAATGTGTTGTAGAGCAGAAAAAGCCTTGCACTAGTAATCAAGGGAATTGGGTTCTAGTCTTCGTGTTTCCACTTATTAACCTTGGCCAGATCTCTAGGATTTCCATTTCCTTAGCTAGGCCACTGTTTGGCATAGTGGATAGAATACTGGGCCTGAAGTCAAGAAGATTCGAGTTCAAATCTGGCCCCAGACACTTATTAGCTCTGTAACCTTGGGCAAGGCATTCTGGTTTCCTCCTCTGTGAAATGGAGATAATAATAGCACCCGCCTTCTCGGGTTTGTTGTGCGGATCAAATGAAATAATAATTATAAAGCATTTAGCACAGTGCCTGCGCCATAACTGGGGCTTAATAGATGTATTTTTCTCTGTTCCGCCCCCACCTCCCTCTCCCTCTCAGCTCTAGACCTCTGTCAATATTTGTGAATAAGCAGCATTCTTTAAGGAGTTGAGCTCTTTAAATGCTTCCAAATAAGTACTTTTTAAAGGTTGCAACTGGAAGTTAGGGATGAATGATATAGATGAATATGGCTACTCTAAAAATAATCCTGGTTCCAAAAACTGAAAAAATCCCCAGCTCCTCACGGGAAAGACCCCTTTATCGGTAAAAGCTTTTTCTTGTGTCTGGGCCACCACAAGATGAGGGTTCTCAGCCTCAGACACTTGGAGGCTGGCTTCAGTTGCTTCCTGTCCTGGCGGTTTCAGATCAACAATTCTCGTACTACTATAGGATGTCAACCCAGAATTACAGCAGTCTGAGGTGTTTCATGTCTGCCCAAACCGCCTAGCTTTGTAAGCAAGTGGAGAAATAATGCAGGTCCACGAACTAAGGAAACCCTTTCCTGTTAGTTCCTGCAGGAGTGGGCTTCCTTCGAGGATCTCAGAGCTGAAAGTCACCAGGATCAAGATTTCTTGCTTTTTGAATCAGCAGGGAGTGACTTTAATTAATTTTTAAGGACCCATAAAGGAAAAAAAATGGGGTGAAGGGAGGACCTGGATGGTTTTTTGTTTGTTTTATAGTTCAAAGGATTGACTCTCTGGGGCCCAGAAAGAGTTGTATGGAATAATAATCTGACTTCCTCATTTTAAGGATTCCTCTCATCTGTACAGAGGTAGTCGACCAGAGGGACCAGCCATGATCTCAAAGCCAAGAAACCCTTGGTTCAGACCTATTTCTGACACATACTGGTCATATGACCTGGGTAAGTCAAGCAAACTCTCAGTGATCTAGGCTCAATGTGACAAACATTGCAGGCCTCAACACTCCAAGAGTGACTGAACAAAATTAAAATGTAATTGGGAAATATTGAATACGTCAGTAAAAATGCAATAAACTTGTTCAATTTTTTTGTTTTTGTTCAATTGTGTCTTCATGATCCCATGCGGGTTTTTTTTTCTTCTGTTTTTTTGACAAGGCAATCAGAGTTAAGTGACTTGCCCAGGGCCACACAGCTAATAAATGTCAAATATCTGAGATCAGATTTGAAGTCAAATTCTCACGACTGATATTTTATCCACTGTGACACCTAGCTGCCCCCATTTTGGGTTTTCTGGGCAAAGATGCTGAAGTGGTTTGCCATTTCCTTCTCCAACTCATTTTTCAGTTGAGGAAACTGAGGCAAACAGGGTTAAGTGACTTTCCCAGGGTCACATATCTAGTGTCTGAGGCCAGATTTGAACCCAGGAGGATCAGTCTTTCTAATTCTATTGCCTGCCCTCTATCCACTATGCTACCTCGCTGGCCCCACAAAAGAATCTTACCTACTTAACTATTGGATACTAGAGAATGATTCCACTCCTTCATTACCTCTTCCTTTTTAACATTGTTTTTTTCGTCTTAATTAAATGCTTTTGTTATTAGCTTAGTGTTCAATGTTAGTGTTAATGGTCTGAATAGGAACTAGGCCTGCCCGTGATTTGTATAACTAATTACCCACTATAGCCACAATGAACTTGGGAAAAAGTAGAGAGTGAGGTCTCCTTGTTACATTAGCTAAACATGAGTTCAAAGCAATCCAGAAGCAGTATAGGGTGATGTCTCTATCTCACTGTAAATATTGTCATTTGCCATTCACGTTCAGCAGGCAGTGCTTTCAAACACAAGGCATTCCAAAGGTCATTCAACTGACTTACATGGCTAGAACCAAGAACTAAGGAATGAATCTTAGGGTCAGAAGGGCTGCTTGAGGTCACATCAGTCCTTAACAAGAGGTCATCTGCCCCTGCCCTTGAAGAACTCCAAGGACAGTCAATTTGCTACTATACCCATGTCATTTTCAGATAGTTTTGATTTATAGGGTTGTATATTTGGATCTAGAAAAGATCTCACAGGTCATCTAATTCAACCACCTCGTTTTAAAGATAAGGAGACTGAGACCAGGAAGGTTAATAATCTTGCCCTAGAGTACAGGAATAGAAAATGTCAGAAATGGAACTTGAACCTATGTCTATTGATTTCAGGGCCAGAGCTCCTTGCACCTTTGTGTGACATGTAATTTTACTTTATTTTTCCCTTTTATTCTTAGATTTATTTCATTTTTCTACCTTTTGCTTTGATGTAACTGGTACTTCCCAACAAACCTCAAGGTGCAATCCCATCCCCATCAGGCACAGCTGGCAAATGTTAAGCCAACAAGCTAAACACATAATAATTAAAACAGCTGACATATATAACTTTTATATAGTTTTATATAACTAGTAAAGTACCACATACACGGTTGTATTTGATTCCCGCAACAATCCTTTGAGGCAAGCACTATTATTCTCATCTTTTAAGGCAAATTAAGGTAAGAGAAATCAAGGGACTTGTCTAAGCCAGCACATGTGCTTTGAGCTGTCAAGCACTTGCAGTGCCATGATACTGGACAAGAGAAAGAGGGAGAAGGAGCAAGGGAGAGGAAAAGAGAGGGAGAGAAGAGAGAAATAAGAGAGGAAAACAAAGACTGAGAGGTAGAACGAAATCAAGTTAGAGAGAGAAAGAGAGAAAGATAAAAAGAGAGACAGAGAAGAGTGACTGGGGGAGACACAGAGAGAGAAACAGAACCATAGAGAGAGGAGAGAGAAAAAGAGTCAGAGAGAGAGGAGAGAGAGAGAGAAAGAGAGAGAGAAAGGAGAAAGGGAGTCAGAAAGAGAAAGAGGGAAGAGTGAGGGGGAGAGCAAAGAGAGAAACAGAGAGAGAGAGAGAGAGAGGAGAGCAAAGAGGGAAACAGAGTCAGAGAGAGGGAGAGAGAGAAGAGAGATACTCTTTCGTTTTTAACCGATCCAGTGATCCCCCTCCACCTGCCTCTCTCATGTTTTTAAATATTAAAGGTTACATCATTTTAAAAAAACAGAGGAGAGAGGAAGTAGGCAGCCCCATGCTGCCGAGAAGCGCTGGTGTAGAGCTTCTGCAGTCTTCCTCATGGCGAATGCGTTGTCTCGTTGTTGCTTTCAAGGAGGGAGAAAGGAAAGAAGGAAGGAAGGGAAGGGAGGGAGGAGAAAAAAAGGGAAGGAAGAGAGGGAAGGAAAAAGAGACAGAAGGAAGGAAAGGAAGAAGGAAAGGAGGGAAGGAAGAGAGGGAAGGGAAAAAGAGACAGAAGGGAGGAAAGGAAGAAGGAAAGGAGAGAAGGAAGAAAGGAAAAAGGGAAAGAAGGAAGGCAAGAAGAGAGGGAGGGAGGAAACATTTTTTGAATGCTGACTATGTGCCAGGCCCTGGGCTCACAGCCTGCATTCAGGTGGAGGGAGCTGAAGGGGGGTGGGGTGGGGAGGGGCACGATTTTAAAGCCTACAAAGTCAGGAAGGGGCAGGGAGGGGGCTGAGGCTCTGGGAGGGGCTGGCCAAGGGATGCTGTGTGGTTGTCAGGCTTGGGAGAGGCTCCTGGGAGCTGAGGGAGGTTCCAGGCCTGATGGAAGAGTGAGGGGCACATTTTTGAAACCCAAAAGTCAGTCGTAGGCCAGGAGAGGAATTTTAAGTCAAAGTGCTCCAATAAAAATTCTTTCCTACATTTCTTCAATGACTCTACCTGCCACTTATTCCTCCCATTCTCTCCTGCTCCAAAAACCTTCTTTCTTTGTTTTTACATAAGCTTTCATCTTACCCTGCAGCCCAATGGCTAAAGAACCAAGCTAGAACTCTTCAGTCCAATAATTAGTAGTGAGGGGGTGTCATAGTGGGCAATGCTAGGCCTGCAGTCAGCATGACCTTAGTTTAAATCCAGCCTCAGACATTCCCTAGCTGTGTGACCCGGGGCAAGTCACTTACCCTCTGTCTGCTTTGCTTTCCTCATCTGTAAAATGGAAATAATAATAGCCCCGACCTCCCAGGGTCGTTGTGGGGATCCAATGAGATAATCATTACAAAGCAACATTTGGCCTGGCACATAGGAACTACTATGTAGGTATCCTATTATCTTTGTTACCTGAGTTCAAATCCAGCTTTAGACACTCATTAGCTACATGATCCCGGGCAAATCCCTTAGCCTCTGTCTACCTCGGCTTCCTCATCTATAAAATGGGGATAGCGATCAAACCTACCTCCCAAGGTTGTTGTGATGGTCAACTGAGATAACATTTGTGAACCCCAAAGCTCTGTATTGGGGTTCCTCAAAGTCCTAGGGTAGCCTTAATATCTTTATCCTGCACTGAAACTTTGGGGACAGGCTGATTAAGTGCTCACTAAAAACCCTATTTGGTACCCATCTACCTTTCAAATATTATCTGCTGCCATTAACCCTTTCAAATTTTATTTCCTTTATGTTAACTCTTTACTCTGGCCAAAACTTTTTATTTCTGGAACAAATCATGGCTTTCCTTGCTCAAAGCATGTCCCCAGTCTGGTATAACCGTCTTCCTTTTTCCTATACAGCTGAGCCACCTCCAACCTTTTTTCAAAATGCACTTTAAATTCCTTTCCATCTGGGAGGCATTCCCTGATGATTCCAGCTACCAGTAAATCATTTTCTGCTTTGAATTGCCATCAACATTATTGTCTGTAATAGACTTGGCAGTTGTCAAATCCTACCTACTATTTTTGTTTTTTTCTTTTTATTTGTACATCATGTCTCCCCAAATAGCGTGTAAGCTCTCTGAGGTCAGAAGCTATGTCTTCTTTCTTTGTGTATCCCCAGGGGCTAGTACAGTTCCCCAAAGATGGTAGGCACTCAGTAAATGACAGTAGTGATTATTTTGGTTAAGAGTAGCTTACGAAGAACTATGTATGTATCATCGGATTTTCACCTGATAACATTTGTTCGCCAACCATTACAACAAACACAGTTCATCATTTTTGCACCTGCTGGGGAAGGAGTCCAAAAATCATGTTATTGTGGGTTATTTTCATCCTCTGCTCCCTCTCGAATGGATTTTTCACTTTTACTTCTCCCTTCTCCTTTCTTTCTCTCCTACCTCCATTTAGTCTCCACAAAATAGCTAGTTCTGCTTCAAAATGAAACTGCGCAAAGCCTCACTGGCTTTGTGCTCAGTCTCTGGACTTCCCTGGGTGTTGTTAGGCCCCTCCTCCACCAACCCTTAGATGAAACTCAGAAGTTCCTCCTTCAATTCCACTCAAATGGTACCGCTGGCCATCCACCCGTGGCCTTCAAGGGCAACATGGTTTTGAAGACAAATAAATATCTGACTTTTACTTAGGGCTTTCATGTTTGGAAGCATCTCATTTGATCCTAACAGTAACCCAGGGAGATAGATATATGTTTTGTTACCCTAATTTTACAGATGAATTAAAATAGGACTCACAGACTTGTCTACGGTCACAAAGGCCATCTCCAGCTGTCCTGATGTGTATCTGGTCACTGGATCCAGATGGCTCCAGAGGATAAAGTGAGGCTGGTGACTTTGCACAACCTTGACTCACTTAAATCCAATTCACTTGCAAGTTGCAGCATCACTTTCCTGATGTCGTGATCCTCTCCCAGAACAAGAAACAACCATAAAGTTAATAAGTAACAAAGAAAGGATTTGAATATAAGATCTCTTCTGACTCTAAGTTCAGTGTTTTTGCCATTATATCCTATTCTCTCTCCAGAGGCAGACAAAGAAGCAACAATTTATGAATTACCCTAATTTATATAGCCACAAGAACCAGATATCCTTGAAACACTGTTCACAGAGTAGTTCATGATATGATAAAATTCATTTCGTCAATCCTAACTTAAAAGATGTATCTTTTTCAATATTTTCTCACTCATAGAGAGGTCATGTCTTATTTTGGTTCTATGTTCCATTGTGTATGTAATATGTGAATATATTCTTTTCATTTCATTTTTTAATTTATAAATATTTATTCTAGCTCCATTCCACCTTCTCCCTAAAAGAAAAATAAAACTCTTATGCATATCAAGCAAAATAAATTCCCTCATTAATCACCTAAAAAATATGTCTCATGCATCTTGAGCCCTTCACTTCTCTGTGAAGAGCTGGGTACCACTCATCATCAGCCTAGTTCATTGGTTAGAGTTCTTAAGTCTATCAAAATGATTTGTCTTTATAAAGCTATTATTGTCTCGAATCATCCTGCATCACTTCATACAATCTTCCTAGGTTTCTCTAAAACAGTCCCTTTTATCATTTCTTATGGCACAATAGGACTCCATGAAATGCATATAATATTTCCTTCAGTCATTCCTCAGATCATGGTGGGCACTCCCTGAACTTCCAGGGTTTTTTTGCCGCTACAAAGACTGCTGTTATTAATGTCAGTAGAATTTAAGTTCTCTCAGGTCACAGACTGCACCTCCCCTCCTATCTCTAACACATTGCCTATCCATAACAACAAACATGTGTAGATACTTATTAAATACTCGTTGAATCTCATGGAATTACTGCTAATACTATAACAGAAGACAATAATTAGCAAATTCATTAATTATCTCCCAAATTATGCATCTGTTCTAAAGTCTCCCCATATGCCTGGAATGGAGACCATTTCAGGTGAAGTTATCAACTGAGCTTACATCTCCAGTATACAGTGTAAAAATTGTGAAATGCAAACATACTGGTGAAAGATAAACACAACTACATTTATTAATGATCACTGAAGTTCTATAATCAAGGCATAAAAAAAAGAATTGAGTTTTCTTCACTTTGGATATAATCATAATATAATCATGAATTTGGTAATCATTCCTTCCCTGAGAAATTGGACTTCATTTTTAGCTGTGCCATTATATAGTGAAAATATATTTAAATGATTTGACTATATAATTCCCTCTACCTTGTGCAGACAGGATAGTTTGTTACCTGGAAAACAGGCAGGTGGAGAATCAGGGCAACGTAGCTGCCCAATGTTGCAGTGCTAATTGATAAATTATGACAAGAATATGTTGCTTTTATACAATAATCTGAAACAAGTCTGAAGGACTTATGATGAAAAATGTTATTTGTACCCACAGAAAGAACTGAGAGAGTATGAACATAGATTGGAGCACACTGTTTTTTACTTCCTTTCTTTCTATTTTTTTTTCTTTTGGTCTATGTTTTCTTTCACAATGTGACTAATATGGAAATGTATTTTGCACGAATACACATGTACAACTTATATCAAATTGTTTGCCTTCTCAGTGAGGAGAGTGGGGAGGGAGGGAGGAAGAGAATTTGGAACTCAGTTTTAAAAATGAATATTGAAAATTGTTTTTATAGGTACTTCAGGAAAAAATCCTAGATCTTAAAAAATGAAGAATATGTTACTTTTCAGCTCATGAAGTGCAAACATTTACTTATAAGGTGGGGGTTTTTTGGAGTAGTGGGAAAAAGGGAGTAGAGAGTTTGCAAGAAAATGAGCCAAAAGGTCTGGTTTCCATATACCACTTCACAGTCAACTAAGAGAGATGGTACAGTTGGAAAGCAGAGGATCAATATAGAAAGAGGATTTATCATCTACATAATCTACATCATCTTTCTGCCCCAAAACTGTTTTCAGATAACTTTCATTCAGTCTAAGGCCAGGGAACAATCAGTTTGGGTCAGATTGGCAATGAAAGACATTCAATTCAAATAAGTAAGCATTGTTGTGTCTGCAAGATTCTACCGGTGGGCAAGATGTTATGAGGAATTCTGGGGATACAAATGTGAATAAAATCTGGTCTTTGACCTCAAAAACCTTACAATCTAGTAAGAGTTAAAAAAGACAATCCACAAGTGCATTGCTGTATTTGTGCTAGACCTCTGAACTTGTGAGTCTTTTTGGGAAGCAATTTGGAACTATGTCCTCAAAATCATTAAACTGTGCATACCCTTTGACCCAGTGAGGTTCAGGGGTTCAGTTAAGTTGAGGTTCAGGGGTGCTGGGGACCCTACTTGAATGAATTCGACTCAAGCCTTCTTAAAGCCAAAGAAAACAAAGTTTATTAAAGATTCGTCACACTGGGTTGACTCTTAAGGAACCTAAGCTTTTGTAACGCTTGTATTCACAAGCTGGCCAGATAGAATCTCAGCTAGACAGAGTCTGACCTGGACTGAATCTGAGCGCCTTCATAGAGGCAAGAATACAGAGAAGACTATAGGAGGAATCTGGGGCTGGTCTGGTAATCTGGGTGAAATGAGAGGAAGAGTTTAGGGAGGGTCTTGAGGAGAAGTCTAAGGAGGACCTCAATGGGACTGGGGTGACTGATCAAAGGTTGCAAACAGCTGGAGGCAATCAGGAGACAATAGAGGGCCTGGGCCAGAAGCAGGTGTCCCCAGGTAGTCTGGGTCCCATAGGACCCCAGGGATCCTATGATAGGGGCAGTATGGGAATGACCAGTACCCTGGGGTGAATACAGATAGACTCTAAGGAGGATCTTGATGGGAGTGGTGAGCAGCCTGGGCAATGGGATTTTAATGGGATCAAGGGTGGGGAGCACAACAGAGACCTGGGCACAGTGATAACGGAAAGCCCATGGTCTTCCAAAGACTGCTGGAACAAATGGGAAGATTAGATTTGAGTAAGAAAGGCCAGATTAAGTGGGGAGATTCAAGGGGAGCTCAAGGAGGCTCCCAGAGTCTGAATCTCATCAATACTACTAGTAGGTCTATTTACAAAAAAGGTCAAAGAAAGAGGAAAAGGCTCCATATGTACACAAATATTCATAGATGCTCTTTTTGTGGTGGCAAAGAATTGGAGACTGAGGGCATGACTGTCATTTGGGGAATGACTGAACAGGTACAGTCAATGAATGTGACTGATAGAATCCTATTGTGCTGTAAGAAATGATGAAGGGGGTGGTTTCAGAGAAACCTGGGAAGACTTGCATGAACTGATGAAAAATGAAGTGAGTCAGGAGAACAATTTATAAAATAAATTATTGTAAAGACAATAAGCTTTAAAAGACTTAGACACTCTGATCTACACAACAACCAACCCATTAATTCCAGGAAACATGATGAAATAGGATAGCCACCTCCTAATAGAGAAATAATGGATTCAGATTGCAGGTTGAGATTTTTTTTTTTAACGTGGACAGCAACAAATTTATTCTGCTTGACTATACATGTCTTAGTAGGAATTTTATTTTTCTTGCTTTCTCAATGGGAAGAGGTGGGAGAGAAAGAAGATGTATTTTCATGTTTTTAAATGAAAAATAATATGGTTGGAGTTAAAGCAATGAGCCTATCTAACAAGAATAATTTTTTCCAGCCCTCCTAGGAATTCTTCCTGCTTCCTCAATGCTACTTTTAAAAGTAGACTATATTTTCCTTTCTTTTCATCTTACTCACTGATGTCCAAACACATGAAGATAGCAAGGCATGTTGTCAGGATACATTGCCTAGGCAGCTAGCATTTCCTCCTATGGCAATTGGCTGTCTAGTCTCTGTGAACAGATTGTACCTAGCAGCATCACATAATAAAATAATTTAGAAATTGAAAGGAGCAAGAGATTAGAAATCAACCATCAAATCCAATTTATTCATGCCCAAGGATACATCAGTCTCCAAATGCCTTTGTGGGGGAACCAGACCAGTGCTCTCTTTGGTATTGTAAATTCCCAATGAGGAAATTCCCTTTCCCAGGGCAGATCAGCACCTGCTCTTCAACTTAATTTCTGAAAGCTGTTCCAGACATTGAAAGGTTAAGGAGGGAGGGAGTCACACAATTATGTGTTAGAGGCATGAATCAACCCAAATTTTCCTCAAAGTCTCTTTCCCTCTTGCTTTATATTTCTCCCTCCTTTTCATCCATCCTCTCTCCCTCCCTCTCCCCTTCATTCTCTATTTTTGCCTCCATCTCTAAACTCAGACAGACTTCCAGAGATAGTAGGGGATAGAAGGGTTAGGTGTGCTGTGATACATTGGGGTCTCAAAGAGTCAGACATGACTGAGTGATTCAACATCAACGATTTCTCTGTCTCTGGCTCTTTTGTCTCTCACTTTTACTTCACTCTCACTCTCTTCCCCTTTAGCTCCACCTCCCTTCCGTTCTTACAAAATTTACATACAATATGTAAATTATAGGTATGGTTTCTAGTTATTCAATTAGAGCAACTATCATTCAAATATTTTTCTATATTTTGCCAGGCTTCCTTTTTTTAACTAAGGTTAGCTCCTCTTCTCATGTAATCTTTGTGTCACTGTCCTTTCTTGCCAATTCACTTTTAATTAACCAATTAAAATTGAAGTTTTTGCTACTATCTTCTTTAAGCACTGGAGGGAAAAAAAATCTGTTAGTCTGGACTCTAGGTTCATCCCACATAACTGGATATAATTACTCTATGCCCACAGAAAATTTCTGTATTTACTTCACTTTTGTTCTGTGGCTTCCTCTCTATCCACAGCTCCATACTCCTTCATGCAGTCTCATTCCCTTTTATTCTTTGTCAAAGAAAATGTAGCACTCTAGGCAGTGATAGTTCACACTCTCAAGAAAGCATTCATTACATTTTCATTGATATCTTCTTGTCATGAGATAACTTTTTCATGCTGTTTGAAAAAAAAAAGCATGGCGGTCTCTTTCTATATTTCTGTGAAAAAAAACAAACCAAAACTTCTTTCCCATGCAAATTGAAAAAAGCAGAACCAAAAGAAGAAAACACATAACACATATGACTGTATAAGAGGAAATGTGAATGACAGTGAAGAGATAAACAAGATGTCTAATGGGACCTTGGAGGGAGGGACCGAAAAGTTGTGATACTTTCTGTTACTGGAATTAGTAGAACTCAGTAAAGCCTGAGATGTAAGATGGAGTCAGGCAGGAACTAATTTAGGTGGGCCTAAAATTAAATGAATTCATAAGAGTACAATTGAGTAAGATGGGACTTTAAGCAGAATCCACCTAGTTCCAAAGAGTTGGAAAATAGAGATAGATTTACTCCAGAGGACTACTCACTAGGAAGCCCCATATAAAAATGTTTCAGAAGCACATATCAAAACATGGAATAATGATACAAGATTCAAAGGATGCTGAAATTGAAGCAAGCTTCTGAAGGAAATTACTAGGGAAAGTACCTGCATCTATGAAAAAAATACAGGCCTGAGAGAATGGAGACCACACGTCATTGATATTAATCTGGAGAAGACCAAGAGGCAGACTCAATTTCTGTTGTAGTGGCATAAAAAAAAATGTGCATGTTAAATTCACTTGAGAGGAGAATGGAAGCTTAGTCAGTAAGCATTCTTTAAGCACCTACTAGGTGCCAGGCCCTGTGCTAAGTGCTGGGAATTCAAAGAAAAAACAAAAAATAATCCCTACCCTCAAAACATTCAAAATCTCATGGAGGAAGAAAACAAGTGAAAAATATATACAAACAAGTTATGTATGAGATAAATAGGAAGTAGCAGAAGAAAGATTAGTAATTAAAAAACATTTATTAATTTCCAACTATGTGCCAGGCACCACATGTGCTAAATGCTGGGAATACAAAAAAAAGCAAAAGAAAGGCCCTGCTCTCAAGAAGCCTATGAGGGAGATAGTAAACGAAGAAATATGTACAAACAACCTATATATGGGAAAAATAGGAAATAATTGAAAGAGAGAAGACATGAAGATAAAGAGGAATTGATAAAGGCTTCCTGTAGATGGTAAGAATTTGTACCGGACTTGAAGGAAGCCAGGGAAGCCAGGAGGGAGAACATTCCCAGTATGAGGGACAACCAGAGAAAATGGAAAGAGCTGAGACATGGATTGTTCTGTTTAAGGAACAGGAAGAAGGCTGGTGTGTCACTGGGTTGCTGAGACTAGAGAGGGGAATAATGCATAAGACTGGGAAAGTAGGAAGGGGCCAGGCTGTAGAGTACTTCAAAAGAAAAACTGTGAGTCGGGCACTGAACTCACTGGAGATTCCTACTGGCTCTTTCTACCTAGGTTCACAGATACCTGTGAATACCACAGATATTCTAGTACCTAGAACTCACAGATGTGATTATAAAAATTGAGACAGTGGATGGCATTATTGTCCTAGGCAGCAATGTACAAGTGACTGTTGTATTCCAGTCGTCCTAAGAGAGATATTTAAAGAAAATACCTACATAGTCTCTTGTAGGCTTTGGTTTTAGAGGATAGTATGACAAAAAGTAACCATAGCTGGGATATATCAAAGTGACTAAAATTGCTTGAAGATATTGCTAAGGCAACAAAGTAAAGATATCCTCACCCTAGTTTGTCCTAGATCTTTTATGTGTCAGTGTAGCATCAGCTCTCATTGGAATCAACTCCATTCAGTTGAGAAAACTAACAGAATACTACAAATCACAAACAGACTCAATTTCTACACCTTTTGATCATGCAGCCTGCTTATGGATGCACGTGTGAAAAGAGTCAAGAGGTGACAGTTAATCGCTAACCAGCCAGTCAGTAGGAATTTATTAAAGCTTATTATGTCATCATCAGAGCACTCCTACACTTCAAGTAGTAAAATAGACCCCAGGAGATTCTATAAGGCTGAAGGAATGGAGGGAGTGAGACAGAGAATTAATGAGACGTGTGTGTTCTCACTGCATGAGTAGGACATGGAAACAAATGTATGTAGGCCTAAATACCACAAATTTGAAGAGTACAGTTGGGTAAGATGGGATTTTAAGCAGAACTCATAGAGTCTCACAGAGACACTGACTCCATTTCTTCTCCCTCTATTTTCCAGGAGGTGATAGGACCAGTTGCCATGATCTCAGGTTCATTTGTTTTAATGTTAAGTTTCAAGCCAACTTTTACACTCTTCTATTTTACCTTTATCAAGAGGCTTCTTAATTCTTCACTTTCTGCCATCAGAGGGTATTGTCTATATATCTGAGATTGTTGCTGTTTCTCCCAGAAAACTTAATTCTGGCTTTTGAGTCATCTAGGCTGGCATTTCACATGATGTATTCTGCATGCAAGTTAAATAAATAAGATGACAATATACAGTCTCATTGTATCCCTTTTTCAATCTTAAACCAATCAGTGGTTCCATGTTCAGTTCTAACTGCTGCTCCCTGATTCCTCAGGAGACAAGTAAGATGATTTGGTAGTCCTGTCTCTTTGAGGACTTGTCACATTTTGCTGTGATCCACGCAGTCAAAGGCTTTAGTGTAATCCATGAAGAAAAAATTGATGTTTTTCCTGAAACTTCCTTACTTTCTCCAAAATTCAATAAAATGTTGACAAGTTAGTTTCTAGTTCCTGGGCCTCTTTGAAAACCAGTCTGCTCTTCTGGTAATTCTCTCTCTTTTTAAAAAATTAATTAATTTATTTGTTTTCAGTTTTCTACAATCATTTCCATACATCTTAGATTTTCCCCCCTCCTTCCTACTTCCTTACTCCCTCCCTCCCCAAGATGGCATGCAATCTTATATAGGTTGTACACATACAGTCTTATTAAATACATTTTTTCCTTTTTCTTTTGAGTTCGTTATTTATTTTTAAACATTTTTTTTTTTCTAAGAATATTTTTAATTAATTTATATTTTTTATTAATTAATTGTTTTCAGCTTTTTACAATCACTTCCATATAGCTTAGATTTTTCCTCCCTTTCTCCTCCTCCTTTTCCCCTCTTTCCCCCCTCCCTCCACGAAATGATAGGTAATCTTATATAGGTCCTACTCATATATTTTCCCCTTAGTCATGTTGCATAGAAGAATTAAAATGAATGGGAGAAACCATGAAAACAAAACAAAACAAAACACAAGGGAAAATGGTCTACTGCATTCTGCAATCCAATTCCATAGTTCTTTCTCTGGATGTAGAAGGCATTTTGCCTCAAGGGTCCATTGGAAAATTTTTAGGTCCTTGCATTGCTGTGAAGGGCTAAGTCTACCAGAAAAATTCCTTGCACACTATGATTGTTACTGTGTACAAAGTTCTCCTGGTTCTTCTCACTTCACTCAGCATCGGTTCACATAACTCCTTCCAAGCCTCTATGAAGATTTCCTGTTCATCATTTCTTATAGTACAATAATATTCCACTTCATTCATATACCACAACTTGTTCAGCCATTCTCCAATTGATGGGCATCCCCTCGATTTCCAGTTCTTGGCCACCACAAAGAGAGCTGCTATAAATATTTTTGTACATGTGGGACCCTTTCCCATTTCTATGATCTCTTTGGGATGTGGTCCTAAAAGTGGTGTTGCTAGGTCAAAGGGCATGCATATTTTTGTAGTCCTTTGGTCATAGTTCCAAATTGCTCTCCAGAACTGTTGGATCAGCTCACAGCTCCACCAGCCTCGAATTGGTGTTTCAACTCTCTCCAGCATCTTCCCCAACATTTAACATCTTCCTGTTTTGTCATATTGGCCAATCTGATAGGTGTGATGTGGTACCTCAGAGCTGTTTTGATTTGCATCTCTCTAATCAAGAGTGATTTAGAGTATTTTTTCATTTGACTATAGATAACTTTAATTTCTTCCTCTGAAAACTCCCTGTTCATATCCTTTGACCATTTATCAATTAGGGAATGACTTATATTCTTTTACATTTGACTCAGTTCTCTGTATATTTTAGAAATTAGGCCTTCATCACAGACATTAGTTGCAAAAATTCTTTCCCAGTTTTCTGCTTCCCTTCTAATCTTCGTTGCGTTGGGTTTGTTTGTGCAGAAACTTTTAAATTTAATGTAATCAAAATTTTCCATTTTGTACTTCATTTTGTTTTCTATCTCATTTGGGCATAAATTTCTCCATGCTCCATAAATCTGACAAATACAATATTCCTTGCTCCCCTAATTTGTTTATGGTATCAGTCTTAATACCTACATCATGTATCCATTTGATCTTTATTCTTTTTTTTAATATAAATTTATTTATTTGACTTTTTACATTCATTTTCACAAAATTTTGGGTTCCAAATTTTCTCCCCTTTTATCCCCTCCCCTCACCCCAATACACCAAGTATTCTAATTTTCCCTATCACCAATCTGCTCTCTCTTCTATCATCCCTCCCTTCTCTTGTCCCCATTCTTCTCTTTTGTCCTGTAGGGCCAGATGACTTTCTATTCCCCATTAACTGTATTTCTTATTTCCTGGTACTAAGAACAATACTAAACAATTGTTCCTAAAACTTTGAGCTCCAAATTCTCCCCATCCCTCCCTCCCCACCCATTCCCTTTGAGAAGGCAGGCTATTCAATATAGGCCATATCTGTGTAGTTTTGCAAATGACTTCCATAATAGTCGTGTTGTGTAAGACTAACTGTATTTCCCTCCATCCTATCCTGCCCCCCATTGTTTCTATTCTGTCTTTTGATCCTGTCCCTTCCCGAGTGTTGACTTCAAATTGCTCCCTCCTCCCATTGCCCTCCCTTCCATCATCCCCCCCCCCGTTTATCTCCTTCTCCCCCACTTTCCTGTATTGTAAGATAGGTTTTCATACCAAAATGAGTGTGCATTTTATTCCTTCCTTTAGTCAAATGTGATGAGGGTAAACTTCTTGTTTTTTCCTCAGTTCTTCTCTTTTTCCCTCCACTAAAAAGTCTCCTGCTTGCCTCTTGAATGAGATATAATTTATCCCATTCCATTTCACCCTCTCTCTTCCCACTACATTTCTCTCTCACCGTTTACCTTAATTTCTTTTAAGATATTGTCCTATCCTATTCAATTCACTCTGTGCTCTCTGTCCCTGTATGTGCGTGCATGTGTGTATGTGTATGTGTGTGCACACATGTACATGTGTGTGTGTGAGTGTGTGTATGTGTGTGTGTGCGTGTGCGGTCCTACCAACTACCCAGATACTGAAAAGTTTTAAGAGTTACAAATATTGTCTTTCCATGTAGGAATGTAAACAGTTCACCTTTGGTAAGTCCCTTATGATTTCTCTTTGCTGTTTACTTTTTCATGCTTCTTCTCATTCTTGTGTTTAAAAGTCAAATTTTTTTTTCAGCTCTGGTTTTTTCATCAAGAATGCTTGGAAGTCCTCTATTTCATTGAAAGACCATATTTTCCCCTGAAGTATTATACTCAGTTTTGCTGGGTAGGTGATTCTTGGTTTGAGTCCTAGTTCCTTTGACTTCTGGAATATCCTATTCCATGCCCTTCGATCCCTTAATGTAGAAGCTGCTAGATCTTGAGTTATCCTGATTGTATTTCCACAATACTGGAATTGTTTCTTTCTAGCTGCTTGCAATATTTTCTCCTTGACCTGGGAATTCTGGAATTTGGCCACAATGTTCCTAGGAGTTTCTCTTTTTGGATCTCTTTCAGGCGGTGATCGATGGATTCCTTCAATACTTATTTTGCCCTCTGATTCTAGAATCTCAGGGCAGTTTTTCTTGATAATTTCATGAAAGATGATGTCTAGGCTCTTTTTTTGATCATGGCTTTCAGGTAGTCCCATAATTTTTAAAT
Organism: Bettongia penicillata ogilbyi; assembly: GCA_023548195.1. NCBI lineage: Eukaryota > Metazoa > Chordata > Mammalia > Diprotodontia > Potoroidae > Bettongia > Bettongia penicillata. The sequence goes on along the minus strand of JAJHZJ010000808.1, from coordinate 4,025,720 downwards.
TGTCTCTCCTGGATCTATTTTCCAGGTCAGTTGTTTTTCCAATGAGATATTTCACACTCTCTTCCATTTTTTTCATTCTTTTGGTTTTGTTTGGTGATTTCTTGGTTTCTCAGAAAGTCATTAGCTTCCATCTGTTCCATTCTAATTTTGAGAGAACTATTTTCTTCAGTGAGCTTTTGAACCTCTTTTTCCATTTGGCTCATTCTGCTTTTGAAAGCAGTCTTCTCCTCTTTGGCTTTTTGAACCTCTTTTGCCAACTGAGTTATCCTATTTTTCAAGGTGTTATTTTCTTCAGCATTTTTTTGGGTCTGCTTTAGCAGGGTATTGACCCATTTTTCCTGCTTTTCTTGCATCTCTCTCATTTCTCTTCCCAGTTTTTCCTCCACCTGTCTAACTTGATTTTCAAAATCCTTTTTGAGCTCTTCCATACCCTGAGCCCATTGGATATATATTTTGGATGTTTGGGATACAGAGGCCTTGGCTTCTATGTCTTTCCCTGATGGTAAGCATTGTACTTCCTCATCAGAAATGCAAGGTGGAAACACCTGTTCCCCAAGAAAGTAGCCTTCTTTGGTCTTATTTTTCTTCCCTTTTCTGGGCATTTTCCCAGCCAGTTACTTGACTTCTGAGATTCCTCTCCACCCCCACCTAGATCTGCCCAGCTAGTGCTTGGGGTCTGAGATTCAAATGCTACTCCCCAGCCTCAGGGTTTTCAGTGGTGGGTGCAACTGCTATTCAAGGTGAGCTTAAGTTCTGGTACTCAGGTGGGGGCAAGGCTACCTCCCAGGCTCAGTTCCCTCAGGGGGTTTATGTGGAGACCTTCAGTAATGGAGCAGAGCTCCTGTCTGCTCTGGGAGTCCCGGGCTGCCACTACCTCCCGAGGGGGCCTGAGTCATGGAGACACCCTGCTCCCCTCTCAGCCAGCCCAGAAGTCTCTCTCACTGACCTGTAGCGACTGTGGGTGGAAGGACCTTCGCAGCCTCCGGAGGTTCCGTCCCTGAAGCCTGCTCAGATTTGTTCCTCTGGGGCTGCGCCAGGGCCGGGCAGGGTTGGGCTCCGCTGTCCGGCGCACAACAGACCTTTGGGGTCGGTTTTTCAGGTCTCTCTGGAATGGAAATCTCCTCCACTGCATTGCTGCGTGGCTTGCACTGCTCCAGAATTTATGGGGAGTTCTTTTTACAGGAAATTTATGAACTATGGGTTCGGAGGTAGCATACGTGAGTCTTTCTACTCTGCCATCTTGGCTCCTCCCCTCTTGATCTTTATTCTTGTCAGGCATTGGCTTATACCCAGTTTCCACCACACTATCATTCAGTTTTCCCAGCAATTTTTGTCAAACAGTGAGTTCTTATCCCAGAAGCTGGGGTTCTTGGGGTTATCAAACAGATTGCTATATTCATTGACTACTGTGTCTTGAGTACCTAACCTATTCCACTGGTCTACCCCTCTATTTCTTAGCCAGTACCAAGTGGTTTTGATGATTGCTGCTTTATAATAGAATTTGAGATCTGGTAGGGCTAGGTTACCTTCCCTAGCATCTCTTTTCGTTAGTTCCCTTGATATTCTGGAACTTTTGTTCTTCCTGATGAATTTTTTAAGTAGTTTTATTTATTTATCTTTAGATTTGAACATTCATTTCCACAAAATTTTGAGTTCCAATTTTTCTCCCCATCTCTCCCCTCTCCCTACCCCATAACACCTTGCATTCTGATTACCCCTTCCCTCAATGTACTGTCCTTTCTATTATACTCCACCCTTCCCTTATCCATATCTTCTCTCTTTTCTTGTAGGGTAAGATAAGTTTCTATACTCCATTACCTGTATTTCTTATTTCCCCAGTGATATGCAACAATTCTCAACATTCGTTTCTAATAGTTTGAATTCTAACTTCTCTCCCTCCTTCTTTACCTATCCATCCCCACTGAGAAGGAAATCAATTCAATACAGGCTATATATGTTTCATTTTGCAAAATATTTCCATAATAGTCATGTTGTATAAGACTAATTAAATTGCTCTCCATCCTACCCTGACCCTCCTTTTTTCTATTCTCTCATTTGATCTTGTCCTTTCCCAAAAGTGTTTACTTTTAGTTACTCCTTTCTCCCATTTGCCCTTCCTTGTATCTCCCCCAACACCCCTTATCCCCTTTTCTCCTACTTTCCTGTAGTGTAAGATAGATTTTCATACCAAATTTAGTGAGCATTTTATTCCCTCCTTAAGCCAAATATGATGAGGGTAAACTTTCCTTTTCCCCTCTCACCTTCCCCCTTTTCCCTGCCATTGAAAAAGCTTTTTCTTGTCTCTTTTATGAGTGATAGTTTGCCCCATTCCATTTATCCTTCCAATATTTTCCTCTCTCACCCCTTAATTTAATTTAATTTTTTTATGGATATCATCTCTTCTTATTCAATTCAATCTGTACTCTCTGTCTATGTGTGTGTGTGTGTGTGTGTGTGTGTGTGTGTGTGTATGTGTGTGTGTGTGTGTGTGTGTGTGTGTATTGTCCCTCCACCTACCCAAATACTGAGAAAAGTCTCAAGAGTTACAAATATTATCTTTCCATGTAGGAATGTAAATAGTTCAGCTTTAGAAAGTCTTTTATGATTTCTCTTTCCTGTTTACCTTTTCATGCTTCTCTTGATTCTTGTGTTTGAAAGTCAAATTTTCTCTTCAGTTCTGGTCTTTTCATCAGGAGTGCTTGAAAGTCCTCTATATCATTGAAAGACCACTTTTCCCTTGAAGTATTATATGGAGTTTTGGTTTCTATTGGATTCTTGGTTTTAATTCCAGTTCCTTTGACTTCTGGAATATCCTATTCCAAGCCCTTCAATCCTTTAATGTAGAAGCTGCCACATCCTGTGTTAGCCTGATTGTATTTCCACAAGACTTGAATTGCTTCTTTCTAGCTACTCGCAATATTTTCTCCTTGACCTAGGAACTCTGAAATTTGGCCACAATATTCCTAGAAGTTTCTCTTTTTGAGTCTCTTTCAGGAGGTAATTGATGGATTCTTTCAATATTTATTTTGTCCTCTGGTTCTAGAGTATCAGGGCAGTTTTCCTTGATAGTTTCATGAAAGATAATGTCTAGACTCTTTTTATGATCATGGCTTTCAGGTAGTCCCATAATTTTTAAATTGTTTCTCCTGGATCTATTTTCCAGGTCAGTTGTTTTTCCAATGAGATGTTTCACATTATCTTCTATTTTTTCATTCTTTTTGTTTTGTTTTGTAACTTCTTGGTTTACCATGTGGTCATTACCTTCCCTGAACTCCATCCCCATTTTTAAAGAACTGTTTTGCTCAGTGAGCTTTTGAACCTCCTTTTCATTTGGCTGATTCTGCTTTTTAAAGCCTCTTTCTCCTCATTGGCTTTTTGGACCTCTTTGGCAATTGAGTTAACCTATTTTTAAAGGTATTATTTTCCTCAGCATTTTTTTGGTTCTCCCTCAGCAAGCTGCTGACTTGCCTTTCAAGGTCTTCTATGGCCTGAGCCCATTTCATATTCATCTTGGAGGTACTGGAGGCAGAAGCCTTGATTTCCTCTGACAATATTGTTCTTCCTCATCTGAAAGGATGGAAAGAGATACTTGTCCACCAAGAAAGTAACTTTCTATGGTCTTATTTTTTTCCCCCTTTTTGGGGCATTTTCCCAGCCAGTTACTTGACATCTGAATCCTTTGTCAAGAGGAGAGTCCTAATGCTCCTCCTCCCCCAGTACCATGCTCAGGGGTGAGGTGCAGGTAAGCTGCTCAATTCCCCCAGGGGCTTCGGGTGGGAATGAGGCTACCACTCAGGGCTGAGGTTAAGATCCCCTGGTTAATTCCCCCAGAGGTTTTAAGTAGAGCCACTGGGACAATGGACCCTGGCTGCTTCCACGTCCTCCATAGCTGCCCGCTGCTGCTGCTGCTGCCGCCTCTGCCACCACCTGGGGCCAGTGCTAGGTGGACCCCAATGCCCTCTCACCCAGTTGGAAAAGCCCTCCCACACTGACTTTTGGAGCTTTCTTTCAACTCGTTTGTGGGTTGAGGGATCTGAGACCCTCCCTGCTCGGAATTCTGCCTCAGAGGCCTGTTCAGATCCTGTTCCTCCCCGTGCCACAGGGCCAGGGCTGGGCTCCACTCCACTCAGTGTTCTGTGGGATAAAACTTTCCTGTTGGCCTTCCAGGTTACCTTTGGCTGGACATCTCTTTCACTCTGTCGTTCTGTGACTTCTGCTGCTCTAGAATTTGTTGAGAGTCATTTTTTACTTGTATTTTGTGGGCTGTGGGGGAAGTGCTAAAGTATATGTGTCCTTCTACTCTGCCATCTTGGCTCTGACCCCCAGATGAATTTTGATATTATTTTTTCTAGTTCTAGAAAATAATTATCTGGTAGTTTGATTGGTATGGCACTGAATAGGTAAATTAATTTAGATAGGATTGTCATTTTTATTTTATTAGCTCGGCCTACACATAAACAACTGATATTTTTCCACTTTCTTAGATCTGACTTTATTTATGCAAAAAGTGTTTTGTAATTGTGCTCATATAGTCCCTGGGTTTGTTTTGGCAGGTGGACTCCCAGATATTTTATAGTGTCTACCATAGCTTTAAATGGAATTTCTCTTTCTATCTCTTGCTATTGGGTTTTTTTTAGTAATATATAGAAATGCAGATGATTTATGTGGGTATATCTTATAACCTGCAACTTTGCCCAAGTTATTTATTACTTCAAGTAATTTTTTACTAGATTCTCTGGGATTCTCTAAGTATATCGTCATATTATCTGCAAAAAGTTTCTTCTTTGCCTATTCTGATTCCTTTAATTTCTTTTTCTTCCCTTACTGCTAAAGTTAACATTTCTAGTACCATATTGAATAATAGTGGTGATAATGGATATCCTTGTTTCACCTCTGATCTTATTGGAAATGCATCTAGCTTATCCCCATTACATATAATACTTGCTGATGGTTTTTGGTAGATACTGCTTATTATATTATGGAGGGCTCAATTTATTCCTATGCTCTCCAGTATTTTCAATAGGAATGAGTGCTGTATGTTGTCTAAAACTTTTCCTGCATCTATTGAGATAATTCTATGGTTTCTGTTACTTTTGTTGTTAATATAATCAATAATGCTAATAGTTTTCCCAATATTGAACCAGCCCTCCATTTCTGGCATAAATCCTACCTGATCATAATGTATTATTCTCATGATAAATTGCTGTATTCTTTTTTCTAATATCTTATTTAAAATATTTGTATCTATATTCATTACAGAAATTGATCTATAATTTTCTTTCTCTGTTTTGGCTTTTCCTGGTTTAGGTTCTTCTGGTAATTCTCAGTTCACATATTGCTGAAGTCTAACTTGTAGACTCTTAAGTATAACCTTGCTGGCATGTGAAATAAGTCTAACTATTCAGAATCTTGAACATTCTTTGGCATTGCCCTTTTTAGGATTGGGAAGTAAACTGAGGTTTTCCACTCCAGTGGTCACTGTTGAGTTTTCCAAATTTGCTGGCATATTGAGTGTAGTACTTTAACAGCATCATCTTTTAGGATTTTAAATAACTTGGCTAGAATTCTGTTCACTTCACTAGCCTGATAGCAGTGTTTCCTAAGGTCCACTAGACTTCATTCTCTAGGATGGCTAGTTCTAAATCAGTAACTACACCATCACAGTTATTGGTGATTTTAAGATATTTCTTGTGTTGTTCTTCTGTATATTCTTGCTACCTCTTCTGCTACTAAGTCCCTAACATCTTTGTCTTTTATCATGCCTATTTTTTTTTGCATAAAGTGTTCTCTTGATATCTTTGTTTCTTGAATAGATCTCTTGTTTTTCCCATGTACAGGCTAAATTTACTTATTCACTAGATTCAGCTTATTGATTCATAACTATCCTGAAAAGGACCTAGAAAATTCCCTTTGTCCCTTTATGGTTGACCTCAGAGAATGTCTTAAGACTTATTGGTGTCATAGAGTCTAATAGTCCCTCTTTCTCACACATGGTGGTGATACCAAAGAAAATGGGAAGATACATGTGTGAATAGGCTTCCAGATATTGGACAAGAGGACCAAAGTGGACCAATACTCAATGCTGAGTTGAAGATGCCCTAAATCATCTGCTAAGCAAATGTAGTTTTTGTGTTGTATCTGTATAGTGGCAGAGGATATTAAAAGACTACTTTCATATGTCTGTCTAGGTTTTACTAGTTCTGACATATGCCCCAAGGTACCTTCCAAAAACTGATGGAGAAATTTAGTCATAGATAGTAATGATCCACAGTCTTAGTATACCTTTATGACACCATTCTTTTCCACAGAAGCCTCTGTAGGAACATGATGAGAGACTAATATGTATGTATATATGTGTGTATACACACACACACACACACACATATATATACACATACATAATGTATTGGATCTGCTTAAGAAAAATGGGCTGAAACTTTCAATTGACAAGTGCCAGTTTTATAGAGCCTCTGTCAAGGGTGGGAGTCACGTTGCATTACGATAGAGTACAAACACTGACCAGGATAAGATAGATGCAACCCTGACTTGGTATGACTGAAGAATTTTTGACATCTGAAGACTTTTTCTTGAATTTGGTGGTTACTATTTAAAAAATTGCTAAAAACCATGCTACAATTGCTAAATCACTGAATGACCTCATCCTAGTCTATATTATTGAAGAAGTACAGAAGCAGAAAGACAAACACAAAGTTGTTTTGAAACCAGCAAAGCCCTTTGGGGACCATTGGACATACAGGTGTAGACAAGGTTTCAAAGACTTGGTTAACTGTCTCTCACACGTGCACCATCATCATCAATAACAACAAGTATTTATTAAGTGTTTACATTGTGTCAGGCATTACATTAAGAACCTGCAATACAAAGAAAGACAAAAACAGATCCTACCCTCAATGAACTGACACCAAGTAACTCTGTTGTCCTGCATACAGATGTCATCTTGGAGGGATTGGGAGTATCTCTGTACCAAGAGACTGAGGTTCTTATAAAACCAGTTGTATTAGCCAGTAGGGATTTAGTAACAGTGAGACTCACTTCCCCATTTAAAGAGTATATACGTGGAACAAAGATGCAAGTTTGAACAGAAAATAATCCAGTGATATATTCTGACCACCTCCAAATTAGATGCTGTTTATCTAGCTAACTAGTTAATTACAAATTCAGCATTTACTATTGACCAGGAAAGACTCACATGTATGTAGATGCACTGTCCAGAAGACCACAGGCCACTGAAGCCGTGATAATGCCCAAAAAAAGACTTAGAACTCTATGCAACAACCAGAGGACTGGACTAAAAGCAAATGACAGTAGAGCTGAAAGTTTGAAACTTGCCCCAGATTGCATACTAGATGCCTCCATTGTCTCTGGATGACAGATGAACAGAACAGATGACTGTGGAAAGGATGCATGAATTGATTTAGGTCAAGAAGTGAGACCATAATGGCAAGGACCTCAAGTGCAGATCTCTTAAAGACATTTTATTGTTGAGACAATGGCAGAAATTATTGCAGCACTAGGGAGTACTAGACTGGACTGTCACTGATCCCACAATAAGGAATCAGGAAGAAACTATTGCTGTCCATGGCATACCACACTCTAGCCATGAAAATTCTACATGATGATCTTGGACAGATGAAGTTAGAAAGGACCCTACAGAAAGTAAGAAACAAATTTTAGTGGCCAAAATGAATGCAGATATCACCAAGAAATGTGAGATGTGTCCATTGTGAGTGAAGAAAAATGACTGACCTTGAATATTTGGAGAAAATTAAGCATTAACAGACCTTTGGAATTTGTTTCCTAAGTTGACTTCTTATCTTTGGAAGGAGATTACAACAACATAAGTTATACTGATGGTGATGGACCACTTCACTACCTATACAAAAGAATACCTAATCAGAAAGCAGAAAGCCTCTACAGTTGAAGTACTATGGGAAAAATATTTCTCCATGAATAGACTTCCTACCAAGATCCATCCATACCAAAGTAGAGACTTTGAAAATATGCTGCCCAAATAGATGTGAGCTTAAGCTGGCACTGAGAAGTCTAGAAAAATACTTAGCACTTTAATGGAGACCCATAACCTAGACATTTTAACCATACTCTGATGAAGGCATTGAGATACTGAGACTGGAACAAAATTCTTTATGGAACCACCATATGACTTTTTGGTAGATTTGTTTATAATTCTGCCAAAGAATGATGTGACTGATTTTATACCTTACTTGCTGATGCTTGGATGTGAGCCACACATACCTCTTATATTTGAGAGTCCCTGGGGATGATGGTAAGACTGCAAATACTTACAATAAGTATGTCTCTTAACTGAGGAAGAAGCAAAAACAAAGAAACAAAAAACCCCAATCTTAACATCAAGAAAGTGCTTCATCCAGGAAGAATGATGGAAGCAATAAATGATAATACTCATGATCATGGTTAGAACTTTCAAAAAAGCTATCCCATATCTACTTGTGGAGAGACTGGGCAACTTATCTATTTATACAGTAGCTACTGAAACTGATGGGGATCTTTTCAAGACAATTCATCACAATCACTTATTGCCAAGTAGTGAGTTGACCTCCTGAATGAGCAGGTTGAGACTGGGAGACACGCACCTTCAATAGACTCTAAGCAACAGAGATCATTTGCCAAACATGAAAGAACTGTCTGATCCAGATAATAGATCAGAAACAAAATGTTCAGAGTTAAGAAGACCCTATGTATTGAACCCCCAGAATCTAATACTAATGATAGGAAAATCCATAATCCAGAAGCAACACTTTTTCTGCCTGGTTTGCAATGAAAGAACAAAGCTACATCTCCTAGAACAAAGCTACATCTCTTAGAATATAGTAGTGTGTGGGCAGGTGGGCCAATGACCTGTTAGAACAAACATCAAAATCAATGTCATGTTAAAGGAAAAAATAAAAATACTATATGGCTTGCAAACAAACAAAAAAAAAGAATATAGTAGTGTGACCAGCAAACCTAAGCACCTTATAGGGTCAGATTTAGATGAGCCACATAAGGGATATTTCCCATGATGATTAAGATCAGTCAATAGCATCAACTATTGATGTAGTACAGGGGTACCCCAAAATATTAGGGTGCAAGGTCATGTCAAAAGAATTTTTTCAGGCCATTTCTAAATCAAGTAAAGGCATTTATTGTGTATAACACAACACACCAAGGAGACTCCTCTACTGCTTAAGGGAGACCCCAGCTAAAGGCATAGTGGTGGCAGCTCCCTAAGGAATGTAGACCCCAAGGGAGAGGGGGTAGCTCCCCTCAAGGGACACAGTATCTTCAGGGAGGTACCCATAAATGGAGACCCCAATTTAAAGGAGATCCCAGCTTAAGGGAGATGGATTCTTAAGGGAAGATGCCCAGTAAAGGGGAAACCCCTTAAGGGGGAAAGCTCTCTACTTAAGAAGAAAGCAAACCAGTCAGCGTCTAGGGACTTCCTACAGAGAAAAGCCTGCCAGTGGTCAGGAAGATAAAGTAATCAGGGGAAGTATTTCAGAGTTTCCGAAATTATCTATCACTATTATTATTCCAACGTTCAACACACAGCAGGGCTGGGGGACCCCAGCTAGTTTCACCTATTTGAATCTCATTATCTCCTAAAGTGGCTATAAGTGGTACCTGAGATAATGGACTTTTCATTGATTACTCTATTTGAATCTCATTGTTTTCCTCACTCAAGGAGTAGGCTCCCAAATTCTTTTGGGGAAGAAGGGCAAGGGCCATGCATTCCTCATCACTACTACAGGTTTAGGACCGCTGGTCAGCAGGTAGAAAAAGTTAGGACAATCTATCCAGTGAACAGAGTAATTAATGATGTCCCCGATGAAACTTGGAAAACTGTTAAACAAGCCACTAGATGATAACACCAGTGTTTGCCCATGTAATGTGTGTCTTGAAAGTCAAGTTGGATCTGTTAGAGATGAAATTGACACACAAAAATGTATCAAGGAAAATTTATTTTAAAATGTTCAGAGGAATTGAATGCCTTTGTCAAGGTGAACTCCACCCTTCTTCAGAAAGGGAGAAAGAGTGAGATCTGAAAGGGAGGGCATTTTATAAAGTTCATGCAGGACAGATCCTCCCATCAGAGGATGTATTGGTTCATTCTCTTTTGAGTCACAATCTTTTGAAATGCCCACTGTATGTCATTAACAAGCACAGTTGGATTTTCTCCTTTCTGATAGGCTCTCCTTCAAATAGCTTGTCAAGCCTGCACACAAGTTTCTGACTTTCTTCACCTGAGTTTGCTAGGTCACAGATTAACTTTCGCCACTGGAAGTTTTGATCTTGTGGAAATTAAACTTTCCTTTGTTTCTCACAGGTCAACAAACATTAATAATAAGTGCCTACTATATGCCAGGCACAGTGCTAAATGTGTGTGTGTGTGTGTGTGTGTGTGTGTGTGTGTGTGTGTGTGTGTGTGTGTATGATGGAGGGGGGGTTATAAAGAAAACAAAAACAGTTCCCACCCTCAAGTAGTTCACAATCTGCTAAAAGAGACCACATGCAAATAATCGGGTACAAACAAAATGAATGCAAGGTAAACTGGAGATAATCACAGAGGGAAAGGCAGTAGCATTGAGGGGGATTGGAAAAGGTCTCTTGCAAAAGGTGAGATTTTACTTGGCACTTGAAAGAAGACAGGAAGCAGCGAAGAGATTTTCAGGGAGAGAATTTCAGGGATGGACAGTCAGTGAAAATTCAGCCAAGCAATGGAATGTCACATGTGCAGAACAGGGAGGCCAGTGCTACTAGGTCAAAGTTACAAGACAGGAGGGCAGGAAAGGGCCAGGTTATGAAGGGTTTGAAAAAGTAACTGTATACGATTATAGATTCACCTATTATTTTTGCTTCTATTCATTGTATTTTTGTGCCATGCTTTTTGGTCTATCTTGCTGACCAGTAGGCTTACTGTCATTCATATTATTGAGAGAAATAATTATTAAATAATTAAATATTGGGGAGATGCAGGGTTTTTTCCCTTCATATTTCCTTATTCTCTACTAGGTGAAGCCAATTTCTGAAAGACATTGCTAATAATGAGATTGGATTAACTTTCTCCTCAATCTTGTTCAGATCCCACCCAAGTGTGAAAACTCATTGTGTTCTACTCAGATTTGGAGGAGGGGGAGGGTAGATCCTTTGTCTCAGTTGCCCAAGGCTGGGCTTGGTCTGGGAGCATGAGAGATCAAAGTCATATCCCCCAGCCCCTCATTAGAATGAGTCCACCTCTCACTATAATATTCATTCTTCTCATTAATTTTAAGCCAGTTACAGTTGATTGCCACCCTCACTCAGGAACAACCATTTTCCCAAGGGCATGTAAAGTGTTGAGTGGGTTCCATGAGGGGTTTTTGGCATTTGAGAGGGGCCTTTTTATTAATTATTTGCTAACATAATTAAAAAAATTATTAATTACCCAGAAACTATATCTCAAACTTTTTATGTCACATTGTTATGTGTATTTTTTTTTTGTCTTATGAAGGTGGCATGTACCAGTGTGAATGTCTGTGCAATGTATCCTCCATGTAATTTAGACTTATAGTCATGGAAGAAGCCTATCAAGGATATAGTGCAGTTCTCTGTGTTTATTGCATATTTTAATTGCCATTTGCTATACATGATGCTCTAAGTTGATTATCTAGAATGCTGGGTAAATCACCTTCCTTCTGTTATGTACCAATGTGTATTTGGTGCTATGTACAGAAGCCTGTCACAGTTAATTTTATAAGGATGTGTAAAATTCCATACCTTAAGGGAAGAATGTAATGCCTCCTCTAGAGGGGGTTAAGAGTGACTTGGTCTGCAAGGACTTCTGGGATTTGGAATTTTTTGCTCATCTTCTGAGACAAGGAAACCTCCTATCCTGTGGGATTGGGGCAAATAAAAGGAGAAATAGGAGAATGAATGTGGAAGCGGGAGGAGGGGGCTTATTCCAGGCAATGGAGTGGTGGCATGACCCTGGCAGCTGTGGCAGAAGCAATATCAGCAATTCCTCTCCTTAGATCCAAGCTATCTTCTGGGAATGAAAACTAACAGGGTCAAGCTGAGAGCTGCAGTTCTGCAGACAAAACATGCCTGGCAGGGAATGAGGAGAAACTATACTTTTATTCTGCTAAAGCCTTCATCTGATTAAAGTCACTGTATTTTTCATCAATACCATGGTTGGTCCTGTCCTTTATTGTTTCCTTGTGTCTCTTTGTTTGGGTTCTGGACAGTTCTGGGAGGCACACAGGAGAAAATGACCTTCCCTAGTGTAGGGCTAGGATCACAACTCCCAACTCATTTTTTGACAATTTTCCTAAGTCATTCATATGCTCTTATGAACTTGAGCCTGTAAATCTTCCTCATCTCACCATGAGCCCTAGGATTACAGCGTGGGGCCCATTCTTTTGAATTCTATCAAGGGTGGTAAATCTTTCTTTCAAGGATAGAGTTAATTTTTTTGGAACAGTTCAAAGTCATTCAGACCCAAGTCTAGTGAATGACAACCAAGCAAACTGGAAAGTGCTATTGTTGGGAATTGAGAAACAGGGTAAAAAATAATGACCAAAAAATAATAGCCATCTACATTTATTGCATGCTTACGGAGTGCCTTCTACAATTTGCTTTACTTATCTCATGAGGTGGGCAATTCAAATATTATTCTCATTCTTATTTTATAGATGAGGAACCTGTGCTATTGACTTGCCCAGGGTCACACAGTGTCAGATCCAGAATCCAAACCTGCAGGTGAAATATATTGTAGTGGAAAAGGGGGCTGTACTTTGAGTCTGAAGACCTGCATTTAAGTCCCAACTCAACTATTTACTGCCTGTTAAGAAAGCCATTTAATCTCTCTGGGCCTTCCACATCCTCATCTGTAACATGAGGACTTGATGATTTCAGAAGTTCTCCCCAAATCTTTGAACTGTAATTTCCTGACTCCAATTCTTTCCATCATACAAGGTGGCTTCTTTACCTGTTGAAAGTTAAACAAATACTCTAAGTCTAGGATTCTCTGTAAGTCTGGGATTCTTTGGCATAACTTATGAATTAGCTTTGAAAGTATTGCCAAAAGCAAAATGCTGAAAAACATTTTGAGTGATGACTGAATTGGTAAAATAACCAAGGTGACTACTTTGAAAGGGGCAACATGCATTTGGATGGAAAAGTGCTGGTGTTTTTGTTACCCCCAAAAGGTATAAGAGTTCCATTGCTTTAGAGACACATAGTATATTCAGTACACATAACAGGGAAATGAAGAGAAAGCTCTGGTTTATCTAGTGGGAGCAATCTTTTTAAGAGTAAAACCATTGGTGTTGTGTGCTGCTTGGGTGCACCCGGCTTTTTTGACAGGTGTATCCGGTAGAGAAACAAAACACTTCTCTGTGGTTAAGATGGCTCAGTTTACTGTAGTTCAGCACATTCACCAATCAGCTCCATGTGCAGGAGAGCTAAACCACACACGTAGATTTGGGGCCGATGTGAACAACTCCGAACTTATTTGGGCAATGCCTACAGTACTGAACCGGAGATACACAACACCAGTGTGAATTCTGGATGCAAAAGAGGCCATGCAATGAATGTAACTTGCTCTTTATTGTAGTATGAGTAAAATCTCTCTACAATTAATTTCATGAGATCTTCAGGTTGAATTGTTAAAGTGAAGCACTTTTAGATGTCACATTCCCAGTCCTTGCTATGACAGAGAAACCTGGAAGAAAGTTTGAATCCACCTTGTCTTAGGATCAAGGGATCAAAATTTAGAATTGAGTCATACAGTACAACCCCTTCATATTACAAATAAGGAGACCGAGTCCCCCAAAAGGAAGTCGTCCAATGTGGCACAGTCAGCGGAAGAAGTAGGAATTGAACCCAAGTCCTCTAAATTTAACATTTTTTTCATCTTACCTTTGTTGTTGTTATTTATTGGGATCTCCTGATAAAGTGTGAGATGTCTGTACCTTATTTTTGTCTTTTCTAGAACAACGTAATTTTCTAGTCAAGTAAAACAATGAAACTCAAATGACTGCTTGCAAAAAATAACAATGCACATAGTGCACAATATTCCCAAAGGCCTGTTTAACATCTGGCACTTCCAGTCATAGACAATATGGCAGATGTTGCCATTAGACCTCTATGATATTTTTTGCTGGAGTTCTTCACAGCCCTGGTGCTCCTCTTCCTCCGCGGGATCTCTCTGTGCAGCCTTATTCTACTCAAAATCCTTTAGGAGATAACATGACCCCTTCAGCTCTTCTAAAGGGCTTTACTTGTATCATAGGAAGAGCACTGAATCTGGAGTAAGAGGGACTAGGTTAAAGCCCTACTTCTACTACTTACTACTTCTATGACCTTGTCAAATTGCTTAACCTCTTTGGGTCCAGTTTCATCATTTGTAAGTTGTGAGAGTTGAAGTAGATGACCTCAAATGTCTCTTCCAGCTCTAACTTTGTGATCCCATGAGCCACTTGTAAAGTTTTAACAGGACACCTCACAAGAGAACTTCATAGATTCTCCAGCTCTAATAAACATCTCCAATGAAACAAAGGGGTGGGTACCCCCACATGTTGCATAACCTACTTTCAAGCACCTCCATTTTATAGAATAGGATAAGCCTATAGAAAATTTGGTTCTGCCCAGGTTCAGCTTTAGTTTTCTTGGTTAGATGTAGTTTCTGTCGGTCTGCTTTACAGAACAAAGTTATTTTAAGGCCAAACAAAACAATGAAACTCAAATGAGGGCTTGCAAAAAATAATAATACTCACCAGTAAAAAATGTTTTCCTCAGAGGACTATATAATGTCTGGCATTTCCAGTCATAGACAACATGACAGATGTTGCCTGTAGGCCTGCAGATATGTATATAGAATTGTATCACTCTATTCATAGGCTCTCCTGTTTATCGGGGAACTTATACTCTTCTGGGGCGTGATGATACTACACTTCTCTAGCTCAGGGATCTGTGTCCTGACTCTCTACAAAGATCAGGATATCTTCCTCAGTCTCTACTGACAAACATCATTCATTACACTGGACAAGTATTTGTTGTTTGTAATCAGACCTGGGACATACAAGGAGAGGCGAAACCCACTCAGAAAATAAAAATCCTAAAAGAGCATTGGACACTTTGGCTGCAGGTTGGGGTCAAGTACTCTGTCCCTTTTTAGTCTCTTTCTCTTCTGACTGAGCAGGCAGCACATGGGGCCAGCATTAAGTTTGATCAGATCCAAGTGTCTCCATCTTGCCACCACATGTGACACACATCAATGCATGCCAATGGGCAAATCATTTAGCTTCCTTTAACTTGTCTCCTTCTTTATAAAATAGGGATTTTTTTAATACTACCTACCTCAAAGGATTAATTCAATTCAATAATCAATTCTTACGTGCGAGGTGCCAGGAACTTTGCTAGTTACTGAGGGTTCAAAGTCAAAAAAAGAAAATCCCTACCCTCAGGGAGTTGATGGTATAAGCTTGGGAGGAAAGATCTCATAAACCTTAAAGTTCTCTGATCTCAGAAAATAAAATTAAGCTAACTGTGAAGAAACTACCAAAGGGACTTGGGGAACAGGAGAAAAATCCGGGTTCAGAAGGATTTTTAAGGGTATTTTGTTAAATGTTTGAAGAACAGTTAAGATCCATACTACACAAATTATTCTTGAAAACTGAAAAAAGAAAACCCTACAAACTCCTTTTTTGAGACAAATATTGTCCTAATATATAAACCAGAAAAAGATGAAGCAAAGAAAAGCAATTACAGATCAATATCATTAATGAATATACTTTTAAAAATGGTAAATGAAATCTTGGCAAATGACTATGACAATATATCCCCACAAATTATTCATTATAAACAAAATTAATTGCTAACTAGAATGAGGTGTAGAACCAAGATTTCTCCTTTATTCTTATTTTTTTCAATTATCATATGGTTTAACATGGAGGGGGGGATAAACATAAATGATTATGTCAATAGATGTGGAGAAAAATTATTTAAAAACTCATTTAAACAGTTAAAAAGCATAGTTATAAAAAGGTCATTTTTATTATGACTAAAAGCATATGTCTAAAATGAAAATCTAGCATTATTTGCATTGGAGAAACATTAAAAGCCTTCACCAAAAAGTACAGGAGCAAAAAAGGATTGTCCATGTTTCCCCCATTATTTGACATAGCTGTAAAAATCCTTGTGTTAGCAGTAAGACAAGAAAAAGAAATTAAAGGAATAAACATGAGTTTTAAAAGACATAAAATTATCTCTATTATCTCTATTTGCTTGTGACATTACATTTTACTTAGGAAATTCTAGAGAACTAGAAGAAATCAATTGAGATAATGACTTCAGTAAAGTAACAAAATACAAAATAAACCCACAAAAAATCAACATTTCTATACAGCATCTACAAATTCCAGGAAAAGATAATAGAAAGGGCAGTCCCACTCAAAGAAACTACAAAATGTCAATCTAAGGAATATTAATTGCCCACAATTAGACCATGACAATATATCTTTTTAAATGATACTACCTAAATTAATATCCATGCATGCTCCATAGTCTCTCTAAAGCACTTCCATTCCACATCAGCAGGACTCTCTGAGACTCTCCCCTCAGGATCTCTATTTAGGAAAATGCTATTAAAAGTACTCTGCGCAGCTAGGTGATGCACTGGATTAGGGTACCAGACCTGGCTAACGACTCAACTTTGTGAGTTCAAATCTGGCCTCAGATACCTACCAGTTGTAAGTTGTAACCTTGGGCAAGTCACTTAACCCTGTTTGCCTCAGTTTCTTCATCTAAAAAATGAGCTAGAGAGAAAGAAATGGTAAAATATTCTAGTATCTTTGCCAAGGAAACTCCAAAGGGGGTTACAAAGAGTTGGACACATCTGAAGAAACTGTACAACCGCAAAAGAATTAGAAGTACTTTACATGTATGCCAGACCCACATTACACTGTCCACTCAGTTTGAAAAATTTACTCTTCTGATCTTGCTCCCTCTTTAAGAGCCAGGCAGGCTAAATCTCTTCCTCAGGGTTTTAGGTTATTCCGAGGGGTTGGAGGAGATCTTTTCTCTACTGCCGAGGGCTCAAATCCCCACCAGCTATGTACTCCTATGACCATCAATAACAACAACCATTATTAGGGGCTAGGGACTAGTTCCCCAATTCCATTTAACCACTTAATATCAATTAACTTTTACAAAGGGATATTTACTTCAAAGCTATAGCAAGAATAAAGTGCAACCATTTTCTCCAATACCTCAGAGGCATACCTTCCTTTACTTTAGTCTCAGGGAAGAGAAGCAGGAAGCAGGATCCCCAGTATCTTCACTTGAGGAGACACCACTAGAATCCTTATACAATTGTTCCAGAACTCTACTACAATAATAATAGATAACATTTATATAGCACTTAAAGATTTGCATCTGATCCTCACATGATCCAGTGAGATAGGTACTATTCTTACCCCCTTTTTACTGATGAAGAAACTGATCCTGAAAAAGACTAAATGCCTCTCCCTGGGCCACACATATAGTATGTGTTTGAAGCAGGATCCAAAATCAGATCTTTACAGATTTAATGAGATCCTAATCCAATTACCCGGCAGCTAGGTGGCACAGTGGATAAAGTGTCAGACTTGAAGTCAGGAATACTCATCTTCAGGAATTCAAGTCTGGCTTCAGTCACTTACTAGCCGTATGATCCTGGGCAAGTCACTTCACCCTGTTTGCCTCAGTTTCCTCATCTGTAAAATGAGCTGGAGAAGAAAACAGCAAACCACTAATATCTTTGCCAAGAAAACTCCAAACCGGGTCACAAAGAATTGGGCATGACTGAAAAATAACTTGAAAAACAATAGTCCAACTGCCAACTAGATACTTCATAGAGTAACACAAAATAATAACTATCTTATGTGCAAGAACCAAAGGTTTAGAATCTTCAGGGAAATAAAGAAAAAAATGAGGAATGGGAGAGGAATAGGACTCTTGGATCTCAAATTATGCTATAAAGCATTAATTATCAAAGCTATTTGGTGCTAGTTAAAAAACCAGATAAAATGAGTAAAACAATTAATAAGGAAGAGCTCAATTCAATAAACCACTCTTTGATGTACCAAAGAACACAAAATACTTAGAG
This sequence comes from Bettongia penicillata ogilbyi, assembly GCA_023548195.1. Lineage (NCBI taxonomy): Eukaryota > Metazoa > Chordata > Mammalia > Diprotodontia > Potoroidae > Bettongia > Bettongia penicillata. The sequence goes on along the minus strand of JAJHZJ010000808.1, from coordinate 4,007,554 downwards.
AAGATCTTGTCTGACAAGACTGCTAGGAAAACTGCAAAGCAATTTGGCAGGAACTAGATTTAGTCTAGAAGTTCTCTAAGTTCTCTAAGAGGCTCATGATTTCATAGGGTTTGTGAATGTTTAAATGTTGAGAGCTGTATTTCAATATAATTGGTTTCTTTTTTATTTTTTGCACTTAAAATATTATTGTAAGAAGGGGCTCAAAGGCTTCACCAGACTTTCAGAAGAGTTTGCAATACACACACACACACACACACACACACACACACACACACACATACACACACACAAAATTAAGAACCTCTGGTTAGACCAATATATTACACCTTGTACCACAAAAAGCTCAAAATGGACATAAGACCTACATGTTAAAAGTCACACCGTAAGAAAATTAGAAAAGAACTAGATCAGGAAGAGTTTTAACCAAACAAACAAGGGATAGAGATAATAATAAAATATAAGTAGATAATTTTGATTATATGAAATTGAAAGGCTTTTATATTTAAAAAAATCAAGACAGAGAGGTAGTCAATTGGAGGAAATTTTTGCATCACACAGAGATTTAATATCTCTGATAAGGAGTTAACACAATATGAGCTCCACAATATGAGGAAAAAAGCCATTATCCAATCAAATGTGATCAAAAGATAAAAGCAAACAGTTCTTAAAAGAATTGCAAGCTATTAACAACACTATGAAAGAGTGAACCAGATTACTAAAAAAAGATTAACATAAATCAAAAGAACTCTGAAGTTTCACTTCATACCCAACAAATAGACAAAAGTGAGTAAAAAGGAGGAAGAGTCAGAGTTGGAGACCCTGTAAAAGGATAAGCACATTTATAAATGGTAGATGGGTCTGGGAATTGATCCAAATATTCTAGAAAGTAATTTGAAATTATGCTAAAGACAAAAAATGAACAAAAATGCTCATACTCCTTGACCCAGAGATCTCATTGCGGTTACAGACAAAAAAAAAAATAATCCCCCCCACAATGAAATAGTCATGCAGTATTTCTGTGCAATAGGAAAGAACTGAGAATAAAGGAGATGTCAATCAGTTAGGGAACCGTTTAAGCAATTGTGGGACATGAATATACTGTGAAAAATACAAAGAAGACTTATATGAAATGGTTCAGCTAAGTAAGGAGAACCAGGGAAACAACACATACAAAAATTAAAATGAAAATGGAAAAAAGAAAAAAAAAGAAAAAAAAACCAAAGGCTGTGAAATTATAATACTCAAGATTGTTGCTGAAGGAGAGATGAAGGAGCCATGCAGAAAATTTAAAAAAAAAAAAAAAAAAAAAAAAAGGAAGATGAAGGAGAATGTAGCTCTCTCCCTTCTTTGTTGCTTTGGGGCAATATAAGTGTTGAATATTGATAGACTGTTAGACTCAGCTGATGTTTGTTTAGTTGAAATGCTTTGTTTTACTCTTTCTCTTTTTACTCCTTGTTACTAGAAACCAAATTATTGCAGAGATGCTCTTATAAAAGTAATAAAATTATTGGAACCCAAAGAATAGCCATTACTTATCAGGACATCTCCATAATAACAGGCTAAAAGTATTATTCAGTTTCTATTTGCTCCTAAAGGAAATGTACAGCCTATGGATCACCCAGATGTTTTTCTTGCTTGGAATAAACCAAGCACTTTCATGACTTCCCTTTGTCAACAAAATTCCAGAAGCATTTGAATAACTATTACCCTAGAGATGCTAATGGGACATAAGATAATAGTGTTTGTAATCATGACTCCCTTTGCGTTCTCTACAATTGAACATTCTCTGGGGGCAGACTACCCTTGTGGAACATGCCAGATAACTTGCCACAGTTACCCAGTGACCACAGTGACCCAAGGAGGTCACATTGAGCAGAGTTTCCTGGGGGCAACAAGCCATTGCCTCCTTTTTTTATCTTTTCTCCTTTCATCCCTTTAGATTCCCCAAAGAACAGGTTTTCCCCCATGCCAGCCTTCCCTGGGATACTTGACTCTAGCCCAACCATGATAATAATATTATCTTACATAGAGAGAGCACTTGATAGTTTTCAAAGGTCTTTTACACGCATTATCTCATTTGATATCCCCAATAATCCTATGATGTAGGTGAGGCAAATATTTTCGTCACTTTAGAGATTAGGAAACTTAGACTAAAGCAGTAAATAAGATGGCATAACAAGGGCATTGCCCCACAATGCTAACATGGAAGGGCATGTTTCCTTCTTGAGGTAGTCCTGTTCCAATAATTACTCCCTTACCTGCTTTAGGCCACCATCACTGATGTCCAGGTGCTATTGACACTCTGTGTCCTAGGCTAACTTCCCAAAATCCCCTTCTTTTTCTTTCCTATTCTTGCTTTATCTCAAGGGTTGGGGTCTCAGGGATCATCACCTATGCCAAAAGGGGAGAGACAGTACTCTCTGAGACACCTCTTCTCCAGGAGGGTGATCTGTTCTCTGACCCACATATCACTCCCACAATTGAATTTACCCTGGTCACAATAATTTTTATTTGTTGCTTTAACAAAGACACAAAAAATTAGGTGATTTGTCCATGGCTATACAACCTTTGTTAGCAGAGATAAGAACAAGAATCTTCCTCTTATGACTCCTGCTCCTGTGGTCATTATATGTTCCAAACAAAGAATCAGGACACATATTATAACAAAAGATATTAGTCTCTCCCCTGAATGATGCCAAATCAAGGAAAGAAGTCAGATCAAGAGGACTGACTCTGGTAGATTGGAACCTTTTGAACCCAGTTCTCTATTGGTTCCAGCTACAGAGCCAATCAAAAAGCAAAATGTGAATAGCAAAATGGAACCAGTTACAAAATATCTGAGCATGTTTCATTCATCATGCTTCTCCAGAAGCAGTATCTTCCTAGTGGGATATGGCATCCACAAAGCATGCTGATGTCTACTTACCAGTTTCCTGTCTTTTAACCATCATGAACATGATGTGTTCCCAAGCCTAAGGTGACCTTGCTTCAGACAAGTTCTAATAATTTAAATATATTCCAAAGCATCCAATAGGAGGTAAAAGCATGGAGAGAAAAACTATAGTAGCAAGCACCCTCACACACCCAGGATGGCCTGCTAGCACAGTTTCTTTGATCTGCTTTGCTAAAGGAAAGATAGCTTTTAAAGAGGTCAGCTATCTTACTTTAATTACACTCACTAGTTCAGAGGAAAGGTCAGCATCCTGAACGTGGAGAAAATACAAGCAAAGAAATTAGCACAAAGATCAACAGACAGGGCTCTAACTGTTGAATGAAATTGTGTTTATGAGCTCAGTTTAGTTTTTGAGGATCAAAATTTGAAGGAAAGTATTACTGAAATTGTGTTTCTAGGTACTTCAGATGATCAATTTTAACTCTTACAATTAAATCTTTTGTATCTTTGTTAAATCTTACAATTAAATCGTTTAGGAAGGTAATTTTCAATTACAAAATAATCTGGACCTGTAAACATTTCTAAAGAACTATTTTCCACCCTATTCTTCCATCTGCTAACTTTTTTTTTTAGTAAAACTTCCAATTTTATCTTTTAACATAAATATGCTACAATTTTTCCTCGAAGCAACATGTTTAAATCATTGTTTTCAAAAATATCTAACAAATAACAGTTTTAAAAGTTGTAAGCATTATGAAAAAAATTACAAAATCAGATTTCTGTTCAGTCAAAAATATAACAACTTCATCTCTCAATTTCAATAATCTGCTTAAACTGAAGTTTAAGCCCTCCCTCTCGAGAGCCACCTCACCTCTGCATATATTAATAAGCTTTTATGATAGGAGTCTCTGTCTTTCCAAAGGTTTGAAAACAACTGTTAAGGGTACAACTTTTAATGAAGTTAATGATTTTCGTATTATCACAAAGCACAATATAAAACTCTAGTGATATATTTTTTTGACTATGAATACCTCCTGATGGATCATGAAGTGACTAAAAGTGATATGTTCATTGCCACTAGCTTTAACTTTTGCTACAAATTCAACATTCTTATCCATCATTGCTCCAACACCATCCTTACAGACTCCAATAAAATTTCTCCATTGTCAGGAGGACCTGAGTTCAAATCTCACCTCTGACACTTGACATTCACTAGCCATGTGACCTTGGGCAAGTCACTTAACCCCAATTGCCTCATCCTGGGTCATCTCCAGTCAACCTGATCAATATCTGGTCACTGGATCCAGATGACTCTGGAGGAGAAGTGAGACTGATGACCTGCACAGTCCTCCTTCACTCAAAACAAAGTCAAGTGCAAGTCATGTCATCAATTCTCTGATGGTATGGTCTTCTTTGGCAATGAAGGATGAATACACTACAGATTCCAATGCAATTTCTCCACTGTAAACTTTCATTTGTGAAAAAAAATCTTAAAACTTTAAGATATATGACCTCCCCTCTTGTATGTTCTTCCAAAGGATGACAAAACAATAATTCTGTATATATGCTTCCTTCACAAACATATCTTATATAAAGTAACTAACTGTGTGCCATGTTAGAAATATCAGTTGTGTCATTTTACTGAATTGCAAACTTTGGGATGCCCTTAAATCTGGTAATAAGCTGCTGGAATTGGTCATTAATTTGCTAATTTCAGAGATTCTTTTGGAAACAATATTATTTGATAAAGGAATTCTGTGACTTTCGTCCTCACACTTTTTCCCATGAACTATTTCTGATATTTTAATAGCAGCCATGAGATTTTCTCCTATCACATACGGCTTTTTAGATTTTGCAGTTAAATAAAAAGTTTCATAAGATGCAAATAAATACTTTTCATTGACTAACAAATTTCTCAAACATTGCTTTTCTTTATTTGAAGATTTTAAAAGTCGTTCAAAATATTCCATTGCTTTATTACAGCACACTGCATGCTTGGTATTAAGATGTTATTTTAGTTTAAGTGGTTTCATGTTCTCTGCAGCCAAAATTTTATTACAAATTAAGCAAAGAAGTTTTTCCACACCACCATCGTTATTAGAAGTAAATCCACATTGTGAAAATGATTCAGCATATTCTCTTTTTCTTACCAATTTAGGTATTCTGCAACCTGGTAGTGAAGACTCTGATATATCATCATCAGTATTTTTACCTCTTCTGCCTAAATTTAGCCACTTATCCATAAACAAAAAATATTTTTGTCCTAAAATATAAATATTGCTAATAATTTCTTAGATAAATACTAGCTTTAGCTTATGAAATTACATTTGTTTGTGCTCAGTTTTAAAAATTGATGTTCATGCACATACATACAGTGGTGAAGGTGGAGAAATATAATAAAGAGCTTTTGTCATTATTTGCTCTAATTAAACACTTATGTTTCTGTAAAAGAAGGAGAAAACAGGAGTTTGTAAAATCAAACATTCTAACACAATACATCCAAAGATATACTAATTTGATACTTATATGCTGAGGAATGATAGTAGGAAAATAATAAAAGTCTTTATTTTTCATAATTAAACTATGAGCAGAAGAGCAGAAAACTTTGTTATGTACAGTAAAAACAAGGCAATTCATACATACAATAACCTCAAATCTGAGCCAAGGTATTTCTGGCAGTGTTCCTTGGAACTGTGTGGCATGATGACATGCACAGAGCAAAGTGCGCATGTTGTGTGTTCAGAATCAAGACTGTGGTGAAGTTGTGTGATGCAACATGGACAAGAACTGCCAGAAACACATCAGATTCATTACATGTTTGATTTTTAATTAATTTTTGGTCGTTGCATATTCTGAAACCTTTTGCTGTTGTCAAATTTTTCAAGACTTCCACATTAGTTACTTGACCCACAGTTTGAGAAACACCAAATTTCTAGTTCAACCCATCCCCCACTTTTTTTTTTAAGACTAAGTCTGTTCATTTTGCCCAGGCTGGAAATGTAGGGACCACTCACAGGTCCAATGTTACTACTGACTGGCAAGTAAGCTTTGACATGCTCCATTTCCAACCTGTTGGGCAAACCCCTTCTTCAGACAACCCGGTGACTGACGCTCAACAGGATTAATGCCAAATTTAACATGATCAGATCAGCATAGCCCACTGCAGCTCAGAATACCAAGGTTAGGAGATATGTCTCAAAAGTCTAGGTAGGTGGAATTACAGTGTGCACTGCTGCACATATTCCTCTCCTTTTCTAGATAATGAAACTAATGTCTAGAGAGAGTAAATGATTTCATCAAATTCACATGAATAGTAAGTAGGAAAGCCAGAATTTAAACATAAAGTCCCATGAGTTAAAATTCATGCTTTCCCCATTGTACCAATTTGCAACCCACTTTTGGGTAAACTTCCACCTAAAAAAGCATCTTTACTGGGACATGGTCATGCTAGTCTCATCTCTCCTGCTCTGGCACTTAAAATGTTCGGTTTTTTTCATTTTCCATCCATGTTAATGTATGACAACACTGCTCTTTATTTTCTTTGTTTGAAATCAGCTGCTTTCTCTTTCAATAAAATCTTGAAGGAGGGAGACATAGTAGCATGGAGCATGGCCAGACAGGAAGGGACTCCCTTGTCTAAATACTGGGGAACTCTGAAAAGTCTTGTTGGGAAAATATGTATGAAAAGACAATAAGAAAACCAAATGAATAATATACATGATGTAAATACAACTATTTAAAAAACTACAAGAAAAAATCATGAAGATTCTAGAAAACAGATGGAGAAATGTAACTCTGTCCTCTCAGCAGAGAAATGAGGACACCTGAGGCAGAATGTTCTATACAGTCAGAAAAGTTTACTGTATAGGTTGTTTTCCTTTAACTTTCTGTTGCAAAACAAGTGTTTGATTCCTGGAAGGGTGAGGGAGGTAAGAGAGAAGGGGGATAGTTTCTAGAAATGACTATGATATCATTAAACAGTTTGGTTTTTTTAGGGGGGGGGAAATCTCCCTGGATAGCCTCCTGTCAGTCTTTCCGTGGGTACAAATACCACCCAAGCAGTCTCTGCAATGAAATGCAGGGGCAGAGGGTGAGGAAGGGAGGGGGTCTTCTCAAAGAAAAGAGCTGTTTATTTTGCAAGAACCCAAAATAACAACTGCCCTTGGGGAAAACATTGCTTGAAAATCTACAGTTTCAGCTTGTGATAGATATTGTGTGTAATCAGATCATTTTAATGATTTGGGAGTCAGCAAACCTCAGATGTCCTTCATTCGTTTAACGTTTAATCCGGAAGCCAGAATTACAGTGAGTTGTTTCTGCAAACCTTATCATTAAATGAGGCGCAGTCAAGTGGGGCACTTCCTCTCCCAGGTTATTCAGAGAACATGCTCTGAGGGCTGTCAAATTACATTTTCACCACACAGTTACCAACTAAGGTGTTTCTAAAGGCCAGCAGAAGCCACATTAATTCTGATAGCCTTTGGTCTAAAACTCAGACGTGATCTGTTTCTAACGGACTGTTAAACACTTTTGTTAGTGTTTAAGTAAAGTGGGGAGGAGATGTCAGTGCAATTGTAGGTAGGATAGATATTCTCAAATTCATTGAAAGAAGCCACGACCCTGAGAATCGAAGTAGTTTGTTTCAGGCCAGACCTAAGCAAAGCCAGGTCTCCTATTAGATACTCAGCCCTTAGCTCTCTCCCCAAGAGGACCCTTCCAACCTTTGGATCATGTTGTCAAAGCTGCTGTTGGATCCTGAAACAACAGAAGGGGAGAAAGAACTTTGGAAATCATTTGTTCCAGCTCTTATAGAAGAGGAAACTGAAGCCCAGGCAATGATCAGTGCAAAGCAGCATAGGTTAATGGAGAGGGTACTAGTTCAGGAGTCCAAGGAACTGGGACTCCTACTGGTTGTGGTTTGGGATTGCTGGGAACCCCAAATGTCAGGGTACAGGGCTGCATTTGCCTGTAATTAATTCACACACTCAAACCTTCTTCTAGTAAAATGACAAGATTTATTGTCATTTATTAATGCCAATAGAAGCAGGAAAAGTTCCCAGAGAACCAGCAACTTAATGGGGGTGAGACTGATACAAAAGGGAAAGTTAAAGGATCTGAGTAGGATTAAAAAGTGCTAAATAGTCTGGCGTGCACCAGTGAAAGGAATGTCAAGTAGGCCAATTAGATGATGCAAGTGGGATTAAAGAAAGCAAATAGTCTGGAGTGGGTCAGTGATCTGGGCTGCTGGAAGGTATGGGAAAATACAGGGCCCTTAGGGATCCAGTCCTATCAGTTGGACTAGAGAACCATAGCCCTGTTATTTCCCTATTTCTGGGCCTCAGTTTCCTCATCTATAAAATGAGGGCACTGAAACAAATGGCTTCTGAGGTCTTGGCCAACTCCAGATCTATGCCTAAACTGTCACCTTATATATTTTATCCTATGACATGCCTTAAACTGGTGGCTGTTCTGAGAAAACCAGAGCTTAAGTAACAAAGGTAAAGCCATCCTGTCTGATGCTAATAGTACTTATTAGGGCAGTGTGCATATTTCCTAGTTCTTACCCAAGAAAAATGAAGACAGTTCCCTGAAGAAACCAAGATTAGCTCAGGTGCCTAAGCCTCTTTAAGGTTATAACAGTACATGTACCTGCAGGGTGGCACAATCCACCCTAGACTACATCCTTCTGCCAGCACAACTGGTGGCTTCCTAGCTTCCCTGACCTTCGTGCAGACCCTCCTCCAAACTTTTACAACTTCTCTGTTTGGGCCCCACTCATGAGTCCCCACGCACCTGGGATCTCCCCCACTTCCTCCTTCTAGGGTTTCAGAGAGATGGAGGTTAGCCACCAGAGATTTAGGCTGAGAAGGTGAGGGTGCTGTGTCCAAACCCACAGCTGTATTGCCTTCATCTGAGGAAAGAGGCGGGCAAGATGAAAGAAAGCTACGCCCCACAGCTGATTCTCATGTCAGCTCTGTAGTGGTGCTTTTCTGCCTTTCTCCCCACCCTTAATGGCCTTGGCTGCCCTTTGACTCCCTGAAGGTGAGAAGATCATGGGACTATTTATTTTTGTCCCAAGCAGGGGAAAGCACAGAGCTAATACCCTTCGAGAGTATGCACAGGATACCTAACCCCAAAGCCCCTTCCAACAAAAAGCAATCTCAACCAGTACTAGACTGGTCATTCTTGTTTACCTACTTCAAATTCAAAATACAAAACATCCTGAGTTTTCAGATACTGTGGGGTCAGTGCCAAAAATCAATCAGTGAGCTAAGATGGAGTTTCTCCTAGCCTTTGGACTTCTATTTATTGAGGGCAGCTGAGAACAGATTCACTCACCATCTGAAGAAGCTTTGATGGTTTCTACAGTCCCTAGGACAAAAGGCAAATCCTCTTGTACTTAAATCCCCCAATGCTTGGCTCCAGTAAGACTTTTTTCACCTCACCTCTTAGACACGCTATAGCTCTGAAAAGATTAAGATCATTTTCTTTTCGTTCCTATTTATAATTAATTGATTCTGTCCTATAATTTCTTTTGTTATGTAATGTCTTTTATCTTAAGTCATAGTTCTTTGTCTCTAAACTGAGTTCAAAATTCAGCTCCCTGTAATGGGTTAATTTTAGAAATCCAGCTCTCCTGCTAAACACTGTTCTTACCTCAAGGAATTTTGCTAACCTTGGGGAACATGTGTGAAAAAAAGGGAGTTGGACCTGATATCTTTACTGCAGCAAGCTATCCTTCAAGGATGTGATTGGCTGTCCAAAAGTCCTGGATTCAAATAATGAACATGTCTTAATCTCCTGAGAGAAGAAGAGGGGGCTAAAAAGATGAACTGTCCTTTTCGTCAGGCTTCATTTTGCTGGCCCTGGTTCCTTAATCTATCAAATGAGCTGGGCTATTCTGATCTCTAAGGATTTTTAAAATTTTATGAATGTTTAATAAAGTAAGAAAGGATCCAAACTGTCCTGTGCAGTCTGTCAATTACTCTAGTCTAATGAAGGTTTCTTCTCCAGCTTTTCAGAGAGAACATCAAGAAGCTGGAATACTAGAAACTTGGAAAGTTTTTTGGGGTTTTCTTACCCCTCTTTTATTTTCTCTCTTAATCTGTTTCATGTATTTTCTTTCTCTCTTGACCACTTCCCCCTGTCTTTATCTCCCAGCTTCAGATTGTTCTGTTCCTTACCCTCTAGCCCACTATCTCAGTCACCTTCCTCCTTTTATTTTAGAATAAAATCATTAGAACATAAGATCTTGGAATACTTTTGTACTATACAAATGATGAGCAGGATAGCTTCAAAAAAACCTGGGAAGTCCTATATTAACTGATGCAAAGTGAAGTGAGAAGAACCAGGAGAACATTGTACACAGTAACATCATAACAATTAGCTTCTCTGATCAAGACAATGGTCCAAGACAATTCCTAAGGACCCATGATGAAAAATGCTATTCACCTCCAGGGAGAGAACTAATGGGCTCTGATTGCACATTGAGGCATGCCTTTTCAGTTTCTTCATATTTTTCTCTTTTCATTGGATTGTTTTCATTTTCTTTTTTTTTGTAACATGTCTAATATGGAAATGTTTTGCATGATTTCACCTATATAATTAATATCATATTACTTGCCTTCTCAAAGGAAGGGATAGAATTTGGAACTCAAAATTTAAATAAATGAATGTTCAAAACAAATAAGTGATTTTTTAAAAAAAAGAACATGAGATCTTTACATAGTTTCCACTTCAGTTCTGCCATCTGAGAGACAGCATGATTATCGCTTCAGGCTAGTAACCTGAGGCTGAGAAAAATGCCAACCATTTCCAATAGTGATACCTGGGTATTCAATCCAGTTCACATCAGGTATCTCTGGGTTTCAAACTATTTCAGCTACTTTCCAACTGTAGCCCATTATTGGCAAGAGAGATCGTGAGAACTGTACATTTTCCTATATAGGAGAGATGGGGAGAATTTTGTTCACTTGTGAGAGAAGAGGAGCCCAGGGATGACACTCTTAAGGGAAGAGCAATTGACAAAAAAAGGATAAAAGGGTATTACTTCCCCAAAATGAATATAATCATGAGCATTTGGAGTCTTGTGACAAGATAGAGTGAGATAGTTCTAGATATATCCAGTAAGACAGCTCACTAGACCCCCTCCCCATCTTGAAGTATCTGTCAGTACAGAATTTGCTGTTTTTCTGAATGTACCTATTTGCCAAATTGTGAGATATGGTCAAGTTCCATCCCGTTTATAGAATACATTTTATATATTTTTATAATAGATAATGCATTTATTGTATACTATAAAACTAGAGCTAAAAGATACTTCAGAGGCTAGCCAGTCTAACTTTCATTTTATAGATGAAAAGATAAACTAAGCAAAGTTCAGTAACTTTCCAAAGGTCACACAAATTGAAAGTATATGGGCTAGGATTTGAACGCAAATTCTCTGAGCTTATGCATTTTCCCCTATTACCATTAGATTCTCCCACTGGATTATAAACTCCTTGAGGGCAAGAGTTGTCTTTTGCCTTTTTTTGTATCCCCAGGGCTTAGCACAGTGCCTGGCATTTAGTAGGTGTTTAATGTATAGACCAGTTGATTGAAACCATGCTATTCTATTGACATTACACTCAACCTTTTGGGCCCAATTCATGTGCCTCTTCTACCAAGGCTTCCCTTATTCCTCACTCCTCTTACAATCAAAGCCAATCTCTTCTTCCTCTAAATCCCCACAGTATTTTGTTCATGCCCCTCTTATGGCATTTATGATATTTTTAAATTTTATAGTTAATTATATATTTGCCCTTTCTTCCCTACAAGAATATATGTAGGTATTATTGAGGGAAATGACAATGCTGTATTAATATTTTTTTTTATCTCATGCTATTCATTATACATTGCTTTTGTGATTGTTCAGTTGTTTTCAGTCATGTCCAACTCTTTGGTACCCCATTTGAGGTTTTCTTGGCAAAGATACTGGAGTGGTTTGTCATTTCCTTCTCCATCTTATTTTACAGATAAGGAAACTGAGACAAACAGTTAAGTGATTTGCCCAGCGTCACACAGGTTGGAAGGGCACCTGGATGGTACAGTGGATAGAGCACCGGTGCAGGAGTCAAGAGGACCTGAGTTCAGATCTCACCTCAGACATTTGACAGTCACTAGTTGTGTAACACCGGGCAAGTCACTTAACTCCAGTTGCCTCATCCTGGGTCATCTCCATTCACCCTGATGAATATCTGGTCACTGGATTCAGATGGCTCTGGAGGAGAAGTGAGGCTGATGACCTGCTCAGCCCTTACTCAAAACAAAGTCAAGTGCAAGTCATGTCATCATTTCTCTGATGGCATGGTCTTTTTCGGCAACAATGGATGAACACACACATACACAGGTAGAAAGTGTCTGAGGCTAGATTTGAACTCTCGAAGAGTCTACTGACTCTGACTCTGTAGTCTGCATCACCTAGCTACCCTTCCTTTACATGTAGTAGGAAATCAGTAAGTGTTTGTTGAATGAACGAATGAATAAGCCATTCATTGACATTGACATGATCTGGGCTTTATAACCTTCCATTTTTAATCTACTTAACATCCCAGGCGGGATTTCTTGCTACCGCCTTTGCTATTCTTATTCAAGCTAAAGTTTCACTGAATCTTGAAGGAGAGAGCTCAGCTGAAAAGTTTTGTACAAGATATTTGTCATGAGCTAAGTTTTATTCTATAAATGAGTGTCAGCAACAGTTTTAAAAAGATTTAATTAAAGAAATTTGAATTTGAAGAGATTTTTTTCCGATGAAATGATGATGATAGTGGTGAACATAATATTGTGTCATGGGGACTTGATCAAACATGTATCCTAGAAAGGGCAATAGTTTACCTTATTGAGTGGAAAGTATTAACTGCCTTATAACTAATAAAAGATGCTATGTGGAAACCCAGGCACTCCATGACTCACAGGTTCTGCGAATGACTGTCAATGTAACAGCTTCTCCTTTTGATGTGGCTTATACTCAAGCTTATCTTGACCAATTAGCTATTGGGAAATAGAATCCCTTCCATTAAACTATATCCCTACTTGTTTGGATTGTAGAGCATGGGGAGGGGGAAAATGAAGGGGAAAAAACAGAAAGTGGGTTGATCTGTCAGATTCTATTTGTGGAGGTATATGAGTTTGTAAACAAGGAAATCCATACATTTTCCACTCACTTTAGACAAATGGAAAATAAGCAAAAAGTTATTTATTTCCCCTTAAGATGTTCACATAATATACCAAAAACTGAATGATATCCTGGGAGGAAACAACAACCAATAAAAATACACTAAAAGCAGAGCTGAATTGGTTGAAAATTGAGGATTGTATTATATATATGTATGTGTGTGTATTATATATGTTTATATAAAGTCAACAAGCACATATTAAGCACTTACTATATACCAGGTACTGTACTAAATACAACAGAAGGACAGCCCTTGTCCTCCAGGAGCTGAAATTCTAGTCGGAGAAAACAATACACAAAAAGAAGCTGAGAAGGAATGAGGAAGGTCATTGTAGAGGAAGTCCAGGAGAGTCAGGAGAAAACTGAAGAATGAAGACATGGCTAAACCTTGATGTCCTCCCTGGTTCCAAGAAGAACCAGCCAGTCAGAGGAAAAGACTGCACGGGTAGAGGGTAATTAAAATATGTGAAGTGCAGACCTGAAGAGGAATGAAGATGTTGTTGACCTTAGAGTTCTTTTTAAAATATTTGTTTGTGTTTATATATACACACAATACATATGTGTCTGATCATGCTTGTCTATATACAATATATATGTATACATGATACATGTGTATGTACAATATATGTGGGTATATGTATATATATAATATGTGTATATATAGGTGCAATATATATACAATGCATATGTATTATTGTATAGCATGTATATACAACATATCTGTGTACACAATATACATGTGTGTGCACAATATTATTGTGTTTGCCCTTCATTGCCGAAGCAGACCATGCCATAAGAAAAGTGATGATATGACTTGCACCTGACTTTGTTTTGAGTGAGGGAAGGCTGTGCAGGGTCATCAACCTCACTTCTTCTCCAGAGCCATCTGAATCCAGTGACCAGATAGACATTCATCAGGATGACTGGAGATGACCCAGGATGCACTGGGAGACCTTGGCCCCTTTAGGCCAAGGTCTATTCAGGTACTCACTAAGGGCATTTAACCTGGAGAAGGTTGGATCTAGGCATCTGCCAGTGATGGCCAGTCCTAGGAAGTCTTAGTCAGAGAAGGCTCCACTCTCCACTCTCTCCCATTGTGGATTTATCTCATACTATGGCCAGATCAATTCACATTATCATCCCTCTGCTCTGTGGTTCTCTTTTGTCTTCTGAATAAAGTTCAGACTATTCTGCCTGGCATCTAAGGCCCTTCTAAAACTTGGTGCTACCCTGCCTTTCCAGCACTTTCCCACATTCCTGCTATGGACCTCTTAACTTTCCCATAGATCCCTAGAGCAGGTCAAAGGCCCTCAGGCTCAGCCTTCATTTTTCATAGAAGGAAACTGAGGCCCATGGATGCTAAATGACTTGTTTGAGGTCACAAGGTAGCAATGATAATTAATAATAATGATATCTAACACATAGCATCTACCATGTGCTAGGCACTGAGCTTAAACACTTTACAAATGCTATCGAATTTCATCCTCACAACTACCCTGGGAGGTAGGTGCCATTATTATCCCCATTCTACAGATGAGGAAACTGAGGAAAACAGAGCTCAAGTGACTTGCCCAAAGTCACATGGACATAAATATATGTGCATGTATATGTAATGTGTATAAATACAATATATACATGTTTGTGTGTATATGTATACAATATGTGCGCATACTGTATATGTGTATATGTTTTTTATATGTGTGCATATGTGTATGTATTTGTTGACTCACTATTCAACAATGAGAATAACATTCCCATCCAAGGCAGAGCTATTAACATTCTAGAAACATTAAGAAATAGTTTAGAACTCTTTGAATTAGGATCATTTTTCAATGTGCCCTAGACTTTGCTTAAAAATTGAGAAGGCAGAGGTCATTAAAGAAGTGACAGCAGTAGTTATAATAATAATATGTGTAATTCATTCAAATATCTATGTCACAACTCACCAACTGTTAACGCCTGTGCCCACACAGAATTTTAGCTTTCAAGAGCCTGAAGTTTGGGAAGTCAGGACAGTGTAGCATCAAGGATTAGGGTGGGGACTGAAATGACTTGGGAACAACTTGGAATTATGCAAATAAAGTGACTAAGATATCCATACTCTTTGATCTAGAAACTCCATTTACTGAGCTTGTACTCCATCTATTCCAAAATATTTTTAACAAAAAATTAATATTTTAATTTTTTATGATTAAATTATAATTTTATAATTTTTTTAATAGCTAAGAATTGGAAACAAAGTAGATGCCCATCAACTGGGGAATGTACAAACAACTTGTGCTATGTGACTATAATAGAATGTCACTGTCCTGTAAGAAATTATATGTGTGATGAATATAGAGAAGCATGGAAATATCTAACTCATGTAGTAAGCAGAGCCAAGAAAACATACATATGAACTACAATAATGACAATGGAAAGAACTCCACACCACTCAGAATGTAACAAAATTATACAGATCAAGCAAGACTGAAGAGATGTGAAAGGACACCCCAACCCCCAAAATTCATGGAGGTGGGAGATCCACAGGTGTTACATATTGCACATCGTTTTAAAATTTTTCTATGTACAGTTATCCTTCCACATTGTGGGAGGTAGGGGGCTCAGCGCCCCTGCAATCTGAAGGTAAAATTTTTTGACCTTCCCTTTGTACCAGAGAAGAAATTTGAAATTTTTCTTTTTCTTTTTTTTAGTATGGTGTTTACAGTACCTTATTGTAAAATTTGGGTCCAGTATTTCATCATAGATTCTGTATCATCTGCTGGCCTTTTCATGTTGTCTGCAGCTTCTGCAGAACTCCTTCAAAGTTCCCATTTAATTTCTTATGTCAACCCATGATATTTCAAAACCATGAATTGGGAAAGTTGCTATGTGGAAGGGATAATTAAATTGATCAGTTTTATTTCTTTTCCTTAAAATTTTTTTTATTATTCAGTTGTATTCAATTCTTCATGACTCCATTTGGGGTTTTCTTTCTTTTTTTAATTAAATTAAATTAAATTTTTAAAAATTTCTATAGTACTTTAATATTTTTAAAATTTGTTTATTTTTAGTTTTCAACACTTAATTTCCACAAGACTTTGAGTTCCAAGTTTTCTCCCCATCTCTCCCCTCCCCCGCCCAAGACACCATGCATTCTGATTACTCCTTCCCTCAATCTGTCCTCCTTTCTATCATACCTCTCCCTTCCCTTATCCCCATCTTCTCTCTTTTCTTGTAGGGCAAGATAGATTTCTATACCTCATTACCTGTATTTCTTATTTCCCAGTTGCATGTAAAAACAATTTTTAACATTCGTTTTTAAAACTTTGAGCTCCAACTTCTCTTCCTTCTTCTCTCCCCACCCATCCCCACTGAGAAGCAATTCAGTTCAGGTCGTATTATGTGTAGTTATGCAAAAGACTTCCATAAAAGTCATGTTATAAAAGACTAATTATATTTCCCTCCATCCTATCCTGCCCCCATTTATTCTATTCTCTCTTTTGACCTTGTCCCCCCAAAAGTGTTTACTACTAATTATCCCCTCCTCCTATTTGCCCTGCCTTCTATCATCCCCCCCACACCCCGTTTATCCCCTTCCCCCCTGCTTTCCTGAAGTGTAAGATAGATTTTCATACCAAACTGAATTTGCATGTTATTCCCTCCGTAAGCCAAATGTGATGAGAGTAAGCTTCACTTTTTCCCTTTTTCCTCCCCTTTTCTCTCCTCCATTGAAAAAGCTTTTCCTTGCCTCTTTTATGGAAGATAATTTGCCCCATTCCATTTTTCCCTTACTCCCATTATATTCCTCTCACCCCTTAATTTTATTTTTTTTTAGATATCATCCCTTCTTATTCAACTCACGCTGTGCCCTCTGTCTATATGTATATAATTCCTCCAACTACCCAAATACTGAGAAAAGTCTCAAGAGTTTCAAATATTATCTTTCCATGTAGGAATGCAAACAGTTTAATTTTAGTAACTCCTTTCTCTTTCCTGTTTACCTTTTCATGATTCTCTTGATTCTTAGGTTTGAAAGTCAAATTTTCTATTCAACTCTGGTCTTTTCATCAAGAATGCTTGAAAGTTCTCTATTTGATTGAATGACCAATTTTTTCTCCGGTAGTATTATACTCAGTTTTGCTGGGTAGCTGATTCTTGGATTTAATCCTAGTTCCTTTGATTTCTGGAATATAATATTTCAAGCCCTTCAACCCCTTAGAGTAGAAGCTGCTAGATCTTGTGCTATCCTGATTGTATTTCCACAATTCTTGAATCGTGTTTTTCTGGCTACTTGTAATATTTTCTCCTTGACCTGGGACTTTGGCTACAATATTTTCTCCTTGACCTGTAGACTTTGGCTACAATATTCCTAGGAGTTTTTCTTTTCAAATCTCTTTCAAGAGATGATTGGTGGATTCTTTCAATATTTATTTTACCCTTTGGTTCCAGAATATCAGAGCATTTTTTTCTTGAGAATTTCATGAAAGATGTTTTAGATGTTAGGGTCTGTTTTTGATCATGGCTTTAAGGTAGTCCCATAATTTTTAAATTGTTTCTCCTGGATCTATTTTCCAAATCAGTTGTTTTTCCAATGAGATATTTCACATTGTCTGTTATTTTTTCATTCCTTTGGTTTTGTTTTATAATTTCTTGATTTTTCATAAAGTCATTAGCTTCTATCTACTCCATTCTAATCTTTAAGGAATTATTTTCTTCAGTGAGTTTTAGGACCTACTTTTCCATCTGGCCAATTCTGCAATTTAGGGAATTCTTCTCTTCATTGACTTTTTGGATTTCTTTTGCCATTTGGGTTTGTCTAGTTTTTAAAGTGTTGCTTTCTTCAGCAATTTTTTGAGACTCCTTTAGCAAACAGTTGACTCATTTTTCATGATTTTCTTTCATCACTCTCATTCCCATTCCCAATTTTTGCTTTACTTTTTACTTGATTTTCAAAATCCTTTTTGAGCTCTTCCATGACCAATTCCCATTTTTCTTGGTGACTTTGGATGAAGATGCTTTGATTTTGTTTTCTTCTGTTTGCATTCTTTGTTCTTCTTGTCACCAAAGTAAGATTTTTTTTTGTTTTTTTTCTCATTTCCCCAGCCATTTCCATATAATCTGTGGGCCTAGAGCTCCAGAAACAGTGGTTGCAGCTGCCCCTGCTACTGCTGTGGCAGCAGCAGGTTCCTCCACCCCCTCCCCACTCTATCATCCTGGGTCTGGGCCCACAATACCCCACTCTCCCACACTGGTCCCACAGGCTTTTCCCACTGACCTTCCAGTTTATCCTCAGCGTTTTGTGGTCATGAAGTCTGGAAACCACCACAGGTGTGAGACATTCAGTCCCCCCAAGACCTGCTCAGGTACCCTTTGTGCACTTGTGGTCTACACTGGACTGTGCTCTGCTCCCAGCATGGCACGATAGACACTTCCCAGCAACCTTCCAGGCTGTCTTGGGCTGGAGATTTGCTTCACTCTGTCATTTTGTGGATTTTGCAACTACAGAATTTGTTTAGAGCCATTTTTTACAAGTATGTGGCCAGGCTTGTTGGGAGTGCTCTAGAAATTCCCTCTTGTTACTCTGCCATCTTGGCTCTGCCTGCCTCCATTTGGGGTTTTCTTGGCAAAGATACTGCAGTGGTTTGTGATTTCTTTCTCCAGCTCATTTTACAGATGAAGAAACTGAAGCAAACAGGGTTAAGTGACTGGCCCAGGGTAACTCAGTTAGTAAGTGTCTGAAGCCAGATTTGAACCCAGGTCTTCCTAACTGAAGGCCTATCACTCTATCTACTTATCACCTAGTGCCTCTCTAAACAACACTCATTTTTATATAGGAAGGTTCTCTGAGAGGGGGAGGAGAGAGATTCTTGGGTATAGTGATTTAAGAAACAATATACAATAAAAACATATAAAAATAAGAAAAATGACAGAGGGGGCAGAGGATAGACTATAGAAGCAGAGGCAAAGGAAAGACAAAGGAAGAAATGGAACACAAAAGACTTGCTTCTGGTGCTGTAGCTATTTCCATAATGATAGTGAGGCTGCCTGTTGGAGCAGAATCAAGAGGTTCTGCACAGTCAAATGAACAATTACAGTCACATGTTCAGTTCCCTGCCATGTACTTTGTCCACATCTGGTCTTTTGTCATCTTTGTTCATTTGCATAGTAGGTGGTACAATCAATCAATCAATCAACGTATTAAGTGACTAGTATGTGCCAGGCACTGTGCTAATTTCGGAGGTACTTTAGATTGTAATTTCCCTTATTAATGAAATCTTTCATATGGTTGTAAAAGTTTGTAAATCTTGTTTTCAAACTGTTTTTCCTAATTATTTTCCTCATCTCCCTGCTATTAAAACCTTGGATTTTGCTCCTTGATCGAGAGGCTTTGATGGGTCAACTTTGACCTTCTCTTGCCAGGGTTAGTCTTTCATAGCACTTCCCTAACATCAATTCATCACGAAGTTATGCTTTTTTCTCTTCCTCCCCCACTTTCCACCATCCTTTTATGTGTTTTCTGCACCACCATCACCCCCTCCACACACACACACACACACACACACACACACACACATTAGATTGTAAACTCCTTAAGGCCAGAGACTGTCTTGTTTGTATTTATATAGACATTTAATACATAGTGCTTAAAAGTATTTTATCTATTTTTATAACTTCCCTTGAAGGTCCTGAGGAAAAAAGCCATTTGGTACTGATTTCATTACTAATGATTCCTCATCTCTTGAGGAATGGTTCTTGGTATTATTTTTGAGTTAATTGCCCATATATCTTGGACATTGACCCTTTATCAAAGACATTTCATGCCAACACTTTTTCTCCTCATTCCCTAATTTTATCCTAATTGCATTGATTTTGCTCGCACAAATGCTTTTCAATTTCATGCAACCAAAATTGTCTATTTTTTTCTTTTATGATCACCTCTATCCTTTATTTGATTAGGATTTCTTCATTATTACTCATTTGGAATTCATGTGGCACATAGTATAAGAAGCTAGTATAAACGCTCTTTTTTAAAAAAACCAACTATTTTCCAGTCTTACCAACAGCCTTTTTCAAATAGAGAATCCTCCTCAAGATAGTTTACATCCTTGGATTTACTAAACATTAGTCTACTAAATTTGATTATTTCTGATTATTGATCTTTTATTAATGGTTCTAGTGCATTCCACTGATCTACTTTTCCATTTTTACACCAAGTGGTGTAATACCAAGTGGTTTCTGATGATTACTGTTTTATAATATAGTTTGTTATTTTTTTATTATTTCCTTTGATACTCTAGATGTTGTTAACTTTGTTTTTATTTTCTCTAGTTCTATGAAGTGAATATTTGGTAGTCTGGTTGGCATAAACCACTAAATTTTTAAATTAATTTAAGTGGTGTCATCAGTTTTGTCATACTGGTATTGCCTCATCATTATCAATGAATATCTCTCCAATTATTTGTCTACTTAGTTCTGTATTTGTAATGAGATTGATCCCTGGCATGAGACACATACCTTGACTTTTTGCTGAACTATACAACCATGTTGAAATGATCTAGCAACTGCTAGCTGGTCATCAGTGATGGCATTGCATCAAATATGAATGGCCACAAAATCAAGAGGAGCTTGATACCCGCTCAGCAGGCTAGAAGAACACCTGAGAAGAAACACTTCACCTTTTCTTTTGGGGTTCTCTTAGTACTTACTCTCCCTTGAACTTGCAGCAAGGGGAAAGACAGGTAGAAATCCTCTCCCATCTCCCAGCAGCAGTCGGAACTACAAGTGCCTAGTTAGATAAACCTGAGAACTTGGCCTTTTTTTTTCCTTTAGTCAATAAGCTTCTCTTTTTTCTCCCTCTGTTCTCTCCTCTACCCCAATGAAAAAATAAACAAAACCTTATTTCAACAAACAAGCATAGTCAAGTAAAACAAACTCCCATGTTGCCAACGTGTGACTCATTGTGCGTATTAGTCCACCAGATTTCTGTCAGAGCATTTTTCATCATTGGTTTTTTGGAATCATGACTGATCATTAGGTTGATCAGAGTTTTTCAGTTTATAAGACTGATGTTGAAATATAAGTTGTTCTGCTATTTCTGCTTACTTTACTCTACCTCAGTCCATATATGTCTTCTCATGTTTCTCTAAAACTATTTCTATCCTCATTTCTTACAGCATGATAGTATTGCATTATGTTCATATGCCATAATTCATTTGATCATCTCCTACTTAATGGATACATTCTGAGTACTACAATTCTTTGTCACTGCAAAAAGAGTTGCTATAAATATTTGTGTATACATAAGATCTCTTCCTCCTTCTTTGATGTCCTTAGGATACAGACTGAGGAATGCTATCTCCGAGTCAAAGGGTATTCATAGTTAATAATTTTGGGGGAAATTTCCCAATCACTATCTGATCTGCATTGTTATATGCCACTAACAAAAACCAAGTGAAAATGATAGGTTGCAATAATAACATTTTTTTAAAATGGGCATTAACTGATTAAAATGTGGAAGAGAGACCTACATTAAGACAATTTCAAATTTATTTTTACATAAACCTAGAACCTAGAACTGAAAAATGGAGGAGATAACTCTTGCTCATGATTAGGTGGAACAAATATAGTTAGAACATCAATATTTACAAAATTAATTTGCAGATTTACTGTGATATGTATCAAAATAGCTGCAGAATATATATTATATATGTATATATATTCACAGAATTAATTCATTCACATAATTGTCTAGATTACAAGAAAGTCCATATGAAAAAGATAGATAGATAGACAGATAGATTTGTAAGAATATAAGAACTATTCAAAAGAAGTGGGTGAAGAAATTCTCACTAGGACTCAAAGTTATATAAAATATAAGTACAATAAAAATATAGGGAGAAGAAAAAAAGAAAGAGTAATAGGATACGCCAGAGAACCCACAAATAAAAGCCAATATGTGCAAAAGTTTGCTATTTGTTAAACCTATATTTAAAAACATTGGGCACTGGAAATTCTATTTGATACAATTCATTGGGAGTGAGTTGGAGAGAGGGACTGGATCATCATCAGTATCCCAGGTCCCTCTATAATACCCCTTGATTATGAGTTTCACTGTCCATTTGCCACTACTCTTTCCCTATGCCTTTGGTTATTTCTTTCCCTATATCTATCATAATTAATCATGAGCCATTATGAAAATTATTTCTACTCATGTTGTTTCATTTCCTTCCTCTTCAACCCTTTCCCAAGCATGTCCTAATGTAATCCTGACCACTCCTTCCACAGTGCCCTCTTTAAATATCCCAACCAATTTCTTCCAGTTTCCACCTATGATGAACCAGGTAACCAGGTCTGCTAAAGACCTCACCCATCCCTGTGAAGCCCCAGGCCATCATTTGCATCTCTGAACAGAGATCCTTCACCTTTGTGAGAGGAACAGAACTCCAGCATTCCCAAACTGAGCTAGAAGATCTGAAGAAAGCTTAGGGTAACTTGAGTATATAAAGTCCAGATGGGTAGCCTCTTGTGGGTCTGTTAATCTCCTTTTGAGACCCCAAGATCATAGTACCTGAAGCCTATTGATACCCCTTTATAGTCTGAGGTACACCTGCATCTTTGTCTCTATGGTTACTGATTCTGTATGAGTACTTTCCCCACCAGCAATCATAAACCTGTTGTATTCTCTGCCCTGAATGCCTCTTCTCTTACCCCCATCCTCATGTCCATGCCTCTGTGTTGGGCAGGATGATAGGATCATAACCTAGGAACTGGAAACTATCTTAGTAGGCATTTAGTCCAAACCACTCACTTTACAAATGAATAAACAGAAGCCCAGAGATGTATTGAGATTTGCCCAAGGTCTCACATACAGGAAGTAGAGAAAATGGAATTTGAACTCAGTTCCTACTGAAAGACTGAGGCTGAAAGAGGTGACAGGTAGTAACAAGTGTCTGGAGGAAGATTTGAACTTAGTTCTTACTGACTTTCTTAATTAAAAATCTTTCATAGCTAAAGATAACTTAGATCAGTTCAATTCAGCAAGCATTTATGAAGAGAAATCTTCTAACTATAAATTCAGGACATTTTCTATTGGCCATCTTCATTTCCAGTAAGTGAGTCAGTGTCAGGGGAGCCACTGAAACTTCTGGAAGGGAGAAGTGACATGGTCAGACATGTGCTTAAGGAATATCAATTCAGGAGAAGGGAGAGGACACAGGAAAAACTGAATGCAAGGAGACCCCTCAAGAGCTTATTGCAGTAGTCAATCAACAAACCTTTATTAAGTGCCTCTATGTTCCAGGTACCATATCAAGCAGGGATGATACCAATAAAGCAAAAAAAAAAAGAGTCCCTGCTCCAAGTTATGAAAGCCTTTAAAAGCCAAACAGAGGATTTTCATTTTACTCCTAGAGACAATAGGGAGCCACTGGAGTTTATGGATAATCAGATCTATGTTTTATAGAAATCAATTTGACAGCTGAGTGGAAGATAGATTAAAGTGCAGATAGAACTTGAAACAGAGACAGAGATCAGAAGGCTGTTGCAATTGTCTACTCATCTTCTTCAGTTTAAATCCAGCCTCAGACACCTACTAGCTGTGTGATCCTGGGCAAGTAACATTATCCCTGTTTGCCTCAATATAGTCGTCTGTAAAATGATCTGGAGGTCAAGAAAATGGCAAACCATTCTAGTATCTGCGATAAGAAAACACCAAAGGAGATCATGGAGAGTCAGACACAATTGAAAAAAACAACTTAAAAACAAATAAAATAAAATATTCATAACACCATTTTTTATGGTTGGAAAAAAATTAGAAACAAAGAAAAACTGGGTTGAATTCTTTTAAAGGTATTAGACTGTAGTTACTCTATAAGAAATGATAAATATGGTGAATTCGGAGAAAAATGGGCAGATTTGGATGAACTGGTATCAAGAGAAAAAGCAGAACCAGAAAAACAGTGGGTAGGAATCTTAGGGTGAAAGGTGGGAAGAAAGAGATTGGGAATGGAGATGGAGAAGGAACCCAAGAGACTGAAGATGAGAGCTGTCATTATTCAAGCACAAACTAAGAGGCATCCAGGTGGCCCTGGCAGTAGAAAGGACTCGTTTTCAGTGGGGCAGAGCGCCCACTTCCTGGCAATCTGACCTGAGATAGGTCTCAGAGGAACAGAATGGGATGATGAGCAGGGCAGGGCAGGGAAGGGAGGACTCGCCCCCGGAAGCTCAGATCTCTCTGTTCATAGTGTTTTTCTGTTTAACCCCTTCACTGCCAAAACTAATACAAAACAGAATGCTAAATGGCAGCTGAATTCAGATAAAATGCAATGACCCATCTGGTCCTGGAAGATGGATAATGAAACATAAATCATTTTTCTCAGTAAAGTAAGGAGAAGGGACTGGGGCTATGAAATATGACCTATCCTTTGGTTGCAAAGTCAGTCAGTTTTTTTGAACTTCTTTCCTTCATTATAAAGAAAGGTTCTAGGCAGCAGTATATCGGGAAATAACCATGGTGTATATAATTAAAAGAATATTGTGAAAGAAAGAACTGATAAACGTATGTATAAATTTACAGTATGTACAATATTGCTTTGTGTATATACATATATGTGTGTATATAGACCCATATATGTGTGCATATATGCATGTGCGTGTGTGTGTGTGTGTACACACACACACACACACACAATTACACATATTTGTGTCTAATGACAGCCATGGGGGAGGAGGGGAAGAAAAGGAAGAAATAAGAGGAAAAAAGAAAGATACATGATAAACTTATATATTTAAAAGGATTAGCAAATTGTACATAATAGATTTGTAGTTTCACATACAATCATCTTTTTTTCTATTCTAATATGTAATGAAAATGTTTGTTTTATTTCTTAAGCTCAAAATAAAATACATACAATTTAAAAAAAAATACTGTGAACTATCAGATATTGGACAGATGGTGCGTGATCAGAGGGTTCAAGGAGTTGATGCCCTCATTTTTTCTCATTAATCTCTTCTCTACTTCCTATTGATTGGGTAACAACTAGAATGTTGAGAAATGATCTTCCACTCAGAATATATTGAAATTACTAGGTGGCCTAGTAGAGGGAGTACTGGGCGTGGAGTCAGGAAGATCTGAGGTCAAATCTGATCTCAGACACTTCCTAGCTGTGTGATTCTGGGCACGTCAGTTGCCCTCTGTCTGCCTCAGTTCCCTCAGCCGGAAAATGGGGATGATATTAATACCTCCTTTGCAAGTTGTGATGAGGATCAAATGAAACAATATTGTAAAGCACTTAGCATAGTGTCTGGCACATGGCAGGTACTATAGAAATGTTGGCTATTATTATAGTTGTATAAGGAGTTTAAAGTGGCCTTGGGGAACCTCCCACCAACCTGTGATACCCCCAACAAGAGTCTCTAGCTTTGTTATCAGAATCAAACTAAAGATTTTTCCTCTCTCTCTCTCCCTCTCTCTCTCTCTCTTTCTCTCTCTGTCTCTCTCTTTCTTTTTGTCTCTCTGTCTGTCTCTTTGTCTCTCTCTGTCTCTCTCTCTTTCTCTCTGTCTCTCTCTCTTTTTCTTTCTCTCCCTCCATCTCTTAATTGCCAAGGCTGGTTTTGACCTTTTGATAAATAGAAGGGATGAGAAAAATCTGTCTGAATTTCTCCTTGAGGAATAAAAAAAGAACCAAGTTAAAGCACCATTTTTCCTTTTTATCTTCCTCTGAGAAGTGATATCATCCTATTGTTTCACTGGCTATTTCTCAAAACTGGCTAGGTCATTTTTCTCCTTTTGAACCAATGGTTCTAAGTTCCAGCACTGGAATTAGGTGACAGAAAAATCTCTCAAATAAGAATTGTGATTTTACAACCAGAAATGACCAAAGAGCAAAGAGACTATCTGGTTTAATACATTTTACGAATTGAGAAACTGAGGTCCAGGGAGTTTAAATGATTGACCTAATATCTCAAAAGTGGTAAGAGTTGGGTTGTATGTATATGTACATATATATGTATATATATATGTATATATATACACACACACACAATATAATGTAAGTTTCGGATTTGAATTCAGATTATATTATATTGAATCCAGATATGTATGTATGAATATGTATGTGTGTGTATTTATATATATATATATATGTATATATGTTTTGTATTTGAATCCAGATCTTTTGATTTTAGAAATAATATTTTTCCCTAGTTACTAGATTTGTGTCATTTTGATAACACTTAATCTCAAGTAATTCTATAAAGCTGAAATTATACACATTTTAAAAGAGAACAGACTAGAGCTCTTTAGATGATGGAAAGGAAATCAAGGAAGTAGATGAAGTCAGAGAAGAGGTGACATCGTACAAAGCAGAGATGTTGAACAGGCTGGCTTCGGATTCCATGGTGGCCCACAACACTCCCCGTACAGATTAGAATATAATTGGGAAATATTTTTAAAGACAAGTAAAAATATAATAGAATATACATAATGTCAATACATGGTTTTCTAAGCCCATGTGTGGCTTGCAGGGGTCCTTATGGATGATTTGATGACCTTCATTTCTATTTGAGTTTGACACCGCAGTTATAAGGGAATGAGTACAGAATTTGGAGTCATAGCGTAAACCAGATTTTGAAGGACCCTTGCTTGCAAAGGCCAAAGCATCATGGAACAGCCTCCAAGCTGTAAAACATTGTGCTATTCTTCATCATAAAGATCATATAAGGAGTGCTGAAAGGATGTTCTGTTACTAAAGTTTTTCTAGATGAGGAAGAAAATAGATTTAAGAGCCTGAACTGTAGTACCTCGGGTCTGAACTCTCCATTTCCTTCCAGGATGCTTTCTCAAGCAAAGGTCTTTCAAAATCTGGTTCATCAAGCATTTGAAGATGGAATTTGTCTAGTGTATCTACTTCATTTTACATAAGGGAACTGAGGCCCAGAGAGGTTCTTTACACTGTAAAGAACCAGGCAGCTTTCCATTCTAAGTCTCTTGACCAAATTGACTGTACCTCCCATTACATCATCTTGCCTCTCCATCTTGATACTAAGATATGAGAGCAAAGCTAACAATAAGGCAGTCTAGTTTTGTGTGGACCCCACAGATCAAGTCCTACAATTTTCTCTATGGTTATATGTATCTAAATGTACATGGATAAAATCATGGGCTTGGTTCTCCATTTGGGCAAAAAGCATAAACCAATTATCAACATTAGCAATTTTAAATTCCAAATAACTGGCCATGACTATGGGATCTCTCTGTAAGGATACTACACAAATTCAGTTCAACAAACATTTATTAAGCACCTACTACATACAGAGCATTCTTTCTCTAGGAAGTCCCTTTTCTAGTCTTATGGGTTCTCATGTTACACCAGTTGAGTGAAGCCTGTAGGTGCCAACAGATGGTCTCTAAATTTTCATCTTGAAGAAGCTGAGAAAGAGAATTAGAGAGGACACCTTGGCTCATACATTAGTCCCTTAAAACCCCCAGCTCCCTGATTTTCCTGACTCTGTACCACCTGTCCTTTTAGGTGGTTAGGTAACAGGCTGTGGTGGCTGTTATTCATCTGATGTTCTTTGCTCTGTCTTCCTGTTGCTGTTAAGGTGCTGTTCTGAGGGTTGCTCTTTGTCTCTTGATATTTTAATTATATTTTGTGGTGCACTACATACAAATCCCCACCCTAGGCTTATCAAACAAGGTACAAAACATTTAAAATAAGAATCAAAAAACAAAGCAAACTTTCCAACCCAAAGGTTGGGGGCAGGACAGTCTGGGGCAGGGGTGAGGAACTTGCAGACTCAAGGCCACATGTGGCCTCCTAGGTCCTCAAGTGTGGCCCTTTAACTGAATCCAAACTTCACAGAACAAATCCCCTTAATAAAAGGATGCGTTCTGTAACTGGACTCCGTCAAAAGGCCATACCCAAGGACCTAAAAGACCACATGTGGCCTTGAGGTCACAGGTTCTCCTCCCTGGTCTGGGGTATATTTCAGGTATTGAGGACTGTGCAGAAGCATAGAGGTAGGGTATGGCATACTATATTTATAAAATCAGCTAATAGGACTATTTAGCTGGTGGTGATAGTGACAGCCTGGCATAGTGGAAAGAGTCCAGAGCAGGAGTCAGAAAACCTATGTTCTACTCTAGGTTCTGCCAGTAAGTATTCATGAGATTCTAGGGAAAAACAAGTCCCTTTACCTCCCTAGACTTTGATTTTCCTTTCTGAAATTGAAAATATTTCAATGGTAGGCTATAGCCAGACCAATACTCATTACAAAGGAGGAAGAGGATCTGATGATGTAGCTAGATTACCAAGGGGGATATTCCCGGACTTAAGAAGAGATAAAATCACAAGCCATTGGGGATTGGGAGATGTTGATGGTCAGTAGCTGATCAAGCAGCTAAGCTATAGTCTGCTTTGAACTGGTAACATCTGGTAGACACACACACACACGCACACACAGAGCACAGGGCTTAGCATCACCGTCTTCAAAATGGTGGACTTGGCTCAATGCTCACTACTCAAGTCCCATTTCCATGAAGCAAAAAGGAGACAAAGGAAGATCTTGGTGGTTAATGAAAGTTGGAACCAGGATTATTGACATGGATCCTTGCTTAAAAATTATGTCTTAATAAGATAACCCTCTTCTTTTGTGCTTATGCTAGGTAAGTCACTTGCTCCATCTTGATACCTAGCCTTGGAATAGGTATCCCCAGTCCTCCGAGCACAATTATCCTTTTTCATACCTCAGTGTGATATCAGTTAATAAAGCTTAAAATGCTACACAAATTGGATCATAATATTGATAATGATGAAACAACAAGAAGAAGGAGGAAGAGGGGGAGGAAGAAGAGAAAAAAGAAGAGAGGAAGAAATATAAAGGGAAGAAAAGAAAGGAAGGAAGGTGACTAGTGGAAGAATCCTGATGGAAAGTCCTGTCTATAGTACAAGGTTGCATTTAGAGGGCCTTGAAAGAATCCACTGAATGTTCTCAAAGGAAAGCTCGTTAGAAAACACAGGACCAGTCATCAACACTAGCTCATCTCTTAAAAGGAGAGATGATCTTGAAAACTCTAGACCCTCCTTCTGCTGTCCTAATATACTCTATGGATACATTGGACTTCAGGACCAAATTCCATCTAAACAGCACAGTTATAAAAGTGCAAGTTAGTTTATACATATTCAAGAGTTTGGCTCTAAAATGCCATAAACTCAGTTATTCTCTAAAGCTGTACAGCTGCTTCGAGGTAGACCTGGCAGAGTTCCTGGAAATGCTCTGAATGGCCCTACAGGCAAGCCAAGGCACTTGTTTCTAGTCATTTCCTTCCTTTTGTCCGGAGTAAAAAACCACTTGCAATACATGGGCCCCTAACAACATCCCATTCTCATTCATCACTTCACCAAATGATTCATTTTTGATTCATTTTATTCTTTAAAACATCTGAATCCAGACACCCACCAAAGGAAGCTGGCCTGGATTTTTGCTTTTGCACTGCAGTACAATCAGCTGGCTCCTTGAGGACCACTGGTTACATCATTCAGAAGAGAACAGGCGCCACCCCCTCTAGCACAAAGATTGCTCACTGGCGCTCAGGCTATACTATCTATCAGATGACTTACGTAAAATCTAGGTCATCCATACTCACCTTGAATTTTCCAGTTCTTTTGTCCCAGAATATAAGCAATCAGCCAAGCTCCCTAGTGCATAAAACATAGGTAGCAGATTGACTCCTAGATACTTCTCCTCCACGAAGCCTTCCCTGACTAGCCCTGAAAGGTCATAGAAAGGTGTGAGATAGTATAATAGATATAGAGTTTAAAGGGACCTGAGAGGCCAGACAATCCTACCTTCTCATGGAGAATCTGGGGCCCAGGTTAAATGAGTTGCCCAAAGTCACACAAATAGTACATGACAGAGACAGGATTTGAATACAGCTCCTCTGACTCTAAATGCAGTTCTCTTTCCTCTTTACAGAACTGTATACTCCATGATGATCTCTTTTACTTTATATCACCTCAACATGTGTACATGACACATGAGAGTACATTTGTTTACATGCTACATTGTAACAAGCTCCATTGTCTAGCTCAATTATAAGCACTTCCAAGGGCTGGACAGACTTCTTTTGTATGCTCTCCCTCCCACAAGTGACAAATAAAGAGAAACTTAAAATCAGATCTCAAACCAGAAGGGACTTTAAAAGTCAACTAGTTCAAACTTTTCATTTTCAGATAAAGAGATTGAGGTCCAGAGAAGTTAAGACTTGATCAGGATAACAAAACACTCAACAAAGGCAGAATTTGAACCCAGTCCTCTGACTCAAAAACTAATACTCTTTCCACTTTTTCACACTCTCTTCCTAATAAATGATCAGTAAGCATAAGTGTTCTTGACATGAAAACTCTTCCTGCAATTTTTCTCATTTGCCTTTTGTAAGATGCTAGCCAAAAGTCAATTACAATCAGGGACTGTGGGTTTTTTCCCCAGTTCTCTTGGCTTAACGTCTAATATACCATCATGGGTGCCGTAGATGAATAAGGAACTTACTTACCTTTCTTATTCTGACTATCCCACAGAGTAAAACTGTAGGAAATGGGTAGAAGTTACAGAGGCAAATTTAGTTTGAATCTAAAGAAAAATATCCTCATGAAGCTGGCCAAAGTAGAAGGGGCTGACTCAAGAGGAAGTGAGTGGTCATCCAGCCTCTGTTGGTAGATCTCCAATGATGGGCCACTCACCAAAGATGTGGACATGCTGCAGACAGGATTTCTGGCTAGATACTGTTTGGACTAGATGGCCTTGAAGGTCACTTCCAAATCTAAGAATCAGTGATTCCACTGAAAACCAGATTGGAGAGAAAAGCAAACTTTTTCAAAATAACAATAATAGCAATAATTTCTCTATCCTCGTGCTTAACTTGCGAGCTTTATAAGGCTTAAGTTGAGCTGCAAAAATAGATATGGGGACTCATAGATTTTGAACAACGTTGCATCAAATTATTCCTTTGCATGGTTTTGGAGTTAATCTTCCGACTAACTTCCTCTTCCGACATTTACAACAACTCAGTCTGAAGGGTGATCTCTTCTGAGTCAAGTGGACAGGCCCCAGCATAATCTCATTAGTAAATAATGAGAGAGAATTCAACAAGTTTATTTGCCTTTGTAAACTTTTATGATTCTTTCAAAAGTATTCTATATGTAATATAATAATTCTTACTCAGCTAAGAATATGATTTCTACCCTAAGTCACTTCAGTGTTCAAGCCAGACCTAGAGCTGGTGCCAAGGGAGTACTTACATTCCAAATCATCCTAAAATGCCACTGTTCTGCCCCAAACACCCCTAATTTCTTTCAGTAAACCTTGTCATAATCACTGTCTATAAATTTGTCCTAACTCTCCTTGAACCTATTTATGTTTTGGACCTATAAAATCCATTGCGGTTAATGAGTTCCATATAGTAAGGCCAACTATACTTACAAATAACATTTTTGTAGATTGAAACATCTTCCAAATAGCTTTTGATGGAGATAGTCCAACTATACTTGTCTTATCCCCAAAGGATATATAGTGATTTTGGAAAAATGCCTGAAGATTGAAATGTAAGGGGATTGTGTTTGGTATCAGTTCTGTTACTTGTTTAAGTTTAAGAAAACATTTAGTCATCTACTTAAGACAGAGTTGTCTTCTGGGTAATGAATGCACTCATTTGTAATTCATGCTATCGGGAAGGCTGAGGCTGGTGGATCTCTTGACCTTGGGAGTTCTGAGATGCAGAGGCTGAATCAGCTCTCTGTCTGGGATCAACATGGTGTACCACCACGAGCATAAGGAGGAGCAAACCATCCTAGGTCAAAAAGGGAGCAGGTCGAAGTTCCCATGCCATTCAGGAGAATCAGGCTGTAAGGATCTCTTGTTATTCTAGTCTCAGTGAAATAGGAAGACCTAGTCTTGAAAAAAAATACATTGCTATTGTATTCTATTTTTAATATTTCCTATTATGGATTTCCATTACAGTTTCCTGAAAATGCATTTATATTACATGAAGATCTATATTAATTTTTAAGCTGAATATGAATTAACTTTCTATTCTTGTTGATGGAATAATGCCATTACTGGGGAATACGGCCAAATCAAAGAAGCAAAATTTTCTTAAACCATACTCTGAAACATTTCACATTTTTCATACGAAAATTCTGGTGTGAAGAAGACACAGCATATATGATCTGAAGCCTACATTTCACATCTCTGGAGCTCAGTTTCTACCGTGAAATGAAAAAACTGGAGTGGGACATTTCTGAGGTTCCTTCCACATCTAAAACTCAATAAACCAGTCATGAAGGGATTCAACAGCTACTTTGTGATACATATGTGTGTATGTAATCTTCATGTAACAGGATTATAGATTGAAGCTGAAATGACCTTCAGAGATTTACTTTTATTGTCGAGTTATTTCAGTCATGCATGACTCTCCATGTCCCCATTTGGAGTGTTCTTGTAAATGATACTGAAGTGGTTTGCCATTTTCTTCTCCAGCTAATTCTATAGTTGAGGAACTGAGGTAAATAAGGTTAAGTGACTTGCTTGGGATCATACAGCTAGTGTCGGAGGCCATATTAGAACTCAGGCCTTTCTGATTCTAGGCTAGGTACTCTATCCACTCTATCCATTGCACCACCTACCTGTCCACCTTTTAGTCTAGCTGCTCTCAAAGTGTGGTTCCATGGACCCCTGGGTTTCCCTAAAACCATTTTGGAGTATCCACTTGGAGTCAAAACTATTTTCATGATGATATCAACAGGTTATTTGCTTATTAAAATACTACTCCCTTTTCCAAATACGTATTTGTGTGCGGTTGGATTTCCTTCACACACTTCAGCCAAAACGTATCATAACTGATTACATGCAGAAACAGGTATAAGAATCCAAATAAGAATTTTCTATTAAGCCAGAAATTAAAGAATTTGCAGAAATATCCAAAACAATGTCACTTCTCAATAATTATTTTATTTTGGAAAAATGTGATTTTTTTTGTAAAATTATATTAAGCTAGTATAAAACAGGTTTATTTCTGACACTTAAAACAATAAATATTTTTAAGTTTGTAAGTTTTGATTTTTAATATGGAAATGTTGATGGCTATAACCAGAGATGTGCTGGAGTAGGCTCAAATTGATTTGAGAGAGCCAACTGTTAAATTTTCAGCATGACATTTATCTCTTGAAAATCACCAAATGCTACAAATCAGGATTTGATTTATGCTTTGTGGAGTATCTAAAGAAAGTAATGGAGAAAATGTTAACAATGGATATTAAACTAAAAAGTGTACCCTATGTGTGTGTGTGTATGTGTGTGTGTGTGTGTGTGTGTATACACATATATATGTTTTAAAGACTCAGTTGCGAAATATTTACTATCACACCCCTGGTGATAACCCACATAAAAACTCTTCATTGTCATCAATAATTTTTAAGAGTGCAAAAGTGTCCTGAAACCAAAAAGTTTGAAAACTATTGAGCTATTCTAACTCCTGAGTATCAAGTAATAAAGGAAGTAGGTCTCACCTCTCACTCTCTCATTGAAAAGGAATGCCTGAAATGGTGAGAAATATAGATGTGAAAATAGAGCAATTATAACAGACAGAAATTCTAAATGCGAAAATCAGAGGCATACCTTATCCAGGTCCCTACCAATGAAATGCAATTTAACCATGGAAATTAAATAAAAAATATGGGAAGCCTGTCCCTTGTAAATGGTAGCTTTTCATGATTTATGCCAGTCCCATCCTCATTACTAGGGGAAAAATAGCTTAACCTGATTTGGTTGGAGGGGAAGACTTAATTCTAGATATTATAGCATATGCAACAGGAAGAATGTTGAACTGGCAGTCAAAAAGACCAGGGTTCTAATCTTGACCACACCTAATTAATTGTGTGACTTCAATCAAGTCATTCTCTTAGGGCTGATATTCTCATTTGCTCCCCATTTGTACAAAAAGGGGATTGGGCTAATGAACTCTAAAGTCTCTTCCACCATTCTAAAATCCCTATGCATCTATGAGTATAGGATATAAGGAAAAGTAATTGACCTATAAGGTTTCAGGAGAATGTTTTGTGACTGGAAAGGCATAGGTTATAGAATTTTCCATTAGAAATTATGTTCATACTTAACACGTAAAGATTTATAAAAACCTTTCCTCATCTTTCAGGACTTTGATGAAATGGGAGAGGGACAGTAGGGTGCCAGGGTTGCTTCCTATCTCTCCTTTACCCCTTAACTATTTTGTAGCCCATTCTATGCTCCAGGATTCTCTGAAATCAAAGACTAAGTCTGTTTTCCCTGCACCCTCTACTATGCCCTATGCCACCAACCTGTGTTCATTCAACCCTGTAAATATCAATCATGCTATCACTCACAGCCTCAAAGGAGTGTTTTGTTTTGCATTGTTTTTTTCTGCCTCCAGCTTCCAAGGACCCAGAACATCCAAAGGCTACATCAAGTGAGAAGCTGGAGAACTGAAGAGGATAGATCATAAAACCTCTGTCTCAAGCCTGGATGGCATCAGTGGGGGAGAGAGAGCTAGGGTGGACAGGAAGATGCCAAGATCAATGAGATCTAAGGCATTAGGGAAGGCATCAGAACCTTTATGTGTATGTCAGTATGGATCACAGTGATGAATGAAGGAAAAAAAGCATTTATTAAGTGCTTACTGCATGTTGAGCACTGTGCTGGTAATGAGTCCCATCAGGGCCAACTGGACATAGACACAAAAGAAGTTACAAAAAAATATCAATGGTGTAAAAGTCATGCTTATTACAGCCATTTACAAGAACAGCTTACTACTAGTTAATTACCATGCAGCACAGTAATGATTATGAACGTCATTGAATGCACAACAGATTCACTTGGTTGTAAGTTTTATTTGAGGAGAACTCGGTAAACAGACTCTCAGCTTCATAGTACGTCGCTCACACAGGACAACAGTCACACTCAACTTAAACAATTAATTCAGCACCATAACCACTAGATAAGATGTTATTATTATATCTCCCCAGGTAACTTCATCTTGTAGTCCAGCCAGCTTACCCTAGATGTTTTCTAGCTTTCTTACACCTACTCATTGGTATGACCACACCGATTTGTGGCCTTGTCACCTGAATGCTTCCTGAAATTCCTTAACCTCTAATCTTAAGGGAAAACAGCAATTTGGTGAGGGTAATTAAAAAAATACAAAGTTCTCCCCCATATCTTGAAATGCCTTTGTTATCCTGAGAGCTCAAAGGGAGAGCTCCAATGAAAATAAATTTGTGCTAAATGTCATTGCAATACTATGCTAGCCCATTAGCACATAAAGAACTGAAAACACTAAGGGAGAAAAATGTAGTAAAAAGTAACTACAGTATCAGGAGATGCTTCTGTTTCCTGTGAGGTCACAAAACTTCATAGTTCCTTCCTCTAGGGAAAAAAAGAGCAAGTATTATTTTCTTTTGAGGGTTGTCCTAATGCTCACACTGGGAGCATAACTGGAAACTCAGAGTGAACAAACATTTATTAAGCACACACTATGTGTAAGGCACTTTGGTGATAACGGGCATCGTGTGGGGCACAATTTTTAAAAAATTTATTAAGGAGTAGAAGTAATAACAAATTGCTGGTTCCTAAAGTTACAAATAATTTTGAAAGTTTTCAAGATCATTAAACTATATTTTGTTGGGGAAGTTCAAAGCAAGATAAGAACTTGGGAAATTAGATGTTATCAGTTTATTGCTCTTTTGAGTTTGATTACCTGGCTTAAAAAAAACCTCACAGTTGGTAAGTGGTTTGACAAAATTTTTGTGACGTGAAGTAAAAACAAATCTAACACACGGTCAAACTACAAGAAGCTATTTAAGTATATTTTTTTAGCAGGTTGTGTTGGTGATTAAGTAGGAAGAGGGGAATTACCAAGTGTGGAAATGAGCTACATGCAAAAGCTAAATGTTTTTGCTTCGTTTTTGCTTTTAAATAAAATAGTCTTTAAATATGAAATTTTGTGAAGAACTCAGTTTGGTATCCAAAGTTATGGTATAGTCTCTAGCAAAACTCTGAGCACTTACATCGTTAAATAAAAGAAAAGGAGATGTAAAAAACAAAAAATCATGCACTTAAGGTGAAGTCATCAAAAATGGTTCCTGTGAAGGGTGTGTTTTAGTAAAACACCTGAAGACCAAAGTTTCTAGTGAAAAACAATGTCCAGGAGAAGAAAACCAATCTGTACAATGTTCCACCATGGAACAGGAAAGCATAAGGTCTCATAACCCCCAACCTAGTCAATGGACTTCTGTTGGGACGAATTATGGTGATCCATGCTGAAGGTTTAAAAGATCTTGCAGTCATTAATAGAGAAAAGCTTCCTCCTATTTCTCCTCCTAGCTTGATTAACCGCAGTCCTGACAGCACACTCGAATACCTGTTGCACCCCTCG
Organism: Bettongia penicillata ogilbyi; assembly: GCA_023548195.1. Taxonomy (NCBI): domain Eukaryota; kingdom Metazoa; phylum Chordata; class Mammalia; order Diprotodontia; family Potoroidae; genus Bettongia; species Bettongia penicillata. Next base: position 3,971,005 of record JAJHZJ010000808.1, on the reverse strand, counting down.
GTTGCTGAGAGCTGAGCACTCCAGGTAGCCCTTGGCTTTTACCTCCTGGGCCAGTCGTTTCCCATCTACTGAGTTTATACAGGAAGCCCTGTGGGGCCCCATTTCCCTCTGGTCAGTCTGTGTGGCTACCACCAACACTGGGGTACAGGGCAAATTGCTCCGTATCTCAGCAATCCATTTGTTTCTCAGGCTCAAGAAGGAGTTATGATTGGCCACAGAATAGCACATGAGCACCACATCTGCCTGCTGGTAGGACAGGGGGCGTATGCTTTTGAAGGCATCGTTACCTGCTGTGTCCCAAAGACCCAGACTGATCTGGATACCATCCATGAAGACATCTACCCCCGCATTTTCATACACCGTGGGCTTGTACATTTCGGGGAATGTCTCCGATGTGAAACGCACCAAGAGTGCTGTTTTCCCCACAGCTGCATCCCCCACCAACACACATTTGATGGAATTAAGCATCTTGTTGAGCCTGGTTCCCAGGTGCAATATCAATCCTGGAGCAACATATACCTCAGGGGGCTGTAGGAACACTCGCCATTCAGCTGCAAACGGAAAGGCAAGGTGGGATGTCTCTTCTCACAATCTCACCACTTTGTGGAATTCCACATCCGTTTTTAAAGTTAGGTACAGTCCATTTAATGTGTAACGGATCCGCCTCTCCTTCCTAGAATAGAAGCAGAAGAGAAAGTTTTAAAGTGTTTTATTTTTCTGATCTATTTTGCCAAGACCCTGGCAGTATTAACTTTGAGTCCACTACACGAAGACATATTTCAAAGAAGGGGTTTTTGGACTAAACCTGTAATATTATTGATAGAGGAGAGTTCCAACAAGGAAACTCCTTTGACCTAATAGTCTTAGAGAGGTGTCTAGGGACACCGAGAGACACTGGCAATGATGTACCAAGAGGCACTCGGCCAGCATGTTTGAGGGGCAAGACTTGATCCGCAATCTTCCTGAATGAGAGACCAGAATTCTGGCCCCTGCACTATAGAGCCCTTCTATATAACATGGAGGAGGGAGGTGGGAACATGACAGACCATATGTGGTTTGGCCACCTCGGCTCTACGTTTGAGTCACTGCTCCACCTCGGCTACACTGAAGCAATGCCATTGTCCCAGATCACACTTGAGCTGTCATTTCACCCCCCTCCACCCACTGGTGGAAGCACTGATCAGTTTTCCCACTAGCCCGCTCACACATGACCTATGAAGAAGCACGGGTTTTCTGATTTGATCTTTGAAACAGACCAGTGATCAAAGGCCAAGTCACAACTCAGATAACAACCGAAAAAGATCTGATAGAAACCGGGTGTGTGAGGCAGCTTTTTCAGATCTGTAGTCTGCTTCAACCCCAAGAAGTGGGGGTGGGGTAGTAGGTGGTTGGGGGAGGGGAGGGGAAAGAAGGGGGCTGTAAAATCTCTCATTCTCAAATCAGCTTTGGCAACATGTGAGAAATGCAAGGAACAGAAATACAATGACCAATGTGGCTATTCCCTTTCTTTAACCAGTTAACCACAGAAAGGAAAATCCTGAGAAACTAAAGAATTGGATACGATTGACCATGTATACTTTTCTGATAAATTGATGTTGGTAGCATCAAACAAACCTTTACCCCAGGTTGGAGGGGTGAGATTCTGATGGCTTAAGAACAAAGCCAACTCAACCCCAGTTCTTGAATTAGCCAAGAAACAGAGTTTTCTGTCCCCTGGAGAAAGTTATTGAAGGTTTTTGACTCAAGAGTCAAAGAGGAAAAAAAGATCCCAAGGGACTAGTGACAAAGGAGTTCTTTAACTTTAGCATCTGATTAACAAAGCCAGTATGGTATGAAAAGGCATAGTTTAAGAAATCAACCAACATTTATTAAGGATCTACTATGCGTCAGGCACTGCTAAACACCATATTTACAAAATAAATAGTTCTTAGGTTCAAGGAGCTTAGATCCTAATGGGAATGTAATATGCATGTTGCATGTATACAGGCATATGTATCTCAGAGATATTGTAGGATCCATTCCAGACTACCCAAGAAAGCAAGTCACACAAATTTTTTGGTTTCCCAGTGCATGTAGAAGTTATGTTTATACTAACTGTACTCTATTAAGTGTACAATAGTATTATGGCTAAAAAACCTTACATACTTTAATTTAAAAATGCCTTATTGCTAAGTAATGCTAGCCATCCTCTGAGCCTTCAGCTACTCCTAATTTTTTTTGCTGATGGAAGCTCTTGCCATGTTGATGGCCGCTGACTGGTCAGAGTGGCTGCTGAAGATTGGGATGGCTGTGGTAATTTCTTAAAATGAGACAACAATGAAGTTTGCCACATTGATGGACTATTCCTTTCCCTTGAACACTTAGAGGCCATTGGAGGGTTATCAATTGGCCTAATTTCAATGCTGTGTCTCAGGGAATAGGGAGGTCTGAGGAGAGGGAGAGCAATGGGGCAGTAGCCAGTTGGTTGAACAGTCAGAACATACACAACATTTATCAATTAAGTATGCCATCTTATATGTGCTTAGTTCATGGCACCCCAAAACAATTACAATAGTAACATCAAAAATCACTGGTCATAGATCATCATGGCAGGTATAATAATAATGAAAAGGTTTGAAATATTGTAAGAATTACCAAAATATGAGACAGAGACATATGAGTATGTTATTGGAAAATGGCACGGATTGACTGACTTGAAGCAGGACTGCCACAAACCTTCAATTTGTAAAAATGCAATATCTGCAAAGCCCAATAAAATAAGGTATGCCTGTATCATGTAAGTGTGTACAAATAATACATTTAAAATGAATACAAGGTAAAGTGGGTGGGGGGGGTTGAGGGAAGGAAGACATTCTATAGCGTTCTATAAGAGCCATGTGTGCCTGAGAAGTAATGCATAAATTAAAGTAACAGTGCTGGTGACCACAAAAATGAAAACTGACACGTTCTCAGAGAATTTACATTCCAATACAGGGAATGTGCATGCACATGAACAAAATACATTTATTGGGTCATATGAGATTTCTAGTGTAAATGTGAAAATGTGTTTAAAACATTAAGATAAAGTAATTACTCCTCTGAATGCTAACATTCACTGCAAGGACCTTTCTGCCTTGGTAAATGTACATCTAATTTTTTCCCATAGTGCCAGTTAAAAAGTCAATCAAATGAACAATAAATTCACATGATTTATTTATTTACAGGGTACTGCCACCTATCTAGCTACCCATGCTCACAATATCAGTGTTATTGTCAACTCCTAATTCTTCCTCTCCCATCCCTGTTGTGAGACTCACATGAGGATAAAGGATGTAGAGAATTTTGCAAAACTTAAAGCACAATATACATGCCAATTATTTTTATGGTTGTTAATATTAGCTTGTAATTACCAGGTCTCCAGTTTGGTGATGATGTCATTCTGCGAGCCTTCTATTGCACTCTTCTATAAGCATTTTTTGTACAATTATTCTTTCCACATCACTACTTTCCCCATCATCATTTCAATATATTATGCACTGGCATAAGAAACTAAATGGGAATTTGGGGGGAGTTTTGCAGAAATTGCAGATGACATGAGAAGGCCAGTAGACAACACAGAAAAAGTTTAAAAACTAAGAAATGCATAAAATATATATATATATTATTGTATGACATCAAACCAAATTTTACAGTAACGTACTATAAACATCCCACAAAAGAAAAAGAAAAAAAATCAGACCTTCTCTGGTATGGAGAGCTAAAAATTTTTAAGTAAATTTCCGGATCAAGAGGGCACTGATCACCTTAACCCTCACAATGTAGTAGGGATAATTGTATAGCAATACAGGTGTGTACTGGCAGATATTTAACAACCCAACTGGGGTGGGGGTGGGGAGGAAATACATACCTACACTATTAAGTTTCATTTGTATTATCAAAATTTTCCCAAGTCTAAACACTCAATAAAACTATAGATCAAGTCCTGATTTGTAGTTTCTGATTTCTGAAACAAGCTGGTTAGAGCTGTCTCCAGCACCCACCTGCCCTCACCTCATATATCCAATCACTTGTCAAATCTTGTCATTTTCACTTTCACAACAAAATTCCGTTCCCTCAATTTACCAGACCGCTAAACTGGGGACCAGGTCCTTAATCTCCTCTTCTCTAGACTATTTCAATTGCCTCCTCATTGTTATTCTTGACACAAATCCCTTCTGACTTCAATTCAGACTCCACACAGCTACAAAGGGGATTTTTGCTAAAGAACAGGGTCATTGCCTTACCTTACTCAACTCCAATACTTCTCTGTGAGTTTAGGATCAAATACTAAGGCCTGTATATACTTAGGTAGAAGAGTGATATAGCACGTAAAATCCTGGATTTGTGGTCTGAGAGAACTGGACTCAAATTCTGCCTTTGACACTAGCTGATGATGCCACCAGGCCCAATCCCTTCACCACTCTGAAATTCATTCTCCTCAATTACAAAATGAGATGGTTGGATCAGATATCATCTAGACATGTATAAGATCTATGATTTTGTGGTCCTATGGATGCATCATCAGCCCTGATTGAATGGCAGTTCTTTGAAGACAGGGCTGCTTTATCTTTCTCTTTGTCTATGCCTGGCACTAAGTAGGTAATTAATGAATGTCTGTTGACTGAGTGATTGAGGATCTTTGCTGAAAGGACTTATCAATGTGGATACTCTCTCCAACCCTGCAGATTACAGCTCATTCCCAGTTTCAGACAATGCAACTCATCTTCACGTCCTGTAAATCCACTGAAGAGATAGAGACTTTCATCTCAATCTCTTAACATCACACAAGTACTAATGCATCATGTCCATGTGTTATTATTCCCTCTATAATTCCTTTTAAGTTATCTCCATCTAGACATAAAGCTCTTAATTTTGCCTTCTACCTATTGACTTCCTGCAATAAATGGGTTTTTTAAGACCAAGACATATTTTTCCATTGTTCCTTGAATGATCCATTAAAGGGGACAGAAATTGAACCAGAGACAATTCCAGTTATTCCAGACAATGCCATTACTTTAGGAATTTAGTGAAGCACCCAGTCTGAAAGAGGTCTATGGAGAGGCTTTCTCAGACACAGCCTTAGGCATATTTTATGCTGTGCTCATTAAACAAACATTCAGAGTAGAGTATTGAGAAATAATGGTGTTTTAAAATATTCTCTGAAGAACTTTCCATACCAATCCTCAGAATTCAGATAACCACTATTGAGATTAGACAGTCATTAGTGTCTGCTTCAGCAAACATTGGCGTTATTTCAGCCTTCAAGGACTCTGCAGGTCTGACTGAACATAGAACTTCTCCACCTTCTTTAAAGTTTTATATTGGTTCCCACAAGGCATGATTTCGACAGTTCAATTTAATTCAGAGATGTTCTACAGGCACAAAGAAAAACTGCAATGTATATAGTCAAGAAAAATGTTTATTTGAGAAATTCCTTTCTATCCACTTACTCACTATACTAATGGATTAAATGAATTAAAATAAAGCTACACTAAAGGATTACATATAAATCGAGAGCAGCCTGCATTGATTTAAATGTGGAAAGTTTCTTGAAGCAATTACATGGGAATGGAACTCTAGAAATTCAAGGGAATTCTTTGGTAAAGGACATTGTGATCTCTCCACAATCAGCCAGTCAACACGTATTAAGTACCTACTATGTGCCATGCCCTACAAGACAATCCACTGTAAATGGAAAGTATCCCCAAAACCCAACCTGGAACCTGTATAATTATAATGACCAAGGTGGGACACAGAGAAGTGTTGACTTTAGGTATGGAATATTGCATCAGACTTTAGTTGATCTACTTTGCTATATTTGCTAAATTTTGCTAAACTGTTTTTTTCTTTCTTTTTTATTCTTTGTCACAAGGAAGGTTCTCTGGGTAAAGGAGGCGAAGAGATATATTCCAAAATGAAGGTGATATAAAACCAAAAGATATCAATAAATTTTTTTCATATTTATTCATCAATAAAAATGATTTTATTTTTATTGTTCAATAAAACTTTAAATTGTTAATTATTAATATGAATTTGTCTTCTATCGCAGTAAACTGAGAGTCAGTTGATAAAAATAAGGGAAATACTTATAAAACCAATGAAATCCAAAAGGTTGAGAAAAATGTGCTCCAAGAAGAAAAAGTTACTTGAATCTAAATATAATTCTGGAGTTATAAATTCAGATTTCCTATCCCAGGGCTTTAAGAGCACCCAACAGATTACCCAGCAGAGCTCAGGGAGGCCTGAGAGCTTAGGAGTGCCACAGAAGCAAACAGTTAACCAAGCTTCAAAAGTAGAGGTAGGGTAGGAGAGGACAACAAATGTTCATCATATGACACTTTTTGGTTTTATCTCAGGGCAAACCCTTCTCTTTATCAGGGGTTTTCAGAAAAGCTAAATCATTGGAGATATTTCAAAAGAAATTGCTATCTAGTGGAGGAAACCAGTTATACTGAGCTTCTGGTAAAACTGTAGTATGGCTATATGAGTAATGAAAAGCCTCTGCTTATCAGGCCACTCATATCTCTGCTCTAGAACTACCCAGGATTTAATAAGTTTTGAAATGCAGTATTTCTCTCTCTTCTTCAAAATAGGTCAATTTTCTTTCCCTTTCCTCAATTATTTCTAATCATAAACAGGACCCTCTAAGTATGATGTCATCACACACATGCACACGCACACACACGCACACACAAACACAATTGCAACATTGATTGCAAGCATTTAACTTTCAAGATCCTTTTCTCCATCACTACAAAGTTAAACAATTGTATATTTACCTAAGATTAACTACATTTCTTGGGAAATAAAATATTCTCATTTATTCACTTTTTGATTAAGTAAGTATTCCTAAACAAAAAAGTTTGTTTTTTAAAATTTCTCTTTCAATTACTGCATTGAAAATCTTTCTAATTGGGAACAGCTAAAGAAATTATGTTGCTTGAATATAATGGAATGTTGATATACTATAAGAAACAATAACTGAAGAATTCAGAGAATCATGAGACAATTTATATGAACTGATATCGGGATGTAAACTTCATACAACAGCTTTAATAGAAAGAACAAATAAATGCAGAGCCAGATACCTTATAATAATCAGTAAACTGGGTCCTACAGAAGAGATAAGAAAATGCAAACTTCTTCCTTCTTTTCAGAGGCTGGGGAATGGAACATTTTATACACTATTGATGAAAGTTTTTAAGAAAATCTTGCTAGAAATATATTTATAGAATGTTCCTAACTTAATAAAGTATAGTGAATGCAAGTGAATCTTTCATCATTCTGAGTCATGATGTACACAGAATTCTGGATGTCCATTCTCATTATACTAAAATAAACTTCCAAGTGTGGAAAATATGAATATATCTAATTTTAAACCATGAATCTGATTCTGTAAAAAAAAAAAAAGGCAATATTTAGGAAAAAAGCAAAAGGGAAGTTTAACCTCCCCAGACCTCTGTGCACAGAGACTGTGTTGAGCAGGAGGAGGACTGAGCTGATCTCAGATGCCCGGCTAAAAACATTGCTGTGGAGTTGAATGTGTTATAGCTCTAGAATTTGTTGAGAGTCCTTCTTTGCAGGTATTTTATGGGCTGTGGGGTAAGAGCTAAGCGTATGTGTATCTTTCCACTCCTCCATCTTGCCTCCTCCCCTGAATATGTTATATCTCAGTAATGGAAGTTATCATGGAATGAATTTAAGTGGGACAATTCAACATAGTAGGTTTGCCATAGTGATTAGTTTGAACGGCTAATATGGAAATAGGTTTTACATGACTTCTTATGCATAACTGGTATCAAACGCTTGACTTCTCAGGGATGGAGGAGAAGTCAGAGAGAGAGAATTTGGAACTCAAAATTTTAAAAACAGATTGCTTAAAAAATTTACATTTAATTGGAAAATATTTAATGAAATAAATAAAAATAATTTTTTAAAAAATAGGCTGAATGTTTCCCTAAGACATACCTAAAAAGGTCGATTTATAGTTTTGTTTGTTTGTTTTTTAGGGGAGAGCATTTTAAAAACTAATTGTTGTTATAAACCCCTGTTTGCTTATAATTTATCCTTCATATTTACATAGTATTTTACAGCCAGGCCTGGTGGTACAATTGTAATTCCTGCTCCTGGGGAGGTCAAAGCCGGTGGGTCACTTGAGCTAAAGTCTGAAGTAGAGCTAAAACCCGTCAAGTAGATGGTGTACAAAGTTTGACACAAACAAGGTGAGCCACTGGGTTGCCCAAGGAGGGGTGAACTGACGGAGTAGAAAAGGAACAATTCAGTCATAGCGTCCAGCAAATCAATAAAGGGATCAGGCCTGCAGAGTGGCCACAGTATTTCTAGCTTGAGCAAGATAGGAACACCAAGCCTCAAAAAATAACAACATATTACATATTACAACCTAGCTCAATATGTCATGTGAGTTATGGATGAAGAAACTAGCTTATGGGACTAATCAAAGTAGAAAACTGAGATTCAAACCCATGGCCTCCCATTTCAGTGCTTAGCACATAGTAGGCACTTTATTGATTGATTATTCATTGATTGACTAATTCCAAGTCCAGGGTTTGCTCCAGTGCACTTGGTCCTAAAGTGTCCTAAATACTACTTCCGTAGTCCTAAAAACATGGAAGTTTGAAGGAAAAGTGCATTTGGTTGTCCCTTAAGAGTCAGCTCAGATTACACTTTCTGATGGAGACCTTTCCAAGTCTCCTCAGCTACAAGTGCTTCCCCAATGAAATTACCTTCATCTAGTATGTGTGTGTATACATATACATATATATGTGTATATGCACAGAGAGACACATAGAAACACACAGAGAAAGAGTATATTTCTTATATACTATAATTTATGTAAGTGATGGAGTAGGCCCCACATGTGTAGGGAGGACTCACATTTGGTAGTAGAGAATGGTCTGTCATTGTATGGCTCAAGAGAAGCAGAAGAGATGTCTCAAGCCTTTTTTCCTCCCATCTTCTCCAAGGAAGACTTTCATTCCTGCCAGGAAGGGAAGCAGGTAGTTGGAGCTGGAGGCCACCACTCTGCTTTCCTCAAAAAGAAAGGTGGTACCAGACTAGAATTATATCTATCTGTTCCCTTATGGATATGATTGGGTTCGAGTTAGTGTTTATTGCTTTGTAATTTGGGGGAAAGGAGAACCCAAAGCTCCATATCCAAGGCTTGATCTCTTTCCTACCTAATAACAGTACCACAATGAGCATGTGGACAGTAGCAAAGTAGCTCATGTATACAAGTCATAAGAAAGCAGAGTCAGAAAAAGTAGGCATAGGAGAATATGTACCAGACAATGCAGACTGAAGCTCTCTCATTGGGAGCAAGGTAAATCGACAGAGACAGAGGATCCTGGATCTCACTCAAAGAGAAAGTCCCTGAAGTCTCTAGTGTAGGAAGCTGGGGATAGGGATATGATGGAGACTGCCAACTCCTCTCATGTCTTTCTAGAGTCTTTTTCCTTCAGAGACCTGAAGTGGGGTTGACCTCTTCCATCTTCTCTCTCGAAGCTAGAAGCCAGAAGCGCCTGAATGATGAGTTCTCAAAGAAGGACAACTAAGAACCGGAGGTCTCTATCTCTTTAATGTGAAGTATTAGCTATTTTTTAAAATTTTAATTGTGATTTTTATGCATTGTTGGTTCCGATTGCCTGGATTCTCATTAACTGAAGTTGTACGATTGAGATAACAATCCTGATATAATCCTTGGCCATCTTGCTAAGACTCTCCAACAACACATTTCAGTAAGTATGTCCAGGGTTGATTCGTCATTTCACAAAGAATAAAGCCAAGGGACGATCTACTTCCAGGAGTTTTGGGCAGGGTCCAATACTGACAGCAGCCAATTAATTCTTTAAAGGAATTAATTCTACCCTAAGAATCATCCCCATTCATGCCCCTGTGAGGCAAGTTGGAGGCTGGGGTAAGGGAAGGGATTTGTTTTGTTTAGAAAGAAAAAAGAACCCAATGGACTTTAAATTTGAGTGGAGAGTGTACAATAAATGTGAATTTTCATTTTTCATAGGCATTATTTGCATAAATGTGTGTGTAGTTGTCAATTTCCATGATAAAGAGGTGACAAAACTTTTGTCTAGGCTTCTGAAATAAGGCATTTTGAAGTAAGGCATAAATTAAACTTACTCAATTCACAATGCTCCAACTTAAACTTCTGTCTTTCTTAATGTACATACACAAGGTTTACAGAATTGTGATTGAAGTGTATAGATTATCTTTTGATCTGCTTTTTACATTAACATTATTTCATACATTCCATACACTTGCCAATTTCAACAGTTGTATTTATAGTATGCCAAATACACATGCATATATGCATATATGTGTGTGAGCATATGATGCCATCCTAAGGAAGGCAGTGCAAATATTTTAATGGAAATAGTCTCAGATCAGGATCAGGAAATCTGGATTCTGGTCCCTACCATACCACTATCTCACTGTGAGACTTTAGTTACTTTCCCTTTCTGGGATTTGATTTCTTCATCTATAAAATGAAAGGTCTAGGCATCCAGATCACAATGACCACAATAATATAAAGGAAAACAGCATTGAAAGACATCAGAACTCTGACAGTGGCTCCAAACAAGTGGGGTGAAACATATGCCCCTTCTCTTGGCTAAGGCAGTGGACTCTGAGTGTGAACTGGGGCATGTGGCGTCAGATGTGGCTAATGGGATACTTTGTTTTGCTTAATTTTATTGTTATAAGAAAGGGTGGGGGAGGAGGGAGCAGGGAGAGGGAAGTGAAAGGGATATAGATGGATCAATAGATATTCATATACATTTTAAATACCAATAAACATTTTCAATGCTTTTCAAATTGAAACAAGAAAAATTTAGAAGATATGATCACTAAGGCTGCCTTCATTCTATGATCCTATGTGTCAAAATGAGTTTGCTTAACCTTTTAGGTGGGAGATTTCCAATCATTCGCAATTATTAGTAATGTGAAAGTACCTTTTTCCCCCTCTGTGGTTCTATTCCCAGCAGCGGAATTACTGAGTCATGGGGTATTGGGACATTTGTGTGGAGTTCTTGCTGTATCTTGACAATAGGCTCTCTTCTGCAAGGTGAAAGAAAGCTTTCTGAAAGAGAAAAATTCCTGCTGTGATGGGAATCTTACTCTCTCCTACGACTGGCAAGGAACCTCTCCAGGCTCTGTGGGGACCCGGGGGAGAGAGTAGGTGGACTATGAGTCAACAAAAAAGAGATTTCTCAGAGGGAACCACTCAGGGAATAAACATTAGTCAGGGACAGGATGAGAAAGCCTCCAGAAAGTAAAAGCCTGAGCTTTCTGGAAACAGTTTGAGGAAAAAGCTATGTGAAGAGGATGATTATCCACCAGTATGGAGCTCCCTGGGACAGTAGGTGGTGCAGTGGATAGAGCACTGGGTCTGGAATAAGGAAGACCTGAGTTCACATGTGGCCTCAGATACTTAATCCTGGGCAAGTCACATAACTCTGTTTGTCTCAGTTTCCTCATCTGTAAAATCAACTGGAGAAGGAAATGGCCAACCACTCTAATATCTTTGCTGAGAAAACCCCAAATAGGGTCTGAGAGTCGGATATGACTGCAATAGCTATACAGGAATAACCAACATGGTTCCCTGAATTCAAGTTGAATCAAAGTCATAAAGCTTGGAATTCTCCACCTTTTACAGAGACCCAGGAAGATTAAATTTAGGTCCAATCTTAGATACTCACAAGCTAGCTGCCCCCTGGGCAAGTCATTTAACCTCAGCTTACCCCAGTTCCTTCATCTTTAAAATGGGGATCAGAAAAGCCACTACCTCCTAGGGTTGTCATGAGGAGGAAATGAAATAATAATTATGAAGCACTTAGCAGAGTGCCCAGCACATAAGCACATATAAATAATATTTTTATTTTTGTTAAGAAACTTATTCAAAGTCTCATGGGTAGTAACAATCAGAGGCAGCATTTGACCACAGGTCCTCCGGTTACAGAATGAATGCTCTTTCCACTGTGCCATGATGAACTCTGTAAGCTTTAGACTCTAGGACATACAGTGGGCATGAGGCAAGAACTGTTGTCTTAGTCAAGAATACAGATGCAAAATTCCTTTTAATCACCTGCAGTTTTCCCAGATGTGAAGGAATAGTAATGATGAAGATGATTATCATGATATTTTTGTTCCAGGTTCACATATGTAAATTTCATAAGTATGGCAAACTCCCCTCCACCAACGCAGAACAGCACTTCTGCAATTTGCTGTCCTTGTTGTCTGGGAGGTCTAGTAACTTGTCCAGGATGACCAAGTCCAAATGTATGTGTCAGTAGAAGTTAAACCCAGGTGTCTTGACCCTGAGACTGGTTCTCTATCCATTCAAAATCAGATTTACCACAAAGTAATCGTGGAGGCATTAACAGTAACAACACCTTATCATTCACAGAGCACTCAATTCACAAAAACCCTGCCAGTAAATGTGCATTCTGAGTTATATTTAGTTTAAAGATGAAGATGTTAGGGATTAGAAAGGGACAGTGATGATATCTAAGGTCCCTCATAGCTCTGAATCCTAAGATTATTCCCTACAGTCATAGGGAATGCCATTGATTATGGAACTGCTAATGCGAAATGCAGAAACTCAACAACAAGGGGAATTCTTGAGTATATAGAATGGGATCCCTAGAATTACAGACTCTTGGGATTAGGAGGAACCTTAGAAGTCATCCGGGTCACCCAATATAGGAATCCTTGCTACATTATCACAAGCAACTAGTTTTCTAGACTGTGGATGAACATATATTTATAGAGAGTTCACTCCTCGGTACAGCGCATTCTATTCTGAGATGACTCCAATTGTTAGAAATTTCTTCATATTAAGAGGAAATTTGATTCTCCATGACTGCAATCCATTAGTCCTTATTCTAGAACTAAATAAAATCAATTTAATTTCTCTCCTAGATAATGTTTGTTCAAACATCTGAATGTCACTATTGTGTGGATGATAATTTTCTTCACTCAAACAAGAAAAGAAAACAGTTGTGGAATTGAATTTGTTTTTTCTATTCTCCAGCCTGGCTTTTGCCACAAATTTACAAGGATACTGTGAAATAATCTTATCAAAAAGTCAATTGTGCTAAGTTTGATGAGATGAATGTTTTATTAATGCCATTCTCTTCTAAAAGAAACCTTAATATTCAAACCTGTTCGATCATCTGTTCTAGAATTTTTACCAAAAAACCTGACTTCAACAGCTTACTGGTTTCTGTAAACTTCCTCTCCCCTCCCCCTCCTTTTAAATTTTTTTAAAATGGGGACTTTTAACTATTTCCAGACTTCTGGCCCTGGCTTTTCTCCATTATTTCTCTGTAACTTCAGAGAGTGATTGAGACTGCATCTGTAATTTCCATCAGTAATCTAGTCTATAACCCACCAGTGAAGTCATCTCAAGCTATTAAATGCTCTTTTACAAACTTCCCAGTCTTGAGACCTCAAATCCCTCTTTATATATTATTTCTTCTGTTCTTTCTGACTTATTTATGAAAAAGCTGGATCCTGGAGCATAAAGTCTAACTTTACTTTTTCTTTTTCTTGCTTTGAACATACTTCAACACTTATAGAATTTGTGAGGTTGCTGACCTGAGGACTTCTTCAACCAATACAGATCATAATTCATCTATATAACTGGCATTTAGATAGCCCTTTAAGGTGTACAAAGCACTTTTCCTATGTTATCTCATTTGATTCTTACAAAAACTCTGTGAAGTAGGTGTCATTATTAACTTTATTTTACAGATGAGGAACTGAGGCTGAGAGATATTAAGTGACTTGCTCAGGGTCACATTGCTAAGTAAGTTTCTGAGGCAAGATATGAAGTCAGACCCCTTTGACCCTAAATCCAACACTCTATCCACCGATCCACCTAGCTGCCATGACTCAGTGTTATTTAGGAAATGATTGCTGAGAGTATGGTGGCTGAAAAATGTATCATCCTATAACTATTAAGGTGATAAGCCTTTCCTAATTCAGGTAGGAGGAACCTCAGACCACTGGGCTCACATTCAAAGTCCTTTCCAATTTGGACAGAACTGCCAGATCATGTGTTCTGCTCATACAACACTGAAATCCTGCCACTTCAGAAAATTTGAACATAGCTTTTTTTTAAAAGTCTTTTTTTGTTAACTTTTTCTTTTGTTTCTTTTTTCTTTTCCTTTTTTATTTTTTCTCTCTCTCTGTCTCTCAGTTTGTCTGTCTCTGTTGATATTTGTAATTCTGATATATTTCTCTCTCTCCCTGATATTTGTAACTGCATATGCACCTTAACATCAAATGGTATTTAACAAAGCAAGCAAGAGTTACTGTCCATAAATACTAAACATGGTACAGGTCTCGGCAGATGGTCTGGGACAGTAGACTGCACCAGGCCAACCCTGAATAAGTACACAAAACCCATACAAAGCAAATTTCAAAATTTGCTTGCAAGTCTAATAATACCAAGCTTCATATCCATTTCAATATCCAGGTAGAGATGAAAGAAAAGATTTCTAGTTTTCATTCTGTTGTTCTCTAGAAAATATGTTCTACCTCCCAATGTAATGAAGCCCTCTGTTTCTTCATCTGTTAAATGGAGGGAATAAACTAGATCGATTCTAAGGTCCCTGTCAATTCTAACAGACAAATTATTATTCACTGAGTTCCTTAGAAAGTGGTCTTGCCAAATGTCCATGTTGAAGTTGCCATAGTAACCTTAGCCTTTGCCTTTCTAACTGATGTGATTATATCTCTGATCTCACTTTGCTGTCTCTGCAGTTTTAAACACAAGATGGTTCCCTTCTTGCAACAAGGAAAAGAAAATGACAACATAAAAAAACTTTTAGGGAATAGCACTGGATTTGGACTTGTGATTTCATTAATATAGGGAACTCCAAGATCAAGAAATTTCCTCTATCCATTCAGGTCAGCACCTTTTCTGTAACTTAAAATCTTAGAAAACTTGTTAAAAACTCAAAAATGTATTTTTTAATAAAGAGGCGGAATGAAGTAGAGGAGTGAGGGCCAAGACTTACAATCAGGAAGACGTGATCTCTGCCACGTGCTAGCTTTGTAACTGAGCAATTTAATTAATTTCTCTGTTGCCTCATGTCACTCTTTAAGATTGACAATTATGGATAAGTTGAAGATCTTATTAGTAGAGGAAATTTCCACATCGATAATTCCCCATACACATGTTATTGCAAGTACAGACTGGAAAGAAAAAAAAGATGTACATGAGATTGGAGTCACAGACCCAAGCAATTTAGAGGGTAAAAAACCATTTCTTTTAAAGTACCTTTTCACTGGAAGGATATGGACAAGGGTAGAAAGCCTTTTCTAGCAATTTCTGAGTTTTTCCTCAGCTTCAGGTTACTCTTTGACCAATAGGATCTATGGTCTATGTGTCTGTGGTCTGTCTGTGTCTGTGGTCCTAATAGAGCTCTGCAAGGTTTTCCTAGGGTTTTCTCACATTTCCAAGCCACCAGCTGGTTATGGGGACAGTAACATCCCTTTGTCCTTGCCTATAAGTCATATGGAAGATGGTCACCCTATTCTGGCTAGCTTCAGCCTCCATTTCTCCCCTTAACTCAGTATTAGAGAGTATAAGTGTCTTGGGTATTCTTGACTTCCTAATAAGTCCAAGGCCCTACTATGACTCAACAGCATAGAGGGGGAGTTACTAGCTCTCCCTTTTTAAGTAACATTTTAGAGCTAGCAGGACTTTAGGTCATCTAATCAAGTCAGCAAGGATTTGTCAATTGCCTACAACACACCAGACACTGTGCTAAACACTAGGGATATATAAAGAAAAACCAAAAGCTCCCTTCAAGGAGCTCACAATCCAATGGGGAAGACAGCATGAAAACAACTACATTCACACAAAATGCATACAGAATAAACTAGAGATCATCTCAGGTACTAGCACTGAGCAGGATTGGAAACAGCTACTTGCAGAAAGTGGGACTTTTAGCTCAAACTCCATCATCTTATAGATGAGGAAGCTCAGAGGTCAAAATAATTGTCCAAGACCATACAACAAATTAATAGCAGATCTAGGTCCAAAATCCAGGTTTCTTTACTGTCAGGACAGTAACTCACTAAAAATATCCACATTTATTATTTTTAGAAATAGCAATAATAATGAATTTATGTGTTTTAAGATTTATAAAGCACCTATCTCACCACAGATTCAGGGCAGAGAAGAGAATTTTTGAATTTAGTTCTAGTAGTGACTGAGCATAGAACAAGTTCCAGGAAGCAAACAATAACTGTGTGGCTCTCAGCAGAGCAACTTCAGTATCCCAGACCAAAGGCGAACTGGTAATTCTGAACTTGCTGAGTCTCCAAACAGTCTAAGAGTGGCTGAGTCAGGTAGCCAGTCTGTGGAAACTCCCAACCGGAAACAAACCAGCACATTCAAACCTGGGTCATAAACTTGCAGAAACCTAAGATCAGGAGAGCAGTGAACAAACCTCCCTTTGCATCGCATCAGTTTAAGGGCACTGGAAGTTTTCAGGTCCCCAGTTGGAGTTGTGAAAGCAGCCAAAGTATGTAAGAGGACAGAAGTTCAGGCCAGACAACCTCCCCCAGTCCTGGGACTGTGCAAAGTCAAGACCAGTAGAAAGCAAAGTCAGGAATTAAGCTAGAAGAATGAAGAGACAAAAAAAGAACCCAACCATAAATAACTATTAGGGTGAAAAGGAGGTTCAAGACACAAAGAAGAGAATGACTAGAAAACATCTACAAGTAAAACTTAAAAGAAAAATGTAGCTTGTCACAAATCCAGCAGAAAGTTCTAGAAGAGCTAAAGCATTAAAGGATATGTATGTATGTGTGTATATGCACACTCACATACATATACACATATATGTTACATATATGTACATGTATGTGACACACATTGTATGCATACTCATGGAAAACAGGAGAAAAATGAGAAAAGAAGCAAGAGCTAAGGAAGAAAGAGAAGAAAAACGAACTAACACTTTGGAAGAGAAAAAATGGACAGAACATTACTGAAGAAATTTACTCCCTGAAAATTAGAATTGGTCAAATGGAAGCTAATGAATCTATGACATTAAGAAATAATAAAACAAAGTCGAATGATTGAAAAAATGGAAGAAAATGTGAAATAATTCAAAGGAAAAGCAAATGACTTGGCAAATAGACCAGGGAGATCGTTTAAGAATGACTGGACTCCCTGAAAGCCATGAGCAACAATAAAACAGCCTAGATATCATATTTCAAGAAATCATAAAAAAATACCATCTAGATATCTTAGAATCAGAGACAAAGTCAAAATTGAAAGAACCCACTGGTCACCTCCTGAAAATTCCAAGGAATATTATAATCAAAATCCAGAGCTCTCCAATCAAGGAAAAACTAATGCAAGCATCCAGAAAGAAAGAACTCAAGTACCAAAGAATCACAATCAGAATCATAGAAGAGTTAGTAGTCATGTAAAGAAGGAGAAATCTTGGAATATGATATTCTATATCTAAAGGAGCTAGACTTACAATCAAGAATAATCTACCTAGCAAAGTTTAATATAATCCTACACAATGAAGGGAGAAGGACATAAGAAACAGAAAAGGAGACTGAGAGGGAATGGTCAGAGAGTTTGGAGGAAGATCAGGAGAGATCAATATCCCAAAAACACGGAGAAAAGAAAGTATGGAGGAGAAGTTGATCAACAGTATCAAAGCCCACAGAGAAGCCAAGAAAGATGAGAATGAGAAAAGGCCATTTGATTTGGTGATAGAGAGATCATTGGCAACTTTGGAAAGAGCGGTTTCAGTCCAATGATGTCAGAAGCTGAATTGAAAAGAGGTAAGAACTGAAAGATATGAATAAGCAATTTTCCAATGAAGAAATCAAAATAATTTATTGCCATATGAAAAAATGCTGTAAATCATTCTTGACTACAGAAATATAAATAAAAACAACCTTGAGATATCATTTTACACTTACCAGATTGGCTAAAATGATTGAAGAGGAAAGCAATGAATGTTGGAAAGGATGTGGAAAAATTGGGACACTAATTTATTGTAAGTGGAATTGTGAACTGATCCAATCATTTTGGAGAGCAATCTGGATTATGCCCAAAGAGTTATTAAACTGCCTATACTCTTTGACCAAGTAATACCACTACTAGATCTATTTTCAAAGATGATTAGGGAAAAAGGAGAAAAATGTATACATTCTAAAGTGTTTATAATAGCTCTCTTTTTAGTGGCAGAGAAATGGAAGTTGCAGTGGTACTTATCAATTGGGAAATGTCTGAATAAGTTGTGGTATATGATTGTGATGGAATACTACTGAGCCATACGAAACGATGGACTCAATGATCTTAGACAAACATCGAAAGACTTGCATAAAACAACGAAGAATAAAATGAATGAAACCTAGAGAACATTGTATACACTAACAGTGATACTGTTTTAAGAATGGCATTGAGCAAATTAGCCATTTTTACTATTTTAAATATCCAAATTAGCTATAAAGGACATATAAAGAAAAATGTTGCGTACAGAGGGACACTAGTGTCATCTCAATGCTGCATACAAATATCTGCACACAGAGAAAGAATTGCAAATAGAAGTTTGTGTAGAACAATTTTACATATACACACGCATGTGCATATATATACCTGTTTGTGTTTCATGGTAGCCATCTTGGGGGTGGGGAAGCGGAAAAAAAAGAAAGTTACATGAAATCTTTATTATACATATAAAAGGAATAGGAAAATGGAAAAAATAGATTTACAGTTTCATTGACAATCATTTTTATTATATTATGTTATGGATATGTTTGTTTTATTCCATAAATTAAAAATAAAACAATAAATGTGGGAGGGAAAGAAGAGAGAGGAAAGGAAGAGGAGGTATCTGTTATAGACAGTCTTCTCAAGATTAGATACAAAAGGAAAGAGACATATGGGATGGGTTCACTCCAGTGAATTTCTTCTTTCCCTTTCCAAATTTCTGATAGCGCTTGGCATGGACCTCCTTTGCTCTATAAATAACACCCCCTCTATACTCCTTTATTAGATAATAAACTCCTTAAAGAGGCATTTTTCTTTTTTGTATGTTCTTCTAACCCTTCAGATATTTACTGAGCAGAAAAAATTGAGACTTTTGGAATTGAAATAACTTTCCAAAAAGTCACATGGTTATAAGTGTCAAAGACAGCTTACAATCCCGAGACTCCTGATTCAGTCCCCATCTTTTCATTATGTTGTGATGTTCATTCATAATACTCTTACTTATATAATGTAGAGGTTTTACATAATACACTCATTCCTATAGTAAAGGCTGATTTCTTTCCTCAAAAAGTTTTTGTTGCATGTGCCCGTGCTTTTCATTCAACTACTGAAAATCCTACTTTGCTATTAAAACATAAGACAATTCTTCTAGGAATTCACAAATGGGATGCAAACACACATCAAAGCACATTATAGCTTTTAGGGGACAATAATTACTATTTTGCATACTCTTTCCACTTTGAGTATGTGGTACCTATCAACTTAAAGTTTAACTTAGAGTTTGGGACAGTTAAGTGGTGCAGTGGATAGAGTACCAGTGCAGGAGTCAGAAGGACCTGAGTTCAAATCTCACCTTAAACACTTGACACTCACTAGCTGCGTGACCTTGGGCAAGTCACTTAACCCCAATTGCCTCATCCTGGATCATCTCCAGTCATCCTGATGAATATCTGGTCACTGGATCCAGATGAGTCTGGAGGAAAAGTGAGGCTGGTGACCAGCACAGCCCTGTCTCACTCGAAACAAAGTCAAGTGCAAGTCATGTCATCATTCCTCTGATGGCGTGGTCTTCTTCGGCAACGAAGGACGAACACACATATAAACTCAGAGTTTAATCAATTTAACAAGTTGCTTTATCTTCAAATAAGGATAAGTTATAATGAGCACACAACCCCACACGTTCATCTAGCTTTCACACACACAAACACACATATATGCCAAGGTTCTAGTCATGGGTCTGCTACTAACAAAGCAACTTTGGATGTATCTCATTAGTCGGTCAGTCAAGAAGCATTTATTAAGCATCTACTACCAGGCATTGAGCTAAGCAATGAGGATGCTAAGGAAAACAAAAGATAATCCCTGCTTTCAAAGACCTCTCTCTAATGCGGAAACCATACAAATAAGAAAGTACAAACAATAAACATGCAGGATAAGTAGCAGATAGTCAACAGAGGGAGTCACTAGCATGAAGGGAGATCAGAAAAGGCTTTTTGTGGGAGGTAGGATTTTATTAGGGATTCAAAGAAAGCCAGGGAAGTCAGGAGGCAGAAATGAGGAGAGAAAGAATTCTAGGCCTGAGAGACAGTCATGAAAATGCCTACAGTCAAAAGATGGAGTGTCTTGTGTAAGAAACTGCAGAGACCACTGTCACTGGTATATGAAGATTAGAAAGGTGGAAAATGCCGGCTTATGGGGCCCACTATCAACTTAGTCCTTTCAACTAGATCAGCAGCTCTTAACCATTTCCGTGTCACTGACCCCTCTGGCAATCTGATAAAACCTATGGACCCCTTCTCAGAATAATATTTTTAAATACATAAAACTAAATATATATGATTACAAAGGAGCCCGATTATAATGAAATCTGGTTACCAAAATACATTTTAAAAAAATAGTTCACAGATCACAAGTTAATAACCCCTGATTTAGATTAAAACATCTATACCCATAGATTAGAGAGATAGAAAAGATAGGTGGATAGATGTGCATATATTTGTATCTATATGTTAGAGATAATTAAGTACCAACATGCCTATCATATTTGTAACATCATGCATCTTTAAGGTTGGAAGAGACATTAGAGATGAAACCATCTAGCCCAGGGTTGGGGAATCTGCAGCCTGGAGGCCACATGTGGCCTAAATCCGGCTTCATAGAACAAATCCCCTTAAAAAAACAATTTGTTCTGTAAAACTTGTACTCAGTCAAAAGGCTGCACCCAAGGACCTAGAAGGCCACATGTGACCTCTCCTCAGGTTCCCCTCCCCGATCTAGCCCAAACCTCTTGTTCTACAGACAAGGAAAAGTCCAGAAAATTTTCAGGGATTTCTTTTCTAAATTAGTGAGATCTAATGCAAAAATTCTTAGCCACTTAATGTATTGCTTGCATAGTTATTGGTGCATATGTAAACATACAATGACATGATATTCCTAATGCATAAAATTTTGACAAATATAAGATACTGACTTTTCATCTAATGTGGCTTTAGACAGGATCTGCTTTGAACTACACAGTACACAATTTAATGAGAGCAATAAAAATAGAGAGATTTAGGGATACTGAAGGATAAACCTGAATATAAATTAGAGCAGATGCATTTTTTTTTTTACTCAGCAACTATGGTCTCTGCGGCATTTTCCAGTTCTCTACAGGAAGTATGAGGGCAAGAGCAAGTGGAAATAATACGGTAGCCATGCCAACAAAATATGATTATAGCTTACTTCTTAAAATATTTCTTCAATTTTGGGGAAAAGGTAAAAGGGAGAGAGGAAAAGGCAGGAGTACTTCTCTGCTCAATTCAAAAAACCTACTATATGCAAAGCATTATGCTGGGTGTTTGGAGAAATAAAAGGATTAAGTATGTTGCAATGCAGTCCTCACGAATCTCACAGTCTAGAGACACTACTCCTGCTTTATTTATCTCATTCAGAATTATAGTGACAGCTCAACCATCAGCACCATAATCCCAACATTGGCAGGCTTTATCCATTTGATATGATTTGGGTAAAGAAAGGGCTCCATCTCCAAAGCAAAGCAAAGCAAAACAAACAAAAAAAAACCCAACTAATCTCCATCATCTGTTAGGTTGATGCTTTAAATTTTTTTATTAAAAAATTAAAAATAGGCAGCTAAGTGGCATAGTGGACCAAGCACTGTAGCTGGAATCAGGAAAATCTAAGTTCAAATCCAGCCTCAGACATTTACTAGCTGTGTGACCTTAGGCAAGTCACAACCTCTGCTCTCCTAGGTTTCTTTAACTATAAAATGGGGGTAAAAATAGTACATATCTCATAAGGTTGTTGTAAGAATCAAATGAGATAATATTTGTAAAGCATTTAGCACAGTGACTGACATATCCATAATAAGCATTTTATATATATATATGACATTTGCCCACTATTATTATTATTTAATAGCAAGTACTACTTGAAACCAAATTTCTTAACTTGATACAAATTAATTCAAGAGATATAGTGGGGTGGTGAAGGGAAATAGTATATCAGTAGACAGGAAACCTGGGCTCTAGTCCTGGGTCTTCCACTAGCCAGTCAAGTGACCTTAAACAAATGATTTCACCTCTTGGGGCCTCAATTTATTCATCTAGATGAAGAGGCTCAATTATGTTATCACTAAGGTTCCTTCCAGCTTGATTAATCTATAATATGATCCACATCAGATCCTAATGGGTTTGAATAGGGATAAGGTTGAAAGATCCAGAAAGCACAATCACCTATCACATTCCATTTTCCCTGGCTTTTCTGCAAGCAGTGGTTTCAACCAGATCCATGACTAGTGTGTGCGTGCGTGTGTGTGTGTGTGTGTGTGTGTGTGTGTGTGTGTGCATGAACATAAACTAGATCCAGCAAATGATCTTCAGAAGACCTGAGTTCAAATCCCAGCTCTGCCATTTACTACCTCTATTCCTTTGGGCAAATCACTTAACCTCTCTAGGCCTCACTTGACTTATCTGGAAAATGAGGTGTTTGGACTAGATGTCTTCAAAGGACACTAAACTCTAAATCCATGATCCTATAACAAGGGAGAAAAGCCTAAACCAAAGGCAGTTCCAGCTTAATTACGTTCACTTTTCAAGGCTTATATAGGTTCTAAGCAAAGGGACAGCTAGGTGGTGCAGTGGATAGAGCACCAGTGCAGGAGTCAGGAGGACCTGAGTTCAAATCTCACCTCAGACACTTGACATTCACTAGCTGACACTCACCTTGGGCAAGTCACTTAACCCCAATTGCCCTATCCTGGGTCATCTCCAGTCATCCTGATGAATATCTGGTCACTGAATTCAGATGGCTCTGGAGGAGAAGTAAGGCTGGTGACCTGCACAGCCCTCCCTCACTTGAAACAAAGTCAAGTGCAAGTCCTGTCATTATTTCTCTGATGGCATGGTCTTCAGCAATGAAGGATGAACACACACACAAGGTTCTAAGTAATTATGTGACTTCATTTAGGGATGGTGATTACATGGTTCTTCAGTGAAAGTCCTACTATGTCTGTCATTTATGAACTAATCTAGCTAAATTTAGAAAGATATATTATATATATATACTCAACCTGGGAAGACTTATATGAACTGATGCGAAGTAAAGTGAGCAGAACCAGGAGAACATCGTACACAGTAACAGCAACATTGTATCATGATCAACTATAAAAGACTTTGTTACTTTAACAAAGACAATGATTCAAGACAAATCCAAAGCACTCATGATGAAAAATGCTGTCCACCTCCAGAGAGAGAACTGACAAACTCCAAGTACAAATTGAAGCATAATTATTTCACCTTCTTTATTTTTCTTCTGCGTGTCTGTGTGTCTCTGAGTGTGCATGTATGTGTTTTCTTTTGTAACATGGATAATATGGAAATATGTGTTGCATGACTTCATATGTATAATTAATATCATACTGCTTGTCTTCTCAATGGGTAAGGGAGAGATTGGTGGTAAGGAACAGAAGAAAGACTTGTACCCAAAGAATTGGTTCACACAGTGATGAACTTGGAAGACAACTCACATAGAGTGTCAAGGCATAGAACAGTTCTAACCTGAATCTGAGGTAACAGCAACGCAAATGAAATCACAAATTATTAAAGTTTTGAAGTTATTAAAATTGTGGGGGATACAGGACAGAAGTTCTAAGATTCTCATCTGAGAACAATTCTCTAGCCAATTTGAAGTATACTGAACTAAATTAAATTCACCAAACTATCATTGTCAATGTACCTTCCTAAATCTGTGACTGATTAGAGGGAGAACAAGCAACAGAAATTTTCAACAAACATTAACTGTGTGGTGCCCTGGCAGAGCTGCAGAAGATGCCCACATGTGTTTAACAAGTTAAGAAGGCAGAGCATAAATAAGATGAAATTGCCTCAAATATCATCATTTCTATCCATGCCTTTCCATCTCTATTTCCCAAAATCCCACACCTCTATCAGGAATCTCTGGAGGTTTTCTAGGAGAGAATGTGATTACAAATGAGATAATATATGTAAAAATCTAGGAAACTAAGCGGTACAGCGGAAACAAATCGCTACCCTTGGAATCAGAAAGTCCTGAGTTCAAATCTTGATGCAAACACTTTCTAGCTGTGTGATCCTGGTAACTTGCTCAGTCTTTTTCAGCTTCAGTTTACTCATCAGTAAAATGGGGGAAATAATGGTACCAGCTTCCCAGGGTGGTTATGAGAATCAAATTGGATAATGTATGTAAAGAGCTTTGCAAACTTTAAGCCACTATATGTTACTAGTTATTATTAAAATGTTTTGTAATTCTTAAAGCACTTTATAAGTGTTAGCTATTATTAAAAGTGTTTTGTGAACTTTAAAGCACTTCATAAGTACTAGCTATTATTAGTAAAAGAGCTTTGCGAGCTTTAAAACCCTTCATAAAAGTTACCTATTGTTATTGTTTTGTGAACTTTACAGAACTTTATGTTACCTCTTATTATTATTAAAAGTCTTTTGCAAACTTTAAATGCTATATTTGATGTTTAAACAATTCATGAGGATAATATTGATGGGTGACAATTGTGATAGTGTATGTCTTTTATATGCCTTTTTATTTTCAAGTCCTAGTGCAATACCACATCAAGGTTGAGAGTTTGGGACAGTTCCATTATAGAGCAACACAGATTCAAAAAGTTGCACTTATCTAAATATCACTTAGTAGATGTCTCTAGAAAGTGCTCAATAAATATTTGTTCATTGGTTTGAATCACTCTGGAAGCACAAAACCAAGTTAGAGATCTGATGCCCACTCTGTTTACCAAGCTTCTTGCCATCTCCTACACATGGCTAAGCAACGAATTTAGACATTGGAGGCATAATTCTAAATAAGTCTCTCCGAGAAGAGACTTTCAGTAAATATACTCCCAGACTGTGAAACTTGCTTCCCATTTTTATTTATAGTGATCCATCTGTCTCTACTTTGAAGACCAAGAAAATATTTTCTTCTTTTCATACAAAAATGGCAGGTTTTGTGTGTTTATTTAAATTGCAATGCCATACATAAGAAGAATGAAGGGAGACTGAGAGATTTGGGGAGAAGGAGGGGGAAAGAAGGGAGAGACTTGAAAGGAAAAAGGGAAAGAGAAGGAAAAAGGAAGAAAAGAGGAAGGAGAGGGAAAGGAAGAGAAGGAAGTGACCATGGGAAAAGATTATATAAACACATTTCATAATTAAATTCTGGACTAAAAAGTAATTTCTTTTTCTATCATGAATGTCATTTGAGAGTCTCATGCAAGCAAATATTTAGCCATCTTTCACTTATTTAATAAATACTAACAACATTTATTGTGCTAGGCCAAGTTCCCATCCTTCACACCATCATACACTTCCAAACCCAAATAGGTTAGGCTAGATCTGGCCCTTAAAAAGCAAAGAAGCTGACACTAAGACAAGGTTGGTCCCGAGGGCTAAGACTCAAACCTAGTGGTGGAGGCAGTTTCCTGGTAGCCTCAGGGCTTTCTGTTCACCTAAGGGCATAAAAGACCTTAGCAAGTAGCAAAAAGTAGTATGAGTTAGAACTAAATGAGTATCACTTGTTAAATACTTATTGAAATCCTCTCTAAGTTATGGCTAAATAAAACTCTTTTTGATACAGGTATACCTCGCTCTTGTGATTTACTTTATTGCACTTTGTAGATATTGCATTTCTTTTTAAATCTAAGGCTTTTAAATCCTGTGTCAGATAAATCAATCAACACCTTTTTTCCAACAGCATTGCTCACATCATATCTCCATGTCACATTATGGTAATTCTCACACTATTTCAAACTTTTTCATTCTTCTTCTTCTTATATCTGTTATTGTGATTTGTGGTCTGTGATCTTTGATGTTACTATTGTAATTGTTTTGGGGCACCATGAAGCACTCCCATATAAGATGGCGCACCTAATTGATAAATGTTGTTGGAGTTCTGACTACTCCACCAGCTGGCTGTTATCCCCATCTTTCTCTCTCTCTTTTCATGCCTTCCTATTCCCTGAGACACAAAAATACTGGAGTTAGGTCAATTGACAATCTTACAATAGCCTCTAAGTGTTCAAGTGAAAGAAAGAGTCCATCAGTGTGGCAAACTTCATTATTGTCTCATTTTAAGAAATTGCCACAGCCACCCCAGTCTCCAGGAACCACTACCCTGACCAGTCAGCAGTTCTCAACATCAAGGCAAGAACCTAAATCACTAAAAAGTTTAGGATTAGCTGAAGGTTCACATGAGGGTTAACATTATTTAGCAATAAAGTATTTTTTAATTAATGTATGTACATTTTGTTGATTTACATATTTAATAGATTATAATATAGTGTAACTATAACTTTTATATGCACTATGAAACCAAAATTTTGTGTGACTTGCTTTATTGCATTGATCTGAGACTAATCCTGAAATATCTCTGAGGTATGCCTGTAATTGCTGAATAGCCTACCAGTGTCCCATTTCATTCCAATATTGAACCTAAACTAACAAAGCTCTAGCCTGAGTCAGGTCCATTTCACCACGCCTACCATAGGCAAAATCCTCTGCTAGATGTTGTATCAGGAGCAAGTTATGATCCAAACAAAAATGAGGTACATCTGGCATCTGCTGCTGATCCATGCTCTGATGCTCAAGAGTAGAAGAGGGGGTAAGTGAAGAATTAAAGTTGATTCTTGCTAGAAGAACACAGTGACTATTAGCAAGGTTACCTAGGGTAACCATATGTCCTACATTTTCTGTGCCGAAATGTACTTTTAGCAGGTTTTTAGGAAAGAAATAATCACCATCAGACCAAGTAATGCACTAGGAGGCATAAAATGTTAAAGGACTGGAAGGCTCATGGAAGGACATGGATGAGGATAGCTGAAGATAAGAAGATATGAACAGGTTGATATGGAAGACAACAAGAGAACCAAGGAGCTAATTCCACGAACCTCCTGAATGATAGATACACACTCATGAGTTTTGCTCATTTTTGTTTACCAAGGAATAACTCTTGACTCCCACAATCCCCTTGCTGAGATCAATGAAATCATGCCCTCCTCTCATAATTCCTGCTGGCCTTCTACCTACCCTCAAAGCACATTATGCAAGACTATTGGACAACATCATGACAACATTGTTGGTATTTTTCTACTCAGTCTCCCAATTGAGTATAAAATCCCCTCTTCCTCAAGGAGCAAGTCACATAGTAAGGACATGGGGCAGAGTTCCTGAATGCCACCCATATATTGATTTATTTTGCTGATGGAGCCCACCATACCCTTAGTTATTGGAATAGCAGAACCCCTCAAACCTCACTGAGGAAAGCAATCACAGTGGAGAAGCCCCACCTTCTTTACCACCACCAAACAACTGGTCACCAACTTCCACTTGCTGATAGGTAAGCCCAAGAGTTCTGGGAGTAGAAGCACCATTGAACCCACCATTCCTTCCAACTCATCCCAGAAAGCAATTCCCATGGAGATGAGGTTTGAAAAAGGTAGGCTTAAGGCAGGACAACAAGTTAGGAAGTGATTCTGAGAGCCAAGGCAAGAAGTGGTGAGGTAGTAATGTGAGTTGAAAGAGGAACATTTCAGAGACAGGCTTAAAAAGGAGGTTAGGCAACTGGTTGGATATGTGGGGTGAGGGACTGTGAATTTGAGGTTGTGGACCTGGGTTACTAGAAGGATATAGTATCCACAATAGTAATAGGGAAGTTTGGAAGAAAGATGGGTTTGGGGGGTGAAAGGGAATATTGTAATGAGATCTGTGACTATATATTGTGTTACTCACTCTATCATTGAAAATGCAAAGGGAGAAGGTAGGGCTTGTACTCACTCTTCACAATTCATGAGTGCAGAGCCCATCTAGGCTCAGCACCTGCCATGATCATGAGGACATCACTCAAGCAGATGCCAGCCCAAGATAGGTTATAACTGCTCTCAGGTGGCAAATACTAGACTTAGAAGATGGGAAGGTTGAAGCTTTTATAGTTGGGATGGCAGGGAGAAGAGACAGGAGAAAAGGATCAGTGTTAGAAGATCAGGAGAGATGTGATTATATTGGACATAAGCTCCAGGAGTGGCTATTTTGGAAAAAGTAGGAGAAAACCCATTTTCTCACCTTCCAATTTATCACATATCCCTTAGGGTTAGACCAAATCCCCTTCTGGTCAGGTCATGATCCCTCAAAAGACAACAATCTCCTACTGTGGAGAGCTACTGCACTAGATAGAGGCTGCTGAATACCTAGCCCTGTATATCCTTCCTATAAATCTCAATCTGCCACATGCGTCTCATGTAGGCACTTCCTGTACCTCTTAATTTGAATGTGAGCATGGATTGGGCAGCTAGGTAGTTCAATGGATAGAGCATTGGGCTTGGTGTCAGGAAGATTCATCTTCATGACTTCACATCCAGGCTCAGATATTTACTAGCTGTGTGACCCTGGGCAAGTCATTTAACCTTGCTTATCTCAGTTTCTCATCTATAAAATGATCTGGAGAAAAAAATATGTCAAACCACCACAGCCAGGAAAACCCCAAATGGGGTCACAGAGATTTGGAAGCAACTGAATAATCATAGTTGATTCTTAACCATCAAATAGTTAAGAAGAGCACACCTATAAGTAGAACCCTTAGCAATGAAATAATGGACTCATTTGCATACTGAATTAGGGTCATCCCCTTTGACAAATATGCAATCATTTACCTTTCACACCCATCTACCTACTATTCAGAAAACAGGAAGGGGTTGAAACCAGAAACAGGGTTTCTTACAGGCCAGGGATGGGAAACTTGAAGCCTTGAGGCCACATGTGGCACTCAAGTACAGTGCTTTCACTGAATCCAAACTTCACAGGAACAAATCCAAGTTTGGATTCAGTCAAAGGGCTGCCCTTGAGAACCTAGAGGGCCACATGGGACCTTGAGGCTATAGGTTCCCCACCCAGGTCCCAGGCCTATTCCATGTAAGTCCTCTCCATTCAGTGATTCAGTCACTTATATATACCAACTTTCATTTTTCAGTCACATTATGAATTTTCTGAAGCTATCACTGACAATAAGGTCTGATGGGCAGATACTGCAGCCTCTGTTACTTTGCCATCTAGGTGTGGTACTCCACAGTCCTTGCTTGTTGCCAAGTAGCACAATTTGGACCAATAATATTTCTTTGAAAAGTATCTTATCCCTCATTTCAGCTTAGTGCCACAACATGTAAAAGACATGTCAGAGCAAAGCAGATTTTCTCATTTGTCAAATTGTCTAAAAAGAAACAGAAAACACATTCATAAAATGTACATGAAATAGACAGAAAATCTTGGCCTAGTCATAATTCAAAAGGTAGGGAAGGAGGGTGAGAAAAGATAGGGATAAGATAGAAAAAGGAAAAAGAAAGAAAAGAGAGACATTGAGGCATTTTTTTAAAAAACTGAGAACAGAAGGAAGTTTAGAAACAAAAATAGACAAGCAGGCCAGCCTTGAAAACTAAACTTATTAGATACTTTAAAATAAAATCAATCTGTAGATAAGAGACTGACAGTTTTATGACCAATCCTTTATTTTTTTTTTTTTTGGTCTACTGTGTATATATAAAGTACATTTTATTTCGTGTTTGCTAAGTTCAGAATAAAAATTAAAACTAAAAAACAAAACATGAAATTCAAGGAACTGTATGATTCATCTCCAGCAAGAGCCACAGCCTGCAGGAACATCATCTCATGATCTTGATACAGGGAAGTTACATCCTGGACTTGCCTACCATCAGACAAATATATCGTACAACAAATATAATTATAGCTGCATGTAAAGGGAGTGCCCACAGTCATGTTCACGGATGAACAAACATTGGGAGAAACTCTGATATGTTCAAAGGCAAATAGTAAGAATAATGATTCTTTTTTGGTAAATTTAATTTGACAAAACTATACTGAAAATAATGACTCCATAGATCTAGTTGATAAGCATGCTGAAAGAAAGCAGGAATCACTACCACAAATTACCAAAAAAGCACTTTTAAGTTAAGAAATTTGGATGAACAGTCAAACTACTTTGTCAAGCAGCCTGGACACATTCATTCTATTCTGAGGATGTCAAGATAAGCAGGATATAAATGTAAGATGTGATTATCCATCTTAGAGTTAAAAACCTCTTAGATCCAGTCCAACCACTTAATTTTACAAATGAGAAAACTAAAGAAAAAAGAAAAGATTAATTGAATTGCCAATTTCAAACTGTTTGTAAGAGTTCAGGTCCAAGGCCAGAGCTTCTGATTCAATTGAAAGCGGTGGGATAAGGAAGAGCCTAGTAACTAATTAACATTGGGATTTCTCCTCTCCAGGCATAGTTATAGAATTCTAGATGGAACTTTGGACATCACCTAGTCCAATCCCACTCTTTTGCAGTTGAAAAAAACTGAGGTTTATGACTTCCTTAACATCATGATTGCTATTTTGTTTCTACATTTTGTACTTTCATTTTGTGTTATGTCTTTGCTTTTCCTGGAAGAAAATAAAAGTTGCGCTAACCTACAGTCAACCAGACAAATGACCCATGGTTCTTACTTAACAAAAGAGAAAAAGGAACTTAAAAAAGTCCTTGTGTTTTGATCTCCTCCTGCAGATAAGTAGTCAGAGTGATGCATGGGTCATTGTTTTCTAAGAACCAGTTTATGAATACTTGCTTAGACTGAACACTCCACAAGGCATTCTTATCACTCGATTTCCATTTCAAACTTAAAACTATTCATACTTTGGGTGAAATGAAAATCTTTTATATGAATACCTGACTAATCAGTCCCACTAATCTTTCAAAGTTTTTCCAAAAAATAAGCTATCTTATCAACATCTTCATTTATGTTGGACAAGAATGTGCTAAAACAGAAAAACTGTTTTGACTTGGATATTATTTTAATCAAGAAATTTCACTAGGTCTAGTACACAATTACTTTCAAAAGGAAGTATTTTAGAATGCAGTAAAGGTAAATGGGAAATGAAAATGGTTTCAGAGAACATGTGGATATTACCATGATTAACATATCAATAATAAATACAAGCATATCAATAGCTGTAGAAAAAGCTTTTGACAAAACACAACAGTAATTGTTATTTGAAAACACTTGAAATCAGAGGTGTAAATGGATTCTTCCTTAAACTGATGAGAAGTATCTCCCTAAAACTATCAACAAGCATTATTTGTAATGCGTATAAACTAGATCAAGAGTAAACAAGGATTATCACCAAACTATTCAATATTATGTTAGAAAAGTTAGCAATAGCAATAAGAAAAGAAAAAGAAATTGAAATAAAGCTATCTCTTTTTGCAGATGCAATGATGATATCCTAGAGATTCAACTCAAAAGTTAATAGAAACAATAGATAATTTTAGCAAAGCAGTAGAAGATAAAATAAACTCATACAAATCATTAGTACTTCTATATATCACCAACAAATCCCTGCAAGAAGAGATAATGAGAGATACTCCATTTAAAATAACTGCAGACAGTATAAAATATCTGGAAGTATACCTGCTAAGACAAACCTAGGAACTACATAAACATAATAATAAAAAACTTTTTTATACAAATAAAGTCAGAATTAAATAATTGGAAAAATATTATTTGTTCATGGATGGGCAGAGCCAATATAATAAAAATGACAATCCTGCCTAAATTAATCTACTCATTCAATACCATCCCAATTAAATTACCAAAAAAAAATTACTGTGCTAGAAAAAATAATCAAATTTATTTGGAAGAACAAAAAATCAAGAATATAAAAGGAATTAATGAAAAATATAAAGGAAGGAGGTTTTAGCAGAACAAATCTTAAACTATGTTATAGGGCAATAAATTTCAAAACTATCCTGTATTTGCTAACAAAAAGATGGATCAGTGGAACAGGATAGATACATAATACACAGTAGCAAATGATTATAACAATCTTATGTAAACAAATATATAGATTTTGGGATGAGAATTCAATATTTGGTAATTATTGTTGGGAAAACTGGGAAGTAGTCTGGCATAAATTGGGTATACATCAGTATCCTATACCATTTACCAAGATAAAGGCAAAATGGATATATCACCTAGAAGCAAAGGAAGTTATCAGAAAAAATAGAAAAATATGTAAAATGTTACCTATTAGACTTATAGATAGGAGAAGAACTCACAAATAAACAAGAGAGAGAAAGCATGGTGAGGCAAAAAATGAATCATTTTGATTACATTAAATTCAAAAGGGTGTGTACAAATAAAATCAATGGAACCATGATTTAAAGGAACTCAGAAAACTGGGGGGGGCCTCAAATTTTATGTGTTTTCTCAGAAAAAGATGTCATATCTCAAATATATAAAGAACTATGTCAGACTTATAAGAATACATCAAATTTATAAGAATCATTTGATAAATGACCAAAGGATATGATTAGGCAGTTTTTCAAAGAAGAAATCAAAACTATAAATGGTCAAATGAAAAATGCTCTAAATCATTATTGATTAGAGAAATACAAATTAAAACAGTTTTAAAATATCATCTCACACATATAAGAAAGGTTAAAATGATAGAAGGAGAAAATGACAAATATTGAAAGGGATGTGGAAAAATTGGGAGCCATACACTGCTAGTGGAAGTGTGAACAAATCCAGTCATTTTGGAGAACAGTTTGGAACTATGCCCTTTAGAGTTATAAAATTGTTTATACACATTGACCCAGCAATACCACTATTAAGTCTGTTTCCCAAGGATATCACAGAAAAATAATCTCTGTATTCTAAAATATTTGTAGTGACTCTTTGTGGTGGCCAAGAACTGGAATTGAGGGGATGACTATCAGTTGGGGACTGGCTATATGCCCCAACAGGTTATGGCATATGATTGTGATGGAATACTACTGTGCTGGAAGAAATGATGAGATGGCTGATTTTAGAAAAACAGGGAAAGAATTGTGTGAAATAATAAACAGAACCAAGAGACCGTTGTACACAGTAACAGCAATATTGTTCGAAGAACAACTGTGAATGACTAAGTTATTTTGAGTATTACAAATACTCAAATCAACTACAAAGAACCGATGCTATCCACTTCCAGAGAGAGAACTGATAAAAAGACACATGTTTAGCATGGTTTTTCATACTAACACACTGGTCTATCTGTGTCAAATGATGGACTTCTCTAATGTGGAGTAGGAAGGGAAAGAGAAAAAAATTAAAATAATAAATGCAAAGCAGAGAACAGAAGAAAACTCAGAAAGAAACATAGAAAAGCAGTGTAGCTTTAAAAATGCTATGTGGTATTTATTACACAGTTCATTTTTTAAAGTGTAAAATGGAGATTCATAGCTTCATATTGAATCCTTTTGATAATATGTTGTGTACATGGAAATACTTTCTTTAAATTTTTGTATTAAGTTCAAAATAAATTTTTTAAAAGAACACGAATAATTTTATATACATACACACACACACACACACACACACTTATGTGTATATGTAGATGCCTGTCTCCCATTATAACCTGGTAAGTTCACAAAAGTATTGTCTTTGTTCTTCCTTCTAATTGATTGGGGTTTTTTTCTTTCTATGTCAGGACATGCATGTTGAGTACCTTGATTTTTGTTTTTAAAGTTATTTGTAATATATGGTTACTGTTGCTCTGAGCCAAGGGTGATTACATTCGTCTCCACACTTCTAAGTCTCTCAGTTTTAAAGAGGGCTATGGATCGGGAATTTCTGAAAACACTCTGGCAGCCTTTCCCCAGCCTTCTAAGGGCCAGAATAACTAGGAGGTTCCATTCGGGGAATCGGACAGTGGCTCTGGAGGACAAGAGAGCATAGTGAAGAGATTTTCGGTGCCCTTCTTGAGGAATGTAACTACAGCTGCCCAGTTTCCAGTTTGCAACACCGAGCTGAAAACAGGACTCAGCATATCAAACAAGTTGAAGGTTTGAGGAATGAAAACTGTCAGCCACCTGTTTAACTGAGCAGGCCAAGTAACTGCTTCTGTGGAAAGACTCCCAGGGGTTCTGGGCAAGCCCTCTCAGATAGCTTCCAGACCTTCCTGGGTGAAGCTTCAAATTCTACCCTCTCCAATCCTTTATCATGAGGCTTATGCTCTGTTTAACATGCAAATATCCCAGAAAGGGATAACTTGTAAGCCTCATCAGTCACCTAGGAAATAAAGTGATTGATTTCTCAGCTTCTTTCCTGGGAGTAAGTTTTAAAGATCATGTGGTCAGTGAAAAGAGAATAAAGGGGGGAAATATCTCACAAAAACCTTGTTCCCTGCATCTTCTTATGCCTAAGTCCAGCCTACGCTCTGGTCCTACAGAAGCACTGGTGGTCCACTGAGTTCTTGTAGCTAATCTGTAGACTGATTCTGGTGAATAGAAATGCCTATACTACTGGTTCTCAATCTTTTTTTTAGTAGTACTGACATATTGAGAAAACATGATAAGTAAAGTCATTATGAATTGAATAATGCTTGTGAACTTTTGTTTCAATTAATAGTATCTAAGTACCTTAAAAATGGTGTGCATATATATATATATATATATATGGCAGGCAGCCTGGTTTAATGCATACAGATCTGGTCTTGAAAACACAAGATCCTTGGTTCTAATCCTCTTATATTGGTTATAGACCATGGTGAATCTCTCAGGGCCCAAGAAAACTCTCAAAGATATAGGTTCAGACAAATTGCTGTTCTGCATTGGTGGAATGAGGTTTCACCCCAGATGTTCCTGCCACTAATGAAATAAAAGGTCTATCTATCTATCTATCTATCTATCTATCTACAGAGAAAGTGAGAGCAAGAGAGAGAGAGAGAGAGAGAGAGAGAGAGAGAGAGAGAGAGAGAGAGGGAGAGAGAGAGAGAAGGAGAGAGAGAAGGAGAGAGAGACAGGGAGAGAGACAGGGAGAGAGACAGGGAGAGAGAGAGGGAGAGGGGGGGAAGAGAGAGAGGGAGAGGGAGAGAGGGAGAGAGCATGTTTATTCAGGGTACGGAAAACATTTGCTTCTTTATTTACTGAATCTTGCTATACATTTTGTGAATGCAAAATTTGGAAAAAACTATTTGGCAAACACATAGTAATAATAACTACCATTTATAGAGCATAAAAACTCAGGTTGGAGCCTTAATGAACTACATAAAATATAACAAGAGTTTCCATGTCCACTATGAAGTAACTTTTAAAGCTGAACTTAGAACTGGAACTGACTGTTGTGAATAAGTAGTGAACTAATTTAATGACTGGTAAAATGAAATTAATAAACCACTACTGAATGCCTGTTTTCAGGGGAATTTAATTTCAAAACATCAAAATCAATCATTTCCTAAACCTGCTTTTATAATGTACCAGGGTTTCTCCAAACATCCCCAAGGGGTTTCATGAAACTTTAAAAAATGCCTTATACTTAACAAGCTACAGTATATAATTCTCTTTACATGTATTACATTAAAACATTTTACATTTTTAGAAAAAAAAGAAAATAATAGCGCTAAAACCTCAGATTGAACGTTAGAGTCTCAATTCCGCAAAGGCTTGGAAGTCCCAATCTAACTGTTTGAATTCTTTATTTCTTTTAGGTTTTCAAAAGCAGGTCTGCTTTAGGGAAGTACAAATTAAGGCAGTATTAATTCGGACACCATGTCTGAAATCTTTAAAATTATTATCTTTTTCTGGGGTCTCTCACAGATAGTAATGAAAAAGAAGTCCAGTAATTAAAATAGAACTTTGAGCAGAAGCAAACAAGAATGGGAATAAGGTTTTAAATTACAGTAAGTTTTAGCCTTATTTTTCCTAAGCATCATATTTTCACTACTCCTACCTTTAGTCTCAGGTGAATGAATGCTGCCGAAACAGAAAACTGAAGGCTGCCTAGAGTAAAGTCTTTTCTTAAACCAAACTATGATAAAGTTATCTGCATCTCAGCTAAGAATATGTTCTCACTGAGAGCAACGTTGGCCCCCAGCTCCCTCCCTCCACCACCTTCCAACCTCTCGTTCATTTTGTAAGGCATCAGGGAGGAACCAAAGTTGCCCCACCACCCATCAATCTGGAGTAAAGAGTCAGGGACATGATCACTACGTTCCCTAGAACACTCAAGAAATGAAAGACTTACCAGAGGGTGGATGATAGCGATTCCTTGTCACCGGAAAATTCAGGACCTCCAAAGTCAGGTTTGCTCCATGTATGGGGGTGAAAATGAAGGTCCTTTGAGCTCCTTGTGTCAGTGATTTTCTTTCAGGACTCACCCTTTCCAGACACACTCGATCCTCACCAAAAATGTAACTGATTTCTCTTTTTCAACAGAAGAAAAAGGACAAATATCAGCCTTAGGTTAATGGAAGATACACTAAAATTAGTGCATCAAGTGGTTTTGGTAGCAGAAACAATCTCAAAGTGACCAAAGAGATTAGGAAGTTGCTAAACTGAAGCGAACTTCCTGTAGAAACTCCGGTCTCCTCACCAACCGTCACCAGAGTTTTGTTTGTTTGGTGTCAGGGTATGTGCTCAGGGGAGTCTCTCTACTTCACTGGAGGGTTAGAGGAGATTACAGGAGTTCCTTATATTCACAAAATCCTAGGCACATATATGGACCAATATAGAAAAAGGGTGTCCTTTACTCAGGCTTCAGAAAGTATGTTTGCTTCTTTATTATACTGAGTCATGTTATACTTTCTGTGAATGAAAACACTTGGAAATGTCAGTTTCCAAGGGGCTCAGAGTATAATAGTACCTTCTGGATGTCATGGTGGTCGGCCTTACATGGGTTTCCCTAGGAGACCAAGGAGAGTTCTGGTATGAAAGACAGCAGCAGCTAGAGTAGGAGGCATTCCTCTGGACTCTTCCATTCCCCACAAAGCTAGTCCTCCCAGAGCCTTTATTGAGGGAGAGTCTTCATTCATGCATCCCTTCATTTTCCACCAGGTTGTTATCTTCTGGATTTCTCCATCATTCTCCGCCTCTTCTAGTAAAGCTACCTGCTAGGTGTTGTCTTCTCCATTAGAATGTAACTTCCTTGAGAATAGTAACTTTGTGCTTCTATAAGTAGTACCAATACTTGACACAATGTCTGGCACTCATTAGGCACTTTAAAGAACATGATTATTTTAGGGAAATAAAAAATAAGCACTCAACAAAAATATATATTTTATTGATAAGATGGGTACAGATGTTGAAAAAAATAAATTGAAAACAAAAGTCCCTCATAATGTAAAGTTCTTCCAGTAAAACGGGATCTGAAAGCTCAAAATATTTGTCATCGACCCTAAATCCAATCCTAAGCATCACCCAAGGTTAAAAAATTTCAGCAATAATGGGTCATACTGAACATCTGAAAGCTGAACAGTCTAGTCTGGATGGATCTTGTCCGTCTCAAAGAACTAACAAGTCATCATTGTCTTTTTGATATGAACTGAAAGAAAAATCCTGAAACCAGTGTTTCAAAGAAGCTCCTGAAACTGAAATGCCTCCTTTATGAGTGAAACACAGTAAATAAAGTACAGTAAACAGGTGACTCAATTTATCCAGGACTAAAGTGAAATTCAAGCTTCGGAATTTTCAGAGACTCCTAAGGAGAGTCTACCTTCAATCCTTATTCTAGAACTTTCTGAGTCACGTGGGGAGAACCTACCTTAAACATAAAGGATTGAACCTACATAGTCACATGAAGCACATTTAGGGTTAGAACATATTTCATCTTCACTATGCAATATCTTTTAAAAACTGAATTTAGAATCAGGTCTGACTGTTTTGAATGACTCGGAAACTAATTTAATGACCAATCAAATGAGACTAATTAACCAATCAAATGAGACTAACTAATTAACAAATAAAGCCTAACAGCTTTATGGGTAATTTTAATTTGAAGACATCAAAAATCAGCTATTTCCTAAACTTCTTATTATAACAAACACATTCTCACAAAGACCCCCCAAGGGGTGTCATGAAACTTTAAGAAACATAACTATATACTTCTTTTTATCTGTATAGACTAAACGTTTTTTAGGAAGAGTGTCACTGTCAAAACCTCAAGCTAAATGTTAACATCTCAATTCCTCAAAGACTAGGAAGTGTGAATCTAAAAGTGCAGCCTTTATTTTTTGTTTTAGATTTTTGAGAGCAGGTCTGCCATAAGGAAGGTAAATCCACACAATACTAACAAATTAAGAAAAAATTAATATATTAAGGCAATGTTAATTCAGATACCATGTCTGAAATCTTTAGATTTGGGGATTTTTTTCTAGGTTACCCACAGGTGTTTATAAGAAGTAAATTCAGGAAAGTAAAAAAGAACTTTGAGCAGAAACAATCAAGAATGGGAATAAGATGAGTTTTAGACATTTTCCCTAAGTATCATATTTTCAGCACTCCTAACTTCAGTCTCAGACGAAGGAATGCTGAAGGCTGGCTAGAACAATGTCTTTTCTTAAACCAGACTATGATAATGTTATCTGTGCCTCCTGCCAAGAATGTGTTCTCATTGATAGCAATGGTGGCCTCCAGCTCCCTCCCTCCACCACCTTCCAAACTCTCATTCATTTTGTAAGGCATCAGAAAGAAACCAAAACTGCTCCACTACCAGTCAGCCTGGAGTCAAGAGCCAGGGACATGACCACTACATTCCCTAGAACAATCAAGAAATGACTGCTTAAAGACACCTACCAGATGGTGGATGAGATCAATTCCATGTGACCTAAAAAAGTCAGGTGAAAAGGAACATGTCTTGAGCTCCTTGTACCAAAGCGATTTTCTTCTGGGACTCACCAACCCCACACCCACACACTCGATCTTCACCAAAAATGTAACTGATTCATATTTTCCCCAAAAAAGGAAAAAGTACAAATATCAACCTTGAGTTAATGGAGGATTCACTAAAATGGGTAAGTTAGTGCATCAAGTGCATCAGGTTCTGCCAACAGAAACAATCTCAAAGTGACCAAAGAGATCAGGAAGTTGCTAAACTGAAGTCAACTTCCTGTAGTAACTCCTCAGTCTTCTCACCAACCGTAGCCAGAGAGTTTTGTTTGTTTGGTGTCAGGGTATGTGCTCAGGGCAGTCTCTCCACTCCACTGCTGGGCTAGAGGGAGATTCCACACCAGGAGTTCCTTATATTCACAAAATCCTAGGCCCACATTTGCACAGATATAGAGAAGGGGTGTCATTTACTCAGGCTTCAGAAAGCATGTTTATTTATTATAATGAGTCATGCCATACATTTTGTGATGTTAAAACATGGAAATGGTAATATTTTGGCATACATAAAATAAGAACAAGAATAATAGCTGGCATTTATTTTCAAATACATTTTATTTTTCCCTACAATTACATGGTAAAACCAGTTTTTAAACTTTTAAATTCCAAATTCTATCCTTCCTTCTATTCCTTTCTTCCCCTTTTCTGAGATGGCAAACAATCAGATATAGGTTATACATGTAATAGCTGGCATTTATAAAGCACCTCCCATGTGCCAGGTTCTGTGTTAAACATATAGGGATTCCCAAATCCCTTGTAAACAGTTTCATGGTCTCCCACCAATCATTGTCCCACACACTGAGAATTGGCTCGTCCTTTGTAATAATTTCTGGATTTGTTCAGTTGTTCATAGTATTTCTCATTACTTTCTCAAGCACTTTCAGTTTTATGAAAAGGGGCTTAGACACAGAGAGTCCAGAAACCCCAGTTCAACAGAGAAATCACACATTAAACTTCTGGGAAGAAACCATGTACTTTGGCAACACCATCTGAGGGTGCTGAAGCCACTGGCATGGTGGGGGAAAGCTAACCCACCACTGGGGGAAAGGTCATGCTCAAGTGTCTCTCTGCTCTCACTGGTCAGGTATGGATGGGAGGAAGGAAAAGGATTGCTACTTACAACAGCAGGTGGCAAATTTATGGTAACCTGAAGCATAATATCTTTGAAACTTGAGACTAGAGGGGATTTTGGAGAAAATCATGTCTGACTCTTATTTTTAAATGCTATAACTTTTTCTCACTCAAGTCTAAATATGGAACCAGCAAATGAATTGCATGTACATGAGCACACACACACACACATATGCACACAAACAAGCATACATGGAAACATCAAGTACTGTATTGTGCGTGTGTGTATGTGTATGTGTGTGTGTGAATAACTGTATATGTGTTTGTCCATATGCCCATATGTGATTACCTATATATACGTATATATATTCATGGGTAGATATATGTATTCACCTTAAAGTTGGGCTGAGTTTTAACTAACTCAAAAGGTTTGAAATGTTTAACCAAAAGCAGAGCTAGAAAGGACAGTAAGGACTCTAGGGGGAGCCAAGGATTCATCACAGGGGACTGCATGAGAAAAGGTGAATGAGACCCAAACTAGGTTGATTCAAAGTGATCTTCCCAAAACTCACACTGGACCAGGTCATCATCTCTACTCAATCTCCATTAAAGGAGTGTCCCTGCCCCATCCTCATCCCCAGCTCAGGCCATCCTTCTCTTCATTTCCCACCATGCTGCTTTTGCTTTGGATCTCCCCGAAATTCCTCTGCCAAATGCCTTTTACATGCTACCTTCTCTATTAGAAGGTAAGTTCCTTGAGAACAGGGACATTGTGTTTCTATTGGTATTCCCAGAATTCAGCACAGTGCCTGGCACCAAGCAGGCTTTTTTCGTGTATTTATTTATCCATACATTCATTCATTCATTTACTTATGCGTTTATATATGCATTTATTTATTTGCATATGTTTGTTCATTCATTCACCCATTTATTTATTTTTCATTCGTATCCATATTTATTTGTTTATTTATTTGATTGATTGATTTTTAGTTTTCAATCATCACTTCCATAAGATTTTGAGTTCTAAATTTTCTAACCCCTCCTTCCTTTCTCCCCTCCCGAAGACACAGTGCGATCTGACTTAAGCTCTTCATATACATTCGTATTAAACATATTTTCACATTACTCATGTTGTAAAAAAAAGAATTAGAACAAATGGAAAAAACCATGAGAAAGAAGAAATAAAACAAAAAGAGAGAGAGAGGAAATAGTATGCTCCGAACTGCATTCATACTCCAAAGTTCTTTCTCTGGAGGTGAATAGTGTTTTCCATCATGAGTCTATTGGAGTTATCTTAGATCCTTGCAAAACTGAGAAGAGCTAAGTCTATCAAAGTCAGTCATTCCACAAGGTGGCTGTTACTGTATAGGGCAGCTAGGTGGTGCAGTGGATAGAGCACCAGTGCAGGAGTCAGGAAGACCTGAATTCAAATGTCACCTCAGACACTTGACACTCACTAGCAAAGTGTGACCTTGGGCAAGTCACTTAACCCCAATTGCCTCATCCTGGGTCATCTCCAGTCATCCTGATGAATATATGGTCACTGGATTCACATGACTCTGGAGCAGAAGTGAGACTGGTGACCTGCACAGCCCTCCCTCACTCAAAACAATGTCAAGTGCAAGTCATGTCATTATTTCTCTGATGGCATGGTAATCTTCAGCAATGAAGGACGAATACGCATGCATGTTACTGTGTATAATGTCCTCCTGGCTCCTTTACTCAGCATCAGTTCATGTAAGTTTTTCCACGTTTGTCCGAAGTCTGTCTGTTCATCATTTCTAATATCTCAATAGTATCCCATTACATTCATATACCAAAACTTGCTCAGTTATGCCCCAACTGAGAGAGAGGCATTCCATCAGTTTCTAATTCTTGACCACTGCAAAAATACTGGCTATAAATATTTTTGTACATGTGGGTTCTTTCCCCGTTTTTATGATCTGTTTGGAATACAAACCTAGGAGATGTATAGCTGACTCAAAAAGTATGCCTTTTGGGCATAGTTGCAAACTGCTCTCCAGAATGGTTAGGTCAGTTCACAACTCCACCAATCATGCATTAGTATTCCAATTTTCCCACATCTTCAACATTTATCATATTCCTGTTTTTCTGGTTAGTCAATCTGATGGGTGTGATGTGGTACCTCACAGATGTTTTGACTTGCATTTCTCTAATCAAGAATGATTGAGAGTATTTTTTCATATGAGTACAGACAACTTTAATTTCTTCAGCTGAAAACTACTTGTTCATATCCT
The DNA here is from genome assembly GCA_023548195.1 of Bettongia penicillata ogilbyi. Taxonomy (NCBI): domain Eukaryota; kingdom Metazoa; phylum Chordata; class Mammalia; order Diprotodontia; family Potoroidae; genus Bettongia; species Bettongia penicillata. Next base: position 3,928,642 of record JAJHZJ010000808.1, on the reverse strand, counting down.
TTGACCATTTCTCAATGGGAAAATGACTTGTATTCTTATAAATATGATCCAATTCTCTATATATTTTAGAAATGAGGATTTTATCAGAGATATAGGTTAAAAAAATTGTTTCCCAAGTTTGTCCTTCCCTCCTAATCCAAGTTACTGTAAGGGAAATTAAGATTTTTAGGTTTTCTGTATTGAATTTATAAAACCATGCAGAGACTTGTGTCACCTACATGACCTAGTCACATGGTATGACTTGCTGAGAAGGAAAGAGTAGACCAACCCCATATCTTTTCCTATGAAGATTAGATGCTCCTGGCAGGATTTTTGCCTCCTTAAGGGGTTGGTCACTCCTGGAGGAATGCAAACATCCAGTCCCTAGAACAGATGGTCAGATCATATGTAGCTATTTTTAGACTCTTGGCCCAAAATTCTATAAAGAGGGATGGACATATTGCCCAGGAATTTTCCACCCAGATGAAGGTGCTTCCTCAATATGGTGACATACACATATATACTCATATAATCTATATATATTCACATACTCTATATCATTTAGTGGCTTATAATCAGTAAATAATACTTTATACTAATTAATCTTCTTGAAATGTGTATTATTGTCAGGGTAGTCTGAGCCAAAGTTAAGATTCAGCCACAGCACATTACATTATCTATCCAAAGCCCTGCATTAATACTATAGCTGCATTGACTTTCCTTGTGTAAAACCTTTTCAATTTAATGTAATCACAACTATCCATTTTCCATTTCATAATGCTCACTATCCCTTGTTCGGTCATAAATTCTTCCATTCTCCATGAATCTGACAGCTAAACATTCCTTGCTCTCCCAATTTGCTTATATTACAAGTCATTATATCTAAATCATGTACCATTTTGATTTTATCTTGGTATATGGTATAAGATGTTGATCGATGCCTAGTTTCTACCATACTATTGTCCATTTTTCCTAGCAATTTCTGTTAAAAAGTGAACTCTTACCCAAGAAGCTGAAGTCTTTGGTCTTATCAAGCATAGATTACTATAGTACTTAACTATCATGTCTTGTGTACCTAACCTATTCCATTGATCTAAAACTCTATTTCTTAGCCAGTATCAAGTAGTTTTGAGGATTGCTGCTTGATAATACGATATAAGATCTAGAAGGGTTAGGCCACATTTCCTTTCATTTCTTTTCATTAGTTCCCTTCACATTCTGGACATTATGTGCTTCCAGATGAGTTTTTTTATTATTTCATCTAGCTCTAAGAAATAATTTTTTGGTAGTTTGGTTGATACAACACTGAATAAGTAAATTAATGTAGGTACAATTGCTATTTTTATTATATTCACTTCATCTATCCATGAGCAACTGATATTTTCCCAGTTATTTAGATATGACTATATTTGTGTGAAAAGTTTTTTGTAATTGTGTTCATATAGTTCCTGGGTTTGTCTTGGAAGGTAGATTCTCAAATATTTTATAATGTCTACAGGAACATTAAATGCAATTTATCTTTCAGTCTCTTGCTGTTGGGCTTTGTTATATATAGAAATGCCAATTTATGTAGGTTTATTTTATATCCTGCAACTTTATTAAATTTCTTATTTTGAGTAGTTTTTTACTTGATTTTCTAGGATTCTCCAAGTTTATCATCATTATCATCCACAAAGTGTGATAGTTTTGTTTCTTCTTTTCCCATTCTAATGCCTTCAATTTCTTTTTGATCTCTTATTGCTAAAGCTAACATTTCTAGTACCATATATAATAAGAGTGGTGATAATGGACATCTTTGTTTCACCCCTAATCTTGTTGGAAATACTTCTAGCTTATCCCCATTACATATAATGCTTGCTGATGGTTTTCAATAGGTGCCACTTATCATATTTAGGGAAACTCCACTTATTCCTATGGTTTCTAGTGTTTTTAAAAGGAATCGGTGTTGTATTTTGTCAAAAGCTTTTTCTGCATCTATTGAGATAATCATAGAGTTTCTGTTAGGCTTATTGTTTTTATGGTCAATTATGCAGATAGTTTTACTGATACTGAACCAGTCCTGCACTCCTGGTATAAATCCTAACTAGTCAAAGAGTATTAACCTCAAGATGAGTTGCTGTAATCTCTTTGATAACACTTTAAAATTTTCACATCTACACTCATTAGGGAAATTGGTCTATAATTTTCTTTCTCTGTTTTGACTCTTCCTGGTTTAGGTATATGCACCATATATGTGTCCTAAAAAGATTTTGATAGGATTCCTTCTTCATCTGTTTTCCTAAATAGTTTATATGTCATTGGAATCAATAGTTCTTTAAATGTTTGAATTCACTTGTGAATCCATCTGACCCTAGAGATTTTTTTCTTAGGGAGTTCCTTGATGATTTCTCCAACTTTTTTGAAATGAAGTTGTTTAAGAATTTTATTTCCTTTTCCATTAATCTGGGTAATTTTATATTTTTGTTAATATGTATCCATTTGACAAAGATTGTCAAATTTATTTTTTAAATTTATTTATTTATTTTTAGATTTCAACATTCATTTCCACAAAATTTTGATCCAATTTTTCTACCCATCTCTCCCCTCCTCTCACCCCATAATACCTTGAATTTTGATTACCCCTTCACTCAATGTACCCTCCCTTTTATCACACCCACCCTTCCCTTATCCCCATCTTCTCTTCTTTTCTTTTCTTTTTTTTAACACAGTTCATATTGCATAAAACAATTCCAACTTTTGGTCAGGTGATACTTCTTTTAAAGCATCTACAATATGGACCACAAACAATTTTTTTTTAACATTACCCAACTGAAACACAAAAAATAACTACGTATGCTAACTTCACAAGCCCTTGACCAAATTGTCTCCACAGTATTACTAAGAATTAAAGGACCCTAACATATTCTTGTTGGTCTAAAGTCCTAAGCCTAATAGCTTAATTTTAGACTTAACCTCGGATATTCCCCTACCAACAATCTATAATTTAATAGATCTGGTATCAAGCTTACAAACTTTTTTACTATAGGAAATTGCCACTAAGAGTAGGGACATTGCAGGGAAACAATATCTCCCCAAATTCATGTCACTTCCAGGCAGGAGTAAATTGTCAGTTTGCATTCAGTGAGGCTTAAAGTCTGCCACATGTCGGCGGAGAAATTGATTCAGGAGAATCCTACCTCACCCCAGGCTGAACAGCCCCTCTCCCATCTTTCCCATGAGATCACTTTTTGCAGTTCATACCAGCATCTCACAGGCTTACTGGCGTCATGGATTGGAGGCACAGATCACCTTTTTAGTCATCCATACCTGGAGTTAGAGTCAGAAGAACAGTCAGTTAACAGTCCTGTAGAATCTTAAAATAGCAAGTTTCAATAGCCAGGTTTCAGATATGACCATCATTTCACATTGGCTAAGGAACATCTTTAAGGCGAGTCTTAAGTGGCTCACATGCCTTTTTATACATATTCTAGTTCCTGATTGAATAACCATCATAAAATCAAACCATTAAAACCTTAACTTTTCCTTCAGTGTCACATTTTTCCTGAGGTTACCTGCCTCTAGGAAACTTAGGCTAAAATTCTTTTCCCCAAACTAAAGATGTCTCTGATTTAGTCTCAGTAATTAATTCAGTCAATTGTTTTAATACTAATTGCTTTTACATCTCTTTGTAACATGTCCAATTTTTCTCCTCATCTCTCCCCTCCCCATCCCATAACATTCTGATTACCCCTTCCCTCAATGTGCCCTCCCTTCCATTATACTCCACCCTTCCCTTATCCTCTCTTCTCTCTTTTCTTGTAGGGCAAGATAAATTTCCATACCCCTTTATCCATGTTTCTTATTTCCCAGTTACATACAATAGTAATTTTCAACATTCATTCCCAATACTTTGAATTCCAACTTCACTCCCTCCCTCCCTCCTACCCATCCTCACTGAGAAGGCAAGAAATTCAGTACAGACTAAACGTGTAGTTTTGCAAAAGACTTCCATAACAATTATGTTGTGTAATACTAACCATATTTTCCTCCATCCTACCCTATCCCCCCTTATTTTTTTATTCCTTCATTTGACCTTGTCCTTTCCCAAAAGTACCTATTTCCAGTTAGTTCCATCTTCTCTCTTTTCTTTTAGGGCAAGATAAGTTTCTATACCCCATTACCTGTACTTCTTATTTCCCAGTTATATGCAATAATAATTCTCAACATTCATTTCTAAGACTTTGATTCCAACTTCTCTCCCTCCATCCCTCCCTACCCATCCCCACTGAGAAGGCAAGCAATTCAATACAGGCTATATATGTGTCATTTTGCAAAAGACTTCCATAATAGTCATGTTGTATAAGACTAACTATATTGCCCTCCTTCTTACCCTGTCTCTCCTTTTATCTATTCTCTCATTTGACCTTGTCCCTTCCCAAAAATGTTCACTTCTAGTTACTCCCTTCTCCCATCTGCCATCCCTTCTATCATCCCCCTCACCCCACTTGTTCCTTTCTCCCCTACATTCCTGTAGTGTAAGATAGATTTTCATACTAAATTGAGTGAGCATGTTATTCCCTCCTTAAGTCATATGTGAAGAGAGTAAGCTTCACTTTTCCCTCTCTCACCTCCTCCCTTTTCTCCTCCATTGAAAAAGATTTTTCTTGTCTCTTTTATGAATGATAGCCTACCCCATTCCATTTCTCCCTTCCTCCTCCCAATATTTTCCTCACTCACCCCTTAATTTAATTTTATTTTCTTATGAATATCATCTCTTCAGATTCAACTCAACCTGTACTCTCTATTTGTGTGTGTGTGTGTGTGTGTGTGTGTGTGTATAATCCCTCCACCTACCCAAATACTGAGAAAAGTCTCAAGATTTACAAATATTATCTTTCCATGTAGGAATGTAAACAGTTCAGCTTTAGAAAGTTCTTTATGATTTCTCTTTCCTGTTTACCTTTTCATGCTTCTCTTGTTTCTTGTGTTTGAAAGTCAAATTTTCTATTCAGTTCTGGTCTTTTCATTATGAATGCTTGAAAGTCCTCTATATCATTGAGTGACCATTTTTTCCCTTGAAGTATTATACTCAGTTTTTCTGGATAGGTGATTCTTGGTTTTAATCCCAATTCCTTTGACTTCTGGACCTTCCTATTCCAAGCTCTTCAATCCCTTAATGTAGAAGCTACCACATCCTGTATTCGTCTGATTGTATTTCCACAAGACTCGAATTGCTTCTTTCTAGCTACTTGCATATTTTCTCCTTGACCCAGGAACTCTGAAATTTGGCCACAATATTCCTAGAAGTTCCTCTTTTTGGGTCTCTTTCAGGAAGTGATTGATGGATTCTTTCAATATTTGTTTTGTCCTCTGGTTCTAGAATATCAGGGCAGTTTTCCTTGAGTTTCATGAAAGATGATGTCTAGGCTCTTTTTTTGATCATGTCTCTCAGGTAGTCCCATAATTTTTAAATTGTCTGTCCTGGACCTATTTTCCAGGTCAGTTGTTTTTCCAATGAGATATTTCACATTATCTTCTATTTTTTCTATCATTTGGTTTTGCTTTCTAACTTCTTGGTTTATCTCATAGTCATTAGCTTCCCTGAACTTGGTTCTCTCTTTTAAAGAACTATTTTGTTCAGTGAGCTTTTGAACCTTCTTTTTCATTTGGCTAATTCTGCTTTTTAAAGCCTTCTTTTTCTCATTGGTTTTTTGGACCTCTTTTTCCAATTGTGTTAACCTCTTTTTTTTTTTTTTTAGAAAATAGAAGAAAAACATTTATTTAGGTGCCAGAAAGACCAATCCCAGATCCAGAAAGAAAAATCTGTCATGGTGACCAAGATGTTAATATACATGATCACTGCAGGGAGCAAAGCCATTCCTAAACCTCCCCACCTCTGCCAGGGATTTCTAACATGCAAACACTCAAGAGACTGAGACTTGCTGCATGTGCCTGCCTGGGTGCTCTCCCTTTTACCCCAGGTTAACCTCTTTTTAAAGGTATTATTTTCCTCAGCTCTTCTTTGGTTCTCCTTTAGCAAACTGTTGACTTGCTTTTCAAGCTCTTCAATGGCCTGAGCCCATTTCATATTCATTTTGGAGGTACTGGAGGCAGAAGCCTTGACTTCCTCTGACAGTATGCCTTGTTCTTCCTCATCCAAAAGGATGGAAGGAGACACCTGCTCACCAAGAAAGTAACTTTCTATAGTCTTATTTTTTTCCCTTTTTTGGGGCATTTTCCCAGCCAGTTACTTGACTTCTGAATCCTTTGCCAAGAGGAGGGTCCTAGTACTCCTCCTTTCCCCAGCACTGTGCTCAAGACTGAGATTCAGATCAGCTGCTCAATTTCCCCAGAGGCTTTAAGCTGAGCTGCCTGGAAAATGGGCCTAGGGTGCTTCCTTGGCTGGCCACCATAGACCTACCCAGCCCACTGCTGCTGCTGCTGCTGCTACTGCCACTGCCTGGGGCCAGTGCTGGAGAGACCCTGTTTCCCTCTCACCAAGCTGGGAAAGACCTCCCACATGGATGTTTGAAGCTTTCTTTGTCGCTAGTCGACTGTCAAATGTATTGCACACAATTGACCAAGATACCTCCCAATTAATATTTTAATTTCCTCTTCATTGGTGGTGAATTCACCTTTTGCATTTTTGATGCAGATAATTTGGTTTTCTTTTTTTAAATAAAAGTAACTAAAGGTTTATTTATTTTATTGGTTTCTTCATCAAACCATCTTGGTTTTATTAGTTCAACAGTTTTCCTAATTTCAATTTTATTAATCCCTCCTTTGGTTTTCAGAATTTCAAATCTGGTATTTAATTGGGCATTTTTAGCTTGTCCTCTTTCTAGTCTTTTTAGTTGCATACCCAACTCATTGATCTCTTCTTTCTCTGTTTTAATCATGTAAGCTTTCAGAGATATAAAATTTTCCCTAAGAATGCTTTTGCTGTTTTCCATAAGTTTTATGATGTTGTCTTATCATTATCATTCTCTTGGATGCAGTTATTTATTGTTTCTATGATTTGTTGTTTCACCCATTCATTTTTTAGGATATCATTACTTAGGTTTCAATTCATTTTTAATCTCTCTTTCTATCATCCATTATTATGTGTAACTTTTGTTGCATCATGATCTGAAAAGGATGCATTTAATACTTCTCCCTTTCTGCATTGGATTATAAGGCTTTTACGCCCAAATGCATAGTCAGTTTTTGTGCACATTCCATGTACCATGAAGAAAAAGATATATTCCTTGCTATCTCCATTTAATTTTCTCCAGAGACTATAATATCTAATTTTTCTAAAACTCTACTCATCTCCTTAACTCCTTTCTTGTTTGTTTTATGCTTAGATTTATCTAGTTCTGAGAGGGTTAGGTTGAGATCCCCCATTAATATAGTTTTGCTATCTATTTCTTCCTGTAAGTCCTTTAACTTCTCCTCTAAGAATTTGGATGCTATACCACTTGGTACATATATGTTTAGTAATCATATTACTTCATTGTCCATGGTATCATTTAGCAAGATATAGCTTCCTTCCTTGTCTCTTTTAATTAGATCTATTTTTGCTTTTGCTTTGTCTGAGATCAAGATTGGTACCTGTAATGGCAATTTAAATGGAAATGGAAAGATCTTTCTCATTGATTAACAGACCAATGTGACCAGCTTAAATCACCTAAAAGGCCAAGTCATGTGTGGTGGGAGGAGCTTGCTGACTGGGTGGAACAGAAAAGGTGGAGCAGTGAGGAAGTGACTGAGAATATTCAGGGCAGAGGAGAGAGGACATGGGCCAGTAGGCACAATAAGGCTCATGATCACGAGAGTTTGCTTGTCAGAAGACCCCAGCAAAGCTCTAGTGAGGATGGAAAAGAAGAAAGGTCAGAGGGAAATAGTATGAAGAGATACACACAGATAGTAACTGTGAATGTAAATGGGATGAACTGTCTCATAACAAACAAGTGGATAACAGAGTGGATTAAAAACCATCCTCCTATAATATGTTGTTTACATGAAACACATTTGAAGCAGAGGGATATACACAGAGTAAAGATAAAAGGTTTGAGTAGCTTATATGATGCCTCAGCTAAAGTAAAAAAAAAAAAAGCAGGGGTGGTGTATTGTCAAGGCAATATTCACAGTACTGGTGGTGACTATGAATATGCTGGCATAGTTCTCAATAACAAAGTATAAGACACTCTTCATATAGAAGGTGGAAGAAAATCATTTATTTAATAGCAGAAAGTCAAATCCCAGAAGCAGAAAATTAAATCTGTGATGGTAGCCAAGAAGTCAATACACCTTATCACTACAGGGGACAAAGTCATTCCCAAGCCTCTCCTACCAATTTTATTTAACTTTTAAAATCCTTCTTAAGCTATTTCCAGATGGCTTCTGGGGCTTCAGACCAGTTTATATTATGCTTGGAGGTTTCAAAGAAAGAATGTATGGTCATTGTCCATTTTTGCTTTTTGTTCATGGTGTTTCCCTATTTCTAGGCTTTCAATATTGAGCTCTCCTGGAAGAGCACAGTGGCACTATTCAAATGTAGGGACCTAGTCAATGGCTTTGTGTGCTGGGGCCTCAAGTGCTGGCACCTGGCAGCTTTAGGAGTCTGGCAGTCTACCTAGTGCTGAGCTGAGATCCTAGTGGTAGCATGTGGAATGTGCTAAGTCCTGATAGAATTTTTCTACATTGTCCCAGGGTTACACTGAAGCTAGCAGGGGAGTATTCTGTCCCCTGGAGGAAGCCTGCTCACCTGGGCTACTATAAAATAAGGGAATATTTGCTCCTGGAGGAAGCTAGCCAGTCTGGAATTGTGATTCCTGAAGTTGTGTTGAAGCATGGGGGAGATTTGGCTTCTGGAGGATGCCTGCCTACCTGTGGACATAGAGGTTTCCAAACTATAGTCTACCAGTTCCCATATCTGTGACAAAAGACTGGGGGTGAAGGGTGGCATGTCCTGGTGCTGGCACTTGCATGGTCTACTACTCTGAAGATCAGGATCTACCATTGATTTCCTGATGGGAGTCTTAGGGCTGGCTAACTGGAATGCCTCCCATCCTATACTTATCTCCTTCTACCACAGAAAGAGGGACCTTTCCCTTTAATCCCCCAAGCCTCCCAGACTAAAAGCTGGCTGGGATAAGACTGTTGCATCCTACTTTTGTGCTGATTAAGTAGTTCTGGGATTTTTCCTTGGGAAATATTTTCTGGGTTTTTAGAGGTCAATAAGGGAGAGAGAAAACTACTTTCTTCTTACTCTGCCATCAAGCCTCCCAGAAATCCTCACACTGATAGGCTTTTTAAAAATATAATAATTTTAGAAAAACAAAAAATTTCACATTCCATTACAAAATTCAATATTCTGTTTTTTTCCACTTACTAGTATTTTATTTTTTCCACTTACATGTAAAGATAGATTTTTACATTTACTTGTAAAAGAGTTGAAGTTCCAAACTGTTTTCTCCCTCACTCCATTCCTCCTACCTTATAAAGAAACAGAGTATTATTATTAAAAGTGCTTTGTAAGCTATAAAATTCTTTAAAAGTGTTAGCTCTTATTATTATTGTTTTGTGAACTCTACAGAATCTTATAAGTGTTAGCTTTTCTAAAGCCAAACTATGACAAAGTTATCTATGCCTCCTGCAAAGAATGCCTTCTCATTGAAAATGTTGGCCCACACACTTGATCCTCACCAAAAATATGACTGATTTCTCTTTTTCAACATGAGGTAAAAGTACAAAGATCAGCCTTGGGTTAACGAAGGATGCACTAAAATGAGTAAGTTAGTGCGTCAACAGAAACAATGTCCTAGTGACCAGAGAAATTGGGAGGTGGTGAAACTGCAGGAACTCTCTGTCTGCCCCGAACCCTCCCTGGAATCTTTACCTAGAGGTGGTGGGACTGTGTGCTCACTCAGGGCAGGGCTAGGGGGAGGTTCCTTCCACATCAGGAGTTCCCTCTACTCAGAAAATCCTATGTCCACATATGGACAGTTATAGAAAAGATGGGTCATTGACTCAGGCTTCAGAAGGCTTGTCTGCTTCTTGATTCTACTGAGCCACACTACACATTTGGTGAATGCTGAAATAGAGAAGTGGCACTATTTGACATACATAGAATAAAAATAAGAATAATGAGTGGCATTAATTCATTTTTCAGATATATATTCATTTTTCCCCCAATTGAATGTCAAAACACCTTTTTAAACATTTTTGAAAGTTTTAAGTTTCAAATTCTATCCCTCATTTTCTCCCTCCTTTCCCACCTCACCCAGAAGACAAACAATCTTATAGAGGATAAGACATGCACGACCATATTAAACATTTTTCCACATTCCTCATGTCCTGAAACAATAATTAGAACAAAAAGGCGAAACAAAAACAGTGGCAATAGAATGCTTCCATCAGCATCCAGACTCCAGAGTTCTTTCTCTTCATCATGAGTCTTGGGGAATTGTCTTAGATCATTGTATTGCTGAGAATAGCTCAGTCTCTCCAAAGTGGTTGCTGCTCCATTTTGCTCTTACTGTGTATCATGTTCTCCTACTTACATTACTGGTTACATTAATGAAAGAAATGCCATGTTCCACAACAAGGCCAAAAGTTCAGCCAAAGAGGCCGATGAAATCCTATGGAATTTGAAGAGTATATAGTATATGACAGCAACTTGATTCTTGAGTCAATTGCTTCAAGTACAAAACACTGGACAGGAAATTATCTCCGTAAATTGCCATCAGTGAACTGTCCAAATCAAGAGCCCATAAGCTCTTGGATTCAAGTGCGGTATGAATTTCACTATAATGTTGATGTATTTTCCAACTTCAAAGTATTGTTGTTTATTTTGGAAAATCCTCCTGGGGTATTTTCAGCATAATGGGTATTATCTAAAAATGTTGCTCTGGTTGAAAATAGCATTTTTTTCACATCTTGTAATGGTTATGTATTTTCATCAACCAATTGCTTACTTTAGAACATCCACCTTGAGGATTTTCAGCTGGGTAGAACATATTCAATCACACCACTCTCACTGGACATAATATTTCATCTTCTTGTTTTAATTCTTGTCGTGTATCACAACGATGAGTTATTATTTTACAATTACACATATATTATACATCCACATGTGAGATTATTGAAATGGTCTGGACTTTTAACTGATTGAAGGATGTCATCAGAAATATATAGAGAGACTCATTATCATCAAACTGAGAGATGAAAAGTCTCCTAAATATGTAACTAGAAGACACTCTCTAGGAGAGAAACCGATGCTGAGCTCTCAGTCTAATCTGTAAGCCAAAAGGAGTAGCCACAATTCTCAGGGCCACCAGACAACTGCAAAGGCAACTGGAGACCCTCATTCTCCCCTGAAATCCCAAGGTTAGCATGGACCTGAGAGTAAAAAGACATGGTAAGATGCTGACTATCTCCAGAGAGTAAAAAAGACAGACTTGGACCCTAACTATCCTCATTGAGCCAAAAAGGTTGTCCTGACCATGTAGAAGTCCCAGGAAACCTAAGTGACAGCCCTGATCCCTAGCAATTCTTTGTGAACCAAAAGATCTGCCCTGCTGCCCATGGAAGCCCTGAGAACTACAAAGACTAGCATAGACTCTCATTCTCCCCAGAAATCCCAAGACTAGGCTGGACATGAGAGCCAAAAGGGATGATCAGACCCTGACTATTTCCACAGACACTAAAAAACAGACTCGAACATCAACTATCTTCATGGAGCCAAAAACACTGGCCTGGTCACTCCATGTTCCCAGGGAACCAAAATGACAGCCCTGGCCCCTCAGAATTCTCTTAGAACCAGAAGGGCTGCTCTGGTAGCCAAGAAGTCCCAGAGAATTTAAAGGCCTGCCTTGGCTCCTAGAAAACATCACACAGCTCCACAAAGTACAGCCTAGGCCATGATTCAACATCCAGGAACTGAGAAGACTGGTCCTGAGGGACCTTAGGTCTATCTTTAAAAACTAACAAGTCTAAGCTTCTTCTTTCAATGGGACCAGAAAGAAAAATCCTATCTCCTGGCCTTTCGAAACAGATCCTCCAGCTACTGAGATGCCTCCTTTGCCAGTCAGATGCCCACGATAGAGATGGTTCAGGAACTGAGTGGTCACAGAAAGATAAATCACATTCAGACACTTCTGCCTGTGCCCTGTTGGCAGAGGCTCTGCTTAAATACTCAGAAGGGAACCTCACTATAAATCATCCTGCTTGCCAATATTTTTCATGTCTGCTTTCACATGAACTAAGCACTACATAGAACTGCTTAAAATAACTAATAAGCTACTTTATCAACTGTAACATGAAGTTTAATTTTTAAAGTTGTCCAATACAAAAAGGTTAATAAATTACTATTGAAGGCCTGATCACTTTGAGAGTAACTTTAAGAAGACCAAAATTGGTCATTTAATAAACTTGTTCTTAGAATAAATCACAATTCTTCCAAATGAGGGCAAAATTTGCCATAAAATGATAGTTTGCCTCATGGTTAACAAACTATATCATTCTCTTTCTCTCTAGCATAGAATAACATTTTTCATTTTTAGAAAGAGGAGAGGGCTACTGTCAGAACCTCAAACAGAACGTTAGAGACTCAGTTCCACCATGGAACACCAGGAAGTCCCAATCTGAATCTGCAGCCTTCATTTCTCATTTGGGTTTTTCCAAAGCAGGTTTGCTTTAAGGAAGTACAAATGAAGGCAATATGAACTCGGCCCTCAGGTCTGCAATCTTTACATTTGCTGTGGTTGTCATTGTTTTTTTCTGGGTCACTCACAGATGTTCATGAGAAGGAAATCTGGGTAAATAAAATGGAACTTTGAGCCAAAGGAACCAAGAATGGGAATGAGACCTTAGAATATAGTGCCTTTTAGTCTTTTTTTTCCCTTAAGTATCATAATTTCACCACTCCTATCTTCGCCCTCAGGTGGAGGAATGGTGCCATAACAGAAAGCTGAAGGCTGGCTAGAGCAATGTCTTTTGTTAACCTGAACTATGATAAAGCTATCTGCACCTCCTGCCAAGAATGGTTTCGCATTGATAGCAATGGGGCCCACAGTTCCCTCCCTCTACCACCTTCCAAACTCTCATTCATTTTGTAAGGCATCAGAAAGAAACCAAAACTGCTCCACTACCAGTCAGCCTGGAGTCAAGAGCTAGGGACATGACCACTACATTCCCTAGAACAATCAAGAAATGACTGCTTAAAGACACTTACCAGATGATGGATGAGATCAATTCCATGTGACCTAAAAAAGTCAGGTGAAAAGGAACATGTCTTGAGCTCCTTGTACCAAAGCGATTTTCTTCTGGGACTCACCAACCCCACACCCACACACTCGATCTTCACCAAAAATGTAACTGATTCATATTTTCCCCAAAAAAGGAAAAAGTACAAATATCAACCTTGAGTTAATGGAGGATTCACTAAAATGGGTAAGTTAGTGCATCAAGTGCATCAGGTTCTGGCAACAGAAACAATCTCAAAGTGACCAAAGAGATCAGGAAGTTGCTAAACTGAAGTCAACTTCCTGTAGTAACTCCTCAGTCTTCTCACCAACCGTAGCCAGAGAGTTTTGTTTGTTTGGTGTCAGGGTATGTGCTCAGGGCAGTCTCTCCACTCCACTGCTGGGCTAGAGGGAGATTCCACACCAGGAGTTCCTTATATTCACAAAATCCTAGGCCCACATTTGCACAGATATAGAGAAGGGGTGTCATTTACTCAGGCTTCAGAAAGCATGTTTATTTATTATAATGAGTCATGCCATACATTTTGTGATGTTAAAACATGGAAATGGTAATATTTTGGCATACATAAAATAAGAACAAGAATAATAGCTGGCATTTATTTTCAAATACATTTTATTTTTCCCTACAATTACATGTTGAAACCAATTTTTAAACTTTTAAATTCCAAATTCTATCTTTCCTTCTATTCCTTTCTTCCCCTTTCCTGAGATGGCAAACAATCAGATATAGGTTATATATGTAATAGCTGGCATTTATAAAGCACCTCCCATGTGCCAGGTTCTGTGTTAAACATATAGGGATTCCCAAATCCCTTGTAAACAGTTTCATGGTCTCCCACCAATCATTGTCCCACACACTGAGAATTGGCTTGTCCTCTGTAATAATTTCTGGATTTGTTCAGTTGTTCATGGTATTTCTCATTACTTTCTCAAGCACTTTCAGTTTTATGAAAAGGGGCTTAGACAGAGAGTCCAGAAACCCCAGTTCAACAGAGAAATCACACATTAAAACTTCTGGGAAGAAACCATGTACTTTGGCAACACCATCTGAGGGTGCTGAAGCCACTGGCATGGTGGGGGAAAGCTAACCCACCACTGGGGGAAAGGTCATGCTCAAGTGTCTCTCTGCTCTCACTGGTCAGGTATGGATGGGAGGAAGGAAAAGGATTGCTACTTACAACAGCAGGTGGCAAATTTATGGTAACCTGAAGCATAATATCTTTGAAACTTGAGACTAGAGGGGATTTTGGAGAAAATCATGTCTGACTCTTATTTTTAAATGCTATAACTTTTTCTCACTCAAGTCTAAATATGGAATAAATGAATTGCATGCATGTGAGAGAGCACACACATGCAAACACACACATCCACACACAAATACACATGGAAACACCAAGCACCATATTGTGTGTGTATTGGTGTGGGTAACTGTATATGTATTTGTCCATATGCACACATATGTCTATGTATATATGCAAACAAATATATACACATGCATGTATTCATGGATAGATATATAGCCATCTTAAGACTGGGCTGAGTTTTAATTAACTCAAAAGTTTTGAAATCTTTAACCAAAAGCAAAAGTAGAAAGGATAGTAAGGACTCTAGGGGGAGCCAAGGATTCATCACAGGGGACTGCATGAGAAAAGATGAATGAGACCCAAACTAGGTTGATTCAAAGTGAACTTCCCAAAACTCAAACTGGACATGGTCATCATCCTTACTCAAGAATCTCCATTAAAGGAGTGTCCCTACCCCATCCCCACCTCCAACTCGGGCCATCCTTCTCTTCATTTCCCACCATGTTGCTTTTGCTGTGGATCGCCCCATCATTCCTGAGTCCTCTTGAAAATTTCCCTTTATATGTTATCTTCTCTATTAGAAAGTAAGTTGCTTGAGAGCATG
The DNA here is from genome assembly GCA_023548195.1 of Bettongia penicillata ogilbyi. Lineage (NCBI taxonomy): Eukaryota > Metazoa > Chordata > Mammalia > Diprotodontia > Potoroidae > Bettongia > Bettongia penicillata. Next base: position 3,913,526 of record JAJHZJ010000808.1, on the reverse strand, counting down.
GACATTGTGTTTCTACTGGTATATCCAGCATTTAGAGCAGTGCCTGGCACTGAATCTTTTCTTTCATTTATTTATTCTTTTGTTTATTCATTCCTTTGTTTATTTGATTGATTTTTAGTTTTCATCCATAAGATTTTGAACTCTAAATTTTCTAATCTTTCCTCCTTCCCCCTTCCCAAGAGACCATGCAATCTGATATAAGCTCTTCATGCACATATTTTCACATTGCTCATGTGATGAAAAGGAATTTGAACCAATGGGAGGAACTGTGAGAAAGAAGAAATCAAACAAACAGAGAGAGAGCAAATAGTATGCTCGGAACTGCATTCAGAGTCCAGAGTTCTTTCTCTGGAAGTAGACAACATTTTCCATCATGAGTCTTTTGGAGTTATCTTAGATTCTTGTAACACTGAGAAGAACTAAGTCTATCAAAGTCAGTCATCATACAATGTGGCCATTAATGGGTAAAATGTTCTTCTGGTTCTGCTCACTTCACTCAGCATGAGTTCATAAAAGTTTTTTCAGGTTTGTCTGAAGTCTGCTCATCATTTCTTATATCTCAATAGTATTCCATTACATTCATATACCACAACTTGTTCAGCCATTCCCCAGTTGAGAGGTATCCTCTTAATTTCCAGTTCTCGGCCAATGCAAAAAGAATGGCTATAAATATTTTTGTACATGTGGGTTCTTTTCTTATTTTTACGATCTGTTTGAGATTCAGACCTAGGAGATGTATTGCTGGGTCCAAACTTATGCAGTTTTATAACCTTTGGTCACAGTTCCAAATTGCTCTCCAGAATTATTAGATCAGTTCAAAATTCCACCAATCATGCATCAGTGTTCCATTTTTCCCACATCTTCAACATTTATCATATTCCTGTTTTTCATGTTAGTCAATCTGATGGTACCTCAGAGATGTTTTGATTTGTATTTCTCTAATCAAGAATGATTTAAAGAATTTTTTCATATGAGCTTAGATAATTTTAATTTCTTCAACTGAAACCTGCCCGTTCATATCCTTTGACCATTTGTCAATGGGGGAATGAAATGTATTGTTATAAATTTGATCCAATTCTCCCTATATTTTAGAAATGAAACCTTTATCAGAGACATAGGCTATAAAAATTGTTTCCCAGTTTTCTGCTTCCCTCCTAATCTGTGTTGCTGTAAGGGAAATTAAAATTTTTAGGTTTTCTGTATTGAATTTATAAAATCATGCAGAGACTTGTGTCACCTGCATGACCTAGTCACATGACATGACTTGCTGAGAAGAAAAGACTAGATCAACCCCATATCATTTTCCATGCTCCTGGAAGGATTTTTGCCTCCTTAAGGGATTAGCCACCCTTGGAGGAATGCAAACATCCAATCCCTAGAACAGATGGTCACATCATATATAGCTATTTTTAGACACCTTGTCCTATAAAGAGAGAATTCTTCTTTTAGTCAAAAGGAAGTCTCACCTATGAGATGGACACATTGCCCAGGAATTTTCCACCCAGATGTAGATGCTTCCTCAACATGGTGACATACACACACACACACACACACACACATATATGTATATATTCACATAATTTATGTCATTTAGTGGCTTATAATCAGTAAATAGTACTTTCTATTAACTAATGTGCTTGAAGTGTGCATTATTGTCAGGATAGTCTGAACCAAAATTAAAATTCAGTCATAGTGCCTTACATTATCTATCCAAAGTCCTGCATTAATACTATAGTTGCATTGTTTTTCCTTGTGTAAAACCTTTTCAATTTAATGTAATCAAAGTTATCCATTCTCCATTTCATAATGTTCTCTATGCCTTCTTTGGTCATAAATTCTTCCATTCTATGAATCTGACAGTAAACATTACTTGCTCTCCCAGTTTGCTTATAGTACAAGTCATTATATCTAAATCATGGACCATTTTGACTTTATCTTGGTATATGGTGTAAGATGTTGGTCTATGCCTAGTTTTTACCATACTATTTTCCATTTTTTCTAGCAATTTCTGTTAGTGAGTTCTTACCCAAGAAATTGGGGTCTTTGGTCTTATCAAGCATAAATTACTATAGTAATTGACTATTATGTCTTTTATACCTAACCTATTCCATTGATCCAAAACTCTGTTTCTTAGTTAGTACCAAGTAGTTTTGAAAACTGCTGCTTGGTAATACAACATAAGATCTGGAAGGGCTAGGTCACATTTCCTTGTATTTCTTTTCATTAACTCCCTTCATATTCTGGACATTTTGTACCAGAAACAAAGGGAAGCAGAAACAGTTGAGTTTTGTTATTATTTTGTCTTTCTTTATCTTTTTCGTTTTGTTTATGTTTTTGCTTTATTTGTTTACTTTGTTTTGTTTATGTTTTTGTTTTGTTTGTTTATTTTGTTTTGTTTATTATTTTGTCTAGCTCTGTTGTATTTTGTCAAAAGTTTTTTCTGCATCTATTGAGATAATCATATGGTTTCTGTTAGTTTTGTTGTTGTTATGGTCAATTATGCTGATAGTTTTCCTGATACTGAACCAGTCCTGCATTCCTACTATAAATCCTACCTACTCAAAGAGTATTATCCTCAAGACAAGTGGCTGTAATGTCTTTGCTAATATTTTATTTAAAATTTTCACATCTATACTCATTAGGGTAATTGATCTATAATTTTCTTTCTCTGTTTTGGCTGTTCCTGGTTTAGGTATCAGCACCATGTTTGAGTCCTAAAAAGAATTAGTTAGGACTCCATCTTCACCTTTTTCCTTAATAGTTTACATGTCATTGGAATCAATTGTTGTCTAAATGTTTCATAGAATTCCCTTGTAAATCCATCTGGCCCTAGAGATTTTCTGTCAGGGAGTACATTGATGGCTTCTTCAACTTCTTTTTGGAAATGAGGTTGTTTAAGCATTATTTCCTCTTCTATTAGTCTGGGCAATTTATATTTTTTGCAAATAGCATCCTTTCACAAAGACTCAAATTTTTTGGCATATAATTTGGCAAAAGAGCTCAAAATTTATATTTTAATTTCCTCTTCATTGATGGGAAATTCACCTTTTGCATTTTTGATACAGATAATTTGATTTTCTCTTTTTTCCAAAAAGCTAAAGGTTTATTTTAATGATTTTTTCATAAAATCATCTCAAGTTTATTAGTTCAACGGTTTTCTTAATTTCAATTTTATTAATCTGTCCTTTGATTTTCAGAATTTCAAATTTGGGGGGCGGAGCCAAGATGGCAGACTAGAAAGACACACTTATGCAGGGTCCTCCCCACAGCTCATAAAATACCTGTAGAGAGGGACTCTCAACAAATTTTGGAGCAGCAGAAGTGGAGAACAACAGAGTGGAGGAGATTTCCAGCCCATGGTGACCTTAAAGGCCCACGGAGACCTGAAAGGCTCACGGAAACATCGGTTGTGCCAGATGCGGAGCCGAGTGTGGAGCCCAGTCCAGTCTTGGCTGAGCGGTGCGACACCCACAGACAAAAAAGGTCAGTGACAGGGTTTTGTCAGCGGGCAAGGAAGGGAGAAGGGCCTTCCCATAGCTCCAGCAGCAGGCAGCAGCCACAGAGCCAGCACAGAAGCCCCTAAGGAAGCTCCATTGTTGGAATGTAAAAATCCCTCAGGGCACTGAAGAGCTGAGTCTTACCTGAGCCCTTGGTGGAGGCCCTGGCTGAACTGGTCTTTGTCTCACACTGAATGGTGACCCTGCCCATCCAGCTTATCTGAAAATCAGCCCCCAGTGCTGATATGGGAACTTGAGGCCAGGTGGCTGTGGAGAGATATCTGCTAAGATGCTGGACACAAAATTCCTTCTATGTGTCCAGAGCAGTACACATTTGATCGTGCCACATTGGAGGAACTGAGATCTCACAGATTCCCAGAGTATACCCTACTCTTGACAAAGGACCCAAACGTCAAGTAACTGGTTGGGAAAATGCCCAAAAAAAGGGAAAAAAAAATAAGACCATAGAAGGTTACTTTCTTGGTGAACAGATATCTCCTCCAACCCTCTCAGAAAAGGATGAACAATGCCTACCACCAGGGAAAGACATAGAAGTCAAGCCTTCTGTATCCCAAACATCCAAAATAAATATTCAGTGGGCTGAGGCCATGGAAGAGCTCAAAAAGATTTTGAAAATCAAGTGAGAGAGGTGGAGGAAAAACTGGGAAGAGAAATGAGACAGATGCAAGAAAAGCATGAAAAGTAGGTCAACATCTTGCTAAAGGAGACCCAAAAAATTGCTGAAGAAAATAACTCCTTGAAAAATAGGCCAACTCAATTGGCAAAAGAGGTTCAAAAAGCCAATGAGGAGAAGAATGCTTTCAAAAGCAGAATGAGCCAATTGGAAAAGGAGGTTCAAAAGCTCACTGAAGAAAATAGTTCTCTCAAAATTAGAATGAAACAGATGGAGTCTAATGACTTTATGAGAAACCAAGAAGTCACCAAACAAAACCAAAAGAATGAAAAAATGTAAGAGAATGTGAAATAACTCATTGGAAAAACAACTGACCTGGAAAATAGATCCAGGAGAGACAATTTAAAAATTATGGGACTACCTGAAAGCCATGATCAAAAAAAAAGCATAGACATCATCTTTCATGAAATTTTCAAGGAAAACGTCCCTGATATTCTAGAACCAGAAGGCAAAATAAATATTGGAAGAATCCACCGATCCCCTCCTGAAAGAGATCCAAAAAGAGAAACTCTTAGGAACATTGTGGCCAAATTCCAGAATTCCCAGGTCAAGCAGAAAATATTGCAAGCAGCTAGAAAGAAACAATTCAAGTATTGTGGAAATACAATCAAGATAACACAAGATCTAGCATCTTCTACATTAAGGGATAGAAGGGCATGGAATATGATATTCCAGAAGTCAAAGGAACTAGGACTCAAACCAAGAATCACCTACCCAGCAAAACTGAATATATTACTTCAGGGGAAAAAGTGGTCTTTCAATAAAATAGAGGACTTTCAAGTATTCTTGATGAAAAGGCCAGAGCTGAAAAGAAAATTTGACCTTCAAGCACAAGAATGAAGAGAAGCATAAAAAGGTAAACAGCAAAGAGAAGTCATAAAGGACTTACTAAAGTTGAACTGTTCACATTCCTACATGGAAAGACAATATTTGTAACTCTTGAAGCTTTTCAGTATCTGGGTAGTTGGTGGGATTACACACACACACACATACATACACACACACACACGCACACACACACACATGCACACACACATACACACATGCACACACATACAAAGACAGAGAGCACAGAGTGAATTGAATAGGATGGGATCATATCTTTAAAAAAATGAAATTAAGTGGTAAGAGAGAAATATATTGGGAGGAGAAAGGGAGAAATGGAATGGGGCAAATTATCTCTCATAAAAGAGGCAAGCAAAAGACTTTTCAATGGAGGGAAAAAGAGGAGAGGTGAGAGAAAAACATGAAGCTTACTCTCATCAATTCGACTAGAGGAAGGAATAAAATGCACACTCATTTTGGTATGAAAACCTATCTTACAATACATAAAAGTTGGGGAGTAGAGGATAAGCAGGTTGGGGGGGATGATGGAAGGGAGGGTAGTGGGAGGAGGGAGCAATTAGAAGTCAACACTCTTGGGGAGGGACAGGATCCAAAGAGAGAACAGAAGCAATGCAGGGCAGGATAGGATGGAGGGAAATATAGTTAGTCTTACACAACATGACTATTATTGAAGTCATTTGCAAAACTACACAGATATGGCCTATATTGAATTGCTTGCTTCCCAAAGGGAATGGGTGGGGAGGGAGGGATGAAGATAAGTTGGAAGTCAAAGTTTTAGGAACAACTGTTGAGTATTGTTCTTGCTACTAGGAAATAAGAAATACAGGAAATGGGGTACAGAAAGTTATCTGGCCCTACAGGACAAAAGAGAAGATGGGGACAAGGAAAGGGAGGGATGTTAGAAGAGAGGGCAGATCAATGATAGGGACAATTAGAATGCTTGGTGTTTTGCGGTGGGGGCAGGGGATAAAAGGGGAGAAAATTTGGAATCCAAAATTTTGTGAAAATGAATGCTAACAGTTAAATAAATTTTAAAAAAAATTTTAAAAAAAGAATTTCAAATTTGGCATTTAATTGAGGATTTATAGTTTTTCCTTTTTCTAACTTTTTCAGTTGCATGCCCAATTCATTGATCTCTTCTTTCACTGTTTTACTCATGTAAGCTTTCAGAACATTATAGTTCCCTATAAAATGCTTTTGCTTCATTCCATAAGTTTTAGCATGTTGTCTCATTGCTATCATTCTCATGGATGCAGTTATTTATTGTTACTATGATTTATTGTTTGACTCATTTATTTTTTAGGATTTGATTACTTAGTTTCCAATTTATTTTTAGTTTCTCTCTCCAAGACCCATTATTACATGTAGTTTTTATTGCATCATGATCTGAAAAGGATGTATTTAATATTTCTGCCTTTCTACATTGGATTATGAGGTTTTTAAGCCCTAATACATAATCAGTTTTTGTGCAGGTTCCATGTATCATGAAGAAAAAGGTGTATTCCTTTCTTTTTCCATTCAGTTTTCTTCAGAGGCTATCATATCTAACTTTTCTAAAATTCGAGTCACCTCCTTAATTCCTTTCTTGTTTGTTTTGTGCCTAGACTTATCTAGCTCTAAGGTTAGGTTGAGGGTTAGATAACCAAACTGATGTAGTTTTGCTCTCTATTTCCTCCTGTGACTCCTTTAACTTCTCCTCTAAGAATTTGGATGCTATACCACTTGGTACATATATGTTTAGTAATCATATTACTTCATTGTCTTTGGTAATATTTATCAGGATGTACCTTCCTTCCTTATCTCTTTTAATTAGATCTATTGTTGCTTTTGCATTGTCTGAGACCAGGTTTGGTGCCTGTAATAGCAATTTAAGTGGAAATGGAAAGATCTTCCTCATTCATTAATAGGGCCATGTGGCCTGCTTAAATCACCTGGAAGGCCAAGTCACATGTGGTGGGAGGAGTTGCTGACTGGGTGGAACAGAAAAGATGGAGCAGTGAGGAAGTGAGTGAAAGTATTCAGGGCAGAGGAGAGAGGATGTGGGCCAGCAGGCATAGCAAGGCTTGTGACTGTTTGCTTGTGAGAAAGCCTCAGCAGAGGGGAGGATGTTTGGGAATGACTTTGCCCCCTGCACTGACAAGGTGTATTGACTTCTTGGCTACCATCACAGATTTAACTTTCTGCTTCTGGGATTTGGCTCTCTGGTGTTGAATAAATGGCTTTCCTCAGTCTGCTATATGGAGATTCTCTTATACTTTGTGATTGAGAACTATGCCGGCATATTTATAGTCACCACCAGTGTTATGAATATTGCCTTGGCAATACACTACCCCAGCTTTTTTTTTTTTTACCTTAGCTGAAGCATCATATAGGCTACTCCAACCTTTTATCTTTACTCTGTGTATATCCCTCTGCTTCAAAGGTGTTTCTTGTAAACAACATATCATAGGAGAATGGTTTTTAGTCCACTCTGCTATCCACTTGTTTGTTATGAGACTTCATCCCATTTATATTCACAGTTAGGATTGCTATCTCTGTCTATCTCTCCATACTATTTCCCTTGGACTTTTCTCCTTTTCCCTCCTCACTAGAGTTTTGTTTTTGAACACTAACCTCCCTCAATCTGCCTGACCTTCTGTCAGCTCCCTCTCTTTTCTTTCCCTTTTCCTTTACTACTTCTTCCCTCACTTCTATCCATACCCTCTTTTTTCTTTACCCTTTCCCCTCCTACTTCCTATAGAGTAAGATTTCTATACCTACCTGAGTATGTTATTCCTTCTTTGAGTCAAATTTGATGAGAGTAAGGTTCAAACAAAGCTTATCTCCCTCTCTTCTTTCCCTTACAGTAATAGATCTTTGTACCTCTTCATGTGATATAATTTACCCTTTTCTGGCACCTCCTTTCCTCTTCTCCCTGTACACTTTCTTTTCAACACAATTAGATTTTTTTTATCATCACATCAAAGTCAACTTATACCCATGCCCTCTGTCTATGTATATTCCTTCCAAATGTCATAATAAAGATACAGTTCTTAAGAGTTACACATATCACCTTCCCATGTAGGGATGCATCTTGTTTGCCCTTATTGAATAACATGTTTTTCCAGTTTACCTTTTTATGTGTCTCTTGAGTCTTGCATTTGAAGATCAAATTTTATGCTGTGCTCTGGTCTTTCCATCAGGAAGGATTGTAAGTCCCTTATTTCAATGAATGTTCATCTCCTCCACTGAAAGATTATGCTAATTTTTGCTGGATAGTTGATTCATGGCTGTAATCCAAGCTCCTTTGCCTTACAAAATAGCATATTTCAAGGCCTCAGATATTTTCATGTGGAACATGCAAGGTCCTCCATAATCTTAACTGTGGTTCCAGGATATTTAAATTGTTTCTTTCTGGTTGCTTGCAATATTTTCTCCTTATCATTGACAATAATAATTTGGTCACAATATTGCTTAGTGTTTTCAATTTAGTATCTCTTTCAGTAGGTGATTGGTGGATTCTTTCAATGACTATTTTACCCTCTGGTTCTAGTACCTCAGAGCAATTTGCCTGGATGATTTCATGAAAGATGCTGTCTAGGTTCTCTTTTTCATCATGGTTTTCATGTAGAACAGTAATTCTTAAATTATCTCTCCTGGATCTATTTTCCAGGTCAGTTTTTTTTCCAACGAGGTATTTTATGTTTTATTCTATTTTTTCATTCTTTTGGCTTTGTTTCCCTGATGCTTGATGTCTCATAGAGTCATTAGCTTACACTTGCTTAATTCTAATTTTAATAAATTGTTTTCATCAAGTAGCTTTTGTACCTCCATTTGACCATTTCTCATTTTTAGGAACTGATCTCTTCAGTGAGATTTTGTGTCTCCTTCTCCACTTGGCAAATTCTACTTTTTAAGAAGTAGCTTTCTACAGTAAATTTTTGTCCTTCCTTTTCCAAACTACTTACTCTCTCTTTCATACCTCTCACTTCTTTTTCCAATTTTTCTCCTACCAATATTATTTGACTTTTAAAATCCTTCCTGAGTTCCTTCCAGAAGGCTTGTGGGGCTTCAGACCAGTTTATATTACCCTTGCAGGTTTCATATGTGGATATAATGATAATGATGTTCTCTTCTGAATTTCGGTTTTGATGCTTCCTGATCCCAAAGAAAGAATGTATGATCATTGTCTGTTTCTGCTTTTTGCTTATGGTGTTTCCCTATTTCCTGGCTTTCAAAATTGAGCTCTCCTGCTGGAGTACAGGGGCACTGTCCCACAATTCTTATACTGGGGGCTAGGGACCTGGTCCCTGGCTTTGTATGTTGGGGCCTCAGGTGATGGCACCTGGCAACTGTAGGGGTATGACAATTTGCCTTGTGCTAAGCTGAGGTCATGGTCTTAGTATGCGGTGTATGTTGAGTTCAGGTAGAGTTTTTCTACATTTCCCTGGGGCTACAATGAAGCTGGTGGGGGAGCATTCTGGCTCTTAGGGGAAGCCTCCTCACCTGCACTACTATGAAACAAAGAAAGATTTGTTGCTGAAGGAAGGCAGCTTGCCTGGAGTTGTACTTTCTGGAGTTTTGCTGAAGCATGGGGGAGATTTTGCATCTGGAGGTTGCCTACCCACCTCTATACATGGAGATTTTCCAAGTTAGAGTCTACCAGTTCCCCTACATGTGACAAAGAACTGGAGAGGGAGGTGTGGCATGTCCTAGTGCTGCCAATTGCCTGCTCCACTACCCTGAAGATCAGGATCTGCCACTCTTAGGGCTGGCTAACTGGAATATCTACCATCCTGTACTGCTCCCTTTCCACCACAGAAAGAGGGACCTTTCCCTTTAATCCCCCAAGCCTCTAAGATTAAAAGCTGGCCAGGATAAGAATGTTGCACCCTGTTTTTGTGCTGATTAAGTGGTTCTGGAATTTTTCCTTGGGAAATGTTTTCTGGGTTTTTAGAGGTCAATAAGGGAGAGAGAGAACTACTTTCTTCCTACTCTGCCACCATGCCTCCCAGAAGTCCTCATACTAATAAGCTTTTTAAGAATATGATTATTTGGAGGGGAGGAGCCAAGATGGCGGAGTAGAAAGACTCACGTATGCTAGCTCCGAACCCACAGCCTATAAATTTTCTGTAAAAAGAATTCCCCACAAATTCTGGAGCAGTCCAAGCCATGCAGGAAGACAGTAGAAGAGATTTCCGTTCCAGAGAGCCCTGAAAAACCGACCCCAAAGCCACCGGATGCGGAGTCCACCCCTGCGCTGCCCTGGCTGCGCAGCCCTAGAGAAGCAGATCCGAGCAGGCTTCAGGCACGGAACCTCCAGCGGCTGTGAAGGTCCCTCCACCCACAGGAGCTACAGGTCAGTGAGAGAGACTTCTGGGCTGGCCAAGAGGGGAGCGGGGTGTCTCCTGACTTGGGTCCCCTTGGGAGGCAGAGGCAGCAGCAGCAGCAGAAGCAGTAGTGGCCAAGAACTCCCAGAGTAGACAGGGCTCGGGTCCATTACCGAAGGTCTGCGCATAAACCCCCTGAGGGAACTGAGCCTGGGAGGCGGCCCTGCCCCAACCTGAGCACAAGAACTAAAATTGAATAGCAGCCGTGCCTGCCACTAAAAGCCCCAAGGCTGGGGAGCAGCATTTGCCTCTCAGACCCCAAGCACTAGCTGGGCAGATCTAGGCGGGGGTGGACAGGAATCTCAGAAGTCAAGTAACTGGCTGGGAAAATGCCCAGAAAAGGGAAGGAAAATAAGACCATAGAAAGCTACTTTCTTGGGGGACAGATGTTCCCACCTTTCAGTTCTGATGACAAGGAACTATTCTTACCATCAAGGAAAGACGTGGAGGTTGGGGCCTCTGTATCCCAGATATCCCAGGTGGATGTCCGGTGGCTCAGGCCATGGAAGAGCTCAGAAAGGATTTTGAAAATCAGGTTAGACAGGTGGAGGAAAAACTGGGAAGAGAAATGAGAGTGATGCAAGAAAAGCATGAAAAACGGGTCAATACCTTGGTAAAGGAGACCCAAAAAAATGCTGAAGAAAATAACACCTTGAAAAATAGGCTCACTCAATTAGCAAAAGAGGTTCAAAAAGCTAATGAGGAGAAGAATGCTTTCAAAAGCAGAATGAGCCAAATGGAAAAAGAGGTTCAAAAGCTCACTGAAGAAAATAGTTCTCTCAAAATTAGAATGAAACAGATGGAGTCTAATGACTTTATGAGAAACCAAGAAATCACCAAACAAAACCAAAAGAATGAAAAAATGGAAGAGAATGTGAAATATCTCATGGGAAAAAACAACTGACCTGGAAAATAGATCCAGGAGAGACAATTTAAAAATTATGGGACTACCTGAAAGTCATGATCAAAAAAAAGAGCCTGGACATAATCTTTCATGAAATTTTTTTTTTTTATTTATTTAACTTTTTACATTCATTTTCACAAAATTTTGGGTTCCAAATTTTCTCTCCTTTTAGCCCCTCCCCCCACCCCAATACCCGAAGCAATCTAATTTTCCCCTAACACCAATCTGCCCTCTCTTCTGTCATCCCTCCCTTCTCTTGTCTCCATCTTCTGTTTTCTCCTGTAGGGCCAGATGACTTTTCTATTCCTCATTAACTGTATGTCTTCTTTCCTAGTAGCAACAGCAATACTAGACAGTTGTTCCTAAAACTTTGAGTTCCAAATTCTCCCCATCCCTCCCTCCCCACCCATTCCCTTTGGGAAGGCAGGCAATTCAATATAGGCCCCTATCTGTGTAATTTTGCAAATGACTTCCCTGATAGTCGTGTTGTGTAAGACTAACTGAATTACCCTCCATCCTATTCTGCCCCTCATTGTTTCTCTTCTGTCTTTTGATCCTGTCCCTCCCCAAGTCTTGACTTCAAATTGCTCCCCTCCTCCCTTTGCCCTCCCTTCCATCATCCCCCCCCCCTTGCTTATCTCCTTCTCCCCCACTCTCCTATACTGTAAGATAGGTTTTCATACCAAAATGAGTGTGCATTTTATTCCTTCCTTTAGTCAAATGTGATGAGGGTAAACTTCTTGTTTTTTCTTTTTTTTCTCAGCTCTCCTCCTTATCCCTCCACTAAAAAGTCTCCTACTTGCCTCTTAAATGACATATAATTACCCCATTCCATTTCACCCTCTTTCCTCCCACTACATTTCTCTCTCACCATTTACCTTAATTTCTTTTAAGCTATGGTCCCATTCCTATTCAATTCACTCTGTGCTCTCTGTCTCTGTGTGTGTGTGTGCATGTGTGTATGTGTGTGTGCATGCATGCATGTACATGTGTGTGTGTGGTCCCACCAACTACCCCAGATACTTAAAAGTTTTAAGAGTTACAAATATTGTCTTTCCATGTAGAAATGTAAACAGTTCACTTCTGGTAAGTCCCTTAAGACTTCTCTTTGCTGTTTACTTTTTCATGCTTCTTCTCATTCTTGTGTTTAGAAGTCAAATTTTCTTTTCAGCTCTGGTCTTTTCATCAAGAATGCTTGAAAGTCCTCTGTTTCATTGAAAGACCATATCTTCCCCTGAAGTATTATACTCAGTATAGCTGGGTAGGTGATTCTTGGTTTGAGTCCTAGTTCCTTTGACTTCTGGAATATCCTATTCCACGCCCTTCCATGCCTCTCTTAATGTAGAAGCTGCTAGATCTTGAGTTATCCTGATTGTATTTCCACAGTACTGGAATTGTTTCTTTCTAGCTGCTTGCAAGATTTTCTCCTTGAGCTGGGAGTTCTGGAATTTGGCCACAATGTTCCCAGGAGTTTCTCATTTTGGATCTCTTTCAGGTGGTGATCGATGGATTCTTTCAATACTTATTTTGCCCTCTGGTTCTAGAATCTCAGGGCAGTTTTCCTTGATAATTTCGTGGGAAGATGATGTCTAGGCTCTTTTTTTGATCATGACTTTCAGGTAGTCCCATAATTTTTAAATTGTCTCTCCTGGATCTATTTTCCGGGTCAGTTGTTTTTTCCCATGAGATATTTCACATTCTCTTCCATTTTTTCATTCTTTTGGTTTTGTTTGGTGATTTCTTGGTTTCTCGTAAAGTCATTAGACTCCATCTGTTCCATTCTAATTTTGAGAGAACTATTTTCTTCAGTGAGCTTTTGAACCTCTTTTTCCATTTGGCTAATTCTGCTTTTGAAAGCATTTTTCTCCTCATTGGCTTTTTGAACCTCTTTTGCCAATTGAGTGAGCCTAGTCTTCAAGGTATTATTTTCTTCAGCATTTTTTTGGGTCTCCTTAACCAAGGTATTGACCCGTTTTTCATACTTTTCTTGCATCTCTCTCATTTCTCTTCCCAGCTTTTCCTCCACCTGTCTAACTTGCTTTTCAAAATCCTTTTTGAGCTCTTCCAAGGCCTGAGCCCACCTGACATCCCCCTGGGGTGTCTGGGGTACTGAGGCCCCGCCCTCCACATCTTTCCCCGATGGCGAGAATACGTCCTCGTCATCAGATCCGAATGTTGGGATCATTTGCATTTGTTGGAAAAAACTCTCTATAGTCTTATTTTCCTTCCCTTTTCTGGGCATTTTCCCAGCCAGTTACTTGACTTCTGAGATTCCTGTCCACCCTCGCCTAGATCCGCCCAGCTAGTGCTTGGGGTCTGAGGTTCAAATGGGCTTTCCCGCAGCAAGCTTTAGTTCTGGTGCTGGGGTGGGGGCAGGGCCGCCTCCCAGGCTCGGCCTCCTCAGGGGCTTTATGCAGAGGCCTTCAGCAGTGGAGCAGGGTGGGGCAGGGCCGTCTCGCAGGCTCAGCATGAAAAAGTAAACAGCAAGGAGAAGTCATAAGGGACTTACTAAAGTTGAACTGTTTACATTCCTACATGGAAAGACAATATTTGTAACTCTTAAAATTTTTCAGTATCTGGGTAGTTGGTGGGACCACACACACATACACACATGCATGCATATACAGAGACAGAGAGCACAGAGTGAATTGAATAGGATGGGATCATATCTTAAAAGAAATTAAGGTAAATGGTGAGAGAGAAATGTAGTGGGAGGAGAGAGGGTGAAATGGAATGGGGTAAATTATCTCTCATTCAAGAGGCAAGCAGATGACTTTTTAGTGGAGGGAAAAAGAGGAGAGCTGAGAAAAAAACATGAAGTTTACCCTCATCACCTTCGACTAAAGGAAGGAATAAAATGCACACTCATTTCGGTATGAAAACCTATCTTACAGTACAGGAAAGTGGGGGAGAAGGAGATAAGCAGGGTGGGGAGGATGATGGAAGGGAGGGCAATGGGAGGAGGGAGCAACTTGAAGTCAACACTCAGGGAGGGACAGGATCAAAAGAAAGAATTGAAACAATGGAGGGCAGGATAGGATGGAGGAAAATACAGTTAGTCTTACACAACACGACTATCAGGGAAGTCATTTGCAAAACTACACAGATATGGCCTATATTGAATTGCCTGCCTTCCCAAAGGGAATGGATGGGGAGGGAGGGATGGGGAGAATTTGGAACTCAAAGTTTTAGGAACAACTGTTGAGTATTGTTCTTGCTACTAGGAAATAAGAAATACAGTTAATGGGGAATAGAAAGTCATCTGGCCCTACAGGACAAAAGAGAAGATGGGGACAAGAGAAGGGAGGGATGATAGAAGAGAGGGCAGATTGGTGTTAGGGAAAATTAGAATGCTTGGTGTATTGGGGTGGGGCGAGGGGACAAATGGGGAGAAAATTTGGAACCCAAAATTTTGTGAAAATGAATGTAAAAAGTTAATTAAATAAATTTATATTAAAAAAAGAATATGATTATTTTAGGAAAGTAAAAAAAATTTCACATTCCATAACTAAATTAAATATTTTGTTTTTTCCATTTAATAGTATTGAACGTTTTCCACTTACATGTAAAGATAGATTTTTACATTCACTTATAAAAGGGTTTGAGTTTGAAATTTTTTTTCTCTCCCTCTATTCCCCTCACCTTATAAAGGAAACTGAGTATCATTATTAAAAGTGCTTTGTGAACTTTAAAGCACTTTATAAGTGTTAGCTATTATTATCATTAACAGGGTTTTGTGAACTTTACAGAACCTTGTAAGTGTTAACTATGATTACTAACTGTGCTTTCTAAGCTTTAAAACCTTTAGAAAATGTTAGTTATTCTTATTGTTAAGTATTTTGATGAATTTATAGAACCCTGTAAGATTTAGCTATTATTATTGAAAGTGCTTTGTGAGTTTTATAACCTTGTAAAAATGATGGAAATTATTATTATGAAAAGTGTCTTATGAACTTTATGGAACATTATAAGTGTTAGCTCTAGAGTAATGTCTTTTCTTAAACCAAACAATGATAAAGTTATCAGTACCTCCTGCTAAGAATGTGTTCTCATTGAGAATAAGGTTGACCCACACACTCGATTCTCATCAAACATGTACCTGATTTCTCTTTTACAAAAAGAGGAAAAAGTACAAATGTCAGCACTTGGTTAACAGAGGATGCACTAAAATGATTAAGTAAGTGCATCTATATCTTACAGCAGCAGCAATCTTCCAGTGACCGAGGAGATTAGAAACTTGTGAAACTGAAGTTGGTTTCTCAAACAAACTCTCCATTATTCCCATAACTCTTGCTTTAGATTTTACCCACTGGGGTCAGGGTTATGTGCTCAAGGTAGTCTCCCTAGGAACTGTAGGGAAAAACAAAGATTGCACATCATGAGTTCCTCCATGTAAGAAATCCTAGGCCCATGGATCGCTAAAGAAAAGGGAGGTCATTAATTGAGGCATCAGAAGGCATGTCTGCTTCTTTACTATAATGAGACGCGCTACATAGGTCATGAATGCTGAAACATGAAAACAGCAACATTTGCCATACATAGAATAAAAGTAAGAAAAACAGCATGCATAAATTTATTGTTAAAACATAATTGATTTTTCTCCCAATTGCATGTCAAAATAGCTTCCAAAAGGCTTTTTCAAAGTATTAAGTTTCAAATTTCTTTCCTCCTTGACTCCCTTCTATACAACCAAACCCAGAAGGCGGGCAATCTCATACAGAATAGACAAGTACATTCACATTAAACATACTTCCACACTGGTCATGTCCTAAAAGAAATTTGAGAACAATCTCAGAAAATAAAAGCAGTGGCAATTAGAGACTTCTGTCTGCATTCTGATGCCAGAGCTCTCTCTCTGCAGGTGGGTAGTATTTAGTATCATGAGTCTTTTGGAATTCTCTCAGATCTTCGTGTTTCACTTCTTGTCATGGATCTCAAGCAGGATCTCTGAGTTGGCAAGTACACATATATTAGAGATACACACTTGAGATCACTGAAATGCTCTGGACTTTTAACTGTCTGCAGGATATCATCAGAAAGAGGGAGAGAGAGCCTCGACATCGTCCATCTGAGACATGAAAAGTCTCCTAAATATATAACTTGCAGTCACTGTCCAGCAGAGAAATCTACCCTGAGCTCTCAGCCTCATCTGCAAACCGAAAGGAGTAGCCAGGATTCTCAGGCTCACCTGACAACTGCAAAGGCCACTGGAGAGCCCCATTCTCCACTGAAATGCCAAGACTAATCTGGAACTGAGAGTGCAAAGACAAGGTCGGCCCCTGACTCTCTCCAGAGACCCGAAAAGGCAGGCTTCGACGTTAACTGTCCCCATGGAGCCTAAAAGGCTGGCCTGGCCACAGAGGAGTCCCAGGGCACCAAAACGACAACCCTGACCCCTCAGAATTCTCTCAGGTCCAAGAGGGCTGCTCTGGTGGCCACGGAAGCCCAGAGAATTTAAAGGCCTGCCTTGGCTCCTACAAAACACCACACTGGTCCACAGACTACAGCCCAGGCCAGCACTCAACATCCGGGGACTGAGAAGCCTGGTCCAGGACCACCTCATGTCTATCTCTCAAAACGTCCAAGTCTCTTCTCCTGGCCTTTCCAAGCAGCTCCCCCAGACCCTGAGATGTCTCCCTTACCACTCAAATGCCTGCACTTTATATAATCTGGAAACAGTACGATCATCGACAAGCAACTTTGACCAGATTTAAAGATGTTCGGCGTGTTTGTTATGAAAAGTGTTTGGTGAACGTTATAGAACCCCACAAGTGTTCACTGTTACTTGTTTTATGCATGGCAGTGTGGCCACACTTACACCTGAGAAACCATGAAAAGGAAATGCTATGTTCCAGGAAACAGTACAATTATCAACAGGCAACTTTGACCACCTTTAAAGATGTTCGGCGTGTTTGTTATGAAAAGTGTGTGGGGAACGTTATAGAACCCCACAAGTGTTCACCGTTACTTGTTTTATGCGTGGCAGTAAGGCCACACCTAGATATGAGAAACCTTGAAAAGGAAATACTATGTTCCACCACAGCAATGTGACGAGAGCGTCTCCATGATTTTGAAAGTGGCCCAGGTTGATGTTCCGCAATAAATAACAATACTTTGAAGTTCTAAAACACTTCAGCATTGTGGTGATAATTCCTACTGCACTTGAAAGTTGAATCCAAGAGCTTTCATGCTCCTTGATTTGGACAGTTCCTGGGTAGTGGCTTCTATTGGAAGCCATTGCCCAAGACTCCAGCTGCTGCCCTATACCATCTACACTTCACACTCCCTACGATTTCAGCTGCCTCTTTGGGTGCGCTTTGTGACCTTCTTGTGGAACTTGGCATTGCTTTCTTTAATGCAAGCTGTCCTGTCACCAGGAGCAGTGTGAACAGCAGCGTGGTTTGTCTTTTGTGAGCTGTTTAAGTCTTTTAAAACGTTAGCTGTCATTATGATGATGATGAAACGTGTTTTGTGGAAACTTACCCATGGTATGTACTATGGATAACAGAACAGTGCTCTGTGAATTTTAAAACCCTCTGAAATTGCTAGCCATTCTCACTATTAAAAGAGTTTGGTGAACTTGACAGAACCTTGTACGTGTTAGCTCTGTGCGGTGCAGAGACCCTTACCCAAAACAACATCAGAAGCTTCTCAAGGTAGAAAGTGGAAAGGAAGTTTAGCACCACCTCACGAGAAAGGGCCACTCCAATCCAACCAGCAGTCAGGGATGAGAAGCAGCTTACAGAAGGCAAAAGCGTGGTTACTTACCCCAACCAGGAAGTCCCCCAGCCCCTTACTGTCCCTTTTCTCCCGTTAGCCCGAAGTCACTTTCACAATCTAAATGTGGGAATCAACCCTGGGTAGGAAACAAGAAAGCATGGAGCTAGCCAGGGTAAAGCTTCTGTCCATATTCAGCACAGCTTTAGGTTTCACTTTCTTAAGATATCCAGTGATGAGGAGAATCCTGAAACTGAGGCCTTAGCTTGCCACTTCCCAAAAAATCATGGGATGGCCAGGAGCAGGAGACTGAGGTCTCTAGTTCATCAAGAGCCCTTTCTATATCTTAAAGGACAGTCCGAGAAGGCTTCACCTCTTATTAGTAACAGGGTTTTTTGAGCTCTATAACCCTTTAAAAAAGTGAGCTAACTTTACTTTTATTATTAAAAGTGTTCTGTGAACTTTACAGAACCTGAAAATGTTAGCTATTGTTAGTCAAAGTGCTTTGTGACTTTTAAAACCCTTTAAAATGTTAGCCATTGCTATCATCAAGTGTTCTGTGAACATGACAGAACCTTCTAAGTGTTAGCGATTTTTAGTAACATTGTTTTGTGGGCCTTAAAAGCCTCTTTAAAAGTTCGTGATAATTATCATCAAGTGTTCGGCGAACTTTACAGAAGCTTAAAAGTGTTAGCTGTAATTAGTAAAAGTGCTTTCTGAGTTTTACAAACCTTTGAAAGAATTAGCTATCATTCTGTGTATTCAAAGAGTTTCCTGAACTTTTCAGAACCTTCCAGATGTTAGCTATTCTTAGTAACAGTGTTTTGTAGCTTTATAATCCTTTAAAAATGTTAGTTTTCGTTATTCGCATGAAAACCGTTTTGTAAACTTTACAGAACCGTTAGGAACACTGCTTGCTGAGCTTTGAAACCCTTTGAAAACCTTATTCTCATTAACAGGTGTTGTGTGAACTTTACAAAACCCGGTAAGATTTAGCTATTGTTACTGAAAGTGCTTTGTGAGCTTCACAAACCTTTAAAAAGGTTGAGAATTATTACTATTAAAACCGTATTATGAACGTGAGAGAAACTTGCAGATGCTGGCTACCATTATTAGTTAAAAGGGCTTTTGGAGTTTTAGAACCCTTTTCAAAGGTCAGCTATCATTACCATTATTAATAATAACAACAGTGTTTTGCCAACTTTCTTCTCCTAAAGCAAACGTTGACAAAGGCATCTGTGCCTCCTGCTAAGACTGCGTTCTCATTGACAGCAAGGTGGGCCCCCACAGCCCTCCCTCCACCACCTCCCAGCCTCTCCTTCATTTTGTACAGCATCAGGGAGGAACCAAAGTTGCCTCACCACCCGTCAAGCTGGACTCCACTATAATGCCTACAGCACTCAAGGAACGATGGTTTCCAGAGGCCTACCAGATGCTGGATGATAGCCATTCCACGAGACCGGAAGATGAACCACCACCAAAGTCAGGTGAAAAGGAAGGTCCCTGGAGCTCCTTGTGCCACAGGGAAATTCTCTTCCCGGACTCCCGCGCCCCACACCCGCGCCCCACACCCACGCCCTCCCTCCTCACCAAAAATGTCACTGAGTTCTCATTTTCAAACACAGGAAAAAGGACAAATCCCAGCCTTGGCTTCACGGAGGATGCCCCAAAAGGAGCAAGTCAGTGCATCCAGGGCGTCTGGCAGCAGAAACAATCTGGCAGGGACCAGAGAGACTGGGACGTGGTGAAACTGAAGTTGGCCTCCCCTTCCCGGTGAAACTCTCTGCCTGCCCCCGAACCCTTGCTGGAGTCTTTACCTAGAGGAGGCAGCAGGGCTGTGTGCTCAGGGCAGTCTCTCTACTCCCCCCAGGGCGGGGCTACAGGGAGGTTCCTTCCACATCACCACTTCCTCCTCCTGGGGAAATCGCAGGCCTGTGTCTGTATGGACAGCTAGAGGAAAGGGGGGTCCTTTACTCAGGCTACAGAGGGCTTGGCTGCTTCCCGATTCTACTGAGTAGAGTCACTACTGAGTCATTGGGTGAATGCTGAAATGTAGAAGTGGCACTCTTTGGCGTAGATAGAATAAAAATCACAAGAAAAGCTGGCATTCATTCATCTTGAAAATATATTTTATTTTTCTCCAAACTGCGTGTCCCAACATGTGTGAAAGCTTTCAGGTTCAAATTCTATGCTTCCTTTTCTCCTTCTCCGCCCTCCTACCCCACAAGCCAAGCGATCTCACAGAGGACAGACATGTACCATCACTCAGCATTGCATCAGGACATTACTCATGTCCTGAACAAAGCAATCAGAACCAAAGGGGGAAACAAAAACCGTGGCAGTAGGAGGCTTCAGTCTGCACTGCGATTCCGGAGTTGTCTCGCTGCAGGTGGGAGTGCATTCTCCATCATGATGCTTTTGGAATTCTCTTAGATCATTGCATTGCTGAGAAGAGCTCAGTCTCTCCAAGGTGGTGGTTGCACCACGTTGCTCTTAACGGTGCTCCTGAAGTTCTCCTGCTTAAAGGACTGCTTGCATCAATGAAAGAAATGCCATGGTCTACAACAAGGACGGGAAGCTCAGCCAAAGAGGTAGCTGAAATCGTAGGGAATTTGAAGTGGAGATGGTGTACGGCAGCAGCTGGAGTCTTGGGCAATGGCTTCAAGTACAACCCACTGGCCAGGAACTGTCCAAGTCAAAGAGCATGGAAGCTCTTGGAGTCAACCTTCAAGTGCACTAGCAATTTTCACCACAGTGTTGAAGTATTTTGGAACTTCAAAGTATTGTTGCTTATCTTAGAATATCACCCTGGGCCACTTTCAAGGTCATGCAGATCATTAGTCATGTTGCTCTGGTGGAACATAGCGTTTCCTTTTCAAGGCTTCTCACACTTAGGTCTTGCCATACTGCAATCCACTGTTTACTTGAGATCATGCACCTTGAGGACTTTTCCACAGGGAAGAGCATATTCAATCACACTACTCTCACTGGACATAATATTTCTTCTTCTTCGTTCACTTCTTGTCATGGATCTCAAGCAGGATCTCTGAGTTGCCAAGTCCACGTATATTAGAGATACACACTTGAGATCACTGAAATGCTCTGGACTTTTAACTGTCTGCAGGATATCATCAGAAAGAGGGAGAGAGAGCCTCGACATCGTCCATCTGAGACATGAAAAGTCTCCTAAATATATAACTTGCAGTCACTGTCCAGCAGAGAAATCTACCCTGAGCTCTCAGCCTCATCTGCAAACCGAAAGGAGTAGCCAGGATTCTCAGGCTCACCTGACAACTGCAAAGGCCACTGGAGAGCCCCATTCTCCACTGAAATGCCAAGACTAATCTGGAACTGAGAGTGCAAAGACAAGGTCGGCCCCTGACTCTCTCCAGAGACCCGAAAAGGCAGGCTTCGACGTTAACTGTCCCCATGGAGCCTAAAAGGCTGGCCTGGCCACAGAGGAGTCCCAGGGCACCAAAACGACAACCCTGACCCCTCAGAATTCTCTCAGGTCCAAGAGGGCTGCTCTGGTGGCCACGGAAGCCCAGAGAATTTAAAGGCCTGCCTTGGCTCCTACAAAACACCACACTGGTCCACAGACTACAGCCCAGGCCAGCACTCAACATCCGGGGACTGAGAAGCCTGGTCCAGGACCACCTCATGTCTATCTCTCAAAACGTCCAAGTCTCTTCTCCTGGCCTTTCCAAGCAGCTCCCCCAGACCCTGAGATGTCTCCCTTACCACTCAAATGCCTGCACTTTATATAATCTGGAAACAGTGTGGTCATCAACAGGCAACTCTGATAACCTTTAAAAAGGTTAGGCATTATTATTAAAAAATGTGTTTTCTACGAACATCATAGAGCCTGATAGGTGTTCACTATTATCAGTAACAGTGTTGGTTGAGCTGTTGAAGTCTTTTACAGTCTTTATCTATCATCATTATGATGATGAAAAGTGCTTTGTGGACACTTACCCATGGTAGGTATTATGGGTAAGAGTGCTCTGTGACTTTTAAAACCCTCTGAAAATGCTAGCTGATAATATTTAATATAAATTTTGGACTTGGCCGAAATTTGAGTTGGGAGGAGCCTGGTCCTAATAGTCTCCTTTGTTTAAAGGATGCCTTTTGATGTCATGCAAATGGGAATGCCTTATCAGACCCTTCTTCTAGTATCCTAGTGATAAGAGAAAAACACAGATACCTCGGGTTGAAACTTCAGCTTTGTCAACTCTGTTAAGATAAACAACTTCAAAGGCCTGTTTAGAACAGGATGTCTGTAATCTGTGTGATGGGACTTTTTCCTTATCTTAAATCACACAGGCATGCTATGGAAGGAAGATGCCCATAGCCTGGGGTCATAAAACCCAACTGCTGCCACTTTGTTTACAATGTGTTTATCTAAGAGAATTCCTTTCTCCCGGCCTCTGCGCGGGGCTCTCTATTCCCCGCCCTGGCCTTCGCCTGACTACTAAGCCAGACGGTAGTCTTCTCTGGGGGTCTTCGCCTGGACACTATTCCAGGCGGTACTCTTGCACGGGGCTCCCCCCGTGCCTTCGCCCGGATACGGCGGCACCCCTTACCCCCAGACTTCGCTTGGGCAATCTCACCCTTTCCCCGGGTCTCCGGTCCCTGCCCTGCCACGGTATGGCCTAGCTGCCCGACAGGGCTATCCCCTCCTCCACGGAGGGAACAATGACTACACACGCACCCGAGGATGTCAGCGCTCTTCACTTTATTGATGGCGTCCTGTACAACTCTGTCCAGCATCCCCTTATATACCGAGCCAGAGCTCCTCCCATGTTCCTCCCTGAGGGCGGTACTTGGCCAGAGCTCCTCCCATGTTCCTCCCTGGGGGCGGTTACTTGGCCAGAGCTCCTCCCATGTTCCTCCCTGAGGGCGGTTACTTGGCCAGAGCTCCTCCCATGTTCCTCCCTGAGGGCGGTTACTTGGCCAGAGCTCCTCCCATGTCCCTCCCTGAGGGCGGTACTTGGCCAGAGCTCCTCCCATGTTCCTCCCTGAGGGCGGAGCCAGCTCCCGTATAGGCGGTCCCAGCACCCGAAGGCGGGTTAACACCCGGGGCGTCTTCCAGGCTCCTCAGGGGGCCACGGTCCAGAGCTAGGCCCGTAACAACGGCAAAATGTATATAAGGGAGAAGATTTCTGTACTGGGTAGCCAGAACATTTTTCTGGCTCCTTAATGCAGTATGTTGCCGTTTTCTTTAATAGGGAATTGTTTAATTAAATCATAAAATGTGTGCATTTAGCCTGTTGCCTTTTCTCTAACCTAGTTTTCAGGTTAACAGTTATGGTGCCCAAATGTGAACTGGAACTGAGGAACTGAGCGCACATTTCCTCATCTCGCCAACACCAGGACTCTGGCACCAATAGGAACCGTTTTCCCTAGAGTCCTGGGCCTTGACGGGGTAAGTCCTTCCATTCCCAGCTTCCAAAAACCTCTCACTTTAAGTTCTCTTTAAAGGAAACTCTGGGGACTGAAGACCAAGTCATGTTAAATCGCTCTGTATTACTTAGGTCTCCTCTGGCGATAGATCTCAGGAAACTAGTACAGGTATTGCCAGCATTAGTGTCAATTAACTAAAGATAGCCCTAAATTAGGTTGGCTACCACAGGGCTCTTTTGGACCGGTCAAAGTTACTTTGTCTTATAGCTAAATTATGTTACAGGCCAACCACACAACTAGCCAGCAGCGAGAACGCTTCATCTTGGGCTTGCTGACTTGGCTGAGCGAGAACAAAAGACAGGTAGCCTCTTCCCTGTAAGTCTGGGAGCTGCTTCAGCACCTAGCCGTGTCCTGGCAAAAATCCTTTCTTCTTCAAGGGCTCCAGTCTGTCCTTCCCTTCCCTCCCTCTACCCTATTCCTCACCCCTTTTCTCCCTCCCCCTCCCCTTGAAGGCCTCTGATCTGAGGAAACTGATGGCACCTAGGTGCAATCTTTCCCCCTCGCCTTCCCCTACCTTTGACCCGAGGAAGGCAGCTCTTCAAGCCTCTGTTGCCTCCCTCCCCCCCATTCCCCTTCCCCACTTTCCTTTAAGGACTCTGGTCTTGAAGAGGACAGTTACAATCCGCCTAAGAACTAGAAGTCTGAACCTATTCCCATGGGGCCTGTTTCTTTAAGATACTCAGAAACTTGGAGCACCAAGGCTCCTCACCCCTCCAACAACTGCAGGGTGCTCTGAGCAAAGACTGCAGGATTCCCCTTTATTAGCAGACCTTGGATTCTTGCAACCCCCTTTCCTCAGAATGATAATAGCCAATTCATGATGGGGATTTATAGCAAGCTTCTAATTGCCTTCTCTGGGTTGTTTTTTGTGAGCTACGTTTGTATTTGTCCTGTTGTCAATTTGTCTGTCAGTGTATGTCTCTATCCCTATTGTGTGTGCTGTGAATGAGTCTGTTATCTTGTAAGATTTAAATGCAAGCAGCCAGACTTCAAGGGCTGCAGCTAGGGAAATAAACCATCAAAGTTTTAACACTTTTCCTTGTTGTTGTTCAGATCTGGCCAACCTGGAATTACAATGGAAAGTTAGATCATCTGAGGTAAAATCATTTTAGCAGATTTGTATGTTGTGAGATTAATCATACAAAAATTCGGGAACTGATCATTTGGAATATCCTAAGATTGTGGGTAGCCCACCTTTCTAGGTAAAGCTTGGAAATGCCACCTAGGTCCTAGACATTCCTCCCACCCTGTCTCAGCGGATGCATATCACCTTAGGGGCTCAGTAAATTCTGCTGCTGTGTGGGGTTAGGAAAGGCGGAAGAATCAGGACTGTTTCAAGCATTCACTAAGTTGTGCCTACAAAAAATCATTACCGCTGGGACATCAGTTTCTCTGCTCTTGGTAAGCTTCATTTCTCTGTTCCCGTTGCAAAAAGTATTTTATCTCTGTTTGACTCGTTTTCTGATTTGTAAAAGTAAGAATAATTATGACAGTTGTTATGGGACCAAAATGATAAAATGATTGCAAAATGCTTAACATAATGACTGGTATATGTTGCACACAATGCTATTATCGCTCTCTAATGCAATTGTTAACTTTGAAGTGGTTTTAATTGCTAAAAGTAATAAGATCTATAACTTCTGGAAATGCAAATTATGCCATCTGCAATTTATTGTTGTGTTAAAACTGGATTTCTAAGATTGTATTTCTGAATCTCTCTTAGATTGTAAAGACAAAGCAATTTTGTTGAATTTTGTTGAAACTAAAAGATGTTGGGAAAATTGTGGAATACCAGTTATGTTACTTTATCAGTCCTGCTAACCTTGTCTTATAATATTTTGTAATTGCCATGTAGAAAACCAGGTATTTTCACCCTTGTCTGTTAAAAAAGTTAAACAATTTGGCTATCTTCTATGAAGCTGTAGGATTGTTCAATAAGTTATTTGGGATTACTGTTTGAATGTTGAAACCTAACATTGTGAAATGATTCCTATGTATGGAAAGGAGGGAATGGAGTGAAAACTTTATTTAGACTCCTCTGTTCATTTGGAACAGTCCTCCCATTCCTGTGGGTAAGATCATCAGTCCTAGTAAAGGAATTTGGTTGGTTAATGCAAATTCTAAGCAATGAATATTACTTGCACAGAAGTTGTAATAGATAGAGAGAATTTTTAATAATTGGCTTTTACATCAGGACAAATTTTAAGTTTGAGAAGGAAAGGTGTTAAATGGAGTTCCTTATGTGTGTGGTAAATCTTTATTGCTTATTTTAATAAGAGTGGAAATAACTGTTATCTGGCTCTAAATCGTGATTAGTGAGACTTGCTGTTTAAGGTAAAAGGTATTTGGGGCCATAACTATTTTTGTTTGAGTTTGAATTTGGGTATAGCTGTCTGCATTAAATCGCTTTCTGAGACAAATGCCACAAGCTCCTCAGAGGGAACGTGATCCTGTACTGTATCTGGAAAGGAAACACCAAGGGGACAATTCTAGACTCAATCTAGGATGGGAGCCCCTTGGCTCAGTTTCCCCATTGTGTTTCTTTAAAAAGGAATGTTTCTCACCTGACTATTCTTGAGTCTGGCTATGAAACAGATACTGCATCATTGGAGAATTTCACTCCTATCTGAATTCAAACAGAGTAAAGGATGTTTTATCCTGTCATATTTGGTATGTCACATGTCCCTGCTTTTCCTTCTATAGCAAATTTCTGTGGTCAATAACAAGTGACCAGCAAAACATGTGAGCCTTTTGTGTAATCTTACTGGGAAATCTAATATTATTTTTATCTGAAATTGGAACATGAGCAGAAATTTATGTAAACTACTTACGGTACCTTAAGATGTTCCCATTGTTTAAAAGAATTTTAAAAGCAACAGTGTTTTTTTGTGAGTCAGTCTCTTATATCTAAGAATACTGCGGTAATTAAGAATTCAGTTTGTTATAATACTTTGGAAATTCATATTACTTAAGAACATTTTTGTAACAACTCAGTTTTAATGAATTCCAGTTTTAAAGGTTTATTTTTGCTTAAGAAAAAGAGATAGCAAGCATTTTAAAAGTTTCCAACTAATTTTCTTCGTAAAAGTTTAGTGAACATTAGTAAATTGGTTTTAAAGAAAGGGAAATACTTTTGGAAGAAACGTTTTGAAAAATTGTGTGTGATTCTTTAAAGGCCTACTAAAATTTCAAAATAATTTACTGTTAAATTAAGTTGTAAAGCCAAAGAGATCTTTTGCTGTGTGATCTGAATTTATAGTTATTCTATGGCCTAAGTCAGAGTTAAAGTTTATGTTTGAATTTATTGTATCAAAGAGATTTAATTCCTGAAGTATCTCATTCTTCCAGAGTGAGAATAATTAGGGAAGAATAACAAACTTGTGAAACAAAGACATAATTCTATCAAACTATAAGTTTAGCCATTAATCTGTTTGTGTTGTTTAAGCTGGAATAGGATTCCAGTACAGTTATGCTAGTAAAAAGTAATAACTTATGAGCTATCTTGTCTTACGGGTAAAATGTAAAAGCAACTGGAATAATCTGGATAATAGGATTGAGAGATTTAGAAGGATAAATTAAGTTCTGATTGAAACTATGAAAGGCAGATAAGATTTGGGAATAAGTATGGGTTATCTAATACCCTCTTGCTCCTAGATAGTTGTTTTGGATACTTTTGTGTCAGCTTCAAATGGTTTGAAGTGTGAGGAAGTATTTTATCTGAAGGATGCCAGCCAACATTTATTCACTATATAAGATTGGGACTGCAATTTACTATTGTTTGAAGCTCTGATTACAGGAATAGTTGTCCAAGTTATGAAGCCAATTGACATGTGCTGCAGGCTAACGGTGGATGCTTGCAAAGGTTTTGAAAACGACCTTGGACACAGCCTAGGTAGGATCTTCCTAACTTTATTTCCCAAATGTGCTGTTTCCTTTCTGAAAAAGGAAATTCCCCACCTGATTACTTCTAATCCCTGGTTTCAGCACCTGGTGACCTCATGATTACATGTCAGATAATGAATAATGTCAGAAATTCCTGGAATCAACCAAAACTAAGGAAATCTTTTCCTTCTATTAAAATATTAACATTGTCCCTCTTCTTCTTTTATAGCAAATCTTTATAATCAAGAAGTTCTGAAAGTACAACACTAAATCTATCAAATAATAAATGGAAATTGGAGCATCTCTGAGTTACTATAATGGGGTGCAGGAATGAATAGCTTACAACTTTAACCTATATTCCTGGACAAATAAATAAATATAATATAGAGATAACATCAAGGAAATGATTAGATCAGGTAATAAGACAAAGATGTAATGTGATGATTGGTTTCTAAAATTTGGATTTTGCACACAAATTGTATAGGATAGTGGTAAATTATTTCTTCTCTGTTAAAATATCTGTCCAATAATTTAAAGGGCAGATGAGTTCATTTTATGGTTGAACCCTCACATTTCTAAAGATTCTTATTCCAGGTAGAAGATTTAGGTGGAAACAGAAACAGCAAATAAGATAAACTGAAATTTTCTGAAATTTCAAAAATGGAGAACAAATTTTAAGTAATTGTACTAATTTATATTGTCAGAATTATCTGGGAACTTCTAGATCTGAACCAGAAAAGCAAAATTCTCTTTTTAAACTTTCCCAAGAATAAAACCTATTGTCAAAGAAAAGATATCTAGGTATCAGATAACTACATGAGAAATCTAGGATTCAAAAGTGATGTTTGAATGAAAATTAAGAATGGATTACTGGGATACCAGGAACTTAATGTTAGTTAACATAGGTAATTGTTTAGTTAGCACTGATTTGTGTGGTTCATGTTTAAGTTTTCTTGTTTATCTTCATGACATGTAAATCTTGCTTTTTCAAAACAAGCCTATTGTGAACCATCTAAGTTTAATTGTACTTGACTTAATGTAAAAATGCAATTTAGTGAACTGAAAAAAAAGACTTCATTGTGTTGTTTGAACCTAGTCCTGTGTGGCTGGGAAACTGAGCTATTGCTAAGTGCCTTTAGCCATGTTAAATATGTTGTATTGTTGCATCTCAACTACCAAATCGTATGTTTTCGGGAGACCCTGTCAGGTTTTCTGTATAGACTCTTGGATCCATCTGTCACTTCCATTGCCCCTGCTCCTGAGTGGACCATGCCCTCCAAGTTTGAAAGGGCCTGCAGAAGATAACATCAGACAGAGACAGCTTTCCCAAGACCTACATGAAGATTTAGTTTTTCATATCTTTGTTGGTCTACAGGCAAAGCCTTCAGTTTGCCTTTGACCAGACGGAGAATGATAATATTTAATATAAATTTTGGACTTTAATAATGGCCAAAGTTTGAGTTGGGAGGAGCCTGGACCTCATAGTCTCTCCTTGGTTTAGAGGATGCCTTTTGATGTCAAGCAAATGGGAATTCCTTATCAGACCCTTCTTCTTGTATCCTAGGGATAAGAGGAAAACACAGATACCTTGGGCTGAAACTTCAGCTTTGTCAACTCTGTTAAGATAAACAACTTCAAAGGGCTGTTTAGGACAGGATGTCTGTAATCTGGGTGACAGGACTTTTTCCTTATCTTAAATCACAAAGGCATGCTATGGAAAGAAGATGTCCATAGCCTGGGATGATAAAACCCAATTGATGCCACTTTGTTTACAATGTGTTTATCTAAGAGAACTCCTTTCTCATGGCAAAATGTATATAAGTGAGAAGATTTCTGTACTGGATAGCCAGAACGTTTTTCTGCCTCCATAATGCATTATGTTACCATTTTCTTTAATAGGGAATTGATCAATAAATTAATAAAATCATAAAATGTATGCATTTAGCCTATTGCCTTTTCTCTAACCATGTGTTCAGGTCAACATAGCCATTCTTATTATTAAAAGTGTTTTATGAACTTTACAGAAGCTTGTATATGTTAGCTCTGTGAGGTGCAGAGACCCTTACCCAAAACAACATCAGAGGCTTCTCAAGGTAGAAAGCAGAAAGGAACTTTAGCACCACCTCACAAGAAAGGGCCACTCCAATCCAACCAGCAGTCAGGGACGAGAAGCAGCTTACAGAAGGCAAAAGCGTGGTTACGTTCATCAAGAGCTCTTTCTATATCTTAATGGACAGTCCGAGAAGGCTTCACCTCTTATTAGTAATAGGGCTTTTTGAGTTCTATAACCCTTTAAAAAAGTGAGCTAACTTTACTTTTTACTCTGCTCCGGGTCCAGTGCACGACGTACTTTTGGTGGCAGTTTTTCAGGTCTCTCTGGAACAGAAATCTCTTCTACTCCATTGTTCTGTGGTTTCTGCTTCTCCAGAATTTGTTGGGAGTTCTTTTTTACAGGTATTTTATGGGCTGTGTGTTAGGAGCTAGCATATGTGTGTCTTTCTACTCTGTCATCTTGGCTCCTCACTTTTACAAACTTTTTAAAGAATTAGGTATCATTATATGTATTCAAAGAGTTTT
Source organism: Bettongia penicillata ogilbyi (assembly GCA_023548195.1). Classification (NCBI taxonomy): domain Eukaryota; kingdom Metazoa; phylum Chordata; class Mammalia; order Diprotodontia; family Potoroidae; genus Bettongia; species Bettongia penicillata. The sequence goes on along the minus strand of JAJHZJ010000808.1, from coordinate 3,883,577 downwards.
GTGAACTTTTCAGAACCTTCCAGATGTTAGCTGTTATTAGTAATAGTGTTTTGTGGCTTTAAAATCCTTTAAAAATGTTAATTTTCGTTATTCGTGTGAAAACAGTTTTGTAAACTTTACAGAACCGTTAGGAACACTGCTTGCTGAGCTTTGAAACCCTTTGAAAACCTTATTCTCATTAATAGGTGTTTTGTGAACTTCGCAAAACCCAGTAAAATTTAGCTATTGTTACTGAAAGTGCTTTGTGAGCTTTAAAACTCTTTAAAATTGTTAGTTATTCTTATTATTAAGTGTTTTGGAACTTTACAGAATCTTGTGTTAGCTATTTTTAGTAACAGTGCTTTGTGGGCTTTAAAACTTTTTAAAAATATTACATATTATTATTATTAAAAGTGTTTTGTCAACTTTACAGAACCTTGTAAGTCTTAGGTATTCTTAATAAAAGTGTTTTGTAAACTTTGAAACTCTTTTAAAATGTTATCTAAAAACATTATTAAAAGTCTTTTGTGAGCTTTACAGCATCTTTTAAATGTTAGCTATTGTTATCTTTATTATTCAAAGTCTTTTCAAACCTTAAATGCTATATAAATGTTTAACGATTCATGATGATAATATTGATGGTGATGGTTACGATATCATACATATATTTTATATACCTTATTTTCAAGTCCTACTGCAATGCCACACCAATTAGGAGTTTGGGATAGTTCTATTATAGAGCAAGGGAGACTGGATTGCTCTTCTCTGAAAATCACTTACTAGATGTCTTCGAGAAAGTGTTCAATAAGTATTTGTTCACTGGGTTGAATCACTCTGGAAGCACAGCACCAGGTTGGAGATCTGATGCCCACTCTGTTTGCTAAGCTTCTTGCCATCTCCTACCCCCTGCAAAGCTACGAATGTAGACATTTTAGGGATATTCCTAAAAAAGTCTCTCTGAGTCGGAACTTTTAGTAGTAAATATACTCCCAAGGCTGTGCAACTTAATTTCCCATTTTTATTTATAGTGATCCATCTGTCTCTACTTTGAAAATAAAGCAAATATATGCTTCTTTTCATACAGAAAATGGCAGTTTTGTTTATTTAAATGTGTTTATTTAAATCACAATGCCATACATAGGAGGAATGAAGGAAGACTGAGAGATTAGGGGAGAAGAAAAAAAGGGAGAGACTTGAAAGGAGGGAGGGAAAGAGAAGGAAAAAGGAAGGAAAGAGGAGGGAGAGGGAAAGGAAGAGAAGGAAGTGACCATGGAAAAAGACTATATAAAGACATTTTATAATTAAATTCTGGACTAAAGAGCAATTTCTTTTTCTATCATTAATGTCATTTGAGAAACTCATGCAAGCAAATATTTAGCCATCTTTCACTTATTTAATAAATACTAGTGACATTTGTTGTGCTAGGCCAAGTTCCCATCCTTCACACCACCACCATCTCCTCTCCCCCATCTCCAAACCCAAATAGGTTAGGCTAGATTTGGCTCTTAAAAAGGCAAAGAAGCTAACACTAAGACAAGGTTGTTCCAGAGGGCTAAGACTCAAACCTAATGGTTGAGGCAGTTTCCTGGTAGCCTCAAGGCTTTCCGTTCACTTTAGGGCATAAAAGGCCTTAGCAAATAGCAAAAAATAGTATGTTAAAACTAAATGAGTTACATGCCCAAAGAGTTATTCAATTACTTGTTAAACCTATTTAACCCTTTGACCCAGCAATACCACTACTTGGTCTATTTCAAAAGATAATAAGGGAAAAAGGAAAATAACCTATATGTTCTAAAAGGTTTATAATTGTTCTCTTGGTGGTGGCAAAGAACTGGAAGCTACATTGATACCCATCAATTGTGATATGGCTGAATAAGCTATGGTGTGTGATTGTGATGGAATACTGCTGTGCTCTAAGAAATGATGGGCTCAGTGAAGCTAGAAAAACATGGAAAGACTTGCATGAAATAATTATAAATGAAATAAGAAGAACCAAGAGAACACTGTATACAGTAACAGTGATGTTGTTTTAAGAATGACATTGAGCAAATATGTCATTTTGAGTATTAGAAGCATCCAAATTAACTATAAAGGACATATGAAGCAAAACGCTATCTGCATGCACAGAAGGAACTGATAAATAGAAATTTTTATAGAAGAAATTTGCATATATATATGTGCATATATACTTTACATATAGATAGATAAAGATTTGTCTCTAATGGTAGTTAGGGCAGGGGAGGGAAAAAAGAAATTTACATGACAATTTTGTTATATATTTGAAAAGAATAGTAAGTTATACACACATAGTAGATTTACAGTTTCATGTGCAATCACTTTTATTGTACTATATTGTGGAAATGCTTCTTTATTCCATAAATATAAAATAAAATAAAACTAAATGAGTGTCACCTGCTAAATATTTGTTGAAATCCTTTCTAAGTTATGACTAAGTAAAACTCTTTTTGATACAGGTATACTTCACTCCTGTGATTTACTTTATTGCACTTTGTAGATAATTGCATTTTTTTTTTAAAAACTCTAAGGTTTGTGGAAATCCTGCATCAAACAAATCAGTCTGTGCCTTTTTTCCAACAGCATGTGCTCACATCATATCTCCAAGTCACGTCTTGGTAATTCTCACACTATTTCAAACTTTTTCATTCTTCTTCTTATATCTGTTATTGTGATTTGTGATCAGTGATCTTTGATGTTACTATCGTAATTATTTGGGGCCACCATGAAGCACTCCCATATAAGATGGCGCACCTAATTGATAAATGTTGTTGGAGTTCTGACTACTCCACCAGCTGGCTGTTATCCCCATCTTTCTCTCTCTCTTTTCATGCCTTCCTATTCCCTGAGACACAAAAATACTGGAGTTAGGTCAATTGACAACCTTACAATGATCTCCAAGTGTTCAAGTGAAAGAAAGAGTTCATCAATATGGCAAACTTCTTTGTTGTCTCATTTTAAGAAATTGTCACAGCCACCCCAGTCTCCAGGAACCACTACCCTGACCAGTCAGCAGTTCTCAGCACTTTTTAGGGTTTGGTGTTAAGTAGCGTTTAGCAAGAACCTAAATCACTAAAAAGTTTAGGATTAGCTGAAGGTTCACGTGATGGTAAACATTATTTAGCAATAAAGTATTTTTTAATTGATGTATGTGCATTTTGTAGATCTGCATATTTAATAGATTAAAATATAGTGTAAATATAACTTTTATATGCACTATGAAACCAAAAGTTTTGTGTGACTTGCTTTATTGCATTGATCTGAGACTGATCCTGCAATATCTCTGAGGTATGCCTGTAATTGCTGAATAGCCTACCAGTGTCCCATTTCATTCCAATATTGAACCTAAACTAACAAAGTGCTAGCCTGAGTCAGGTCCATTTCACCACACCTACCATAGGCAAAATCCTCTGCTAGATGTTGTATCAGGAGCAAGTTATGATCCAAACAAAAATGAGGTACATCTGGCATCTGCTGCTGATCCATGCTCTGATGCTCAAGAGTAGAAGAGGGGGTAAGTGAAGAATTAAAGTTGATTCTTGCTAGAAGAAAACAGTGATTGTTAGCAAGGTTACCTAGGATAACCATATGTCCTACATTTTCTGTACCAAAATCTTAGCAGTTTTTTAGGAAAGAAATACTAGTTGTCAGACCAAGTAACACACTAGAAGGCATAAAATGTTAAAGGACTGGAAGACTCATGGCAGGACATGAATGAGGATAGTTGAAGATAAGAAGATATGGACAAGTTGATATGGAGGACATTAGGAGCATTATGGAGCTAATTCCACGAACCTCCTGAATGATAGGTACACACTCATGAATTTTGCTCATTTTTGGATACCTAGGAATAACACATAACTCCCACAATCCCCTTGCAGAGATCAATTAAATTATGCCCTTCTGTCATAATTCCTGCTGGCCTTCTGCCTACCCTCAAAGCACATTATGCAAGACTATTGGACAACATCATGACAACATTGTTGGTATTTTTCTACTCAATCTCCCAATTGAGTATAAAATCCCCTCTTCCTCAAGGAACAAGCTACATAGTAAGGGCATGGGGCAGGGTTCCTGAATGCCACCCATATATTGGTTTATTTTATTGATGGAGCCTACCATACCCTTAGTTATGGGAATAGCAGAATCCCTCAAACCTCACTGAGGAAAGCAATCACAGTGAAGAAGCCCCACGTTCTTTACCACCACCAAACAACTGGTCACCAACTTCCACTTGCTGATAGGTAAGCCCAAGAGTTCTGAGAGTAGAAGCCCCATTGAACCCACCATTCCTTCCAACCATCATCCCAGAAAGCAATTCCCATGGAGATGAGGTCTGAAAAAGGGAGGCTTAAGGCAGCAAGACTAGTTAAGAGGTTATTCCAATAGCAGAGACAAGAAGTGATGAGATGATACTATGTGAGGAGAAAGAGGTAGATTTCAGAGATAGGCTTATGAGTGAAGGACAATGAATTTGAGGTTGTGGACCTGGGTTAATAGAAGGATATAGGATCCACAGTAGTAATAGGGAAGTTTGGAAGAAAGATGGGTTTGGGAGGTGAAAAGGAATGTTGTAATGAGATCTAAGACAATATATGGTGCTACTTACTCTATGGTTGAAAATGCAAAGGGAGAAGGTAGGGCTTGCACTCACTTATCATTATTCCTGAGTGCAGAGCCCATCTAGGCTCAGCACCTGCCATAGCCATGAGGGTAAGAAGTGAGCACCATAGTGGACATAGAATTTTCCTGACATCATTCAGGCAGATGCCAACCCCTGATAAGTTATAATCATGCTCAGGTGGCAAATACTAGACTTAGAAGATAGAAAATTGGAGACTTTTAGAGTTGGGGCAGGAAGAGAGGACAAAAGCAGCAGTATTAGGAGAACAGGAGAGGTGTGATTATATTGGACATAAGCTCCAAGAGGGGCTATTTTAGGAACGGTAGGAGAAAACCTATCTTCTCACCTTCCAATTTATCACATATCCCTTAGGGTTAGACCAAATCCCCTTCTGGTCAAGTCATGATCCCTCAAAAGGCCACAATCCCATCTGTGAAGAACTACTGCACTAGACAGGTTGTTGAATGTATGTAACCATGTATCCTTCCTATACATCTCAATTTGCCATAAGTGTCTCATTTGGTACTCCCTGTACCTCTTAATCTGAATTAGTCTGATCATGGATTGGGCAGCTAGGTGGTACAGTAGATAAAGCATTGGGCTTGGTGTCAGGAAGACTCATCTTCATGACTTCACATCCAGGCTCAGACATTTACTAGTTGTGTGACCCTGGGCAAATCATTTAACTTTGTTTGCCTCAGTTTCTCATCTGTAAAAAGATCCAGAGGAAAAAATACATCAAACCACTCCAGTATCATAGACAAGAAAATCTCAAATGGGGTCACAGAGAGTTGGAAACAACTGAGCAATAATAATTGCTTGACTTCTTAACCATCAGACTCAAACGCTTAAGAGGAGCACAAGTATAAGTAGAACCCTTATCAGTGAAATAATAGGCTCATTTGCCTGCTGAATTAGGGTCACCCCTTTGAAATATATGCAATCATTTACCTTTCACACCCATCTACCTACTATTCAGAGAACAGGAAGGGGTGGAAACCAGAAATAGGGTTTCTCCCAGGCCAGGGGTGGGAAACTTGAAGCCTTGAGACCACATGTGGCACTCAAGTACAGTGCTTTCACTGAATCCAAACTTCACAGAACAAATCCAAGTTTGGATTCAGTCAAAGGGCTGCCCTTGAGAACTTAGAGGGCCACACGTGACCTTGAGGCTATAGGCTCCCCACCCAGGTCCCAGGCCTTCTTTGCTTAAGTACTCTTTATTCAGCGATTCAGTCACTTATATATACCAACTTTCATTTTTCAGTTACACCATAAGTTTTCTGAAGCTATCATTGACAATAAGGCCTGATGGGCAGATACTGCAGCCTCTGTTACTTTGCCATCTAGGTGTGGTACTCCACAGTCCTTGCTTGTTGCCAAATAGCACAATTTGCACCAAAGATATTTCTTTGAAAAGTGTCTTAACCCTCATTTAAGCTTAGTGCCACAGCATACAACAGACATGTCAGAGCAAAGAAGATTTTCTCATTAGTCAAATTGACTAAAAAGAAACAGAAAACACTTATTTACAAAACTCACATGAAATATATAGAAAATCTTGGCCTATTCAAAATTCAAAAGAGAGATGGGCAGAGTAAGAAAGGATAGGAATAAGGCAGAAAAAGAAAGAAAGGGGAGACATTGGGGCAGGGATTTTTTAATTTCAGAGAAGAAAACAGAAGGAAGTTCAGAAAGAAAAATAGACAAGCAGGATAGATTGAAAACTGAATTTATTAGATACTTAAAAAGAAAACCAAACTGTAGATAAGAGACCAACAGTTTTATGGCCAATCCTTTTTTTTCTACTGTGCATGTACAATGTACATTTTATTTCATGCTTCCTAAGTTCAGAATAAAAATTGAAACTAAAAAACAAAACACAAAATTCAAGGAACTGTATGATTCATCTCCAGCAAGAGTCACTGCCTGCAGGAAGATCACCTCGTGGTCTTGGTACAGGGAAGCTGCTTCCAAGACTTGCTTACCACCAAAAAAATATAATGTACAACAAATACAATTAATAACTGCTTGTGGACTTAAGTAAAGGGAGTGCCCACAACCATGTTCATGGATGGATGGACAAACATTGAGAGAGACCCTGGGATGTTCAAAGGCAAATAAGAAGAGTGATGATTCTTTTTTGTTAAATTTAGTTTGACAAAACTGTATTGAAAATAATGGCTCCATAGACCTAGTTGACAAGAGTGCTGAAAGAAAGCAGGAACCGCTACCACAAATGACCAAAAAAGCACTTTCAAGTTAAGAAATTTGGATGAACAGTCAAACTACCTTGTGAAGCAGACTGGACCATAAGCAAATTAGGGGAGCATGGAATAGTTTACCTATCAGATCTATGGGGTAGGTGTGGGAATATCATAGTAAGTTTCTCTGATAATTTGGTGACCATATATCTTGGAGTTAAAAATATATTAGACGCAGCCCAACTATTTCATTTTACAAATGAGAAAACTAAAGATCAAATGTGAAAAGGTTGATTGAATTGCCAATTTCAAACAGTTTTTAAGAGTTCAGGTTCAAGGCCAGAGTTTCTGAATATCCCAGTACTCTTACCCTTACCTTCACATATAGGGTGAAAGCAGTGGGATAAAGAAGAGCCCAGTAACTAATTAACATTGGGATTTCTCCTCTCTAGGTATAGTCATAGAATTCTAGTTGGAACTTTGGACATCACCTAGTCCAATCCCACTATTTCGCAGTTGAGAAAACTGAGGCTTCTGACTTCCTTAACATCACAATTACAATCACGACCTAAATTAATCTACTTATTCAGTGCCACCCCAATTAAATTACCAAAATTTATTGTGCTAGAAAAAGTAATAATTTATTTGAAAGAACAAAAGATCAAGTATCTCAAAGGAATTAATGAAAAAAATATAAAGGAAAGAGGTTTAGCAAAACAGATGTAAACTAAGTTATAAGACAATAATTATCGAAATAATTATCTGTTTGCTAACAAATGGAAAGATGGATCAGTGGAACAGAATAGATATACAATACAGAGGAGCAAATGATTATAGTAACCTTGTGTTCAACAAATATAAAAATTTGGGGATAAGAATCAAATATTTGGTAAATATATATATGTACATTTATATATACACATTATTTATATACATACATATATATGTACATATATATATATGGGAAAACTGGAAGGCAGTCTGGCAGAAATTGAATATAGATCAGTGTCTTACACCATTTACCAAGATAAGGTCAAAATGGATATATGACCTCACTATAAAGGGAGATGTCATTAAAAAAAATAGAAAAACATGTAACAAAATAGAAAGGCATTAAAAAATATAAAAAAACATATCAGGCTTATAGATGGGAGAAATTATGAATAAATAACAGAGAGCATGGTGAAGTATATAATGAATCATATTGATTACATTAAGTTAAAGAAGGTTTGTACAAATAAAGTCAACAGAGCCAAGATTTTAAGGAAAGGAGAAAATGATGAGGTGAGGATTTTTATGTAGTTTCTCAGATAAAGTGTCTTATCATAAATACATAGAAAACTTTGTCAGATTTATAAGAATATGTCAGATTTATAGGAACCAAGAGATAAATGGTCAAAGGATATGATCAGGCAGTTTTTCAGTGAAGAAATCAAAACTATAAATGGTAAAATGAAAAAAATACTCTAAATCATTATTGATTAGAGAAATACAAATTAAAACAGCTTTGATACATCATCTCACATCTACAAGATAGGTTAAAATGATAGAAGGGAAAAATGACAAATGTTGAAAGAGATGTGAAAAATTGTAACATACACACTGTTAGTGGAAGTGCGAATGAATCCAATCATTTTGGAGAGCAATTTGGAATTATGCCCAAAGAGAGATAAAATTGTTTATACACATTGACCCAGCAATACCACTATTAGGTCTGTTTCCCAAGGTGATCACAAAAAAATAATCTCTGTATTCTAAAATATTTGTAGCGACTCTTTGTGGTGACCAAGAACTGGAATTGAGGGGATGGCTATCAGTTGGGGATTGGCTATATTCCCCAACAGGTTATGGCATATGATTGTGATGGAATACTACTGTGCTAGAAGAAATGATGAGATGGCTGATTTTAGAAAAACATGGAAAGAATCGTGTGAAATAATAAACAGAACCAAGAGACCGTTGTACACAGTAACAGCAATATTGTTTGAAGAACAACTATGAATGACCAAGTTATTTTGAGTATTACAGATACTCAAATCAACTACAAAGGACCAATACTATCCCCTTCCAGAGAGAGAACTGATAAAAACATATATGTTTAGTATGGTTTTACACATACACACACATTCATACTAACACACATACATCTATCTGTGTCAAATGATGGGCTTCTCCAGTGTGGGGTAGGAAGGGAGAGAGAAAAAATTAAAATTAAAAATGTGCAGGAGAGAACAGAAGGAAACTCAGAAGGAAGCATAGAAAAGCAGTGTAGCTTTGAAAATGCTTTGTGGTATTTATTACACAGTTTATTTTGAAAGTAAAGTGTGAAGTGGAGATTCATGGTTTCATATTGAATCCCTTCAATATCATGCTGTGTACATGGAAATGCTTTCTTTAAATTTTGTATTAAGTTAAAAATAATTTTTAAAATGTTTAAAGGAACATGGGTAATGATATATGTGTGTGTGTATATATATGCCTGTCTCCTATTATAACCTGGCAAGTTCACAGAAGTATTATCAGTGTCCTTCCTTCTAATTAATTGGGTTTTTTTCTCTATGATCGGACATGGGTTTTGAGTACCTTGGTTTTCTCTTTAAAGTTATGTGTATTACGTGGTCACTGTTGCTCTTAGCCAAGGGTGATCACGTTGGTTTCTACACTTCTAAGTCTCTCAGCTTTAAAGAGGGCTATGGATCGGGAATTTCTGAAAACACTCTGGCAGCCTTTCCCCAGCCTTCTAAGGGCCAGAATAACTAGGAGGTTCCATTCGGGGAATCGGACAGTGGCTCTGGAGGACAAGAGAGCATAGTGAAGAGATTTTCGGTGCCCTTCTTGAGGAATGTAACTACAGCTGCCCAATTTCCAGTCAGCAACACCAAGCTGAAAACAGGACTCGGCATATCATTTCATCCTCACCGTATAGGTACTATTATTAACCCCATTTTACAGATGAGGAAACTGTGGCAAATAGAGGTGAAGAAAGGTGTGACCCAAGGGTCACCCAGCTAGGACATATTGGAGGTCAGATTTGACCTCAGGTCTTCCTGATTCCAGGTCCAGAATTCTAGCCATTGTGCCACCTACCTGCCTCACTCAGCATATCAAACATAAGTTGAAGGTTTGAGGAATGAAAACTGTCAGCCACCTGTTTAACTGAGCAAGCCAAGTAACTGCTTCTGTGGAAAGACTCCCAGGGGTTCTGGGCAAGCCCTCTCAGGTAGCTCCCAGACCTTCCTGGGTGAAGCTTCAAATTCTACCTTCTCTAATCCTTTATCATGAGGCTTATGCTCTGTTTAAAATGCAAATATTCCAGAAAGGGATAACTTGTAAGCCTCATCAGTCACCTAGGAAATAAAGTGATTGATTTCTCAGCTTCTTTCCTGGGAGTAAGTTTTAAAGATCATGTGGTCAGTGAAAAGAGAATAAAGGGGGGAAATATCTCACAAAAACCTTGTTCCCCGCATCTTCTTATGCCTAAGTCCAGCCTACGCTCTGGTCCTACAGAAGCACTGGTGGTCCACTGAGTTCTCGTAGCTAATCTAGACTGATTCTGGTGAATAGAAATGCCTATACTACTGGTTCTCAATCTTTTTTTTAGTAGTACTGACATATTGAGAAAACATGGTAAGTAAAGTCATTATGAATTGAATAATGTTTGTGAACTTTTGTTTCAATTAATAGTATCTAAGTACCTTAAAAATGGTGTGTGTGTGTATATATATATATATATATATATATATATATATATGGCAGGCAGCCTGGTTTAATGCATACAGATCTGGTCTTGAAAACACAAGATCCTTGGTTCTAATCCTCTTATATTGGTTATAGACCATGGTGAATCTCTCAGGGCCCAAGAAAACTCTCAAAGATATAGGTTCAGACAAATTGCTGTTCTGCATTGGTGGAATGAGGTTTCACCCTAGATGTTCCTGCCACTAAGAATCCTAGGCCTATATATGTCTCTATACACAAAAATATAAAAAGCATGTTTATTCAGGATGCTAGAAAATATGTTTGCTTATTTATTTACTCAGTCTTGCTATATATTTTGTGAATATTTGGCATACACGTAATAAAAAATAATAATAACTAGCATTTGTAGAGCATAAAAACTAGGAAGCTTAATGAACCACATCAAGTATAACAAGAGTTTTAATATCCACTATGAAGTAGGTTTTAAAACTGAACTTACAACTGAATCCAACTGTTGTGAATGACTAGCGAATTAATTTAATGACTGGTAAAATGGAAATAAACCACTATTGGATGCCTGACTCTTTGGAGGGTAATTTTAATTTCAAAACACCAAAATCAGCCATTTCCTAAAGTTGTTTTTAAAATAAACCAAGTTTTCTCCAAATACACCCAAGGGCTTTCATGAAACTTTGAAAAATACTTCATACTTAACAAATTACAGTATGTAATTCTGATTACATGAATTACACAAAAACACTTTACATTTTTTAGAAAAAAAAGTGATGGCATTAAAACCTCAAATTGAATGTTAGACTCTCAATTGCATTTTCAAAAGAAGGTTTCCGTTAAGTAAGTACAAATTAAGACAATATTAATTCAGATATTGTGTCTGAAATCTTTACATTTGCTTTCTTTTTATTCTGGATCCCATAGATGTTTATGAGAAAGGAGATCAGGTAAGTGAAATAGAACTTTGTGCACAAGCAATCAAGATGAGGAATAAGGACTTAGATTACAGTACTTTAGAGTTTTATTTTTCCTAAGCATCATATTTTCACCACTCCTACCTTCAGCCACAGGTGAAGAAATGCTGCTGAAACAGAAAGCCGAAGGCTGACTAGAGCAATGTCTTTTCTTAAAACTATGATAAACCATGATAAAATTATCTGTGCCTCCTGCTAAGAATGTGTTCTCATTGAGAGCAATATGGGCCCTGGCTTTCTCCCTTCAAAATCTCCAAAATCTCATTCATTTTCTATGGCAACAGAGAGAAACCAAAACTGCCCCACCACCCATCAACCTGGAGTCTAGACTCAGAGACACGACCATGACATTCCCTACAACACTACAGAAGATTGTTAAAGAGGCTTATCAGAGAGTGAATGAGACAAATTCATTGAGACTGATTCCTCGAGACTGGACAATGAAGGCCCACCTAAGTCAGGTGAAAAGAAATGTCCCTTGAGCTCCTTGTGTCAGTGATTTTCTTTCAGGACTCACACTCCCCACACCCACCTACTCGATCCTCAACAAAAATGCAACTGATTCATATTTTCCCCAAAAAAGGAAAAAGTACAAATATCAACCTTGGGTTAATGCAGAATTCACTAAAAAGAGCAAGTTAGTGCATCAAGAGGTTCTGGCAGCAGAAACAATCTCCATGCGACCAGAGAGATTAGGAGGTTGTGAAACTGAAGTCAGTTTCCTGTAGAAACTCTCCATCTTCCCCGCAACCCCCGCTTCAGTTTTTACCCAGAGGTGTCAGGGCTATGTGCTCAGGGAAGTCTCTCTATTCCACTCAGGGCAGGGGTAGAGGGAAGTTTCACATCACCAGTTCCTTTTACTCAGGAAATCCTAGATCCATGTATGGACACCTATAGAAAAGGGGGATTGACTCGGGCTTCAGAAGGCATTGTTGCTTCCTCATTCTCTTGAGTCATGCTACACATTTGGTGAATGCTAAAATATGAACATGGCAATATTTGGCATACATGGGATAAAAGTAAAAATAATAGCTGGCATTCATTCATTTGCAAAATATGTTTAATTTCCCCCAATTGCATGTCAAAACGTCTTTTGAAACGTTGTTTGAAAGTTGTAAGTTCCAAATTCTATCCCTCCTTTTCTCCCTCTCTTCCCTCCTCCCCCAGAAGGCAAGCAGTCTCATAGAGGAGAGACATGTACAAACACATTAAACATACTTCCACATTAATCATGTCTTCAAACAGCAATCAGAACCAAAGGGGAAAACAAAAACAGTGACAATAGGATGGGTGCTTCTATTTACGTTTAGACTCCAGAGTTCTTTCTCTGCAGGAGGGTAGCATTCTCCATCATGAGTCTTTGGGAATTGTCTTAGGTCATTGTATTGCTGAGAACACCTCAGTCTCTCCAAGGTGGTCATGTTGCTCTTACTGTGTACCATGTTCCCCTGGTTATATTACTGGTTACATTAAGGAAAGAACCACCAACCTCAACAAAAAGGCTAGAAGGCTCAGCCGAAGAGTCAGCTGAAATCAAAGAGAATTTGAAGAGGAAATGGGAAATAGCAGTAGCTTGAGTCTTGGGATCAATTGCTTCAAGTACAACACACTGGCCAGTCAGTGATCTCCTAGTAAATTGTTGTCAATGAACTGTCCCGGGGGTGGAGTCAAGATGGCAAGGTAGAAAGACTCACGTATGCTAGCTCCGAACCCACAGCCCATGGATTTAATGTAAGAAGAGCTCCCCACAAGTTCTGGATCACTGCAGGGTGTGCAGAAACACAGTGGAAGAGATTTCCGGTCCAGAGAGCCCTGGAGAGCCATCCCCAGGGTCCATCGCACCTGGAAAGTGGAGCCCACCCCAGCACTGCCCTGGCCACATAGCCCCAGAGGAGCAGATCTGAGCAGGCTTCAGGGATGGAATCTCCGGTGGCCGGGAAGTTCCTTCCACCCACAGATGCTACAGGTCAGTGAGATAGACGTCTGGGCTGGCCGAGGAGGGGGGGTGTCTCCGTGACTGGGGCCCCCTCGGGAGGAAGCGGCAGAGGCAGAGGCAGGGGCAGGAAACAGCAGAGACAGGGGCAGGGGCAGCGGCAGCAACGGCAGCCCCCCAGGACTCCCCAAGCAGGCAGGATCTTCATTACTGAAGGTCTCTGCATAAACCACTTGAAGGAGCTGAGCCTGGGAGGTGGCCCTGCCCCCACCCGCTCCATCACTGAAGGTCTCCGCATAAACCCCCTGAGGGAGCTGAGCCTGGGAGGTGACCCTGCTCCCACCCCAGCACCAGAACTTAAGCTCACATTGAATAGCAGCCATGCCTGCCGCGGAAAACCCATTTGAATCTCAGACCCCAAGTACTACCTGGGCGGATCTAGGCAGGGGTGGACAGGAATCTCAGAAGTCAAGTAACTGGCTGGGAAAATGCCCAGAAAAGGGAAGGAAAATAAGACTATAGAGAGCTTCTTTGGGCAGGTGCAAATGTTCCCACCTTTCAATTCTGATGACGAGGAACTATTCTTACCATCAGGGAAAGACGTGGAGGGCGGGGCCTCTGTATCCCAGACATCCCAGGGGGATGACGGGTGGGCTCAGGCCTTGGAAGAGCTCAAAAAGGATTTTGAAAAGCAAGTTAGACAGGTGGAGGAAAAACTGGGAAGAGAAATGAGAGAGATGCAAGAAAAGTATGAAAAACGGGTCAATACCTTGCTAAAGGAGACCCAAAAAAATGCTGAAGAAAATAACACCTTGAAAAATAGGCTCACTTAATTGGCAAAAGAGGTTCAAAAAGCCAATGAGGAGAAGAATGCTTTCAAAAGCAGAATTAGCCAAATGGAAAAAGAGGTTCAAAAGCTCACTGTAGATAACAGTTCTCTCAAAATTAGAATGGAACAGATGGAGTCTAATGACTTTCTGAGAAACCAAGAAATCACCAAACAAAATCAAAAGAATGAAAAAATGGAAGAGAATGTGAAATATCTCATGGGAAAAACAACTGACCTGGAAAATAGATCCAGGAGAGACAATTTAAAAATTATGGGACTACCTGAAAGTCATGATCAAAAAAAGAGCCTAGACATCATCTTCCATGAAATTATCAAGGAAAACTGCCCTGATATTCTACAACCAGAGGGCAAAATAAGTATTGAAAGAATCCATCGATCACCACCTGAAAGAGAGCCAAAAAGAGAAACTCCCAGGAACATTGTGGCCAAATACCAGAACTCCCAGGTCAAGGAGAAAATCTTGCAAGCAGCTAGAAAGAAACAATTCCAGTACTGTGGAAATACAATCAGGATAACTCAAGATCGAGCAGCTTCTACATTAAGGGATCAAAGGGCGTGGAATAGGATATTCCAGAAGTCAAAGGAACTAGGACTCAAACCAAGAATCACCTACCCAGCTAAACTGAGTATAATACTTCAGGGGAAAATATGGTCTTCCAATGAAATAGAGGACTTTCAAGCATTCTTGATGAAAAGACCAGAGCTGAAAAGAAAATTTGACTACCAAACACAAGAATGAGAAGAAGCATGAAAAAGTAAACAGCAAAGTCATAAGGGACTTACCAAAAGTGAACTGTTTACACTCCTACATGGAAAGACAATATTTGTAACTCTTAAAACTTTTCAGTATCTGGGTAGTTGGTGGGACCACACACACATAAACACACACACATATGTACACGCATGCATGCGCACACACATACACACATGCACGCACATACAGAGACAGAGAGCACAGAGTGAATTGAATAGGATGGGACCATATCTTAAAAGAAATTAAGGTAAATGGTGAGAGAGAAAGGTAGGGGGAGGAAAGAGGGTGAAATGGAATGGGGTAAATTATATGTCATTTAAGAGGCAAGTAGGAGACTTTTTAGTGGAGGGAAAAAGAGGAGAGCCGAGAAAAAAAAAACAAGAAGTTTACCCTTATCACATTTGACTAAAGGAAGGAATAAAATGCACACTCATTTTGGTATGAAAACCTATCTTACAGCACAGGAAAGTGGGGGAGAAGGAGATAAGCAAGGGGGGGGGCGGATGATGGAAGGGAGGGCAAAGGGAGGAGGGAGCAATTTGAAGTCAACACTCGGGGAGGGACAGGATCAAAAGAGAGAATAGAAACAATGAGGGGCAGGATAGGATGGAAAGTAATTCAGTTAGTCTTACACAACACGACTATTATGTAAGTCATTTGCAAAACTACACACATAGGGCCTATATTGAATTGCCTGCCTTCCCAAAGAGAATGGGTGTGGAGGGAGGGATGGGGAGAATTTGGAACTCAAAGTTTTAGGAACAACTGTTGAGTATTGTTGTTGCTACTAGGAAATAAGACATACAGTTAATGAGGAATAGAAAGTCATCTGGCCCTACAGGACAAAAGAGAAGATGGGGACAAGAGAAGGGAGGGATGATAGAAGAGAGGGCAGATTGGAGATAGGTAAAATTAGATTGCTCGGTGTATTGGGGTGGGGGAAGGGTATAAATGGGGAGAAAATTTGGAACCCAAACTTTTGTGAAAATGAATGTAAAAGTTAAATAAATAAATTTTTATCAAAAAAAAAATGAACAGTCCCAATAAAAGAGCCTTGAGCATCTTGTAGTCAACATTCAAGTGCAACATGAACTTTCAACATAACAGAGAGTAAGGTATTTTCATAGTTCAAGGTATTGTTGCTCATTTAGGACAATCTTCCTGGAGAATTCTCTTTCTTTCCCTTTGGATGATTTCATTCATTTTTATGTTTGCATGTTTTCAACATTCAGGTCCACAAGATTTTGACTTCCAAATTTTCTCCCCATCTCTCCCCTCTGCCACCCCAAGACAATGTGTTTTCAGATTACCCTTTCCCTGATCTGCCTTCCGTTCTGTCACTCCCCTTTCTCTCATTCCCTTCCCTTCTATTGTCCTGTAGAGCAAGATACTTTTCTATACCCCTTTACCTGGATATCTTATTTCTCAGTTGCATGTAAAAAAAAATCGTTTAACATTTGTTTCTCAACTTTTATTTCCATATTCTCTCCCTTCCTCCCACCCCACCCACTCTCATTGAGAAGGTAAGCAATTTGATTTAGGTTATATATGTGTCTTCATGCAAAACACTTCCATAACAGTCATGTTTTGAAAGAATAACTATATTTCCCTCCATGCTATCCTTCCCCATTTATTCAATTCTTTCCTTTGACCCTGTCTTTCCTCACAAGTGTTTGCTTCTGAATGACCCCTCCTCCCATTGGCCCTCCCTTCTATTATCCTCCCACCTCCTCCCTCTCTCCTCTACTTCCCTGTAGGGTAAGACAGTTTTTCATACCCAATCGAGTGTGTATGCCATTCCTTCCTTAAGCCATATCTAATGGGTGTAAGGGTCACTCATTCCCTCTCACCTCTCCCATCTTCCCTTCCATTGGAAAAGCTTTTATTCTCCCTTTTCTATGAGATATTTTACTCTATTCTACCACTCCCCTTCTCCTTCTACCAGTATCTTCCTCTCTCTCACCCCTAAATTTCACTTTTTGCTGCCATACCAAATATATATATATATATATATATATATGAAATGTAAACAGTTCCACTTTAATTACCCCTTATGATTTCTCTTTCCTGTTTACCTTTTCATGTTTCTCTTCACTCTTGTATTTGAAAGTAAAATTTTCTCTGGAGCTCTGGTCTTTCCATCAAGAACACTTGTATGTCCTCTACTTCCTTGAATGTCCATGGTATTCCCCTGATGCATTTTATAGTTTTCATGGGTACATGATTCATGCTTTGAATCCTAGCTCCTTCCATCTCCTGGATATTATATTTCAAATCCCCTGATCCCTTCATGTGGAAGCTGCTAAATCTTGTGTTCTTCTGATTGTGTTTCCACAGCAACTGAATTGTTTCTGTCTGACTACTTGCAATATTTTCCCCTTGACCTGGGAACTCTGGATTTGGCTATACTTTTCCTAAGACTTTTCCTTTGGGGATCTCTTGCATGAAGTGATCTGGTGGATTCTTTCACTATCTATTTCCCTTCTGGTTCTAGAATATCAGGCCAATTGAACTTGATAATTTCTTGAAGGATGATATCTAGGATCTTTTTTCCATCATGGCTTTCAGGTAGTGTCAAATCTTTCAAATTATCTCTTTTGGATCTATTTTCCAGATCAGTCATTTTGCCGGTGTGATATTTCACAGTCTTCTATTTTTTCATTATTTTGGTTCCCTTTTATTCTTGCTGGATATCTCATCAAGTCACTAGCTTCCATTTGTTCCTTTCCAATTTTTAAGGAATGATTTTCTTCAGAGAGCTCTTGAACCTTATAAGGCCAGTGAAATACCCACAGCAGCCACTGTGGATATGCCTGTATATTTTCACCATGATTCTGCAAAATATAAGCTCTCTTCCTCAAAAACAAAAACAAAATATTTTTTCAGACACCAGAAAGCCAGTTTCACCATGGTAACAAGGAAGTTTGTACCAACACATTACCAATAAAGGGAGCACCACCATCCCCAAGTCTTCCACCTAACACATCTCCCCAGAGACAAGCTCCCTTGCCCAAAATCACTCCCTCTCTCACTCAAGCTAGCTGCTCTGCTCAGCTCAGCTCTGCCTCTCCTCTCTCTCAGCTTCACCTCCCTCTCTTTTACTGCTGCATCCTCCTGCTCCACCTATTCAGAGAACTCTTACCAACATTGGCTCCATGTGACTCAGGCTGTGGGCTGGACCAGACCTTAAAGCATGTCACATGGGCCTATTCAGGGGCAGGGTAGATCTTCAAATTCTCTTACCATTACAGACCTCCTTTTCCATTTAGCCAATTCTGTTTTGGAAGGCATTCTTCACCTCATTAACTTTTTGGATCTCTTTTGCCATTTGGGCTAGCCTGTTTTTCAAGGTACTATTTTCTTCAGAAATTTTTGGGGCCACCTTTAGCAAGCTGTTGACTCATATTTCATGATTTTTTTGCATTATTCTCCTTTCTCTTCCCAATTTTCCCCCACTTTTCTTACTTGATTTTCAAAATCTTTTTGAGCTTTTCCATGCCCTGAGACCAATTCCCATTTGTTTAATTAAGTGATTTGTTTGCTTTTAGTTTTTGACAATCACTTCTATGCATCTTAGTTTTTTCTCCCTCCTCCCCCACCTTCCCCTCTCACTCCCCCTCCCTCCCTGAGACAGAATGCAATCTTATATAGGTTCTATACATACATTCTTATTAAATGCATTTTCACCTTAGTCATGTTACATACAAAAATAACAATGAATGGGAGAAACCATCAAAACAAAACAAAACACAAGGAAAAATGATCTGCTTCATTCTGAGATCCAATTCCATTGTTCTTTCTCTGAACACAGAAGGCATTTTGTCTGCAGAGTCTAATGGAAAGTTTGTTTAGGTCCTTGCATTGCTGTGAAGGGCTAAGTCTACCAGAAAAATTCCTCGCACACTGTGGTTGTTGCTGTGTACAAAGTTCCCCTGGATCTGCAACTTTCGCTCAGAATTCCTATTTTTCTTGTAGGCTTTGTACTTAGGAGCTTTCACTTTGTTGTGCTCTTCTTAGTCTATGCTTTGGCCTTCCTGGTCACCAAAGTAAGACTCTATAGTCTGATTTACACACACACACACACACACACACACACACACACACACACACACAGAGTTTGTTCTTTTCCCCTGCCAAGTACTTGACTTTTTAACTCTTTGTTTACATAGGTCTCTGCTTCCACTGTGGAGGATGTAAGATCCCAAGCTTCAGCAATTTTGTGCATCTCTCTTCATAGGTCTTTCTAAGGACCTATAAATTTTCATGTCTTGCAAGATGGTACTATCAAAGGAGAGGTAGGTGTTTACTCCTCTTCTGGTCTGTGCTCTGATCTGTGACTGACCATAGGCACTCTTTTCTGCCTTGGAACTGTGAGGCAGACTCCCTCTGCACTACCAGCAGCAGCTCTTCCAGGCCAGCACTCCTCCTCCCCTCAGGACCAGCACTTAGGATTGTGAGCAAGATCAAAGCACAAGTAAAGCAAAAGAACCCTGCCTCAGTACCAGCAAAGAGTTGCCTGCAATCCCCCTTTGACCAGATGCTTGATCCCCCTACCATCTGTGTGCCAAGAGTTCCAGAAGCAGTCACTGCCACTGCTGCCCCTGCTACTGCCACCACTGCCCCAGGCCTGGGGCCTGACTGTGCTCCTCTCTCACCCAGGTCTAAGATCTTTCCCACTGACCTTCTAGGTTTCCTTTGGTCTTTGTGGGTTGAGAATCCTGGAAAATGCCACACTTGCCAGTGCTTCAGGCTCCTGGGTCCTGCTCCTGGACTGTCTGTACCAGGTATGGCCCACGCTGCACTGTGCTCTTCTCTCTGACTGGTGCATCAGACTTTTCTTGTCAACCTTCCATGTTGTCCTCTGCTAGAAATTGGCTTTACTCTGTCATTTTGTGGCTTCTGCTCCTCTAGAATTTGCTTGAAGTCATTTTTCACAGCTATTTGGAGGGGTTTGGAGGAGAGCTCAAGCAAGTCCCTGCCTTTACTCCACCATCTTGGCTCTACCCTCAGAATTTTCAACATAGCACAAAATGTTCAAACACGTTGCTCTCTTTGAAATTAGCATTTCTTTTCCATGTCTTCTTTAGAGTAAACCCACTGAGGATTTTCAACAGGGTAGAGCATATTCAATCACAGTGCTCTCACTGAAAATAATATAACTTCTTTTTTAACTTCTTCTCATGGATCAGAGGCATGATCTATTAGCTGACATGTACACATATGTCCTTAATCAACAAGTACAATTATTGAAATGGTCACCAGCACTTTTCACTGATAGAAGCATGTCATCAGAAATATTGAGTGTCATCATTTTCAATCTGAGAGATGAAAAGTCTCCTAAATATATACTATAAGAAGCTCTCCAGGACAAAAATCTAATCTGAGCTCTAAATCTAACCTGAAAGCCAGAAGGAGTGGTCAGTGGTCACCTGACAACTGAAAGGACTGCTGTAGACCCTCATTCTCCCTGGAAATGCCAAGACTAGCCTGGACCTGAGAGCCAAAAGAGATGATGGGATGCTCACTATCTTCAGAGAACCAAAAAGACAGGCTTGGAACCTAACTATCCCCATGGAACCAAAAAGGCTATACTGGTCACTGAGGATTCCCAGGGAGTCAAAATGAAAACCTTGAGCCTTAAGAATTCTCTCAGAACCAAAAGGAACTGGCCTGCTCCCCACAGAATCCCAGAAAACATAAAAGGCTGACCTCAGCCCTATAAAACACCCAAGACCCATAAAGAGCAGCCACAGCCATGAGCCAGACCTGAGAAGACTGATTCTGAGGGCGCTCGGGTCTGTCTTTGAATACTCACAAGGCTACACTAGTTCTTTCCATGTGCCCAGAAAGAAAAATCCTATCTTGCAGCCTTTCAAAGGAGCTCCTCCAGTCGCTGAGATGCCTTCTTTCCCAGTCAAATGCCCTCAAAAAAGTTGATTTAGAAGCTGAGTGGTCACAAGAAGAGAAACCTGCTTCAGGTTTCTCTGCCTGTGCCCCATTGCTGGAGACTCTCCATCCAACTTCAATATAATGACACCAAAATGGATGACTTGCTAACATCACCAAAATTTTGTCTGTCAGCTACGGCCTTCTTTTTGTTTCTGGCATGTGAAACCATTTGTGGTTTCCATAAAACCAGTCATCCTTCAAGAGCCCCCTCCCCACTGACAAACTGTAACATTCTCTTTCTTGCTTTCATTCTAAAAACATTTTTCATTTTTAGGAAGAAGAGAGGGGTACTGAAAGAAACCCAGCACTGAGCATTAGAGACTCAGTTCCACCAAGGCCAGGAATCCCCAATCTCAGTCTACAGCCTTTATTTCTCCTTTGCATTTTTCACAGGCAGGTCTTCTTTAAGGAAGTACAAATGAAAGCAGTATGAACTCAGACCTCATGTCGGAAATCGTTACATGTGCTGTGCTTGTTATTGTTGGGCTTTTTAAAATGTTTCTGAGAAGGAAGTCGGTGGGCCTGGATAAAATACAACTTTGAGCAGAACGACTCCCAAAAGGGAAGGAGGTCATGGAATAGCCTTCTTCTCCCTAAGTATCATATTTTCACCACTCCTGTCTTCAGCCTCAGGTGAATGAATGCTGCCAAAACAGAAAGCTGAAGGCTGGCTAGACCAATAGCTTTTCTTTAACCAAACCATGGTAAAGTCCTCTGTTGTCTGCTGCTAAGAATGTGTTCTCATTGAGAGCAATGTTGACCCACAGCTCCCTTCTCTCAAAACGTGCCAACCTCTCATTTGTTTGCTATAGCATCAGGGAGGAACCAAAGTTGCCCCACCACCCATCAACCCAAGTGAGAGGCAAGAGTCAGGGACATGAGCACTACATTCCCTAGAACAAGCAAGAAATGATAGTTTAAAGAGGTGGCAGAGGGTGGATGAGATTGATTCCATGGGACCTGAAAATGAAGGACCACCAAAGTCACGTGAAAAGGAAGGTCTCCCAGTGCATCCTGGGTCATCTCCAGTCATCCTGATGAATATTTGGTCACTGGATTCAGATGACTCTAGAGGAGAAGTGAGGCTGGTGACCTGCACGGCCCTCCCTCACTCAAAACAAAGTCAAGTGCAAGTCATGTCATCATTTCTCTGATGGCATGGTCTTCTTTGGCAATGAAGGACGAACACAAACCCTGTGAGGCCCATGTATGGACACCTATGGAAAAGGGGGTCATTGACTCAAACTTCAGAAGCCATGGCTGCTTCCTCATTCTACTGAGTCATGCTACACATTTGGTGACTGCTAAAATATGGAAGTGGCAATATTTGGCATACATGTGATAAAAATACAACTAATACGTGGCATTCATTCGTTTGCAAAATATATTTTATTTTTCCCCCAAATGCATGTCAAAACATCTTTTGAAACATTTTCTGAAAGTTGTAAGTTCCAAATTCTATTCCCCCAGCCCAAGACAGCATGCTTTCAGATTACCCCTTCCCCTGATCTGCCTTCCCTTCTATCGCCACCTCCCCTTCTCTCATTCCCTTCCCTTCTATTGTCCTGTAGAGCAAGATAGGTTTCTATACCCCTTTACCTGGATATCTTATTTCTCAGTTGCATGTAAAAAAAACTTTTTAACCTTTGTTTCTCAACTTTGATTTCCATTCCCTTCCTCCCACCCCACCCACTCTCATTGAGATGGTAAGCAATTTGATATCGGTTATACATGTGTCTTCATGCAAAACACTTCCATAACAGTCATGTTCTGAAACAATAACTATATTTTCCTCCATGCTATCCTTCCCCCATTTATTCAATTCTTTCCTTTGACACTGTCTTTCCTCACAAGTGTTGCTTCTGATTGACCCCTCCTCCCATTGGCCCTCCCTTCTATTATCCTCCCACCTCATCCCTCTCTCCCCTACTTCCCTGTAGGGTAAGAGAGTTTTCATACCCAATCGAGTGTGTATGTCATTCCTTCCTTCAGCCACATCCAATAGCTTTAAAGGTCACTCATTCCCTCTCATCTATTCCCTCTTCCCCTCCATTGGAAAAGTTTTTTATTCCCTCTTTTCTGTGAGATAATTTATTCTATTCTACCTCTCCCTTTCTTCTTCTCCCAGTATGTTCCTCTCTGTCACCCCTAAATTTCATTTTTTGATACCATGCCATATATATATATATATGTATATATGTATGTATGTATGTATGTATGTATGTATGTATGTATGTACACATATATATATACGAAATGTAAACAGTTCCACTTTAACTACCAAGACTAGCCTGGACCTGAGAGCCAAAAGAGCTGGTGAGAATGTCACTGTCTCCAGAGAGCCAAAAAGATGGGCTTGGAACCTAACTATCCCCATGGATCAAAGAGTAGGTTCATGGTCTTTTAAAAGTTTCATACATAGCTATAGTACAGATCTTTCTGTGCTCTAAGTATAGAATAAATTAGCTAACATATTGAAAGTCCTTTTTAAGTCTTAAAGCATAAGATAAATGCAAACTCTTATTGGCTATTACTAATAATTATATTACTAAAATAATTTAAAATATTAAACATTAATAATTATTAATAAAAGCATTCCAATGGGAGCTATCAAAATATAGCTAAATACTTTTGTTTGGGTTTCAAGCCTGGTCCTCATTAGTAAAAAAATTGATTTCTTGACACTGAATACTTGGGTGAAGGGTGGAGTTGACAAGAACTTAGGAAAGGTGAAACTTACTTCCATCTTCGAGAAAGGAAGGGCAAGAGAAGGAATTTATATAGTGCCCTCAAAACACTCCTGCAGAGTGGAGAGGGTGCCATGGGGAAGTGCTGTTATTGTTCCCATTTTACATTTGAGGAAACTGAGGCAAACACTAGTCTAGGGTCACAACGTCAGGTCATCCTGACTCTATGTTCAGCATTTCTATCCATTGATCCATCTAGCTGTCCCATACACATTTCCAAGTCTTCTTCAGGTAGACACTCCTGCAGAAAAATAAAATACTTAGGGAAGGGGCAGTCATATAGAGAAGCCAGCACCTCAACATTTCCCTTATTTCTAGCTTACCTCCTTAAGAAGCTTTGGAGAATTTCCCTGGATTTGGACATTCTGGATTTTAGCTAATATGGTTTTGTAGACACATTTCAGTGAGTCCATGCTGTTGGATAGGATGTCCTGAAAGAAAACTCAAATGAAAAATTCCAGGAATTCCAATTTGGAATATGATTTCAAAAGGTAAAAGGCACTGGAAAGCAGTCTTTCAAAAACTGAGGTTAAACATTTTACATCTTATATCAAAAAAGCTCCAAATGGATATGACTTACACATAAAATGTGCTATCATAAACAAATTAGAGGATCAAAGAAACATTTACCTTTCAGATCTATGGATAGGTTAAGAGTTCCCAAACAACCAAGACAGGATCACAAAAAATAAAAGACAATTTTGATCATATCAAATTTCTAAGTTTTTGCCTAAATCTAACACAGTTAAAATTAGAAGGGAAACATAAATAGGGAAAAAATCTTTTTCAGCAAGTTTCTCTGATAAGTCTTATTTCCAGGATATATATGGAACTGATTCAAATTTGTAAGACTAAATCATTTCCAACACATAAATGCCCAATATGAGTAGGCAATTTTCAGAGGAAGAAATTCAATTTATCTATTGTCATGTTAAAAAGTGTTTCAAATCAAAATAATGAGAGAAACAAAAAAGAAAGCAACTCTGAAGTTCCACCTTACACTCAACAGATTGATAAAAAATGACCAAAAAGGATAATAACAACTGTTGGAAGGGCTAAAGAGAAACAGGCGCATTAATGCTCTCTTAGTAGCTGAGCTGTGAATTAGGTCATTCTGGAAAACAGTTTGAAACTATGCCTCAAGAGCCATTATATATTGGGCATACTCTAACCTAAAAGGCGTATACCCCAAAAAGATCAAGTAAAGATAAAAAAGGATCTATATGTACAAAAAATATTTATAATAGCTCCTTTTTTTGTTTATTTTACAATGACAAAATGGTAAAGAAAAGTAATTTTGAATAACTTCAAAATTCTTATGTATATAATGCTTGCCATCTCCTGGCAAAGAAGTGGTAGACTCAAGAGATAGAATAAGACACATTTTCAGACACAACTAACATGGGGATTTGTTTTGCTTTGCTATGTAATGTTACAAGAGTTTTCTTTTTCTTTTTCTTCTTCCATTGTGGGGTAGGGCATAGAAATGGAAGGATCAAGAATGGATAGAGGTAGAGTAGGGGGAAAAAAGAGGGTCATTGAAGTTTAGGGCTTTTTTAAATTAAGGAACAAAGAACAAAAGGAAGGCCAGAAGGACCAGATTAAGTTAGTTTTGAAAACTATGTTGATCTTATTATATACATAAAAACAAAAGCAAGTTACATGTAATAAAGACCTGCAATTTCATGTACTATATTCTTTTTTTTTGCCTTCTTAATAAAAATTTATTTAACTTTTTTTTACATTCATTTTCACAAAATTTTGGGTTCCAAAATTTCTCCCCTTTTATCCCCTCCCCCCACCCCAATACACCGAGCATTCTAATTTTCCCTATCAACAATCTGCCCTCTCTTCTATCATCCCTCCCTTCTCTCGTCCCCATCTTCTCTTTTGTCCTGTAGGCCAGATGACTTTCTATTCTCCCTTAACTGTATTTCTTATTTCCTAGTAGCAACAATAATACTAAACATTTGTTCCTAAAACTTTGAGTTCCAAATTCTCCCCATCCCTCCCACCCCACCCATTCCCTTTGAGAAGGCAGGCAATTCAATATAGGCCCTATCTGTGTAGTTTTGCAAATGACTTCCATAATAGTCGTGTTGTGTAAGACTAACTGTATTTCCCTTCATCCTATCCTGCCCCGCATTGTTTCTATTCTGTCTTTTGATCCTGTCCCTCCCCAAGAGTGTTGACTTCAAATTGCTCCCTCCACCCATTACCCTCCCTTCCATCATCCCCCCCCATTGCTTATCTCCTTCTCCCCCACTTTCCTGTATTGTAAGATAGGTTTTCATACCAAAATGAGTGTGCATTTTATTCCTTCCTTTAGTCGAATATGATGAGGGTAAACTTCATGTTTTTTTCTCAACTCTCCTCTTTTTCCCTCCACTAAAAAGTCTCCTGCTTGCCTCTTGAATGAGAGATAATTTACCCCATTCCATTTCACCCTCTCTCCTCCCACTACATTTCTCTCTCACCATTTACTTTAATTTCTTTTAAGATATGGTCCCATCCTATTCAATTCACTCTGTGCTCTCTGTCTCTGTATGTGCGTGCATGTGTGTATGTGTGTGTGCGTGCATGCATGTACATGTGTGTGTGTATATGTGTGTGTGGTCCCACCAACTACCCAGATACTGAAAAGTTTTAAGAGTTACAAATATTGTCTTTCCATGTAGGAATGTAAACAGTTCACTTTTGGTAAGTCCCTTATGACTTCTCTTTGCTGTTTACTTTTTCATGCTTCTTCTCATTCTGGTGTTTGAAAGTCAAATTTTCTTTTCAGCTCTGGTCTTTTCATCAAGAATGCTTGAAAGTCCTCTGTTTCATTGAAAGACCATATTTTCCCCTGAAGTATTATACTCAGTTTTGTTGGGTAGGTGATTCTTGGTTTGAGTCCTAGTTCCTTTGACTTCTGGAATATCCTATTCCACGCACTTCGATGCCTTAATGTAGAAGCTGCTCAATCTTGAGTTATCCTGATTGTATTTCCACAGTACTGGAATTGTTTCTAGCTGCTTGCAATATTTTCTCCTTGACCTGGGAATTCTGGAATTTGGCCACAATGTTCCTAGGAGTTTCTCTTTTTGGATCTCTTTCAGGCAGTGATCGATGGATTCTTTCACTTATTTTGCCCTCTGGTTGTAGAATATCAGGGCAGTTTTCCTTCATAATTTCATGGAAGATGATGTCTAGGCTCTTTTTTCGATAAAGACTTTCAGGTAGTCCCATAATTTTTAAATTGTCTCTCCTGGATCTATTTTCCAGGTCAGTTGTTTTTCCAATGAGATAATTCACATTCTCTTCCATTTTTTCATTCTTTTGGTTTTGTTTGGTGATTTCTTGGTTTCTCAGAAAGTCATTAGACTCCATCTGTTCCATTCTAATTTTGAGAGAACTATTTTCTTCAGTGAGCTTTTGAACCTCTTTTTCCATTTGGCTAATTCTGCTTTTGAAAGTATTCTTCTCCTCATCGGCTTTTTGAACCTCTTTTGCCAATTGAGTGAGCCTATTTTTCAAGGTGTTATTTTCTTCAGCATTTTTTTGGGTCTCCTTTACCAAGGTATTGACCTGTTTTTCATGCTTTTCTTGCATCTCTCTCATTTCTCTTCCCAGTTTTTCCTCCACCCATCTAACTTGATTTTCAAAATCTTTTTTGAGCTCTTCCATGGCCTGAGCCCACCAGACATCCCCCTGGGGTGTCTGGGATACAGAGGCCCCACCCTCCACGTCTTTCCCTAATGGTAAGAATAGTTCCTCATCATCAAAATTGAAAGGTGGGAACATCTGTGCCCCATCAAAGTAGATTTCTATAGTCTTATTTTCCTTCCCTTTTCTGGGCATTTTCCTAGTCAGTTACTTGACTTCTGAGATTCCTCTCCACCCCCGCCTAGATCTGCCCAGCTAGTGCTTGGGGTCTGAGATTCAAATGGGCTTTCCGCGGCAGGTTCAGCTGCTATTCAATGTGAGCTTAAGTTCTGGTGCTCAGGTGAGGGCAGGGCTGCCTCCCAGGCTCAGTTCCCTCAGGGGCTTTATGCAGAGACCTTCAGTAATGGGGCGGGTGGGGGCAGGGCTGTCTCCCAGGCTCAGTTCCCTCAGGGGATTTATGCAGAGACCTTCAGTAATGGAGCTCCTGCCTGTTCGGGGAATACCGGGCCGCTGCTGCCTCTGCCGCTGCCTCTGCCCTGCTTCTGCTGCTGCCTCTGCCACTCCCTCCGCCACTGCCTCCCGAGGGGGCCCGAGTCATGGAGACACCCTGCTCCCCTCTTGGCCAGCCCAGACATCTCTCTCACTGACCTGTGGAGTCTGTGGGTGGAGGGACCTTCCCAGCCACCAGAGATTCCGTCCCTGAAGCCTGCTCGGATCTGCTCCTCTGGGGCCCTGCGGCCAGGGCAGCTCAGGGGTGGACTCCACTGTCCGGAGTGTGACAGACCCCTGGGGATGGTTCTCCAGGGCTCTCTGGAACGGAAATCTTTTCCACTGTGTTTCTGCGTGCCTTGCAGTGCTCCGGAATTTGTGGGGAGTTCTTGCAGGAAATATATGGGCTGTGGGTTCGGAGCTAGCATACGTGAGTCTTTCTACTCCACCATCTTGGCTCCACCCCCTACTAATTTCTTTGTTCTGAAAAAATTTATTTATATATATGTATATATGTTTGTGCACATGTGTGTATATACACACATATATGCACATATGTGGAAATATCCATTCTATTTTATGTTTAATTTAGAATAAGTTTTTAAATGTAGGTTTAAAAAAGACATTGAGATAAAGGCATACATGATTTTTTTTCTTTACAAAAAAATCAAGTTCCAATGAATTACAATAGAAAAAATGCTGGCTTTGGGCTTAGGCACCTAGATTTAGTGAAGACAGACATCCTGCCCAGTCCAACACTTTAGCTCACCATGGGAAAGATTAAAGGGCATTTGGGTACAAATGAGCTAGTTTCCTGGCAACTAATCTAAATCCTTTGCTCCAGAGGAAAGAGATAGAAGACAACTTCCTGATAAAGAAAATGTGTTTGTATCAAATGAAGTCAATGATTACAAACATTTTGTCTCAGTAAATGTCTACTTTGCTATCATCACCAACATCATCATTATCCTTTCCAGTTGTGTTATGACCATGTGCTTTTCTTCAATCTTTTAGGAGAACACAGCATTTGGGGGATGTTCTTTTCATTTTGGGTACAAAACATTAATAACATGAACAGACAGTGCTCAAAGATTTGCATTGTGCTTCCTTCACATCAACGCTTTGAAGCTGGTATTACAAATCCCATTATCCTCATTTTACCAATGAAGTAACTGATCCCCAGAGGGAGAAAGTGACTTCCTCAATATCACACAATTAATGAAAGAATAAGGACTAAGTTAAAATCCAGTACTCCAAAAAACTAGTCCAGTGTTCATTCCATTACAAAGAATCATAAATGAGAGGGGTTTTTTCTTCTGCTTAAAGAATATTTTAATATTTTATAATTTAAATCATATTACAATAATACTTTATATTTTTTACTAAATAGTTCAAAATAAACTCATAGTTTAAAACTTTATTTTGTCCAAGTAAACATCATTAAAAATATCATCTCTGTCCTATTTTTCTTATTATTTGAAATTTTTTCAGAAAAAAAATTAAAACCTTCCTATATTTTATAACAAAGACAAGAATTCAGGGGGGGTTAATTTAAAATTTTGTAATTCTGAATTTAATGATTACCCCAAAAAAAAGAGTATTTCCATATATACAATGGAACAGGGAAAGAGGATCATATGTGAAAATGTAAAACTCTATTATGTACTACTTGATTTTTAAAGTGTATAATTAATTCAACCTGTTGCTTTCAAAGTTGCTTGTCTGTATTTCCTACTGAACTTCTATCTTCTTTCTGCTTTTTTTTAAATGTTCAATTATCCTCTTATTTTGTTTCCTTTTTTTTCTTTTTGAGCAACTCTCTCTCATTCCCGTCTCTCCCTAGAATCACACAATTTTTCAGTTTTTTCAAACCTTTTCAGACCTGTTGTTAGCATGTAAATTGTTCCGCTTTTGCATAAGTTCGTACAATTCTCGGATTCCTCCAAAACTGTCTCTTCTTCGTCATTCCTTAAAGCACAATAATAGACCATCACATTCGTATAGCATAACTTCTTTACCTATTCTCCCATTTGATGCTTTCTCTTCTTTTTTTCCAGTGCTTTGCCACAACAAAAAGTGCCCATCCCAACTTCTTTACATGTCTCAAAATCAATAGTTGTAAATCTTCAGTAATTTCAGCAAACTATTTTCAAACTCTGGACTTTGTCTAGGTCCCTTTCAATTCTCTTTAATCTTTTTACTGGGTTCTAATCGCTTTTGATTGGTTTGTTGTTTTTTTTTCAAATTTATTATTCGTTTTCAGTTTTCAACATTCACTTCCATAAGTTTTATATTTTCTCCTCCTTCTTTCTCTGGATGTGGATGGCATTTTGCAACATGAGTCCTTTGGAAATGTTTTAGGTGCTTGCATTGCTGAGAGGGGCTAAGTCTATCAAAAACAGTCCTCACGCACTGTGGCCGTTACTGTGTATAATCTTCTCCTGGTTCTTCTCACTTCACTCAGCATCAGTTCATATAAGTCTTTCTAGGTTTTTCCAAAGGCTACCTGTTCAATATTTCTTATATCACAATAATATTTCATTATAGTCATATACCACAGCTTGTTCAGTTATTCCCCAATTGATGGCAATTCTAATCATTTTAAGAAGAAGCATGGTTGTATGAAAAGAACTGTGGATTTGTGGCAGAGAAATTTCGTTCAACTTGTTAATGGTGTGACCTTAGGCAATAGCCTTTCTGAAATTCAGTTTCCTCATCTATAAAAGAAGGGGATTGGTCTGTCTGACCTCCTCCCAGCTCTAAATCTATGGGCATTTGACATTTAAATTTGTTTATTCCTTATGATTTCTGACTATAATCTATCAAATTTGAATTAATGAAATTTTGTCTTGGACATAGAGCACATGAAAGTCAAAGGCCCACCCCTCCCAAAAAAAGATCCCAGAAATACCAAAAATATTCATAGTCAGTTTTATAGAAAAAAAAAGTAGACACAAAATAGGCATTTATCAATTGAGGAATACTTGAACAATTTGTGACATTTCATTGTAATGAAATATTATTATGTTACTACGAGGTAAGAAACAATGAATACAAGGAATTTAGAAAAACTTTGGAAGATTTGTATGAACTAAATGAAATTATCAAGACCAGAAGAGCATACATAAGCAGTAGTTGCAATAATGTAAACGAGATGGTTCTTCCAAAGACAATGGAACTGAAGAAACGGCCTTTTTGAGTTAAGCCAATAAAATGGAGCCGCAATTTGTTGTTTATCTATTAGAAGAACATTAATAAAAATCACATCCCAAGGCTGCTGAGCTCTGATTAAGTGTAACAAAATAATCTAAATTCAGGAGAACAGATGATAAACATCTTTCTCTCCTTTCATTAGCAAGACAGGGGATTACAAGTATGAAGTATCCCACAAAGTTTCTTTGTCCATTAATTTTTCTTCTCTGATTTTCTTTGTTACAAAAGATTATTCAGCAAGGGAAGGCTAGACATTAAGAAATTACCTCGGTTAAAATAAAAGACATCAATAACATTTTTATAAATAAAATGTAGAATTTTAGATAAAATTTTAATGAAACAAGTATAAAAATTGCCAGGTGTTTGATCTAACATGGATTATTTCCTCATCATCTTAAATAATTTATGTTCAAAGCACTTTCCTTTCTAGAAAATCAGATACACATAAATTCAGTGAGGCACAGCAAGATGTACTAGACAGAGAATGGAAGATGAAATAAAACTTGTCCCTTGAAAACTGTTATAAAGTACAATATATCAGCTTCAAGGATTGTCTCATATATTTGTTTTCCCTTCAGTTCTTTGTTTTACTGAAAATTTCATTTTTCCCTCTTAAAACAGATGTGATTTTCATGCTTTAAAGAGTAAGCTAAAATCACAGTTGCTTCATATTGCAACTCTCTTTCCCCATTTCACATTTCGTAATATACAAACAGCCAATTGCTGTACCATCTGTCAGCTCAGTTCGTAAAGGCTATTTCTTCAGCTCAGTTGTCTTCGGAAGAACAAGGCAGTAGGTCAGAAAAGAAGTTCAGGAAACTTGTTAGTCAAATACAAGGATTAGTTTTGAAACAAGTGGTGTGTTGCCATGCAAAGGCAAAAGAAATATAGGACTTCATGCAGATGGGCGTAGTCTAGAGCAAAGGGCGCTGATTTAGACTCAGAAGACCTGGGTTTGAATCTCAGCTCCTTCCCCTGACTAGCTGTGTGAACTTGACAATTCACTTCACCTCTCAGCCTCAGTTTTGTTTACCTGTGAAATGAGGATAAAAATACTTGAAATTGCTATCTCAAGGGATTGTTGTGAGGATCAATTGAAATGTCCTGTGAAAATGGCTTGTAGCATAAAATGCTAAGGAAATGAAAGGGGGTTTTTATACACAGAGTACCTAACTCAAACTAACAGGGAATTAGCTTCAGGGAGAAATGGATCAACGGACGGATGAACAAACAAAGGAAAAGTGAAAGAATGAAGGAACACAAGAATGAGTAAATATTTATTAAGAGCTTTGCTTTGGGCAGCACTGTGCTAGGTGCTGGAGATACCCCCGGAAAAACCAAGAGACTCTTCCCTTACATCCCTCCATTACAATCTAATCAGGGGAGATAAGACATGAAAAAAAATTTAGATGTGGGCTAGATGGAAAGGTCTAGAAATCCTACGGGCACAAACTGAGTGAGATGATGAAATCCAGGGGGCCTTAGAACTAAGAATAAATAAAAGGTGATATTTCCTAAGATAAGAGCAATGCAATAAGTTGCGACAGTGATTAGGTTCTTTTTTCTGGAGAGCTTTGTATAAGACAGAATCCATCGGGTGAGTCTTGCTTAGGTAACTCAGTAGTTCAATGGATAGCAATGCTTCCTAGAACCAGGAAAAGCTGAGTTCAAATTCTGCCCTGGACATTTATTAGTTGTGTGACTCTGGACAAGTTATTTAACCTCTGTGTGCCTCAGTTTCTTCATCTGTAAAATGGGGATAACAATAGCACCTCCTCAGGATTGTCTTCAGGATCAAATGAGATAATATTTGTAAGGTGTCCAGCATGTAGTAGATATTTAATAAATGCTTATTTCTTTTGAATGTTTGCTTACTTCTTTGTCTGCCTTATGAAAAAAATATACTGCAAGCATTAGATGGTACTAGGTCATTTCCAGAGTGTTGTTTGGTTTGGTTTATGGTTTTTTTTTTTCCAGTTTCTATTACTCTAAGAAAATGATTCATGAAATCAAAATAAGAGCAGTTGTTCTCCAATCCGATGTTTATCTCTGGGATACTTATAAAGGAAATTCTAATGTTACAGCTAGATATCACAATGGAGATAATCTTGTTCAATCACCTCAGTCCAAATACATTGAACAAATATTAGGTGTCTCTGTACTATGTGCAAAGCGCTGGTCAAGGTGTTAAGACTACAATGAAAAAAGAGTCAATCTTTGGGAAAACTGAGGACCAGAAACATGAAGTGATTGCCCACAGACACATAGATAGAAGCAGGCCCTCAAACAGAAGCCAATCTTGTTCACTATAAGTCCAGTCCTTTTCCTACTAGATTGTTTAAACAGAAAATCTGAAAAAAGAATAGTAAGAAAGAACTCCATATTTCTTCCTCCTTTCTTTAAACAACATAGAATTTCATTTAGACACATAAAATTACTAATATCTGAATCTTATGAGTTGCATTATCTTCACCTCATCCTGGAAATTCCAAAGTTCTTATCAAGAAGGTCCTTAATGTCACATAATGTAATTTTGATTTGCTTTCCCTTTCTTTTACCAAACATTATGTTCCTAAGTGGTAACATAATGTTCTCTACAGTATGAGGAAATTTTTAGAACAACTCAGGACTTTCCAAAAGAATTTCCTCAAGCATATACAAGACCCAGACTCCTTATAACAAACTGGGACACAAATTGATAAAGAGGGACCTCTGAAAGATAACTATCCTCCAACCTGCTATTTGAATGCTATTTTCTAATGTGGACTTCTAAACAAAATATTGTTTCTAAGAGTTAATTTATTAACTTACCTCAAATCCCACCTTCTTTACCAGGCCTATCCTCATCTACTCTCTTCATTTCACTTCCTCTATTGTTGATATTTCCACTGTATAAATCTTGCATTCACTATTTTTTGCACCTTGTCTCTCCCACTGGAATCTAAGCTCCTTATTATGCCCAAAGGGCTATAAAACTATGCATGCATTTTGATCCAGTAATATCACTGCTAGGTCTATATTCCAGAGAGATTCTTTTTAAAGTGAAAAGAACCTATTTGTACAAAAATATTTATAGCAGTTTTTTTTTGTGGTAGTTAGGAAACATGCCTTGCATTCTAAGTTACCATTTAAAGGGACATTTGAATTGCTATAACAACTTTTTAAATGTGTGTATACATACATGTAAATGTATGTATATATTTCAATTCCAATAGCAATCTAAAAGAGTATAGTGAAACTATATGTTTCTTCTCTGTCTGGAACTGCTAAATATTTTTATAGAAAGATTCTTCATTAACTGTATAAGTATCTAAGTAAAGGCTGTCAAATATTATATTTATTTTTAAAAGTCCATTTGCCCTCGGTAGTCTCAGTGAAATAGGGCAAATGGGGGAAAGGGAGTATTGTTTCAAATTTAGTTTATTCTGGTTGAGAGGAAACTGCTAAGATTCTGGGCACAAAAATCTCTTCATGCTCCCAGACCAGTGTATACACTTGATTGTGCCACCTTAGAGGAACTGAGATCTTATAGATTCCTAGAGTGTAGGACCCAAAAGTCAAGTAACTAGTTGGGAAAATGCCCAAAAAAGTAAAAAAAAACATAAGACTATAGAAGGTTACTTTCTTGGTGAACAGATATCTTCTCCCATCCTTTCGATTGAGGAAGAACAATGCTTACCACAAGGAAAGACATAAAAGTCAAGGCTTCTGTATCCCAAACATACAAAATAAATAGTCAATGGTCTCATGCCATGGAAGAGCTCAAAAAGGATTTTGAAAATCAGGCAAGAGAGGTAGAGGAAAAATTGGGAAGAGAAATGAGAGAGATGTAAGAAAAGTATGAAAAGCAGATCAATACCTTGCTAAAGGAGACCCAAAAAAATGCTGAAGAAAGTAACACCTTGAAAAATAGGCTAACTAAATTGGCAAAAGAGGTTCAAAAAGCCAGTGAGGAGAAGAATACTTTAAAAAGCAGAATTAGCCAAATGGAAAAGAAAGTTCAAAAGCTCACTGAAGAAAATAGTTCTTTAAAAATTAGAATGGAACAGATGGAGGTTAATGACTTTATGAGAAACCAAGAAATCATAAAACAAAACCAAAAGAATGAAAAAATGGAAGAGAATGTGAAATATCTCATTGGAAAAACAACTGACCTGGAAAATAGATCCAGGAGAGACAATTTAAAAATTATGGGACTACCTGAAAGCCATGATCAAAAAAGGAGCCTAGACATCATCTTTCATGAAATTATCAAGGAAAACTGCCCTGATATTCTAAAACCAGGTGGCAAAATAAATATTGAAAGAATCCACCAATCACCTCCTGAAAGAGATTCAAAAAAAAGAAACTCCAGAGAACATTGTGGCCAAATTCCAGAGTTCCCAGGTCAAGGAGAAAATATTGCAAGCAGCCAAAAAGAAACAATTCAAGTATTGTGGAAATATAATCAGGATAACACAAGATCTAGCAGTTTCTACATTAAGGGAATGAAGGGCATGGAATATGATATTCCAGAAGTCAAAGGAACTAGGACTAAAATCAAGAATCACCTACCCAGCAAAACTGAGTATAATGCTTCAGCAGAAAAAATGGTCTTTCAATGAAATAGAGGACTTTCAAGCATTCTTGATGAAAAGACCAGAGCTGAAAAGAAAATCTGACTTTCAAACACAACAATCAAGAGAAGCATGAAAAAGTAAACAGCAAAGAGAAATTATAAGGGACTTATTAAAGTTGAACTGTTTACATTCCTACATGGAAAGACAATATTTATAACTCCTGAAACTTTTTTCAGTATCTGGGTTGTTGGTGGGATTACACACACACACACAGCACAGCACAGGGTGAATTGAATAGGATGGGATCATATCTTTAAAAAATGAAATCAAGGGATGAGAGAGAAATATATTGGGAGGAGAAAGGAAGAAATGGAATGGGGCAAATTATTGCTCATAAAAGAGGTGAATAAAAGACTTTTCAGTGGAGGGAAAAAGGGGGGAGGTGAGAGAAAAATCATGAAACTTACTCTCATCACATTTGACTAAGGGAAGGAATAAAACGCATACTCATTTTGGTACAAAAACCTATTTTACAATACAGGAACGTAGGGGAGAAGGAGATAAGCAGGGTGGGGGTGATGATGGAAGGGAGGGCAGTGGGAGGAGGGAGCAATTAGAAGTCAACACTCTTGAGGAGGGACAAGGTCAAAAGAGAGAATAGAAGAAATGGGGGGCAGGATAGGATGGAGGGAAATATACAACACAACGCGACTATTATCAAAGTCATTTGCAAAACTACAGAGATATGGCCTAAATTGAATTGCATGCCTTCCCAAAGGGAATGGGTGTGGAGGAAGGAATGAAGAGAAGTTGGAACTCAAAGTTTTAGGAACAACTGTTAAGTATTGTTCTTGCATACAACTGGGAAATAAGAAATACAGGTAATGGGGTATAGAAATTTATCTTGCCCTACAGGGACAAAAGAGAAGATGGGGATAAGGGAAGGGAGGGATGTTAGAAGGGAGGGCAGATTAGTGATAGGGGCAATTAGAATGCTCAGCGTTTTGGGGTGGGGGGAGGGGACAAATGGGGAGAAAATTTGGAACCCCAAATTTTGTGGAAATGAATGTTGAAAACTTAAATAAATAAATTTAAATACAAAAAAAAATTAGTTTATTCCAGAATCTATGTTTAATGTTCCAGATTTTAAGTCTGTAAAGCCAAACATCAATTTTCTTGCTATTATAGGAAGTCAATGTATAGGGATCTCACTTATTTGATTTGTTTTCTGTAGTTATTTACAGAGAAACGTCATGGATTATATGTATTAATTAATTTTTAAAGTGTCAAAAACGTTGCTAAGAACAAGAAGGATAACATTTCTATATATAGATTTGCCCTGATCTAAAGACTCTTTAACCAGTGACTGTGTTTCATTAGACAAACAGTTCCATCAGAATAAGCCTCTTCTGATATGATGAGAGAAATAAAGTCATCCTAGAACTTTGGAGCATTAGAATTCAGTTTTCACTCCTTCCCATCTTTTGGGTTAATTCTGCTTTGTTATGTCCAGTGGAAAAGTAAACTCATTCAATCAAATACTTTATTAAAATGATCTGAACTGTAAGCATACATTAGCAATCTCAATCATTCAAATACTTCCAACCAGTATATATGCATGCCATTTTTAAAGAAAAATGTATCAAAATGTGCTTTTTTTTTAATGGAGCAGCTAGGTAGTGCGTTGAATAAAGCACTAACCCTGGAGTCAGGAGGAACTGAGTTCAAATCCAACTTCAGACACTTACTAGTTGTATGACTCTGGTGATGTCACTTAACTCCAATTGCCTCAAAAGGAAAAAAAAAGAAATGTTCTTTTGACAAACACATTTGTCAGGAACTTAATATATTTTAAGTTGAACAATGAACTATTGTTATTTCCAGCTTTATGCATAGGATTTACTATTTAGTTTCATGGAGCATCACAGAAAGTTCACTCACTATCATGTCACTTTGACTGAAATATTTATGTAACAGATCATCTCAAATTTAAGCTCTAATATTTAAATGTGTGTGGCATATCTACAATTCTTAGTGACAATTATTTACTGTATTCACTATATTAAGATTATTTACTATATTTTAACTACTACATTATGCTAAGTTATTTAGATTATATACTTACTGTGTAATATAAATACTAGATTTTTACTATAGAAAAAGCAATTCCATTGCCTCTTGGTACTATATAGATTAATAAATATTTACCGCTTTCTTGCTTTTAAGAAAAGTTATCTGATTGTAGCTTTTTTGCTTAAAATATAATTGAAAAAATATATTCAGTTCTTTTGCAGGGCAGGGGAGCATGGAGGGTCACTTTCCAGTTAGGAAGGAAGTAGAAATGATGCCCAAGACGTGTTATCATCATTATTACTGTTACAACAAATGCTTAGCGCAGTGTCTAGCACACAGTAGGCACTTAATAAATGCTTGTTCACTTGAATTTGACCATTATTTCTAAATAAATCACCTAGGGTATTCATTTAAATTAAATATTTGGAAGCGTTTATATATCCATAATGAGGGAACTAAAGCAATTCTGATATCAGAGGCTGGAGTGGCAGGAAGTGGTATAAAAAAAATCTGGAAAATTATCTTAAGGTTTGCTCTGCTCAGGTCCTCAAATGCACTTAACTAGCATGGACGAACTGCATAGAATTAGAAGCTGCCAGGGGTTACCACCTGATGATGGTTGAGCAGGAGATGAAATATTATTGGGGGTTAATTTCTGACCTCTAGTGGTAGAAAAAGTGCAGTAGAGTTCCTTAACAAAGTCAATATACTCGTCTACCATTAATGATAGAGCAAAACAAACTCAATTTTCAGATAATTCAGAAGATCCCACCCACTCTCCTATTTTTTTTTAAATGGTCCTTTTAGGTCAATAAATTATTTGACATACCTAAAATGAATAAGGTTCATTTCAGGTACATCCAACTTTAACCCTGTCTTCAACCTCCTAAAGAAAGCTTTTTTTTAGAACTATTAATAAAGGGTGTCACAGAGTCTGGTATAGCAGATAGCGTCAGAATCAGGAAAACCTGCCTTCATGTCTTGCCTCTGACATATCCTGGCTTCTCAATACCCCAGGACAGAGGCCTCCAATACTCCTACAAGCTGCCCCAACCAAATTAAAATGTAATTGGGGAGTATTTAACAAAATAAATAAAAATACAATAAAATGTAGATGATATTAATTTGTGGTTTTCTATTTGAGTTTGACACCATTGCTCTGGGCAATATTTAAATACTATAAACTGCTGACCTGACCAATGAAATCACAACTCTGAACAACAAAATCTAGAACTGGAAGATGCAGAGCCTAAAAAGATCTTAAAGACAAGAAAAGGAAGGCCCAAAAGGCAAAGCACTTTGTTTAAAGTCATAGGGTGACTTGATGTCAGAGCTGTGACTCAATTATGTGAATGCCAGCTTCTACTACTGCTATTTCAGGAAAAAAAAAAGTGTCATCTGACAGTCTTGGTGGCCAAAAAATAAAGGGGGGGGAACCTCTTTATTTAAAGTAAAATAAAATACCCTTACCAACCAAATAGGATGAAAATAAGCATTCATGAAGTGCCTATCGTGTTCAGGCACTGCGCTACAAAGCCTCTGTCCTCCCCCATCCTTACATTCTATAAGGACATCCAAAAGAATGTGCAAGATAAACATAGAATTAATAGAAGGAAATCTTCGAGAGAATAAAACTGGCAGAAGATTAGAAAAAGCCTCCTGGAGGAAGTAAGTAGCGCTTAAGCTGTTATAAAGGAAGCCAGAGATTCTAAGACGTGTGTGTGTGTGTGTGTGTGTGTGTGTGTGTGTGTGTGTGTGTGTGTGTGTTCATCCTTTGTTGCCAAAGAAGACCACGCCATCAGAGAAATTACAACATGACTTGCACTGGTCTTGTTTTGAGTGAGGGAGGGCTGTGCAGGTCACCAGCCTCACTTCTCCACAGCCATCTGAATCCAGTGACCAGATATTCATCGGGATGACTGGAGATGACCCAGGATGAGACGACTGGGGTTGTAGGTTGAGAGGAAGAATATCCCAGAAAAGAGAAATAGCCAGTTCAAAGGCCTGGAGACAGGAAATGGAGGGTAGCATTTGAGGGACAGCAAGTACGCCTGTATAGAAAAGACTGTAGAATATAAAGAAGGCAGTGGAATGTGGAGGAAATTGAAAGGTTAGGAAGAAAGGAAGCTGGGAAGAGCTTTAAATGACCAAGTTCTTGAAATTTGATACTGGAAGTAATAAAGAATAGTGGGGCAACATGTTCAAAAATTGCAGACCTGGGTGAGTGGGAGGACAACTGTTCTCTAAAGAGTAATAATAAAGCTGAAAAAAG
The DNA here is from genome assembly GCA_023548195.1 of Bettongia penicillata ogilbyi. Classification (NCBI taxonomy): domain Eukaryota; kingdom Metazoa; phylum Chordata; class Mammalia; order Diprotodontia; family Potoroidae; genus Bettongia; species Bettongia penicillata. Next base: position 3,843,583 of record JAJHZJ010000808.1, on the reverse strand, counting down.
TAGAGGGTTTGGGGCAAAAGATAATGAGGTCTGTTTTGGACAGGTTGAGTTTGCTGAATCCAGGACATCTGGCTGGAAATGCACAAAAGGCAGTTGTTGATGCTGGACTAGAATACTGGAAGAGACTAGGGCTGGAATTACCTGCAGAGATGATAAGTGAATTCATTTGGGAGCTGATTGGACCCCCAAGTCAGAAAAGAGAAAAGAAGGCCCTGAACAGAGCCTTGGGGGCACCTACACTGAGTGGGCATGATATGTTTGAAGAACCAGAAAAGGAGACCGAAAATAAGTGGTCAGACAAGTAGGAGAACTCATGAAAACACAGAAAGGAAAGAGAATTCAGTATTCAGGTGGTTATCTTGATAAATTTTTCTATAGTCTATTTCTGCTTAACCCAGATATGAGAAAAAATTGAGTTTTATTGTCCCTAAGGTCTGCACTGATATATGGATGATTATGATCTTTACATTTCCATCCTGAACTGTAATATTTTACATGTAAATGTTAAATTGGAAATAACTGACTTGGCTACTTTTTAAGAATATGTGAGTTACCTGATCATACCTGCTATTTATTTCTGAGGAATGCCTGGAGATACCTATGCTGGTCAGAAAACTATCCTGACAATTGCATAAAAGGTAATAAATTGTGACCCTAATAGATCTGATTCTCAATTAAATGGGGTGATTGGGATAGGAGAAGAATTGCTGCCAGTATTCTATAGAGTTAGAAAGAATAATAACAAAAATTATCTGGAAGATCAAATGGTCAAAAATATCAAGGGAATTGATGAAAAAAAAATGTGGTGTTCCAGAAGTAACAGATTTCAAACTGTATTACAACACAGTCATCATCAAAACAACTTGGTACTAAGAAACAGTGATGGATCAGTAGAATAAATTGGGTGCACAGTACACAGCAGCAAATGACCATATTAATCTGATATAAAAATATATAGTCTGATACACTCAAAGACCTTAGCTTCTGGGACAAGAGCTCACTATCTGACAAAAATGGCTGGGAAAAGCGAAAAGCAGTCTGGCAGAAACTAGGTATAAACCAATTATCTCACACAGTATACCAAGAAAAAGTCAAAATAGGTACAATTTAGAATAAAGGGTCATACCATAAGCAAATTAGGGGAGCATGGAATAGTTTACCTGTCAGATCTGTGGAAAAGGGAAGAATTTATGACCAAACAAGAGATGGAGGGCAATATAGGATGTAAAATGGATAATTTTGATTACACTAAATTAAGCAAAATCAATTCAGCCAAGATTAGAAAGAAAGCAGAAACTGGGGGGTACAGGGTGGGTGTGGGAATATCATAGTAAGTTTCTCTGATAAAGACTTCACTTTTCAAATATAGAGAAAAGTATGGCAAATTTATAAGATGAATCATCCTCCAATCAATAGTCAAAGGATATGAACAGGCAGTTTTCAAAGGAAGAAATCCAAGCTATCTATAATCATATGGGGAAAAATATGCTCTTATTACTATCAACTAGAGAAAGGTAAATTAAAACAACCCTGAGCTATCACCTCACACAAATCAATTTGGTTTATATGACAGAAAAGGAGAATGACAAATGTTGGAGGGAATGCGGGGAAAATTTGGGACATTAATGCATTATTGGTGGAGTGATGAACTGACTCAACCATTCTGGATAGCTCAAAGGGTTAAAAAACTGTGGGTACCCTTTGATCCAGTAATACCACTATAGGTCTGTATCCCAAAGAGATTGAAGAAAAGGGAAAAAAATCTATACGTACAAAAACTATTTATTTAAAAAGCTTTTTGTGATGGCAAAGAATTGAGGGGATGCTTATCAATTGGAGAACGGTTAAACAAGTTGTGTATATGACTGTGATGGAATACTGCTTATACTATAATAAATGGTGAAGAGACGCTTTCAGAAAAGCTTGGGAAGACATATAAACTGATGCAAAATTAAGTGGGCAGAATCAGGAGAACACTGTACACAGAAAGCAAAATTGTATGATAATCAACTATGAATGACTTAGCTATTCTCAGCAATATAATGATCCAAGATGGTTCTGAAGGAACTTCTTATAAAAAATGCTATCCACCTCCAGAGAAAGAACTGATGAAGTCTGAGCACAGATTGATTTTCAAGACCGTGCATGTATAATCTATAGCAAATTGCGTGCCTTCTCAAGGAGGGGATAGGGGTAACAGGGAAAAAGAGGATATGGAACTCAAGATTTTAAAAACAAATATTAAAAATTGTTTTTAGATGTAATTGAGAAAAAACAAATTAAAAAAAGAATTGCTGCTGAGGATTTTGCTTGTTTTATTGATGTATTGGTTTTTCACATCACTATCTCTTCCCTAGTAAGAGTTTACTCATTGGACTTCTGCCTTTGTTTGTTACCAATATTAATGTTCAAAATGTGTATTCATTATTGCTCTGACAGAATGTAGGTAAGCTAAATTCACAAGTTCTCAAATGGATAGAGATATGCTTTGCGTAAGGGTAATTCAGGAGTCAAAATAGAGCATAATCATTGAGGTCTCCAGTATTGAACCTGAATTTATACTAGAAGTGTAGGTGGAGCTGTGAGTTGGTTCAGTCATTCTTGAAAGGAATTAGGAGCTATGCCCAAAATTCACTGAACCCTATATACCCAGCTTAGGTACCACCTTCACCTCACAGAGTACAGCTCTTCCTTTAAGAGGCAATTGAGGGGAGGAGCCAAGATGGCAGAGTAGAAAAGACTCCGAATGCACAGCCCACAAATTTCCTGTAAAAAGAACTCCCCACAAAATCCAGAGCATTGGAAGCCGCGCAGCAACGCAGTGGAGATTTCCGTTCCAGAGAGCCCTGAAAAACCGACCCCAAAGGTCCATCGTGCACCGGACACAGAGCGGAGCCCCTGCCCTGGCCCCGCAGCCCCAAGAGGAGCAGATCCAAGCAGCTTCAGGGATAGAATCTCCAGCAGCCATGAAGGTCCCTCCAACCCAGGTGCTACAGGTCAGTGAGAGAGACTTCTAGGCTGGCTGAGAGGGGAGCGGGGTGTCTCCGTAACTCAGGCCCCCTTGGGAGGCAGCGGCAGAGGCAGGGGTAGCCAGGGGCTCCCGGAACAGACAGGAGCCCGGGTCCATTACTGAAGGTTTCCGCATAAACCCCCTGAGGGAACTGAGCCTGGGAGGTGGCCATGCCCCCACCTGAGAACCAGAACTTAATCTTACCCTGAATAGCAGCCCCACCTGCCGCTGAAAGCCCTGAGGCTGGGGAGCAGCATTTGAATCTCAGACCCCAAGCACTAGCTGGGAAGATCTAGGTGGGGGTGCAGAGGAATCTCAGAAGTCAAGTAACTGGCTGGGAAAACGCCCAGAAAAGGGAAGAAAAATAAGATCATAGAAGGCTTAAGAGGTGAACAGATGTTTCCTCCTTTCATTTTGAATGAGAAGGAACAATGCTTACCATCAGGGAAAGACACAGAAGTCAAGGCCTCTGTATCCCAAACATCCGAAATAGATATCCAATGGGTTCAGGCCATGGAAGAGCTCAAAAAGGATTTTGAAAAGCAAGTTAGACAGGTGGAGGAAAAACTGGGAAGAGAAATGACAGAGATGCAAGAAAAGCATGAAAAACAGGTCAATACCCTGCTAAAGGAGACCCAAAAAAATGCTGAAGAAAAAAAAATAGGCTAACTCAATTGGCAAAAGAGGTTCAAAAAGCCAATGAGGAGAAGAATGCTTTCAAAAGCAGAATTAGCCAAATGGAAAAAGAGGTTCAAAAGCTCACTGAAGAAAATAGTTCTCTCAAAATTAGAATGGAACAGATGGAGTCTAATGACTATGAGAAACCAAGAAATCACAAAACAAAACCAAAAGAATAAAAAAATGGAAGAGAATGTGAAATATCTCATGGGAAAAACAACTGACCTGGAAAATAGATCCAGGAGAGACAAGTTAAAAATTATGGGACTACCTGAAAGCCATGATCAAAAAAAGAGTCCAGACATCATCTTTCATGAAATTATCAAGGAAAACTGCCCTGAGATTCTACAACCAGAGGGCAAAATAAGTATTGAAGGAATCCCTCGATCACCACCTGAAAGAGATCCAAAAAGAGAAACTCCTAGGAACACTGTGGCCAAATTCCAGAATTCCCAGGTCAAGGAGAGAATATTGCAAGCAGCTAGAAAGAAACAATTCCAGTATTATGGAAATACAATCAGGATAACTCAAGATCTAGCAGCTTCTACATTAAGGGACTGAAGGGCATGGAATAGGATATTCCAGAAGTCAAAGGAACTAGGACTAAAGAATCACCTACCCAGCAAAACTGAGTATAATACTTCAGGGGAAAATACGGTCTTTCAGTGAAACAGAGGACTTTCAAGCATTCTTGATAAAAAGACCAGAGCTGAAAAGAAAATTTGACTTTCAAACACCAGAATGAGAAGAAGCATGAAAAAGTAAACAGCAAAGAGAAGTCATAAGGGACTTACCAAAGGTGAATTGTTTACATTTTTACATGGAAAGACAATATTTGTAACTCTTAAAACTTTTCAGTATTTGGGTAGTTGGTGGGACCACACACACACATACACACATGCACGCACATACAGAGACAGAGAGCACAGAGTGAATTGAAGAGGATGGGACCATATCTTAAAAGAAATTAAGGTAAACGGTGAGAGAGAAATGTAGTAGGAGGAGAGAGGGTGAAATGGAATGGGGTAAATTATATCTCATTCAAGAGGCAAGCAGGAGACTTTTTAGTGGAAGGAAAAAGAGGAGAGCTGAGAAAAAAAACATGAAGTTTGCCCTCACCATATTCGACTAAAGGAAGGAGTAAAATGCACACTCATTTTGGTATGAAAACCTATTTTACAATACAGGAAAGTGGGGGAGAAAGGGATAAGCAGAGTGGGGGAGATTATGGAAGGGAGGACAATGGGAGGAGGCAGCAATTTGAAGTCAACACTCTTGGAGAGGGAAAAGATCAAAAGACAGAAGAGAAACAATGAGGGGCAGGTTAGGAGGGATGGTAATCCAGTTAGTCTTACACAACACGACTATTAGGGAAGTCATTTGCAAACCTACACAGATATGGCCTATATTGAATTGCCTGCCTTCCCAAAGGGAATGGGTGGGGAGGGAAGGATGGGGAGAAGTTGGAACTCAAAGTTTTAGGAACTACTGTTTAGTATTGTTCTTGCTACTAGGAAATAAGAAATACAGTTAATGGGGAATAGAAAGTCATCTGGCCCTACAGGACAAAAGAGAAGATGGGGACAAGAGAAGGGAGGGAGGATAGAAGAGAGGGCAGATTGGTGATAGGGAAAATTAGACTGCTCGGTGTATTGGGGTGGGGGGAAGGGATAAATGGGGAGAAAATTTGGAACCCAAAATTTTGTGAAAATGAATGTAAAAAGTTAAATAAATAAATTTTGAAAATCATTACAATGATTTACAATGAAATTTTACATTACATTTACATTAGAATTTACAATGAAAATCAAAACCTTCTGAAAATCTTTTGATCTCTCCAATTGTTGAATTACTTTATTTTTAACTCCTGATATATATTTACATGTATTTACTTTATATTTAGGCCAGACACACACACACACACACACACACACACACACACACGTACATTATCACCTGAATTACTCTAAGATCCTTGCAAACTGTTTCCTTTTTTCACTTGTATACCCATGGTGCATAGCAGAATGCCTGGCACAAAGCAGGTGCTTAATAAATACCTAATGACAGGACTCTGAATTACTTAAGAAGGTAGTCTGCCAACAAAAGACTATCATACATGTTTGTGTTTAAAGTACTTTATTAAACTAGATGTACAATTTTCAAATTCTTTTCAATAGAAATTTTAAAGGTAAAATTATAAAAAGTCTTTCAATAAAAAATTACATAGTTAACAACAAAATTACACTTTTCTCTATAATACAGTTTTTGATATACTGTCTGAAAAATTAAATATGTTCTCCAATGAACTGATCTTAATAACCTTAGCTGCAATGTTGTATTTCAATGAGAATGTTCACAGTTATTTCAATTACTCATCAATAGCAGGCTCATTACTTGACACAGAATCCAAAGTTAACATTTAGAAGAATAAAAACAAAACTTGGCATCCAAGATGAAGGCATACAAAGATTTCAAGATACTGATGTGGTTCTAGTCTTGTTCTTCATTAATTCTGTGTTAATACTCTGTGAACCTGAATTACATTTAAAGGATATATAAGCACCATTAACATAGACTATGCAGACTCTTATTAGATCTTTTAATAACACTTTATACCATACAAACATTTAGGTCTATTTTTTCACCATGTAAATAAAGACAAACAAGATTAAGCCACTGTACAATAGTTATTAAATTTCACTCCCATCACAAAACAAAATAGATGTATTAATGCACAAGAACCATATCCAATGAAAAGCATAGGAAAAAGCATACCATATTTTTGTGGTCACTTTCATAAATTTAGATCATGCAGAACATTGTCGGAGCAATTTCCTGAGTTTCAAAGGTTTCTAGTCTCCACCACCTCAAAAATTTGCTACCATTGCTGAGGCAGGGGTCATCTGCCAACCATAGGAAAAGATTTGAATTAAAAAAGACTATCAGAAAGAAATCACAAGCTATGCCTTCAGAATGTTTTACGACTCCTATGATGCACTCACTTACTTAATCAATACAAACTATTTTTAAAAGAAATTATAGTTCTGTCAACCTGAGCATGAACTTAACAGCAAAGAAAAATTAAAAAAAAAAAAAAAGCCAATATGTAGGCAAACATGCCATGGTGAAAAATTCTGATAAAACATGCTATCATTTTTCATTTAAGGGGAAAGAAGAAAAATAAAATATTGTCATTCTTTCATTTTTGAAAAATCATTTCTATCCTCTATTTCTTGTTAGATATTGGTAAAGGTTACAGTCAAGATACATAATCAATGATGAAATCTCCTAAAAGTAACCAAATAAAAAAGAATTTTTTAAGACAGTCAATGAACTGTGGGCACATATATACCAACACATAAAACAGTAGATAATCCCCAAATTGATTCTCTTTGGCATGCACTTTATGACTGGGAGAGGAAAACAATGTTTTCTTTCCTAATTATGTTTTGCCTAAGTTAATTAGGCTTTTGTCTCCTGAGCACACATCAACTATAAGAGAAGTTGTTCAAAAGTGTGCCAAGGGAAGAGGGTGAGGAATTGGTGGAGTGGGTAAATTTGGAATAAAAATATTTTTATGGATAAACCACCAATGATTCCATAAAAATTCCATGGTGCATTTTTAATAATCAAGAAAAAAAAACACCATCTTTGCCAAAATTAAGGTATTGGATTCAAGCTACCAATGTACAACTCCAAGATATGAACAGTTTGATTTTTACTTCAATATATTAAGTGGCCTTTAGATCACTTTGTCCATACCACTATGCAAGGTAAAGACATAGTGGAATAATTCCAACTCAAATAATCAAGTTATTTTATCACTGGGTCATCTAATATAAAAAATTGAGGAACTGAGTAGAAAGTTGCATATGCTCCAATACTCAGTTGGCCCTATGCCGCAATCAAAATTTTTAAGACACCTCTTAAACTTCCTTACTAACACACATATTTTGTTGTTTTCATTACAATTACACTTTTGCAGTAATTGTGGGAAAAGTTAGGTTTTATTTTTACACGTATAGCTCTTTACATAAGAGAAAGACCATAAGCTAAATTATCAACATCTCCTTAGATTTTAACAAATTATAAAACAGTTTAAAATGTAATCATGTGAAAAATACTTCAGCGGCAACTACTAAAAATGTTTCTGGTACTATACATAAACTCAGATTTTTTTTCCTGAAAATACAACTTCACAAGTGAGGCTTTCCTTTAAAAAGCATGCATTCATACATAGTACGTTATTTTTTCTTAAAAAAATACTTCAAGATGCTCCTGGGATCAGTTTTTATTAAAATGTATCTTCTTTTTGTAGACTTAGTTATAAATTTTGAGAATATTTTACAGTAAATTAGTACCTGAAAAGTGATTCCTGAATTGCTGATCTCATATCTCAAGAAAAAAAAAATAGTTTGTTAAGTAAGTGTGGAAAAAAATCTTCTACCTTTTAGTCAAATTCTTTCCCCCCCAAAAATAAAAATTTATTCTATATTTTTTAAAATAACACAAACCTATTTATCATGCTACAATAAATTTTTTTGAAAAGATGTCATAATGGGGAATAAATTCCATAATGAAAATTACACTTAAATTTTCTCAGCTCAAAGCAGCATAATGGAAAATAATTACAAAGAAAAGTATGTATGTACAACTAGTTCACATGAGCAGAGCAAATCTATGGAATTTTCCTTTGAGAAAACGTCAACGATTATGTTTAATATGGTTAAAACTTTAGCTTGAAGGTTTTCCTTTACGTCATTTAGAGTTAAGAATGTTTTCTAAATTTACCTATATTAAACATAAATGAAAATACTTAATACTATATTTAAGGGGTCATTTTATTTAAACAACAAAGAACATGTCCCAATAACAAGGTCTGTATAAACATTTTTTTAAACATTCCTGACTTATCAAAATAGGTGCAAAGGAGAGCATGAGAAAGACTGATGGGAAGGGTCCCTACCTACCTATCTAACCTGCCCTTTCTTCACCCATGACACACACAGGATAAAGGAAAGAGAGATCCCACAAGTCAGGGAAAAAAAAATCCCAGTAGTCTCTCTTGGCATATGGCAGGACAAAATGACAATAAATAAGATGTTTGACTTGTGTGTCAAATTCAAATATGACTGCTGTCTTTTTTTTTTTTTTTTAAACAAAATTTTGATAGGTAGGAACCATACTGTTCTAGTATTCTCCATACCACCTGGAAGTCTATGAGATACTGTGTAAATGTTAAAATAGCAATACAAAAGTTTTTATTTTCTGAAAGTAGAATTGAGGGGGTCATCAAACTTTTAAATGGTAATCAAACATAGCTTTCTTTAAAATTCTGTAATCAATAAGGATGCTGTATTTTTTTTTATCTTTGATAGGCAATATATTTGGCAGTAGACTTAGTAAAAAAAAAAAGTAAGATTCTTTCAAGTTCTGAAAAACATCACAAATTATTTCACTGTAAAAGTGGAAAGTAACCCCAAGGAAATACTTGTATAACAGTAAAGTCAATTTCAATTGCTGCAAATGTTTCAGTACAAGTTTTAACAACAAAAACGTCAGCTGTTTACTTCAGTATAACTTTCAAGCACCCTGGTTTAATTTCAGAGAACCTGCAAAACAAGAAGCAAGAGATTGAAAATACTTACATAATAGACTTAAAAATATCCCCTTATCAGCTTCATCTCAACGTCAACGTGCCTCTGCTCAACATAATACAATGGAAAGAATCTCAAATAAAGTATTAAGGAATTCAGAGTCCACTCCATGCTCTGCCATACACCAGATATTTCCTCATATGCAAAAGGTGAAGAACTAGGTGACATTTAAGGTCCCTTTCAAGTCCTCAAGTTCTGTGCTTTTAACATCACTCATTTTCACTATTTGCTATCATTTCCTCTGATGACAAATTAAATGCGATTCAGAAACAGGAGTTAGCCCCTCTACCTGAATCCTGCTAAGTAAGTCCAATTTTCTCAACTATCAGACCTGAATTATGCTTCCAAATTCAGGAAGGAAGAAATGATGCGTAAGGATAAGATCATTGCTATTTGCAGTTAGACTGTCTTCAAATAAGAAGTCAGTCCCCTGGAGGAGTCACTCATGAAAGGTCAATGCCAGCAGGAAGACAAAAGGAATAAAGTCCTCAGATCCTGTTGGCCTTGAACTTTGTTCAACAGAAAAGTAAACAGTAACATTAGTCAGTAAGACATTCCTAATTAATGATACCATGTATGGCTGGATGGCTCCTTTTCCAAAATTAATTCTGAAATACTACTTCCCACCCTCAGAGTGAATATTCTTTAGTACAAACACAGAGTTTTATTACAAAGAAGTAACCTTTACAATTATACCACACTGATGAAAGTGTTGACTGATCTGCAAATCTGTCTTCAAATAGATACTTTCATCCTTCTTCACCATTTCAGTCACCAAATAATACGTGACCTTCAAAATGTGGGAAAAGCTAACAGCAAACGTCTATTATGATGTGTAATCTTAATATTTCATCTTAGAAAACATCTTCAGTCAATCTTTCTCCAATAGTATGAACTTTCAAAATACTACCACTCACTTGATTAGTATGAGGCACAATATATGTGTTCTGCTTTTTTTTTTTTTAAATTCTTACTACGGCTGGAAATAGATTAGTAATAAAACATGCAAAGAGATATAAACTTCTATTTTTATTTATGTGCATGATTTGTGGCATGAAATACTGCAATCGGATTAGTATAGTTAATTTCAATGTACCAATGCAAGAACCCATTTTGAACAAACATCAGTGTTTACCTGATTATATATGCAAGTTTCATTATCTATAACAGAAATCTAAGCTCACCTGAAGTTGTGGCTTGTGAGGTATTTAATGACTGCTGGTTTGATTCGAGCAACGCCTCCCTGGCTATGGTTTCCTCTTCCCGTAATTACAGAGAGATATGGTTTACCACCATTCTGTTTATGCTCTGTTACAAAAGGAATTATAACTGTTAAAATTCACTCTCACAAAGGAGGTCGTGACATATAACAGATCCACACTTACCTATCTAAAAACGTTTCTGCAATGTCTGATATATGTAACAACCCAAACCAAACCAAACAAAAAAAAAAATCACAAAAAATGCATGTTTTATCCAAATTCCACATTTGGTGAATCTTCAAAGAATAAAGGACTGAAGAATGGAGAGGAAATTCCATATCCTTCTTTAAATCCTCTCACATCCCCATCCCCTTTGCTCTGAAGCAGAGGAGCATCACTTACTTATTGCTAGTAGTAACAATGTCGACACCTAGTCAAAACCCCAAATGGGGTCACAAAGAGTCGGACACAACTGAATTGACTCCTCAGCTACAACAAATGGATTTATAGCATATTGCAGGAACACGGAGAATGAGAGGTAGGAGACTGAATCTGATCAAGAGAAGCATTCTAGACCACTATGAGGGGGTCAAGTGATCTGCTCATTATTCAGTATGTGTCAGATGCAGGACACGAATCCAAGTCTTTCTAGCTTTAAGAGCAGCCTTTTATCCACTGAATCATGTTTAGTAGAAGCACTACGTGCCAGACACCGTGCTAAGTACCTTACAATGACTATTTCACTAGTCCCTCACAAAAGCCCTGTGGTACAAGTGCTATTATTATTGCTATTTTAAACAAGAAGAAACTGAGGCAAACACAGATTACACAGCTAGTAAGTGTGTGAGGCTGGGTGTGAACTCAGGTCTTCCTGACCCCAAGCCTAGTGCTCTGTCCACTGTGCCGCCTGACTTCCCTTGGGATTGTCCAGCAATGAACTAGCAAGTCTAGCTCCTATCACTATCTCTTCATTTACCAGGAATATACCCAAACTCCCCTTCCCACAACACTGGGATAACTAGCCTGGAACTAAATGACCCCATTCCCCTAGGGTTCACGCTACTCTGGACATCTGGTGTTTTGTCTACTTCCATCTTCTGGTGAAGCAAGCATGCCCTTTCCCCTCTTTTTTTCATGGCAGAAAGAAACACTGAGCTGACTGATTAGCGCCTACAATTTCTAAGATTCAATGAACTGTGCAGTAACTACTAAATGTCTATTATGTGCCAGATACTGAGCAAGATGGAACAGTTCCTGCCTTCAGGGAGCTTACAAGGTACTAAGGGTAGATGATAGAGGGATGGACAGGCCAGACATCTGAAGGGAGAAGTTTGGGAGGGAGGAAAGGGGTTGTAATAAGTTTCCCAAGTTTTAAGTAGCACTTAAGCTGTCTGATTCTTAAAGGAAACTAAAGATTCTAAAGGACAGACGCTAGAGAGAGGTGTTGTAAGCATGGAGATGGAAAAAGAAATCATTTGTTTATTTGAACCAGTTCTCCTAGATCATTACAGTCCTCAGGGAGCTCCATTAAGAGGCAAATGTACGTGAATTTCTCAAGTTTTGAATTACGCATTTTTCACTCACTGTTTTCTCGTAAGTCTTACTTGCCTAAGGAATCCTTAGTGGAAATGAGACCTGTACTGTTCATACTGCGATAGATAGGGAGATCCAGTCTTAAAAAACAAAAAAAAACAGGATCTTAGATTTAGAATTAGATGGGACTTTTGGTCTAACTGTCATTTTAAGGATGAGAAAATCAAGGCCCTGAGAGGTTAATGTGCACAAGGTCACAGGCACTGTGTGTCCAAATTAAACCCAGTCCTTTTAATTCCAAATCTAGGACTCTTATCAATGGCTTTTCAAGACTTTAAAAAAACTGTAGCATTCAACAAACATCTATTAAACTATAAAATGGTTTGCGTAACTTATTAGCCTTTCTGTCTCATTTTCCCCTCCCCAATTCATTCTCTCCAGAGCTCCAAAGAGTTGCCAAAGTGATTTTCCAAAAGCATAGGTCTGATCATGTCATTCTTTTATTTAATAAACTTCTTGGGTAAGTATTTATCTTCCTTGAGTCTCAGTTTCCCTCATTTGTAAAATGAGCAGGTTGGACTGTAGGATTCTATAACCAGCAGTATACTTTTCTAAATGCTCACAAACCACCTCTTAAACAACATTCTAGAATTTAGTCAAAAATTGAAGTCCATTTCACTATTTTACAATCCAGATTTTACTCCACTCATTTAAAAAAAATGGGAGACAGTTCTATGACTCCTTCATTCATGATCTTTCAAAAAAGAAAAACTTTCCTACCTTGTTTTCTACATCACAATTTCTGCTAATATTCCTTCTGCCCCATCAGAAATCTATCACATGTAAGAAATGGGTTAATTTTTTAAAAGAAAATTTGAAAGGGGGAAAAAAATCAGCAAACCCAAAGTACAGTGGAAAAGTCTGAAAACATATCATTGCTCCACACCCAAAGACCTCCCACCCCAAAGGAGTTCTCTTTATCCAAGCTGGGTTTGAAAGTTCTTTGTAATCCGGCCACATTCATTTGATTGCTTTGTTTTGTCCATTTAAACTAATGCAGTCATTTTGCCGTTCTGTTTCCCTAAGCTCATTCTGAACATTAGCGCTTGTGACACACTCGCTTCCAACATCCACCCATTATTAACAAGTTCCCTGTTTAGTCACATGATTATCTATTGACAAGTCCCTTTCTAACCCTTACTGAAATTATTTCTGTTTATATCTTCAGAATCTCATCCTTAAGAGAGTCCCATACTTTTAGGGCTGACTAACTGTAATGGTAAAGGAATCTGATGTTCTTCCCTGCCCCTTGTGACCTGCTTTCAGCACTGGCCCAGCCCACAGCCTGAGTCATATTGTGCAGATGTTGGTGGGAGCTTGCCTAGACCAGGAAAGGTGCAACAGGAAGAAAGAGTGAGGTGGAGCTGAGAGAGAGGCAGCCAGCAGAGCCAAGTAGCTAGCATGAGTGAGAGAGGGCTCTTGTTTGTGGGAGGCCTAATGGAGGGAAGGCTTGGGGATGGTTGTGCTCCCTGCATTGAGAATGTGTATAGATTTCTTTGTTACCATGACAGATTTGGCTGTCTGATGTTTGAATAAATGTCTTGGTTTCATCTTTGAGGAAGAGGGTTTGTATTTTGTGATTTTGCATGCATATCCAGAGCCTGTGCTATGGTTATCCCATTGGGTTACATTAGCCCTCAGCAAGTTTTGGATTCCAGCCTATCTTATTTCTTAATGCTTTTGTCTCCCTCCTCCTCTCTAGCATGAATTTTAATTGTAATAAAATTTGAGTTTTGCTTCTGTTCTGATTGCAGTTTTGTACCTTCAACCAAATTTATCATCAAAGTCATAGATTAGTCACAGATTAAAACATGGAATGGAAGAAAAAAAGACTCCTTTGGCATTCAAATAATGCTCTCCTTCCAGAATTTTCACAAGATATTGTTCAAATTCTTTGGGCTCGATTTACAATTTACCTAAGTGATGTTACTATATTCTACAAAAAGTTACTATGAATTACAAGAGTAAGAACCCATTTTCGAACTGATATGAACTGGCAGTTTTCAAAGGAAGAAATCCAGGATATCAATAAATTGTATTAAAAATGTTCTAAATCACTTACAATTTGAGAGGCATAAAATAAAACTTAAAGACTCCACCCTCACACCTCGCATACTGGCAAAGGTGACAAAAGAAAATGACAAATACTGGAAGAATTTTGGGGAAACAAGCAAACTTGTGTAATGCTGGTGAAGCCAGGAATTGGCCTAATCATCCTGAAAACTAATTTCTGACTATATTCTTTGAACCAACCATACCACTAGTAGGGCTATCCTCCAAAATAAAACAAAAAAGAAAAGAATCTATAGGCACAAATATATTTAGAATTTGTTAAGTCTTTTCATGACAGACAAAAATTGGAAATAAAAGGTGAACTAAAGGAACACTACTATTGGGAATGGCTAAAGAAATTGTGGATTATGAATGCAATGGAATATAACTAAGCCATAGAAATCATGAAATGAACAATTTGGGAGATAACTGGGAAGATCTCTACAAACTGATGTAGATCTCTACAAACTGATGTAGATGTAGAACAATTTATTCCGATAACTTCACAGAGGAAAAAACTTTAAAAGGCTTTAGAACTCTGATGAATACAATTATAAAACAAAAAAGTCTAATTATAAGTCTAAAAGAGGAAGTTTTAAAAGTCACCTCCTGATAACATGATAATGAACTTAAAATGCAAAGAGAGAGATATGTTTTTGAACATGGCTAGTATGCGAATTGGTTTTGCCAAATTATACAAGTATGGGCTTAAATTTTTTTTATTTACTCAACTAAGAGGAAAGAGGTAAGAAAAGAGGATAGATCAATTAAGAAACAATTATTAACTGAAAAATTATAGTCAAAAACTTAAAATTTTTAAAAAGAAAATAAGTGTTACAAAGTTACAAAATATAAAACTGGTCCCAAGGAAGAGATATGAGAATATTTTAAGAATTCTCAGGAAATGTTTAGCCTAACCAGGTTGCTTCATTTACTTGAGTTGAAGACAGAAAGGCAGGGAAGATGAAATATCCAGCTTATTCTAGAGCTATGCCTTGATGACTTTCGAGTTTTACCAAAATGCTTTCTGTGACAATTTCATGATTTTCAGTAATTGTGTCTATGTTCTTTTCATTCCCAATACACCAAAAGATCTGAGATTTATGAAAGTTCTTTTCAAGTTATAGAGTTATCAGATTTATAAGTGGCCTGACATTAAGAAATACTGAACTAGAATAGATGCAAGAAATGAGAAATAGATGCAAGAAACATGCAGAATAGTATAGTAAATATCTCCATGAAGGCCAAAGAGGAATATTTTTCAAAAGGGAGTCACTAAATAGGGAAAGTAATATAAACTTTATTTATATACCATTTAGTGATCATCAGCATATAAATACAGACGACCCTCTAATTTTCCATGAATATGCAAAAATAAACAAAATCAATGTTTTTGTAAAGTGATTACTAAACATTTACCTTCAGTTTTTTGTTGCAATACAGTTATTAAATGATTTATGGCTTCATCTACGTGGAGTCCATGCAGGTCCAAAACATTCTGTGGCAAGAGGGATGCATTGACTTTTTCAAATATCTCCACAGCAGCAAGATGGTTGGCTTCTCTCATCTTCTCCTCATGGAGACTACCCTTTAATTATATAAACGTTACCAATTGAAACGAATGACTTTTTTCTGCCTAGCAATACATAACAAAAAAGACGAACAGGACCCACGAGAAAAGGCTGGCCAAAGAGGAGCAAGACAAAGGAAGCTAAAGTTAAAAATACTACAAAGGGTCCCACGTACAGAGACTTTCAAAAAAAACCTACTGAAAAACTTTTATTTTAATGAGCTAATAAAATCCACTTAAATGATTAAGGATTTCTTTCCCCTGCTGTATGTCTGCTGAATTAAGAAAGCAATAAACAGAATGAGACTAAATAAATACAATCCAAACCCATACCTCTGTCCCCATGAAACAAATACTTTTGACCAGGGAATAACACACATCAGATACATTATACTTTCTGAAAGTGTAACTACGTAGGCCATCAGTGAGATCCCAAGAAACTGGAATACGGCTGCCATTCTTTTTAACGTTTCTCATACTTGTTTGCTGCCTACACATCTCTTTATCACAATCAGAGAACTGATGGCTAAAACAAACAGGGGGCTGTGGCTGCAACAAGAAACGCTTTTCTAAAAGAGATGTTAATGTTCATGGATTGAAGATTAGTTAATATCTGTCTCAATTTTAGTATTTAATATTCCTTGATATTACGCTGCTTGATAAACAGGAAAACAAAAATTATTTAGGGAATTTTGACAAGAACTGTAATGAAAACTGGATAGTAGCTTTCTAGAAGTCATGTTTAGAGCATCTTACACCACAATAAGCTCAAAATGGATGTACATGTAATATAAATGGTAAAAGTTCTACCATTGTAAAGAACCAAAAAAAGCAACATTCTATGGTCAGGTAGAGAACTCAACCTAGAAATGGTTAGAGGTGATCGCCAAACTCAAAAATAATCTTCCTGACCCCAAGTCCAAGAAGCTCTCTATGCACTAGGCCATGCCTCTGATGGATTTAAAATCCAAGACATGCAGGGAACTTAACAACAAATACATAAAACCAAAAGCCGTGCCCTATGTTTAAGAGTTCAAAGGATGTGAACAAACAATAATTAAACTCTTAACGACCGTGTGAAAGACTTCTCCAAATCACAAATGAAGAGAAATTCAATCAAAACAATTCTGAGGCTTTAATTTACACTCGATAAACATGGGAAAAGTCAATGGTGGAAGACCTACAGAACCATTTTGGAAATCAACTTTGAATTAAGCTAAGAAAGTGACCAAAATGTCTTATCTGTTGCCATATTTGACGTGCCATCTTAGCGACACGTGTATTAGTGATAGAGGTCCCATAAACAAAATAATTAATGGTAGAACTCTCTGTATTAGAGAAAGAACTGAAAACAAAATTTATGCCCAAAATTGTAAAACATGTATTTAATGAAATATGGTAAGAGGGAAAAAGTGGAGCTTACTCTAATCACATTTAGCTTAAGGAGGGTATAACATGCACACTCAATTCGGTATGAAAATCTATCTTACACTACAGGAAAGTAGGGGAGAAGGGGACAAGTGGGGTGAGGGGGATGACAGAAGGGAGGGCAAATGGGAGGAGGGAGTAATTAGAAGTAAACACTCTAGGGGAGGGACAAGGTCTAAAAAGAGAATAAAATAAATGGGGGCAGGAGAGGATGGAGGGAAATATAGTTACTCTTACACAACATGACTATTATGGAAGTCTTTAGCAAAACTACACATATATACAGCCTATTTTGAATTGCTGGCCTTCTCAGTTGGGAAGGGTGAGGAGGGAGGAAGGGAGAGAAGTTGAAAATCAAAGTTTAAGGAATGAATGTTGAGAATTGTTTTTACATACAACTGGGAAATAAGAAATACAATTAGTGGGGTACAGAAATCTATCTTGCCCTACAAGAAAAGAGAGAAGATGGGGATAAGAGAAGGGAGGGCAGATTGGGGAAAGGGGTAATCAGAATGCAAGGCCTTCTGGGGTAGGGGGAGGAGAGAGATGAGGAGAAAATTTGGAACTCAAAATCTTGTGGAAATGAATGTTGGAAACTAAAAATAATTTTTTTTAAAAAGAAAGGAAAATGAGGTAAGGAGTTTGTGGGCACTTTTTAATAAACATACATTATTAAGAATTCAATACAACACTACATACATGACAACATCCAACCTCAAATAAATATTTATTAATGTTAATTCCGTTTAAAGAGTAAATATTAACAGATCCAGGTCTAAAATATAAAGGTATTCAAACAAAAAAAAAATCTACACACTAATCATTTTAAAGGAGATGAAATATTCAGGTGTTGATAAGAGGAGTTATTTTATTTATGGGCAGGTAGGAGGTATAGTGGATATAATACTGGGCCTGGAGTCATGAAGACCTCAGTTCAAATCTGGCCTCAGATCCCTACTAGCAGTGCAATCCTGGGCAAGTCACTTAACCCTGTTCTGCCTCAGTTTCTTCATCTGTGAAATGGGTTAGAGAAGGAAATGGAAAGCCACCCCAGTATCTTTCCCAAGGAAATGCCAAATGGAGTCCTGAAAGGTTGGACATGACTAAAATGATTAAACAACAAACTACTGAGCGGGTAGGTGGCACAGTACATAGACAGCGGGGCCTGGAGTCAGGGGTCCTAAGTTCAAATCCGGCCCAAATACTTACTACCCATGTGACCCAAGACAAGTCACTTCACCCTGTCTGCCTCAGTTTCCTCATCTGTAAAATGATCTGGAGAAGGAAATGGCAAGCCACTCCAGTTATCTCTGCCAAGAAAATCCTATATGAGGTCATGAAAAGTCAGACATGACAAACAACCAAACAACATTTATAGTCTTCTATGTAAATAACTTAGAATTATGTAGTCCAATCTAAACACAAATGAAACACCTACTACAATATACTATAACATAACTCACAAGAGTCATCTACCTCTCCATGTAGTCTTACTCCTTTCCTGGACAGCTCAAACTGTTAAGAAGTTCTTCATGATATGAAACCTCAATTGCCCTCATTTCAGCCTCTCACTATTGCTCCTGGTTTCAGCCTTTGGGACCATACCGAACAAGTCTAATCACTCCACCACAGGCTGGCTCTTCAAACACAGAGCTGTCATGTCCCTTCTGAGTCTCCTCTTCTCCAGGCTAAGCATGTTCAGTTCCTTCAGCACCCTAACTGCCCTCCTCAGGACACTTGTCCAGCTTATCAATGTCCTTATTAAACAATGGTACTCAAATGACAGGAGAGGACTAACAGGAGAAGAGTACAACGGGACTTCCATTATCGTATTAGCATTGCTAGATGTCACATCACACTAATAGAGTGCTGGACTTCACAGTCAGGCAGACCTGAATTCAATTCCAGCCTCAGACACTCACTATGTGACCCTGGGTAAGTCACTTGTCCTGTCTATCTCAGGTTCCTCATCTGTAAAACAGGGATAATAAAAACACCAACTTCCTAAGACTGTGAGGATCAAATGAGATGGTTGCAAAGCATTTAGTGTACCTTAAAGCCCTATACAAACATGAGCCTTCATCATTATATGGAGCTTATTATCTATGAAAACTGAGGTTTGCTTTTTTTTAGAACTCCAGTCAAATCAAGTTACCCCATGATATATTTATGAAAACGACTAGACTGTATTTATCCCTAGTGAACTTCCTATTAACAGACAGCCTAATTCTCATCTGTCAAGATGTTTTTATTCCTGACTCTCCATCATTTCTTAGTTACTCCTTCCAGCACACCTTCCTTGCACATTTGATAAGCCTACCATTCATTCCTCTGTCAAGTCATTGATACAAATGTTAAAACAGTACAAGGTGAAACACAGGTCCCTGGAATACTCTACTGGAGACCTCCCATCACACTGATACTGGACCATTAACAACCACTTTTTGAGTCTGGCCATCTAGTTCTAAATCCACATAACTGTATTATCATCTAATTCAAATCTCTGCATCTTGTCCACAAAAGGAGCTGGAGAAATTTATCTAAAACTTAGGTAAACCACATTCACACAATTCTCTCATTTATTAGTGCAGTAATCCTATCAAAAAAATAATAATTTGAGTCTGAGATGACATGTCCTTGACTAAGCCATGCTGGTTCTTTAGTAATCACTTCCTTTTCTAGATATTCACAACCTTCTCTTTAATGATCCGTTCTGGAACTTGCCCAGAACTGAAGGCTCACGGGTTTATAAGGTTCCTGACTCTTGTTTTTTCCCTTTTAAAAAAAACTGGGACAAATAAATGCCCTTTTCTAACCTTTCCTCTCCCCTGACCTCAAAAATACTTTTGGCCATGTTTCCTTCCTCTCATTCCTGGATTTCTTTACTTCCTTAATACACAATACTACCTCATCATCTTTTACCTATCCTGTTTCTTCTAAATGGATTTTAACCCATGAAATCTCAGGGATATGTCTTCCACTTCTGATTTCTTTTTTGTCCACTGAAGTTTCATTTTTATTTGCTTAAGGAAATACTCCCCTAACAATAGAATTCAGGTTTTTTAGCTCCTTCACACTTTTCTTCTTCATAAAGGAGATCACCCTACATGAGGAACACAAATAACTATCACTCAGATTAGGGAGAAATACAAAAGTCTCACCCATCAACTCAAGTCACTGCAAAATTTCTCCGAATCTCCATAATGGTTGAATTTTTGAGCTTTCTTAAAAAGAAAAAGGTTTAAAAGGTTTTTTTAAAATCAGAATTACCACCTCTAAATAAGGTATCATCTCTATTTAACTTCTTTCCCTTAGAATCAACAACTCTACAGCTATACCCACATCCTCTTAAGCCTAGCACAATAAATCTCACCCACAAATCCACTCTATCACTTACCTTCTGGTTCACTTACCTTTGCTCCCGTATCTTGTGAATCACCTTCCCATTATCCTTCTCTTCAGGTTCTACTCCCTTTTTATATGGTCCCCAATTGTCCTTAATTATGGCAACTGTTGCCTTCAAACTTTCCTCAGTTTCTCCCAAATATTTCTTTCTCACAAATTTGATCTCTGACCTACCTTATTAGTATGAACCTCTCCAAGTCACCTATAAAATTTGCTTCTTGCCTGTTTTTCGTTCAAGTTCTCCTCTCTTTTCCTTCTTCTTGTCTCACCATCTCATCTCAATGACATTAGAAGTAGAACTCTAACATTAATATTAGTGATATAAAAAAATTTTGCTTCAAGGATATTTTAGAAAAGAAGTTAAAAAAAAACTAATAAAGAATTATCCACTTTACCTGCTGTGCATAAAATGTGGCAACATTTTTTTTCCCCATTCGATAAGCTTCTTTTGCCTTGCTATAGCATTCTAATCTCTTTTGCTGGTGAAGGACAGCCTCTGCCCTGTAGTCATCATACTTAGGGTACTCAAAATCCTGGAAAGATGGATCACTTGGTATATCTTCTGTCTCTTTGGATTTCTTTGTCTTAAAAAAAAAAAAAATCAATGAGTCAACAAGGAAAATAGAAAACACAGTTTAAGTCCACACAGCCTCAAATTAAAAATTACATGTGTCTCTTGGCTCTTCATATTCCTCTTCAAAAAATGGCATTTAACTTTTGAGTCAGATTGTTTTCAGTATCTGAGCAACATCTACATAGTAAACCGGAAAATGAGGGTCACTAACATACCTTTAGTCTTAGTTTTGGGGAATGTATCTGATCATGTTAAAGGGTATCACAAAGTCCTCAAAAAAAAATTATCAGCTCCACAGGTAAGATCCCTAAGCAAATAAAGGTTTGATTATGCTCATTATAAAGGCAAGAAAATACCTTTTAGAAAGATTTTTTAAAATAAGGATTAGAACCATTGATAAAAAGTAAGTCTGCATCTATACTAAACTATTCATAGCAGCACTCTTAGTGATAAACAAAGAACTAGGATTAAAGTAGAACTGGAATCAAAGTAGATGCAAACTGGGGGCGAAGCCAAGATGGTGGAGTAGACAAAAGACTGATATGCCCTAGCTCTCCCCGCTATAGCCCATAAAATACCTGTAAAAAATGACTCCAAACAAATTCTAGAGCAGCAGAAACCACAAAATAAGAGTGAAAGAGATTTCCAGCCCAAGACAGCCTGGAAGGCCAATAGGAAAGGTCTATCGCAACAGGAGCAGAGCACAGCCTAGGGTGGGCCCTGTAGCACAGCACAGACAGGACTGGAGCTGGCTTCAAGTCACAGAATCAAGGGTAGCACATGTGGGTCCCAGATTTCTCAACCCACAAATGCCAAAGACAGTTTCAAAGGTCAGTGAGAGAGCTCTTTCACTTGGGTCAGGGGGAGGGAGGTCTGGTCCCAGCCCCAGCCCCAGGGCAGTAGCAGCCACCATGGCAGCAGCATCCTCTCCCTAAAATCCCTGGGGGAATCAAGCAGCCAATCGAGGTCTCAGTCCTGATTTGTCATCCTGAGGTGAAGAGGAGCACTGGTGCGGTGGAGCTGCAGGAGGCTCTGGAGAGAGAATCCTACTCACAGTTTCAGAGCAGGAAAGAGTATTTGTGGTTGCTCCCAGATCACAGTGTAGCCCAGGAGAGGAGTAAACTCCCTCCCTTGATGGTGCCACCTTGGAGGAACTGAGAACTCACAGATCCCTAGAGTACACCCTCCCCTTGACAAAGGACTCAAAAATTAAGTAACTGACTGGGAGAATGCCCAAAAAGAGGGGAAAAAAATGAGACTATAGAAAGTTACTTTCTTCGTGACAAGGTACTTTCTTCCATCCTTTCAGATGAGGAAGAACAAAGCATACCGTAAGAGGAAGACATGAAAGTCAAACTTCTACATTCAAAACCTCCAAAAAAAATATGCAGTGGTCTCAGGCCATGGAAGAGCTCAAAAGAGATTTTGAAAATCAAGTAAGAGAGGTGGAGGAAAAATTGGGAAGAGAAATGAGAGTGATACAAGAAAACCATGAAAAGCAAGTCAACAGCTTGCTAAAGAAGGTTCAAAAAATGCTGAAAACAACACCTTTAAAAACAGACTAACCCAAATGGCAAAAGAGGTCCAAAAAACGAATGGGAAGAAAGCTTTACAAAGGAGAATTAGCCAAATGAAAAAGGAAGTTCAAAAGCTCACTGAGAAAATAATGGTTCTTTAAAAATTAGAATGGAAGAGATGGAAGCTGATGACTTTATTAGAAACCAAGAAATTACAATAAAATAAAAAACAAAAATTTATTTAACTTTTTACATTCATTTTCACAAAATTTTGGGTTCCAAATTTTCTCCCCTTTTATCCCCTCCCCCCACCCCAATACACCAAGCAATCTAATTTTCCCTATCACCAATCTGCCCTCTCTTCTATCATCCCTCCCTTCTCTTGTCCCCATCTTCTCTTTTGTCCTGCAGGGCCAGATGACTTTCTATTCCCCATTAACTGTATTTCTTATTTCCTAGGAGCAAGAACAATACTCAACAGTTGTTCCTAAAACTTTGAGTTCCAAATTCTCCCCATCCCTCCCTCCCCACCCATTCCCTTTGGGAAGGCAGGCAATTCAATATAGGCCCTATCTGTGTAGTTTTGCAAATGACTTCCATCATAGTCGTGTTGTGTAAGACTAACTGTATTTTCCTCCATCCTATCCTGCCCCCCATTGTTTCTATTCTGTCTTTTGATCCTGTCCCTCCACCAGTGTTGACTTCAAATTGCTCCCTTCTCCCACTGCCCTCCCTTCCATCATCCCCCCCCTTGCTTATCTCCTTCTCCCCCACTTTCCTGTATTGTAAGATAGGTTTTCATACCAAAATGAGTGTGCATTTTATTCCTTCCTTTAGTCGAATATGAGGGTAAACTTCATGTTTTTTTCTCAGCTCTCCTCTTTTTCCCTCCACTAAAAAGGCTCCTGCTTGCCTCTTGAATGAGAGGTAATTTACACCATTCCATTTCACCCCCTTTCCTCCCACTACATGTCTCTCTCACTATTTACCTTAATTTCATTTAAGATATGGTCCCATCCTATTCAATTCACTCTGTGCTCTCTGTCTCTGTATGTGCGTGCATGTGTGTATGTGTGTGTGCGTGCATGTGTGTATGTGTGTGTGCGTGCATGCATGTACATGTGTGTGTGTGTATATGTGTGTGTGGTCCCACCAACTACCCAGATACTGAAAAGTTTTAAGAGTTACAAATATTGTCTTTCCATGTAGGAATGTAAACAGTTCAACTTTGGTAAGTCCCTTATGACTTCTCTTTGCTGTTTACTTTTTCATGCTTCTTCTCATTCTGGTGTTTGAAAGTCAAATTTTCTTTTCAGCTCTAGTCTTTTCATCAAGAATGCTTGAAAGCCCTCTGTTTCATTGAAAGACCATATTTTCCCCTGAAGTATTATACTCAGTTTTGCTGGGTAGGTGATTCTTTAGTCCTAGTTCCTTTGACTTCTGGAATATCCTATTCCATGCCCTTCAGTCCCTTAATGTAGAAGCTGCTAGATCTTGAGTTATCCTGATTGTATTTCCACAGTACTGGAATTGTTTCTAGCTGCTTGCAATATTCTCTCCCTGACCTGGGAATTCTGGAATTTGGCCACAGTTTTCCTAGGAGTTTCTCTTTTTGGATCTCTTTCAGGCCGTGATCGATGGATTCCTTCAATACTTATTTTGCCCTCTGGTTGTAGAATCTCAGGGCAGTTTTCCTTGATAATTTCATGGAAGATGATGTCTAGGCTCTTTTTTCGATAAAGGCTTTCAGGTAGTCCCATAATTTTTAAATTGTCTCTCCTGGATCTATTTTCCAGCTCTTTTTCCCATGAGATATTTCACATTCTCTTCCATTTTTTCATTCTTTTGGTTTTGTTTGGTGATTCTTGGTTTCTCATAAAGTTATTGGACTCCATCTGTTCCATTCTAATTTTAAGAGAACTATTTTCTTCAGTGAGCTTTTGAACCTTTTTCCATTTGGCTAATTCTGCTTTTGAAAGCATTCTTCTCCTCATTGGCTTTTTGAACCTCTTTTGCCCATTGAGCTAGCCTATTTTTCAAGGTGTTATTTTCTTCAGCATTTTTTTGGGTCTCCTTTACCAAGGTATTAACCCATTTTTCATGCTTTTCTTGCATCTCTCTCATTTCTTTTCCCAATCTTTCCTCCACCTCTCTAACTTGATTTTCAAAATCTTTTTTGAGTTCTTCCATGGCCTGAGCCCACCGGACATCCACCTGGGATGTCTGGGATACAGAGGCCCCACCCTCCACGTCTTTCCCTAATGGTAAGAAGAGTTCCTCGTCATCAAAATTGAAAGGTGGGAACATCTGTACCCCCTCAAAGTAGCTTTCTATAGTCTTATTTTCCTTCCCTTTTCTGGGCATTTTCCCAGTCAGTTACTTGACTTCTGAGATTCCTCTCCACCCCTGCCTAGATCTGCCCAGCTAGTGCTTGGGGTCTGAGATTCAAATGGGCTTTCCGCGGCAGGTGCAGCTGCTATTCAATGTGAGCTTAAGTTCTGGTGCTCAGGTAGGGGCAGGGCCGCCTCCCAGGCTCAGTTCCCTCAGGGGCTTTATGCAGAGACCTTCAGTAATGGGGTGGGTGGGGGCAGGTCTGTCTCCCAGGCTGTTACCTCAGGGGGTTTATGCAGAGACCTTTGGTAATGGCCCTGAACCTCTGCCTGCTGCTCCGGGAGTCCCGGGCCGCCGCCGCTGCCTCTGCCACTGCCTCCCGAGGGGGCCCGAGTCACGGAGACACCCCGCTCCCCTCTCGGCCAGCCCAGACATCTCTCTCACTGACCTGTGGCGTCTGTGGGCAGAGGGACCTTCCCGGCCGCCGGAGATTCTGTCCCTGAAGCCTGCTGGGATCTCATCCTCTGGGGCCGCAAGGCCAGGGCAGCTCAGGGGTGGACTCCGCTGTCCGGAGCGCGACAGACCCCTGGGGACCACTCTCCAAGGCTCTCTGGAACAGAAATCTTTTCCACTGTGTTTCTGCATACCTTGCAGTGCTCCAGAATTTGTGGGGATTTCTTTTTGCAGGAAATATATGGGCTGTGGGTTCGGAGCTAGCATAGGTGAGTCTTTCTACTCCGCCATCTTGGCTCCACCCCCAGAAACCAAGAAATGATAAAACAAAACCAAAAGAATGAAAAATAGCAATGTTAAATATGTCATTGGAAAAACAACTGACCTGGAAAACAGATCCAAGAGAGATAATTTAAAAATTATCGGTCTACCTGAAAACCAGGATCCAAAAAGGAGCCTAAACATCCTCTTCCAAGAAATTATCAAGAAAAACTTCCCTGATATTCTAGAATCAGAGGGTAAAATAAAAATGGGAAGAATTCACTGATCACCTTCTGAAAGAGATCCCAAAAGGAAAACTCCTAGGAATATTGTAGCCAAATTACAGAGTTCCCAAGTGAAGGAGAAACTATTACAAGCAGCCAGAAAGAAACAATTCAAGTATTGTGGAAATACAATCAAGATAACACAGGATTTAGCAGCTTCTACACTAAGGGATCAAAGGGCTTGGAATTCCAGAAGTCAAAGGAGATAAGATTAAAACCAAGAATCATCTACCAGAAAAACTGAGTATAATACTTCAGGGGAAAAAATTGAATTTCAATGCAATAGAGGACATCCAAACATTCTCATTTAATTGAAAAGACCAGAGCTGAACAGAAAATGGGACTTTCATATACAAGAATCAAGAGAAGCATGAAAAGGTAAACAGGAAAGAGAAACCTCAAGAAACTTATTAAAGTGAAATGCTTACATACCTACATAGAAAGAGGCTATTTGTAAGTCATGAGACCATTTACACTATTAGAGTAGTTAGAGGGAACATAAATATACATACATACATACATACGTGTGTATGTACACACATATACACACCCACCCACATATATAGCTTTGTATGAGCGTGTATATATGTGCATATGTGTGTAGGTATGTATATGTACGTGTGCACACATATACATACATGTATACAAACATACACACATACATAGAGGGCACATGGTGAGCTGAATATGAAGGGAGAATACCTAAAAGAAACAAAATAACATTTGCTGTTGAATGGAATGTACTAGGAGTGAGAGAAAGGGAGATGTAGAATGTAACAAATCATCTCACATACAAAAGGAAAGAGCTTCTACAATAGAGGGGAAGAGGGAGGAAATGAAAGGAAATAATTGAGCCTTACTCTCATGGGATTTAGCTTAAGGAGGGAATAATACACACTCAACTGCATATAGAAATCTATTTTACCCTGCAGGAAGGCAAGGGGGAAGGGGATAGGAGAGGGAAGATAACAGAAGGTACAGCAAACTGGGGAAAGGTACAATCAGAAGCAAACACTATTGTGGGAGGACAGGTCAAGGAAGAGAATGGAATAAATGGAGGGCAGGAGAGGACAGAGGGAAATGTGGTTAGTCTTTTACAACACAAATATTAGGGAAGTGTTTTGCATTGTTTCACACATATGACCTATACTGAATTGCTTGTTTTCTCAATGAAGGTGGGAGGAAGGGGGGGAAATATGTAACTCAAAGCTTTTAAGAAGGAATGTTAAAAATTGTTTTAGCATGCAACTGGAAATTAAGCTATACAGTATAGGCAATGGAGTATAGAAATATATTTTGTCCTACAGAAAAACAGACAGGAAGGAGGGTGGAGGAAGGGTAACAGAAGGGAGGACAGACTAGAGGAAGGGTTGAAGGGGGTGCATGCTGTCCTGGGGTAAAGGGTAGGGAGAGATGGGGAGAAAATTTTGAATTCAAATTCTTGTGGAAGTGAATGTTAAGAACTGAAAAATAAATAAATTATATATTAAAAAAAAGAAAAAAGTAATTGCAAATTGATTGGGAAATGGCTAAACTAATTATGGTATGAGTGTAACAGACTATTACTGCAAGCTATAAGACAAATACTAATACAGAAGCATGGATTTACATAAATTAATACAAAATAAAGTAAGTAAAACCAAAAGACAGTAGACACAATGACTATAATAATGTAAACAGAAAGAACCATCACAAAGCACCAAAAGTGAATGGTGCAAAATTAAACAGAACAAGTATGGCCTCAAAGAACAGACACTTTTCCTCACTCAGCTGCAGATACAGGAAATTCCATACATTGTATGCATTTTCAGATTTTTTTCTGATTTATTGATTTGATTTTACTAATTTTCTTTTCCTCCAAAAAATGATCTATTATATGGGATGGCTCTCTGGGAAGAAAAGGGAGGGGGTAGAATTTTGGCAATGTTAAAACAAACAGTAGTAGAAATATTTTTAAAATTACATGTGGCCATGCTAATTCTCACCTACTGAACTGTATGGATCTTTTTTTTCCCCTAAGGTGTTGATGATGAAATCAGTAGTTCTGTCACTCAACTAAGCTGACTGCATGTCTGGTAGGTATGTGCTAAACACAAACGTGCTAAATACAACATTTTGTCCTGGTTGCCCCCCTACTCCCCAAGTCTGAAGTGTATTCCATGACTTCCATTTGTCAATTATCAATTACTGTCAATTCATTTCAAATTCAAAATCATCATTTGTCTTCTGTTATCTATGCCCGTGGTGTTCAAAAAACGTTTCCCACCTCTGAAAAAATTCACAATGAAATCAGGCCAGACTGCTACAAGGGTCAAGGCACTGTTTTGAATTCTGATTTGCATCTGCAATAGATTCCCCAGATGACATTACAGATGCAAGTAAGAAAGCATCTAATGACTTTGCCATCACCTCCAGGGCAGACCATACTATACCTTCTTCTCTTTAGACTTCTGCGTATTATAAGAAGATACAGTTTCATTTTGATGAATAAAGTCTTGGGCAACAACAGTTTTTACAGGATCTGCTTCAAGGACACAATTCAGAAATTGCACTGTCTGTTCTAAACAGTAGCTGTGGAGTTAAAATGTAAATACTGTCAATGAAAGGAAAATACCATTTATAATAAGCATTAGAATAAATTATCTTTCTGCAAACACAATCTGCAGAACCAAAACAGCATAAACAAAGTACACTCATAAATAAACACATGTATATAAATAAACACAAAGCCAAAGGTAAAAAAGCTTCAGAAGGTAACACAAAGCAATCCTATTTTTTGTTTCTTTTTCTATTCTTTGTTAAAGTAACCTTTGTTAAAAGTATTACCCCAACCCATTTTCCTACTGGCAGTTCAGTTGTAGGGGTAAACTGTGAATGGCTATTCTGCTAACCCTGTAGCTAAAGATTCTCTCCTAGTGTGTGCTTCCCCTAAAGAACCAGCCACGAGACCTAGTTGTTTAGCAAAAGTGTTTTTCTCAAATGGCACAGCAAAAATAGTTTTTACAAAGAATTTTCCACAAAATATGCTCATATTCATATCCTCTCCAACAAATACAGAGTGGGGATTAACACAAACTTAAAATTACAATGGTATCTGCCAGGAACACATGCAGCCACAGTAACTCTCAATTCTAGAACTGAAGGATTTAAATGTTCTTTCTCCCAAGGTTTCTAATGAAGCTGGTTGCAAAGTGTGGTTTTGGTGATAGATGAGGAGTCCTGTTGCTCAACTAAGTTGACTTCTTGCATCTCTGGCAGATGTTTGCCAAATATTTTGTACTGGTCATCCCCCATGCCTAAAATACCCTCCACCATTTCCACTTGTATAAATTTTTCTCTTTCTTCATGACTTTTTCTCTGAGAAGTGTTTCTTAATCACCTAGCTGAAAGTATTCTCTCTTTTCTCCAATTTTCCTATCCTAGTGCATTCTGTAATCACACACAACACTATATTTGCTTTCCCCACAGCAGGACATAAGCAGAGACCAAGTCATAATTCACTTTGTAACTCTTTTGCATCTTTGAACATAATAGGTATTTAACATGAGTGCTCAACTGAATTTACTGGTGCAAATAATCAAACACTGAATGCAGCTATATTTTTATTACCTATATATATGTAACCTTTAACAAGCTGAGATCAGGTATTTTAAAAAAAATTCCTTGGGTTATTACATGTCTAATGTTTTTTCATTAACATCTAACTTTTTCTAATGGTTTATATTATAAAGCAAGGCTTTATAGAATTTCTTCAAATCAGTAAAAACTGGCTATACTACTACCTACATTAAAATGTATTTAAATTTTCATTCTGATTTTGAGATTATATTAACAGATAAAAATTTTAAAGCATCTATATTTTATGTATGGTTACATCATGAGTTACAGAAAACTATTTTAGCTCTCACTTGTTGTCCTTAAAAATGTCCATCAGAAAGTTTTGGTTAATGGTTGGGAACATCTTCAACAGTTGCTTCTCCTTCAGTTTTGCAGCACAATTTTTTTCAAACACAAGTGGTACCTGTTTCTAAACCAGAAATACAAAATTAGCCATACTGCTAATTGCACTGATGTAAAAACACAGTTATTTTGAAATAAACTGTTACGCAGTAATAATTTCTTGCTGCTGATTGAAGATTATAATTACTAAAAGGAGAAAATAACTAATGCTTGCACAATCTTTATCATTTCTCCTGAATGGGTGGAATATACAAATAAGCACCTTCAAGTTTAATAACTGTGTTGGATTTTTTTTTTCTTTTCTCAGTGGAGGGAGCGGTATCCAGACCTGTGAGATCAACACTGTAGGGAATTCCATTCCTGCTACCTCTTGTTTTTCAGATACTATACCTTGTATCTATTTTTACAAAATTAAATTTTATTTCCAAAGCAATGCTATGAAAATTATACTACTTCAACAAAGGATAATTATTATTAAAGGTCATATGGACTATTGACTTGAAGGTAGAAGGAACTTCTAAGCCTTAAGCAGGCTATCTAAACTCCCTTATTTTACAGAATAACTTTCTTAATCTTGTTCATCAAAAGAACACAAGAACTTTTCCTCATTTCACTATGTGTATTAAGAAATTAAACAATATTCACAAAAAAGTGTCTTGTGTCTGTACTAATCCACTATTCAAAGTGCAGGAAGAGCCAAAGAGCTGTTGACACAGCCTTCATGTGAATTCATTTTGCTTACCTGTTACAAAGGGTTTTTTTTCTTTTCTTTCTCTCAATTTTTAATTGAGGGTATGGTGTAGAAAACGAAGAGGGTTTAGCAGTAGTGAAACCAAAAAAGGAGGGCTAAGCTTAACAATTTTTAAAATGCACAGAAGGGAATAATTTGTAAGCACAGATAAGTAGAACAAGTTTAAAAGTAGGATGTAGGAATTAGACAAACACACATACAATAAATACATGTATGTGTGTGCATTTTTTTTAATAAACAACTAGTATGAAGTGCTGATTCATGGTATGGAAAGGATTTTTTGGCTTTTTAATTTTCAGGGAAAAAAAGATACTCAATCTCCTCTCCAGTCCTGGCAAATGAGCTATATAGAAAAACTACATTCAAAAAAACATCAACTTTCCACCAGTCAGTGCTCTGCAACACAGTAGTTGTCTAACTCGATTTCTCAAGAATAGAAGGAAAAATTATTCCCTGAGGAATTCTTAAAGAGAAAAGATAACTGCTGCTAGCAAGGCTGCAAGTACAAAGGGATCTAATCCAGAAAGTACAAAGGGCTAACAGAGGATTGATTACATAGCCTACCTACCCTTATCCCTTCAGCCTACCCTTATCCCTTACTATACCAAAATATAGCAATTACTCTCATCATCGTCATATGTATCCTTCTCATTCTCTGTTACCAAACAGACTGATGTGAACCAATGTGAAAAGTACACTGATCAACAAAACTAAAGAACTTTTGACTGATTTTTTTCCCTCAGACTTGTCTAAACATATAATCAAGAAAAAGTCACAAGGTCCAGGAAAAATAATTTACATGTTTGATCCTTTCAGACAGAAGTGACATGTGCCTCAAGTGTTTTCACAGCATTTTGCAGCTGTAACAGATAATCAAACTTTGCATCTTACTTAGTAGTGTTGCTTTCTACTGTACTGTAAGCCTATCAATGTCAAGAGCGGTTTCACTCATTTTTTTACTTCTCTTAACAACTAGGATTGTGCCTTACATGTATGTGTGAGCTATAAACATGTCTGGAACTGACCATGAGTGGAAAAAGAAGGCAGCTTTGGGAAAGAAAAAGGGGTTATTTTTCACCTTGGGCTACAGATTATAATGCTATTTTAAAATTAATCTTATGGGAAAATAATAGTAGTTTGTACAACATGACCACCTAGGTCATAGCATTACTGACCTCACTAATGAATTTAAAATTCGTAATTTCATTAATTACCCGATATGATGGCTCCCTTTGAACAATTCTGTTCATGTTAAATGTTTTT
The DNA here is from genome assembly GCA_023548195.1 of Bettongia penicillata ogilbyi. NCBI lineage: Eukaryota > Metazoa > Chordata > Mammalia > Diprotodontia > Potoroidae > Bettongia > Bettongia penicillata. The sequence goes on along the minus strand of JAJHZJ010000808.1, from coordinate 3,811,594 downwards.
TCTTTCTTCATGGCACAGAAAGTGTTTCTTTGAAGAGCAAGGATCAGGCCATAGTGGGGCAAACTGCATTAAGTGCATCTCAGGAAAAGATCATGGGATTGTAGATTCTAAATTAGATGGAACACCTCGGAGATCAAACCTTCATCTTCCAATTATGAAACTGAAGTCCTGAGGTTAATTGACTTGCCCAAGGTCATAGAAGTACTTCGTTATCAGAGGCAGGATTTGAACCTCAATCCTATTATTACTCCAGATCTACTACTAGTTCCACAAGATCTAGTAGTCTTTCCACGGAACAACCCTGGTCTCCCGTGTGTCTGTTTTTTTATCTAAGGCAGATATGCCTCTATTCCTGAAACCAAGGAACCACTCAGAAAAGTTTTAATGAAAACAACTTTCCTCTTTTTATGAAAGATTACAAAATTTACAGCTCAAGCTTTTGGCTTTACTTTATTAAAATCCAGGAATATCTCAACTGATTGTGTATGAATCAAAGTGACTGACTAATTGAGCAAATACTATTTACTATGAAGGGACATTCTATAAAAGAGGATGGATGTTTAGATTATTTGAAATGGAAACAAACCCATTTTCTAATTCAGGTAACAATGGAAACCAGAAGAAAAACGGTTAAAAAAACCAAAAACACTGCACATAAACCACTATCGTCCTTGCTCCCCATTCTAGAGTCTCCTGTCTTGATTCTCCTTCCGATGTCCTTCTAAATTGTGTTTTGACTCTCAGTGATTAACTCAATGCCCTGTACACAATGATCATTTAATAAATACATGTTGAATTTGAAAGAAAGGGAAGCTTAGTAGAGGGCTCTGCAAGTTAAACAAGTATCTAAGAGTTGGGCTATCAAAAGCTTATTTTTTTTTAAGTTTCAAATTCTGAAAAAGAAAACCATTTTAAGGATTTCTGTTCTTTTCACATTAGCTCTAACAATAAAAATGAAAATTGAAAATCAAAAAAATGAAATGAAATGAAAAATGAAAAAGACAAGTAAAAACTTAGAAGTGATTTTATGATTTAAAATTTATATTTTAAGGGTTCAATTCTTAGGTTGACTCCCCCTAAAAATGTTCCCATGCTTCTCTAGAGATAAACATGAAGGAAGTACAGTTCAAACAATTGTAAAATTAGATTTATTTTAACCCCACAGAAGGGTTTTAAAAAAATTCAAATTTGGGAATTTGAAACATCATAAAAATTATCTTCGAGGACTTTTAAAAACCCATTTAACAATGGACAACAGAAAAAAATATTTATTCTCTTAGGTCATAAATCAACACACGAGGTTATAGGAACTACATGTAAATAATTGTTAAAAATTACTATAAATCATTTGTTCCATACCCACACACCTAGCAAAAAAAATCTACTTGTAATCTGGGATAATGGCTTAAATCATTATTCTAACTGACATTCATACCATATCATGTTTCTCCTGTAAGGCGATCTCTTCTGACATTATTTCTCGGAGTGAAACTTTCTTAGTCTGAGCATTCCAATGATCCATGAAGAGCGGCATCTCAGATGGACTCTGACACTTGAGCAGTTTTCTGCCTGTTCTCTGAGATGATTTTTGCTCAGGAGTATCAGGATTTGTATGCCCAACAACAGAAGTATCTTCAAAAGCAACAAAACAGTTTGATTTTTCTCAAATTTCAGCGTAATTTAGGCAAAGTAATAAAGAAAGTACAATTCCAGCTTAATTTTTCAGACTATGCTCTGCAAATATAAGAACATAAAAAAGTTTGTCGACTTTGGAAGGGAATGTAGGACTGGTATTTATGACAAGGACTAACAGTCCCATTACTACAAATAAAGTTATACCAAGCCCTCTGAACACCCTATTTATCTGAAGAAATCTAAAATTTCAGTAAAATTCAGTAAAAAGGACAAATATGAATATCCCCTGACAATTCACTATTTCAGAACATTGTTCATATTCCCCTACTGAAAGCCCACCTCCCCCTTTCTTTGGATCTTCTTCAGTGAGAATTGATCATTATCTCCCTTTGAACTTTCAAAAAAGGTTCTCATTCTACTTTATGTTGTACTTATTTGTGTTCATGTCTTACTCTCCCCTATTAGAATGTGAGAAGAGGGCTCATGCCTTCATTCAATTCAGTTTATAACAAACATTTATTTAGGACCTATATTATGTGCAAACACTGTCCTAAATGTTGAGGCCAAAGACAAAAACAAGAGAGTTCTTGCCCACATGAAACAAATACTTTTGGAGGGAAGGGAAGAATGGAGGGATTCAATACTATACACAGATTAATAAATATAATATAATTTGATGAGGGAAACAATAATAGCAACAAGAGTAAAAAAGGAGTTAAAAAAAAAAAAGACATTAGAGGAGACATCCAAGCTTGAAATGCAGTGAGGAGCCAAACAGAAGAAAAGGCATGTTCTACACAAAAGGGAAGAGATTAAGAAAGCCTCCAAAGAAAAGGATGGAATGAACAACTGGCAGATCATGAGAGCAAAGAAGTCAATCCAGGGTTTGTTCATTCTGACTACAGACTTCTGAAATTAAACAAGGTACAAGGACTGCTAGGTTACCTTGTGGTAAGAGCTATAATCTTTTTTTCCTTCTCAGTGAGCACATTAAATGATATATTTGTATCCATGATGCTTCTCAATTAAAGACTTGCATTATTTATGACAAGTTCAATGTTATTTTAATCTTGACATCTTTTCTGTCAAGTAGTAAACTTAATTACTATCAAGGTAAAACTAGAATTTTAACATAGGAGTGTTTAAGGGTCTTCTCTAGGAATATGAAAATGGTATCTCACCATTATTCAATTTATATTCTTTTAAAAAGATTTAGATGTTAATGTTTCTGAAAAATCCCTTACTTTAAATATTTCACTTTTGCAATAATTAATTTAAAATATGACAGGCAATGTTTCAATCTCTTTTTTACTCATAAGAGAATTGCAATTTAAGAACTACTCAGATAAAAATGTTTTACCTCTAGAATGCAAAACACGTGATATTTCATCTTGTCTTTGTCGCTCCTAAAGAAAATTTGGGGATGAAAGAAAACATTATTGAAAATAAATACAAGGTTTTTCTCATGTAATCTCTAACATTAAGTTCTGGATAAAAAAAGCTCTGTTCATTTAAGAAGTAATTTTATAAAGAGAAAAATAGGTATTTTATAAAATCTATATAAATGATAAATTGTCTTAAAATTTCAAAACTACGGTCTACTTACACAGCTATTCTGGTGAATTTTAAGTGCTACATTTTTAAATTCAATAAATTGCCTTTGTGAATTTTAATGCTGAGTAACAAACTGCTCCTTAATTAAGAAAAAAAATCATGAGTTGGATGAAAAACTGTTAAATCAGGTTCATCACTAAAAGTATTAATTGGTCAATGTATTGTTACAAGAGAAAAAAAAATCCCTAAAAGACTTACCAGCAAAATGTTAATTCATCTCCGAAAAAGCAATAGGCTAGATCCATGTATTCTTTCATGCTTAATTTACAATGTGTCATTTTATAAAAATGCATAGAAACTAAAGAATCAAAATAGATATAAAATTAACTTTCATAAGAAAGAGGCCTACCAACCATAATAGATTCTTTCCATTTCTCATGAATCACTTTAGCCAGATTCAGATCTATATGAACCACACAATCCTCAACTGTTAGAGACCCTTTTGGAGGGAAAAAAAAGAAAATATACTAATTATTTTCCCATTTTAAAAAATGTCAAACCAGTAATGAGTCAGTGACAGCTATCTGCGAATCATAAGCTTAGCATAAACTATAAAGTTAGTCATGGTATTATTAAAAGCTCCTGGCTTCCCTATGTTAACATTTATACAATTGCCCTTATTATTATTGCCCATTTATTCCCTAGTGCCTGTTCAATCTTAAAGTTTTATTGAAGTCACTGGTCCATGACATAGAATGCCTTTAAAAATTAATTCTATCTAACCAAATAGTTTAAGTACTTCAAGCATAAAAAAAAAATCCTGTGCCCCAGATTAAGTCATACAACAATAAACATCAGAAAGAGAATTATTTATCTATTATCCATAACTGACACAAAGTCCATAAATATAATCTTATCATTGTATACAGGGAATTCCTTCTGCCAATGAGGGTTGGCATCATCTCTGAAACTTACTGCATTATAGAAATGCCTAGGACACTGACAGGTTAAATTACTTGTCTTCGGTCACAAAATCAGTATTTTGTGTCAGAAGCAGGAACTGAATTCAGGTGTTCCTGGCTCTGCGGTCACCTCTTTATACACTAGTCCACAATGACTCTCCAATTACTTCAAATTGGGGTTTTTTTTTAAATTTTTCACAAATATACAAGCCATTAACAAATAATATCAGCAATATCACACTAGAATTAATGTAAGTAACCTTTCCATTTCTAAAATAAGAATAGCATTAAAATACTTTCATAGTTTAACTATATGGCTGAAGAAAAAAAAACTCCAATAATCTCTAAGGATGCACACCTAAAATTGATTTCTTACCTGAATCAATGCCAACAGGCCCAAATAATTCACTGAGCTGGAAGGCCAATTCCGGAGGTAATGCCAACTCCAGGCAGTCTATATTCATAGGTTTAGGTTTTATTGGTGTAGAATTCAAAATTTCAGCTTTGTCTACTTCACAGTGAGATACTTTACTTTCCTCATTAACTCCTCCTGCTAAATTGGCTGGTGATTTGGCACGTACGATTTTTTCCATTTCTGACTTATCCTCATTAATATATCCCTCTGTGGGCATCTGAAATTTCTTATCACCTTTTGTGAGAGTTTCATTTTTCTTTCCTTCAAAATACTCAATAACGCCAGTTTCTTCATTTAAAGTACCAGACGGAGTTTTGTAATTATCAGGCAAAACCTGTAAAGAACATGAACCAAACTCTGTGGCTAAAGATTCCCCATCTATTTCATTCATATTTTTAAGGTTTATATCATTTAAGGTATTTTTTGAAATATCTAAAACTGACTGTTCAAGGTTATCTGAACCAGAAAGTTTTGTATGATTGCTGCTAGAAGGCAATTCATTGGTATGTCTTACTTCTCTGACAATACTGGATAAAATACTTGTTACTAATTCTGATTTTTCAGTATTTATATCTTTTATGTCTGCTTTTCCAGTGTTTTTACTCTCTTCATCATAGCTAAGCTGTGTATCAATGTGATCCATGCTAATTCCATGACCATTTTTTTGTATACTGGAAGTCCCTCCATGGCTGATAATCTCCTTCAAATATGCACTTACATCAAATTGCTCAATTTGTGTATCATCATCCGATTCTGGTAAACTTTCTTCCTCATTCTCTTCACATAACTTTGTTTCAGAATCCAACAAAAGGCTCGTTGCCCAAATAATGTCTTTGTTGCACCGTTCATACAAGTCTTTCAGTGCTTCAGATGAAAAAGAACCAAAAATCTTACAAAGAGTATTTAGATTTTCAGACTCATCAGCATTAGTTAGTTCGCTTTCTTCTACATATGTACTTTTATCATACATTACCCTATATGGAATTATTTCTTGAGTATCTGATTTGACATTAATATTAAAATGTTTTGGCTGAAATCCATCTAATTTTCCTGTTAATACTCTGATCGAATCAGAAATGCTAATTTTCTTTTTTTCTATTTTCCACAAAAGAGCAAAATCTTGTGGTTCAGTTTGTGAGCATTTATTTACATCTAGAAAAGATAATTCTTCGGGCCCTCCTTCTGAAAATTCAGGTGCAACTTTTGGTTCCATTATTTGGGACAGAGTGGGATCACTGCAGGTAAAAGTAAGCGACAGCTGGTGTTCGTCATTTTTCTCACTGGTAGGTTCAAAGGAAATTTCAGGTTTTTCATGATTTGAGTTTCTCTGATCTTCATGATTTGCTAAGTCCCCATAAAACACATCTGCTATTTTTAAAGATGTTTCATTCCCACTCTGATAATTTTCAGACTCTAGATGAGCTTCATTTAAATCTGTTTTTGGCATTCTTGATCTGTGTTCTCTTTGAGCTAAGGAATCTGATAAAGGCCAATCTCCCATATCAAGCATTTCTGATAGATTTTTTTCACCATCTTTACATGTTTTGTGTTCACTGCAACTATTTAAGGGTTCTGGACCCTTATTACATTGTACATTCTTGTTATGCTCTCCACCTTCCTCTGAGGGTTCTTGTTGCTGGACATAAGCTATGTCTACATGCACATCACTGTCTATTTCCATGCTTGACTCAAGAGTATTGCACTCTTGGTTACACTGTACAGATGAAGTTTTTTCAGTTTTTTTATTCCTCTTGATCCTCTGACCCATAGATTTCTCCACTGGCCAGTCACCACAAAAATTTAGTAATTCATGCTTTGGAGATTTTTCTGAGATTGAATCATTTTGTGTCAGGAACTGTTTTTCATTTATTATTTCTGGTTCAGCAGGTATTTCGCTATGTACACAGTTTTCATTCTGGACTTCAATTTTCTTTGGAAGTCTATCGGTGTCTTCGTTTCCTTCACTAAAAGAAGTATTCATCATGCTATTCTCTTCAGACCTGGAAATATCTATTTTAATACTTTGCCCTTTGGTAGGTATATCTACGTTTTCTTCCTCTGCAACATTTTCATCTACTATTTCATTATTTTCAGAATTTGCCAATTCATGTTCTCCAGATTCCTTAATGACAGTTTTCTTAAAACAAGGTTCGATGGCGCTTACTTCTTGCTTTCCTTTTTCTAAATCTACTGTAGGAAAACACTTCACATTCTCTTGAAATGAAGTAATATTGGTCTTTTCTTCACTTATCTCAGAACGCTTCAAAGACGAGGAAAGATCATTTTCTTTCAAACAAGTATAATCAACTGAGTCTTTCAGGCTGAAAAACAATAAAAATGAGTATTTTAAATCCCTTAAAAGAAATATCATTTAGTGAAATAAAATATTTATTAAGAGCTACTTTGTACAAGGAATTATGCTAGGCCCCACAAATATAAAGAAGGTGGAAAGGAGAGGAGAAGGAAGAAATAGAGCCTGTCCTAGAGGTGCATAATTTCTACCTCAAGAGACAAAATACAGACAAAAATGACTAAATAAGAAAGAAGATATTAACAACTGAGGGTAATCAGTGAAACCTTTATGAAGGATGTATCACCTGAGCTAAGTCTTATAAAAGCAAATAAAAATGGAATGTATTCCAGATATGGTGGGTAGTTTGTGTAAATTCATCACAGAAAAAGAAATTAAACGTTTGATTAAGAAGCTTAACTAATCTGCAACACTACATATAAAGAACAGTGATATGAAACAATAATAGAAAAAGTAGGTAAGATTCAGGCTGTGGAAAGCTTTAAATGCTGGCTCAGGACATGTTATTTTATAATAATCACATACATATTGAGAGCAAATTTAAGGATTTAGGGATGATCAGGTAGAATTTTTTCAAATGATATTTATAGTGTACCACATTTTTGTCACATAATTAAAAGGTATAGAGCATGAGATGATACCATGCATGCTTGACCTGAAAAAAGTATTTGATTTGGTAAACTTTTAAAGGTTCTCCTCAAAGTATCTCCCATGCAAATTTACCATTTGAAAAGATGCAACAGTTGGAAAGATGAATACTATATAACCACTTGATGATCACTAATTATAAAACAAGATGTAAAATGGGAAGACAAATGCTTGTTAAAGCTATTTGCCACCATGATGAAACATGACCAGCACAGAATTTAAATGGAAAATAGATTCCTATCGATGATGAGTTCTCCAGATACTCCTATTTGTGGATGACATTATACTGAATACATCAGCTAAGAACTACCTAAACAAGATCCACTACCACCAAAGTGTTCAGACTTACTATCCACAACAGAACTACTAAGTGGATGAAGAATGGCTACTACACTACTCTATTCACTTGGATAGGCAGTCCATAAATCGGTTAAATTGGTACAGATATCTTGAATGGATATTGATGCAGCTACACAATATAGTAGAGTGCTAGAACTGGAGTAAGAAAAACTTATATTCTAATCCTGTCACAAACACTTATTATTTGTGATCCTATGCACATCACTTTAGTTGCCAGTTTCACCCTAATATAGAATAGTAACAATAGGGTTGGACTTCACAGCTCTTAAAGGACTTCCAACTCCAGATTTATGAAAATTATTTGCTCATATGCACTGACCCCTTATCTAATAGAGAATTAGGTGACACAATGAACAGGGCAAAGGACTTGGAGTCGAGAAGATCTGAGTTTAAATCCACATTCAGATATTTACTGGCTGTGTAACCCTGGGCAAGTTACTTAACCTGTCTCCCTCAGTTTGCTCATCTGTAAAGTGAGTGTAATAGCATCTATCTCTCAGGGCTGGTAGGATCAAAAAGGTATTTACAAAGCATTCTGTAAACCTTGCACTCAGGCATGCTCTCTCCCTCTCTTTACACCCACACTCACTCACTCTCTCTCTCTCTCTCTCTCACACACACACACACACACACACACACACACTCACACACACCCTAGCTATTATAAATGCTAGCTATTCAAATGGTTCTCAGTTATTACTTTCTTAACATCACACTTGGATGTCTTTTATAAAAACAATATTCTCAACCTGGTCCCTTTCTGCCTTTTTAATTGTCTTATGAGTTAGATCTCTTTCAACTCTGCTGGAAAAGTGGCTGTTCCTCACAAATTCCTGTGTCCATGCCCATGCACTGTCTGCCCTCATGCCTGAAATGCTGCCTCTCTCTTCATAATCTTTGGCCTCCTTTTAAAACACAGCTCAAACAGCGCCTCCTTCAGGAAGGCTTTCTTGGTCTCTGCCCCCTTCCCAGCTTCCTCCACCCCACCTGCTAGAGGCTTCCCCCTCTAAAGTGACTTTTATCTTAGCCATTAGAATATAAGCTCCTTGGGGTCAGGATTCTTTTTTGCCTTTCTTTGTATTCCCAAATCGTAGCACAGTATTTGGCATAATAAGCACATAACAGGTGGATAAGCTCAACCAACCTCATCATTTTACAAACAAGGTAATTAATGCCAAGAAAGGTTAAGTGATTTGACCAAAGTCACACACACACACACACACACAGCTCATGTTTGAAGCACAATTTAAATCCAGTTCCTCCACCTGCCAGTCCCAGTTTCTATCAAATATAGCACTTACAGATGATTACTAATTTTTCTCTTTTATGAAATCTCAATGAAGATTTAATGCGCTTGGATGCTAGGTTTGTATCTAAACTTTCTGGTGTCTTATCTTCTGCCATCCCTCTTCTGTTCCAACCTGCTTTGTACCAAGCCCTCACACTGCTTAGTCCCATCACAGCAACTGCTGCATTTTCTATCATCCAGATTTTTGAAGCCAGACAAGTTTAATGACTTCCTCATATTAAAAGGTTTAAGAATAGTGTACTTTCCAGGTGAAAACTCCATGGTTTGATGACTACATCCAAATTTATACCTTCCCTTTCAATCAACAAGAATTTATTAAGTGCCTACTATGTATGTACTAAGGTGCTAGGGGTACAAAATACAAAGAATGAGACAATTTTTATAGGGAGCTTATATTCTAATGGGGGAAACAAATCATATATGTGTATGGAAAAAAAGACTGAGTAGCTTAATACAGAGTAGTTTGGAAGGTGTATTATTAGCAATTGAGGGGCTCAGTAAAGACTGTGCAGAAGATGGTACTTAAGGCTACCTCTATCTCATGGATACTTTCCACTCTATGGCTGTATATTTTTGCCATCATAGGGCAGGGCAAGTAAAACATTTTCCCCTAAAAAGGTCAGATAAGAAAGATCATTTCCAAGAAAGAAGAAAGACAGATGTTACCATACCTAATGAGTTATGCTGATCAATAACTATATATATGCTCTCATGTTGCTGGAGCCCCAAGGCCCATTTTTGTAACAAGAATATTACTTTTGTGATACCGAATGGCTATGAACCAACAAGGCTGCCTAAAAATTATATTAAATGATACCTCTCAGAGAACAGTGGAGAGATACAAAGATGCTAGGACAAGGCCAGATCAAACTACCAAAGAAGAAATGTATGTCAAAATATGGCATCCTAAAAGTAAAAATGAGAAAAAAAGACAGGCAATCTTTATATTGCACTAATGCCCATGTACTACTGAGAAACCTAGAGCAAGATCCACCCAGCATGTTAACCAGACACTCCTTGGAGGACTTGGGGTGACAAGCATAAATGTGTGTTCATCCTTTGTTGCCAAAGAAGACTATTCCATCACAGAAATGATGACGACTTGCACTTGACTTTGTTTTGAGGGAGGGAGGGCTGTATAGGTCACCAGCCTCACTTCTCCTCCACAGCCATCTGAATCCAGTGACCAGATATTCATCAGGATGACTGGAGATGTCCCAGGATAAGGCAATTGGGGTTAAGTGACTTGCCCAAGGTCTCACAGCTAGTGAGTGTCAAGTGTCTGATGTAAGATTTGAAGTCAGGTCCTCCTGACTCCTGCACTGGTGCTCTATCCACTGCACCACCTAGCTGCCCCTGAAACAGGCATAAATACTATGCTCCTGGAGGAAGAAATGACATTCACAAAGATCCATTCAAGTATGAAGTGGAAAACTGTCTAAAGAGGAAAGGCACTAGAAGTAGAGAGATCCACTACGAGGCCATTGAATATTAGGGGTAAAAAGGAGTAAGGGTTTAAACTAGGGTAGCAGTATTCTGAGTGGAAGGACAACTGGGAATGGGGGGGAAGGAGGGAAGAGTCAAGGATGAATACAGGGTTAGGAACTTACATGACTAAAAGTTTTTCTCTCAACAAAAGGGAAAAATATAGACACCTCTGGCAGGTGTCCAGCAGACAGCTGGTGATAGTGGCCTGGAGTTCGTAAAGAAATGATCACTGAAGCCAAATGAGATTACTAAAAGACAGACTATAGACAGAAAAGTGGGCTAAGACAGCATAAAAAGGCCATACGTAGTTAGAGGGCAACTGATCAATGAGACAAAGCATTGATCCAACTTGGTAGGAGTAGAAAAGGAGAAAGCAGTATAAGAGGCTTTCCAGGAAGATAGTGTGGGTCAATATTATCATAAACTGCACACAGCTTAAGAAGAAAGGTAAATCCAGACAGAAAAAGAGGCCTAACAGTTCAGATGTTGGTAAAACTGTTCAGAACAAGTTTAAGCAGAGTGATGGGGCTGAGAATTGAGTGAGTTATAAGGAAGTGACAACAGATTAGTTGATTCTCTCCAGGCATTTAGCAGAGAAAAGTAAGAAAGATATCCAAAAATACCTTGAAAGGATGACAGAATCAAGTGGAGATTTTAAAACGACGGGGGAAGGGGAAGCACACACTTGCAGGCGATCAATTAACCAACACAGGTTAAGCATCTGCTACGCAGCAGGGACTGTGCCTGTCCCCAAGAAGCTTTCATTTCATCAAGGGAACCTCATGTGGAGATACTGCAGAATACACACAAAGTAAACAGCAGGGTCAGAAAGAGCTCATTGAGGAGGCCCCTTGAGCCTCCAAAGGAAGCTAAGGATGCATTCTAGGCAGCAGAAAACGGCCAGCAGTAGAGACAGATTAAAGACTGCTGCGAAGGCAGGGGAGAGCACTCCTTGGAAGAACACAGAATCAGACATAAGCAGAGACAGAAAGGAGAAAAGGAAAAGGTCTTCTGGAGATGATTTGTGAAGATAGAGAATCTGGGGATCTAAAGTACAGAATAAGATAAGTCTATCCTATGATGAAAAACAGGAGTGGTAATGGGGGAGGGGGGGGGTTAAGGTGGTGCAGGAGAGGGAGAGGAGTGCCAGCACTTTGAAAAGCATCAATACATCCTTCAAATAATCAGATGATAGGAAAAGTAAGTCTAGAAGGGGCACAGGGTGCTGAAGGAGCTACCATGTTATATTTGAATTATGTCCCCCTCCCTCTAGCTCCCACACAAAAAAGGAGTACTTAGGAAGGAAAGGGAAAGAGGAGAGAATTAAGCTGGGCATAATGGAAGTTCATAGTTTCATTCACAATCTTTCCTTTTATGATTTTTTTTTTCTTTGTACACTTAAATACTCATGTTGTGAGAATCTGGTTATTTCCAACTCCCACCCTTTCTATACACATAGCTATCACTAACACTAAAAACAGATACTTCTAATTTGTCTATATTTCTAATTTGTCTATCTAATGCACTAATTTATTCAATCGACCATTTTCCTTTATGTAAGTTTGTTAGTGCTGCTCTGTCTAATAAAAGAAAGTTCTAAAGAGCAATGACTGTTATTTTGTATAAACCCTAGGATAAACAAACAAGAACAGAATGAATAAAAAAAAATAAGTATATTGATGCTGTTAACCCCGCCATACCCATTACGGCAAGTCCCCATTCTAGAAACATGATCAAAAATATTCCAACCCCTTTATTCAGTTAAGCATTCCATCAAAGTCAAAGTCAATGAATATCTATTGAATTTTAAAGATCCTCAAAGGAAAAAATCTCTACAATCTTCCAAAGAAGATTGGGGGGGAGGGGGGAATAGAGCAGGTAAATTTAAAAAAACAATTTACTTAATTTGGTTTCCAAGTACACAAGGTATTTCAACCCACCTAATATTTTCGTCTTGACAAGAAGGTTCACTTAACTCAGCATGCTCTGGTCTATCTGGAACTGAAGAATCCAGGACGTGTGTCACAGAAACATAACGTTCATAGTGTTCCAACATTCTTACTATTTTCTCTTTGGTTACCCCATGAATGTTGCGCCTAAAAATATCAGAGTAGGAAGAAGCAGGAATGTAAAAGAAGAAAACAAAATTCTTATATTCTTTCTTACTTTTTCAGCATGGCTTCTCCAAATACATAAACACCTACCATCTCAGAAAAAGTATGGAAAGATATCTTTCTTGGCCAGCATCATCTTAAATGCTTTCACAAACTTTACATTTACATTTTGCTCTAAGTCTTTTAGGTACAGATGGATCATAGGTAAATCTATTTGAACAATACTCTTGCAAAGGTACTTTACAGACACTAACTTGCATACATGGTCTCGTTTGGCATGTGTATTACAATGAAACTCCAAGTGATGACACACTGTCGATATTCTGAGTGCTGTGCGTATGCTGACAATCTGCACGGTATGAGAAGGTTGCGCAGGCTACCACCCTAGTAACAGGCACGCACAATAACATGATCTCAAGCGCATTAAGATACTTCAGACTCACTGTTATTATAGACAGTGATTTCTCCTTCATTAGCTATACCTGCAATATTTCAAAGATCCATGATTTCATCTATGTAAATACTTCTGCCACTGAAGCAAATCAAGCCCACCCCTGCCCCACCACACACACACACACACACACATACTCTTTAATTGCTGTGAACAAAAAATTTTACCACTAGGTAACCAACCCTCTGGCAGTATAAACTTAGCTGGGTGGGTCCTCAAGAAACATATCACGGAGCATATGTTCAAAACCTTCCCAGGTGAGGAAGAACTAACAGTTTTTGTATTTCACTGCCACTTCTTGTTATCACTTGCACACAATTAGTGAAAGTGTATTATGTAGGCTCATAGGATTATAACTCTAGAGCTTGAAAGGACTTCAGAGACCATATAAGGAAAATGACAGCTAAGTATCTTGTCCAAAGTAAAGACACGAGACACTCATGTAGGAGGCAAAGAGGTTGCCATGGAACACATCTTGCTTCTGGGATGGGAAGATTCCTTCAAATAATATATTTGCCTTATAGAAAAATATGCTGAAATATCTGTTCTTTTAAATAAGAAATACCTGTACAAATCATGGCACATGATAATTCAATCTGAAATGAATAATTAGTTCCCAATTATCCATGCATGTTAGGATTTAAAAGCATAAATAATCTAAAACAAATTTTTAAAATCTTGAAATGGAAAATAATAATAAAAAGTAAGCCAGCTGGGACCACTAAGATATGAATTTTAGGCAATTCATCCTCTGTTTATGCATTACTTATTCAGGTAAATTCTAGTTAAAAAGAATGCCAAAGGTAGCCTCGAAAGGGAAAGAAAATAGGTGAAAGGACAGGAGATAACAAACAGGCAAGATGCAAGCCACAGAGCGGATAAAAATGGAAAGATACACTATACACTATTTTCAGGCTAACATTACCTCTACTACCCAAATTACTTTCCCAGGAGAAATTCATGTCTCCCCCTACACAGTAAGGCAACAGGTATTCAATTTTTGTTATTTGTGGTTAACAAAACACTGTTTATATGTGACACAACATATCAAACTCAGACAAAACTAGAAGCATAATGAACACAATTTAAAACATAATTTAACATTTTTTAAGAGTAACAAAAGGAGTCTAATCACATTGGATTCACTCATTTCTAAGGTAGAAGTCAAAAGGGACTTATTGTGAATGCCATGAATGAGAGAAACAAAAGGAGAGTTTTTACCTTGCAAGTTCCTTTGGTTTAAATTTCCACCATGTGTCCGGTTCCCGGAAGTGAATTTTATATTTATATTTTTGTGACTAAATAAAAGCAAATATAAATGTTAACTTTCCAAAAGATTACAATTCAGTGTTAATGACATAACCTTTAAAGTAACTTCAAAATCTAAAATTCTATGATATGATATAAAACTAAGCAGTTATTTTAAAAACCATGCTTCAGAAATAAGATATTCCTGGGTGTCAAACTTGAGTATCAAACTCTCAAAAAGACTGAGTTCAAAAAAAAAGTTAAGAAAAATCAAAACAACAATTTTACCAGAAAGAAACTTTTCTTTACATGGTAAGAAGGCTTTTTCCAATTGCCCAAAGCATAGAAACCTACCCTTTTCATCTCCATTCCCCAATAGTCAGTGGGCTCTTTTCTGATTTAATTCCAAACCCCAACATATTCAAAAACTCCGAGACCAAATATGAGATAGAGATAAACAATGCTCTTGCAATGGTCATTTCAAGAACTAAGTGTCTCAAATGATCGCCTTATGGCAAGTATATAAGCAGAGCTGGGATAGACCAGAGAACCAAGATAGTGCTAGTACAGTCATCCTTTCCACATCACAGTACCCCTGTGATCTGAAAAATCTATGTAAAATTTTTTGGTCCTCCCTTCATACCAGATAAGAAATCTGAATTACTATATTAAAAGTTAAAATATATTGGTATCATACAATACTATACATATATTCCGTGCATTTCTAAGTCTCTGAACTCTTTTGTGTCATCTGCTAGCCTTCACACACAAAACTCCTCCCCCAAGATTCCCATTTAATTTCTTATGCCAACCCATATATACTGAAACTGCAATGGGCAAAGTCACAATGTACAAATGATAACTGCATAGAGGATGGGAATGGAACACGGCAAAAACCTGTAAAGGAATATAGTAAAAAGAGGGGCAATGTATGAACCTGCAGAAACTTCAGATTACCAAGAAACAAGAACTAGCCATGTGATTAATGATGGAACCAGCTGAGCCAAGAGGGAGGAAATCATTTACCAAGGCTCTTGATTTTTTCTCTAGAAACAAGAGAGCACCCTGAAACCAGTGAAGACCTAGAGAGTATCAAAGGAAGTGAAAGGAAGAGATGATGTTCCTTCTCAGAATGACATCTTCTCCAAAAGGGACTTGCAGAGAGTCAAGTCTCAGGGGTGAGCTACCATGGTGTAACTGTTACCTGTACCTGTACCTGTACTGTATTCAAAGGACACTTCCTGAAGCAAAATTACTTTCTCAAGCCTCAGAAAGCTGAAAATATATTCAACTTAGCAAAAGGAGGGCACATAATATGGGATTTTGAAAAGAATGGGAAAGGAATTAAACAAAAAAATATCTTCCACTATTTTATAATTACAAAGCAGTATATATTTCTCTCATCTGAGTCTCACAAGCATCCCATGACCAAGGCAGTCAGCACAAGTTTGTTTCCTTTTCACAACAGAAAAAAAACTAAAGCTCAGAAACGTTTAAATGACTAAAAGTTAAAAGTCACAGTCTAAATGTAACCCAGGTCTTCCAACTGCAGGCAAACAGTTCTTTCCATTCATCAAATGAGTCTAGGTTAAGGACTCTAACATAAAGGGATGAGGGAAAAGATTCAACAGCAGAAACCATTAATCTGAGTCCTACTATCATAGGCATTTAATAAATTATGATACTAACCAAAGTTATATAAGGCTTCATCTCCCATGCCTGTAGATTTGTATTATCTATTATTATTGGAGAAATCTTCTTCTCTAATGCTTCTTTAGCTGAAAGATACATATTATGAAAAAGAGAATGACTTTTGAGTAAGCAGACACTCAGTATTAAATTTTTTAAGTAAAATCAAAATACTGCAAAAACTGGAAATAATGTACTGATCCACCCAATAAACAGTAAATTTGTAAGTGTAAATTTTTTTTAAATGAAAATAAATGCAAATTACATACCAATGAAAATAAAACTATAAAAACGTTTAAAATATAATCTAATTTATAATCTCTAATGTAAAACTTGCACAAAATATCAAAAGCCTTCAAAAGAACAATAAATACTTTTAACAGGTTTTAATGTGAAACCAAATAAGCATTTTGAGATTTATGTATAATACAAATGTGGTATGTACAACCTTTTTATATGTATCAATCTAGGTTTGGAACCTCACAAGACAATTTTTTTTGTTTTACATAGGTGTTTTCATATTCTAGTTTTCCTAATTCTTTTTTTAACTTTCAAGAGATAGTAACGAGTAAGTAAAGAATACAAAGGAAAGCCCTCCCTCTACAAGGGACTGACCTCAAAAGCCAAAAAAGGTTTCTAAACTTATTTCGCAACATCTCTAAAGAAATAACAACTCCTCCATAGAGAACACAAAAATATTAAGAATTAATTCTTCAATAACTTAAAATGGCTAGAAAATACACTTATTTCAACAAAAGCTACCTTAGCTTTGGGCAGTGTTAAAGAGGCTGTATGAAGATTAGGCTGGCCGATATTCCAATAACCCACTCTCTGACCCACTAACTCGGGGACACTGACTGGGGACCACCTTGATTAACTGGAAACATTTGCAGGGAGCTCCAGGTACAAACCAACTAAAACCACATTTGCCTACACACCTCTCGCCCTATGCAGCATAAGTACAGGTTTCTTTTACCAGTGCCAGATACTTCAATATGTAAATGACAATATCTCTTTCCTTTATATTAAGCTTATTAAATAAGACCATGCCATCTAATGTCCAATTCTTACCTCGTTTCTGGTTCCACTCATGTGCTTCACCCAATAAATTTCCATCAAACTGATACTGTCCATTTTTGTAAAAAAAATCATCTGAACTAAGTATAATTCCATTAGGATTCTCCTCTAGTAATTTCCTGTAATAAAAATTAAATTTAATCAAAGGGATTATTTTTCCAAATTAATTTCCCAATTTTAGATCTTCCTTCTAAAAGGCTGTAATCTATACATAAAATGCAAAAGATATTATTTCATGAGGATGGTGCAATATTCTCTAATGAGTAAAGGATGCATATGAACCTCAGGAAATTAATGTATTCTTCTTTGTATAACTTATTCTTCAGACAGTAACTTTAAAATGTTCAGACTAAAGGTCTGCGTATGGGACCATCAGTCATGGATAGTTCCACTCTGCACCTACGATACATAACCTGTTTGTGGAACCAAATGAAATAGAAGACAAGAGAATTTAGAAAAGTCTTATATTAAACAGAAATCAAGGTAGCATGGGATTAAAATAAGATGCTCAAAAGTGGAGAGGGATCTAGTACAGTTTCCTAAATCCCATAACTGTCCAAAAGTATTAATAACAAATTGTGACAATATAAAGATATTAATGTATTAACAGTATTGTAAATAAAAATACAGTATTGTAAATAAAAATAAAGGTCTAGCTTAGCAGTTTTAATCTTTAGTAGATTTAGATCTTTAGTAAATTAAAACTAAAATGTTTTTGTATATTTTGTATATTAAGAACCAGTGCAGGTTAAATAAGGCACCTGTAAGTCTACTGAGCAAACTATACACAATGATAAATATATGGCAAATATTTGAGGTAGTAAAAATCTAATATGCAACAGTTAGTATTCTGTTTTGGTTACAATATTCAAACTTTTCAGTAAAGTACACAGTGACATATACAAAAAGGAAAGTATAATATAGACATTATCTTTGTTCCTAGACAAGAAGATTCTATTTTATACATACATACGTGTGTGTGTGTGTGTGTGTGTGTGTGTGTGTGTGTGTGTGTATCCTTCTGATTCTCAACTTTATCACCATGCTTCATTCAACTGCCTTACCTGAAATTTCCTTCAGTACCTGTGGCACCCCCCTGCTCCCTTCCCCATTCTCCCACTGGTAAGTTCCTCCTGTAGTCTTCATTTTGGGGAGGGGCCCAGGCTAGTCATACTTCAATCCTCTCCAGGATCTGTTTCTGCCCTTTCTGATACTCTTATCAAATTGGAAAGATTTCTTAGTACAGAAAAGGCTCAACAACAGAAGGTTGACTACCAAATGATATAAGCCATAACTCATAAAAAGCTACTAAACCATAAAAGGAGTATATAGAAATTCAAAAGGGTGACACAGAAAAACAAATACTCTCAATTTAGAAATCAGGAATCTGAGACTATTTTTTGACATCAGAGCATTAAAGAATAACTACCAAAAATCTTTTTATTACATAGAAGTGTTATATCAAACTCTCCTATGTGATATATTAAACTTGTGACATTAACACAGTTTAAAGTACTAAATGTGCATGCTCCATATTTAGAGGGTTTTAGATTAGAGGAAAAAATAAATTAAAAATAAAAAAATAAAAAGCTCTACTACATATTAACATGGCAGCAAAAATTCAATTAAACAAATAGGAAAGTATCTACTGAATTATACTAGGCAATGAAATGATATTTTTAAAAATGTTTAAATAAAAAAACATAAAGACCTCACAATCTAAATATAGAATAAACACTTACAAAAATAAGTAGATAACAGAACATGTTGAAATAAAAGGAGAAACCACCACAAATAAATTGCTATGTAACATCTGAGGAAATAGACCTTTGCAGAAGAATCTCCAAAGGTTTCATTGAGAAACATGAGGAGTTTAAACTTAAAGCTGGAAGAGAACTTCAAAGGCTATCTAGTCCAAATCCCTCATTTTAAGTCATAGAAAATGAGACCCAAGGAGCTGAAGTGACTTACCCAAGGTCACACAAGCAGTAAGCATCAAAGACAGGTTTGAACTCAAGTCCTGACTTCAAAGTCAGTGTTCTTTCCTCTGAATCACATTGTTTTGCAGAGAGAATTGACAGATATACAGAATTTACAACAAATGTGCAAAGAGAGCGCAGAATCAAGCCTGAATAAATGAATCAAAATAGGGAAGACCAAAGAAAAAGAAAAGAGAACCTGTATAAACAAGAATATTTACAACAGCTCTTTTCATGGTGGCAAAGAACTGGAAGTTGAGGGGATTCTCGTCATTGGAATAGCTGAACAAGTTGTGATCTATGATTGTGAAGGAATACAATTGCCCTGTAAGAGAGGACAAGCAGAATGGTTCCAGAAAAGCATGGGAAAATTTACATGAGTTGATGCATAGTCAAGTGAGCAGAACCAGGGGATCACCACACACAGTGACAGCGATATGTAATGATAATCAACTGCTCTGATCAATACAGCGATCCAAGACAATTTCAAAGTATTCATGATGAAAAAATGTTTTCCACCTCCAGTGAGAAAACTAATGAACTGGGTTGCAAATTGAAGTGTAATTTTCTCACTTTATTTTTCTTGCTTTCTCATCACAACATGGCTAATATGAAGAAGTTTTGCATGATTTCACATATACAATTGCTTGCCTTTTCTGTAGGTGGAGGTGGGGCTGAAGAAAGAGAATTTGAAACTCAAAAAAATTTTACATGGTAAAAAATAAATAATGGTTGGGCTGTTGTTCTTTTTAAGAGAAAGAAATAGAGAAGTTTGGAAAAAATTGGAAAAGTTTATTGGAGGAAGGGTGAATCGTTTTGAACATGTTAAGTTCTAGGTACTGGCCTCTGGAAAGACAGTTGGAAATGTCAGGCCAGAAGCTTGGGGCATAGACTGGGCTTAAATGCAAAGAAGTATCTACTTAGAGGTAGCGCTTGTGCTTACAGTCATGAAATCACCAAAGGAGTACAAAGAGAAAAAGTGGTAGGGACATCTAAACTTAGAAACGACATGAAATAAAAATGAACGAGGACAAGAGGCTGACAAGTGACTATCCTACAGACCAAAGAATGAGAAGAACAACTAGAAGTCAAGGTCGGAGAGGCTATCAAGGCAGAGATAATGAAGTATCATATATTATAGAAAAATCTAGTACTGAGAAAAGGATAATAGCAAAGAAAGGTCAGGTAATAGTGATAGTGGGAGAGAAGAGTGTTTATTTTGATGTTCAATGGAAATTTACTCTTATGAAAGGGGCTTAAATTCCAAATTTCCTTTTTGTTCAAGGAGTTGCTTCTAAATATAAGGAAGGGGCTAATCTTTTTTTATCAATTATCTCTCTGCTTATTGAAGAGTGTAAAATCAGAGGTAGCCTCAAAAATGTCAAATTTCTTTTTTAAGAGTTAAATCTAGAGAATTCTAAAAAGGTTTCAGAAGTAGTGTAATTTTTAACTTCATTTAGGGACCATCTTTTTCTCCACAAGACACATTTTTAATATTAAAATTAAAGTTAAAAGGAAAAGAGGTTTCACTTATCACTAGAAATATGCTTTACCACTAATTTACTTGTTAGAATTTTTCTACATTGCCAAGGATACCTGCATGTACCATATTGATCTTAACAGTCTCCAAACTAAGAGCCACAAATCCTAAAGTGAAATGTGTTTTAAAATAAAAAATTGCACAGAGTGAACAATAACTATACAAATTTAATATATATATATACATTGAATTTTTTATTTCTTGTTCAATTCAAATATATTTTATTCATCACTGATCTTTTTATCTTCATCACTTTTAACTATCCCTCCTAGCTGTCTTTTCAAATGCTGTCTTTATTACTACCCACTGGTTCTAAGAACCTAATCACAGGACATATACAGGCTTGTTATCAACACGGTCAATGTTTTTGTTGCCAGCGTTGAATCATCCCAGTCATGGCTGACCACGACCCCACTTGGAGATTTCTTGGCAAAGACACTGGAGTAGTTTGCCATTTCCTTCCCAGCTAATTTTACAAATGAGAAAACTGAGGCAAACAGAGTTAAACCTTGCCCAGGGTCACACAGCTTGTAAGTGTTTAAGGCTAGATTTAAACTCAGGAAGATGAATCTTCCTGACTCCAGGCCTTGTACACTATCTAGCCGCCCTGTGTATTAAACATATACACAATATCTATCTATACCACAAATGTTTTTTCAATAAAATTCACAAATAACCTAAAAAATAAAATCTAGAAAACAAATATTAAAGCTACTATCAATATGTCATTACAGTTTGATTTAACTTTGTGTGTGAATGTGTGTGTATGTAATCTTTATTCTCCTTAAAGTAGATCTCAGGGGAAGAGTTTTCACTCCTCAATCTCCCTTCCTTTGTTCTGTCTCATGGCTTCTCCATTTATTCCCTTCCTTCTCCTATCTTCTCCTGAGATCTTCACTAACACTGACTTCTTCCTTCAAAAACGCATGTGTCCTTTTACCTTTACAAAACCATGCTAACTACTATATTATCTTTCTACTTCTTTTACAGAGGTTTGGCAGGACAAAGATTTTTAACAACCCTTATGTTTCTATGTAGTGACCACTCATTCTCTTTCAGTGATGGGATTCCAACCCATTACTCAATGAGCATTTTTGAGCCAAATCTAAAGGTCTTATTTCTTTCCTTGTCCGTGCCATATTTGGGACCACTGACCATGACTTTTTTCCCTTAAAATTTTTGTTTTATGATACTGTTATATCTCAGGTCTTCCACCTCTCTCTTTCTGTTATTTGTTACCTTTAGTAACTGCTCTGCTCCTCGCCACCTAAAGACAACATGACTGTATTCTAAGTTCTCTGCTCTCCAATCTCTACAACCACTATCTCAGACAACTCATGAACTGGAATGAGTTCCTTCTGGGGCGCTCTTGATCGTTTCACATTCCTGCTCAGGGCACTACAAATTGTAATGATGCCCTGAATGCCATGCTGCTTTTTAATTACTAGTGCATACCCATCATGATGAAACAAATAAGTGGTCAATGCACAGTGAACTGTGGATTACTTTATCATCAAAAAAGAAGGCAAAGCATTATGTTTTACTCAATGACAGTATAGCTATGCTAAAAGAATACAATATACATCAACATTACCAGACTAAGCATTTATTATAATATTCCCAACTCACAGGAAAGCAGTGGTCAGAAAAATTTAAAAATTTTAAAAAGTATCTTTTCTTGATATAAAAAGTACAATTTCTTGACCAAAAAAAAAAAAAAAAATGAAGCTGTAACAAGTTTCCAGCTGGCTTCTTTGTTAGCTAAGCAAGGTTTGTTCAACTGCAACAGAGAGAAAAAATATACTCATTTAAATGAGAAAATAAACTCATTTAAGACTAGTAGCCTTTCATGTGGGAAAACTGGGACCCTAATTCATTGCTGGTGGATCCAACCATTCTGGAGAGCAATGTGGAATTTGCCCAAAGGGCTATAAAACTGCATACCCTTTGACCCAGCAATACCCACTTCCAGGTCTGTAACCCAAAGACATCATAAAAAGGGGAAAAGAACCGACATGTACAAAAATATTTATAGCAGAAATGAAAATTGAGGGAATTCTTATCCATTGGAGATACTGTGGTATATGAATGAAATGGAATACTATTGTGCTATTAAAAATGATGAGCAGGTGTGTTTCAAAAAACCTGGAAAGACATTCATGAACTGTTGCTGAATGAAGTGAGCAGAACGGGGAAAACATTGTGCACAGTAACAATGATATTTTGCAATCATTAACTATGAACGGCTTAGCTGAAGCTCTTCTCAACAATACAAACATCCAAGACAATTGCAAAAGACTCATGATGGAAAATGCTATCTACATCCAGAAAAAGAACTAGAGTCTGAATACTGATCAAAGCGTACTATTTTCATAGTTTTTTGTTTTCTGTGGCTTTTCCCTTTTGTTTTTTTCACAACATGACTAATGTTGGAATATGTTTACAAAATTGCACATGTATAACCTATATTAGATTGCTTGCTTTAATGGGGAGAAAAATTTTGAAACTCAAAATCTTATAAAAATGAGTATCAAAAATTATCTTTACATGTAATTAGAAAAAATAAAATACCATTTACCCAAAAAAAGAAAAAAAGACTTATTAGTCTTTTGATTCAATTAAAACTATATGATGATGGATTAATATGAGTATTTGGCAGTACCTATGTACATGAAAAGGTATTTTCAAAGAAGAAAACATCTAAAGTCTCATTACCCATAATATAGCCATACCTTCAGTATTAACAGATGAACACTTTAGATAGGGAGCACTAACTTTGAACTTCAATTAAGTAAAATATTGTCCCTCAAAAAAAGAATTCCATTCTTATTAGTATAGATCTATATTGCAAAAAAAAAACTGTATAATTACTATTGTTCTATTTTGTTATAATTTCATCAATAAAATCTGTAGAATTTTGTTTTAATAAATAGTAAAATAAATTTGTGCTTATGGAACATTCTCATTTTTGCCTTGGGCCACAAAGCCTAAACTATTTACTATTTGACCTTTTACAGAAAAACTCTGCTTACCCCTAGGCAGAGAATTGTCTGGGACACTGAGTAATTAAATTAATTTCTCAAAGTCACTTAGTAAGTAGCAGAAATGAAACTTAAACCAAGCTGTGCCAGATACCAAGGCCAACTCCCTAGCCACAACTGCTACCCTGTCTCTTCATAAGAAGTAAAGGCAAACAGTAGCAATTTATCATCAAAAAAATGTACCACCTCAAAAGAAAAGGCGGGGGGGGGGGGGGGTAATAAAAAGTGTGAGCAACAGATTACAAGCTTGGCACAGAGCAGAAACACAGTAAAAGGACCTTTATTTAGAAATCTGCTAGAATCTTTGCTTTGTCAAAAGTCAAGTTTACTGACTTGCCTTAATGATCATTTATTTGTGGATGAACCAACAAAGGTGAAGCCTACTTGGTTCTGGTTTTCATTAACAGGGAAGAACTGTAAATGGAGTGGGAAATTTTAAGGAAATGAGTTAGTTTGAGATACAGAAGAAAGCCTGAAAAATTTTGATGGGCATCCTAATTACTTTTTAAATAATTTTTGGGGGCTGTAAAACTTTGCATTCTCTTTAATCTCGCAATATCACTACTAGGTCTGTATCCCAAAGAGATAGAAGAAAAAAAAAAGAAAAGCACCTATGTACAAATACATTTATAGCAGTTCTTTTTGTGGAGGCAAAGAACTGGAAATTAGAAAGATGTCCATTACTTGGGGAATGGCTGAACAAACTGTAGTACATGACTGTGATAAAATATTATTGTGCTATAAGAAATGATAGAGGACAGTTTCAGAAAAACCTGAGAAGACCTTTATGAACTGATGCAAAGTAAAGTGAACTGATGCAGAGTAAAGTGAACAGAACCAGGACAGATAGCACTGTACACAATAACAACATTGTAATGATAACGAACTGGTGAAAAACTTAGTTATTCTGATCAATACAATTATCCCAGATAATTCCAGGACTCATGATGAAAAATGCTATCCATTTCCATAGAGAGAACTAATAACTGAGTATAGATTGAAGCATGTTGTTTTTCACTTTCTTAACATTTCTTGCTTTTCTTCTTCACGTTTAAGATGGAAATATGTTATATCAAAAAATCAAGTCCATAAATACAAGAGAGAAAAGTGGGGGGATCTTGGGGGTTAATAAGTACACTATTCTTTTGGATGTGGCAGCTAAGGCTAAAAAGCTCCACCTCAGGTTACGCTAAAAGAGAATAACTAGAACCAAAGAGGGAAAGGTTCCCAATACTCTGCCCTAATCAGGCCATCTATGGAATACTGTGCTCAATTCTGAACACATCTCAGGAATGATATTCATAAGCTGGAGAACAATTAACAGAGAACAACCAGAACAGTAAAATACCTCAATATCATGGAATATGAGAATCAGTGGGAGAAAGTGGAGAAGACTTAGGAAATAAAACGACAAAGTCCTTCCAAAATCTTCAGGATTAGCATTGGTAATGGGGATTAGAATGGAGCAGGCAGAACTAGGAACAACAGATGGACGTTACTAAAAAGTAAATGTCAAGAAAACATTCCTAGAGTATACTGAATTGGAATGGTCTGCTTTCATCGGCAGTGGATTTCCCATCAATGAAGGTATTCGAACAAGACCAGAAAACACTTGCCAGTTAGGTGATGTGTCTTGACTTTACATTCATTAAATTATTAACTTGTCTCTGCCAATCAGTGTGAGCGCCTTGACAGCAGGGACTGTCTTTCTCTTCCTATTATATCCACACAGTTTCACAGAGGGTTAGGTGCAAAGTGAGCATTTATTTGTCTAAAACTGAATTCATAATGCTGCCCACCAACTTCCCTATTTTTGTTAATGACACTTGGAATAAACCCTAGGCTCAGTATCTTGCAATCATCATGTATACCTCATGCTCCTTTGCCCTTCAGAAGAAACTGGAGAAAGCCTGGTAAAAGTATTTAGAAGGAAAAGCATTATTGGAGACAAAGATGGTGTTAGGAGGACATTTTCAAAAAAAGTCTATATTTAAGAGTTTATTTAAGACTTTTGCCAAGTATTAGCTAGTATAGAGAAAGCCATCACAAAGATAGTATAAATAATCAAGCTATCATATTCTATTTATCCTCAGTACTTAATAGAAACATACCTTGCCAAAAAGGATTTTCCCGATCCTGGAAGCCCTCTGAGTAGCACAAGCGTTTGGCCTACATAAGGGGATTTTCTTCGAATAGTATGAGAAGCAGGAGATTCTTGTACTTGGTAAGAATTTCCATCTTGATTTCTCCATGCCATTGGCACTGGCAGTGAAGCATTTCTATCCCAGGTGCTAAAAAGAACTGGGGGTGGCAGAGAAGCACAGACCCTTCCGGGTTCACAGTAGTCAAAAACGGGTATTACTGGCTGAGGACTAGCTGCAACAGGAGCAATGAAGCTGCGGATCCCTTGGAAAGGCTCAAAGGCAGAAGCCATTGGATTCCAGGAAGTTTGCGGTAGCACTGGTGGGGGTGGCAATGGTGGCACTCCAGGGCAAAAACTGAAGTCACTTCCCTGTGGTGGTAGTTCTGCATGGTTTTGTGGCTTAAAACCAAATCCTTTGGATTGTGTAAACAAATCAGGGACAGAAACACCCTTCTGATCCCCACCTGTACCCACCACTCCATCTTCTGTCTGGTCTGCAATCTGTACAAGAGGATTAACGGCAGTCCTTAATTCATTCGTACCCAAATGTACACAAGCTTGAGTAGGCTCACATCCAAAATTCTGAGCATCTGAAGGTGCTTTCTGAGTCTGAGAGGGGTTCACATATACTACAAGAGAATCATTAGGTTGAGTAAAAAAGCTATTAGGTTGGGCATTCATAGGACTGCTATTTGTTAAAGGCCACACAGCATCCTTTTTACAATTTCTGGACTTGCTCAAATCTGAATGTAAAGTTAAATGTTCTGAACTTATCACAGAAGAATTTTTCAATGTTTCAGTGTCCATTTCCGTTTTTTGCAAAGAAAAACTCCTTCCACTGTCAGTAGGGCCACCAAAATTGTTTTCCAAAGGCAAAAGCGACTGTGTTGACACAGGGTCATTAGAAGCATAATTCAATTTATCAAATGCATTTTGTATTAAGGAATCCAAGTCTTCAGTAAGTCGCATATCCGAGAACATATCTGCTGCTTGGGAACTGTCTTCATCTTCTACATGAGAACATTTTTCATTCATTCCATTTCCTTCAGCAAGATGTTGGTTAGCAAAAGCAAGTGGCGTCGCAACTGACTCCAATATTAAACTTTTAGCGGCTGGCATTCCTTTGGCACCAGTGGACAGTTCTAAGAGACAATCCATAGCATTTTCAACTGTTCATAAAGAAAGGGATAAAAACATTATGATCAGGGCAAAAAATATACATTAAGATGACAGAATTAGAGCTGGGAGGAAACTTAGAGGCCACTGAGTTCAGCCCCTTCATTTTACAGATGAGGAAATTTATGCTAAGAGGTTATCTAACTTGACAGTAAATGTCTGTGACAACTGAATCAGTCCTGGGGACTCAAGCCCTGCATTCTATCTACTATACCATGTTACTTCTCTTTAACAGATTTAACATTATGGTGACTATTGCATTATCTTAGCATTAGATGAGTTTGCAAAGCAATGTATATAAATCCGATCTTAACAAAAACTCCATCAGGTAGATGGATACTATAGGTCAGGGCTTCTTAAACTTTTTGCACCCCAGACCCCTTTTGAGTTGCATGGCCTGAGGGCATATGCTGTGCCAATGGCACATGCTTTGTGTTTAGAACCAAGGCTACAGTGACTTTGCCTGATGCAAAACGGGCAAGCACTGCCAGAAATACCTTGGACTGAATAAGTATTTGATTTTTCATTAATTTTTGGTCATTGCACATTCAGAAACCTTTTACAGTTGCCACATTTTTCTTAATCCCTTATTTAAGAAGCACTGCATATAAAAAAAAAAAGAAGCGCTGCATAGACCTTATAATCTTCATTTTACAGATTTAAAAAAATGAGAAAGGTTAAATGATTTGTCAAACAAGTAATGAATTCTACTTACAAGATCCTCCTGATTGCAAATCCACTGTTCTTTTCATTGTAAGATACTGCTTCATTAATATTTTATTATGGTTATGTCAATGACCCTTATAACTTTAAGAAACTGACTTTAAGGTTTTTTTTAAGTATTTAAGGTTACCTAAAGTTTATTTTAAAGTATTTTGTGTTCCTCCAGAAAAAAAAATTTATACTATTTACTATTTGTCATTATATTATTTATTATATATTTTATATTTATATCACACAATAAATAAAATAAGTGATATATTTATACTATTAATTTACAACTCTGCAAAGCTAAAACCTAATCCAGACTAAATTATCATAAAATTCCAATTAGTGAAGCATAACTATTATAACTTCTAGGGAAAAAAATTATCACTTCTATCTTATTCCTTCAGCAGTAATGACGGGGTACAGACTTGGGGACCTCCTTGAATCTTCCCATTTGTTCTGGCAGTCTCCAGAGGCCCATGGGCTTTTCATTATCACTGTGCCCAAGTCTCTGTTGTACTCCCCACCCTTGATCCTATCAAAATTCCATTTCCCAGGCTGCCAGTCACTCCCATCAGAATCCTCCCTGCGTTTGATCTACATTCCAGGCTGACCTCTCCCTATCAAGATAATCCCTGGGACCCCAGACTACTTGGTAACACCTGGGTTCTTCCCTCAGTTTTTTTCTGTATTTAAGTTCCATCTCACCTCCAGCTCAGACTCTGTCTAGCCTGAGAGTCTACCTGGCCCACTTGTTAATACAAGCCTAAGAAATGCTTAGGCTCCTTAAGAGTCAGCCCAATATGGCGAATCTCTAATAAACTTTGTTTTTCTTTGGCTTTAAGAAGGCTTGTGTCAAATTCATTCAAGCAGGACCAGGCATGTCAGTTATTTTGGAGAGGTTTCTCTCCTCCATTTTAAAGTCAAACTCCTAGACACATTGCTTCCTCTCTCTTCTTTTCTTCCCACATCTCATTCCCCTCCTGAATTCTGACTCATTCTGCCATCAGCAGCCTTCTCACACTGAAACATCCCTTAAGTATGTCAGCCAACCAGCCTCTCTCCCTCCTTCCCTTCCTCTCTCTCTTCCTTCCTCTTCCTCTCATAGGGCTAGTTCCTCCTGAGAACTCTCCTGCTTCAATGCCCTCCTGCTTAAGCTTCTCACTCCAGATTTCACCACCATGCTCCCCTCCCCAACCCCACCACAAACTCCACAAAGAGTACCTTT
The DNA here is from genome assembly GCA_023548195.1 of Bettongia penicillata ogilbyi. NCBI lineage: Eukaryota > Metazoa > Chordata > Mammalia > Diprotodontia > Potoroidae > Bettongia > Bettongia penicillata. The sequence continues at coordinate 3,782,518 of JAJHZJ010000808.1, read as the reverse complement.
CTGTCTTGCCCCTCCCCAACTCTCACCATTTTTCAGCTCCCTATTATATACTGTCTTCCCTTATTGGAAGGTAAGCTCTTTGAGGGCAGAGACAGTCCCCAAACAAGTACTTAGCACATACTAAGAGCTTAACAGATGTTTGTTGCCTTTCTGAAATCTTTTGCAATCTGGCTTTCAACCACATTATTCAACTGAAACAGTCTTCTTCAAAGTTACCAACCATCTCCAAACTGACAAATCTGATGGTCTTTTCTCAGTCCTCACCCCTTCTTGACCTATCTATAAAATTTGTCATTGATGACCACCTCTCTGCACCTTCGCGTTTCTGTGTCTTCCTAGCTGAATGACCATTCCTTCTAAGTCTCTTTTGCTGACAATCGTGTATTGCATGCCTCCCTCACTATAGACATACCACTGAAGATTCCATCCTAGGCCCTCTTCAATTCTCTAAGCTCTCTCACTTGTTGAGTTCTCAGTACCCATGGGTTTAATTAAAATCTCTCAACAGATGACTCCTAGATCTGTAGATCCAGTTCTGAACTCTAGTCCTGTATCTCCAACTAAATACTACATGTAGCCATCTCAAATTCAACATGTTCAAAACTTTTCACTATAAATCCATCCCCTTTCCAAAATTCCCTATTTCTATAAAGACACCACCAAAATTTTTCCAGTTACCAAGTTCACAACCTACCCATTATCTTGGATCTTCATTATCCTGTACCCCACCTAGCCTATTAGTTGATGAATCTTGTTTTTGTCTCCACATCTCCCCTTCTTTCTACTCACTGCCAGCACCCTCATTCAGGCCCTTACTGTCTTTTCCTTAACCACCAAACCAACTTCCTAAACTGGTCACTCCTCTCTCATCCATCCAGCACACAGATGCCAAAGTGATTTTCCCAAAGTTCAGATCTGACCATGTCACTGTTCTACTCAGCGATGCCTCTAGGTTGGAACGTAAGCGCCTCTGTTCAGCTTTAAAAACTGTTAAAAACCTTGGTCCTAAGCTATCTTTTCCAGACTCCACAGACCAGCTTAAGTGGCCTTCTTGCTCCTCACATGACCTGCCGTGCCTCTCCATCTTCATCCTTCTGCACTGTCTGTTCCCCAGGCCCATAAAGCATTTCCACAAGTTCTCTACCTCTTAAAATCCTGTTTCTTTGAAAGCCCTGCTCAAATCCCTCCTGCTACATAAAACCTTTCCTATTTCCCTGCTCTCAAATGCTGGTGCCCTCTCCTCCTCAAATCTACCCTACATCTGCTTTATGTATATTTTACATGTGTTTGTTTACATAGATGTTATCTCCCTGGATAAAAGATAAGCTTCCAGAGAGTAGCAACTGTTTCATTTTGTCTTTGTATCCATAGCACATAACAGAGTACTCTGCACAGAGTAGGCACTTAATAAGGATGGGGACAGAAACAGGTCCTAAGAGTTAAAATAAAAGACTTTGTGAAGCCCCTGGTGTCCTAAAGTCTGCCCTTACCACAAAACTTCCCCTTATCCTGGACCATAAAATTCCTTGTCCCCACCCCTCATCCTGGAGAATGGGATTTCCTTATCTTGTGTCATTCATAATCCTCACCCTATGTCTTTATCTTGCAAGACTCACCCTAGATCTCCAACCTCCATAAAGAAACCGTAAAATCATCCTATATAAGCCTGGTCCTTTTCCTATACCATGGCCTTTGTTTAGCTCCTGTTAAAACGCAGGCCCACTGCTTTGGCGTCAAAAAAGCTCCCAATGGCTACGGAGAAGGTCTAAGTGAATTAATTCACATTTTGAACCAGTTCTCCTATCTCTCTCTTCAACAATAAATGCATGCTAACTAAGTTTAACTATATGCCCTTGTATTGATAAATGTTGATATGAAGTGCCCATTCATTTCAAATACAGAATACCCTCTCCACACAACTATTTAATTTGTGGAATTTTGCAATAATCTGACTTTTAAATTAGGAAATAACATGTCTACATGGAAATGGTTCTGATGAGGAACAAGCCCCAGCCAAGACCTTTTTCCCTTGGATCGGGAGGGCTTTTGCCTCTCTGGTCTGAAGGGCCACTGGAAAGTCTGGCCTTGGGGTGGGGGGCCTCCTAGGATTCCCTTTCCATTTTTCCCAGTCCAGATACTCCCTACCTTCTCTTTAGCATTCTTTTGATACTCCTCCCTTTGAACCTATTACCAGCCACTCCCATCAGGATTCTCCCTGGGTTTAATTTATCAATACCATCCCTGGAACCCTAGACTACCTGGCGACACCTGGATGCTTCCCTTGTTCTCTTCTCCATTTAAATTCCATCTCACCTCCATGAAGACACTCAGATTTAATCCAGCTCAGACTCTGTCTAGCTGAGATTCTATCTGGCCTGCTTGTTAATACAAGCATCACAAATGCTTATTAGACTCCTTAAGAGTCAACCCAGTATGGCAAATCTTTAATAAGTTTTGTTTTTCTTTGGCTTTAAGAAGGCTTGTGTCGAATTCATTCAAGCAGGACCTGGAGTGTCAGTATTTCAGGATCTCCCAGCACACACCAGACCTCAACAGTTCCCTGAGTTGAGTAAGCTAAATGAACACTTATAGAATTATTTTCTTCTTAACTCCATCTTTCTAGTGGAAACGAAAACTATACTTTGCACTTTGAAATACTTATCACAAGGCAAAAATGTGCTCATCCATCATTAAAAAATTAGCTCAGCTAGGTTTCTTTCTTCTCAGACTTCCCAAATATTGTTTTGCAGAGAATGTTTCCAATAGCAATTTCTCAGATTAAATCTAAGAAATCTTCCTTATAAAAATAATTCTTATATATAGAATATCTTCCTTCCTAATAATCTTCCTTATAAAAATAATTCTTATATATAGAAATTTTATGAGTGCTGTCAACAGGTAATACTTTTCTAAACTCATTACTAGTTCTATTAGAGCAAGATAAGAATAAAATGCAAATAATTCAAAATTGTTAATTTCTCTCACCTTTGAAATCACATTCTGAAAGCATCAAATAAACTACATCAGGATCCAAGTCAGAAAACATTTCTGACAAGCTGTTTAAGAGTTTCTCTTTGTCGACATTTGGCTGAGGTGGCACTGTAGGAAGAGTTGTCAGTTCCTCACGATGAGCAATATTGGGTGCAACATCCTCTGTATTCAGAGACTTCCTAGCAGGACTTCCACCAAGATTTTTCCTTTTCCTTGGCATTCTGCTTTCTAAAAATCAGTTCCTTCCTTATTCAAGTTGAATGATATTTAAGTCATATCTCAGAGGAAAGAGGGACAAATAACTTGCATAATCCAGTAGTAACAAGGCCTAAGACATAATGAAAAAAGGGTAGAATTACACAGACTGGATAACTAACTTTATTTTTTAAATGTCAAGCACTTCAAAGTTTTTTTTAACTTTTACAATGTTAAACAATTACAATGTCTTTTAAACCAAGAACTAAGGCATATTCTTCAAAAGATAAATGTTCAAAAAAAGAAAGCTCTAAATAGCTAACAGAGAAATGCAAATTTAAATAATTAGAAGGCCTGGAAAGATGACAAAAGACAAAATTGAAGGGACAGTGGAAAGATAAACACAACAATGGTGAAAATGGTGCCGCCCATAGGAAAATCACTAAGTAGCTTTTATATTCTATGACAAAGTGATTACCACTGCAACAAATCTTGAGGAGGAAAAATCCCATATGTACAAACTTTTATCCAAGTACTTTTTGTTACAGCAAAGAATTGGAAAGAAAACGGGTTTCCACTGATTATGGGAACAATGAACAAACTGGGCATAAGAATATAATGGAATATTAGTGGTGCGCTATGCACAATGAAAAACATGAAGATTTTCTGAGAAACTTTAATTAAAATAATACAGAGGAAAACCTGTAAAACCAGGAGAACAATTTACATAATGACTACAATACTGAAAGATATCAGAAGTCAGATGACTGCAGTAACCAATAGCAATACCCAACCTCACAGGACTGAAGGTAATTAAGGCACACCTATGGTCTCATGACAGACAGGTGGCACTGTGTGTGTATGTGTAGAATGAGGCATGCATTTTTAGATACGGTCTAAGAGTTGCTTTATATTTTTCCTAACCTGTACTTTTATTACAATTGAGGGTTTATGGAAGGTTCAAAGAGTGATGGTGGTTTGGTTTTTTTTTGTTGTTGTTTTTTTAATTTTTTTTTTAATGTTTTACAATCATTTCCTTAAAGTTAAGATTTTATCCCCCCCCACCCTTCCCCCAATACCTGCTTCCCTCCCCGTGACAGCATACAATTCTGTTTAGGTTCTACATATACTTTCCTACTGAGCACATTTGCACTATAGTCATGCTATGTAGTCGAACTAAAATAAATGGAAGAAATCATATAACAAATCAAAACATAATACACTGAAACCCACCCACACACAAACATGATCTGCTACATTCTGAGAATGATTTCCATATTTCTTTCTCTGAGTGTGGAAGGCATTTTGCCTTAGAAGACCGACATTAGGATTTTTTTTTTTTCTCAGTAAGTTCTTGTGTTATTACAGAGTTCCAAGTCTACCAGAAAAAACTCTCACACACTGTGGTCGTTGCTGTGCACAAAGTTCTCCTGGTTCTGCTCCTTTCACTCAGCATCAGATCATATAAGTCCTTCCAGGCCTCCCTGAAGTCTTCTTCTTCATCATTTCTTATGGCACAACAGTACTCCATTACATTCATATACCATAATTTACTCAGCCATTCCCCAATTGATGGGCATCCCCTTGACTTCCAGTTTTTGGCTACCACAAAGAGTGCTGCTATAAATATTTTTGTACACGTGGGACCCTTTCCCATTTTTATGATCTCTTGGGGATACAGTCCTAGTAGCGATATTTCTGGGTCAAAGGGTAGGCACATTTTTGTAGCCCTTTGGGCATAGTTCCAAACCGTTCTCCAGAAGGGTTGGATGATCTCACAGCTCCACCAACAATGAATTAGTGTTCCAACTCTCCCACATCCTCTCCAGCATTTATCATTTTCTTGTTCTGTCATGTTTGCCAATCTTACAGGTGTGATGTGGTACCTCAGAGTTGTTTTGATTTGCATCTCTCTAATCAATAGTGATTTAGAGCACTTTTTCATATGATCATAGATATCTTTGATTTCTTCCCCTGAAAAATGCTTATTCATATCCTTTGACCACTTATCAATTGGGGAATGACTTGTATGGTTATATATTTGAGTCAGTTCTCTATATATTCTAGAAATGAGGCCTTTATCCCCGAGCTTAGCTGTAAATTTTTTTTCCCAATTTACTACATCCTTTCGAATTTTGGTTGCATTGGGTTTGGTTGTGCAAAAGCTTTTCAGTTTAAAGTAATAAAATTATCCATCTTGCATTTCATAATGCTTTCTATCGTTTCTTCAGAAAAAAATTCTTCCCCTCTCCATAAATCTGATAAATACACTATTCCTTGCTTCTCCAGTTTATTCATGGTATCAGTCTTTATACCTAAATCATGTACCCATTTGGACTTTATTCTTGTGTACGGTGTCAGGCATGGGTCTATGCCTAATTTCCGCCACACAGTTAACCAGTTTTCCAAGCAATTTTTGTCGAACAGTGAGTTCTTATCCCAGAAGCTGGGATCTTTGGGTTTATCAAACAGGAGGTTGCTATATTCCTTTCCTACTGTGTCTTGAGGGCCAAGTCTATTCCATTTGTCTACCCCTCTGTTTCTTAGCCAATACCAAGTCGTTTTGATAATTGCTGCTTTATAATACAATTTGAGGTCTGGTAGCGCTAGGCCACCTTCCCAAGCATTTCTTTTCATTAGTCCCTTTGATATTCTGGACCTTTTGTTTTTCCAAATGAATTTTGATATTATTTTATCCAGCTCTAGAAAATAATTATCTGACAGTTTAATTGGTATGGCACTAAATAAGTAGATTAATTTAGGCAGAATTGTCATTTTTATTATATTAGCTCGGCCTACCCATGAACAACTGATGTTTTTCCACTTACTTAAATCTGACTTTATTTGTGCAAAAAGTGTCTTGTAATTGTGTTCATATAATCCCTGGGTTTGTTTTGGCAGGTAAACTCCTAAGTATTTTATAGTGTCTACTCTAGCTTTAAATGGGATTTCTCTATCTCTTGCTGTTGGACTTTGTTACTAATATATAGGAATGCAGAAGATTTCTGTGGGTTTATTTTGTAACCTGCAACTTTGCCAAAGTTGTTTATTATTTCAAGTAGTTTTTTACTTGAATCTCTGGGATTCTCTAAGTATATCATCATATCATCAGCAAAGAGTGATAACTTAGTTTCTTCTTTGGCTATTTTTATTCCTTCAATTTCTTTATCTTGTCTAATTGCTACCGCTAACATTTCTAGTACCATATTGAATAATAATGGTGATAATGGGCATCCTTGTTTCACCCCTGACCTTATTGAAAATACATCTAGCTTATCTCCATTGCATATAATGCTTGCTGAAGGTTTTAGGTAGATACTGCTTATTATTTTATGGAAAGTTCCCTTTATCCCTATGTTCTCCAGTGTTTTTAATAGGAATGGGTGTTGTATTTTGTCGAAAGCTTTTTCTGCATCTATTGAGATAATCATGTGGTTTTTGTTGGTTTTGTTGTTGATATGATTAATAATGCTAATAGTTTTCCTAATATTGAACCAGCCCTGCATTCCTGGTATGAAACCTACCTGATCATATGCTGTATTCGTTTTGCTAAAATCTTGTTGAAAATTTTTGCATCTATATTCATTAGAGAAATTGGTCTATAATTTTCTTTTTCTGTTTTGTTTCTTCCTGGCTTGGGTATCAAAACCATATTTGTATCATAGAAAGAATTTGGGAGGACTCCTTCTTCCCCAATTTTCCCAAATAGTCTATATAGTATTGGAATTAACTGTTCTTTAAAGGTTTGATAGAATTCACTTGTGAATCCATCTGGTCCTGGAGATTTTTTCCTAGGGAGTTTTCTTTTTCTGAGATGGGGTTGTTTAAGTATTCAATTTCCTCTTCTGTTAATCTGGGCAATTTGTATTTTTTAAAATATTCATCCATCTCATTTAGATTATCGAATTTGTGGGCATAAAGTTGGGCAAAATAATTTCTAATTATTGTTTTAATTTCCTCCTCATTGGAGGTGAGTTCACCCCTTTCATTTTTAATATTAGTAATATGATTTTCTTCTTTCTTTTTTTTAATCAAATTGACCAAAGGTTTATCAATTTTATTAGTTTTTTCATAAAACCAACTATTGGTTTTATTTATTAATTCAATAGTTTTCTTAATTTCAATTTTATTAATCTCTCCTTTGGTTTTCAGTATTTCTAATTTGGTATTTTCTTGGGGATGTTCAATTTGTTCTTTTTCTAGCTTTTTCAGCTGCATACCCAAGTCATTGATCTCCTCTTTCTCTATTTTATTTATATAGGCATTCAAAGATATAAAACTTCCCCTAAGTACTGCTTTTGAAGTATCTCTTAAGATTTGGTAGGTTGTCTCATTATTGTCATTCTCTTGAATGAAGTTGCTGATTGTTTCTATGATTTCTTCTTTAACCCATTCCTTCTTTAGGATTAAATTATTTAGTTTCCAATTAATTTTTGCTTTATCTTTCCATGGCCTTTTATTGCATATAATTTTTATTGCATTATGAGCTGAGAAGGATGCACTGATTATCTCTGCCTTTCTGCACTGGATTGTGAGATTTTTATGTCCTAGTACATGGTCAATTTTTGTAAACGTTCCATGTACTGCTAAGAAAAAGGTATATTCCTTTCTATTCCCATTCAATTTTCTCCAAAGATCTATCATATCTACCTTATCTAGAGTTTTATTTACCTCCTTAACCTCTTTCTTGTTTATTTTGAGGTTAGATTTATCAAGTTCAGAAAGAGGGAGGTTGAGGTCCCCCACTAGTATAGTTTTTCTGTCAATTTCTTCCTTCAGGGGGGCGGAGCCAAGATGGCGGAGTAGAAGGACGCACGTTTACGAGCTCCAAACCCACAGCGCATAGAATTAAGGTAAAAAGAGATACCTGTAAGTTCTGAATCACTACAGGGGGTGCATAAACATAGTGGAAGAGATTTCCGTTCCAGAGAGCCCTGGAGAGCCGTCCACAGAGTCCATTGCCCCCGGAAAGTGGATCCCACCCCAGCACTGCCCTGGCCGCAGCCCCAGAGAAGCTGATCTGAGCAGGCTTCAGGGATGGAATCTCCGGGGGCCTGGAAGGTCCCTCCGCCCACAGAAGCTACAGGTCAGTGAGAGAGACAGCTGGGCTGGAGGAGGGGAGCAGAGTGTGTCCGTGACTCGGGCCCCCTCGGGAGGAAGCGGCGGCGGCAGGGACGGGGGCAGGAAGCGGCGGAGGCAGAGGCGTGGGCAACAGCGGAGGCAGCAGCTGCGGTGGCCCGGGACTTCCCCAGCAGCAGGCAGGATCTTCGTTACTGAAGGTCTCTGCATAAACAACCTGAGGGAGCTGAGGCTGGGAGACGGCCCTGCCCCACACTACTCTATTACTGAAGGCCTCTGTGTAAAGCCCCCTAAGGGAACTGAGCCTGGGAGGCAGGGACCCCCCCACCCCGCCCCCACCCGCTCCGATCCTGAAAGTCTCTGCATAAAGCCCCTGAGGAAGCCGAGCCTGGGAGGCGGCCCTGCCCCCACCCCAGCACCAGAACTAAAGCTCACATTGATTAGCAGCTGGGTGGCGCATTTGAATCTCAGACCCCAAGCACTAGCTGGGCGGATCTAGGTGGGGTTGGACAGGAATCTCAGAAATCAAGTAACTCGCTGGGAAAATGCCCAGAAAAGGGAAGAAAAATAAGACTATAGAGAGTTTTTTCGAACAGATGCAAATGATCCCGACTTCCGGATCTGATGAGGAAATATTCTTGCCATCAGAGAAAGACATGGAGGGTGGGGCCTCAGTACCCCAGACATCCCAGGGGGATGTCGGGTGGGCTCAGGCATTGGAAGAACTCAAAAAGGATTTTAAAAAGCAAGTGAGACAAGTGGAGGAAAAACTGGGAAGAGAAATGAGAGAGATGCAAGAAAAGTATGAAAAACGGGTCAATACCTTGCTAAAGGAGACCCAAAAAAATGCTGAGGAAATTAACACCTTGAAAAATAGGCTCACTCAATTGGCAAAAGAGGTTCAAAAAGCCAATGAGGAGAAGAATGCTTTCAAAAGCAGAATGAGCCAAATGGAAAAAGAGGTTCAAAAGCTCACTGAAGATAAGAGTTCTCTCAAAATTAGAATGGAACAGATGGAGTCTAATGACTTTCTGAGAAACCAAGAAATCACCAAACAAAACCAAAAGAATGAAAAAATGGAAGAGAATGTGAAATATCTCATGGGAAAAACAACTGACCTGGAAAATAGATCCAGGAGAGACAACTTAAAAATTATGGGACTACCTGAAAGTCATGATCAAAAAAAGAGCCTAGACATCATCTTCCATGAAATTATCAAGGAAAACTGCCCTGATATTCTACAACCAGAGGGCAAAATAAGTATTGAAAGAATCCATCGATCACCACCTGAAAGAGAGCCAAAAAGAGAAACTCCTAGGAACATTGTGGCCTAATACCAGAACTCCCAGGTCAAGGAGAAAATCTTGCAAGCAGCTAGAAAGAAACAATTCCAGTATTGTGGAAATACAATGAGGATAACTCAAGATCTAGCAGCTTCTACATTAAGGGATCAAAGGGCGTGGAATAGGATATTCCAGAAGTCAAAGGAACTAGGACTCAAACCAAGAATCACCTACCCAGCTAAACTGAGTATAATACTTCAGGGGAAAATATGGTCTTTCAATGAAATAGAGGACTTTCAAGCATTCTTGATGAAAAGACCAGAGCTGAAAAGAAAATTTGACTTCCAAACACAAGAATGAGAAGAAGCATGAAAAAGTAAACAGCAAAGTCATAAGGGATTTACCAAAAGTGAACTGTTTACATTCCTACATGGAAAGACAATATTTGTAACTCTTAAAACTTTTCAGTATCTGGGTAGTTGGTGGGACCACACACACATATACACACACATACACGTACACGCATGCACGCACACACACATACACACATGCACGCACATACAGAGACAGAGAGCACAGAGTGAATTGAATAGGATGGGACCATATCTTAAACGAAATTAAGGTAAATGGTGAGAGAGAAAGGTAGGGGGAGGAAAGAGGGTGAAATGGAATGGGGTAAATTATATGTCATTTAAGAGGCAAGCAGGAGACTTTTTAGTGGAGGGAAAAAGAGGAGAGCTGAGAAAAAAAAACAAGAAGTTTACCCTTATCACATTTGACTAAAGGAAGGAATAAAATGCACACTCATTTTGGTATGAAAACCTATCTTACAATACAGGAAAGTGGGGGAGAAGGAGATAAGCAGGGTGGGGGGGATGATGGAAGGGAGGGCAATGGGAGGAGGGAGCAATTTGAAGTCAACACTCAGGGAGGGACAGGATCAAAAGACAGAATAGAAACAATGGGGGGCAGGATAGGATGGAGGGAAATACAGTTAGTCTTACACAACAGGACTATCAGGGAAGTCATTTGTAAAACTACACAGATATGGCCTATATTGAATTGCCTGCCTTCCCAAAGGGAATGGGTGGGGAGAGAGGGATGGGGAAAATTTGGAACTCAAAGTTTTAGGAACAACTGTTTAGTATTATTGTTGCTACTAGGAAATAAGACATACAGTTAATGAGGAATAGAAAGTCATCTGGCCCTACAGGAGAAAAGAGAAGATGGAGATAAGAGAAGGGAGGGATGACAGAAGAGAGGGCAGATTGGAGATAGGGAAAATTAGATTGCTTGGGGTATTGGGGTGGGGGGAGGGGATAAAAGGGGAAAAAAAATTTGGAACCCAAAATTTTGTGAAAATGAATGTAAAAAAGTTAAATAAATAAATAAATTTAGAGAAAAAAGAAACAAAAAAAAAATAAAAAATAAAAAATAAATTTCTTCCTTCAACTCCCTCAACCTCTCCTCTAAGAATCTGGATGCTATATCACTTGGAGCATACATGTTTAGTAATGATATTGCTTCATTGTCTATGGTGCCTTTTAGCAGGATATAGTTTCCATCCTTATCCCTTTTGATTAGATCTATTTCTGCTTTTGCTTTGTCTGAGATTAGGATTGCTACTCCTGCCTTTCTTACATCAACTGAAGCACAATATATTCTGCTCCATCCTTTGACCTTTATCCTATGTGTATCCCCCGTGGTTTGTTTTATTAAAGACAGCAATAACAAAAAAATTTTTGAAAGAGTCAAGACCCATCAAGATTTCTTTTTCTCCCCCAAAATGACTGTTGGAATCCCCTGGATTGTCCTCGTTAAAATTTTTCTCTTAGAAAAAAATTTTAAGTTTTAGCACATAGACTAAGATAGGTTTACTCAAGTTATCCTAAAAAATTTTCAAGAAACTCAACTGGGGGGGAGGAGAAGTGCCAAGATGGTGGAATAAGAGCAGGGACTTACTTGAGCTCTATTCAAACTCCTCCAAATATCTATTTAAAAATGAGTGTAAACAAATTCTAGAGCTACAGAACCCACAAAATGACAGAGTGAAATAAATCTCCAGCCCAAGACAACAGGAAGGATATATATAGTCCAGTATGGACCCTGCCAGCCCAGATAAAACCAAAACAGATAAAATCAGAGCAGGCCTTAGAGGACTGAATCACTGGCAGATGTAGCAATTTCCAAACTTCTCAACCCACAAATTCCAAAAACAGCATAGAAGGTCAATGGAAAAACTGTCAGGCCTGGGTGAGGGAAGGGCACAGTCCAGTCCCAGACTGGGAGCCCTGGGCCAACAGAGGGTTGGGGATCAAGATGCTAATACAAAACCCCTGAAGTCTGACAAGCACAACCACCGCTACCCCTACTGGAAGCAGAGTCCTAAAAAGGCAATTATTTGGCTGGCAACATGAGCAGACCCCAGGACTACTTGCTTAAAGGGGTCTTTAAACTCAAGCAAGCTTACCACTCTTCGTTATATGAGCTGGCCTTGACTTTCCCTTCAGCCTGGCTTTAAGTTTTATTCCAGGAAGACTTTCTTTCACAGCTATTCACACTCAAATATCAGTTCAAATCTAACCTTTCCCCTTTGGTGGCCACCTCAGCCGTAAATGATCTCTCTTTCTGCCTCAAACACAGAGGGCATTCATTACCTTTATTGCTGATTTGGCACTTAGTTACTACTTTGTTATCTTTTCACAGTTCTATTATATCTAACTAATATAAACTCCTTGAGGATAAAACTTAGGTCTTCTTTATAATCCCAATAGCACCTGGCACAAAGTAGGTATTCCACAAATATTTACTGATTGCTTTAAGACAAGGAAGACCAAGTGAGAAAATTAATGGACAGAGACAGTTAAGAGGACCAAGACTAAAGGAGAGTTCTGATTCCCCAAGCCAGCACATTTCACACTATCACAAGTTGCATTACATTAAAGACTCCAATAACAAGATCCATAATAGTTCTCTTTCTGATAAGAAACCAGAATTACTAAAGTGTTTTAAAAAAAAATTAAAACAAAAAAGCCTAAAAGTCTACACAGTGAACCATAAATAACAAGAGAATACTTACCCTTTGTATGTAATTGGTATCACCCTGCTGAAACCAAGGTTGAGGCTTGAAATCACCAAAGTCGGTTGTTTTACGAAGCATAGTGTCAATTCTTGCTATGAAAAAATAAGAAATCAGAATTTCATAAACTCATATGACCACAGAACAAAAGTACACAAAGACTCAAATACATATATTCCAAAAGTTACATAAATAAAATCTTTTTAAACCAAATCTCATTTTTGATTTGCTAAGGACATCTTATTACTAAAAAGAATTCTGCGAATTCCTTCCATATCATCCCCAATTTATTCTAGGTTCTGATTTTATTGTACTAGATTTTCTTAAATAAGACAATCATGTCAAGGTTTCACATTGTTTTATCCACACATACACATGCAAGATCATCAATGTGAAATTATTTTTTAAAAAGGGGGAGAGGACAAAAAAAGGACAAAAGAGAATAAGTAGAGAAAGATGAGATAAACATCATGTTGCCCTAACACCTAGCACTTTTACCTAGGTACCTAGAACTCTGAACATAATATCCAAAAATCACATAAATATGCAGTAATATTTTATTATTATGATACCACGCTAAGAAATTCCAGAACAAAAACTATGATGAATACAGGAAAGCATGGAGAGAATTAAAGGAAATAGATGCAAAGTGAGTAAGCAGGATGAAGAAAAATATACACAAAATGACAACAATGTAAGTGAACATAACAAAGCAATGAAAACTGAACACAGCAAAATTACAATGACCAAGTTTGGCCCCTAAAAAGAGATATGAAAAGACACCTTCACCACTTCTTTGCAGAGTGGGAGCCCATCTGTATTGTAACAGGCTTTTTCAATGTGTTGATTGTTTTTTCTGAATATGTTTTCTTCCCTATTTACCCTTGATTGTAATGTATGGGAAAAGGTAGAGGGGTTAGGGAAGAGAGAAATGCAGTGGAAAAACAAAATAATAAAAATACTTATTTTAAAAATAAAAAAGCTCTAGCACATCAGACATAGTAATGGTTACTTATAGGCTTCTCAGGAGCCGAATGGGTTTAATCTCCACCCTCTGCATATACCAAAAGTTAAGAGAGGATGGATGAATTAATGAATTTTTGGAAAGAAGTCACTGGCTATGAACATGACTCAAAAAATACTGTAACCTCATGTCTTCAATTTCTTCTTTTATAACTTTTGAGAGGTTCCTCTGAGAACCTTGTATTGACCTAGATGACCTAAATGCGAGTCTTTACATAAGTGTGAGAGCAAATGACCTGCAGTATTATAAAAATGATCATCTATTTGATGAGGATATTTATATTTATCAATCAACCAAGAAGCATTTATTACGCACTTACTATGTGCCAGGCTTGATATTAGGTGCAGAGTTGTAGGTATAACAACAAAGATGAAATAATAGTCTTTGCCTTCAAGGAGCTCCTGTTGTATTTAGGGGAAACAATACATACACATAAATATATACAACATACATTCAAAGTAAATACAAGGTAATTTCTAAGGGGAAACACATGAGATCAGGAAACGGCCTCCTACAGAAAGGGGCTTTTACACTAATCAGTGAAGAAAACTAGGGATTCCAAATGGCAAGTGATGAAGAAGGGCATTCCAGGCAAAGGAGATAGTACAAAAGAAAAAAGACAATGTTTTATACGAGGAACAACAAGATGGCCATTTTCACCAGATAGAAGAATGAGTTAAATGAGAGTAACGTATAATAAATCTGGAAAGGTACGTTAGCATCAGATTGTGAAGGGCTTTAAATATCAAACTGGGGAAATGGTAGTTGACCCTACAGGTAAAAGGGAGTATTGCAGTTTACTGAGCAAGGAAGATGTGACATTTGGCAGCTTGTATAAAGGAATTGGATTGGAGTGTAGTGAGTCAGCAAGAAATCCAATTAGGAAATGCTCCAGTAAAGAAGTGATGACCCCATGAATAGCGTGATAGGTGTGTAAGTAAAGATAAGGAGAAGGATGCAAAACACAGAAGGTAGATTTGAAACTGATCAATCTTCCTTAAGGCATCTTTTTTAAAAGTGCAAGAGAATAAATGGAAGTCCAGAAAGAAGCCCAGACAGACAAGTACAACTTTGGAAGCTACAAGATGAACTTCTATACTGAAAAAGATTCAATACATCTAAAACTAAGTTGTTGATATTGGTATGGAGTTCAAAAGAGACAAAGGCTGACATATAGGTCTGGAAGTCACCTACACGAAGATAATTGAACACATGGGAGAAAATAAGGTTCCCAGAGATTGCAGAGAGAGGAAGGCTCAGGCAAGAGCTATGGGATACATCCACAATTAACGGATGGATCACAGTGATCCAACAGAGGAACCTGAGAATTGTACAAAGATTTAAGAGCATCAGGAGATAGTAATGCAACAAAGAGGAAAGAATGGTCTGTGTCAAATGCTAGAGAAGTCAAGAAGGATGGAGACTAAGAAAGGAGCAAGGGATTTGGAAGTTAAGAAAACACCATTACTTTCGGGAAGCAAGTTTCAATTGAGTGATGAGTCTGGAAGCCTGAAAGCAAGGGACTGAGATGTGAGAAAAGAGGAGGCACAGGCAACCAATGTACAGTTATTTCTAAGAGTTTGCCTGTTGAAGTGAGGGGAGATACAGGATAACTTAAGTGGTGATAGGGTCAAGTGAGGTTTAAAGGTAAGGGAAACTAAGCACATGTTTGTGCCAGCTGGGAACAAGCTATTATGAAAGAGATATTCTTGAAATGATGGGAACATTATACAATTGAAATTCCTTGTTTTGGGGTCAGATACTTAGCTAGCTGTTTTATATGACATAGTTTAAATCAAGAAGTCTGCTATGTAACCACAACATTTCCTATTTAGGGAGTGAACCAAGGACAGAAGAGGCAGAAGAGCTAGATCCCAATGGTGCTAAGTTAAATTCAACCATTTCTCTACAGAAAATGCCCTGTATTTATACAAGCAAAAATTAGCTAGCTCTTATCAGAACTCAATTCATACCTTATTGAAAACTGACTTCTAATACAATTATATCTATGAAATTTACTTCACCAATAACATGATAAAAAATTATGTACACTAGTACAAATTTTTTTTGTTGGTTTTATACAATCACTTCCCAGTGACTGCCTAGCCCCATCGCTATCCCCACCAACACCTTTAATGCTTTTTTAAATTTTATTTATTTATTTTTAGTTTTCAACATTCACTTCCACAAGATTTTGAGTTCCAAATTTTCTCACCACCTTTTCTATTTTTTTGTGGCTCTTTTATATTTAGATTTTTTCCCCTGGAAATTATTGCAGCAAAAAAAAAAAAAAAAAAAAAAAAAAAAAAAAGGTTACTTGCCACCAAAATGCTTTCCAGTCTTCCTAGTACCTCTCTTCAAAGCAAGAGTACCTCAAGTAGTTTATGTTGAGTTTACTGAACACTAGGCTACGGTATTCATTTGCCTAGACACCTTACTTATCTAATCAATCCTAAATTTACTTTTGCTTTTCTTTAATACAAAATTTGATAACTACTGCTTCTTCTCCTTAACTCCAATTTTTTTCATGATCTCCCTAATGTACCTTATAACAATGTATTTTATAAACTTATCTAATTCTATAAGGCAATAATTTGGTAGATGAATACAGCCTATCTATTAATCTAGGCAATGTCACATTTATTACATGAGTGTAGTCTACCTATGAACACTTCACACTGAATTGCTCAGTATTTTACTCTGTCTTTAATTTCATAATCTGTTTTGAAACAGCATCCACCATCCAGAGTTTACTCTGGGCAGTGACCCAGGCTGGACCCTTACATCCCCTCCCCTCAAAAATAAAAGGTGGGGGGGAGAGAAGAACCAATCTCTGGGGAGATCTGTTTAGCAGTGGATAAAGGAGTGAAATCAGAAAAAAATCAACTAGGAATTCAAAGAAGAAAAGTTTAAAAGTCTGAATAAAAACTCAGCTCATAAGCAGATAAAGCAACGAGACTCATAAAGGTAGAAGAACAGAATCAGTATAAAAGCAAAAAGAAATCAGAACACCATGAACAAATATTATGTTATGAAGGAAAATGAACCAAATTCTCCAGTAAAAAAAGAGAATCCTATGGACTTCCAAGAGATGATTAAACATTAGTAACTTCCGAATGGTTCAAAGAATTAAGTTTTCAAAAAAGAATATATGTTATGGTTGAAATTACATAAAAAAAATCAGAGCTATCAATGAAGAATTTAAAAAGACAAATAACAGGCTACAGAACTGATAGCAGTATAGAACAATCTTTCCAAAGTAGGAGCTCCATGAGATGAGAGGTTATCTAATACAAACTACAAGAAAACTTTAAGAAAACAACCCATGACTGAATCAATGACTGGCCATGTTACTGCTCCCCTCATTTTGGCCTCTGGCCATAATGTGACATTGATGTATATTGATTATTTGTATCTATTAAATGAAGTTTTATGTTCCCTGTCTGGTTTTTTTCTTTAAAGCAAATGAATTGGAAGCATCTTTTTCATGAGGAAATATAATGTGAAAAAATGTTCAAAAAAAAATACAATTCTTCGATTCCATCTGATTCCATCTTTATCAAGCAACTCTGTGATCATTAATTAGATTTCCTGGTAATCTCTGTTAAGAAAGGGTCCAGCTTCTTTAACACTACGGTTTATGACTTAGCCCCTTAAACTTCTATCTAATCCTTCAAAAAGTCCTACTCTTATGTGGGTTGTTTATATCTTGGTATGGAGAGCGCATTCTCATATGTCAATGGAGCTTATGCTCTGAAAAGTTCTGATACCCTGAAAAGGACATTTGGTGATGAAGTTCATGGCAACCGAGGAAAATGTAAGAAAAATACAAAATGACCTTCCATCATCCTTTCCATTTCAGTATAGTAAAGGCAGAGTAGCAGAAAAGGGTACAGAAGCTACAAAGATTGAGTTGTTTTCAGATAATCTGTAAATATTAGCTGTTGGGATTGAGTCAATGACTAGATATCCAATGACAGATGATCCACTTATACAATGACTAAAACTTACACATACTGTTGGAGTAATTCAGGCACATTAATCTTATCATTCTCACTAGAAATGAAATCAAAATGACCAAAGAAATTAGAGCTAAAGAGAAGAATGGCTCATAAGTACACAGTATTAGTTTTATCATATGCCCCAAACCAGTAACTGGTCATCTTGTATTGTGGTAATCACAAAATTTACAAAAAGGCTGCCTTCTAAACAGAAGGAGGGCTCACAGGTACTCTCCTTGGACAATAATTACATCTTATGTAAAAAAGAGAAATAAGACCCCAAACGTCTCTCCAGATTAAATCAATATATACATTTCAGCACTCAACATGTTCAATATGAAGAGAGATCTAGACGAGGGCAATGAGAAATTATTAGGAAACATGGGTCAGAAGAGAGGCCAATGACATTCAGACTCTACAAAAGCCTCATACCTCTCAATCATGAATACTTTAAGAAAAGTAGGTACTGAACATAGTGAATATCAAATAATACCACAAAAAATAAATTTGATTACATTTTAACAGACAAGAAAACACTCATTATTAATATAGGAGTTGTTTCTGAATCAGTTGCCTATATATATATAGAATATAGATTTATTACAGCAAAGATCAAATTATAAAGCTAAAAGATTATGAAAAAATATAGTATGCAATTAAAAACAAGTCAATTTTGACCTATTCAAATAGGTTACTGCCAGTGAAAAATGGGTCAAGACAAAAGACATTAACATGAATTATAACTTCATACTTAACTAACCCATGTAAATTGCCATGAGAGCAAAAGAAATTCCTTTGTCAGTCCTACCTTTAGTGAGTCCAAACTTCTCTCTAAAAACAAAGATCTATATTCTCCATTGCTCAGAAGAACCAAGAACACCATATACTCAAACATTTGTCTTATTTGCCAAGATGATTTTTGAGATGGCAGCCAAAAGCAACACTATTTAGAATGCTGGGGTCCAAGGGTAGATTTCAAGAAGTCCATGAACTTGGAAAGGAAAAAAATTACATGTTTACTGTCACTAGACTTTGTTTTGCTTTCTATATATTTTATTTTGCACATTTAAATACACTGTGAAAGGGAACCATGATTCACTAGATTTTCAAAGGGATCCATGACAAAAGGAAAAATAAAGTTAAGAATCTTTGGTTTGGTTTGGAAGGCAAATTCAGTCATAAAGGATGGTGGAAAATTATAACCAATGTCACCTAATAAAACAGAAAGCAGTGAAAAGACAAACCAGTTTTAAACAAGCTTGTCAAGTAACCCAACTAAACAAAAGCATGCCAAGGGTAACAATGAAATGACAACTAAAGAAAAATGGAAGCAATGTGCAAAGATTTGTCTAACTATTCTTATAACACAAAAGAACACCACACGTGGATCATACTCAAAATTTATGTGTTCAGTGAAGAAGAAATGAGATCTAATTAACAACTCATCAAAATAAAGACTGGAAAAGAAGATTAAACCAAGGATAAATAGATGAGATTTGTGGGGTTTGCAGAATCATATTTAAGGAATTACTTAATGACTACAGAATATCTGAAGATCAGGAAAAGGGGGTGGGGGGGAAGGTGACAGAACATCAACAATCACTTACCTATGTGCCAAGTTTCCAAGTTCATATTACATGTTAATGAGCTGTTTACACATGTACCACAAACCCATTGAGGACTTCCTCAAGGAGCATATTAGTAGGGAACAAGTAGGTTTTCTCAAGCTATAGCAGACTACATCTGGTTCTGTCCTGGGACCTCTCTGCTCTTTCTCTCTCTCTCCATCTATCATCTATATGCTCTACATACCCAGCAGGAGTGTCTCAGGACATCTTAAACTCAACATGTCTAAAAATGAATTCATTTTTTCCCATAAACCCGCAAACTTCTGCCTTATCTTAGACTTCTCCTTCACCTTCACCCCACATACCTAATCAATTGCCAAATCTTGCCAATCAACCTTCATATCTCTCAAATATCACTCTTTTATCACAAGCCTTCACCAACTACAACCTAGATTAGTGCCTCCCAGCCCCAAGTCTCTCACCATTCCACTCCATTTTAACTTAGGTCTGACCTCATCACTCCCCTATTGGATCCACTCCATTGGCTTCCTATCCTATACAACCTGGCCCCAACCCACCTTTCCAGCCACACTTCCCTCCTATAATTCAGAAATCAGGTCAAACTGGCTTCTCTTCTCAGTCACAACACTTCATCTCCCATCTCTGTCCTGGCACTGGCATTCTCAATGGCTGAAATGTACTCTCTCCTTCCCTTCAAACCTAGTCTCTTCCTTTGAACATGAAGCTCAGGAACCATCTTCCAAGCAAAGCCTTTCCTAACTTCAACCGCCAGTATCTTCCCTTCCATAGTGCCTTGTATCACTATTTATTAGCTTTATATTTATGCTGTACATGTTTATATAAACTTGTTTCCTCCATTTGAATGGAGGTTCATCATGACTGGACGATTTTATCCTATATACTTGTATCCCCAACATTGAACATACAAGTATTTATTAAGGATATACAGAGCCTTTAATAAACATTTGTTGGTTAATTACCATCACACAATTGAAAAATGCAAAGAATATAAGATTCCAGTGTGCCTGTTTGTTGATTACTGTCATGGTAATTTAAATGGGAAAATCTTTCCTGTTCATTTGTGACCAGCTTAAGCCACACAGAAGCCCAAGTCACATGTGGTGGCAGGAGCTTCCTGAAAGCATGAACAGAGTGGGAAGAAGCGGATCAGGCTAGTCAGAGCTGGGAAGCACACAGGCAAGCTGACAGCTAGGCTCCTGAGTGTGTGTTTGTGGGAAAGCTCAAGAATAGCTTTGCCCCCTTTGGTGATAATGTGTATTGACTTCTTGGCTACTATGACTGATTTTACTTTCTGGTTTTGGGATTCAGCTTTCTGGTGTCTGAATAATGTTTTCTTATGCCTTTTATAAGAAGAGTCTGTTATACTTTGCAATTGAGAACCACACCAGCATAATCATAGTCACTACAAATACTGCCTTGGTGATACAATTCCAAAAAGAAAAATTTCAAAAGAACAAAACGTAGCTTTCTTTCAACAAAGTGTCTTCCATTCATACATCAAAACCATTCAAGATTCTTTGAAAGATAAAGCAGAAATAATCTCATTCTACAACTCTTTGAGATCTTAAAAATCAGGCAAGGCATACTAACAGAGAATCAAATGCTCACCAAAGATGTTCACTACTATGATGGAGGAAATCCAAAAGAGAAGTACAAATGTAATCAGTCAAGAAGGATATATTATTAAACTGAAGAGAATTTCCTGCAGAGGTGCTCCAGATGCTTCTGTTCATGGATGATTTCATGCTAGCTGCATCAAACTCAACACTGCAGACCCTGCTGGCAGATATTTGGACCCATGCAAAAGAATCTGACCAGACCATTCACACACAGCAAAAAATGGATGAAGAAAACATCTGCCTTGAGGACATGCAGATCTATGGACAATCTACAGAGCTTGTCCATCACCATGTATATACTGGATGTATGTATCCTGGACAGCTGGTAATTAAATAGGACAGCAGAACTGCTCTCCAGGAAACTGTTCCTTTACCTACCAGAAACAAAGACATCTTTCCCACAGCTCTAAAGAACAAAGCCTGACATTCTTGAACTCATTTGAAGAACACCAAAGTGAGCCACATTTTCCAACACAAAAAAAGATACATTGCCATTTCTTTTAAAGTTCCACCAAAAGTTTGTGGATGGCATAATCTAGTTTGGGTCGAGGGTCAAGAGCAGGACCTTTCCTAGGACCGGGATAAAACTTAGACCAGACCACAACTCACCCCAGGCCCCACCTCCCAGCAACTTAAATCACTTAGCCTAGGGCACAGAGATGAAGTCATGAGCCCAGAGTCACCCCACCAGAAGGTGAGGGAACAGGACTAGAATCTAGAGCCACTAATCCCGGGCCACATAGGGAGAAGCTGGGCAGAGAAAACCTAGGCAGACAATAATTGCAAACAAAAAGACATTGCTGAAAAGCCAAGTTAAAAAAAAAAAAGGAATCTTAGAAAAACTGTCTCGGGGAGGAAAAAGGAGGTAAGGAATCTTTTCACAGAAAACTGTTGATCACGGCAGTTTGCTCCTGCTCCCCACCTCTCACACACCCCCCTTCCTCGCAGAGTAGTCTCCATGCAGCTCGGGTTTTTGATTGGCTCAAGGATAGAGTAGCAAATAAATATGCCAGTCCTATATCAAGAATGAATAATGCCTGCAATGAGGCACGGCCGGCCAGGGTGATGCAATCCGTCCCAGCGCCCCAATACCAGGCACCTGCGAACGCTGGTCACCCCAGCCGGGCCGAGCCAAGCCTCACACCCCCGACGGCCGATTATCCGGATTTCTGGTTGGGCTCTGGGTGGTGTTTTTTCAGAAGAAAAGCTGCAAGCCCAGGGCAAACATTAGGTACAAACGATACCGTCCACGGTAAATAGACCACACGCGTTCTAGCTGGCCGGGGCGCCCAGGCGGGGGGCGGGAATGAAGAGGGGAGCCTTTAAAAAAAGCATGTGCTGGTGCAGAACAAAGTTTGAGAGAGAACTGGGGGAGATGCCCCGACGCCAAAACAACCGCAGGGAGGGGGACAGCAGGAGGGTGTCCGGGGCCGGTGGCGAGGGCCGATCGGGACCGGAGAGCCCGACCGAGGAAAGCCCCCCGCCCCCGCGGCGGGGGCCGCCTCCGGGCGCACGGGGAACACGGGACCCCGAGCTGGGGGGCCCCAAGTGGGGGCGGAGCCGACCCCACCTCGGGTGAAATCCACGAGGCTTCCGGGTGGAGCGCAGCCGGGAACCCCCCCTCACCCGGCGGCGGCCCGGACCGCCGCCCCCCCGCCCCCCGCCCCCGCTCCGGGGCAAGGACGAGGCCCAGAACGGGCGTTCGCCGCATTCCCCGGTTGCCCCCGCTCTCCTAGCGACCCTCCGACGCCGAGCGGCCGCCTTTACCTGGTCCTCAGGCGGGAGGACGCCGCATCGAGCGCCCGCGACTCCAGCCGGTCAGGTGGGCGGGAGAGAGGGTAGCCCGGGCCGCCGCCGCCTTCTCCTCCGCCTCCTCCGCCGCCGACTTCCCCCGGAGTAGCCGCGCTGGGGCCAGAGGCGAGAGCAGAGGCGCGAGCGAGCGAGGGAGGGAGAGAAGGAGCGAGCGCGCGCTGCGCGGGGACACACTGCCGCTCTGCGTCCGCCCGGGGAAGAGCAGCCCCGCACGAGGCCGCGCCGGGCTGCCGGGGCGGCGGTGGGCGGGGCTTCGGAACTTCGCCCCGCCCCCCCGGGCGGCCCGCTCGCTCCGCCCCTCCCCCGGGCGGCCCTCTGCGCTCCTCCCCGCCCCTCCCCTCCGCTCCCGCGGCCCAGCTGGTGGATGGATCCCGAGAGGGCGCGTTTTTCCGCTCCGAGGATTTTTTTCCCCTCTTTTCCCTATCCCCAAAGCCGCTTAACGGAAAACCCTCGTCTTCTCCAGACCTGGGGCGGGGGGGGGAGGAGGAGGAGCCGCAGACCTTGAGGGTTTCAGGCCTCTTTGTGTTTACTTTCCTGTGGGTTCTCCCCCTTTTTTGCTTAAGTTAAATCCATTCCATCCTGTTCCGTCTGGTCTGCAGTCGCGGAACTTGGCAGTGTGAGAAATTCTGCTGGAAACACCCGCGAGAGGAAACCGCGGCAAGTGCCCCCACCCCGGGGAAACCAGCGGGTCGAGTCAGCCTGCGGGGGGAATGGGGCAGAGCCTGGAGTGCTGGACCTCCGGGTTCTCACCCCGCCTTTGGCCTTATCTGCCCTCCGCCCCACCCGCTACCCCCAGCGGCACGAAGGTGCTCGTGGAGGGCGGCGGTGCCGACTGAGGGAGGGACTTCAACTAGATCTGTTTACACTTAGAATTGCAAGGTCGGCGCAGCCGCTGCTAGTGTTGGAGCCGAACCTACTGAGCATGCGCAGGTGTGTGTGTGTGTCAAGAGCCATCTAGCAGCTACTAATGAACCGAACCTGCTGAGCATGCGCAGATGTGTGTGTGTGTGTGTGTGTGTGTGTGTGTGTGTGTGTCAAGAGCCATCTAGCAGCTAATGAACCGAACCTACTGAGTATGCGCACGTGTGTGTGAGAGTGTGTGTGCGTGCGTGTGTGTGTCAAGACCCATCTAGCAGCTACTAATGAACCGAACCTGCTGAGCATGCGCAGATGTGTGTGTGTGTGTGTGTGTGTGTGTGTGTGTGTGTGTGTGTGTGTTGTTTTTTTCACCAGGTTTTCTAGCTGGTTTCCGTTTCTCCATGTTTTGTGCTATCTATTGCAGCCCGAAAGGACAAAGACGGAGGGGGGAGGGGGTGACGTCACTCCTCCCGTACCAGGTCGAGGGGTGCCTTCTGTGCTGTCGCCCCGGACTCATGGGATGGCAGGGATGAATTCCTGGATACCTGGGGGTCTCGTCGGACCACACGCCCCGAACTACTCCTCCCCGTTTGAAAGCTCTAGGCTCCAGGTGCCTACAGATGTTTCCTTCACAGATCACCATAGGTCCCATACAGCTTGTTCCGTATCCCCCCCAAACTTAGCTGCTTCCCCCTTGTTTCATTCCTCTGGTTTTTAGCACGTCAAATACGGTACCTTTCCTGCTGTATAGTTTTTTTCCTTGCTCCATTCCTATTTGGGCAGTTACTGTGTATATTTCATTTCCGGTATTTCAAAGGTAAAGAAATGAAGCAACCTCTGAAAAAAAAACCCCTTTGGCCCTCAAGAAAATAGCTTCTCAGTATGGTGATGGCAGGGGGAGTCAACTCGATAGAAACGTGGAGAAAATACAGGTGTAAAGCAATTGTCTAGGTTGTCTAACTAAAACACCACTCTGCTCACCTGAGAACACTTGTAATGGCTTATCTAGTGGAAAAATCATTTTCAACCTAAGCACATTTCCGGATGGGGAAATTGCCACCTGTAATATACACCCATATGAAGAAAAATAAAGATTTTCAAATATGATTTTTTTTCTGCATAACCAAAATCCTTGAGCTTTTGCTAACGTGATATAAGTACCAATGACAAATTTTGATTAGTTATTAGTTTTATTAACTATAGTGGAGAGAAGGAAAATATTTTAAAGAGTAGATTCTAAGTGTATAAGTAGTTTATATTGAGAACACAACAATAGTTCTGCCTCTACACAGACAATAAAAGAAAATACACTCATATAGATAGTTTGAGTTGAAAGAAATCCAGTAATTATAAAGTTCAGACCAGCTCAAGTGGATTTACAATATTTTTATTTATGTGGAAAATAGCATGTAATAAGAAAAATAGAAAGTGGCGCATGAATTCTTGGTTATTTAAATAATGGCTAAGAATACTAAACATGTAGTGAACAGAAGTCATAATAATGTGTTTACCAGCGTTAGAAAACAGTCTACAGAACAGAATGGAGAAACTAAGCACAAGAAGTACTGCTTACTACTAATAGTAACAATAGCTATAACTAATATTTACATGTGCCAAGCTCTGTGCCAAGTGCTTTTTCATATTTGATCTTTACAACAACCCTGGGAGGTGGGTGTTATTCATACGCCCATTTTTACAGATGAGGGAACTGAGGCAAACAGTGGATAAATTATTTGCCCAGGGTCACACAGCTAGTGTCTGAGGTGAGATTTGAACTCAGGTCTTCCTGATTCTGTACCAGTCTGGCCACATACATGCCTGGGTACACCTTTTCTGTTAATGTTAACAAAAGAAAATCTAAACCACTGGCAAAGCTCTAAATGACAAAACCAAATTTGGAATAAAGTAATGTGTTGCCAACATTCACCATGCCGAGTAGGACTCATAGGTATATTATGAAAAGGTGCCTCCTTCTTCATTAATTGAATAGGAAAAACTACTTTTTTCAAAAGGTATGTTATGTAACTGGCATTGCAGTCCTTTCATTAGGAAAAAATCAGCTGCATAATTTATTCACTACATCTCATATTTTTCAAAAACAGAAAATGTAAGAATATAAGATTATTAATTATCCTCATTTAGTTTGAAGCGGACTTGCTTAGGTACCATATTTTTACTCTTTATTTCTCGGTTGTACACATTAAATGTTAATTTAATACTGAAAATACCAGACAAATCTGAGTACTGGCTGGAGGCCTGGACTTATCCCCTTAAACAATAAAAAGGACACCAATGTTTTCTCAGATTAAATTTTTTTTTAAATAATGAAAGGTTATTTTTATTTATATTTAAAGAAGTGCCATTGGTTTCTTATTCTTTCGTCTGTTTTAAGCCCCTAACCCTATCCTCTGGAGGCCAAACCGGAAGAGGCTGAGCCATTCAGCCTACAGGTCACCCAGCCCCTTTCCACCTCCTACTCAGATACTGTAATCAATCAAAACTACCATTGTCCTGAAAGAGCACATCAAAAGTCTTGCCCTATTGTTAACATTCACCAACATTCCAGACCAAAGCATTCCCCCCATCCCCCAACACCCTACCCTCCCACTCCCTACATATGTGATCCTCCCCCATTAAAAAGTAAACTTCTTGAAGGCTGGTTAGCCTTCCCTTTTGTATCTGTTATCCACCTAACTTAGTTTAATATTTTTGTCACTGATTTCTTCACAGTGGATTTAGAGTGCCTCAAGACACAAAGACTCATCTTTCTGAGTTCAAATCTGGCCTCAGACACTGTGTGCCCTGGCAAGTCATTTAACTTGTTTGCCTCAGTTTCCTCATCTCTGAAATGAGCTGGAGAAAGAAATGGCAAACACTCCAGTTTCTTTGCCAAGAGCACCCCAAATGGGGTCACAGAGCGTCAGACACAACAGAAATGACCGAACAACAACTTTCACAGTTGGGTTGGTCTATTTATTTAATATCTCCTGTTAAATGTAAACCTCCTATCAGAAGTGATCTTCTCATTTTCAAAAATCCCAGAGCATTATAAACTTGATGCCTATTCAGTCCAGCCAAAAACATTGATTAAGATCTTACAAAGTCCCACGAATAGAAATACAAGCAGAAAAGATCCCTGTCCTCAAGGAACCTGTAAGTAGAAGGAAGCTGGGAAGGAGAGTATGGCCTGGAGAGGAGGAAAGACATAGCCCACCTGGACCTTGATCAGCAGCATTCGCGATACGTAAATTCCAAGACTGCAGTGAGCTTCCAAGATGAAGATGTCTGGACTGCTGCCTATAAATTCTTGGAAAATAGGGATTTTGCCTGGCTACTAGAGTTCTAAACAGAACACTTCAAACATTGCAGGCATTTAAGTTGGTTATTGTCCTTTGTCTTCTAAGAGGACCAAAATGACATCACCATGATAAAATGAAATTTCAGTGTAGCCAAC
This sequence comes from Bettongia penicillata ogilbyi, assembly GCA_023548195.1. NCBI lineage: Eukaryota > Metazoa > Chordata > Mammalia > Diprotodontia > Potoroidae > Bettongia > Bettongia penicillata. The sequence continues at coordinate 3,755,513 of JAJHZJ010000808.1, read as the reverse complement.
TGCGGCTGATCAGATCAATAAGATCTTGGAATGCTCTACCACCGGTTGGGCACAGTCGGTGTGAAGGCATTTAAGTATGAAAGCAGGAGGGAAATGAGAGAAGAAAGGAAAGAAAAATAAATGTTAATTGATAATATCCCATATGGAAAATAAAATATCTTCAGTCACACACACACACACACACACACACACACACAGTCCCAAAAGTCTCAGTGCAGTTTTAAAACTTGGGACACTATATTTTGGAAGTTCCCCATGCTTAGTGGACCATTTCAAAAGGACCTCAGGAGAGCTCCAGAATGACCAACATTTTTGTAAAGTAATAATGAATAACGAGAAGAGGCTGGCCTCCTAATATAACAGGCTTCCAGTGATGGGGTATAAACTCTGGGAACCCCCTTGAAATCTTGAATCTTCCCACTTGATCTGACATTCCTGGACGCTATAAGCCTTTCACTATGCCCAATTATCCTTAACCTAGCCTAACCCTCCATTGTTATCTCCAGATAGCCTACAGCTACTTTCCACCCTAGATCCTATCAAAACCCCATTCTTCTGGGTTCCTGGCATCTGACCTCTAGTCACTCCAGTCTACTAGCCACTCCCATTAAGATCCTCCCTACAGCTCTCTTCCAATCACTGCAGATGACTTGGCCACCCCGTAGATCCCTCCCTCAGTCTTTCTGTATATAAGAGCCATGCTGTTTCCATGAAGGTGCCCAGATTCAATCTGGCCCACTGGCATTAGCGATATAAATGCTCAGATTCCTTACAATATAGTGGATCTTTGATAAAATGTTTTTCTTTGGCTGAAAGAAGGCTTGAATCAAATTTTTTCATGCAGGACCCATATGTCGCTATTTCAGGGGCCTAGCACCCTTAAACCTCAATACCAGGACCATTCTTTACTTGTCTTTAGTATCTGCTAGTTAGTGAAAAGTTTGAATTTGCTTCTTATTTATAACTATTTTTTTAAGAGCTATAATCTCACTGCAGAAATCTCCAATAGCCATTTACTTTTAGAAGTGATTATGATGTCTTGAATAAGATAATCATATAAACTTCATGCAAAAGAGCTGTAAAAGCATTTTTGTAATAGTAACTCTCTTTTACCCAGGAAGCCTGAGAATTTTCCCCTCCCAGTTTGATTTTTGTTATTTTTTCTTCTATTAAAAGGGGCCATCCCTAGAATAAGTACTAAAAGAGGCCTGTTCATTGAATGGGTGTATCTCACTCAAAATGAGAATCTGGTAAGACTTTAGTCTAAAATGGCCAAGGTCCCACATTGTATCCTGGGCCATCTCCAGTCATTCTGTTGAATATCAGGCCACTGGACCCAGATGGCTCAGGATAAGAAAGTGAGGCTGGTGGCAAATCAAAGTCTCCCTCAAATCAAAGTCAACTTCGAATCATGTCATCATCTTGATGTCATGGTCCTCTTAGAGAATGAGGGACAAACACAACAACTGCAACTATAGCAGGAAGAACTCAAAAGAACTTTTTAAGTAACTGTGGCAATATTAAATTTGAAAATATTAACCAAATTCGTAATAGGATTAAGACAGTTCAGAAAACTTTGGTAGTGATGGTGCCCAGGATTTTGGTTTTTGAGAAGTATGAGAAGTAAAAGGGAAGTAGACAGTACAAGGAATATATATCACAGAAACCCTCAGGAGGTTTTCGCAATATCAGGAGAGTCACTAGGGTGTTGATACAGTATAAAAAAAACAAATAACAAAACAAAAAAAAGAGAAAAAAATCAATGAATTGGGCACATACAAAAACTTGAACAACAAATCAAAAAATAATAATAATAATTAAAGAATAAAGTAGAATTTCTGAAAATTAAAAAAATGAAAACCCCCAAAACCATACTGGAACAATAAAACTAAGAGGTGGTTTTTGAAAAATAGATACTGATAAGTGGTTAACAAATCTGATTTTAAAAGATAGGAAACTTAACTTGTTCCATATCAAAAATGAAAACAGAATTTATAACAGTTGAAAAAGAAATAAAGGAAATTATCAGAAATTATTTTGCCCAATTGTATGCTTTTAAAATTGATAATCTAGGGGAAATGGATTAATACTAACAAAAATGTTAAAACTTAGATTAACAGAAGAAGAAATAGACTATGTAAAAAAACACCTAATATAAAAAAAATTGAACAAACCATAAATGAACTCCCAAAGGAAAAAAATCCAGAACTGGATGGATTTACAGGTGAATTCTATTAAACATTCGAAGAACAATTAATTCCAGTACTACATCATCTCTGCAGTAATAAAAAAATGAAGTAAATAAGGAGGGATAAGAACAAGAAAAAATAAAAGAAATAAGAATATTTATAATCTCTAAGATACATATGTGGTCTTGATACCTAATCAAAGAAAAAAAATTATAGACTAATATACTGAATGAATATTGACACAAAAATTTTCAATAAATATTAGCAAATAAACTATGACAACATATTAGAAAGATTATATACTGTAACTAAAATGACATGCCCAGTTGATTCAACATAAGAAAGATTGTAAATAGAATAAATCAGGTTTATATGAAAAAATTTAAAACCACCTGATTTTATCAAGACATTAAAAAGGTTTTTGGCAAAATTTAGCACCCAGCTCTTTTAAAAATTCTAGAAAGCAGGAGCCAAGATAGCTGAGTAAAGGCAAGGACTTGCTAGAGCTCTCTCCCCAAACCCAGCCAAATACCTGTAAAAAATGACTATAAACAAATTCTGGAGCTGCAGAATCCACAGAATGACAGAGTGAAGCAAATCTCCAGCCCAAGACAGCCTGGGAGGTCAACAGGAAGCTCTATTGCACTGTACTGGGAGCAGAGCACAGTCCAGTGTAGTCCATGTCATCCCAGACAGTACCTGAGCAGGCCTGGGGGGAACTAAATCTCTGGCACCTGTGGCAGATTCCAGTCTTCACAATCCCAAAATATCAAGGACAAATTGGAAGGTCAGTGGAAAAAGCATGTTGGACCTGTATGAGAGAGTACAGTGGTCTTGCCCCAGCCCCAGGGTGGCTTCATAGTCTCAGAGACAGCAGCAGCATCTATTTCTGGAGCTCTAGGCCCACAGATTAGAGGGGTAAGGGGGATCAAGCAACTGACAGTATACCCCCTACACCCTCACTGGAAGCAAAGAATTACTTTGACAAAGAGCTCAAAGTCAAGTAAATGACTGTGGAAATGAGCAAAAACTAGAAAAAGAATCAGACTATAGAATCTTAATTTAGTGACAAGTAAGACCAAAGTATGCAAACAGAAGACAGCAAAGTCAAAGCTCCTCCATCCAAAGCCTCCAAGAAAAATATGAATTGGTCTCAGGCCATGGAAGAGCTCAAAAAGGATTTTGAAAATCAAGTAAGAGAAGTAGAGGAAAAATTGGGAAAAGAAATGAGAGTGATGCAAGGAAATCATGAAAAATGGGTCAGTTGCTTGCTAAAGGGCACCCAAGAGTTCCCCAGCTTTCGGCCCTCTCTCACCTGGCTTTATTTCTCCAACTCCAACACCCCTTGGTAACCATGACAGAACAGGCCATCTTCTTCACCAAGGACTTCCTGGCCAGTGGCATCACTGCTGCTATCTCCAAGATGGCAGTGGCCCTCGTCAAGAGAATTAAGCTACTGTTGCAGATACAGTATGCAAGTAAACAAATTGCAGCAGATAAGTAGTACAAAGGCATAATGGATTGTATAGTCCAAATTCCAAAGGAACAAGGAGTGCTTTACTTCAGGTAGGGTAACTTAGCAAAAGTCATCAGATATTTCCCCACCCAGGCCCTTAACTTTGCTTTTAAGGATAAATATAAGCAGGTGTTTGGGGGAGGAGTGGAGAAGTACACACAGTTTTGGAGGTGTTTTGCTGGCAATCTTGCCTCTCATGATGCAACTGGAGCCACTTCTCTCTCCTTTGTCTACCCATTGGATTTTGCGAGAAACCACTTGGCAGCTGATGTTGGGAAATCTGGCACTGAGAGAGAATTCAAAGGCTTGGGGGACTGTGTTATGAAAATCACCAAGTGTCGTGGAATCTATGGCTTTGTATCAAGGTTTCAATGTCTCAGTGCAGGGTATCATTATCTATAGAGCAGCTTACTTTGGCATCTATGATACAGCAAAAGGTATGCTCCCAGATCTGAAGAACATTCCTATTGTGATAAGCTGGATGATTGCACAATTAGTGACTGCTATAGCAGGTGTGGTCTCATCCCTTTGATACAGTAAGGGGGTAAATGATGATACAGTCTGGGTGCAAAGGAGGTGGTGTCATGTACACTGGGACAATTGACTGCTGGAAGATTGCTAAAAATGAGGGTGGCAAAGCTTTCTTCAAATGTGCCTGCTCCAGTGTTCTTAGAGGCATGGGTAGAGCTTTCATGCTTGTCCTGTGTGATGAATTGAAGAAGGTAATCTAAGTACATCCTAACTAAGGAACCAGTGAATATAGATCATGTAGAGTACTTAACCATACTTAGCATTTTGGACCATTGACCTTCAGGAAATTCCTGTTGTCTTTTTATCCAGGTCAGATCATGTTTGTAGGGGAGCCAGAAAAAGCTCTTAGAAAAAGGGACTCATTTATTGTGATCCATTATTCACACAGTGGAACTGATGATGATGCAGCATATTGATTATTGGTTTTTGGAAAAATAACAGTTTCTGTAGGTCCAAGGAGACAGATCAACTTAGACTATCTAGTTAAAATGCTCTTTTGTAGGAACATAAATTTGTGTTTAAGTATTTATTTTAAAAAATCATGTCTCCCATTTGTACTTAAGCACTATATATACTATTTTGCACAATTGACCATTTGGCAGATGTGATGATCTGTGTGAGGCATTCTGCTGTTAAACAATAAATACACAGAAGACTCTAAAATAAATAAATAAATAAAAGGCACCCAAAAATGCAGAAGAAAATAACACTTTAAAAAATAGAGTAACTCAAATGGCAAAAGAGATCCAAAAAGCCAATAAGGACAAAAATGTCTTAAAAAACCAGGACTGGCCAGACTGTTGTTATTCTGTTTGTCCTTCATTCTCAAAGAGGACTATGACATCAAGAGGATGACATGACTTGCAGTTGACTTTGATTTGAGTGAAGGAAGTCTATGAAGGACACCAGCCTCACCTTCTCCTCCAGAGCCATCTAGGTACAGAGGCCTGATATTCATCAGGATGTCTGGAGATGGACCATGATGCAATGTGGGACCTTGGCCATTTTAGACTAAGGTCTTAACAGGCTCTCACTTTGAGTGAATGTAATTGGGTGTAAGTCACTCAAAAAAATCACTGAAGAAAATAATTCCTTAAAGATTAGAATGGAGTAGATGGAAGCTAATCGCTTTATGAAAAATCAGGAAATTATAAAACAAACACAAAGGAATGGAAAAAATAGCAGACATGAAATTTCTCATTGGAAAAACGACTGACCTGGAAAATAGAGACAGGAGAGACAATTTAAAAATTATTGGACTATCTGAAAGTCATGATCAAAAAAGAGCCCAGAAGATGGCGGAGTAGAAAGACACACATATGCAGGCTCTCCCCACATAGCCCATAAAATACCTGTAGAGAGGGACTCTCAACAAATTTTGGAGCAGCAGAAGGGGAGAACAACAGAGTGGAGGAGATTTCCAGCCCAGGGTGACCTGAAAGGCCCATGGGAAATGTCTGTTGCACCAGACGCAGAGCAGAGTCCAGCCCAGCCTTGACCACATGGCATGGCTCTCTGAGGAGGACACCTCGGCAGCGGAATCTCCAATCACAGTGGGTTCACAGATACCTCAACCCACAGGCTCCAAAGGTCAGTGACTGTGTTTTTTCAGCTGGCCAGGAAGGGAGAAGGGCCTTCCTATAGCTCTGGCCTTAGGCAGTGGCCACACAGGCCACATCACAGTGGCCACACAGGCCACACCACAGCTCCTACAGCAGCTGTATCCATTGTTGGACTGTAAAAACCCTGGGGGCACTGAGGAGCTGATTATTACCTCAGCCCTGTGTAGAGGCCCTGAGGGAGCTGATCTTTATCTCACACTGAACAGCTGAGGAACTGGAGCCCAGATGACTGTGGAAAGGAAACTGCTAAGATTCTGGGCACAAAAATCTCTCCCTTGTCCCAGACCAGTGTACATACTTGATTGTGCCACCTTGGAGGAACTCAGATCTTACAGATTCCCAGAGTATACCTTACTCTTGACAAAGTACCCAAAAGTCAAGTAACTGGTTGGGAAAATGTCCAAAAAAAGGAAAAAAAATAAGACTATAGAAGGTTACTTTCTTGGTGAACAGGTATCTTCGTCCATCCTTTCAGATAAGGAAGAATACCATCAGGGAAAGACATAAAACTCAAGGCTTCTGTATCCCAAACATCCAAAATAAATATTCAGTAGTCTCAGGCCATGGAAGAGCTCAAAAAAGATTTTGGAAATCGGGTAAGAAAGGTAGAGGAAAAACTGTGAAGAGAAATGAGAGAGATGCAAGAAAAGCATGAAAAGTGGGTCAAAAACTTGCTAAAGAAGACCAAAAAAATGCTGAAGAAAATAACACCTTTAAAAATAGGCTTACTCAATTGGAAAAAGTTTCAAAAAGCCAATGAAGAGAAGAATGCTTTAAAAAGCAGAATTAGCCAAAGGGAAAAGGAGGTTCAAAAGTTCACTGAAGAAAATACTTCTTTAAAAATTAGAATAGAACAGATGTTGGCTGATGACTTTATGAGAAACCAAGAAATCACAAAACAAAACCAAAAGAATGAAAAAATGGAAGATAATGTAAAATATCTCATGGAAAAAACAACTGACCTGGAAAATAGATCCAGGAGAGACAATTTAAAAATTATGGGATTAGGGGAGGAGGAGCCAAGATGGAGGAGTAGAAAGACTCACATATGCTAGCTCCGAACCCACAGCCCATATATTTCCTGCAAAAAGAACTCCCCAAGAATTCTGGAGCACTGCAAGGTGCGCAGAAACACAGTGGAAAAGATTTCCGATCCAGAGAGCCCTGGAGAGCCGTCGCCAGGGTCCATTGCGCTCCGGACAGCGGAGTCCACCCCTGAGCTGCCCTGGCTGGGCGACCCCAGAGGAGCAGGTCCAAGCAGGCTTCAGGGACGGAACCTCCAGCGGCCGCAAAGGTCCCTTCACCCACAGACGCTACAGGTCAGTGAGAGAGATGTCTGGGCTGGCCAAGAGGGGAGTGGGGTGTCTCCATGGCTCGGGACCCCTCGGGAGGCAGCAGCAGAGGCAGCGACAGAGGCAGCGGTGGCCGGGACTCCCCGAGCAGGCAGGAGTTCCATTACCAAAGATCTCTGCATAAAGCCCCTGAGTGAACTGAGCCTGGGAAGCGGCCCTACCCCCACCCAAGCACCAGAACTTAAGCTCACATTGAATAGCAGCTGCGCCTGCCTAGGAAAGCCCATTTGAATCTCAGACCCCAAGCACTAGCTGGGCAGATCTAGGCGGGGGTGGAGAGGAATCTCAGAAGTCAAGTAACTGGCTAAGAAAATGCCCAGAAAAGGGAAGAAAAATAAGGCTATAGAAAGCTACTTTAGTGGGGTACAGATGCTTCCACTATTCCATTCTGATGATGAGGAACAATTCTTACCATCATGGAAAGACGTGGAGGTCGGGGCCTCTGTATCCCAGACATCCCAGGTGGATGTCCAGTGGGCGCAGGCCATAGAAGAGCTGAAAAAGGATTTTGAAAATCAAGTTAGACAGGTGGAGGAAAAACTGGGAAGAGAAATGAGAGAGATGCAAGAAAAGTATGAAAAACGGGTCAATACCTTGCTAAAGGAGACCCAAAAAAATGCTGAAGAAAATAACACCTTGAAAAATAGGCTCACTCAATTGGCAAAAGAGGGTCAAAAAGCCAATGAGGAGAAGAATGCTTTCAAAAGCAGAATTAGCAAAATGGAAAAAGAGGTCCAAAGGCTCACTGAAGAAAATAGTTCTCTCAAGATTAGAATGGAACAGATGGAGTCTAATGACTATCTGAGAAACCAAGAAATCACCAAACAAAACCAAAAGAATGAAAAAATGGAAGAGAATGTGAAATAGCTCATTGGAAAAACAACTGACCTGGAAAATAGATCCAGGAGAGACAATTTAAAATTATGGGACTACCTGAAAGCCATGATCAAAAAAAGAGCCTAGACATCATCTTCCATGAAATTACCGAGGAAAACTGCCCTGATATTCTACAACCAGAGGGTAAAATAAGTATTGAAAGAATCCATCGATCACCACATGAAAGAGATCCAAAAAGAGAAACTCCTAGGAACATTGTGGCCAAATTCCAGAATTCCCAGGTCAGGGAGAAAATATTGCAAGCAGCTAGAAAGAAACAATTCCAGTATTGTGGAAATACAATCAGGATAACTCAAGATCTAGCAGCTTCTACATTAAGGGATCGAAGGGCATGGAATATGATATTCCAGAAGTCAAAGGAACTAGGACTCAAACCAAGAATCACCTACCCAGCAAAACTGAGTAAAATACTTCAGGGGAAAATATGGTCTTTCAATGAAACAGAGGACTTTCGAGCATTCTTGATGAAAAGACCAGAGCTGAAAAGAAAATTTGACTTTCAAACACAAGAATGAGAAGAAGCATGAAAAAGTAAACAGCAAAGTGAAGTCATAAGGGACTTACCAAAAGTGAACTGTTTACATTCCTACATGGAAAAACAATATTTGTAACACTTAAAACTTTTCAGTATCTGGGTAGTTGGTGGGACCACACACACACATACACACATGCACGCACATACAGAGGTAGAGAGCACAGAGTGAATTGAATAGGATGGAACCATATCTTAAAAGAAATTAAGGTAAATGGTGAGAGAAATGTAGTAGGAGGAGAGAGGGTGAAATGGAATGGGGTAAATTATCTCTCATTCAAGAGGCAAGCAGGAGACTTTTTAGTGGAGGGAAAAAGAGGGGAGCTGAGAGAAAAACATGAAGTTTACTCTCATCACATTCAACTAAAGGAAGGAATAAAATGCACACTCATTTTGGTATGAAAACCTATCTTACAATACAGGAAAGTGGGGGAGAAGGAGATAAGCAAGGTGGGGGGGATGATGGAAGGGAGGGCAATGGGAGGAGGAAGCAATTTGAAATCAACACTCGGGGAGGGACAGGATCAAAAGACAGAATAGAAACAATGGGGGGGGGCAGGATAGGATGGAGGGAAATACAGTTAGTCTTACACAACATGACTATTATCGAAGTCATTTGCAAAACTACAAAGATATAGCTTATATTGAATTGCCTGCCTTCCCAAAGGGAATGGGTGGGGAAGAAGGGATGGGGAGAAGTTGGAAGTCAAAGTTTTAGGAACAACTGTTGAGTATTGTTCTTGCTACTAGGAAATAAGAAATACAGGTAATGGGGAATAGAAAGTTATCTGGCCATACAGGACATAAGATGGGGACAAGGGAAGGGAGGAATGATAGAAGAGAGGGCAGATTGGTGATAGGGGAAATTAGAATGCTCAGTGTATTGAGGTGGGGGGAGGGGACAAATGGGGAGAAAATTTGGAACCCAAAATGTTATGAATTTTATGAAAATGGATGTAAAAAAGTTAAATAAATAAATAAATTTTAAATTCTATTTCCACATCTAAATCCAATAAATACCACCTCACATTCTTTCCCCTATGAATTCTTTCCTTCATCTATCTCTCCTTTATATAAATATGGGAAGGGTGCAAAGTTGACAGATGCATTAACAAATTACAAGGGGGCAGTCCCCTTTTATAAGTCAAATACAGAGATTCAAAATACAAAGGTAGATAAATGAATTATCCATATTGATTCATAATAATAAATAATAAAATAATAAAAACAACTTTAGTTAAAACTTCCTTCTTAACAGCATAAATAAACTATTAACATACTTAATACATCCTTTGATGGAACAGGCTTGAAAATCACACCTTATATAAAAATGTATATGTATTTTTTCCAAGGATTCTCATTTTCTCAATAGTAATTCTACATCACAGAAACTCATACACAGAATTCATAACAGCTTTTTTAACCAATTCATCATTAATTTAACAATGCAATTCCTAATATCAACTATATAAGTTTACTTAAAATAAGGTATCAACCCATTCAACCGAATGCATTTCCACTTCACTTTGCATAGTAATTCATCTTCTTACCACCACATGGGCCAACTCTATCACCCTGATCAGATAGAGTCATCTCAAATTTAATTGAGCTATTAATTATCAAATCAAGTTACATGATTTTTCTGTCTTCTTAAAATATTTCCTCGCATCCTCACTACTTACTGAACCTGTCTGAGACTGATCCATTTTCAGTCAAAACCTTTATCTTTCCAAGTCTCTCAATCCTATTACTCAGATTAACCAGTTTCTCCACATCTTAACTATAACTGTCTGCACTGGAATCCCCTTCTATTTTAAATCTATCATTATATAGTAAACATCAACATTTTCACTGCTTATTTATAACCAAATATGTTTCAAATTATCAGATTTTTATTACATCTTTTTAAAACCCCAATATATATAACAAACCCCAAAATTTAAAAATTGTGTAATGTTTCATCTAACATATACCCATCCTTATGTTAAGCACTTTCTGCTTAATCCTGATAAGAAGAGCATTCTCAGATGCTGCTTGTTATCCCTTCAGGACAGATTTTAACTTAAAATCATATCAAACCTGGCTTTGTAATCACTAATGATAAATATTTTAGTCCTCTTTTTCTTTCAAATACTCTTGCTACTGAAAGAAAACTTTATTTATAACTTCCCATAATCTCTTTTTTCACCCTACTTCCTTAAAGAGCTGAAAAGCCATCTTCCAGTTCCCCTTCTCCCTCCAAAGTCCACCAGACTAGGAGCTTTCCCAATTAACTCAGACTAGAAGTCAGAGGAAGCAACCTCCCCTGAACACAGTCTACATGGATACGGCTGTCTCATCCATATCCTTCTGCCTTGGGAATTTCAGGCTCTAGAAAGAGTTGAAATCCCACCTGCTCTCCTTAGGTTAACACAAAATCCAGGCAGGTAAACTCCATACTCACCCTCCTTGTCTTCATCCTTCAGAATCTGGAGAGAGTTAATGCCTCCAAAAGAAATCACTGAAATTCCAAAGTTAATTTGCAATTTTAAACATATTGTCCTGTATCAGATACATTAACCCAATTCAAACCTAAAGTACAGATTTTAGCTTTGAGATCTCATCAAATCAAAACTCAACTTTTCGCTGAAGACTGCCCGAGATTCATTTTCCCTTATATTTCTTTTCACATTCACTGCCTCTGGCAGCCATAGCACTGCATAAGAGCTTTCTTTCTCATTAAGAGGCTTTCTGGCATTCACCATCAGATTTAACTGCTGGCACGCCCAGTCCTTGGAAGACCCATACCCTTCCCAATTTACATTTCATCCCAGAGGGAATCCCTTCCCAAATAAAACAACAATACTTAATCATTTTCTTCTTATCTTTCCCTTTATATTTTAGTGTTTCATCACAATTGCTTAAGTCCCCAAGGGGCTATCCTCCAGAATGTCCAGAAATAAATTTTTGGGACCAACCACCTTTAATTGTCCCCTTCCCATAGCTCACAAGATCTTGCCTCCAAAAAAGAAAAGCTCACTCGATCTTGGTATGAGAAGTCCAGAGGGGGTGGTGGAATTTACAACCAACCCATTCTCTACCAGTCACCCAGGGGTGCTCACTTGCTCTTGCCTGAGTTATCCACTCAAGTTCACAAGATCTTGCTTGCCTGGGTTGTGCACCCAACTCATGTGACTGATATTCTGGCTGTTCTTCTTGGTCGAATTAATCAGCCCTGTCTTCATTCTGGAGTCTCTTTATTTTCCTCTTTATTTTCGTTTTTGCCTCCTCCAAGTTCCTCTCCTCAGGCAGTTAACCCGATTGAAGTAGGATCTCACAGACCAATTTCAAGGACCTCTGAGAAAACTTTGGTTGGCACCTTGTCCATGTTAATGGTCTGGGAGACCCCTCACACCAAAGGGGAATAGTCCCAGAACAAGGCCCCAAAACTGTGTGGCATACAGCAACCCTTACACAAATTAAATGTAGTCCCTAATGGGGAAGCCTCTCTTCCCATTGTCTGGGAATCCAGGTGTACAGTATAAGTGCAAGAATCTACCCCAGAGACAAAGAACAGGGAAAGGATCATTGCTCACCAATGAGGGTTTTTGTTACCAAATGTGGAACAAGTTGTGGTATATGAATGTAATGGAATACTATTGTGCTATAAGAAATGATGAACAAGAAGATGTCAGAGAGGCCTGGAAGGACTTATATGAACTGATGCTGAGTGAAAGGAGCCGAACCAGGAGAACTTTGTACATAGTAATGAGTGAAATAAGGACATTGTGAAGATTTTTCATAATAAAAATATGGGGAATATTGTATTTTTTAAATAAAATTTCTTTTCCATAAGACCTCTCTTTCTGGATACCTGATTTCCAGGTATCCAGCTTTGTGGGCAGTTGAGTCTCTCCCTTTCTGTCTCTGTGAAAGTGCTGTGGACTGTAGCCAAAACTTGGAAGTTACTCAAATCTCCTCTTTGTTATATTGTTGCCATATCAACACTACAAGCTCCCTCTTCTCCCACTCCCTTCCTTTTTCCTTTAGTTACAGAATAGCCATATCAGCAGTTAGTTAGGTATTAAATAAGGAAGTGTGTTTGGATAGGTGATCCTTCCCTGTTCTTGTCTAGTTTTTCGTACTTAGATTGTAAGTCTGCCTTCCAGTCAGTGGAGAAGTGGGATAGTGGGGAGGTGGGATTCTCTGTGTTAGGATATATAATTGCCTCCTTCCATTAGCCCAATCCTGGTGGTGGGATGCCCCTTTCTCATGAGAAGTGAATAAATCACTTTCTGTTCTTACCTCAAGAAATTTCTTAATTTATTTACAATTTGGGGTAAGGGTCTTTTAACCCACACAGTAACAACCACAGTGTGCAAGGAATTTTACTGGTAGACTTAGTCCTTCACAGAAACTCAAGGACCTTAAACATTCCCAAAGGACTCTTGAGGCAAAATGCCATCCACATCCAGAGAAAGAACTATGGAATTGGAAAGCAGAATATTATTAATTTTGATTACATAATTGCCAATTAATATATCTTTGTTTTATCTATGAGGTATAATAGGTCTGCTTTCAACCGAGAAGGAACTATTCCTTTCAAGGGAGAAAACCACTGTGGTCTTCAGATCTAGTTTGGCCACCACCTTATTAAATTACTTCTATAATTCAGTGTATTTTGTACATGCATTTTTGTTCTGTAATTAGAGTTTGGATTATTCTTACGTGTCATCTAGTATGACTTTAGTTGTCAGTTATACCACTCAGTGTCATTATTATGGTTTCATAATTGTGCATTCCAGTGAAAAACTGCTAACATTTTCATGCAAGCCTTATGGAGAAGATGGAGAGATGATAGTTGAGTTAGGTATTTTAGAAGAGTAGTCATTAATGGCTGCATGTTTGTTTGGGGAAATGTCTTCAGTGCAGCGACTTAGGACTCTCTTTGGCCATGTCCTGTTCAGCACCTTATCAATGAAATGAAAGAAGGCATAGATAATGTGCTTGTCACACTTTCAGATGACATAGAGCTGAGAAGAATAACTATTGTATTTCATGACAGAGACAATACTCAAAACTATCTTGACAGGCTCAAACACTGAACCAAATCTAATAAGATGAAATTAATAGAAACAAACGAAAATCACTTGAGCTTTAAAAAATAAACTTCACAACTGAAGGATAGGGGAACTGCTACAGTTACTAAGTTATATAAAATCTTATAAATATCTTGACAGGTTAGAACTTTGGATCAAATATAATAAAATGAAATTTAATAGGAACAAATGTACACTCACTTGGCTTAAAAAACATCAGCTTCACAAGTGAAGGATGGGGGAATATAACAGTTACAATTCATGTAAAAAATTTAGTGGACTGCAAACTCAAAGTGAATGATGAGTATGATAAGGCAGTTACAAAAAGCTAACATAATCTTAAGGTTTTATTAAAAGAGGTATGGGATCCAAAACAAGTGAGATGATGGTTATGCCTTTATTCTGCCACAGTTAGACATATTCAGCTAGGCAAATATGCCTCAGGAGGTAGATAGCTCCTCCTTCCTGCAGGTCTTCAAGCAGGCTGAATAACCACTTGCTGGCAGTGTTGTAGAAACAATTCTTGTGTAAGTATTGTTTGTACTAGATGGATTTTGAGGTCCACTACAACCCTTAGATGCTGTGATTCTTTAATCTGATTTCATTAAGCACATCACAGGAAAACAACAACACAGCACAGCAATTCATAAATTAGAATTGTCAAACCTATGTTTTGATGGCTCATCTTTTACTAATTATGAGATGCATGATACCTTCATTGTTGCCATAAATACATAAAAATGTAGGATAAGCCCATCTCTATTACAGAATGCAAGATGTGAGCTTAAAAAAAGAAATTATTGATAGCTTTTGTTTTTATATCACCTACTTTTTCCTGTTTCCTTCCCAGAGAATCTGTTCTCTCTCTTAGAGAACCATCCCATGTAAAAAAAAAAAAGAATTTCTTAAAAGAAAGAGAAGAGAAAAACTCTCAACAAAACCAATGTATACATTTTTTAAAATCTAGAAATATATGTGATTTTTCACACCCATAGGCATGCCAATATTACAAAGTAATGGGGGATCATTTCTTCTTATGTCTCTACTTTAGGGCTAAGTTTATTCTTTTACATTTTTATAATATTCCCTTTTCATCGTTTTGCAATTGATTTTTTGTTTGTTTCTTACTATTTACCTAGTTGTAGTCATTGCGTATGCTGTTTTCTTGGTTCTGCTTACTTTGTGTATCACGTAAGTCTTTCCATGCTTCTCTGTATTTGTCACATTTTTCTTATGGCACAGTAATATTCTATAACATTCATGTGCCACAATAGGTTTAGTTATCCCCAATCAATGAGCATATGCATTGTTTCCAGTTCTTTGCTATTGCAAAATGTACTGCTATGAATATTTTAGCGTTTTGGAGGCTTCCTTTTTATGAAAGACCTTCTTAAAATAGATGTCTAATAGTGTAATCTCTGTGTCAGAAGTAACACAAATTTTAATGACTTTATTTGCATAACTCCAAATTGTTTTCTAAAATAATACTAATTCACAGATCTACCAACAATGCATTTGTGTACTTATCTTTCTCAATACCTCCATTATTAACTATTCTCATCTTTTAAGAGATGGAATTTTAAAGGCATTCAGAACTTGAAAGAAACGAACATTTTTACCTGCTGATGGCCACTAATAACATATGGACCATTAATCAACTTAAAACTAAGCCTGTAATGTCTCTCATCATCACTGATGTGTGTCTTTTTTGGATACAGATTGCTATTATTTCCTTTCAGGAACATAGACCAGATCTTGAGTCAGAAAACCTTTCTTCAAAATCCTGCCTTTGACAGTGCTGATCTGTGACCTTTGACAGTGCTGATCTGTTTTTTCTCATTTTAAAATTAGTGTGTTTTACTACATGGTCTCTGAGGTCTCTTCCAGTTCTATTCAATTCAATTCAATCAAAACTAATTAAGCACCTACATGTGCCAAGCACTGTGTTGTTGATACAAATGAGTAAAAGAAAGACTGTCCTTGCCCTTGAGCAGCCTATAATCTAATGAGGGAAAACAAAAAGAAAGCTGAAAAGGTGGCAGGGTGGAGGTGCCAGAGGATACGTGGATAGGAGGGATGATGTCCTGGAATAGAAACAAGGCAGAGCTATCAGGGAAAAATGGAGAGTTACCTGAAAAGTTCTGAGCCCTCTATAAAGGATGCCATGGCATGCATGAATTTACTGATCCACTTTTCAGCCCTCCAATCAGAGGGGAGATGCAACAGAGAAAGCCAAGAAGGTGCCAAACATCAAAAAGCCTAGGATTTTATGATATATGCAAATTGTTTTGAGAATCTCAAAATTAAATAGTTCCCTAAACTGTTCCCAGCTTGCTGCCCCTCTAGAATTTCTGTTTTGCTTATTCCTCCTAAATCTGTAACTCTTCCCTCTGGTAAAGATTCTCTGTTCTTTGAAACCTTGCCTGATTGCCATTTTTTCACAATGTTTTACAAGTTGTAGGCACTTAAATACTTAGATTAGATTAGACCATATTGCAATCAAATTAAGGTAAACTAAGGCACAAAGTTCCGCATACATTCAGTTTATTGGTACGGCTAGCAATTGCCAATAAAAGGGGGTCTCGACCCCTCAGTCAGTCAGAAGACCTCGAGGTAGGGTTCACCAGCCTTCGTACAGTTTTGGGAAGTACAAGCAAACAAAGAATAGGAGACATCAAACAATATGATTGGTTACAAAGTCTGAAGTAGCATAGATGATGGAACACAATATGATTGAATGGAAGTCAGGAATGCAGGACTAGCAACAGCCCTTCCTTCCATCTTGTTACTATAGAAAGCACGTTGTTAGTGTCCACCTGCATGGATAACAAATAGACTTCTTGAAGGACAACGGATTTCGGGGAGCTCACCTGCATCTTACAAGACTTATTAGTGAGATAAGTGATCTCTCTTTATTGTACATGGGTTTTAAGTTGTGTAAAGATGATAAATTTCTTTGAATTAAAGTGCATTAAGGACAACTTCGCTCAGAAAGGAAAACTAATCTTCTGTATTTAACTCAGAGACAAAGAAACGTGACTTAGGCAATTTTACATCATATTGGAAATACAGAATAGAATATATTACAAAATGGAATACGAATCAATTTGATTTTCTCCATTGTAAGACCCAATTAAATGTGATTGGCCAGCTACTAAATTTTTTTTTTCAAGGAAAATGTGAAACTTAAATAAAAGAAATTAGTATAAGGTAAACAGAAAGGTACAAAAACAGTCAATAAATGAATGTATGAATGAAGCAGTTTGGAAAAGCATGTTAATGTTACAAATCAGGAAGTCATTTTATTTGCCCAGTAATACTCATAACATTTAACGTAGACTGTCTTATTCACATTTACACAACTCACACAAGTATAAAGTCTGCAAAATTCAAATCAGCCACAATAATTTTACATGTAAATTTACTTCACAAAAAACATGATAGAAAAAGCTAAGGTTATCCCAAATAGTGTCCTTATAATGCCAACCAATAGACATATGCAGGTGGAACCTTGGCCATCCATTCCACACAAATGACCCTTTGGAATGGGCAGTCATTCTTTGTATGTCAGGAAATAAGAGAGTAACATGTGTTGGTGTTATACCATGATGGTAAATTGTTAAATAAGATTTTCAACTTACCTCATGGTCCAAGGACTAGTAGTCTGGTTTCAGGAAAAAAAAAGAGAAAGGGGAAGAAAATTAACATATACATAAGCTTATGTTGACATGTGTGACTTGCTGAGGGGCAGGAAATAGGTAAGGCTAATAAGATAACTATTACATTTCAATAGTGTGGTAATCAAAATCATTGTTGCTAATTTCCCACTATTGCACTCTTTTCAGAGATAATCAAACATAAAATAGCTCAGAGGCACCCTGGTCTACTATAGCATTTCCCACACTCTGTTAATGGGATTTTGGTGAGGGAAAAAAAAAAAGGTTTGATGCAAGCAATATTCGTCCTTCTAAAACATTAAGTGTGAAATTATCTACTTTATAATATGTGGGCTGCTGTCCATCTCTTATCCCTAGTTCATGTAACATAACCAGCCTTTCTATTTTTCATGTATATATATATATATATATATATATATATATATATATATATATATATATATATCTGATGATGCCTATTACACAGTTTCTTGTACATAATTTATCACTGGTAACACATTTCTGCCTATTTACTCTCACTACACATCTTTCTGTATGTAGCTCTTTGGTTGACCTATGATTTTGAGAGCTTGCAATATTCTATGATTCACAGCCCTAAAGCATCATTTTCTTTCATCTTGACCCATGACTTCACCGGAATGGGAAGCTCTGGTGAGGAATCTCTCTTTCCTAGGATGGATTTGCAATTCATCTATAACATATAGTCTTAGAGAATTGCCTGAAAACATTGAAAGGTTAAATGGTGTACCACCAATGGGATACTCATAGCAGCCACTATAAATATGTATGCATGTTTCCAGGGTAAATTTGCAAAATATAATAAATTCTCTTCCTCAAAGGCAAAACCAAAGTATTTATTTGGGACATCATTAGAATATCAGGAGGTAAGATTTAACAGGATATTTATCACTAATCCAGGGAGTGCCAACCTTTTAAACCTTCTTTCTGTCAGGCCTCCCCACAAAAACAAGTTCCCCAAACAAATTCCTCCCTCTGCCCACTCACAGCTTGCTTCTCTCTCTCTGCTGTGCCTGCTCTCTCTCTCTCTCTTCTTCTTGGGCAAGTTCCTGTCTTGGTAATGTATTTTTGCTTATTGTTAATGTAATTTTGCTTCTTAATGGGAAGTTCTTTCTCATCCATTAATAGGCACATGTGACCTGCCTGAGTCACATGGAAGTCTGAGCCTGTGGTGACAGGAGCTTGCTGAACAGGTGAAACAGGAAGGGGTGGAATAGGAAGAAGCAGAACTGGAGCAGAACTGAGAGGAAGTAAGTGAGAGAGCAGTCAGAACTGAAGGACATAAGCAAGCAGGCAGCTGACTAGAGTGAGTGAGAGAAAGGCTTTTTGTTTAAGGGAGTTTGTTTGTGATTTGTTTAAGGGAGCTGGTTTGTGGGAAGCCTAACAGAGGGAAGGCTTGGGGCTGGTGTTGCCCTCTGCACTGTTATTGTGTATAGATTTCTTTGTTACTATGATGGATTTTGCTTTTTGGTGCATGAATAAATGTTTTGGTTGTGTCTTCCATGTGGAGAGTCTCTTGTATTTCATGATTCAGAATTGCACTGGCATATTCATGGCCTCTGTGAGTGCTGTGAATATCGTATTGATGGTACAGCTCCTCCCAATCTGAGCTTCATGTGTTAGGCCTCTTAGTGAGTGGGGAAGATCTTCCTATTCTATTAATATTATAAATGGCTTCCTAAATATCACATAAAGAGCAAGTGTCAGAAACAGGAATTAAACAACAATCTTCTTGGCTCTAGTGCTAAATCTCTGTCCTGTGAATTGTGTTATTTCTCACTGGGATAATACTCACATTAAAACATAAAGGTTTTGTTTGTTTTTTTTTAGAGGCATGTAAAATACATTGTCTTATTTTCAAAAGGAACCTAAAATGTATGGCAAGACTACTGAGCAAATGTCAGAATCTATTAAATGTCACAGTTTAGGACACTGAGTTTTTGTTTCAGAGAGAGCTTGGCATGATTGAAAGTACTGTGCAAACAATGTGATCCAGTGAAAGATTCTTCTCCCATTGAATCTTGAATTCAGTTCATTGTCTATCTACCCTGTCTATCCAAGAGACATAGACAGATGGAACAACTTTCCAGGTTGTCCAACCGCATATCATAAACAGAACAACAGGCATTCTTCATCCATTTGGCTTTTACTGTATAGATAGACTGAATTCATTTGAATAATTGCATTTCTCATTCAGGATTATAGAGTTCCTTATATTTAAAATGTTTGCAAACTTCATGATTATCACAATATCATCACAAGTAGAGTTATTTAAATGATTCTATAAAATCTCTCTTCTATTTGGAGACCATGCTGGTTCCTGTATGAGACGTCAAAGACCTCTTATAGGCATATATCTCTCTGTTTTTATGCCTTGCTTTATAAACAAAAGATTGCCCGATAATCTCTGTTGAAATTGTCCAGGAATCTTATATGATTTTTCCATATTCTTGATAGACACTTTGTTAGAGGATAACCTTTAAGGAGGCAACTTGCTCTACAGAAACAATATTTACAGTCAAGAAACAATAAACACAGAGGGTTGTTGTATTCTGTGTTTTCTTGTTGTTCCACCATTTCAGTCATGTCTGCCTCTGCGTGACCCCACTTGAAGTTTTCTTGGCAAGGATGCTGTTTTGGTTGGCCATTTCCTTCATCATCTATGTGCCTTTCAGTTGACTATGCGACTTTAAAGATATAATGTTGTTGAGTACCATTTGCAAAAACCTGCATATTCCCTTCATATAGCTACATCAGGGATGTCTTGGTTGTGTCTATAAATTATTCTAATAAAGATTTTGTAGAGATGAGGAATACACACACACACATATGTATATGTTTGCTGCCTGGTCTCCACCATGTGGGAAGTTTCATCATTGGCACTTTGATAGTCCCTATTTATTTTTGTATGCATTTGTATATACACATGTATATGTGTGTATAACATTATATAATAAATTAATACCAAATATATTAAATAAACATATTGTTATAGAAATATAATGTATATTAATATAATATATTAATAAGCACATGATATATTATATAATAAATTAATGGTATATTACTGCAAACATATTTTTATTAGTAACCATATTTACATATATTATATGTATATAAATGCATATTATATGATCTACATTATATATATAATATAATTTGTAAGATACATCCATATGTACACATAAATATATAGCTATAGATATTTCTCTATCCATCTCTGTCTCTTTCTATGTCTATGTATGGATCTAAGATATAGATGGAGATAGAGATGGACAGAGTTAGGGATAACAAGGATTTTCAGAGTACAATGATGCAGCACCCCACATGGAAGTGGGAAGCCTGCTTAAAGGAATGATGATGATGTGTATGTAACACAAGGGCCTTGGAGAAACCATGGAACATGCATAGATATTGTATAACTGCTTCTGGTTTGCTAACCATGTACTAGACCACCACCTCTTTGATTGGCTGTAGTTGTGGAACTAGAATTGGGGGTGGTTCTAAGAGACATCAATCAACCAGAGTCTCAGTCATTCTCCTCAGTTGTCTCTCTAGAAAGAGCTTTGTCCTTGATTTGATACCTTTCCTGACAGGAAGGAGAATGTTGTAAGGGGGGGATGCCTTGGACTTTTGTCTGACAACATTTATTCTTTTATTTTAAGAGGAGATTCATCTGGAGACTTTGACTTTGTGAGTTCCAAAAGAATCTGATAATCTTGGAGTCCATGTGCCCAGGAGTCAGTCTGTACTGGGGTTAGGAGCTTCATCAATAGCCCAAGGAGCAAAGAGTGACCTTTGGGAGTCATCTTATGTCCCAGTCTGGGGGTAGCTGAGACAGTGACTCATCTGGTAGCAATGTTACATTTGGACATGAACCTATATGGACAAATACTGTATAGAAGCTATATTGAGTCTGAGCCTACTTTCCCCAGAGATCAAGTGGGATAGAAACATGTTTGTACTTCACTCTACTTATATCTTTAAAGTAAATGTCACCTTCTAAACACTAATTGATGAGAAGTTGAGGGGATGCCCATCAACTGGGGAATGATTGAACTACTTGTGGTATGTGATTATGATTGAATACTATTGTACTATAAGAAATGATGAGCAAGATGCTCTCAGAAAAATCTGGAAGACTTGGAAGAGCTATGAGAAGTGAAATGTATGGTGTACAAAGTAACAGCATTATTTGTAAGATCAGCCATGAATGGCTTAGCTATTCTCAGCAATACAACGATCCAAGACAACTCTGAAGAACTTATGATGAAAAATGCTATCCATCCCCAGAGAAAGAACTGATGGTATCTGAATACAGATTGAAGCATACTTTTTTAAAACTGTATTTTTCTTGAGCTTTTTTGCTTGCTTATGTTTTGTTTCACAACATGTCTATTATGAAAATATTTTGCAGGACTGTATTTGTTTAACTTATATCAAATTGCTTGCTTTCTCATTGGGGGATGGGGGAAGAGGAAGGGAGATAATTACAAACTCAAAGTTTTAAAAACAAGTGTTAAAAATGGTTTTTACATGTAAGTAGAAAAAAAGTAAAATACTAAATAAAAGCTAAAAAAAAGAAAAAAGGCTAATTGATGTTACGTGTCTAAATGGGGTACTAGATTCACTGGCACCTAACAGTGAAGAGTTTGGAGCCAATAGCATAGATGCGCGCGGGCACACACACACACACACATACACAGTGTTCTAAAAGTCTTAGTGCAGTTTTAAACTGTAACGACTTACTATGTACATAAAGATATATCTATAGTTACTGAAGAGCTGAGCATATTTTTTGGTAGCAATTATATCCCCCCCCACCACCATTCACTGTCTCTCTCTAAAAATGTTCACTTCCCACACAGACCTCAGAATCATAAAATCTATGAGTTAGAAGAGACTTCAGAGAACATTTGGTTTAACCCCTTCCTGAAAAAGAATCCCCTTTACAAATGTATTTGAAACCTCTAGAGAGGGGCATTCCACTACTTCTGAAGGCAGCCCGTTTAACTTTCACTTTCATAAAAAAGTGGGGAATCTTGTCTTCCAGTACCACTTCGATCAGTTAATACAGTGTTAATGTCATTAGATTGTAGTTCCTTGAGGGCAGAGACAGTCTTTCTTTTTCTTATTTGTATCCTCACTTCTTCGTAAAATGCCTGGCACATATAGGAAGCATTTGATAAATGTTTATTCTTTCAATGTATTAATAAAGGTTTAACATCTGGTGTTCTCTTTATGAGGTGGAAATATCTTTATTTGATGAAATTTCAGGCAGCCTGGCCACTGCATCAGCAAAAGTTGATTAGTGGAGTAGGGTAGGGAAGAGATAGAAATAACTTTCTCTCCTCTAAGAGTGATTCCCTTTTATGGAATTGAGTTCTTGGTCTACTGCTAGTTCATAATCTGGATTGCTTAGAACTGGTGCCAGGTATAGCTATTCAAAGCCTATAGGGATTGTTCTTCTTTCTTTTCAGGAAATTTAATTTAAATTAAATTTTAAAATATTTAATTCCAGGGCAGAGAGAATCAAAAAAAGACTGAGGTGCTGGCATATTGATCCTTCTGTATGCAAACTCATTTCTAGTCCTATTAGTAGACCTTCTGGTTGAAAGTCAACTAATAAACTCATCACCACTCATAAAAATAACAGGAAAGAGTCACAGGTACTGAGGAAGCTCTAAAGCTAAGGGGAAAAGCTAGTATGTATTATATGTGCCCAGAAGCATACTCACCAAGCCTCTATGTGAATTGGAACCAGGAAGTAAATATAGTGAGTAAATATTTCCAAGTATTTGGCCTTCATTGGACAATCTCATATTACAAAAGTAATACATTTAATTAATAAAGGCTACTTTCTACATAACTGACTCATTTACTAGCTTTAAAAGCTATACAGTGACTGTAAAGACCATCCCAACTGTTATTTCTTTAATGTTCTCTTCACTAAAGAGAAGAGTAATGCAAAATCTAGAATTTACTTGCATACATTTCTAACTTGTAGGTGGGTAGAATCATAATATGTTTCCTCATTGCTGTTCATGCTACAGAAGGAATGAGATGAGTGAGATTAGTGGGAAAGGAAAGAAAGATGAAGGAGTTCTGCCACGAACAGCCTGAATCTCCCTTTGAAGAAAAGGAGTCAAGAATAATCAGAGCATAAATGAATAAGAAATATGATTATGTGTAGACTGAATAGTCTTCTGATGTCAACTTGCACTGATTAAAACTAACGCACCAAAACTAAAGATATAAGTGGCTCACCAAAGTCAGTCAGAAGTGATTTCAGAGGCCATCTAGTCTGACCTGGACAAGAACCAAAAAAGGGGGAGGAGAATGAGAAAAACAAAATACCTCAGGAATTCTCCCAGCAAAGAAAAATCTGTCTTCCTTTATTAAAAGAAGTTCTTTTAAATGCTTTCCATTCCTTTGTTTACACCTAAAAAACACATTATTTTTTTTCTCCCCAGAGCTGAATCAGAGGTTTAGAACTGATACAATCTAATGGCCATATGTTTGAACACTGCCACATTGCAATTATGGTCACAGAGACAGCTAATATTGCATTTGTCTAATGTATATAATATGTTGAGGGCCAGGGTGGAGTGCTGTTGACAAGATCAGGAAAGACCTTCAGGGAAACTGTTCTTGGAGACTGTGCTCATTATCATCCAGAATGGCTCTCCATGCCCCGCCAGATGTTGCTGTCTCCTTGAGACAATTATTGGAACTACAGAAAACAAGGGATATGTAAGATAGATGTCCTCTAGGCTAACAGTCTTTAAAGACAATAAGACTGGCTAAATCACTGGGACAGGAGAAGAGTAGAATGTCTCATGTAGACTTGCAGATTCTGTCTATATAAACCCTAACCCTCAGATCAATAAAGGGAACTGGTCTATCTTTTCCCACCTCCCGTGTCTCTTTTCTTCAACCACATCACCAAGCTGTGTAGAGACACGGGCCGTCCGCTACAATAATACATACAGATGTGATAGCTAACATTAAGCAACAAATAGTACCTAGAATACTGGCAAATGGAGGATTTGGTTCAGCAGCACCTGCTGCCCAACAGCAAGTAACAGATGTGTAAATAAGTTATCGTTCAAGGTTCAGATTTCTGAAATTGGGTAACTCTTTTACGGTCTGACAGCACTGCGAAAAAATAGGGGAAAGGCTGGCATAAGAAAAAACAGTATGGGTCCTAAATCCATCAAATGGTGGAGTTTCCCAATCTTTGACTACCTGGGGCTGAGGTATGTGAGAATATTGAGACAATTTATTTTTTTCAGAGAAAATAGAAAAACTGACCCTTGTCCGCTGACTCTCTGAAAGACTAAAATACTTTTTTGATGTTGGTGATCTGGACAGTTCTACAATTATATCTATTGTCTCCATGTGTAGTTGAGTGGAAAGAGACAGCTTCAATCTTCCTGAACCTTAGTTTCCTCATTAGTTAAATAGGGATGGATACTACTTGAACTACCTACCTTGTGGTGTTGAAAGGAAACAAACTTGGAAAATCATAAAATTCTATATCAATCTGGATTATTATTATTTTCTAGTTCAACCAAAACTAGGTTATAGAGTATAGGCCATCAACTACACAGTGTTAGAACTACTAGCAAATTAAGAATTCCTACTATAACCTGGTTAATTTATAGAGAGACAAAATGATGGGTAGGCATTTTAACAGGTGAAAAGGGGAAGGGGGTACATTCTAGGCATAGGAAACAGTATGAGCAAGGGCAAGAAAACACAATGTATGATCTGAGAAGAAGAATGGATCAGTTTCACTAGAATATAATAATCAACAAATATTTAATGAGCATTTGATATATCTGTGTTAGAAATTATGCTAAGTGCTGAGGATGCAAATACAAAAGGCACTTGAGGTAATCCCTGTCTTCAAGGAGTTTATATCCTACTGAGAAGGATATAACATAATCACAGGTAACATTAATAATAATGATACTTGTAAGAATAATAATCCACCCTCCAAGCCCAATCCATGGGGGGTGGGAAGGAGAGAAAGCAAAATAGAGTAATTCTACCCATAGTGATGTAGAAGCTTGAAACTTAAAACCCTAACAGGAACCATGAAACATGGTAGGTTGGGCTCTGGAAATAACAGTGATTTAGTAACCTATTACCCTAGTCAGTAAGACACAGTTATTCCTAAGGGTCAGGGAACTAGATGGGGAAGTATAAGGCTGTAACTATTTGCAATGATCAGGTTGACAGGGAGAACAAGTAGATGGCACTCCTTCATGTTCTGGTACCAAAAGAAGGTGAATAAATCAGAAATACCAACACCCTACCTGTTGTAAATGCTTTGGTACAGAGGTTACTAACTACTAAAGAGGGCAAACCATTAGCACATGTGGAAAAAATTGAAAACGTGAATGCTTTCATCACACACCAGTTCTAAAATCTTAATAGTTTAGGTAAGGGAGTCATACTGCTTTTTGTAAATAACATCCTCAGTTTCAATATACGCAACAACAAATTGCAGACAAATGCATGGTAATCATGAGAAACAACTTCATCCTTAAACCTGGGCTAGATGAAAAAAAGCTGAAAGTGAGGAGATCCTAAAATCTTAAAAAGGAAAAATTGAAAAATCTCAGGACATTGAAAATCCTTATTTAATACAAACTCCAGAAATTCTACCTAATAACAAAATGTATGACAAAAACAGTACCAATATCTCAAATGATTTTGAGGTAGATGGGAACATATTTAGACTGGAAAATTGAAAAATTTCTTAAATAGCTTTCCCATCTTTGAAATATTTCTCTATTGATACCAAAATGTCATTTGGATTTGATAAGGATAAATTCTTATTGTATGAAAAGGCAAGAGAGAGATTGAAGACTTTGAGTTTGAATCCAGAAGTCAAATTGCACCAATGAATGAAGGCAGTACATATAAATAACTTGGTCTTCTCTTGGCAAGATACTTTGGGAATAAAGCTATGAAGGAGAAAGCTATGGCTATGTATGTCTAGAGACTTACTGGTATCCTGAAATCAAACTTAAGCTTAAAATAAAAACATTTGAATCAGTTGAAACTTATACAAGTCTTAACATATACTTTCAGAACTGTAAAATGGACCATAATAGGTAGGTAATCTATCCTAACAAAATCTTATGTAGTATTAATAAGTACA
Source organism: Bettongia penicillata ogilbyi (assembly GCA_023548195.1). Classification (NCBI taxonomy): domain Eukaryota; kingdom Metazoa; phylum Chordata; class Mammalia; order Diprotodontia; family Potoroidae; genus Bettongia; species Bettongia penicillata. The sequence goes on along the minus strand of JAJHZJ010000808.1, from coordinate 3,728,926 downwards.
GCCTCTATCACCCAAAGAAAGCTAAGGAAAGAGAAATGCCTCATGATCAAAAAAAAAAAACCAAGAAGAGTATTATTAGATGTTTTCAGGGCACATGATAAGCAAATTTAAAACTTACAGAAATATTTTTGGAACAAGCAGAACTCACTTCATCAAGCAGCAGTATATGTCATTAGATTTGTCCAATATAAGCAAAAGTGGTTTACCTCCAGATAGAATCTATGAAACATGTAAGATTTAAAAGTGGAATCAAAAGGCCTTCCATGGGTGACATCCACATGACCTCAGTTAACAGAATGTCAACAAAGTTTCAAATAAACAAGTCAAGTAGATTTCAAGGAAATGGAAGAATTTGTGATGAAAATTCAGGAACAAGATATTGCTACAGAAATTACCGATGATTTATCCTTAAGTAACTATGACTTATTGATAAAATAGATTATGGAAGAAAACAGTGGAAACTATAGAACATATCTCTGCAGGCTGTAAAAATTGAGGATTTGCTGAATATTTAATATTATCTAACAATATTTAATCTGGTGGTTAGAATTATACATAAGAAGGTTGCTATATCTCATAACTAAATACATGATAAAACCCTGTATTATAAGTATATAACTCAAATAATCCTTCAGGATTCAACATATAAATTGTAATGGATTCACAACTTTATCACAGACAAAATTGTGTGTCAGCGATTTGATACACAAGATTAAAGGACGTTGAATTAGATGTAGAATTGTCATAGTCTCTAAGCTGGAATTAAAAGCTTTCAAAATGTAGAAACCAAACAGAAATCAAAATTATGAGGAAATAAAATGAAATATGAATGATCTCTGTTATACTATCTGCTACCAGAGATTTCCTGAAGATTCGTTAAATAACAATATGTAAAAGAACAATTAATAGCAGGATAGAGAGTTATCCTAGGATTGTTTCTATCTAAATTCCACTGGAAAAGATGAGAATGTGATAAATAACAACATCAGCAGCAGCAACAATAACAAAGATAATAGAAGGGGAGTTCATGATGGTTATATAAGGACAAGGCATTCCTATAGGAAATAACAGCGAGCTCGTTCTTTAGGGGACCATTCTTCCAGAACCATTGAACATGAAGATGGAAAAAACCAAAATGCCAATAACACACTTAAAGAGCCCACTCAGGTTTACAAAATGCTTTACGTGTATCATTGCATTTGATCATCACAATAAACCAGCTATTCAGGTGCTACTATGATTCCCATTTTATAGATGAAGAAACAGGCTCAGTGATTTGCCCAAGGTAATACAGCTAGTAAATGTCTGAGGTATAGCTCCAACTTAGGTCTTCCGAAATGCTTAGTACAGTGCCTGGCACATAGTAGATGATATACAAATTCTTATTCTTCACCCCCATTTACCAAACCATATCTCCTCTCTATGGAGATAAATAGTGTGCTTGTTGGCCCTAATATGAAATAAAGATGCAAAGGTATGTTGCCTCCAGATTGTGGAAGACCTTGAGTGCCAAGCGAAGGAGTTTAAACTATTCATTACAGTAGGGAACCATGAATGAATGAATGGGGAAAAATAATTTAGTAACCCTTTAATATGTACAAAACATTGTGATAGGAGCTTGTGAATGCCCATACAAAAGTAAAACAGACCCAACTTCCAAAGACCTCAGATTTTCATAGGAGACAACATATATGTGGGTTCAGCTGAAATACTTGCTTCTTGGAAAAAAAAGGAGAGGTTCAGGGTGATAGAAAGGGTAACAAGGCAGATGCTAAAGCATCTTCTTTAACATTACTTCTTTTGAGAAAACTGTACCCATCTCAGATGTTGACCCATTTGACAGGATCACAGACTTTCAGGACTGAAATTCTCTTTTCTGGGTCCTCAGCAGCTATGCAGAAGAACAGGGGGTAGCAGCACTTGCAGAAGCAATTTCCAGTTATTGCCACCACAACAGCTGCTTTTTTTTTTATACTGGAAACCTTTTTTGTTGTAAGTGGAATGGGATAGCTGGACACAGTTTAGATGATTCCAATTTTGTTGGGAACATCTAAAACATCATAGTCTGGAGCAAGTCAGACGCAGGTCTTCCCTCCATCATGCCAGATCATTGTGTTGACCTTGGCCTCACTGATGTCATACAACTTCTTTACCTCCTGCTTAATCTGATGCTTCTCAGTCTTAAAGTTCACTATAAAGACTAGGGTACTGTCTTGACATTCACAATGAAGACTAGGGTATTGGTGTCCTCAATCTCCTTTTTTTTTTATTTTTAATTTTTAAATTTTTTTTATTTTAATATAAATTTATTTATTTAACTTTTTACATTCATTTTCACATAATTTTGGGTTCCAATTTTTTCTCCCCATTTATCCCCTCCCCTCCACCCCAATACACCAAGCATTCGAATTTTCCCTATCACCAATCTGCCCTCTCTTCTATCATCCCTCCCTTCTCTTGTCCCCATCTTCTCTTTTGTCCTATAGGGCCAGATGACTTTCTATTCCCCATTAACTGTATTTCTTATTTCCTAGTAGCAACAACAATACTCAACAGTTGTTCCTAAAACTTTGAGTTCCAAATTCTCCCCATCCCTCCCTCCCCACCCATTCCCTTTGGGAAGGCAGGCAATTCAATATAGGCCATATCTGTGTAGTTTTGCAAATGACCTCCATAATAGTCGTGTTGTGTAAGACTAACTGAATTACCCTCCATCCTATCCTGCCCCCCATTGTTTCTATTCTGTCTTTTGATCCTGTCTCTCCCCAAGAGTGTTGACTTCAAATTGCTCCCTCCTCCCATTGCCCTCCCTTCCATCATCCCCCCCACCCTGCTTATCTCCATCTCCTTCTCCCCCACTTTCCTGTATTGTAAGATAGGTTTTCATACCAAAATGAGTGTGCATTTTATTCCTTCCTTTAGTTGAATGTGATGAGAGTAAACTTCATGTTTTTCTCTCAGCTCCCCTCTTTTTCCCTCCACTAAAAAGTCTCCTGCTTGCCTCTTGAATGAGAAATAATTTACCCCATTCCATTTCACCCTCCCTCCTCCCACTACATTTCTCTCACCATTTACCTTAATTTCTTTTAAGATATGGTCCCATCCTACTCAATTCACTCTGTGCTCTCTGTCTCTGTATGTGCATGCATGTGTGTATGTGTGTGTGCGTGCACACATGTACATGTATGTCCATGTGCGTGTGTGTGTGTGTGTGTGTGTGTGTGTGTGTGTGTGGTCCCACCAACTACCCAGATACTGAAAAGTTTTAAGAGTTACAAATATTGTCTTTCCATGTAGGAATGTAAACAGTTCACCTTCCATAAGTCCCTTATGACTTCTCTTTGCTGTTTACTTTTTCATGCTTCTTCTCATTCTTGTGTTTGAAAGTCAAATTTTCTTTTTAGCTCTGGTCCTTTCATCAAGAATGCTCAAAAGTCCTCTGTTTCATTGAAAGACCATATTTTCCCCTGAGGTATTATACTCAGTTTTGCTGGGTAGGTGATTCTTGGTTTGAGTCCTAGTTCCTTTGACTTCTGGAATATCCTATTCCATGCCCTTTGATCCCTTAATGTAGAAGCTGCTAGATCTTGAGTTATCCTGATTGTATTTCCACAATACTGGAATTGTTTCTTTCTAGCTGCTTGCAATATTTTCTCCCTGACCTGGGAATTCCGGAATTTGGCCACAATGTTCCTAGGAGTTTCTCTTTTTGGATCTCTTTCAGGCAGTGATCGATGGATTCTTTCAATACTTATTTTGCCCTCTGGTTGTAGGATATCAGGGCAGTTTTCCTTGATAATTTCATGAAAGATGATGCCTAGGCTCTTTTTTTGATCATGGCTTTCAGGTAGTCCCATAATTTTAAATTGTCTCTCCTGGATATATTTTCCAGGTCAGTTGTTTTTCCCATGAGATATTTCACACTATCTTCCATTTTTTTATTCTTTTGGTTTTGTTTGGTGATTTCTTGGTTTCTCATAAAGTCATTAGACTCCATCTGTTCCATTCTAATTTTGAGAGAACTATTTTCTTCAGTGAGCTTTTGAACCTCTTTTTCCATTTTGCTAATTCTGCTTTTGAAAGCATTCTTCTCCTCATTGGCTTTTTGAACCTCTTTTGTCAATTGAGTGAGCCTATTTATCAAGGTATTATTTTCTTCAGCATTTTTTTGGGTCTCCTTTGCCAAGGTATTGACCCGTTTTTCATGCTTTTCTTGCATCTCTGTCATTTCTCTTCCCAGTTTTTCCTCCACCTGTCTAACTTGCTTTTCAAAATCCTTTTTGAGCTCTTCCATGGCCTGAACCCACCGGACATCCACGTCAGATGTCTGGGATACAGAGGCCCTGACCTCCACGTCTTTCCCTGATGGCAAGCATTGTTCCTCATCATCAGAAATGAAAGGCAGGAACATCTGTCCCCCAAGAAAGTAGCTTTCTATGGTCTTATTTTTTCTTCCCTTTTCTGGGCATTTTCCCAGCCAGTTACTTGACTTCTGAGATTCCTCTCCACCCCCGCCTAGATCTGCCCAGCTAGTGCTTGGGGTCTGAGATTCAAATGCTGCTCCCCAGCCTCGGGGCTTTCAGTGATGGGAGTGGCTGCTATTCAATGTGAGCTTCAGTTCTGGTGCTCAGGTGGGGGCATGGCCACCTCCCAGGCTCAGTTCTCTCAGGGGGTTTATGCAGAGACCTTTGGTAATGGCCCTGAGCCCCTTCCTGCTCCAGGAGTCCCGGGCCACCACTGCCCCCACCGCTGCCTCACAAGGGGGCCCAAGTCATGGAGACACCCCACTCCCCTCTTGGCCAGCCCAGATGTCTCTCTCACTGACCTGTAGCACCTGTGGGCAGAGGGACCTTCGCGGCCGCCAGAGGTTCCATCCCTGAAGCCTGCTCAGATCTGTTCTTCTTGGGCCGCCCGGCCAGGGCAGCGCAGGGGTGGGCTCCACTGTCCAGTGTGCAATGGACCCCTGGGGATGACTTTCCAGGGCTCTCTGGAATGGAAATCTCTTCCACTGTGTTTCTGCACAGCTTGCAGTGCTCCAGAATTTGTGGGGAGTTCTTCTTACAGGAAATTCATGGGCTGTGGGTTTGGAGCTAGCATACGTGAGTCTTTCTACTCTGCCATCTTGGCTCCTCCTCAATCTTCTTTATAGCAGACTCAGTAGTCAAAGGAAACTTAATGATTGTATAGTGAGCAATCTTTCTCTGAGGGGCACATTTCCAAGGTTATTTGAGCTACCTTCAAAGTCTTAGTGTCTTGGGTCACAGGAAGTTGAGGAATGTTTAGATCTTCTTTTTGCGGCTATGGATACACTTCAACACTGCCTTCTTGGTCTTCAAAGCCTTGGACCTGGCTTCTGTCTTGGGGAGGACAACAGCTTCCTTCTTCAGTTTGGTGCCATCTTGGGGGAAAGGCCACACCAGCTGCATTGGAGCAGAGCTGTTGTTTGTCTTTCATTCTTGAAGAAGATCATATCGGGGAGGTGGTGCCTTGACAAGCAAGTGAATTGAATTGAAGTGAGGGAGCGCTGTTTTGAGCAGAGTTATTGACAGTCCTAAGGAAGACTAATCTGGCTGTTTGAAGACTGGATTGGAAAGAGGATGCCCAAAGAACTGTTAAGAGACTATTTTGATAGTCCAGGTGGGTCTTAAGAAGAAACTGTACTAGGACAAAAGCAGTTGGGCTAGAGAGTAGATGACAGAGAGGAATGATGTTGAGGAGGTGGTCTTGATAACTGGGTAGAAAGGGGAAAGGTAGGAGGCAATTATAGCACCATAGTTTCAACCCTGGGAAACTGAGTAAGAGGTGGTGTCACTGACAGAGGGAAATCAGAAGCACCAGATTTAAGGGGAAAGATAATGAGCTCTATTTTAGACATGAGGAACCAGGATGATTGAAATGATCAAAGAATGTGCAAAGAATGCTGGATTTGGAGTCATAAGTACCTGGGTTTGAATTGTGACCTTGTTACTTACTTCCTGCGTGACCTCGGTTAAATCATCTATCTCTCTCTTGGCCAGTTTCTCTCTGGATAAAATGAAGTGGCTGAACTGGATGAACCCTAGGATCCCTTCTAATTCTTAAGTCTATGATCCTATAATCCTGAATCTAAACCTAAATTCTAAGTCTATGATCCTATAATCCTAAATCAGTTTAAGGACATGAAAAGATCTGAACCTAGGCTACAATATTAAGATTCTGATCTGATTTTGAGGTCTCCTAGGTTGACTATTAAGAAGTACTATTAACTTTTCAGTCCTCAAACAGTTCAAATGCCTTTTTCTTCATGAAGCCTTTCCCAGTCATTCCAGTGGCAGATATCTTCTTGGCTATATCACATTGTATTTCTTTAAGTGTACCTCTTTTTTAAAAAAATGTAATTTATTTATCAGTTCTTAACATTCACTTCCACAAAATTTTCTCCTCATCTCTCCCCACCCCTCATCCCAGGACATCATGCACCCCATCCACCCCTTCCTCCAGTCTGTCCTCCCTTTCTATTACCCACCTTTCTTCTATCCTCCTTCCCCTCTATTTTCCTGTAGGCAAAATAGATTTCTATACTCCATTGCCTGTATAGCTTAATTTCCAGCTGCATGCTAAAACAATTTTTAACATTCATTCTTAAAGCTTTGAGTTCCATTTTCTCTTCCTCCCTCCCCACCAACCCTCATTGAGAAAACAAGCAATTCAGTATAGTTCATTCATGTGTAACAATACAAAGCACTTCTATAATATTTATGTTATAAAAGACTAACCACAATTCCCTCTGTCCTACCCTGCCCTTCACTTATTCCATTCTCTCCCTTGACCTGTCCTCCCACAATAGTATTGGCTTCTGATTGTCCCTTTCCCCAATTTGCTGTCCCTTCTATTATCTTCCCTCTCCTATCCCCTTCCCCCTTGCCTTTCTGTAGGGTAAAATAAATTTCCATATCCAATTGAGTGTGTGTTATTCTCTCCTTAAGTCAAATCCCATGAGAGTAAGGCTCAATTGCTTCATCTTTCCCCTCTTCCTCTCCATTGTAGAAGCTCTTTCTTTCCTCTTGTATGTGAGATGATTTGCTACATTCTACCTCTCCCTTTCTCTTACTCCTATATTCCATTCAACAGTAAATTTTATTTTTTTAGGTATTCTTCCTTCATATTCAGCTCACCCTGTGCCATCTATCTGTGTGTGTGTGTGTGTGTGTGTGTGTGTGTGTGTGTGTGTGTGTGTGTGTGTGTGTGTAGTGGACAGCCTGCATCCCCCACATGGCTCAGTGATGTGGTGAAGAAGAAAGACACAGGAGAAAAAGGAAAAAGATAGACCAATTCCATTTATTTATCCGAGAGTTAGGGTATATATAGACAGAAACTGCAAGTCTATGTGACATTCTGCTTGTCTCCTGTTCCAATGATTTGGCCAGCCTTATTGTCTTTAAAGACTGTTAGCCTAGAGGGCACCTATTTTACATATCCCTTGTTTTCTGTAATTCTCTTGTTTGTCTCACCAAGACAGCAACATCTGGGGGGCATGGAGAGCCATTCCGGATGATAATGAGCACAGTCTCAAAGAACAGTTTTCCCCAAAGGTCTATCCTGATCTTGTCAACTGCACTCCACCCTGGCCCTCAACATGTGTGTGTGTGTGTGTGTGTGTGTGTGTGTAGATATATATATATATCTACACACACACACATATATACACATATATATACAGACACATACACATGTACATATACATACCTATACATATATAATATACATACACATACCCATGCACACCTACATATATATATTCCTTCTAACTACCCTAATGCTGAAAAAGGCCTCATGAGTTACAAATAAGTTCTTTCCTTGTAGAAATGTAAGCAGTTCAACTTTAATGGGTTCCTTAAGGCTTCTCTTTCCTGTTTACTTTTTCATGTTTCTCTTGATTTTTGTATTTAAAAGTCAGATTTTTCTATTCAGCTCTAGTCTTTTCAATAAGAATGTTTGGAAATCCTCTATTTCATTGCAATCTCATTATTTCCCCTGAAGTATGATACTCAGTTTTGCTGAAGAGGTGATTCTTAGTTTTAATCCTATCTCCTTTGACCTCTGGAATGTCATATTCCAACCCCTTGGATTCCTTAGTGTAGAAGCTGCTAAATCCTGTGTTATCCTGATTGTATTTCCACAATGCTTAGATTGTTTCTTTATGGCTGCTTGTAATATTTTCTCTTTGACCTGGAAACTCTGGAATTTGGCTACAATATTCCTAGTTTTTCTTTTGAGATCTCTTTCAGGAGGTGATCAGTAAATTCTTTCCATTTCTATTTTACCCTCTGGTTCTAGAATATCAGGGCAGTTTTCCTTGATAATTTCTTGGAAGATAATGTCTAGGCTCTTTGTCTCATCATGGTTTTCAGGTAGACCAGTAAATTTTAAAGTATCTCTTCTGGATCTATTTTCCAGGTCAATTTTTTTTTTCCAGTGAGATATTTCACATTGTCTTCTATTATTTCATTCTTTTGGTTTTGTTTTATAATTGCTTGGTTTCTCATAAAGTCATTAGCTTCCATCTGCTTCATTCTAATTTTTAAAGAACTATTTTTTTAGTGAGCTTTTGAACCTTCTTTTGCATTTGGATAATTCTGTTTTTTAAAGCATTCTTCTCATTGGTTTTTTGGACCTCTTTTGCCATTTGGGTTAGTCTATTTTTAAAGGGGTTGTTTTCTTTAACCTTTTTTGGGTCTCCTTTAGCAAGCTGTTGACTTGCTTTTCATGATTTTCTTGCATCACTCTCATTTCTCTTCCCAATTGTTCTTCCACCTCTCTTACTTGATTTTTAAAATCCTTTTTGAGCTCTTTTCATGGCCTGAGACCATTGCATATTTTTTTTGGAGGTTTTGGATGTAGAAACTTTGACTTTGATGTCTTCCTCTGATGGTATGCTTTGTTATTCCTCATCCAAAAGGATAGAAGAAAATATCTTTTCACCAAGAAAGTAACCTTTTATAGTCTTATTTCTTCCCTTTTGGGGGCATTTTTCCAGCCAGTTACTTGACTTCAGAGTCATTTGTCAAGTGGAGGGTATACTCTAGGGACCTGTAAGTTCTCGGTTCCTCTGAGGTGGCAAAATCAAGGGAGAGGAGTTTTCTCCTCTCTTGGTCTGCACTCTGGTCTGTGAAAGCAAAAGCACTCTTTTCTTCCCTGGAACTATGAATAGGATTCCCTCTCCAGAGCCTCAACCAGCTCTTCCACACCAGTGCACTTCATCACCCCAAGACTGCCTCTCAGGACTGAGACCCAGATCAGCTTCTCAATTTCCCCAGGGTCTTTATGCCAAGAGCTCCAAAAGTGGACTGCTGCCGCAGTTGCTGCTGTTGCTCTGCGACAGGGGCTGGGATCATACCTTGTTCCCCTCTCATCCAAGTGAAAGAGCTTTCTCACTGACCTTTTAAGTTGTCTTTGCCATTTGTGGTTTGAGAAATCTGAGAACTGCAGCTGCTACCCATGATTCCTTGCCCTAAAGCCTGCTCCAGTCCTGTCCTTGCTGTGTCACATTGCCAAGGCTGTACTGTGCTTCTAGCCCAGTGCAATAGACCTTTCCTGTCAGCCTTCCAAGCTACCTTAGGCTGCAAATCTCTTTTACTCTGCTGTTTTGTGGCTTATGCTGCTCTAGAATTTGTTTAGAGTCATTTTTTACAGGTATTTTATGGGCTATGTAGGGCAGAGCTAGAGCAGATCTGTCTTTTTACTCTGCAATCTTGGCTCCACTCCACCTAAGTGTACCTCTCTTGTAGAATGTAAGACAGTCATTTTTTACAGGTATTTTATGGGCTATGTGGGGCAGAGCTAGAGCAGGTCTGTCTTTTTATTCTGCAGTCTTGGCTCCACTCCACCTACGTGTACCTCTCTTGTAGAATGTAAGTTTTTTGAAGACTTCTTGTAGATTTCTTGAAAAAATTGTTTTAATTTTGTTTTTCTGTCCCCATGGTCTAGCATAATACATGGAACACAAAACTGCTAAATAAATACTTGTTTATTAAGCAAAAATATTACTGAGATCTTGAACTTGTTCCTTAAACTTTCACTTTTATTTGACGGGAACAAAGATCATGTTCACACTCCAGCTTGATGGTTGGAAGCCTGGGAAAGATGGATGGGACTGGGGCAGAACTGGGAAGAAAGTAACGCTATTCAGCTTCCACTTGAGGGTGATAGAGAGCCCAGAATAAAAGTATTCTTTGTAGTAGGACTTCAGTTATCTGGGAAACAGCATTGGGACTGCAGCAGAAATAATACTTCAAATGCCTTTTGATTCTTTTCTATTTAATACAATTTTCTTTTGATATATTTTGATATATATTATATATTTGTGTTTTCAAATTGGGGGAACTGATGTTACCTTCCTGAGTTGTTCAGGCTTTCCCAAATACATGGTGGAAGATTGAGCCAACAGACTTGGGAAATCTCGTTCAAATTTTCCTGAGTCCTTCATGGGAGTCTGATGGAAAGATTAGATTACTAACGACAGAGACCAGAGAGAAGCCACAATCATCATTGCAAGTAGCTTTCTCACTTTGCTTTCTGCAAAATGTCGGTGATAATGGAACTTTGAACATAATGTGTTAGATATCAGTACATTGAATGCAGACCTATGATCATTCTCTGTTCTGATGTCTGAATAGGAAAATTGCCAAAACATCAAGTGTAGGAAACTCGTTATTTCTGTTTTTTTCTCCAGGGCTGGGCAACCTGCGGCCTTGAGGCCACATGTGACCCTCTAGGTCCTCAAGTGTGACCTTTATCCAAAAGGCCTTTAGTTTCATTGGGATATGAAGTCCTAGTACAGAAACTCCCTCCACTAACACAGATAAGCAACTCAGTATTAGAGAGTGCCTAGGATACTAAAAAGTCAATTGACTTTCCCATAGTTACATAGCCAGTATGTGTCAGAAGTCAGTGAGTCAATAAACATTTATTAAGCACCTACTATGGGCTAGGCACTGAGCTAAGCCCTGGGGATACAAAGAGATAGGACCTGAATGTAGGTTTTCCAAAGTCCAAGGCTCACTCTTGATCCATTTATACCACACTTCTCAGGAAGTTAAAATACTCTTTCAGGTAGATTCTAAAAATCGATGCTTCTTTAAACTTTTTATTTTTATCATAAAATTTTAAGCAGCTTTACTCCCATTTAAAGTTTTCCCTATTACCTGTGAAGGACAAAATCTCATAAAAGGCTCTAGGGTTTCTAGTGGAGAAAATCATAAAATACAGTAATAAGTGAAAAGTCATAAAAACTTAAATTCTGTGAAAGGTGGAAGCCTGAACATGGTGACTTGTTAACAATCATAACATAGATATTGAATTATATTTTAGATACTGAGTCACAACTTAAATATACTATGACCTATGAGAGCCATAACAAGAATATTATGACCTATATGTGGCTGGGACATGATCAATACACAAACTTGTGTTTGGGCATAACATTGGCTTAACTTCCAAGCTCATTAACTAAGCAGAAACCCAAAAACTAAGCCAACCAGTAGTGATACAGCCTCTAACTCCTCCTCCTTTTGTCTATTTTCTATAATCATGATAGGGATTTTGAGGGTTCTTTGCAGGGAGGGAGCCAATGAACCATATGGGGGCTGCCACAGACTAAAGATTGCCCCTGTTTTGTAAGTATTTGTAACAATTAATTAAACTACTACCTATAATCAATTTGGAGATACTTGGCCTCTTCCTTTGGTATCAAAAGAACACCTCACAGTTATGGGAAAGATACAGGATTCCCCAGCCAGTGAATTCTGGACCTTAAAGAGGGTAACAAAATGATAGGAGAAAAAAATTCAATTAATTCAAAACCATGAACTAGAATCATCAATTATATCATTTGGGGATTCTATTTTAAGTAAAATGGGCAAAATATGAGGTTGAAGATGATGTCAGACATATATTATAAAGGAAAAACTAAACCTTAGTGCAGTATAATGGGTGCTGAGCTTATAAACAGGAGAGCTGAGTTTTAATCTCAGCTCTGCTACTTTCTATCTGTGTGACCTTGGTTAAGTCATAACTTCTCTGGACCTCAATTTCCTCATCTGGGTAAAATGAGAGGTTATACTACATGTTCCCTATCTTCCCTTTCAACTCTAACTCCATAGACTGAGTTTATCACTAGAGTTGAAATGATTCCAAAAAATTCCTAGCAAATATCCTGTGTTAAGGACTACAGTGTCTATATCTACACATGTAGTGATGAACAATGAAAAGTCATGTTCATAATTATGGCCTCAAGGTACTAAAAGAACTCTATTAATTAAATTAAGATTTAATTATGCTCATTATACTTAACCAAGGCAAGAAAATGAATTAACAGGGTTTAGATAGGTTTTAAAAATAAAGTTTGGGGAAAAAAGTGACTCTGGTTTAATTCTAACCTTTCCAGAGATTCTACTGCTAGGCATAGACGTCATGAAGGTAACTGTTTAAAAAAGGTCCTATATACATGAAAATTTAGGGCAAACAAAATTGATACCTATCAATTGGAGAACAGCTAAAGAAACTGTGGTTCACGAATGTAGTAGAAACATTACTGTGCTGTAAAAAACAACAGATATGATGAATTGAAAGAAGCATGGAAAGACATAAATGGAAGAAAAGTGAAGGAGAACCAAGAAAACAAAATGCACAATAACTAGAACAATGTAAAAGGAAATAAAAACAACTACAAATCAATAAAAAAAAATGAACACTATAAAACTACAAAGAATAAAGTGGTTCAAAGAAGATATATGAAGAAATGCTCCCCCTCTATGGGGGGTGCGCCTTGAATGTGCAACATTGCATATACTGTCTGTTTTTTTATGTGTTGTTCAGCTTTAAATTTTTTTTTGCTCTTTTTTTGGAAAAAATTCTGTTATATGGGGTAGTTATTTGGAAATTGTGACAGAAAAAATACAGATGGAAATTTGGGTGATGTGAAAACAAAAGATGTTGATAAGAACTTATTTTTAAAAGTTTGACTTCACTTGTCTCTTGTTTCTTCCTCATCCCATCCATCCTATACCACAGCCAGAGTAATGTTTTAAAGTAACCCTTGCTAAATGATTTTATTGCTCTAGAACAGAGGTGAAAAATACCTGGCAGTTGCACAACACTCCATAGTGAGTCTAAACTAGATTAAAATGTAATTAGAAAATATTTAACGAAACAAATGAAAAACTGCCCTGGTTTTGTTTAGTGGACTGAAATCAAGAAGTCCTGTAATAGGAAATTTAAAATGGTCACAGAGGGAACCAGGTAGGAGAGGGCAAAATTATGGAAGAGCTTTAAAAAGTAAACAAAGTGTCTTCTAATTGATCTTAGAGGTAATAGGGAGCCACTGGAGTTTAAGTGCTTTAGGAAGATCACTTTGGCAACTAAGTGGACTATGTATTGGAATGGAAGAAGGAGACACAGGCTATTGCAGCAGATCAGGGATGAAATAATAAAGTCTTGCCCTAAGGTAGTGGTATTGTCAAAGAAAGGAAGAGAGAATAGATGAAAGATGTTATGAAAGTAACAGAATTTGACAAAAGATTGATTGAGGGTTAGAGAGAATGAGGAATCAAGGATGACGTGTAAGCTGTGAACCTTTGTGAATGGGAAGATGGCCGTGACTCAACAGTAATAGAAAGTTGGAAAGAAGAAAGGGTTGCGGGGGATCAGGTAGAAGGTATGCTAGAGGATAGAAAATAATGAGTTAAGTTTTGGACATATTGAATTGAAGATGTCTATGAGACATTTAGTGAAAGATGTTCAATAGGCACTTGAAGGTTCAAGGCCAAAGATCAAGAAAGAGGTGATTAAGTGATTACAAATTTATTTTACAAGGATTCCCGATGTTTGGGAGCTTAATGAAACTAACACAATGACACTCACAAATGTTGTGAAATTATAATGATAATCCTCAGAAAATAAATGAGGAAATATTGATGTATGTTGGTGTATGCACTGGGAGGACAGATGTATCTAGAAATGACTGCGATTTTTTTAAAAAATAGCGTTAATAAAAGTTTGTTGTTGTTTTCTAAAGAAAAATGTCATCCACAAACAGGAGCATGTGGAGGACCTCACCAGCTTAGGGAAATACCACCATGACTTTTACTCTGCACTGGATCTCCATTATTATAGTGATGAATACTTTTAGTGGCCATCTCTCCCTATTTTAAGTTTCACTCAATACTAATATTTAAAGGGTCATTGAACAAGGTTGTCTCTGTTATCTTTCAAGGAGTCTTGTATAATTCTGACCTATTAAGGGAAGATGTTGTTTTAGAAAAGTCTTTAAGGCAATGCATTTCTCAATTGTTAGCATAACTCAAATTCCTAATAATCTCCCCATACTGGTAATTATTTACTTTTGCTATTTTTGTACAAACTCTTTTCTTGATTCCCTGTAACCTGCTGCCTGCTCCTTTCCACTGAGATCTTGATAATATAGTCTTCATAGTTAGAAAACTTGCTTTAATCTTAATCGTTTCCTTTTCTCACTCCCTCTATTTTTCCCTCTTACTGAGACTTGTTTTTCTTCTGTTGATACTGAATTCGTGGCTACCCTTGACAGCATTGGTTGTTCTTTCACTTATAATTCCCTCATGTGTCATAGTATTAGAATCAAAATTCTCCTTTCTCCAATCAAATTCTATATTCTCCCTTTATTATCTTTATTCAGTAATTTTACCTCCATTGAAGTTTATTCAATTGAAATTTATTACCCAATCAAGATTCTGGTAGCCATTATTTACTAATTTCAGAATTCCTTTATCTGATTATAATCTTATAACATTCATCTTTCCCTCCACCTCATAACTTCCGATTGCATTTTTTTGTCTTCAGTATAATCTTCAATCCCTCCACTCCTTGGTTCTTTCCCACTCTATTTCCTCTGAACTAGTTACACTTTCCTCCCTTCCTTTCCTTAATCTCTCTTTCATTCAGTTCACCTCTATGCTACACATTACATTTGAGTCCTTTGCTCCCCTTCCTTTCACCAATTATGCATTACTTTAATCCTGGAGTATTCCCACCATCTGCCACCTTTATTCCTGTTCACTTGATGCTGAAAAGAATTGGAGAAAATCATGAAACCCATCTGAGTTCACTGCACATTTATGCTGCCTAATCTCATCTGGATCCTCACTGAAGCAATGAAATCTTTTCATACTTTCCAAATTAATTCATTCCACATATGATCTCGACAAAGCAAGGTCATGGTATCCAACGTTACTAACATCCACTGCTTCCCCCAAAAATGTTAGAGTCATTCAGGCACAACCTCACTCAGTCCACAGAGTCCCAGACATACCTGAAGCATATAGAAACATATGCTTCAGGTTTTTTTTAAAAAGTAGTAACTGTTGCTTGAGGTCCACTGTTGAGTACAATAGGACACTCTGCCTCTTTAATTCTCACTGGAAAGAGACAGAGAAAGTTGTTGGGGCTGTTTTTCTGAACTTTAGGATTAGAGAGGCCCCTCCTTTCTCTTGCCCTTCTCTTTGTTTCTCAGTGCCAATCTTGCAGATTTAAACTCCCTTCTTGGGTACAACCAGCCTACATGGATTTCTTTGGTCCATAGCTGTTGCAAAAGACCAGGGGGCCATCTCCAGTCATCCTGATTAATATCTTACCACTGGACCCAGATGGCTCTGAAGGAGAAAGTGAGGCTGGTGACTTTGCATGGCCCTTCCTCACTTAAATCCAATTCACCTGTTTGCCATGGTTTCACTTCCCTGATATTATAGTCCTCTTTGAGAATGGACAAACAGTAGCAAAAGACAGTTTATGTGCCTTGCTTATGCTTTGTGGTAGCTGTACCCAAATCAGACTACCTTGACCACTCAAGCTCCTTTGCCCCTCTGGGAGGGGTGACTTTTGATATTTTCATTTCCACAGACCTGGCCTGAACTTCTTTAGTGAGGATTGACTGAACTGAATAGATTTCTATTCAGTAGATTTCTTGCATTTAGTGAGAGACCATCCCTAGTGTGTTGGTAGATCGAAAGAATATCGATCATTTGTCTATCCCTTCTCAGCATATTCTTGAAGTGGTTGACATGGAGATTTGTTAGCCACTTGGGGAGAGCTAGAATTTGCTGGATTGGTTGTGGGGTCATCAAGATTATGTTAGTACTTCGAGTTTCAGGGATGCCTTGGTAGTACCATACCATGACTTTGCATTCCATCTTTCTACCACCAGCACAGCCTTCATAGCTTTCACATCCATCTCTGCTTATACTATGATATTCTCAGAGACTCTATATTATTTTTTACTTTTATCCCCTCTCTTTGTAGCTCTCAGCTCACAGCCACTCAGAAATATACCATAGTTCCCTTTCAATTTGGCCCCTTGTATCATTTTTTTCCTAAGTTCACATTACCCAATGCAGTCTTGGCATGCAGGTGTGAGTGTACCTGATATCCTGGAACGTTATCCAATAAATTACTCTGCCATATCACTGTAAGCACTGGAAACTGTACTGGAGAATTTCTAAGAAGGGCAGTCTAATCCTCTCACTGCTGCCTTCTTTCACGTCAGAGTTTTTTGGTTTCTATCACCGCTTCTGCTCACACTCTTTCTTTTCTTTTAATCTATTTTTAAAAATCCTAATTTGATGCCTCTTCCTGTCATATGGTAGACAGTTGTGAAAGCTATGAAAGTAGAAGATAACTTTGAGTACACTCCTAGTGGTAGATTATATTTACTTTATAAGAACTAGTTTAGCTATGTTTTGACTGTGGCACCTCATGAAAACAAAGAAATACAAAATGGTCCTAATTCATCTGCTCTCTTCTCCTCCTCCTCCTTACCCTCCTTCTTGAATAACAGTGGTGGAGTGATGTATAAGGCAGCAGAAAATGCTAAGCATCACAATTTTTAGATAATTCATAAGCAATAACTTATGTGTTGGTATTTGAAATGTGAAATACTTGTCTAATAACTAAGGAATTAACATATTCCTAGAACTGAATCATATCAGTGTTGTTATTTTTGCTACAAATGAAAGCAGAAGACAAAAGGAAGTTAAAGCTTAATGGAAATAAGATTCACAGGTTGTTCTTGAAGAGGCATATAAATGAGTTAGAGTTCATTTTGTTATGCATTCAGGAGAATGAACAAGAACCATTGTTTCTGGTCATTTATTATTGCCAGGATCATGATGAGCATTAACAAATAGAATTGTCATGAAGTAGTTTATGCAAGAACATCTTTTGAAGGGAGCAAAAAATTTAGTATATTCTATGAAGAATTCATTAAGAACTTCTAAATTAAATCAATATATATATATATTTTAATCTAGATGACATCAGTACAAAGGTAGGCATGGGGAGAACAATGAAAAATTTGTTGGAAAACATGACTAAAGATTAAGAAATCAAAGAAATTCAAAATGGTTTTTGTAACATATAGAAGTTACATGATTTTATATCATGAATACTTTCTATCAGAAGATTTAGGAAGTCTTGAACATGTCAAGTACTAAATAATATCACAGAAAATTAAACTTACTGTACCTTAACAGATAAGAAATGATGATTG
Organism: Bettongia penicillata ogilbyi; assembly: GCA_023548195.1. Lineage (NCBI taxonomy): Eukaryota > Metazoa > Chordata > Mammalia > Diprotodontia > Potoroidae > Bettongia > Bettongia penicillata. Next base: position 3,711,369 of record JAJHZJ010000808.1, on the reverse strand, counting down.
TTCATTTTCAAATCATTGGTCAAATCAACATATTAGAGCAAAGATCAAAATCAACCCCAAATTAGAAAGATGTATAAAAATGAGAAGACATGGCATGAAATTAAAGTAGTTCTGACCCAAACTATTTAAATAAGCTATTAATACCAAAGACTGGAAATAGGTAACGGAATAGGCATTGACACAAAATCACCATTTCTTTTTAAAAGAAAGCATTATGGGGGGGGGCCAAGATGGCGGAGTAGAAAGATGCACGTTTACGAGCTCCGAACCCACAACCCATAGAATTAAGGTAAAAAGAGATCCCCATAAATTCTGAATCACTGCAGGGGGTGCATAAACATAGGGGAAGAGATTTCCGTTCCAGTGAGCCCCGGAGAGCCATCCACAGAGGACCCCACTCCAGCGCTGCCCTGGCCGTGGCCCCAGAGAAGCTGATCCGAGCAGGCTTCAGGGACGGAAGCTCCAGCAGCCGGGAAAGTCCCTCCGCCCACAGAAGCTACAGGTCAGTGAGAGAGAAGGCTGGGCTGGACGAGAGGGGGAGCGGAGAGTCTCCGTGACTCGGGCCCCTTTGGGAGGAAGCGGCGGCAGCAGAGACGGGGGCAGGAAGTGGCGGAGGCAGAGGCGTGGGCGGCAGCGGAGGCAGCAGCCGCAGCAGCAGCCCGGCACTCCCCCAAAAGCAGGCAGGATTTTCATTACTGAAAATCTCTGCATAAACAACCTGAGGGAGCTGAGCCTGGGAGACTGGCCCTGCCCCACTCCTCTCCATTACTGAAGGCCTCTGCATAAAGCCCCTGAGGGAACTGAGCCTGGGAGGCAGGGCCCCCCCCACCCCCACCCACTCCGTTCCTGAAGGTCTCTGCATAAAGCCCCTGAGGGAGCAGAGCCTGGGAGGCAGCCCTGCCCCCACCCCAGCACCTGAACTAATGCTTGCTGCGGAAAGCCCATTTGAACCTCAGACCCCAAGCACTGGCTGGACAGATCTAGGCGGGGATGGACAGGAATCTCAGAAGTCAAGTAGCTGGCTGGGAAAATGCCTAGAAAAGGGAAGAAAAATAAGACTATAGAGAGTTTTTTCGAACAGATGCAAATGATCCCGACTTCCAGATCTGACGAGGAAATATTCTTGCCATCAGGGAAAGACGTGGAGAGCGGGGCCGCAGTACCCCAGACATCCCAGGGGGATGTCGGATGGGCTCAGGCCTTGGAAGAACTCAAAAAGGATTTTGAAAAGCAAGTTAAACAGGTGGAGGAAAAACTGGGAAGAGAAATGACAGAGATCCAAAAAGAGAAACTCCTAGGAACATTGTGGCCAAATTCCAGAACTCCCAGCTCAAAGAGAAAATCTTGCAAGCAGCTAGAAAGAAACAATTCCAGTATTGTGGAAATACAATCAGGATAACTCAAGATCTAGCAGCTTCTACATTAAGGGATCGAAGGACGTGGAATAGGATATTCCAGAAGTCAAAGGAACTAGGACTCAAACCAAGAATCACCTACCCAGCAAAACTGAGCATAATACTTCTGGGGAAAATATGGTCTTTCAATGAAACAGAGGACTTTCAATCATTCTTGATGAAAAGACCAGAGCTGAAAAGAAAATTTGACTTTCAAACACAGGAATGAGAAGAAACATGAAAAAGTAAACAGCAAAGAGAAGTCTTAAGGGACTTACCAGAAGTGAACTGTTTACATTCCCACATGGAAAGACAATATTTGTAACTCTTAAAACTTTTCAGTATCTGGGTAGTTGGTGGGATCACACACACACATATACACGCATGCACGTGCACACACATACACACATGCACGCACATACAGAGACAGAGAGCACAGAATGAATTGAATAGGATGGGACCATATCTTTTTTTTTTTATTTATTTTTTATTTTTTTAATGTTACAATCATTTCCTTAAAGTTAAGATTTTATTCCCCCCCACCCTTCCCCCAATACCCCCCTCCCTCCCCATGACAGCATACAATTCTGTTTAGGTTCTACATATACTTTCCTATTGAGCACATTTTCGCTATATTCATGCTATGTAGTCGAACTAAAATAAATGGAAGAAATCATATAACAAATCAACATATAATACACTGAACCCCACCCACATACAAACATGATCTGCTACATTCTGCAAGTGACTTCCACATTTCTTTCTCTGAGTGTGGAAGGCATTTTGCCTTAGAAGACCGACATTAGGATTTTTTTTTTTTTCTCAGTAAGTTCTTGTATTATTACAAAGTTCCAAGTCTACCAGAAAAAACTCTCGCACACTGTGGTCGTTGCTGTGCACAAAGTTCTCCTGGTTCTGCTCCTTTCGCTCAGCATCAGATCATATAAGTCCTTCCAGGCCTCCCTGAAGTCTTCTTGTTCATCATTTCTTATGGCACAATAGTACTCCATTACATTCATATACCATAATTTATTCAGCCATTCCCCAATTGATGGGCATCCCCTTGACTTCCAGTTTTTGGCTACCACAAAGAGTGCTGCTATAAATATTTTTGTACACGTGGGACCCTTTCCCGTTTTTATAATCTCTTGGGGATACAATCCTAGTAGCGATATTTCTGGGTCTGATGGGACCATATCTTAAAAGAAATTAAGGTAAATGGTGAGAGAGAAATGTAGTGGGAGCAAAGAGGGTGAAATGGAATGGGGTAATTATATGTCATTTAAGAGGCAAGTAGGAGACTTTTTAGTGGAGGGAAAAAGAGGAGAGCTGAGAAAAAAAAAAAAACCAAGAAGTTTACCCTTATCACATGTGACTAAAGGAAGGAATAAAATGCACACTCATTTTGGTATGAAAACCTATCTTACAGTGTAGGAAAGTGGGGGAGAAGGAGATAAGCAAGGGGGGGATGATGGAAGGGAGGGCAAAGGAAGGAGGGAGCAATTTGAAGTCAACACTTGGGGAGGGACAGGATCAAAAGACAGAAGAGAAACAATGAGGCGCAGGATAGGATGAAGGGTAATTCAGTTAGTCTTACACAACACGACTATCAGGGAAGTCATTTGCAAAACTACACAGATATGGCCTATATTGAATTGCCTGCCTTCCCAAAGGGAATGGGTGGGGAGGGAGGGATGGGGAGAATTTGGAACTCAAAGTTTTAGGAACAACTGTTTAGTTTTGTGTTGCTACTAGAAAAGAAGACATACAGTTAATGAGGAATAGAAAGTCATCTGGCCCTACAGGAGAAAAGAGAAGATGGAGACAAGAGAAGGGAGGGATGACAGAAGAGAGGGCAGATTGGAGATAGGGAAAATTAGATTGCTTGGGGTATTGGGGTGGGGGGAGGGGATAAAAGGGGGAAAAAATTTGGAACCCAAAATTTTGTGAAAATGAATGTAAAAAGTTAAATAAATAAATTAATTAATTATTAAAAAAAATAAAAGAAAGCATTGTATTACCTAATGGATGTCTGCTTTCATATCATATTTATTTCCAAATGTATTTTTTTCTCTTTTTACCCATCTATTAACCACTTCCTATAACAAAGATTAAAGCAGAAAGAAGAGAAAAAAGCCCTTAATAGAAACTAACCCACAGCTATCATGTCTGAAAGTATTTATAGAATTCTCCGAGGCCAAGCTCGGTCATCATAATTACACAGTATTAACTTTAATTTGCTCGCTTCTTTCCAATCATATTATTGATTTATTATAGATAATGTTCACCTGGTTCTGTTTACTTCACCTTATACCAATTAATATATCTTCCCATGTTTCTCTGAATTCTTCATATTTGTCATTTCTTACGGTATGTTCCATTATTTCATAATCATGTACCATAATTTGATTATCCATTTGCTAATCAGTGGTCATTTTCTTTATTACCAGTTACTTGCTGCCACATACAAGATTTTTGCCAGAGTGCTCTTAATCAGCTGGTTCTTCACCTGGGAGAAGGTCATCAACTTGAGAGCCAGTGTGATCAACACAGTGTTTCTTGACCAACTCCAGCAGAAATGCCAATAGAGTTCTGTACACAATGTTCATTTATCTAACCAAGGCTTCTGATACTGTCAGTCACAAGGGCCTGTAGAAGATCATGATGAAATTTGATTGCCTGAAGTTCATCAATATTATATACAGCTTTCATGATGGCATGCTTGCACAGGTTCTGAATAATGAACAATGTTCATTAAATTGTTCATGCTTTCCCAGGCACCAGTGGAAGAAAGCAGGGCTATGTGCTTGTTTCCATGCTTTTTAACATGATGTTTCAGCAGTGTTGTCAGATGCCTTCAACAAGGATAAAATGGTATCAAGGTATCAACTACCACACTGATGGTAAATTGTTTAACTTGCAAAGACTACAAACCAAGACTAAAGCAGAGGGATAGTTGGTTTGTGACTTTTTATTCACAGGTAATTGATTGTACACTCTGTGCAGCCTCTGTGGCTGAAATGCAACAAAGTATGGATCAGTTCTCTGCAAATAATTAGAGAAATATGAATTAAAGCAACTCTGAAGTTCAACTTCATATCCATCAGATTGGCAAAGATGAGGTAGTGATTAAAAAAGGTTTGAGAGACATAATTTCTGGGTAATTTAATCATTTTATTAATAAGACCAGCATATTTATAATAAAGGGATGGTCATTTGACTATTTCTCTTAGAGCAAAGACAAACATGGCAGCTGGGCTCACAGTTTATATACCCTTAGAAAGAGGAAGTGTTCTCCAGAGTGGGAATCAACCCTGATTGGTTAATAATCAATGAGGATGAATATTACAATAAGGGGTTGAGAGTAACATCATATCACCCTTAGAGAGACTATCTCTATACCCAGACCACAACCTAAGGCAATCTATTAAAACAATTTATGCCTCATCCAAGTGTGAGCAGAACACAATGACTACTCCACATAGCTAGGGTCTTGAACAAAAACATTAGTCCAATTTCATCATCTGCAATGTCCTTCAAGAGACTCAACTTGTTAACATCAGAACTTTGAAAAAGGGGCAAACTCTGGGTCTCCGCAAATCATTGGTTATTAGTAATCATTTCTCCCATTGACAAGAGAGAAAATGCTGGGGAGCTTAGGGGAAAATTGGCACATTAATGCATGGTTGATGGAGCTATGAGTTGATCCAGTCACTCCACAATACAATTTGCAACTGTGCCTAAAATGTCAGTAAATTGTGAATACCCTCTGACCCCACAATACCATTACTTGTCTTCTACTCCAAAGAGATCAAAGAAAGAGAAAAAGGAACTATATGTACAAAAATATTTATAGTAGCTCTTTTTGTAGTGGCAAAGAAGTAGAAATTCAGAGGTGCCCATCAATTGGGGAATGGCTGAACAAATTATGGTGTAACTATAATAGATGACTCTTATACTATAAGAAATGATGAATTGGATAACTTCAGATACCTGGAAAGAGTTATTATGAACTAATGCAGAAATGAGAATGAGTACAACAATCTATACAACAAAAACACTGTAAAGACAAATTTTGAAGGTCTTAAGAAATCATTTCAGTGGCCAATAATTCCAGGTAACAGAGGAGGAAGCATATGGTTCATCTCTTGACAGAGAGATGACTGACTCAAGAGGGAGGATGAAACATATATTTTTGGATATGGTCAATGAGGAAATTCGCTTGTTTATACTACTTTTTACAAGGCTTTATTTTTTTTTCTTTTTTTCCTCAGTTAGAGGTGGTAAGAGAGAAAATAAATTCTATTACTTACGCCAATTGTTTCTATGTAATAAAAAAATTATTATTTTTTAAAGGTTTGCTTGGTGGAACAAAACATCATTTTCAAGACTCTTTTCACTCAAGGTGTTTCTCATTCATATGTTAAAATCATATGAGAATCCTTGAATGAGGTAATAATTGAGAAAAGAGATAAATTTGTTTGACAGTCTTCTCTTTGTCATTGTTAAATGAAGGACAAACATACACCAAAAAGTGTTTGTCTCTGTTATGGAGCACCGAGTCTGAGTCAAAGAGGGATTCCCTATACATGATGAACTTTTCCACTTATTCTTGTTTGTGAATCAGTCAATCAATTGACATTTATTAAGCACTTATTATGTAATGGGCACTGTACTAAACACTGTGAATTCAAAGACAAAGTAACAATGTACTGATGCATCAAGGCCCAGAACATTACAGACCCTCTTTAATGAAACCCACAATCATTCTAAAAAGTTAGATCTAAATATCTACACAGAAAAACCAAGTGTATGAAGAATGCCTATGCAGGCCACCCACCTCTAGGCCTTTTTGTTCCTGGGTCTTTCCAGTAGGCCCTGTAACAATCTCTGGCCTCTGGGTTCCAGGGTCTTCTACAGTGCTCCAGAGGACAGAACTGGAGCAGATCCCAAACCTCCCACTGCCACCACTTGCCTCCTGATAGTATTCTCCTTGACTATACCTCACAGGACACAACATAACCTATCTACCACTAGGTCTCAAGGGAAAACTTTGAACAATCTGATCACCTTCCTTTCTCCAGTCACTAATACTGTGCCTGTCACCATTCCTCAAGAGTTAGCATACTCCCATGCACTCATATTCCAGTGATTCTGAACTCTTGGCTACTGAAGCACATTCCTCAACGTTCCCCTCCCTTAGTCCATCTTTCTCAACCTTATTTTCCAAATTTCCCACAGCAGATCAACTGGTCCCTCTCTACAACAGTGCAATCCTTTTACCATTCCCTAGTAGATTTGATCTCCCACTTACTGCAGTAGATATCACAAACTTTTTCATTTCTCTTTACACTTTACCAAAAAAAAAAATAAATTTGAGGCCATTTGCTGAAAGTTTCCTCTAAACTCCTCCTTTTCTTCTCAAATCATTCAGATGTCACCTATCTCCTCCTTCAGTTCCGTCTTACTTGTCCTTTCTAAGGTAACATCCCCAACATTTACCCTTGATCCTATCCCTTTCTGCATTTTCTAGATGACAACTTCTATCATTCATCCCTACTCTCTAATTTTAATCTTCCTATATACTGGCTCCTTCTCTACTGTCTACTGGACCTGCTCTACTAGGCTACTGGATGCCGATGGCTCTGGAGGAGAAAGTGAGGCTGGTGACTTGGCACAGCTCTCTTTCACTCAAATCAAAGTCAACCGCAAGTCATGGCATCATCTTGATGTCATGGTCCTCTTCAAGAATGAAGGACAAACATACAACTGCCTATAAACATGCCTATGTCTCTCTTGTCCTCAAAAAGCCTTTACTTGATCATTCCATCTCAGCAAGCTATCATCCTAGATCTCTGCATGTTTTTGGTACTAAATTTCTTAAAGTCATCAACACTTGGTGACTCCATTTCCTCTCTTCTTACTTAATTCTCCAAAGTTACCAATATTCCCTTGTCAAATCAAATTACTTTTTCTCAATACTGAACCTTCTTGACTTCTCTGCTGCATTTGACAGTGCTGGTCATCTCCTTCTGGATACTTTTCACATCAATCAACTTGGTTTTTCTTAAAGTTCCTTCCATGATATACCATATTACAGCTCAATAGCTTTTCACTGACTATCCTCCATGTCTTGAATGTTCTCCTTCCTCACCTCCACATCCTGGCTTCCTTCGAAATTCAGCTCAAATTCCCACCTGCAGGGAAGTCTAATTCTTTTGTCTCCCTTTCGGGATTTCCTTTAAGCGTATCTGCAACTCTTCCCACATTGTCTCTCTCAATAGAATGTGAGCTCCCTGAGGCCAGGGGCCATGTTTTCACCTTTCTTTGTATCTCTATCACTTAACCCAGTGCCTGACACATGGTAAATGTTTCATAAATGCTTACTGACTGATTGAGTAACTAAGAAAATGGATGGGGGGCAGAGTCAAGATGGCGGATTAGAAAGACCCATGTATGCTAGCTCCGAACCCACAGCCCATGGATTTAATGTAAGAAGAGCTCCCCACAAGTTCTGGATCACTGCAGGGTGTGCAGAAACACAGTGGAAGAGATTTCTGTTCCAGAGAGCCCTGGAGAGCCATCCCCAGGGTCCGTCGCACCCCGGAAAGCAGAGTCTACCCCAGCGCTGCCCTGGCCGCATGGCCGAGAGGGGCAGATCCGAGCAGGTTTCAGGGACGGAATCTCCGGCAGCCAGGAAGGTCCCTCTGCCCATAGACACTACAGGTCAGTGAGAGAGACGGCTGGACTGGCCGAGAGGGGAGCAGGGTGTCTCTGTGACTCAGGCCCCCTCGGGAGGAAGCAGCGGAGGCAGAGGCAGAGGCAGCAAGCGGTGGAGGCAGAGGCAGCAGTGGCGGCCCCGGGACTCCCCAAGCAGGCAGGCAGAACTTCAGGTCTCTGCATAAACCCCCTGAGGGAGCTGAGCCTGGGAGACGGCCCTGCCCCACCTCCTCCATTACTGAAGGTCTCTGCATAAAGCCCCTGAGGGAACTGAGCCTGGGAGGTGGCTCTGCCCCCACCCAAGCACCAGAACTAAAGCTCACATTGAATAGCAGCCATGCCTGCCACGGAAAGTCCATTTGAATCTCAGACCCCAAGCACTAGCTGGGCAGATCTAGGTGGGGATGCAGAGGAATCTCAGAAGCCAAGTAACTGGCTGGGAAAATGCCCAGAAAAGGGAAGAAAAATAAGACTATAGAGAGCTTTTTTGAGCAGGTGCAAATGTTCCCACCATTCGGTTCTGATGACAAGGAAATATTCTTGCCATCAGGGAAAGACGTGGAGGGCGGGGCCTCTGTATCCCAGACATCCCAGGGGGATGTCGGGTGGGCTCAGGCCTTGGAAGAGCTCAAAAAGGATTTTGAAAAGCAAGTTAGACAGGTGGAGGAAAAACTGGGAAGAGAAATGAGAGAGATGCAAGAAAAGCATGAAAAATGGGTCAATACCTTGCTAAAGGAGACCCAAAAAAATGCTGAAGAAAATAACACCTTGAAAAATAGACTCACTCAATTGGCAAAAGAGGTTCAAAAAGCCAATGAGGAGAAGAATGCTTTCAAAAGCAGAATGAGCCAAATGGAAAAAGAGGTTCAAAAGCTCACTGAAGATAATAGTTCTCTCAAAATTATAATGGAACAGATGGAGTCTAATGACTTTCTGAGAAATCAAGAAATCACCAAACAAAACCAAAAGAATGAAAAAATGGAAGAGAATGTGAAATATCTCATGGGAAAAACAACTGACCTGGAAAATAGATCCAGAAGAGACAATTTAAAAATTATGGGACTACCTGAAAGTCATGATCAAAAAAAGAGCCTAGACATCATCTTCCATGAAATTATCAAGGAAAACTGCCCTGACATTCTACAACCAGAGGGCAAAATAAGTATTGAAAGAATCCATCGATCACCACCTGAAAGAGATCCAAAAAGAGAAACTCCTAGGAACATTGTGGCCAAATTCCAGAACTCCCAGGTCAAGGAGAAAATCTTGCAAGCAGCTAGAAAGAAACAATTCCAGTATTGTGGAAATACAATCAGGATAACTCAAGATCTAGCATCTTCTACATTAAGGGATCGAAGGGTGTGGAATAGGATATTCCAGAAGTCAAAGGAACTAGAACTGAAACCAAGAATCACCTACCCAGCAAAACTGAGTATAATACTTCAGGGGAAAATATGGTCTTTCAATGAAACAGAGGACTTTCAATCATTCTTGATGAAAAGACCAGAGCTGAAAAGGAAATTTGACTTTCAAACACCAGAATGAGAAGAAGCATGAAAAAGTAAACAGCAAAGAGAAATCATAAGGGACTTACCAAAAGTGAACTGTTTACATTCCTACATGGAAAGACAATATTTGTAACTCTTAAAACTTTTCAGTATCTGGGTAGTTGGTGGGATCACACACACACATATACACGCATGCACGCACACACACATACACACATGCATGCACATATAGAGACAGAGAGTACAGATTGAATTGAATAGGATGGGAGCATATCTTAAAAGAAATTAAGGTAAATGGTGAGAGAGAAAGGTAGGGGGAGGAAAGAGGGTGAAATGGAATGGGGTAATTATATGTCATTTAAGAGGCAAGCAGGAGACTTTTTAGTGGAGGGAAAAAGAGGAGAGCTGAGAAAAAAAACAAGAAGTTTACCCTCATCACATTTGACTAAAGGAAGGAATAAAATGCACACTCATTTTGGTATGAAAAGCTATCTTACAGTACAGGAAGGTGGGGGGAGAAGGAGATAAGCAAGGGGGGGGATGATGGAAGGGAGGGCAATGGGAGGAGGGAGCAATTTGAAGTCAACACTCAGGGAGGGACAGGATCAAAAGACAGAATAGAAACAATGAGGGGCAGGATAGGATGGAGGGTAATTCAGTTAGTCTTACACAACACAACTATTATCAAAGTCATTTGCAAAACTACACAGATAGGGCCTATATTGAATTGCCTGCCTTCCCAAAGGAAATGGGTGGGGAGGGAGGGATGGGGAGAATTTGGAACTCAAGTTTTAGGAACAACTGTTTAGTATTGTTCTTCCTACTAGGAAATAAGACATACAGTTAATGAGGAATAGAAAGTCATCTGGCCCTACAGGACAAAAGAGAAGATGGGGACAAGAGAAGGGAGGGATGACAGAAGAGAGGGCAGATTGGAGATAGGGAAAATTAGATTGCTCGGTGTATTGGGGTGGGGGGTAGGGGATAAATGGGGAGAAAAAATTGGAACCCAAAATTATGTGAAAATGAATGTAAAAAGTTAAATAAATTTTAAAAAATAGAAATATAAAAAAAATAAATAAATGGATGGAGAGACCAGTGAGCACTTCCTTCAATACATAGATCTTGGGTAGGTCCTATCAATGAACATTAAGCTGTGCAAAGAATGAAATAAGAGGAAAAAATTGGATTGTTTTGGGGAAATCTGTTCAATTTCCTCAACCTTTCTTCAAAACAATTCTCCAACTTTGAAAAGCCAATTTCTAATCAATGAAAATGTTGCTTTGAATCACAGAATACTACAGTTTCTGAAGAATCAAAATTGCAAGGCATCTAAAGGCAATGAAGAGAAACCTAATACATTTAAAAAGGTCAAAGTGTGCCACCAATGATGATTATAAGAAGCTACTACATACAAGTTATCATCACAGATATCTGATCAGAATTGGAGGTGGGTTAGTTATATAGAAGAGGCAAATGATAATAATTTCATAATTTATGCACTACTATTAATACCCATGTAATGTTGACAACTAGAAAGTCCTTAGAATACTGAGTGCAACCCCCATGTATGATTTACATAATTGAAAAGAGTACAGTGGGAGAAGGCATGGATGGTTTGCGATCTGAAGAGAGAATACCCAAATCAACAAGATAACAGATTAATTTAAATGCTCAAATCAATCATCATCTTCAATACTACATTAATTCATTGGTCTTCCATATTATCAACATGGATATTACTTTTGTTGGTGAATAAAAATAGCTAATACCTAACGTTTATGTACACTTACTCTGTGCTAAGTGTTTTACAATTAGCATTTAATTTGATCTTCACAATAAACCCTGGGAAACAGGTGCTATTATTATCCCCATTTAACAGATGTAGACACCCAGGCAAAAAGAGGTTAAGTGACACACCCAGGGTCACACAACTAATAAGTCTCTGAAGGTTTGAACTCAGGCCTTCCTAAATTGAGAGCCAGCATTCTATCCATTGCACCACTTAGTTGCTGTGTACCTAACAATCTATTCATGCTCTCTTATCCATTGTAATTTTTGCCTATGTTTTAATATAGATGCTCCACAGAGGTTTTACTCAACACACTGGAGATCTTCTTCTATTTAAATATTATGAATACCAATGGAACACTTGGTCTATCCTGTTACTCCCTTTCCATTCTTTTTTGAAGTTGGGTCTCCACATTTCATTCAATCTGGAAATGGAGTGGCCACTCACAGGCCTGGACCCACTACTGACTGGTATGGGAGCTTTGACCTGTTCTGTTTCTGGCCTGAGTCAATTCACCTCTCCTGAAGCAGCCCAGTGGGCCCCTCCCTGAGGGACTTAAACCATAACTGATGCCAGACAGTGTGGATATGTTATCAGGTTAGCCCTATTGTAGTTTAGAATTCTTAACTCAAATAATCTGTTAGCCTCAATGCCCCCAGTAGCAGGGATTATAAGAGCCTACCACCATGTCTGGCAAAACTCACTTGCTAAAAAAGAAAAAAACTATCTTTAATCTAGTTTTATAAGCCTTTATTGCCTGATCCTTTAATTTCTTCCTCAATAGGACAATACAATAAGTATATACAATATATATATAAAAAATACAGTAGGGTAATACAAAAAAACCCCACAAAACTCTTACTATATATCCATAGTCTAGCAAAACAAGTCCTTATATATTGTCCTTGACCAAATAAATATGCATGTCTCATCATTTCACTGGCAGGAGGTGAATGGAATGATTCATTTTCAGTCTACTGGACTTATGGTTTATTATTGTATTAATCAAAGTTCTAAAGCCTTTCAAAGTTGTTATTCTCTATAATGCTGTCATTGTGTAAATTGTTCTCTTGTTCCTACTCATGCCACCCTGCTTCATGTCATAGAGAGCTCTCTGAAGTGTCCTCTCAAATTGTCTATTTCATCATTTTTCAGAGCATAATAACCATTACATTCATATACCACAATTTGTTTAGTTATTTCCAATAGGTAGGTATCCCCTTACATTTCTAGTTCTTTATCACTACAGAAAGTTGATCTATTTTTTTCTACATGTGGGTCCTTTTTCTTTTTCCTTGATCTCTTTGAGGTTAGAGACTTATCTGGGATATATAGTTGATGCCTTTTGAGATATACTTCCAAACTGATTACGAGAATGGCTGGAACCAACTTATAGCTCCCAAAATGTCTATTTTCCCCCAGTCAATCTGAAGTACATGAAAGTAACTTCAGTTATTTTAAATCACATTTTTCTAACTTTTAGTGATTTGGAATTTATTTTTATATGGTTACTGATATCTTGGAGCTATTTCTTTGATAATATTTTGTTCATATCCTTTGACCACTTATCAATTGGCGAATGACTCTTATTCTTATAAATTTGAACCCATTCCTTATATATCTTTGAAATGAGATTCTTATCAAAGACACTTGTTTCAGAGATCCCCCCTCGATAACCTCTTTCTTTCCTTACTTTAACTGCATTACATTTATTTGTACAGAAACTTTTAAATTTTATGTATTCAAAACTTGTTCCTTTTTTTGTGATCCTGTTGCTTAAGCATAAACTCTTCCTCTATCCATATATCTGAAAGGTAATTCTTTCCTTGCTCTTCTATTTAATTTATATTACCTCTTATGTCTAAGTAATATATCCATTTGGAGCTGATCTTGTTATGCAATGTGAAATGTTGCTTTATACCTAGTTTCTGCTAAACTACTTTTCTGTTAGAAAATTTTTAAAAATCTATTTATATTAAGCCCTTATTGCCTGTCCCTCCAACTATTTCCCCAATGGAACAATAAAACAACAGTTTTTGTCAAATAGTGAATTTCTAGCCCTCACTTTCCAATTTACTACAAACCATCTTTGGTAACATTCTGCAGCCTACTCATAACCACCATGTTATCTCAATTACCATTTGAATGATTCACAATTCTAATTTTTTTCAGATGACCCACAACCCTATGTACAGAAGAGGCATTCTCTGTGAATGGTGAGGTCCTCCAGATGCTCCTTTGTGTGACATTGTACTGTTTACTTCATGCACTGTAATATTACAGAGCCTTGTAAATGAAATTCATAATCACTGAAAAGAATTTAGCCTGTTTGTCTATACAGGAAAAACCAAGCGAATGAAGAATGCTTTATTTCAAGATTACGAATAACCCATAGAGTTGGTTCATCACTACATATTTCTTGGACAGAGTGCAGACAGACATTAAACTGGTCCCAGAATGAAGCAGACTGGATTGCTTTTGGAAAATTGCTTAGTTTCTCCTGAAATGAAGGGTCATCTATTTAGCATTAAAATTATTGTGGTAAGGTTATGATATGGCACTGAACCACAGAATACCTGCCTTTAAAGTTACAGAGTATTTATGTTTTTTAAAAGATTGTTTTGCAGCAGTAAGCAGGTTGGGATTGCTGGTAGTGCTATGCAACTTCCCAAATGTGATTTATATGAATCCTCCTTTTACGTAACTGTGGGAACAGTTCGTTGTTTAAGAGCAGCTTAAAAAAGCCTGATGCACACATATGTGTATAGGAATATACATATATACTAACTCAATGGATTATCTAATTGTATGTCATAATTTGGACAGTATGGATTCTTCTTTCATTTTGCTTTTTTTCCTGTGTAGATTGAAAGGCTGTCATAAGCGTCTATTTTGAGATGATAAGAGTTCATAAGAGAGAGATGTGTAGTGTTCTCAGGCTTAGAATTTTTAGTCAAAATTATATTAAGAAAGGAAATATACCTAATACAAACATCTCTTTAATTTGAAGAAAAATAGCTGTGCTTAGATTTTGATGACATTGCTCTCTTCACAATATCCCTATCATTATTAAGCGAATTGCCATCCTCCCAGTCAGCCAGACTCACAGTCTAGGTATCACCCTCAACTCCTTGCCATCATCCCTGCCCTTCCCCCCAAGATCCAATAGGTTAAGTCCAGTAGCTTCTACCTTCTCTTCTGTCTTCTGCTCACTCCTAACACTGACTCCATATTGGTATATCACCTGATTTCTGGAGTATTACAATCACCTTCTGATTGGTTTCTCAATTCCAGTCCATTGTCCATTCTGCTATCAAAGTGATCTCTCTAAAGTGGTGGGAGTGGGGGTAGGTGGAGAGAGAGAAAGAGAGAGAGAGAGAAAAAGAGAGAGAGAGAAAAAAAGAGAGAGAGAGAGAGAGAGAGAGAGAGAGAGAGAGAGAGAGGGAGAGAGAGAGAGAGAGAGAAGGGAATACACATTTATAGAGGCAGGCACTATGTGCCAGGCACTGTATTAAGTGCTTTAATATTCACAACAACCCTATGAGGTGGGTGTTATTATCCCCATTTTTTTTAAACAGTTGAGCAAACAGTAAGTTGCAAGTCCAGGTCTGATCATGTCGCTCTTCTACTCATTAAACTCCAAGGGTTCCCAATTGCCTCCAGGATCAAATATAAAATTGTCTGGTGTTCAAAACCCTTCCTGACCTGTCCCCTGCCTTTCTAGTCTTACACCTTACTCCTGCCTCTTCTGGTGCACTCTTTGATCTAGTGACACTGAACTTGCTTTTCCTTCAACAAGATGCTCCAGTTTATAAGTCCAGTGCTTCCTCCTTCTTGGAATGCTCTCCTTCCTTACCTCCACCTCCTGGCTTCCTTCATGTCATCTTTTAAGGGAAGTCTTTCCTGGTCCTCCTTAAGGTTAGTTCCTTCCCTCTTTGATTAGCTGAAATTTATCTTGTGACATGTCTTGTTTGTACGTAGGTTTTTGCATGTTGTCTACTCCATTAGATTACGAGCTCTGTGAAGCCTGGCATTGTCTTGTTTCTTAGATTTTCTTAGATCTTAGAAGCTTTTAGCTTCCTCTGTTCTTAGCACAGTGCCTTACACACATGGCAGGTGCTTAATAAATACTTTTTTACTTAACTGCACATGCAGATTAATATCTTAGAATGCAAAGAAAAACTTTGTTACTATATGTAACAAAATTAGTCATTAATGTCTAGATCAGATCATACTGATTCTGACTTCATTTTTTTCTGTACTTGTTAGTCATTGGTGAATTTTGATTGACAGCTTTTTAACACCATTGTCACGTCACCATTTCTCTGATGGCATGGTCTTCTTTGGCAACAAATGACAAACACAACAACCACTGTACTGTGTCTAAATGCATTATCCAAAGAGCAAATCTGAGTTTCCAGGAACACTTGGAAAGAGACTGGAAGAAATTAAAACATTAATGAGTTTCACAATAATTATGGTATAAGAGTAAAATAAATCTCTGATAGACCTAAAAATGTTATAGAAGAGATTCACATTTTCATAAGATAGAAAATAGATGCAGAGCTGTAAGGGATCTCAGAAGCCATTCTGTCCAACTCTTTCATTTCACCTACAAAGAAATCAAAACACAAGGAGAATAAGAAACTTATCCAAGGTCATACAGGTAATAAAACATCAGGGGCTGAATTTGAACCCAGTTCCTCTGTCACATATTTTTCCTGCAGTATCACATTTTCTTCCTCATAATTACAAATATAACTCATTTTTTTAAGGTAAATAAATGTTAAGAATGCAGAGAGATCAGAAACATGACAAGTTTATCAATTTCAATAGACAGCACTTTGGGATTAAAATTTTTTTTATCTGGTTATATTATTAGTCTAGTTTTGATATAAACATAATTTCAAATGGTTTTTTCTCATTCACTCTACTAGGAGACATGCTCAACAAGATAAAAAAAGCTCAGGGTTTAAGAAAGTCTTGCTCACTGTCATTTATGATAACCACCTTATAACTACTTGGCACTGTGAGAGATTCTTCTATATCCATATATCTATAACATAGTTAGCCCATATTAATATTTAAACGGTCAAACTTAACATTCATGTGTATATTCAGATAGTTTGTAACCTCAGACTGCTCATTTAAGGATACAAATTACTGAGTTTAAGAATAACATAGATAGTATCCCTTAGTTATTTACAATGTAACAAGAGAAACTATCCAAACGTGGGAAAAAGTATTCAAGAATGAGTGGTTCCTTGTTAATGTAGCTGCTGGTACAGAAAACCATCTAAAATGATTCTCTGCTACCTTCAAAGGCCAGGAACAAAGAACTGTCCTCTGGGCACACTCAAAAATCAAAACTGATGAGTGTTAGGTAAGAGGATGACTCCGGCTTTGTGTTCTCCAAGACAAACCGAGTAGATGCAAAAGTACTTCTAATTTTAAGACCAAAGTACAGGATTTGGAAAAATAGATCAATCCTAATAATCCCAGAAAAGTCGAGGGAGCCGCGGCCTCGCTGTCACCCCTTTTCATTCACCGCTACGGTTCTCCACGTTCCCTGGGGGGGGTCCATCGGATGGTGTTCCTCAAATGAAATCACTAAAATGCTGGAGCACGCTTCCTTCACACATGGCTGCGGGGTGGGGGGCACTCTACCGTCTTCCCCGGAAAGTACCCTCTGAAGCGATCCCATCGACCCCCACCCCCTAAGCTGGAGCCCGCCGCGCCCCCGCCGAGGTCTCCATTCATCCTGGCTCGGTCTGCTTGGCACAGGGCTGTGGGTAAGTCTGTCTCCGCCATTAGGAGGGCAGGAGCTGTGGCGGGCCTTTTGTGTCCCCGCCGCGGAGCGCGTCGTGGGCGCTGAATAAATGCCCATGGCCCAAGTGAACGAGTGAGCGCCTGCTTCCGGCGCGTGCGGGCATCCCCGAGGAGCAGGAAGTCAGGGCAGGCTGGCCCGGGCCCCTCGCTCGGCTCCAGCCGGGTTCAGTCCCGGCCCGCTCGCTTCCTCCTCCCGAGCCTGTGGGCGCTGCTGGTTTTGGCGCCAATCGGGAGGCGGCGCTGTCCGCAGGGCTGGCGGGGAGGGAAGGAGGGAGGAAGGAAGGGGAAGGCGGAGAGGAGAGAGGCGGAGAGCAGCCGAGCGGGCGAGGCCGCCGCCGGGGCTGCTCCCGACGAGGAGGAGGAGGAGGAGGAGTAAAGGGTGGGGAGGGGGAGGCGCGCCCCGCTCCCGCCGCCGCCGTGTGACCCGCGGGCCCCGGGGCTGAGTGCGAGCGGCCAGGCTCGGCGGGCGGCCCGGGGCGGGGGCGGGCTGAGGGACTGACGGAGGCGGTGGCGGGCTCCCGCGCCGGGCCCTGACGCCCTCCTCCTCCATGCACTCATAGCGAGCGGCCTCGGCCGGGGCTGCCCTTCCTCGGGCCGACGGAGAGCGGCAGTGTCTCCCCGCGCAGCGCGCGCTCGTCGCTCTCCTCTCTTCGCTTCGCCTCTGCCGCTTGGCTCGGCTCTCCCTCGCCGACGCTGAGGCTTCTCCTCCCCGGCCCTGCCAGCCCCAGCACCGCTCCGGGGAAGGCGGCGGCGACGACGACGGCCGCGGCAGGACCCACGGAGCTGCTTTGTGTGCAGCCCGAAGAGAAGCGGCGGCGGTGGCGGCGGCCTGGGCTCCACCTGCGTACCGCGACCCCAGCGCTCCAGGCGCCTCCCGCCCGCATGAGGACGAGGTAAAGGCGGCAGCGCCCGGGCCGAGGGGAAGGCCTCTCCTCTCCGTGGCGCCGAGCCGGGCGAGCGAGGCTCAGGGCAGCCACGGAGGCTTCCTCAGCCCAAGTTGAAGGAACCCCATGGGGAGGGCGGAGCCGCGGCTGCCGCTTCCTGGGGGGAAGGGGGCTCAGTGCCCTTCCTTCTCTCTCCCTCCCGGGGCTCCGGGAGGAGGGCGGGGGGCGGCCCGGAGCGGGCACAAGGGACTCGCTCTCCCGGCGCCGCGGCCTAACCCGAGCCCCCTAGGCCTCGGCCTCGCTCTCTCCCTGGAGGCTGTCGCCCCGGCAGGAGGCTGGGCCGGCCCGGGAAAGGGGGGGAATCCCTTAGCCCTCTCCGCCCCACCCCCACCTCCTGGAGCTGCCAGGCTTCGGGCGTTGGTTGCTTTTAGTGCGGATTTCATTGTGAGATGTGGACCGAGGAACTCCAGGCGTTGGCCAGGCACTCCTCGGGGCCAGGGAGAGACCCCGCGGGGTCTCGAGATGGGGAGGAGATCCTTCGGGGTTTGTTGAGCCCCGGGCCCCGGGAGAGACCCTGCCAGGACGGGGGAGCACCGCCCCAGCTCCCCCCTCCATGATCACTCTCCGTGTCGACCTCCCCGGAGACTGGGGCCTTTCTGATTTGAGGGGTTTTGAAATGAAAAAGGGGTTAGAAAGTCGTCCATTTCCCGCTGAACTTTTGTTTTCTGACCGATAGAGGCCGGTAGAGGAGCGTGGAAGAAAAGTTGTCCCCCAGGATGGACTTCCCCAGTGCACAGCCCAAGCCGCCCACGGCCCTCTGTGGCGTGGTGAGCTCTGACGGAAAAATCACCTACCCCCCGGGGGTGAAAGAGATCACCGACAAGATCACCAACGACGAGGTGGTCAAACGGCTCAAGGTACCCCCTGCCACGCCTGTCTGTCTGTCCCTCCCTCCAACTTGACAGCTTCCCGGGCAGAGCACCCCCCAGACTGGGGGTGTTGGCTAGGCTTTTGTCGAAAAGCCTCTTTATAAGACCGGTAGACAAGACTGTTCTATCATTTGATTGCCTGCTCTAGCTTGCTTTTTTTTTTTTAACAATAGTTGAAGATTTCATCCTGTTCAGACATTGTTTTTCCCCCTAAAGAAAAAGGTTTAAGTGTGTCATGAAAACTTTGAGTGATAGGGTCATAGTGTTGCATTGTGGGGAATTTAGAGGATTAAATCTTTCAGGAATGGGGGAAATGTCAGTTTTGTCTTAGCAGAAAAAAGGTTTTTTTAAGTGTTTATGCAAAAGTGGGGGGGAAGTTGGATGTTAGAGGTGGAATTTCAGCCTTAAGGTATTTTGTAAGGGCTGATACGTATATTTTTAGAATTTTTTTTCATGAAATGATTTAAAAAATGAAAGTTTCTAATTTTCTGTAAGAAAACTAGCCTATAAAATTATTTTGCAAGATTGAATTTGTGCACTATTTGGTAAAATTAATAGTTTTTTAAGATTCAGTTTTGGAGCAAGATGTTGACTTAAGTCTATGGACTCTGGGATTTTAAGAAAAGTTCAATATATTGTATGTTTCTTTGACTAATTTGCTCAATTGACATGTTGCTTATGGGGCAATTTTGTCTGCCAGTGTATTTAATTCTGTTGTGAATTATAGGTTGTGTCCCTACCCCTGGCCAGCCTGACATTCATTTTGCAGTTAGACACATAATTTGTTGTTACTGTTACTGGAACAATAACCCAGCCTTTATTGGCAGTTGGTCAGTCTTCATCCTAATGTTGTAAGGACTATACTTTGAGATATATTTCCTCCAGGGAACTTTTTTTTTTAAACTTTTCCTCCACTTGCCATCAATGGAATCTGGAGATGAGTTTTACTAATGGATTTTATAAGTTCATTCTTTTTAGGGACTATTTTGGCAGAGCTCCTTGTGTTGTAGCCACAAGTGGTAAATAGAGGTTCAAACATGTATCACAAACATACAGTCTGAATTGGAAAGATCTTAGACACATCTGGTTCCACCTAGCCGGACATGATTTCCTTACAAGACCTCCAGTGGGAGGGCAGTGACTTAGTGCAGAGTGCCTGACTTAGTGGATATTGCCTACCTTCAGGAAAATGTGTTGAGTGTTACCTCTTAACACTTTACTTACTGTATGATAATGGACAAGTCACAACTTCTCTCAGCCTCAGTTTCCTCATTTGTACTATAAGAATATTTGTAATTTTTCACATAATTTTTTGAGGCTCAATTAAAATCATTCATAGAAAACAAACTTTTACGTGTTCAGTAAAGGTATATGATGGTATGTCCTCAATCTTGGTGTCTTAAGTACTTGGAATCTTCTCATCACTTCTGCCTCTTGTGATCCTTAATTTTCAAGGTTAAGTTTGGGTGCCACCTCCTCTTTTACAAGGCTTTTCCTGATTTTTGCATTTAATCCCAGTTGTTAGTTTGGCCTTCCCTTTTTCCCTCCATTATATTGTATTTACTTATCTGAACATACTGTCTTATCTCAGGAGTTTTTTGAGGACAAGAACTGTTTTGTTTTTTACTTTACAATGACTTTTACAAACTAGGCATTTAATAAATACTTGTTAAATCAAATTGTCAATATGGGTAAAAATGGGAGCAAAGGTATGGATGTGAAAGGGCAGTATGTCTTGATGAAGCAAAATGTAATTCACTTTGACTGAACATAGTTGATATTAGTGAGTGAAATTAGCTTCATTTTTTGACTTTTTGTAATACTCAGCAACTCTAGCAAAAGTGGAGGACTCTCTCCCCTTCCCAAGTTAGGAACAATAGAAAGTCAAGGAAAAAAGAAACTCCACAGTACACATAGCTAGTGCAAATGTCAAGTGGTGGATAGTGCTTTCAGGCTCTGTATAGTGAGGTGATAGTGGGGATGATGGAATGGGAGAATAAGGGTGACTGACTCAAAGGCCTTGAGGTCAGCAGTTACTCAATATGAGTAAGAAGAGTAGAAATGGAAGGATGAGCGGTTGTGTTTGAACATGGGAATTTCAGTTTCACAGATGTTACCTCCTGGAATGTCTGGCAGTGAGTTTTGTTCCATTTTTTTTCTTGTTTAGTATTCTGAAATTTTTAAATGACAAGCATGGACAGTTCCATATAAAAGAACAGAATAGATTGTATGGGAAACCATGAATCTCTAATATGTATATGCATGCAGTTTTAGTATGTCTTCAATTTAATGCAGTCATTCCAACACCATTGTTCTTGTCGGTTGCCCCCTTTTAAAGGCTTGCTCATATCTGTGTATTTTTGAAATGTTTCTTTGATGAACGTTACTTTTTTTGTCTTGGCCTCACAGCGTCTTAACACTTGATAAGATTCTAGTGATTGACTAACACAAAAGGTCTAGGAGTAGTAAAAAACAAAAACAAAAAAAACAACACACGGCTGAGGCCAAAATTAGTTTCCCTGGTAAATTCATAAGTACACTAGGCCAGGTCCTTTATTTACCACCACCACCCCCAACATCTATCAGGATGATGATGGAACTTCCCCCCACAAAGTCTTCCTTTTTCTTCTTTCCTTCCTTCCTTCCTCCTTTCCTTCCTCCTTCCCTTCCTTCCTTCCCTTTCCTTTCTTCCTTTTTTTCTCTCTTTTTACACAAATGTTTTATATCTTCTTTCTACTTCCCTCTCCCCCGTTGAGCAATAAAAACAAAACCCTTATAACAAAACTACATAGTCCAACCAAACATTCCCACTTTGGCCACGTCCAAAACTTTATTTCTTGTTTTTCGTATAAGTCCATCACCTTTTGCATTGATCAGAATTCTGAAGTCTTTCTAAGTTGTTTTTCTGTATAGTATTGTTATTGTATAAATTTTTCAATTTCTGCTTGCTTCACTCTGATTTAGTCCATAGAGGCTGTCTCAGTTTCTTCTAAAACTGTCCATTCTATCATTTCTTATGGCATAATAGCTTTCTGTTATATTGATATGCCATAATTTATTTAGCCATTCCCTCGTAGGTGAGTATTCCCATAATTTCTAGTTTTTGATTGCTACACATATTTTTGTACATATGGATCTTATTCCTCTTTCTTTGAAATTTGTGGTGTAAGCCTAATGGTGACACTGCTGGATCTTCCTTGTTTCCTTGCATATTTTCCTTTTCCCCTTCATTCCAGTTCCAAATCTTTAGCTGTCTATAGAAATTTGCCACTTAAACATCCTGCTGTCACATGAGGTTCTACTTGTCTGAACTAAATTAGCCATTTCATCTTCAAACCCAAATTGTCTCTGTGCCATTACAGTTTTAGTAAAATTCCTTAAGCTTTTAATTTCAGACTTTTCCATCTCAGTCTACTTCATTATATTCTCTGTATCTAGTAAGTCAGCTAAAGGCTGTGATTTTTTTTCCATTTAAGATCTCTCATATTCTTCTCTTTCTCATTATTCCTACTACTACTACTTTAGACTCTCATGTCTAGAACACTTTAATAATTTCGTAACTGATCTAATTAATGTCTGGTTTCACCTCGCCTCTGCATACACCTAAGAGATAAATTTTTTTGATGCATAATTTCTATCATGTTACTCCCCTGTTTAAGAACTTTTTCTTTTAGATCCCAATTTGTGGGTTGTGAATGCCTGTCAGGCCATCAGATTTTTGCTGATGTGTTCAGCAATGAGTGGTCAACTCATTAAATTATTCTGTATAACTAGCAAATACACCTTCTGTAGATTGAAAGGTGTCACATATATATTGTTTCAGATGTTCACAAATACTGTGATGAATAAAATACAAATTCATTTATGTGTTACTAAATAGGTAGCTGCTTTTTGTCATTTTTGAAGTTAATAGAGTTAAATAGTTAAATTTCCTTCTTGTGGTATGGACTTTGAAATTTGTTGTCTGTGAAAAGGTTCCTCGTACTTGAAAAGATTGGGAATCAGTGGTCTTGATTAAGCCTCTGCTTCTCAAGTTCAAACCTAAAATTCTGTTTTTCTCTTTACTCCCTAACAAAGATGTTCTTGCTGTTTGTCATTTATGTCATGAGTATCAATCAAAAAGTATTTATTAAGTATTAGTTGTTAGCTTGTGTACCAGGCACTGTGCTAATCACTGGGGATACAAAGAAAAACAAAAACAGTCAGTGACTTTACATTCTAATAGGGGAGAAAATAGAGAGAAAAGCATACATCTGAAGATATGGGATAAATATGGAATAAATGGAAAGTAATTTTAGAGTGGATAACATTAGCACCTAGGGAGGTGCTAGGGAGACTAGGAAAGGCCTCCCAGAGGAGGTGGTGCTTGATCTGAGTCTGAGAAGCCAGGAATTCAAAGAAATGGAGATAGGGAGAGAGAACATTCTAGGCATGGTTGGAGAATAGCTAGTACAGAAACTGAAATAGGAGATAGAGTGTTTTGGTCAAGGAACAATCAGTAGGTCACTAGAATGTATTATTGATTGGAAGAGCTTTAAATGCTAAATGTAGTTTATATTTGATCCCAGAGGTAATAGGAAGTCATCAGAGTTTATTGAGTGTTAGGGTTAGAAGGGTGACATAGACTGCCCTAGGCTTTAGTACAATCACTTTGGCAGCTGAACAGAAGATAGGTAGTTGCTGTGCATCTCCCTTGCACTGGCTGTCCATGACTAGAATGGCCTTTTTTTCAACTCTGCCTCTTGGAATCCCTCATTTCCTTGAAGATTCAGTTTAGCTACTACCTTTTGCGTGAATCCTTTCCTTGTCTAATAAATATTAATGCCTCTCCTTGAACTTTAGTAGCTAGTATTTATATAATGTTTTAAGGTTTGCAAGGCACTTGGGAGTAGGAATTGTTTGATGCACTGTGTTTATATCCTTTGCATCTACAGACATAATTAATGAAAGAATGCCTACTTACAAGGAGGTAACATTCTAATGGGGGAAGCAAGTATAAACACATTCACACTTTTGTGTGTTTGTGTATATACATATGCATGCATGTGTATATATGTAGATATACTCATATGTACAGAATAACTATAAAGAGAATAGGTACAAAACCATTAAATACTGGGTAGTTTGGGAGGGAAGGCATTAACATTTGGGGGGATTGGGAAAGTCTATATAGATGTGGGTGAGTGGGTGTGTAGATATAGATACAGATGCAGATATAGTCAGACAATAAATGTTGTATATCAGGCACTGTACAAAGTCCAGGGAATACCAAAAAGCAGTAAAAGACAGCCCCTGCCCTCAAGGGGCCCCACAGTCAAGTGAGAGAGGCAAACAAACAAATATGTACAAATAAACAGTACAGTATAAAAAGGAAATAAGAGAGGGAAAACACTAGGAGGTCTTCCTGTAGAAGATGGAATTTTGGGGGTGGTTTGAAGGAAGGCAGAAGGTGAAGATGAGAATGGAGAGTATTCTAGATTTGGGGGATAGCCAGAGAAAATTCCTGGAATGGAGAGATAATGTGTCTTGGTCAAGAAACAACAGGGAGACCAGAGTTACTGGATTGAGGTGTGTGAAGATTAGTGGGGGGAGGGAGGAATAGATTATGAAATACTTTGAACATCAAACAGAGGATTTTGTGTTTGGTCTTGGAGACAATAGGGAGGTGCTGGAATTTATTGAATTGGGGGTATGGGGATAACATGGTCAGAACTTTGATTTTAGGAAAATCTCTTTCGAGTCTAAATGGAGGATGGATGGGAGTGGAGAGAAACTTGAGGCAGACAGATCCACCATCAGACTATTGCAGCAGTCCAAGCATAAGGTGATGAGGGCCTGCGCTAGAGTGATGACATTGTAAGAGGAGAAAAGGGGAAGTATTCAAGAGATATTGCAGGAAAAAAAATACTGAAGTCATGAAGTCAACAGGGTTGGCAACAGATTGGACATGGTGGGGCGAGAAATAATGAGAAGTCCAGGAAGCCTCCTTCATCATAAGTCTGAGGGATTTGGAGAATGGGCAAGTGTGGGGGAAGAAAGGGGGAGTGGCATTTTAGGAGGAAAGATAATGAGTTCTATTTTAGACATATTGAACTTAAGACATTTGCTGGATATCTACTTTGAGATATCTGAAAAGCTTTTGGAGTTGTAAGATTAGAAGTCAGCTGAGAGTTTAGGGCAGGATTGGTAGATTTGAGAGTCATCATCATAGAGATTGGTAATGAAATCCATGGGGGCTGCTAAAATCACCAAGTGAGATAGTATAGTATAGAGAGCTTAGGATGTAACTCTCAGGGAAACCTACAGTTAGAGGGCATCATCTGGAAGAAGATCTCACAAGGTGGCAGAAAAGTGGTCAGATAAGTAGGAGGAGAACCAGGAGAGAGTGGTGTCCAGAAAACTTAGAGAGAAAAGAGTATTAAGGAGGAAAGAGTGATTGATGGTGGCAAAGGCTGCAGAGAGGTCAAGGAGAATGAGAATTGAGAAAAGGCCATTGGATTTGGCAGCCAAGAGATCATTAGTAACTTTGGAGAGAGCAGTTTCAGTGCAAGGATAAGATTGGAAGCCAAACCATGACAGGTTAAGAAGTGAGTGAAAGGAAAGAGGAGACACCTATCGTAGATGCCCTTTTTAAGAAGTTTGACCACAAAGGGCCAAACGATATAGAATAAATATTTAGCAAGATGGCGGATGGACCAATCAAGTGACAGTTTTTTAAGGACAGAGAAAACAGAAGTATGTTGAGAGGCCTTAGGGGAGCCAGTAGATGGGGAGAAATTGAAGATAAATGATAGAGAGATAATAACAGAGGGTTCATCTGTTGGAGAGTGGAATAGAATTAGTTGTACAGGCAATGGGGTTGGCCTTGGAAAGAAGTAAGGCCAATTCTTCCTTTGAGAGACAGGGGTGAAGGAGGAGAAAGTGGCCAAAAGCATCTGAGTGATAGGAATTCAGGAAAAGAAGAGAACTCGCAGAGAATGGCATCTTAGTGATACTTGTGAGCGGGATTGTGTGAGTTGGAGATGAGAGGGGAGTGTGGTTCAAGTCTTGAGGAACAGCCAAAAGCATGGAGAAACGAGATGCATTATCACATGTGAGGAGAGAAGGCTAGTCAGGCTGAATCCAGAAACGTGAGAGGGGAGAGTATTGTCCATCAAGGATGAAAATGATAGGTGGGGTCAGACTCTGAAGAACTTTTAAAGCTAAACAGGAACTTATATTTTATTCTAGAGACAATAGGGAGACTCTGGAGTTGATTGAATGGGGTATATGGTCAGCTAGAGCTTAAGGAAAAACACTTTGGCAACAATGAAGGAATGGACTGAAGTAGGAGGAATGAGCAGGGAGTCCAATTGGGAGACTTCTTTAGGCTTAAAAACCCTGGTTGGTTCTTTCTCCTGTGGCATGCTTTCTAATTCAGTCTATCCTGGTCATCTTTCTCTGAATCTAGTCCAGCTTTTCATTGTCCCATATAAAATATGGCATTAGTCCCTGGACACCCATTATATTTAGTCTGAGTAGGACAATACTGTCGGACTACCTTCTTGCTTATTCTGTATGCTCTTTGTCAGTGTATCTCTGTAGCCTCGTCAGCATGAGTATTCTAGTACAGTTGTAGATCTATAGTCCTAGCCAGTTCTTGTTTCTGTTCTCCCAGAAATTCTTAGATGATTTGTGCAGTTCATGGGAATTCTTATGCTTTCACATATTTTTAGTTATCCTTGTAGCACCTGAACTAGTCATTTGTTATCCCATATATTTTTCTATATGACCTTCTTATCTTAATTTTCTTTGATATTTTCTTGCCACTTTTTAATTATGTTGTCATTGTTAGTGTGTTATGGAGCATATGTAGTATTCTGGACTTGGAGTCAGATCCTGGATTCAGAATCCTAATTCTGGCACTTAACCTATTCAAGCATGGTCAAGTCAGTTAATGTCTCTGAGCCTCAATCTTCTCATTTATGAAATAAGGGTAATAGTACCTGTAATACCCACTTCACAGATTTGTTGTAAGACATAAATGAGATGATGCCTGAGAAGCACCTTACAAACTTTAAAGAACTACATACATGTAGGTAGTTGGTAATATACTATAGCCGACCTCTACCAAAGCTTTGCATGGCCATCTTGAGTCTTTAGGATTGTGGTATTTTATAATTTGCAAGCACTTGATATTACATTTGTTATTACAGCTTAAGATTCCATTTTTATTATCATGTCACATTGTTGAATCGAGTTGAGTTTATAGTTCACTAAAACCAAGAATATTTCTGTGTTGTTTTTGAGCCACATATCCTCCATCCTTTAACTGTACTGTTGATGCTTTTAACCCAACTATGGGACTTTATATTTACTCCTGTTTAATTTTATCTTGCCAATTTTGGTTTGCCCTTCTAGCCTGTCATGATCAGTTTGAGCTCTCCTTCCCAACTTTGCATTATTTGCATATTTGATATGCATGCCATCTATTCCTTCATCCAAGTCTTTGCTAAAGATGTTGAACAGAACAAAACCAAGAACAATCCCGTAATAATATAACAACCGTAAAAACAGTTCATCAAAACCACCTGATTACAGTGTCCTTGGATGGCAGAAACTAGAACATTTTGAATTCATAATCTACTGAGGAGGAAAAATGTCTTAGTCCCAGTCATCTGGAACAAATCATCAATTTTGGGATCACAGATCTAGAGATAAAAGGAACCTTAGAGGATATCTATTCCAACTACCTCATTTTGCAGATTAGGAAATTAAGGTCCAGGAAGGTTAAATGAATTACCTAAAGTAAACACCAGAGATGGAATCTGAACCCAAATTCTCTTAATTTCCCAACCAGAATTCTTTCAGCTATTCTACACTGCCTCTCTGTCACTGCATTTAATCTTTTATGTTATTGTAGTGATTGTGTACATCAATTTGCTTTATTTCCTCTATGAGGCAACTAGGTTCCATGGTGGATGTGCTTGGAAAGATCTGAATTCAAATCCTGCCCCTGATGCTTACGAGCTGTGTATCTCTGGACAAGTCACTTAATCTTGGCCTGTCTAATAGCACCTACTTCCAGGGGTTGTTGAGAGGAACAATGAGGTAATATTTGTAAAGCACTTTGCAGACTTTAAAGTGATATATTATTGTTGTGTTGCATTATTATAAATTTGTAGGATGTCAACATATAAATTAAAATACAGTTTAATAATAACAGTGTGTATATATGTATATGCACACACTGTTATCATAGTATAGTGTCACACCACTACTTAACATAGTTCCTGGCACACATTAAGTACTTAATAAATGCTCATCAACTGAGTTCCCTTCCTTGACACAGCTCGTAATCCATCCACATCTGTTCATCCTGTAAGCCCATAAATTTATCACAGGAGGTCTGACTTTCTTGGAGGCTTGCCTTATTTTTTCCTAACTTTGAGAGAATGCTAACAGAGTATTCAGATTGTTCTCTTGTCACCCTTTTCCACCTTTACCATGTTCCTAGCTTATCTTCTTTTCCTGTCATACAACTCATTGATGATGTATTTTATCCTCAAAGTTCCTCATTGGTCATACATTTGCAGTGTTCTCACACCCACCCGGAACGTTCTAGTTGTCCTCTGTGTGATACTTTTAATTCTTTAGAGTCTTGTACTCTGTGGCATCAAGGCAGCTAGTTGGTAGACCATTATGCCTGAAAGTCAGAAGGACTAAGTTCAAATCTAACTATCTTACTAAGTAATACTTAGTAAGTATACTTACTTACTAACTAGACGACCTTGAGCAGGTCAGTTAACGTCTGTCTACCTTAATCCACCGGAGAAGGAAATGGCAAACCACTCTAGTACCTTTGCCAAGAAAACCCCATAGACGGTATTGGTGTGCTATGGGCCACAAGATCACAAAAACTGATCAACTGAACAATAACTCTATACTGTGCTACTACACAGCAGCATTAGTAGAATGTTAGCATTAAAAAATGGACCTTATCCAAAGAGATCAAAGGAAAAGGGTCTATATGTAAAAAATTACGGCAGCTATTTTTGTGGTGGCAAAGAATTGGAAATTGAGGGAATATCCATTATTTGAGGAATGGCTGAACAAGTTGTGATATATGGTTGTAATGGAATATTGTTGGGCTGTAACAAATGGTGACCAGGAGAGTTTCAGAAAAACTTAGGAAGACTATGTGAATTGATGCAGAGTGGAGTGAGGAGAACTAAGAAATCATTGTACACAGTAGCTGCAATATTAAAATGACGATTACTGTAAAAGACTTAGCTACTCTGGCCAAAGGACTCATGAAGAATGTTATCCACCTCTGGAGAAAGAACTGATGGAACTCTGAATGCAAATTGAAATACAGTTTTTTTACTTTATTTTCTCTTACTTTTTTTTCTGACATAGCTGATATGGAAATGTTTTTCATGATTTCATGCGTAAATATTGCTTGATTGCTTGTCTTCTCAGTGAATGGGGGGAGACTGGAGACGAGAATTCACAACTCAAAAAAATGTTAATTAACATTAGAAATAAATAATCCTTTTTTCTTTAAAGATGAGACTTTACTTATCTAGAAAGTTTGGTATCTTTAAAGGAGCTTTGCAATTTTCTGAAAGCAATCCTGCCTGCTTTTTGGTTCCAACTCTTACATCAGTTTGTCTCTATCATGTTATATAACCTGGGCACTGGACATCCTGTATCTGCTTTGTCTTTTTTTGTCAGGATGCTGTTGCCAAACTCCTTTGAGTGACTACAGATCATTGAGGCTCTGCAGTGTCCCTAGGACATGATGCATTTAGCACAAAGTCACAAAGAGGAGCATCTGGAGAACCGTTCTATCTTCTCCATCACATCTCCATTCCCCACTTTTAGCAAGTTACATATTTCCCTGTTTTATGTTTTGTCTGATGTTTATGTTTAGAGTGTTATTGAGCAGGGTTATTTCTGTTATATCATTTCAAGGAATCTTAAAATGATTTTGTTATACAGATAGGAGACAGTTTGTTGAAAAAGAACTGTAAAACCAGTGACATGGGCATTTTGGCGATCCAAGTGTGGCAGTTCCAATGTTCTTGATGAAAAAACTTAACTTTTGCAAATCTTTTTCCATTTTTCTCTTGTTTGTTTTACCTTAAAAGCCATTGAGATGTCTTGCCAAGCTTTTATTAAACTTGTTATTCCCTTTGCTTTATGAGATGGCTGCTACTCACAATCTCCATCCTCCTTCTTTGCAAGTTTTACAAATAAAGTAGTATTCTAAGCCTGTTCCTTTTGTCTGCTTTCCTTCCATTTATCAAGTAAGTCATTTGTTTGAGGATCTTCTTTCTGGGCAGTTTTTTGTTTTCCTTGTTGAGGTAATTAATTTACATTGGTTAAATTTCTTGATAAAATTATTGTAATTGATATTAATGGAATATCACTGAGAATTAAATGAGAGGACTAGTTGGATTGAGTTATTTCAGTTGTATGCCAAATCATTTTCTCATTATATTCTGGCTTTTTACTAATTCTGATCTTAATTCTGGTAAGTTGGTGGTCTGACTATATACAACTGATTTAAGGACTCCCACGTCAATTACAGATCTTTTCAAATATAATCTATTTCACTTCATGATGTTATTTGTCCAGCCTTAACAGTTTTTTTCTTGAAGAAAGTATATAAAGTCATGAGACTTCTGTGTCAACAGTAAGCCTTTGGATTTTTTCATTTCTTCTTCCTAAATCATACTTTCCAATGCATTTTTTCCCCCTTTACCTTTTCCTAACTTCATGTTGAGGTCACTCCATATCAGAATGTATATTGATTTTAGGATCTTGTTAAGTCCTTTAATGTTTCGTAGAGTTTTTTTGCCTCTTTATCTTCAGCAGCTAATTTAAAGTTCACAATGATCTTTTTACACATAATTGTCATCAGTATTATAAGACTACAACGAGCAAATATCCCATGGAAAAAACATTTCTTTTTACTTTTGTGTGTACTGTAAAACCTACTTCCATGGATCCATCTGTCTTTTTAGTTCAACTTCGTTTTTTGGTTTTGTTTGTAGCATTAGTGTCAAGATTAATATGATTCATTTAGTTATTGGACAAGAATTTCACATTTTGAGTATTAGTAGTTAAACTGAAGTTTATAGTTTGCCCTCTCTCTTGCTAATATCACAGCAGAAGTGGAAGGGTAACATAATATATAAGACTGAAAGCCATTTGTCTTTTTCTTTGTTTTATGGTTTTCCATGACAAGAATATTCATTTCTGAATGGCTAACCAGCTAGTGATGAGCCTCTATCTCAGTCCCTGGGGAAACATACTTGACCTGTTACTGTGCCATGTCCAAAGATTATCCAGCATGATAGAAACTGCCAGACCTCTGTTTCTGCTAAAATAGCTTTTGATGGCCCAAGGTCACCTTCTTATCATGATGAAGCAACAGAGTAGGACTTACTAATTTCTATAAATTGATGAATATTATGAGGGTAGAAAGCTGCCCCTTATGGTGGTATAAAGCAGTAGGAGTGTAGGCAGTTTTGATTATTTGCCTATAGAGGTCTTTTTTATTTGTATTGTTTATACAAAGTCCAGGGTGGGGAGGAGGGGCCCTTACATATTAGCACATTTTCATAGTTTAGTGGTCTCCAGTGCCTGAATGTATTTTATACTGGAAATGATCAAACTTTTATTTTGCTAACTCCAAAATACTTCAAATACTCATCATAATCCATATAACTGTTTAATTACTGATTTTATAGCACTTTGAAGTTTACAAAACACTTTAGTTATATTCTTTTTAAAACATTGAAATTTGTTATTTTTACATTATCTTCATCTATATTCCTCCCCTACCCCATCCCTTGTAACAAAGATTTTTAAAAGAAAGAAATGGTAAAATGGCATTTCAACTAAACCATTCAAACAAATGTGACAGCATGCAATGTTCTACATTCACAGTCCTCCACTTCTGCAAAGAGGAAAAGGAGTTACGTTTTCTTCTCTTGCTCAGGCTCAGGATTTGTCATTATAATTACATAATGTTCAATTTTTGTTGTATTATTGTAGACATGTCTTTTCCTGGTTCTATTGGATTCACTTGGGATCATTTTATGTAAAAGTCTCTGTTCCTCTATATTCTTCATCTTTATTTTTTCTTGTAGCATAGTAATATTCCATTATATTCATTTACTTCATCTTGTTTAGTCCTCCCTAATTCATGGGCATTTACTTTGTTTCCAACTTTCTGTAGTAGCAAAGAACTAGAAACAAAGTAGACAACTTTCTCTCTTGTGCATTATTACTTTTTGAGGTAAGCAAGTAAAAATAGTAACATTTTCATTTAACAAGTGAAGAACTTCCTGTAAAATTAAGCACCTTAGCCCGATCAAAGAGTCAGGATTCAAACCCAGGTCTCTTGACTCAGCCTTTAGTTTTTAAACCCCATTCACTATGCCACATGCCATTAAGTATTTCAGTATGTACAAAGAGACTGTCTTGCTTATAGCTAACATAAAGTATAGAGAGTATAAGCCTTCTTGGAGAATTTACTTAATAATGTCATATGCTAAGTTTAAAAAAAAAACAGTTAATAGCAATTAGTTTGTTTTCTGTTAACTTGATTAAATCCTTCTACTAATTGAAATTTTATTAGTCTGAGTGGATACTGTTTAATTTTTTTAATTGAATTATTTTATTTGTTTTCAGTGTTCAACAATCACTTCCATATATCTTAGATTTTTTTCCACTCCCTCCCCACTCTTTCCCTGAGATGGCGTACAATCTTATATAGGTTTTACACGTACATTCTTATTAAATGCATGTTGCATAGAAGAATTAAAATGAATAGGAGAGACCATAAAACAAAACATAATACAAAAGAAAAGGGTCTGTTTCTATCTGCAATCCAATTCCATAATTCTTTCTTTGGATGTGAAAGGGATTTTGCCTCAAGAGTCCATTGGAAATTTTTTAAGCCCATACATTTCAATGAAGTACTGAGTCTACCAGAAAAATTCCTTGCACACTGTGGTTTGTTACTGTGTATAAAGTTCTCCTGGTTCTGCTCCTTTCACTCAGCATCAGTTCATATAAGTCTTTCCAGGCTTCTCTGAAGTCTTTCTGTTCATCGGTTCTCATAGCACAATAGTATTCCATTACATTCATATACTACAACTTGTTCAGCCATTCCCCAATTAATGGGCATCCCCTCGATTTCCAGTTCTTGGCCACCACAAAGAGAGCTGCTACAATTTTCCTGCTATAAATATTTTTGTACATGTGGGATCCTTTCCCATTTCTATGATCTCTTTGGGATACAGTCCTAGAAGCCATATTGCTGGGTAAAAGGGTATGCACATTTTTGTAGCCCTTTGGCATAATTCCAAATTGCTGTCCAGAATGGTTGGATCAGGTCACAGCTCTACCAGCAATGAATTAGTGTTCTAACTCTCCCACATCTTCTCCAACATTTATCATCTTCCTGTTTTGTCATGTTAGCCAATCTGACAGGTGTGATGTGGTACCTCAGAGTTGTTTTGCTTTGCATCTCTCTAATCAATAGTGATTCAGAGCATTTTTTTCACATGATTATAGAAATTTTTAATTTCTTCCTCTGAAAATTTCCTGTTCATATCCTTTGACCATTTATCAGTTGGGGAATGACTTGTATTGTACATTTGACTCAGTTCTCTATATATTTTAGAAATGAGGGCTTTATCAGAGACAGTAGTTGCAAAAATTCTTTCCCAGTTTTCTACTTCTCTCCTGATCTTGATTGCATTGGGTTTGTTTGTGCAGAAACTTTTTAATTTAATGTAATCAAAATTATCCATTTTGTACTTCATAATGTTCTCTATTTCTTGTTGGGCCATAAATTTCTCCATTCTCATAAATCTGACAAATACACTATTACTTGCTCCCCTAATTTGTTTACAGTATCAATCTTTATACCTAGATCATATATCCATTTGGACTTTATTTTTGTGTGTGGTGTCAGGCATTGGCCCATGCCCAGTGTCTGCCACACTGTTATCCAGTTTTCTCAACAATTTTTGTAATACAGTGAGTTCTTATCCTGGAAGCGGGGTCCTTAGCTTTATCAAACAGTAGATTGCAATATTCATTAATTACTGTGGCTTGAGTACCTAACCCATTCCACTGGTCTACCCCTCTGTTTCTTAGCCAGTGCCAAGTGGTTTTGATAATTGCTGCTATATAATACAATTTGAGATCTAGTAGGGCTAGGCCACCTTCCCTAGAATTTCTTTTCGTTAGGTCCCTTGATGTTCTGGACGTTTTGTTCTTCCAGATGAATTTTGATAATATTTTTTTTAGCTTTAGAAAATAGTTATCTGGTAGTTTGATTGGTATGGCACTAAATTAGGTTAGGTAAAATTGTCATTTTTATTATATTAGCTCGGTCTACCCATGAGCAACTGATGTTTTTCCACTACTTAGATCTGACTTTATTTGTGTGAAAAGTGTTTTGTAATTGTGTTCATACAGTGCCTGGGTTTGTTTTGGCAGGTAGAATCCCAGATATTTCATAGTGTCTACCATAGTTTTAAATGAGGTTTCTCTTTCTATCTCTTGCTATTGGTCTTTGTTCATGTGGGTTTATTTTGTAACCTGCAACTTTGCTAAAGTTGTTTATTATTTCAAGTAGTTTTTTACTTGATTCTCTGAGATTCTCTAAGTATATCATCATATTATCTGCAAAGAGTGATAACTTAGTTTCTTCTTTGCCTATTCCAATTCTTTCAATTTCTTTTTCTTCTCTTATTGCTGCATCTAGTATTTCTAATACCATGTTGAATAACGGTAATAATGGACATCCTTGTTTCACTCCTGATCTTATTGGAAAAGCATCTAACTTGTCACCATACATATAATGCTTGCTGATGGTTATAGGTAGATACTGCTTATTGAATAATATAGTCCTAAAGAATGAGTGCGTTAAACAACAAATTATAGAAACAATAACAACTTCATTCAAGGGAAAGACAATAATGAGACAACCTACCAAATCTTATGGGATACTGCAAAAGCAGTTCTTAGGGGAAGTTTCATAATGCCTACATGAATAAAATAGTGAAAAAGGAGATCAATGAATTGGGCATGCAGCTGAAAAGGTTCAAAAAAGAAATTGAAAATCCCCAAGTAAATATCAAATTAGAAATACTGAAAACCCAAGGAGAGATTAATAAAATTAAAATTAAGAAAACTATTGAACTAATAAATAGAACTAAGAGTTGGTTTTATGAAAAAATCAATAAAATTGATAAACCTTTGCTCAGTTTGATTAAAAAAAAGAAGAGAACCAAATTACGAATATCAAAAATGAAAAAGGTGAGCTAACCTTCAATGAGGAAGAAATTAAAACAATAATTAGCATTTACTTTGCCCAAATGTATGCCCAGAAATTTGACAATATAAATGAGATGGATGCTTATTTTAAAAAATACAAATTGCCCAGATTAAGCCATCAGTGAACTCCCTAGGAAAAATCTCCAGAGCCAGATGGATTTACAAGTGAATTCTATCAAACATTTAAAGAACAGTTAATTCCATTCTATGTAGACTATTTGAGAAAATTTCCGAAGGAGTCCTACCAGATTCTTTTTATGATACAAATGTGGTTCTGATACCTAAACCAGGAAGAGCCAAAACAGAGAAAGAAAATTATAGACCCATTTCTCTAATGAATATAGATGCAAAAATTTTATCAGCAAAAAGAATACAGCAACTTATCATGAGAATAATACATTACAATCAGGTAGGATTTATACGAAAAATTCAAGACTGGTTCAATATTAGAAAAACTATTAGCATTATTGATCATATCAACAACCAAACTAACAGAAACCACCTGATTATCTCAATAGATGCAGAAAAAGCTTTTGACAAAATACTATTTAATATCTTTGAATGATATTTAGTATAGTTGTTTCCAAGTGATATTGGTAAAATTTCATATAACTTATTTAGTGTCCAGTATATGCCAAGGTATTCTTCTAAGTTCTGGGAGTACAAAAACGAAGCGCAGCATAGACCCAGGCATCAAGGACTTGATTGGTTGATTGTTGTCCTTCATTTTCAGAGAGGACCAAACTGACATCACTGTGTGTGTCTGATTGTGGCTGATCAGACCAATACTAACTTGGAAGGCTATACCATAGGTTGGGCACATACAGGCCACATGAATGTTTGGAGAGGAGATGTCTCTAAATTTGTGCATTTCACGCTTCCTTTGAGCTATTACAATTCTGCTTTGCTCATAGAGCACAGCACGTTCTTTGATGCAGGCAGCCATACTCTACGATCCTGTGCGAGTGTCTGCCATATTTCACAATTGATAACAAATTCTTCAGAGAGACCTTGAGAGTGTCTTTGTACCAGTTCATCTGTCCTCAATGTGAGTACTTGCTTTGTGGGAGTTCTCTGTAGAATAACCTTTTAGGTAAATATACATTTGACGTTTGAATGATGGGCCAGCTCATCAGAGTTGTGGTCTCTGGAGTAGAGTTTGAATACTTGGCAGTTCAGCTCAAGAAAGGACCTCAGTATCTAGTACCTTATCTTGTCAGGTGATGTTCAGAATTTTCCTAAGACAATTCTAATGGAATCAGTTCAGTTTCCTAGTATGACTCTGGTATATATTGCTGAGGTTTCACAGTCATACAGCAAGATTAACACAGTGACTCTATAGACCTTCAGCTTGCTAGGTAGCCTAATAACTACTTTTCCCCATACTTACCTTTAGAGCATCTCAAACACTGAGCTAGCTCTGGCAGTGCACATGTCAGCCTAATCATCTTTGTGTACATCCCTGGAAAGTATACTGCCAAATTAAGTGAACTTATCAACACGGCATTAAAAATTTCTTCATTTGCTATAATTCAAAATGAAAATGAAAGCTTTTCCCTCGACTCTACCATTTCCTCAATCTTTCATCCTATGTGCCCTCTCTAACTTTTATAGCCAAGCTCCTACAAAAAGCCATTGTCTCTGTTCTCCTCCTATTCATTTCTCATTCCTTTTCAGTTTGACTTTAGCCCTCACTATTTAGTTGAAACTTTTCTCTGTAAGATTCCTTCCCCGAGTAACATTACTAAAGCAGAGCTTGACCAATCTCACGCCTTTTCTCAAAGATCTTTATGGGTTCTTAATGGCTTTAGGATTTAAAAAAAAAAAAGCAGCAAAACAAACAAACAAGCTTACCTGCTGCCTTGGAAGCCTTTCAGGGTGTGCTCCAGCCTGCAGTCTTAGACTCGCTGCACCTTAATCCCCCTCCACCATCCCCTGTCACCATCCCACCGGGACGACTTCATTGTTGTTTCTCACTCGGGACATTGTCTTACATCTCAAGTGCTGATTCCTTTTGTCTTTAAAACATTTTGTGGCATACCTTCACATATAGAATAAGAGTTGTAAAGTAAGTTGCATATTGGATCTCATTTTATTTTGCAACACTTCCACCAAGTATATGTTTTTTTTAAAAGGGTGAGCAAAGTCGCTAATAATAGTCTGATAGTATATTCACTTTCTACTTTGTAATTTTACTGGTTATTTATAGAAAGGATGTGTATTTTTTAACTTAGAAATGATATAAATTATGTACCTGTTGGTTGAATTGAATCACTAAGTGACTACTATGTGCTGGGCAATATGGTAAACACTGATGATACAAAAGAAGGTAAAAACAATCTCTGCTCTCAAAAAGCTCATAATAGCCTAATGGGGTCAGATAGCATGCAAATAACTATATATAGACAAGCTACGTACAAGATAAATTAGAAGTAACCGACATAAGGAAGGCACTAGAATTATGGGGGATTGAGAAGTTTCCTATAAAAGTGTAATTTTAACTGGAACTTGAAAGTAGTTAGGGAATCCAGGAAATAGAGATGCATGGGAACACTCCAGGCATGGGGACAGCCAGTGAAAATACAGAGTCAGGAGAATGAAGCATCTTTCTGAGGAACAGAAAGGAGGCCAGAATACATGGGGATAAGGAGGACAAAATGTAAGAAAACTAGGAAAAGGTAGGAAGGGGCCAGGGTTATGAAGGGCTTTGAATACCAAAAAGAAAATGTCGTATTTGATCCTGGTAATAGGGGGACATTGAAGTTTATTGAGTAGGAGTTGGGGTGCCATGGTCAGACCTGTGTTTTAGCTGCCCGAAAGAGTAATTTAGGGTCAAAATAAAAACTTGATAAGGGGGCAAGGGACTCAGGAATTGAATTGGTTTACCAAGGGTTCAAGATAAGGAAGGGATGAGAGTATAGCTAGTGTTACCACTATAAATGGTTGTCCTTTCTTCTCAAAGAGGACCAAAATGAGATCACTATGCTAGAGTCAAGTTACAGTGTGTCTGGCTGTGTCTGATCAGACCAATACAATCTCCAAATGTTCTACCACAAATCAGGCACAAGTAGTGCATGTTGAACATTTTGGGTAGATGCTCTAAATTGCCCGCCTTGCTTTTTTTAGCTATTTCAACTCTGCTTTGCTCATAGAGGATGCATAGCACCTTCTCTGATGAGGGCCTGCCATGCTGGGCAGTCCTGTGCCAGGGTCTCCCATGTCACACAGTCAGTTCCAGAGTTGTTAAGAGAGACCTTGATAGTGTCCTCATATTGCTTCTTCTGACCACAGTGTGTGAACACTTTCTTTGTGTGAGTTCTCCATAAAATAGTCTTTAAGGGCATTCATTTCCCTTTGAATAATGTTCCCAGCCCATTGGAGTTGTGCTTTCTGGAGCAGAGTTTGAATGCTTGACAGTTTAATTTTAAAAAGGACTTCAGTGTCTGGTATTTCATCCTGCCAGGTGATATTCAGAATGTTCCCAAGACAATTCAAATGGAAGTGACTATAAATATTTTGGAGTATTTATATAAGTACTTTTTTCTTGTCGGTGTCCTCTTTAGGGTATAAGCTCAATCATGGAGTCTGTGTCAAAGAGTGAGAACATTTTAATCACATTATTTACATAATTTCAATTTGCTTTCTAAAATGGCTGCACCATTTAGCAATCCTACCAGCAATATATGCTTGCCTATTTTTCCACAACCCCGCCAGCATTGTTGATTTTTGTCATTTTTGCCTATTTGCTGGGTGGGAGGTGAAACCTCAGGTTTTTTTAAATTTTCATTTCTCTTTGATAATTTGGAACTTTTTTTGTATGGTTGTGAATACTTGGAAGTTCTTTTGAGAACTGTTTGTTCATATCCTTTGCCCATTTATCTATTGGGAGAATGGTTATTTTGTGTGTCTCTCTGTGTCTGTGTCCCTGTGTGTAAATTGTTTATAAATCTTAGATACCAAGCTGTTATCAGAGAAGTTTGATACAAAGATTTTTTTTCCCATTTGACTGCTTACATTCTTATATTAGATGTTTTATAATGTTTTCTGCAGAAGCTTTTCAGTTTTAAGTAATCAAAGTTATTTTATCTTTTGTAATTGCCTCTATCTCTTTTTTGATTAAGAATACGTCTCCTACCCATAGCTGTGAGGAATATATGTTCTATTTCTCCTCTAATTTTTTAAAACAATATAATCTTTAATATTGAGGTTGTGTATCCATTTAGAATGTAATGTGGAATATGATGTAAGGTGTTGGCCTAGGCCTAATTTCTGATAGACTACTTTCTAGTTTTTTCTAGCAGTTTTTTTTCTTTATAAATTAATTTGTTTTCAGTTTTCAACATCCACTTCCAAAAGTCTTAAATTTTCTCCCTCTCCCTCCCTGAGATGACATGCAATCTTATATGGGTTCTGCACATACATTCTTATTAAACACATTTTCACATTAGACATGTTACATAGAAGAATTAAAAAGAATGGGAGAAAACAAAACATAACACAAGAGAAAATATTCTGCTTCATTCTGTGTTCCGATTCCATAGTTCTTTTTCTGGATGTGGATGGCATTTTGCCTTAGGAGTCCTTTGGGAATGTTTTAGGGCTGTGAAAGGCTAAGTCTATCAGAAAGTCCTCACACTGTGGCTGTTACTGTGAACAATGTTCTCCTGGTTCTGCTCCTTTCACTTGACATCGGTTCATGTCCTTCCAGTCCTCTCTGAAGTCCTCCTATTCATCATTTCTTATAGCACAATAGTATTCCATTGCATTTGTATACTACAACTTGTTCAGCCATTCTCCAGTTGATGGGCGTCCCCTCGATTTCCGGTTCTTGGCCACCACAAAGAGCTGCTACAATTTTCCTCTAGATAATTTATGTTTTCCACTTCATCAAACATTGGGTTATTGAATTCCATTGTTTCTGATTCTCCCTTGTCTAGTCTGTTCTGTTGAGCAATTGCTGTTCTTTAACTGATATCAGTGATTTTGAACAGAATTTTTTAGATTTTTGTTGATCCTTTGAATTTCTTTTGAAAACTTTTCATATCCTTTGCTATTGTGGAGTGACTTTTAATTTACTAGATTTTGTATGTATTTTATACAGATTTTGGCTGCTGGTTTTTATCCCCAAAAAACTATATTCCCCCCCCCCAAAAAAAAAACCCAACCTGTATGTAACTGTATATGGTTTAGGCTAGCTATATTAATTTTTGTTTTGCTAACATTCTTAATTTTATATACCAAATGTTTTCCTTTTTTAATGATCTCAATGCTGCATCTGGTTCCATTCATTCTTTCCTTTTCCATACATAAAAAATAAAAACCTCTTTAAAAAAATAAACCTTTTAACCATTGTATTCACTTGGAATTTGTTGTATTACTAGACACAAGGTATAGGTCTAAACTTTTCTGCCAAACTGTTCTAGTTTTCCTAGTAATTCCAGTTTAATAAAGATTGTCTAATATTTTGTGTTCCTGAGTTTATTAAATGCTAGGCTATTGTCCCAAAGGGTTTGTGTCTAGGTCTTCTTTACTTATCTGTTTTACTGAACTATTCATTTTTAAAAAATTCAGTATCATATAGTTTTGAAAATGATAGCTTTTAGATCAACTAATGTCAAGCCTCTACCTTTATTCCTACTTTAAAAAACCAAAAAATTAACTTTTATCTTTATGACTTTATTTTTTCTGTTCCAGAAAATCTTCCCTTGGTAATATAATTGACCTCAGACTAAAGAAAGGTGTCACAATTTTGGTAGCATTGTTCCTTAAACCTTTATATTGATATTTATCTCATAGGATCAAGTGACAGAATATGTGAAGGGCTTTTGTCAGGAGAGAGAGAGTATATTTCATTTAATCATCTGGAATTGTTATTTGCTGTTGTATTGATCAGAGTTCTTAAGTCTTTAAAGATTATTTATTACATTGCTTTTAATGTATAAATTTTTTCTCTGCCTCTGGTTTACTCCACTTTAGCATCAATTCATATAAGTCTTCTCAGGATTCTTTGAAACCATCCCCTTCATCATTTTTTGCAGCCCAATAGTATGCTGTCACATTTATATTATAACTTGTTGAGCCACTCCCCACCATTGATGGTCACCCACTCAATTTCCACTTTTTTTGCTACTAAAAAAAGCTGTTATAAATATTATACATATGGTATCTTTTCCTCTTCATTTATTTTTTGTTTTTTGTTGGCGGGGAGATGAGGGGAGGCCAGGTAGCTATATCACTGAGTCAAAGGATATGTACAATTGATAACTTTGGGTGCATCACTACTTTTTCAGAATGGCTGGACCAGTTCACAGCTCCAGTGCACAATAGTGCATTGTTCTCCCACAGCCCCTCCAAAATTTATCATTTTCCCTTTTCATGAACTTTGCCAGTTGATAGATGTGAAGTGGAACCTCAGTTGTTTCAATTTGCATTTATTTAATTATTAATGATATGGAGTTTAAAGTGTCAGAAGAGTAGACAGTTCTGAACCAGATTAAAATGTAATTGGGAAATACTTCACAAAATAATTTAAAATACAACAAAATATAGATGAGTTACACTTTATAACTA
Organism: Bettongia penicillata ogilbyi; assembly: GCA_023548195.1. Lineage (NCBI taxonomy): Eukaryota > Metazoa > Chordata > Mammalia > Diprotodontia > Potoroidae > Bettongia > Bettongia penicillata. The sequence continues at coordinate 3,669,396 of JAJHZJ010000808.1, read as the reverse complement.
AGTCAGTATGCAACCCACAGGAATCCATATGGATTAGTGACCCATTTTTATTTGAGTTTGACAGTACTAATTTAGAGCATTATTTCACATGGTAATTGGTAGCTTGAATTTCTTCTGACAACTGCCTATTCATATTCTTTGACCATCTGTCTGTTGGTGAATAGCGCTTATTCTTACAAATTTGAATCAGTTTCCAATAAGTCTTAAAAATAAAATTATATTAAAAAGATTTTGCACAAACAAAACAAATGCAGCCAAGATGAGACGAAAAGCAAAAAGCTGGAGAGATGGGCGTTTAAAGCATATGTTTCTGACTTCTCAAATATGTGGAGAACTCAGTCAATTTTTTAAGAATGCAAGTAATTTCACAGTTGATAAATGGTCAAAATATATTAACAGGCACATTTCAGATGAAGACATCAAAGCTATCTACAGTCATATGAAAAAATGCTCTTTATCATTATTAATTAGAGAAATGCAAATTAAAAAAGCTCTGAGGTGCCCCCCTCACACCTGCCAGATTGGCTAAGATGACAGAAATATAAAAAGTCAAATTCTCGTAAAGATGTTGGAAAATTGAGACACTAGTGTTGAACTGATTCAGCCATTCTGGAGAACAATTTGGAACTATGCACAAAGGGCTTATAAAACTATGCATACCTTTGACCCAGCAATAGGTCTATATCCCTAAGAGATTTTTTAAAAAGAGAAAAGGACCTATTTGTACAAAAATATTTATGGCAAAGAATTGGAACTTGAGGGGATGCCCACCAATTGGGGAATGGCTGAACAAGTTGTGGTATATGAATGTAATGGAATAGTATAATTCAGACAGATTTGAGGAAAACCTGGAAAGACTTGAACTGATGCTGAGTGAAGCGAGCAAAACCAGAAAAAACATTATACATAGTAATAGCAACATTTTGCAATAGTCAACTATGAGAGACTTAGCTTTTCTCAGCAATATAATGATCCAAGACAATTCTAAAAGATTCATGATGGAAAATGCCATCCACATCCAAAGAAAGAACTATGGAGTCTGAATGCACATCAAATCATATTATTTTCACTGTTTTTTGTTTTTTCTTTTTTGTGATTTTTCCTTTTAATCTGATTCTCCTTTTGCAATATGACTGCTGTGGAAATATGTTTAACATGATTGTACACAGATAGCCTGTAGCAAGATTGCTTGCTGTCTTGTGGGAGGGGTGGTGAGATAGGGATTTAAATACCAAATTGAGAATTTATATTTGAACCTAGAGCTGATAGGGAGCCACTAGAAATTACTGAATGGGTGAGTGAAATGATCAAATTTATGCTTTAGGAAGATCAGTTTTATGTCTGAGTGGAGGAAAACTGGAGTGGGGAGAGACAAGAGACCAATCAACAGGCTATTGAAATATTCCAGGAGTGAGGTGAGGGTTTTACAGAGTCTTATCAGATGGGGAATAATGATAGTATCCATTTCACAGGTAGGTTTTTAGTAAGATGATGATTTGTAAAGTACTTTATAAGTCATAAAGTGCTACATAAATATTAACTATTATTTTTTATTATTTATTTATGTTGAGTTTTCAACATTCATTTCCACAAAATTTTGAGTTTCAAATTTTCTCCCCATCTCTTCCTTCCCTCTACCCCCAAACCAAGTATTCTGATTACCCCTTCCACCAATCTGTCCTCCTTTCTAACATCCCTCCCTTCCCCTATCCCCATCTTCTCTTTTATCCTGTAGGGCAAAATAAATTTCTATACCTCATTACCTGTATTTCTTATTTCTCAGTTGTATATGGGAATAATACTCAACATTTGGTCCTAAAACTTTGAGTTCCAACTTCTCTTCATCCCTCCTCCACCCATCCCTACTAAGAAGGCAAACAATTCAATGTAGGCTATATATGTGTAGTTTTGCAAATGTCTTCCGTAATAGTCATGTTGTGTAAGACTAACTATATTTCCCTCCATCCTATCCTACCCACCCTTTCTTCTATTCTCTCTTTTGACCTTGTTCCTTCCCCAAGGGTGTTTACTTCTAATGGCTCCCTCCTCCCATTGCCCTCCCCTCCATCATTCCCCCCCACACCCTGCTTCTCCCCTTCTCCCCTACTTTTCCTGTGTTGTAAAATTGGTTTTCATACCAAATTGAGTGTGCATGTTATTCCTTCCTTGAGCCAAGTGTGATGAGAGTAAGCTTCACTTTTTCCCTCTCACCTTCCCCCTTTTTCCCTCCATTGAAAACGCTTTATCTTGCCTCTTTTATGAGAGTAATTTACCCCATTCCATTTCTCCCTTTCTCTTCCCAATATATTCCTCTCTCACCCCTTAATTTTATTTTTTTAGATATGATCCCTTCCTATTCAACTCACCCTGTGCTGTGTGTGTGTGTGTACACAATGCCACCAAATACCCAGATACTGAGAAAAGTTTCAAGAGGTACAAATATTATCTTTCCATGTAGAAATGTAAACAGTTCAACTTTAGTAAGTCCCTTATGATGTCTCTTTCCTCTTTACCTTTTCATGCTTCTCTTGATTCTTGTGTTTGAAAGTCAGATTTTTCTTTTCAGCAAGAATGCTTGAAAGTTCTCTATTTCATTGAAAGACCACTTTTTCCCCTGAAGTATTATACACAGTTTTGCTGGGTAGGTGATTCTTGGTTTTAGTCCTAGTTCCTTTGACTTCTGGAATATCATATTCCATGCCCTTCATTACCTTAGTGTAGAAGCTGCTAGATCTTGTGTTATCCTGATTGTATTTCCACAATACTTGAATTGTTTCTTTCTAGCTGCTTGCAATATTTCCTCTTTGACCTGGGAACTCTGGAATTTGGCCACATTGTTCCTAGGAGTTTCTCTTTTTGGATCTCTTTCAGGAGGTGATCGGTGGATTCTTTCAATACTTATTTTGCCCTCTGGTTAGAATATCAGGGCAGTTTTCCTTGATAATTTCTTTTTTTTTTAATTTATTTTATTTTATTTATTTATTTAACTTTTTACATTCATTTTCACAAAATTTTGGGTTTTAAATTTTCTCCCCTTTTATCCCCTCCTCCCACCCCAATACCCCAAGCAATCTAATTTTCCCTATCTCCAATCTGCCCTCTCTTCTGTCATCCCTCCCTTCTCTTGTCCCCATCTTCTCTTTTGTCCTGTAGGGCCAGATGACTTTCTATTCCTCATTAACTGTATGTCTTCTTTCCTAGTAGCAACAACAATACTAAACAGTTGTTCCTAAAACTTTGAGTTCCAAATTCTCCCCATCCCTCCCCACCCATTCCCTTTGGGATGGCAGGCAATTCAATATAGGCCATATCTGTGTAGTTTTGCAAATGACTTCCCTGATAGTCGTGTTGTGTAAGACTAACTGGATTACCATCCCTCCTAACCTGCCCCTCATTGTTTCTCTTCTGTCTTTTGATCCTGTCCCTCCCCAAGTGTTGACTTCAAATTGCTCCCTCCTCCCTTTGCCCTCCCTTCCATCATCCCGCCACCCTTGCTTATCTCCTTCTCCCCCACTTTCCTATACTGTAAGATAGGTTTTCATACCAAAATGAGTGTGCGTTTTATTCCTTCCTTTAGTCAAATGTGATGAGGGTAAACTTCTTGTTTTTTTTTTTTTTTCCCTCAGCTCTCCTCTTTTTCCCTCCACTAAAAAGTCTCCTACTTGCCTCTTAAATGACATATAATTACCCCATTCCATTTCACCCTTTTTCCTCCCACTACATTTCTCTCTCACCATTTACCTTAATTTCTTTTAAGCTACGGTCCCATCCTATTCAGTTCACTCTGTGCTCTCTGTCTCTGTGTGTGTGTGCGTGTGTGTATGTGTGTGTGCATGCATGCATGTACATGTGTGTGTGTGGTCCCACCAACTACCCAGATACTGAAAAGTTTTAAGAGTTACAAATATTGTCTTTCCATGTAGGAATGTAAACAGTTCACTTCTGGTAAGTCCCTTAAGACTTCTCTTTGCTTTTTACTTTTTCATGCTTCTTCTCATTCTTGTGTTTGGAAGTCAAATTTTCTTTTCAGCTCTGGTCTTTTCATCAAGAATGCTTGAAAGTCCTCTGTTTCATTGAAAGACCATATGTTCCCCTGAAGTATTATACTCAGTATAGCTGGGTAGGTGATTCTTGGTTTGAGTCCTAGTTTCTTTGACTTCTGGAATATCCTATTCCACACCCTTCGATCCCTTAATGTAGAAGATGCTAGATCTTGAGTTATCCTGATTTTATTTCCACAATACTGGAATTGTTTCTTTCTAGCTGCTTGTAATATTTTCTCCTTGAGCTGGGAGTTCTGGAATTTGGCCACAATGTTCCTAGGAGTTTCTCTTTTTGGATCTCTTTCAGGTGGTGATCGATGGATTCTTTCAATACTTATTTTGCCCTCTGGTTGTAGAATGTCAGGGCAGTTTTCCTTGATAATTTCATGGAAGATGATATCTAGGCTCTTTTTTTGATCATGACTTTCAGGTAGTCCCATAATTTTTAAATTGTCTTTCCTGGATCTATTTTCCAGGTCAGTTGTTTTTCCCATGAGATATTTCACATTCTCTTCCATTTTTTCATTCTTTTGGTTTTGTTTGGTGATTTCTTGGTTTCTCATAAAGTCATTAGAGTCCATCTGTTCCATTCTAATTTTGAGAGAACTATTAAATTCAGTGAGCTTTTGGACCTCTTTTTCCATTTGGCTCATTCTGCTTTTGAAAGCATTCTTCTCCTCATTGGCTTTTTGAACCTCTTTTGCCAATTGAGTGAGTCTATTTTTCAAGGTGTTATTTTCTTCAGCATTTTTTTGGGTCTCCTTTACCAAGGTATTGACCCGTTTTTCATACTTTTCTTGCATGTCTTTCATTTCTCTTCCCAGTTTTTCCTCCACCTGTCTAACTTGCTTTTCAAAATCCTTTTTGAGCTCTTCCAAGGCCTGAGCCCACCCGACATCCCCCTGGGATGTCTGGGGTACCGAGGCCCCGCCCTCCATCTCTTTCCCTGATGGCAAGAATATGTCCTCGTCATCAGATCCAAATGTCGGGATCATTTGCACTTGTTGGAAAAAACTCTCTATAGTCTTATTTTTCTTCCCTTTTCTAGGCATTTTCCCAGCCAGTTACTTGACTTCTGAGATTCCTGTCCACCCCTGCCTAGATCCGCCCAGCTAGTGCTTGGGGTCTGAGATTCAAATGTGCTTTCCACGCCGCCCAGCTGCTAATCAATGTGACCTTTAGTTCTGGTGCTAGGATGGGGGCAGGGCCGCCTCCCAGGCTCGGCTTCCTCAGGGACTTTATGCAGAGACTTTCAGGAACAGAGCGAGTGGGCAGGGGGCCACCTCCCAGGCTCAGTTCCCTCAGGGGCTTTATGCAGAGGCCTTCAGTAATAGAGCGGGGTGGGGCAGGGCCGTCTCCCAGGCTCAGCTCCCTCAGGTTGTTTATGCAGAGACTTTCAGTAATGAAGATCCTGCCTGCTGCTGGGGGAGTCCCGGGCCGCAGCCGCCGCTGCCTCCACTGCCGCCCCCGCCTCTGCCTCCGCAGCTTCCTGCCCCCGTCTCTGCCGCCACCACTTCCTCCCGAGGGGGCCGGAGTCACGGAGACACCCCGCTCCCCCCTCTAGGCCAGCCAGCCATCTCTCTCACTGACCTGTAGCTTCTGTGGGCGGAGGGACTTTCCCGGCTGCTGGAGCTTCTGTCCCTGAAGCCTGCTTGGGTCAGCTTCTCTGGGGCCGCGGCCAGGGCAGCGCTGGGTTGGGGGTCCGCTTTCCGGGGCGTGACGGACCCTGGGGACGGCTCTCCAGGGCTCTCTAGGGCTCTCTGGAATGGAAATCTCTTCCACTCTGTTTCTGTACACCTTTCAGTGGTCCAGAAGTTATGGGGGTCTCTTTTTACATTCATTCTATGGGCTGTGGTTTCGGAGCTCATAAACTTGCGTCCTTCTACTCCGCCATCTTGGCTCCGCCCTTTCCTTGATAATTTCATGAAAGATGATGTCTAGGCTCTTTTTTTGATCATGGCTTTCAGGTAGTCCCATAATTTTTAAATTGTCTCTTCAGGATCTATTTTCCAGGTCAGTTGTTTTTCCAATGAGATATTTCACATTTATCTTCCTTTTTTTCATTCTTGTTTTGTCATTTCTTGGTTTCTCATAAAGTCATTAGCTTCCATCTGTTCCATTCTAATTTTTAAAGAACTATTTTGTTCAGTGAGCTTTTGAACTTCCTTTTCAATTTGGCTAATTCTGCTTTTTAAAGCATTCTTCTCCTCATTAGCTTTTTGAACCTGTTTTGCCATTTGAATTAGCCTATTTTTAAAGGTGTTATTATCTTCAGCATTTTTTTGGATCTCCTTTAGCAAGCTGTTGACTCACTTTTTCTTCATGATTTTCTTATGTCTCTCTCATTTCCCTTCGCAATTTTTCTTCCACCTCTCTTACTTGATTTTCAAAATCCTTTTTGAGCTCTTCCATGGCCTGATCCCACTGAATATTTATTTTGGATGTTTGGGATACAGAAGCCTTGACTTTTATGTCTTTCCCTGGTGGTAAATATTGTTCTTCCTCATCTGAAAGGATGGGAGAAGATACCTGTTCACCAAGAAAGTAGCCTTCTATAGTCTTATTTTTTCCCTTTTTGGGGCATTTTCCCATCCAGTTACTTGACTTTTGGGTTCTTTGTCAAGAGTAGGGTACATTCTGGGGACCTGTAAGATCTCAGTCCCTCCAAGGTGGCACAATCATGGGAAAGGAGTTTACTCCCTGGCCTGGCTCCTGGCTGAGATTCAGATCAGCTGCTCAGTTCCCCCAAGGGCTTTACGATGAGGCTTCCAACAATGGATGTGGGCTGCTGCCTGCTGTGGAAGCCACCACTACATGAGGCTAGAGCTTTGTCGGGGAACCTGCTCCCTTCTTGGCCAACTGTAACAGCCCTCTCACTGACCTTCGGTGCCTGTGGGTTGAGGGATGGAGCTGCAGCTGCTGCCTCTGGGGATTCCCCCCATCCTTCCCCGCCCCAAGGCCTGCTGCAGTCCTCCTCGAGGTGCATGCTCAATGCTGGGCTGCTCTCTGCTCCATATCCAGTGCGACAGACCTTTTCCCTCAGCCTTTCAGGTCACCCTGGGCTGGAAGTCTCCTCCACTCAGTCATTCTTTGGCTTTTGCTACTCTAAAATTTGTTGAGAGTCATTTTTTATAGGTGTTTTATGGGCTGTGGGAGAAGAGCTAGAGTATGTGCATCTTTCTACTCCTCCATCTTGACTCTGCCCCCCAACTATTATTATTTAAATACTTAATACTAATGATATTTTCTTTAAAGTCAAACATTTATAATTTATAAAATTATAAAATTTATAAAAATTACTTATATTTGATTTATTTTGGAAGGAGTAATTTTCTGTTTCAAAACATAGAATCAGAATTCAAAACATAGAATTAAAGTGAAATTTTTTCTTTAGTAAAGGTTGAATTTGATGGACTTGAGCAACTGAAATTGAAAATCTAACATGACATGGCATAGTTCCATAGGTCACATTCTAATATGAGAGGAGATGTCTTCATCTTCCTCCCTTCTGACAGAAGTTCTTCCATAGAGGTTACCTTTTGTAGATAGGTTTTGAATAGACCCCTGTAAACCTGTAGACTAAGAACTACATGTTAATAAAACTTCTATGAGCTAGTTAAACTTTTAGTTGCTTTTTTAAGTTTAGCCACTTTCGATTTGTCTAGTCTCCCACAGTAGGCTTGGTGCATTTATTGTCTTTAGTCTGTACCTTAGGTTTTTATATGAATCTCATTTTAAATTATTTTATATCACATAGAATTGTCCATTTAGAGCTGTAAGGAACTTTGAGTCATTTAGTCCAATTCCCTCTTTTAATAGATGAGGAAATTGAAGCTCAGAGAAGTTACATGTTTTGCCAGAGTTCACACAGGCTAGAAACTAGTAGAATCCAGATTTCAGCTCTGCTCATCTTGCTTCAAATCAAGTATTCTTTCTGTTACACTGAACTGCCTGCCCCTTAGGAATCCCAGGAGAAAGAAAGAGGGTGGGAGGGCAGTTAATTGCCCAAACTAAGATGAACAAAATCAACTAGCTAGGGAGTATATCACTGGGTGGTTCAGGGAGAGTCAGAGAGGGAAGATCCAAGATGTTATCTACTGTATGGAAGCCTAAGTCTCCTCTACAGTACTCCCAACAAGGGACCACTAGGCTTTATCTGAAGGTAATATAGATTTAGAGCTTGGAAAGGATTTCAAAGACCATCTAGTCCACCTTATCTCATTTTATAGATGAGAAAACTAAGGCTCAGAAAGTTAAATGGTTTGTCCAAGGTCATGCAATAGTAAGAATCACAGATAAGATTGGAACCCAGGATTCTTGACTCCAGAGCACCACTGCTTTTATCACTGCACCACTGCTTCCATCTCCAGGGACAGGAAAACAATATATTCTATTAGTGGACAGCTATAATTTTTTTTAAACTATATGTTAAATTTATTTTCCTGTAATTTCTATTGATTGGCCTTAGTTTAAAATAACAAGGAGAATAAATTCAATCTCTTCCACTTGAGGTCTACTCAGAAATGTTAAAACAGCAATTATGTTCCCCAAAATCCAATAAAAGGCTCGTATTATTGTTCTTTTCTATAGCACCAGCACCTAACACAGTACTTGCATGTAGCTGCTTGATACATGTTTTTAATTGAGAGTTGTAGCTAAAATAACAGATTGTAAATACTTTTAGATCAAGAACTTATTTTGATCTCCCCTAGTGCCTACTAATGTGTACATAATGCATATTGGTATTAATAAAAATAAACTGACACCTATTTGATGGATGGATATTTTTACAACAATTCTTGTCAAATGGAATTCATCCCCTAATAATTGGTTTGAGTTTATGGAATACTGGGCTATTCTTTTTAGTTGTTTTTGTTTTGAGTTTATCCAGGCTGTTCCTTTTTTAAAAAATTTTAAAATGTAAAAAAAAAAAAATTTTAACCAATCCCATGTAGTTGTGCAGATTTTTTATGTAGTTTGAGATTTGTTAATACTATATCACCACCACTTATAATTTTTCTTCATTATTTGTATTGAGATTCTAGATAATAAACATGGCATTTTACCTTGAAAAAGATCTGAAGTTCATGGAAATGGAATTCAGAAGGGCTTCAGTTTGTGAGTTATTATGAAGTAATCCCTGGGGAGTCAGATTGAGAAGACCTTTTATATTATCCCAGATCCAGGAGTTTGTAATCTCTTTTGTGTCTCTGACCTCTTTGGGAGTCTATTAAGTCCTGTTGATCCCTTCTTAGAGTGATGTTTTTAATTGCATCTCATTCTATTGAGAAAGTCAACAAGTACATAGATAAGTATGTAAAGAATAACTATAAAGAGGATAAATACATGTAGTTAAATACAAGGTAGTTTGAGAAGGCAAGCACTAGCAGTTGGAGAGTAATCAGGAAAGGTGGCATGTTGAAGGTGGTGCTTGAGTTATATCTGGAAGAGGAAGTCGATAGAGAGAAGGGAGGAGCCAGAGGAAAGGCACCAAGACAGGAGGAGGTGGGGTGGGGTGTGTGTGTGTGTGTGCGTGTGTGTGTGTGTGTGTGTCTCTGTCTGTGTGTCTGTGTGTTCACTGATGCTCAAAATAAAAGTTGGGACTAGGTGGGAAGGGCTTTAAAAGGTAAATAGAGTTTCTATTTTATCCTAGTGGCGACAGGAAGTCCCTGAAGTTGAGTGAGTAGGAAAGGTTGGTTCTGCACTTTTGAAAAATCACTTTGGCAGCAAAGTATAAGATAGACTAGAATGATGAGAGACTGGAAGCTGGGAGACCAATTAGGAGGATGTTGCAATAATCTAGATGAGAGGTTATGAGGGCCTGAATTAAGTCAGTGCTGTGAGTAAAGAGAAGGGAGAGGTTATGTGTGAGAAATGTGGAAGTGGAAACAGCAAGATTTGACATTAGCCATTTTTAGCCTCATTACATTGAGAGAGAGAGAGAACACATGAGTAGCCTTTATCATGTCTTGCCTGGACTGTGCAGTTGGTTTATCATGGCCTCAGATCCCTCACTTTTCCAGTTCTTCCATTTTCTTGCCAAAGTGATTTTCCTGAAGTGACGGTCTGACTGTGTTACCCTCTCCCAGCCCAAACCCAAGTGCTTTTCTTTTACCTTCGGGATGCAATATTAAATCCTAATTGCCAATTAAAGCCCTCCACAATCTGAACCCTTCCTACCTTTCCACTCTACTTACTTTTCTCTCCTTCATACAATCTAGAATCCAGGTACATTGGCCTATGTTGTATTTTTCCATCATTGGTCTCCATTTCCTAACACTGCCTTTTCATTGCCTATCCCCCTCTTGCCCAGAATGCTGTCTCCTTGCTTTTGACTTCTAGCTTCCCTGGCTTCCTTTGAAATAGTTCAGATCCCACCTTCTGCCTTTCCTGTTCCTCCCCTCTTCCTTCACTAGTAAATACCTTTTGCTTACATAACATCAATTTTGCACAGACATAAATTTTTCCTGTTGTCTCCATGAAAATGTAAAATCCTTGAAAGCAAGATCAATGTTTTATTCCTTTCTTTTTGTCTCTAGCTCTTACTAGAATGCCTGACATACAGTAAATATTTAATAAATGCTTATTGACTGACAGATTTGATAACTAGGATAGTGGACAGACAGGACAGAGAGGAGAAAGTTTGGGAGGGAAGATAATGAGCTTTGTTTAACACATGCTAAGGTTGAGCTATCTTCTGGGATATCTACTTTGAAATTTCTAGCAGGCATTTGGTGATAGTGTCAGGACTAAAGCTCAAAGGAGAGATAAGAAGGGCTGGATGTAAGTCATCTACATGGATAGAGTGTCAGGCCTGAGTCAGGAAGATTCATCTTCCTCAGTTCAAATCTGACCTCAGATACTTATTAGCTGTGTGACTGAGCTAGTCACTTAACCCTGATTGCCTCAGTTTCCTCATCTGTAAAATGAGCAGGAGAGTGGCAAACCACTCCAGTATCTTTGCCAAGAAAATTCCAAACAGGGTTATGAAGAGTTGGACATGACTGAACAACAGGGCTTAGCGTTCTTAATAAAGGCAAAGAAGAGGCTTAGGAGTGAAGCATAGGGAGAAGTGGAATGCTAGAAGGACGGAGGAATGTCTGAATTAGGGAAATTGAATATTTCTGGATAATGGTGAGATCCGGTATGGCTTGACCATGCCTATCTGTGACAGAGGTAGAGTTGAAGAATTGAATCATGGGAAGTTAGAGTTTGGGGAAGCAAACCATAATGGAATAGAATGGGATATGTTCGTAGGTCTGTCTGGTTGGGAAAGATGAGGGTTAGGAAGGAGGGATTTTTAAGTGTGTTCAGAATTAGACATGACAATAATGACAAATAGTAGTTGATTATGAGTGGAGGGGAAAAGTGAAAAACTTAAAGGAAAACAAAATTGTAATTCTTGTGGTCAGCCTGTCAAACTACAGCCAGTATGTAAAATAGCAAAGTTTAGGTTTTCCCGCTTGAGTCTACAATCCGCAGGGCTCTGTTTCTATTGAGTTTGACACCACTATCCTAGTGGTTAGAGAACAGGCCTCGGAGTCGGGAAGAACTGAGTTCAAACACTGTCTGATTTATGCTGACTTTGGGATCACAGGCAGGTTACTTAGCTTGTGAATGCGTGTCCTTAGGTAAATCTGCAAAGACCCTTGTTTGCAAAACTGAAAGGGATTGTCAGGTATTGCGTTGGAAGTTCCTCATCAATAGATTCCTACACTGACAAAATCACAGTTCCAATCAATTAAGGCAAAAGTAAATTATGTTCATTATTTTCCGTTCCTTGAGGCAATAAATATGTAGTGTACTTTTATTTTTTTCATTTATAATTTTTTTTTTACTATCAAAATAACTAAAACTTTATTCCTAACCTTTAACTGGTACTACCTCCCTCATCCTAAGAGGACGTTTCAAAATACTTCAGTTTTTTAGCTGGATTATGTGATGTTCATTTTGTTACTAGATAAGTAGATCTAGTCGATATAGTGCTGGACCACCGAGAGTCAGGAAGACCTGAATTCACATCCAGCCTCAGACACTACCTAGCTATGTGAACCCTGGGTGAGTCATTTAACTTCTTTCTGCTTCACTTCCCTCAGCTGTTAAAAAAAAAATGGAAGGGGTATATAGCACCTGCCTCCCAGTGTTGTTTTAAGCATCAAATGAAATATTAAAGTGCTTTTTAAAGGCTATTATTAACAATTTTGATTAGTAGGATATCATGGTTTTCCCTGATTCATAGCTGTATATCATCACCCATTTATTATTGGTGTTAAAAAGATGGGTTTGAGGAAATTATTAAAAAGTACTGTGCAGTTTCCCAGATATAAACAGGTGTTCTTTTTCTCCTGCTGAATTCTGGCCCTAGCCCTTTGTCTTCTGCATATGTCCAAGGTGCATTTATTCATGGACTAGTTTTATGGGTTACCATCCAAGTAGCTTGTCATAAAAAGCTTCATAATAAGCTTATTCAGGTCAGTTTCATTTCTCTCCGGGTTCTTCCAACTTTCTAGACTTGTCTCCCTCCTCACAATGCTTTTCAGTACTTTGGTGAAATCCTGCTTGTATTATAGTGTAACATTTGTGCTTTATGATGCAACTAAGTGGTAGTGCAGTGGGTAGAGTACTAGGCTTGGAATCAGGAAGACTCATCATCCTGAGTTCAACTCTTTACTAGTTGTGTGTCCCTGGGCTAGTCACTTGACCCTGTTTATCTCAGTTCTTCATCTGTAAAATGAACAGGAGAAGGAAATGGCAAAACTATACCCCTGTTTTTGTGAAGAAAACTTTAAATGGAGTCATGAAGAAGAGTCAGACAAGACTTTAAAAAAAAACCCAATTTTTAGAAAAATTCCTAAAAGTAGAAAAATTAAGTTTAGCCTCTTCATCAGAGAATAAAATGATATCTGGGTAGTTTGCCAACTTTATAACCAGCTTTTCAGCCTTTTGAGTAAATTTTGAAAATTATTTTTGAAAGCAAACTGACAGGTCACTCAAGGTTATAAAATGTGTTTAATAGAGCTTGCTGTGTGTGTGTGTGTGAAGGAGTGGGAGTTTTGAATTATATAGTTTTTTGGGACTCTTTGTAGAATCTCCCCACTCAGGGAAACTCAACACTCCATTTCCCTCAAAAAGAGCTAACTGAAGCACTGAGAATTTCAGTGGTTTTTCCCTTTCACAAAAATAGTATCAGAGGTAAGGCTGTCTTCTTCTGTCTCCAAGGCCTGTTCTATTTAGGTTTTGCTTATTCAATTAAAATGTTACCTAAAGATGCTATTTCCCAGGATCTGTGATTTTTATGATTATTCATATGTAATTCAAAGTTTTGAGTGGGTCCTATATGAAAGGAAATGTAACAATCATTTATTAAGCACATATTTATTAAACATTCAGGCCTTTGCTAAGTGCTAGGGATACAAATACAATAAAAAAGAGACAGTCCCTGTCCTAAGAAGAGCTTACCTTCTAATGGGTAAAGTCCACACACAAAAGTACTGAAAAGTATTGTGGGGAGAGAGAAAGGGCCAGAAAGTGGGAAGCAGAACCAGGAGAGAAATAAAACTGATCTCAACCAGTTTCCACCAAAGGGAGAAGGGGAGCAGCCTGGCAGAGAGTCGTTCCAGGGTGAGATAGCACCTGGAGCTTGGTAGCAAAATCTGGAAGATCAGAAATACAGCTGGGAAGGGAAATTTCATTTAATAGAAAAAATGTGTTTCATGTAAACCTTTTTAGCCATAGTAAAAGATGTTAGTCTTAAAGCCCATGATTGTTAACTTCTGTGGAGAATTTTCAATTTATTTCAAAATTTTCAATTTTCAATAAATGGAATGATAGTTCTGAAAGAAAAATAACACTTTAAAGTATGTAGATTATATGTTTGTTTGAGCTACACATGCCATGGGGCCCCACAGAGCCTAGATTTACCGTGTCTCTGGCCTGATGTTCTTTCTTTCCTTCGTCTCCTTTTTCTGCTGATTTCCAACCTTTTTATTTTCAAAAATTTCCTTTCCTTCCTTTCTTCTCCCATCTAGATTGGTAATAGAATGATTTAAGCAGATATGTTGGCACTATTTTCCCTTTTTAAAAATGGGTTCTTATATAATTCTGATTTTGGTTCTTTCTGTGTTAAAATGCATATTTCATTAAGTTGACATAAATTTTTTTTTAGATTTCTAAGAAGCTATGATGAACCAAAATTAACTTTTGAGAATTTTATGGTACCTGTTTAGAAATGGAAACTGCCCACTGAAGTGCCCTGGACATCTATTCTTGGCCAATTGGTATTTGGCAGTTTTATCAGTGAATTGTATAAAGGCATCGATGGCATGCTTATCCACTTTGCAGTTGATATGGGAGGATAGTTAAAACTGAGAGTCAGGATCCTACCAGAACACGAGGCAGAATGTAAGATGAAAAGAATTAAGGATTAATGTAAAATTGAGCTCAAAAATCAACTTCACAATTACAAGATGGAGAGGGCATAGTTATAAATGAGTGAAAAAACATTTATAAAATAGCATCATGCTATACTGAAGATACAGCTATAAAAAGAGCATTCTTGTTTTCAACAAGTTTATGGTCTAATAGGGAAAAACATATGGAGGAGTATTGGTTAGGGACAGAGGAGTTTTGGTTTGGGACATCACTGATGTTACACTTATTTTTACAACAAGCCCTTTCCAAAGATAATGAAGGAATTGATTTAACTATGCCCAGAGAAAGTTAAAGGGGGAAGGGAAAGATAGATGAAAGGTAATTTGTACAGATAATGACGTAATATGGGTGGACAGCTGAATTGCATGTCTAAGGCCAGTTAATAGATAAACGTGTGCTAAATGAGCTAGTTTGCACTCATTTAGTCATCAGTCAAATGGGTTGGTTCTTATGGTGGGATCCTCAAAGATGAGGGGCAGCTAGGTGGTGCAGTGGATAGAGTACCAGTGCAGGAGTTAGGAGGACCTGAGTTCAAATCTCACCTCAGACACTTGACACACACTAGCTGTGGGACCTTGGGCAAGTCACTTAACCCCAACTGCCTCATCCTGGGTCATCTCCAGTCATCCGGATGAATATCTGGTCACTGGATTCACATGACTCCAGAGGAGAAGTGATGCTGGTGATCTGCACAGCCCTCCCTCACTCAAAACAAAGTCAAGTGCAAGTCATATCATTATTTCTCTGATGGCATGGTCTTCCTCAGCAACAAAGGACGAACACACACGCATCCTCAAAAGATGAGTGGATTACACACCATTAGAAAATGAGTTTTGCCAGATTACAAGCTCAGAATGAGTCAACAATGTGATATAGAAACATAATTTTGAGATGCTTTGAGAGTCAGAGCTTCTTGGAATAAGGAATTATGTGGTAGCCCTGCTAAACTTTACCTTTGTAAAACTTTACCTTCACATTTGCAGTATTTTGTTTATTCAGTTAGTTAACACCTAGAGTGTGTGTGTGTGTGTGTGTGTGTGTGTGTGTGTGTGTGTGTCATGGTACTATGGTTTGAGGGTACAACAAAAGGCAAAAGACATTCCCTCTCCTTGAGGAGCTCACACTCCAGTAGGGGAGACAACATGCAAACAACTATGTACAAAAAGGTATGTACAGAAAAAAAATAGGAAATAATCAACAGAGGGAGGCACTAATATTATGACTATGATGGCAAGGTCCAGAATGAGACCAATCATCTCTTTAGCTTAGCTGCAGTGGAGGAGTAGGTCATTGGAATTGAAATTGAACTGATTGAGGAGCTGGGCAATTAGAATGTTTGAGGTCCTATTAATATGCATATTGAAGTCTCCTAGTATGAGGGCAGAAATTGGTATAGAGAGAAAGACTGAACCAAATACTGAATTCATTGAGAAAGGAAGCAGAGTGTCTAAAGAAGTCATTAGATAATAGCTACCAGAATATTGATTGAGTGATAAATTTAGATTGAATGAACCACAAAAGAGGTCAAGTTACTGAATGGTGGTATAGTGGAAAAGTCTGGAAGTAGAACAAGTAGTATTTCAATTCCCTCCTCTTTCCTTGAGCCAGTGAATGAGTAGAGGTATGAGTACTAGAAAGAAGGAAATCGGATCTCAGTAAATGCCAGAAAGGGAGGGGGAAAGGGAAAGGAAAAGGCTTAAGGTGAAAGCAAGTTTAACTATTATGTTAAACTTTATAAACTATTAAGTAAACCAAGCTTTACATAATAGTGATTTAGTGTCATATATAACCCTCTTTTTCTGATCTTTATATAAAGAAATGTTCATATTTGTTGTTTGTCAAGTTCATAATAATAAAAAAATTAAAGAGTCCAGTGATTTATAATTCAATGTTTGTGACATGCTCTTTTCCATAAGTTGATCTTATGACATGTACCCCAAGAATAAGCTCATTATGTTCTTAATTAAATAGTAGGAATATCATAAGTTTAAACAATAAAGTTTAGTAATCATTCAGGAGCTATTATTAAGCAAAACACTGTGCTTTGAGGGAAGGCATAAAGATCATTTAATATATTCTACCATCTTTGAATTTACTACCTTCTGGTGAGGATATTGTATTGGGTGATAGTATTTGATATAGCTCCAGTAAATATTTCACTGACCCCTCTTTTTAGTCTTATTCATAGTAAGTCCCCACTATGTTCCAGGTACTATGCAAAGCTTGGGGATAAAATTCCAAACAGAAGACAGCCCCTCCCATTTCGGGGAGCTTAGAAAAATATTCCTTGCCCTCAAGGTGCTTACCATCTAATGGAAGAAGACACACACACCACACCACACTCTACTTCCAGAATAAGGGAACTGAAAATCTGGAGATGGGGAAGAAGGTGTAGAACTTGGAGGCATGAGGGAGAAGTCAGAGAACCTCCAAAGTAGTGTGGCCACGTGAAAAATGAGAAAAACTAAGTTCCTGCCTTCAAAGTGCTTACGTCTGCTGGAAGAAGACAGTACACAAAAAGAAGCTGAAGAGTGGGGTGGTGCCAGAGGGTACCCCGAGTAGGGGCATGATGGTCAGAGCTGCTGATGGGAAATGAAGGGTTCCCTGAAGAATTCTAAGCCTTGTATAAGGGAATCTTGCAGGGTGGGGAAGTTTATTTCTCCACTCTTCTAATCAGAAGAGAGGCAACTGAGGGAGACTGAGGAGATGTTGAGTATCATCCACAATGATGATATTTAGATAATGAGCTTATCCTGGAGTGAGGTATGATCTTTTTTATTTTCTTTTAAGACTTCAGTTTATTATTGATTTCTTTTTAACATTCATGTCTTTTCAAATTTTTAGTTCCAAATTCTCTCCCTTTTAACTCCTACACCCATTGAGAAGGCAAGCAAGGTGATAGGCATTATGTATAAGAGATTATACAAAACATTTCTGTTAGCCATATTTTTTTAAAAGGAAAAATGAAGAAAATGAAAAAATTATAATTTACTTTGTATTCCAAGTTTATCAGTTCTCATTTCCCCCCTCCCCCTTCTCTAGATAGCACTTTTTTTCATTACCAGCCCTGTGGAATTGTCTTGGATCCTTGTATTGATTAGAGTTGCCAAGGCTTTCACTGGTGATCAGCATTATACTGTTGCTTTTACTGTGCACAATCATCTCCCAGTTCTTCTCACTTTACTTTGTATCAGTTGATATAGTTCTTGCCAAGTTTTTCTTAAACCACCTCGCTACCCCCAGCATTTCTCAGTATATATATGTGTGTGTGTGTGTGTGTGTGTGTGTCTATGTGGGTGTGTATATGCACACCACATCACAATAGTATGCCACAACTTCTCTATTCCTCAGTTGATGGACATCCCCTTAATTTCCAATTCTTTGTCACCACAAAAAGACCTGCTATAAAATATTTTTGTTGAAATAGTTCTTTTTCCTTTTTATTTTATCTCTTTCAGATACAGACTTAGTAGTGGGATTGCTGGGTCAAAGGGTATGCAATTTTATTAACTTTAGGCATGGTTTCAAATTGTTTTTCAGAATGATTGGATCAGTTCACCTCTCCACCAGCAATGCAGTAATGTCCCAATTTTCCAACATTCCCTCCAACGTTTGTCATTTTCCTCTTCTGTCGTATTAACCAGTCTGATAGGAGTGAGCTGATGCCTCAGAGTATTAATTTGTACTTACACAAATTAAATATATACATATAAATTTATACAAATGAATAATAATTTCAATAGATAACTGATTTCTTGGGGAGTGACTTGGGTTCTTATAAATTTGATTCAGTTCTCTATATATTTGAGAAATGAGGCTTTTGTCAGAGAAACTTGCTGTAAAATTCTTGATATGACTTTATTGTCTATGCTACCTTTTAGTATAATTTAGTTTTCTTGATTATCTCTTTTAATTAGATCTATTTTTGCTTTTCTTTGTCTGAGATCATGATTGCTACCCTTGTCTTTTTTAAGTCAACTGAAGCATATTTGATTCTGCTACAGCCCTTTCTTTAATTTAACTTTGTGTATGTCTTTCTGTTTCAAGTATGTGTCTCTTATAAACAACATTTTGTTGGATTTTTGTTTCTTATCCATTTCTGTCTGCTTCCATTTTATGGGTGAGCTTATCCCATTCACATTCACAGTTATGATTACTAATTGTCTATTTCTAGCCATCCTATTTTCTTCTGTTTCTTCTCTCTTTTTGTTTTGTTCCTCTTCAAAAGTCTATTTTGTTCCTAACCACTGGCTCCCTTATTCCATTCCCCCTTTTTATCATCCTTCCCTTCCACTGGGTAAGTTACATTTCTCTTCACAGCTGTATGTGTGCATGAAGTTCAAGCATTCTTCACCTCCCCCCAACCATTTTGCTGTCCATTGTAAAAGTTCTTCCTCATGAGACTCTTCTATGTAAGAAAATTTTCCCTATTCTATTTCTCCCTTCCCCCTTTTCCCAGTGCATTCTTCTTTCTCATACCTTCAATTTTTTGGAGATAATTCCACCATAATCAACTTATTCCCATACTATTTGTCTATGCAAACTCCTTTTAACTGTCCTAGTAATGATAGCTTTCTTAGAAGCTACAGTTATCATCTTCCCATATAGGAATGCTAGTTTAACTTTTTGAGTCTCAAATGATTATTCTTTCATGTTTACATTTTATGCATCTCTTGAGTCTTCTGTTTGAGTGTCACGTTTTCTGTTCAGCTCTGGTCTTTTCATAAGAAATTCTTGAAAAGCCCTTATTTCATTAAATGTCTATTTTCTCCCTTAAGGATTTTAACTCAGTTTTGCTGCATAAATTATTCTTCATTGTACTCCTAACTCAATGGCCTTCAAGAATATCATATTTCTAAGCTCTCTGCTCCTTTAACATACAAGCCATTAAATCTTTTGTGATTCTACTGTGGTTCCATGATATTTTCTTTCTGACTGCTTGTAATATTTTATCCTTGACCCAGGAGCTCTTGAATTTGACTATAATATTCCTGGAAATTTTCATTTTTTGATCTCTTTGAAGAGGTGAATGGTGGGTTCTTTCAATTTCTGTTTTGCCCTTTGGTTCTGGAATATTAGGGTAGTTTTCCTTGATAATTTCTTGAAAGATGATGTCTAGTCTCTTTTTTTGACCATAGCTTTCAGAAAGTCTAATAATTTCAAAACTATTTCACCTGGATCTATTTTCTAGGTCAGTTGTTTTTCCAGTGAGATATTTCAATTGATTTCCATGCTTTTCATTTTTTTGTTTTTTACTGTTTCTTGATGTCTCATAAAATCATTAACTTTCACTTGCTCAATTCTAATTTTTAAGGAATTATTTTCTTCTTTGAGTTTTTCTACTTCCATTTCTATTTGGTTAATTCTGCTTTTTAAGGTGTTCCTTTCTTCAGTGGATTTTTGTGCCTTTTTTCATTTGGCCAATTCTGCTTTCCAAGGTATTCTCCTCCTCACTGGATTTTTGTACTTCTTTTGTACCATTTGGCTTATTCTGTTTTTAAGGTTTTATTTTCTTCAGCATTTTTTTGTGCCTCCTTTACCAAGTTATTGACTCTTTTTCATGATTTTCTTGCATCACTCTCATTTCTCTTCCCAATTTTTCCTCTACTTCTCTTACTTGATTTTTAAAATCCTTTTTGAGTTCTTCCATGGCCTGAAACCATTTTGGATGTAGAACTTTGACTTTGTTGTTTTCTTCTGAGCTTCCTTGTCACCATAGTAATTTTCAGTAGTAATTTTCTTGACTTTTAACTCCTTTTTAAAGTGGGGCTCTGCTTCTGTGGTGGAGGGTGCACTGTCTCTAGCTTCAGGGGCTTTGTGCAGCTGTTTTCAGAGATAGTTTTGTAAATTTTCAGTTCTTCCAAGATGGTATGGTCTAAGGAGAGATATGTTTACTGCTGGCCTGTGCTCTGGTCTATGAGCAACCACAGGCATTCCTTTCTGCTCTGGAACTATAATGAGGGTCCCTGCTATGCTTAGGCTGGTGCTTCTCCTCACCCTGCTACCCAAGATTGCAATCCAGATCTGAGTATGGGCAAAGCAACAGAGTCCTGCCCCTGGTGCCAGCAAAGGGACGACCCCTGTAAACTCATTCTAACTAGTTGTTCAACCCCACCTTGCTTTCTGTGGGCCAAGATTTCTGGAAGTAGCCACTGCAGCTGCTGATTCAGTCACTTTCAAGGCCTGCTCCTGGTTTTCTGGGGCCTGGTATGTACTAGTACAGCCTGTAGTAGACTGAGTTCCACTCTAACCTTGGTGTGACAGATCTTTCCTGCCAACCTTCTAAGTTGTCTTGCTAGAAAACTGTTTCACCCTGTCCTCTTGTGGGTTCTCCTTGAAAGTTTATTTGGGACATTATTTAAAAGGCATTCAGAGGGGTTTGGGAGAGTCCAGGTGAGTTCCTGCCTTTCCTCTGTTATCTTGACTCTTCACTCCCTTCTCCTCTTTGATAATTTCTTGAAATATGTCTAGGCTCTTTCTTTGATCATGGTTTTAAAGTAGTCCACTAATTCTTAAATAAGCTTTTCTTGATCTGTTTTCCAGGTCAGTTATTTTTTCAATAAGATATTTCATATTGCTATTTTTTTTAATTCTTTTGACTTTGTTTTATTGTTTCTTGATGTTTAAAGGAGTTATTAGCTTCCACTTTTTTCAATTCTAATTTTAAAGGAATTAGGAACTTTTGTACCTTTCCCTCCCCAATTTGGCCAATTCTACTTTTATTTTAAGGAGTTCTTTTCTTCAGTGCATTTTTGTCCCTCTTTTATCATTAGGCCAGTTCTGTTTTGTTTTTTTTAAGTTACTTTCTTTAATTTTTTTGTGCCTGTTTTTACCAAGTTGTTCATTCTCTTTTCATAATTTTCTTCCATCCCTCTTGTTTCTTTTCCCAAGTTTTCCTCTACCACTCTTATGTATTTCTTTAACTTTTCTAGCGATTCTTGTTGTGTTTGATTTCAATTAGCATTTTTCTGTGAGGCTTTTTTTTTTTGTAGCTGTTTTTACATTGTTATCTTCTTCTGAGTTTATGTCTTAGTCTTCCCTGCCACTTTTTTTGGTAAAATTCTTTTGTTTGCTTGCTTGATTGTTGGGTCATCTTCTCAGCCTATTTCTTGATTTTGAACTTTTATGTTAAAGTTGTGACAACCTTCAACACTCCTCTCTGCACTGCACATGGGCAGTAGAGTACCCAGTCAGCACCAGATGTGCCCAGTGCCGGTAAGGGTCCCATATAATCTTTTTCTAATCAGTTGTCCAACTCCCTTATCTCTGGGTTGAGAGCTCCTAGATCTGCTGCCTCTACTACATGTGTGGGCTCTAGACAGGCCTGTACCCATCTCAGGCTTCTTCCAATCTCTTAAGTTTTCTTGGGCTGGAAAAATGTCTCACCCTGACTTTTTGTTGAATTGAGGTGTTATTTCAAAATTGTTTGGAGGGGAATATTGAGAGAGTTCAGCTGAGTGACTTCCCCTACTCTACCATCTTGGCTGACATGGTATTTTTATAGTCAAAATCCAGCAAGGCAGCTGATGGGAAATGAGTTTCCAACCCTTCTCTACCTGTGCCCAGTCAGCTTCCTTGGCCCTCTGTCTTTATTGACAAGTCACAGTCCCGTGATAATAAGTGTCTGATGTTCTTTGTGAGTCTTGCTGCTCAAGTTATATGGGTGCTGGGGCTTTTAGAATTTCAGTTTTAGTGGAATGTTTGAAGATAGAATCTTGCTAAAGATGTGGGAAAAATTTGCTCACAAATTGTTCCCAGCTGCTGCTAGCAGATTTATTCTCAGCAGCCCCCTTGGATAAATCCTGACAAACTCAGAAAGCATAATTTCCCAGTTGGGACTTCTCTCAAAGCCTGTTGAGATCAAATGCAGAAGAGGAAGGAGAAGGAAGAAAGAAGAAAAAAATTCACATTTGTATAGCACTTTTAAGTCTTGCAAAAACCTTTTATATAGGTTCTCATTAGACCTCACAGCAGCTTTCAGGTGGAAACTATTGTCTCTATTTTACAAGTGAGAAATCTTTGGGTTAGAGGTCAGCTGACTTGCCCTAGGTCATAGTGCCCAAAGTGGTCTTTGAACCTGATTCAGAAATCCAATACTTTGTCCAGTATCCACCACACTATCACCTTATCAATCTTTTAGCAAGTGTTACACTGTTTAGTTCAATGTACGTTTATTAAGTGGGAGAGAGCAGTTTGACAGGTGTGGAGTCTGCAAAGTTGGGAGGGGGAACTATGAAATAATGTAGAAAAGTAAGTTAGAACTTACTTTTGGATTGTTGGAGGCCTTGAGTGTCAGGCATTGAAGACTGGAAGGAAAATTACCTTGACAGTGCTCTAATAATGGATGTATTACTTTGGGAGTAGGAGGTAAGATCTAGTTTGGAGGTTGGGAGAGCAGTTGGCTTGCTGTTCTGCTTTTTTAAGTAAGGAGTAATGAGGACCTGAAATAAGCTCTTTGATGGCAAGTGCTGTTTTTTTGCCTTTCTTTGTATCCCCAACATTTAGCACAATTCCTAGCATATAATGGAAGGCATTTAAAAATGGTTATTGATGTGGTACATATTCTAGGGTAAATAAGGAAAAGTAAAGTAGGATAGGGAGGGAAGGAAAGGGGAAGTAAAGCATGATTCCATGATTTTAAACTCAGCTGTTTGGGAGAATGGTATGCCATCATTAAGTGTGGGCCACACAGGAGGAGAGCATCTTGTTGGTATTGTCAACTAAGTATTCAGTTGGAGATGTCCAACAGCCTGTTGGAAATGGGGGACTTTTCATGATGAAAAGTATTGATTTAGGTGTCATGTCACTGGCATAGAAGTGCTAACAGCAGCTGTAGATGTGAAAGGAATGAGAGGGAGAAGAGATTTGAGTGTAGCACTTTACATTTCATTGGTTTTTTAAATTTTTACCTTCATTTCCAAACATCCCTCCTCATTTCTTTCTTCCTCAGCCATCCCTTGCAACAAAAGATTGAAAAGATGAAAAAACAGTTCACCTAAACAATCTGCATGTCAATTGATCTGACAGTAAATGCAGTGTTCCATATCTGTAGTTCCTTGTTTATCTAGTGAACAGTCTTTTTGAAAAGGAAAACAGGTGCTAAAGAACTTCCCTTTCTGAATCTGTCATGTTTTTATTTGATTTCTTCCTTACATTTACTTATTTTCTAACTTGGTTTTTCGTGTATATGCCAAGCTACCTGAAGGTATCACTATATTATTTTTCATGTTTGGGTCATCCCAGGCCTGTAGAACAATGATTCGAATTTAATGTCTTTTGAACTTAGTTTATATTTCAATAAACATTTACTGTCTACTATGTGCCCGGCACAATGCTAAGCTCTAGGGATACAAAAAGAGGCAACGAAGGACGAACACAATTTTTTTAAAAAAGTGTGACCTTGGGCAAGTCACTTAACCCTGTTTGTCTCAGTTTCCTCATCTATAAAAGGAGCTAGAGAAGAAAATGGCCAACAACTCCAGTATCTTTGTCAAGAAAAACCCCTACTGGAATAATGAAGAGTGATATATTAGGAAATAAAAGTGATGTAAGAGCAACAAATGTGAAGGTTTTTTTAAAGACTAGGGGAATGCTTTTCAACAAAAGTAGGAAAAATGAAAAAATAGATGAATTTAAAGAGTCACGTGCTTTGTGATCAGGTACACAATGGACGATTGATATTTAGGGGAGGAATCAGAGCTATAGGGATGTTAGACTAGTTTTAAAATTCCTTCGTTTAGAAATGATAGTTGAAACTTGAGAGTAGAGAATGTTTCTAATGGAGAAAGTGTGCTGAATCTTAGGAAATACTCATATTTAAAAGGCACGAGAAAAAGTTGTCTGAGGAGAGAGGTATAATAAGAGAAGCAGGAATTGAGGAAATTAAAGTAGTAAGTTTCAGAAAGGAGAAGAGTAGCCCTACTGCTGAAGTGTCAAGAGAATAAGGCTCTCCGATTTGGTGAAGAGGACACATACCCAAGATGCTTGGAGACCTTAAATGCAGTTTCATTGATCATGACTAGAGAAGAAGCTAGAGAAATGAGGGAGGTCATACTAACAAAGTACAATGGAAGCAATAGAATGCTTGTTTGAGAATTTTGGCAGTATTGAATCTTAAGACACTGGAAGAGCTTCATCATTCCAGAAATGGTTGTGCAAAAAACAGGAACAAAAAATAAACCACAATTGTTGGAAAGTATGGGGTGATGTCTTTGGTGTTATGCAAACCTTTGAAGTCCTGCTTCACTGTCTTTGGGATCTTAGCTGAAAGTGACCTTAAAGAACACTGCTTGGAGAGTTAGTCAATAAGCATTTCTTAGCCACCATGTAGTTTTGATGCTGTCTGCTTGGAAATAAATTTTAATTCTGGGAGAAAACCACCTTCATTAATCCTTTTTTATCCGGCCTCTTGTATTTCCCATTTATTTTTCCCTCCAAATTTCATTGTCTTATTAAATTCCATAAATTAATCCCTTGGAATTTGATTGGCATTTTATTGATTAAGTACATGAATTATTTTGGAGAATATTGTCATTTTGGAGTAGAATATATTGTGCTTCAGCTGATGTAAGAAAGGCAGGAGTAGCAATCCTAATCTCAGACAAAGCAAAAGCAGAAATAGATCTAATCAAAAGGGATAAGGATGGAAACTATATCCTGCTAAAAGGCACCACAGACAATGAAGCAATATCATTACTAAACATGTATGCTCCAAGTGGTATAGCATCCAGATTCTTAGAGGAGAGGTTGAGGGAGTTGAAGGAAGAAATTGACAGCAAAACTATATTAGTGGGGGACCTCAACCTCCCTCTTTCTGAACTTGATAAATCTAACCTCAAAATAAGAAAGAGGTTAAGGAGGTAAATAAAACTCTAGATAAGGTAGATATGATAGATCTTTGGAGAAAATTGAATGGGAATAGAAAGGAATATACCTTTTTCTCAGCAGTACATGGAACATTTACTAAAATTGACCATGTACTAGGACATAAAAATCTCAAAATCCAGTGCAGAAAGGCAGAGCTAATCAGTGCATCCTTCTCAGATCATAATGCAATAAAAATTATATGTAATAAAAGGCCATGGAAAGATAAAGCAAAAATCAATTGGAAACTAAATAATTTAATCCTAAAGAAGGAAAGGGTTAAAGAAGAAATCATAGAAACAATCAGCAACTTCATTCAAGAGAATGACAATAATGAGACAACCTACCAAATCTTAAGGGATACTGCAAAAGCAGTTCTTAGGGGAAGTTTTATATCTTTGAATGCCTACATAAATAAAATAGAGAAAGAGGAGATCAATGACTTGGGTATGCAGCTGAAAAAGCTAGAAAAAGAACAAATTGAAAATCCCCAAGAAAATACCAAATTAGAAATACTGAAAACCAAAGGAGAGATTAATAAAATTGAAATTAAGAAAACTATGGAATTAATAAATAAAACCAATAGTTGGTTTTATGAAAAAACTAATAAAATTGATAAACCTTTGGTCAATTTGATTAAAAAAAAGAAAGAAGAAAATCATATTACTAATATTAAAAATGAAAGGGGTGAACTCACCTCCAATGAGGAGGAAATTAAAACAATAATTAGAAATTATTTTGCCCAACTTTATGCCCACAAATTCGATAATCTAAATGAGATGGATGAATATTTTAAAAAATACAAATTGCCCAGATTAACAGAAGAGGAAATTGAATACTTAAACAACCCCATCTCAGAAAAAGAAATTGAACAAGCCATCAATGAACTCCCTAGGAAAAAATCTCCAGGACCAGATGGATTCACAAGTGAATTCTATCAAACCTTTAAAGAACAGTTAATTCCAATACTATATAGACTATTTGGGAAAATTGGGGAAGAAGGAGTCCTCCCAAATTCTTTCTATGATACAAATATGGTTTTTATACCCAAGCCAGGAAGAAACAAAACAGAAAAAGAAAATTATAGACCAATTTCTCTAATGAATATAGATGCAAAAATTTTCAACAAGATTTTAGGAAAACGAATACAGCATCTTATCAAGAGAATAATACATTATGATCAGGTAGGTTTCATACCAGGAATGCAGGGCTGGTTCAATATTAGGAAAACTATTAGCATTATTAATCATATCAACAACAAAACCAACAAAAACCACATGATTATCTCAATAGATGCAGAAAAAGCTTTCGACAAAATACAACACCCATTCCTATTAAAAACACTGGAGAACATAGGGATAAAGGGAACTTTCCATAAAAAAATAAGCAGTATCTACCTAAAACCTTCAGCAAGCATTATATGCAATGGAGATAAGCTAGATGCATTTCCAATAAGGTCAGGGGTGAAACAAGGATGGCCATTATCACCACTATTATTCAATATGGTACTAGAAATGTTAGCAGTAGCAATTAGACAAGATAAAGAAATTGAAGGAATAAAAATAGCCAAAGAAGAAACTAAGTTATCACTCTTTGCTGATGATATGATGATATACTTAGAGAATCCCAGAGATTCAAGTAAAAAACTACTTGAAATAATAAACAACTTTGGCAAAGTTGCAGGTTACAAAATAAACCCACAGAAATCTTCTGCATTCCTATATATTAGTAACAAAGTCCAACAGCAAGAGATAGAGAAATCCCATTTAAAGCTAGAGTAGACACTATAAAATACTTAGGAGTTTACCTGCCAAAACAAACCCAGGGATTATATGAACACAATTACAAGACACTTTTTGCACAAATAAAGTCAGATTTAAGTAAGTGGAAAAACATCAGTTGTTCATGGGTAGGCCGAGCTAATATAATAAAAATGACAATTCTGCCTAAATTAATCTACTTATTTAGTGCCATACCAATTAAACTGTCAGATAATTATTTTCTAGAGCTGGATAAAATAATAACAAAATTCATTTGGAAAAACAAAAGGTCCAGAATATCAAAGGGACTAATGAAAAGAAATGCTTGGGAAGGTGGCCTAGCGCTACCAGACCTCAAATTGTATTATAAAGCAGCAATTATCAAAACGACTTGGTATTGGCTAAGAAACAGAGGGGTAGACAAATAGAATAGACTTGGCCCTGAAGACACAGTAGGCAAGGAATATAGCAACCTCCTGTTTGATAAACCCAAAGATCCCAGCTTCTGGGATAAGAACTCACTGTTCGACAAAAATTGCTGGGAAAACTGGTTAACTGTGTGGCGGAAATTAGGCGTAGACCCATGCCTGACACCGTACACAAGAATAAAGTCCAAATGGGTACATGATTTAGGTATAAAGACTGATACCATGAATAAACTGGAGAAGCAAGGAATAGTGTATTTATCAGATTTATGGAGAGGGGAAGAATTTTTTTCTAAAGAAACGATAGAAAGCATTATGAAATGCAAGATGGATAATTTTATTACTTTAAACTGAAAAGTTTTTGCACAACCAAACCCAATGCAACCAAAATTCGAAGGGATGTAGTAAATTGGGAAAAAAATTTTACAGCTAAGCTCGGGGATAAAGGCCTCATTTCTAGAATATATAGAGAACTGACTCAAATATATAACCATACAAGTCATTCCCCAATTGATAAGTGGTCAAAGGATATGAACAAGCAATTTTCAGGGGAAGAAATCAAAGATATCTATAATCATATGAAAAAGTGCTCTAAATCACTATTGATTAGAGAGATGCAAATCAAAACAACTCTGAGGTACCACATCACACCTGTAAGATTGGCAAACATGACAGAACAAGAAAATGATAAATGCTGGAGAGGATGTGGGAGAGTTGGAACACTAATTCATTGTTGGTGGAGCTGTGAGATCATCCAACCCTTCTGGAGAACGGTTTGGAACTATGCCCAAAGGGCTACAAAAATGTGCATACCCTTTGATCCAGAAATATCGCTACTACTAGGACTGTATCCCCAAGAGATTATAAAAACGGGAAAGGGTCCCACGTGTACAAAAATATTTATAGCAGCACTCTTTGTGGTAGCCAAAAACTGGAAGTCAAGGGGATGCCCATCAATTGGGGAATGGCTGAGTAAATTATGGTATATGAATGTAATGGAGTACTATTGTGCCATAAGAAATGATGAACAAGAAGACTTCAGGGAGGCCTGGAAGGACTTACATGATCTGATGCTGAGCGAAAGGAGCAGAACCAGGAGAACTTTGTGCACAGCAACGACCACAGTGTGCGAGAGTTTTTTCTGGTAGACTTGGAACTTCGTAATAACACAAGAACTTACTGAGAAAAAAAAAAATCCTAATGTCAGTCTTCTAAGGCAAAATGCCTTCCACACTCAGAGAAAGAAATATGGAAGTCATCCGCAGAATGTAGCAGATCATGTTTGTGTGTGTGTGGGTTTCAGTGTATTATGTTTTGATTTGTTATATGATTTCTTCCATTTATTTTAGTTCGACTACATAGCATGACTATAGTGCAAATGTGCTCAATAGGAAAGTATATGTAGAACCTAAACAGAATTGTATGCTGTCACGGGGAGGGAGGGGGGTATTGGGGGAAAGGTGGGAGGGATAAAATCTTAACTTTAAGGAAATGATTGTAAAACATTTTTAAAAAATTAAAAGAAAAAAAGAAAAAGAAAAAAAGAATATTGTCATTTTTATTTCTCGGAGCCATTTATGAACCACCATTTTTTAGCTCTTTCCTTTAATTTGTTGTTGTAGTTTCATAGCTATCCAAATGTAAGTCATATGTAGGTAGGTCAGTCCCCAGATATTTGATAACAGAATTTTAGTTTGAAAGAACCCCAAAAGCCATCTCTTCCACGGAATGTTAGAAAAAAGAGTTCTTACTCCATAGTAAAACATATAGAACAAGTGGTCGTCCAGATTCTGCTTGAAAACTTCCAGTAAAGGGGCTACTCTGTTACTGCTCTTTTGAATTACTCTGATTGTTAGGCACTTTTATTGTTTTGAAAATTTGCTTCTTTTCAACTTTCACCCATTGTGCCTCGTTTCTAATTTCTAAAGCATTTTAATGACTCTTCCATGTGACATCTCTTCAAATATGTGAAGACAGTTATGTTTCCCCTGAGATTTTTCTCCCTTAGTCGAAACATTCCCAATTTCTTCAGGTGATTCTTTCCAGCTTATCATATTTTTCAAGGCCTGATACACATAGCTGAAAACAGAACTTCCATTATAGTGTAACCATAGCGGAGTACAGGGGAACAATTACCTTCCTATTCCTGGAAATAAATCACTTAATGCAGTTCAAAATTACATTCTTTATATTATCCTTCTGAGTATCATATCTTTGTTCTTTGCAATTTATGGCCATGGGGATTATTAGGAGCATAACATAGATTTAGAGCTAGAAGGGACCTCAGAGGCCATTTAATTTCCTCCCTACCCCCTCACTTTACAAATGAAGAAACTGAGACACTAAGAAACTAAGGCCTTCCTTAGGGTCAAACAGTTCAGGAGTGGCTGAGATAGGACCTGAACTCCAGGTCTTCCTGTCTCCAAGTGTTGGGCACCATTTATCATGCCATGCTGTTGTCTGTGCTCAGAAGTTGTCATTTTCATCTGTGGTCATGTGGCCAGTGTAATAGGTCTTTATGACTCCAAGGCTGGGCTTGTATTCTTTAGTCTTAACTTCCTCTCAGATTTGTAGCAAATACATTAAATTGTTAGAAGTATTGTAACTTCTGAAAATTAGTTAATACTTATTTTAGGATCATAGGAATGATTTAGGGATGTGTATAGATGCCAATTAGGTATAGGAAAGAGAGGAAAGTCAATAACCTAAAAAGAGATAATCTTTCCTGAGCTTCCATAAATTATACTACTGCGTTAGTGGATATAACAGGTAATTTGGTAAGGTTGCTTAGTATAGTATGTAGTAGTATAAAATAACAAGAGAATGGTAGAGGATAAAAGAGGATACAAGAAGATACAAGATACAACCTCCCTGCATTTATCTTTTAAATGCCCTTCTGCAGTATGGGATCCATATCTAGCCATATCTTGAATTCATTACCCTCTAGTGGCAGAAAGTGGAATTTCTTTCCTGTATCATTTTCTGGCGTGACAGGCTGTTAGGACAGGAAAGAATGGCTCTAAGCTTTACAGATTTTTTAGGAACCAGATGTTCCTGTATCCAAGCAGTCTCACTAGAACTCTGTCTCCTTATAATTAAAGTTCTGCAGTTATAGTCATCACACTGTATCATAGCATCTTGACTGAAACACTTCCATTGAAATGCCTGTGTCCAAACTGACTAACTGGAATTTTCTTTCCCTTAGAAAGAACCATCAGTTTAGAAGAGAGGTGCCAAGTAGTGCCCAGGGAGGGCAGTGGGAGTCAGAGTGAAACTTATTCAAAGAATTGGATTGAGGAACAAGACAGAGGAGGGGATGAGGTCAACAGCATAGAATGTTTAATTAGTTTTGTTTAGCTTTAGATAGTATGGGTACTCTGTCCCAAGTTAATTTAAGGGAATAAGATGGGAAATAAGCAGAAATTGTGCAAATAGATTCAAATAGATCTGGGGTCTCATGGAGTTGGATATTTACTTAAATGATGCAGCTTGAAAACTATCCATGTCAACTTGTTCTGTGGATCTCTTGTCCATATGCTCCTATAAATTGAACACAGGGGGTCTACATATATATATATAAAACATATATAAAGCCCTTTATTTGAGTTTTCTACTTCTTTTCTCTTTCTCTCATACTTGCCCCAGATAACATCTTTTACTCCTGTTCTTTGAAATTCCTTCTTGATTATTTTATAGTCTACTTGTATTCTATATAGCTTTCTGTTGCCCCAGGAACTCTTTCTTCTTCCCTCTGTCTCACATCTCCTCTCACTGTTCTCACTGTCTCCTCTTCTCTCATCTCTGAAGTGGCCCTTCTTCTTGCTGACCAACCATTCCAAATTTTCCCTTAATGCTATGCCCTCCTGTGTTTTTTTTTTCTAGCTGATTTCCCTTAGTAATATTCTTTCTCCCAAGATGAAAGATGAAAGGAAGGATTGATGCAGACAGAAGATACACTACATAAAAAATATATATTTAGTTCCTAGTTGGACCTGATGTATTCTCAAGAATTTGGGTGTTTTAGTACTCAGCTGGGGCTGAAATAAGATTTCATTTTTTCTCTGATGGTTCCATAACATAAGGGGAGAATGGGTAAGGCCTTCATATATGGCAGTAGGTTCCACATTGAGACCTCCAAATTCAGTCCTTAGGTACTCAGTGATGAGTAAGAGCTGCAGCATGAAAGATATAACTTCCATGATATTCTCGAGTAAAGTAGTTTCCAAATCCCATTCAGGAAGAAGCGCCAGGGTTAGAACCTCTCTTCCACCTTGTTGTGACTAGTGGTAAGGAGGAAAATAGGAGGACACAGATTTAGATCTTAATGGGCTTTAGAGGTCGTCTAGTCCAATCTCGTTATTTTACAGGTGAGAAGACTGAGGCCCAAAGAAGGAAAATTACTTGTTCAGGATCACACACATAATAAGTTATAAAGGTGGGATTCAAACCCACGTTCCACATTCTTTTCCACTATGTCATTAAAATATTTGCTGTTAGTGGGAATATTACTGTGACATAGGAGGAAGTCTCACAGGCTCCTGTTTTGGCTCCAGTTTAGAGAAAATGAGTTTTGGTTCAGGAAAACCACTCAGCTCAGACTCTGAATATGGTTTTACCAAGAAGCCTCTACCTACCTAAATATAGGAATAAGGATACAGAAAAGAGGCAAGAGTTAAGGACCTCACCTACCTTAGTACTTGGTAGTAATGGACTGCTGTGGAAGTTCAGCCTTCTTGTGAAGCAAGAAAGGAATATTTTAAACTTAACGTATAGGGGCAGTTAATACTCATCTGTTTTTGATAGCTCCACCCCTTTTCCTAACCATGTTATACTTTCAGGTATGCTTCCCTACCATCTTGTATCCTCTACCATTCTCTTGTTATTTTATACTACTACATACTATACTAAGCAATCTTGACTGCCATTTACATCATATTTATATTTTAGGTTCCATATTTTACTCCCCTTTATCCTACAATTTAGATTGTATTTCTTTGATCTTAATATCTTTGAGGTCTTAAAAAGCCTATTTTTAAGAAGCAGATACCCCTGGGACATGAA
This sequence comes from Bettongia penicillata ogilbyi, assembly GCA_023548195.1. Taxonomy (NCBI): domain Eukaryota; kingdom Metazoa; phylum Chordata; class Mammalia; order Diprotodontia; family Potoroidae; genus Bettongia; species Bettongia penicillata. The sequence goes on along the minus strand of JAJHZJ010000808.1, from coordinate 3,636,813 downwards.
ATACTTTAAGCCATTAATAGTTAGCACTTGAATTGTCAATTATACTTTAGAAAGATGAATTAATAGTATGTTTCATTGGATAGGTTTCATTAGGAGGCACCAGGAAAAAAGAAAAGAATTTAATTGTGGAAATGGGAGAGTAGCAAAATCAAACTCTACAGTTTTGCTAGCACTGCCTCTGACTTTGCTGAATAATACCTTTAAAATTTTTTTGTTGATACATCACAGTTGTTTTCAGCTATATCCCTCTTCTTCCTTACCTAGTTAGCCATCTCTTCAGTGAATCAATAGGTATCAGGTACTGAGAAGAAAAGATTATGGGAAAAAAGCAGTTCAGCAAAACTAACTTAGAGTATATCTGACAAGAGAAGGAAATGCATATGAGCTGTTAAATTTCCATTGAAAGTGGCCTTTTGCACTTTATAGGAGGGGTATTTTATAGATTGAAGAATGCTTACTGACTTTTTACAATAAGAGAGAACAATTAAAAGTTAAATAAATATTCTTTTGTATAATTATATTTAGTTTATTTTCATTAAGGCCTTTTGCCTTCATTAGAAGTTTTGCTTCATAATCAAAAGAGCATGGCTTCTTAATGTGTGATGTAAGACTTTTTCTAAATACAAATAATTCATGATATTGGTAACAACTATATTCAGCACAGATTTAGCAACATAAATATTAGCAACCTCTTGATTTTGCAGAATGTCAGATTAAATTGGGAGTAGGTATTTAGTTCAGAGGTTTTCCTTCTATAACTGTATATGAAATGAGTTGAAAGAGGACGTAGGTTATCAACATAACACCATTAAATCTCTTGGTAATGTTGGATCATATAGACAATCTACAAATGAATAATCAAGAATTAATGGTTTTATATGATATTTTGAAGGATGGTTTTTAGAAAGTATTTCAGTTCTCTTTGACCAACTTAGAGAAAATTCTTGTTCAGGTTTCAGTAAAAAAAAGAAATTAAGATTTAAAAATTTGATAATGTGTCTTAAGCTGAATAGTAACAGTGTTGAAAATTTTGCATAATACTGGTGTTGGTCATTTTTAATGAAACCTTTGTTATTGATATCTAATAAAGATGATGACTTTATACATTTTATTTAGACTTTTTTTTTTCTATCAGATGGTTGTAAAAACTTTTATGGACATGGATCAGGACTCAGAAGATGAAAAGCAGCAGTACCTCCCTCTGGCCTTGCATCTTGCCTCTGAATTCTTCCTCAGGAACCCCAACAAAGATGTGCGTCTTCTTGTAGCGTGCTGTTTGGCTGATATTTTCCGAATCTATGCTCCAGAAGCCCCATATACTTCCCATGACAAACTCAAGGTAAAAGAGTTTTTTTTAAGAGCCCTTTTTATTTTGTTATTTGTTACCTATCTTATCCTATATTTGTGAATTTCACATTAACCATTTCATCAAGTGAAAGTACATGGCTTACATTATCTTTACTAAGAAATATCAAGGCTAATAATTTGTTCGTATTAACAGTGTGCCTATAATAAAAACACTTTTAAGGAGCTATTTGGGGGTGATCCCAAAAACTGCTTATTTTGTTCAATATAAACAAAATATAACCAATAAAAAAGTGAATGTGGCAAAGTGTGAAGTGACTATAAAGTAATGAGACTGGCATTAAACAAGCAAATTTGTAGACCGCCTAGGTTTTTCCTTTCAAGTACTCACTCTGGAAACTTGATCATTTTAATGATGCTGCTTTCTTAATGTTTTCGGGATTCCTTTTTTAGAATTTCTTTCTGAGTCTTTGTTACATTCTTTGTTTTATCCCCTATAGTGGCAAATCTTTGTTCTTTGTGTTGGGGGATGGGAGAGTTGAATTTTTTAAAACAGTCCAAGTCATCCAGAACCAAGACTAGTGAATAAGGTGGGTGATCAAGCTGGGAAATACTATTGTTCAAGAACTGATGGAATGCATGTTGTGAGCAAGAGCTTTGTTGCGGTGAAGAAGCCAATTATTGGGTCACAGTTCATCCCTTTTGTGTTGCACAGAATTTTTCATGCTTCAGAATTTCTGCATAATGAACCTGTCTTAGACCTTGTGGGATGAATTTTGCATAAACAAAGACATTGGTGTCAAGGAAACAAATCACCTGTCTCATGATTTTGATATGCATGCATCCTTTGAAGCGGGGCTCACATGTATACTTTCTGAGGACTTACAAGAAAATTTTGGCATTTCACACCATAGACTTTGACACTTGTTTTTTCAGACAACTAGAAACACTGTGTTTCACCCCTAGTCATAGATCCCCTTAAAGTCCTCATTATTTTATCCAACTTCCTTTCCCTGAAAGAAAAAAACAGATGTCAAGTTTCCTATGTTTCAGTTTATCATTTAAAATGTATGGTGTGGTCTTCCAGAAATATGGTTGGCATTTCAGTTCTTTTTCAGGGTCAGCCTCTTCATCAATGTAGTGTTAGTTGTGTGAACGAACAGAACTCTTGACTGTCAACGCTGGAATCAGTCTCACGGGTGGTTGGTGACTTTCAGGCGTTATTGTGGTCGTCATCTTTACCTTCTTTAAATCTCCTGTGCCAGTTGTAAACTTTTACTCCTGTCATTTCTCAGTCTGTGAAACAAAAATAAACTTCCTTTAACCTGTTGAACGTCTCACTCACAGATTTGTGTAATTCGCTTAAGATTTCTTATTAATTCTTTGATCTAAAACTGGTCCCTCATTGTTACGCTGACGTGAAACAGCGCACACTTGTGTTCTTCACAGCTGGTAGCACAAGACTGACTGCTGACCTTGAAATTACTCCTGCCGCAAGTTGAAGCATGTTGCCACATGTCTGCTCTGACCATTCTTCCTCTGCTTCCACAAGCTACAGAAGAGAATCACTCTCATTACTTTATAGTTACGTCTCGCATGTACCAGACTAAGTACTGAACGTGAATGTATGTACAGGCTGAATAGTGGGGAAAATGCCCACACCTGGCTGAATTCTGTAGATAGAGTTTCCTGCCTGGATGGAGGAATGGGAGAGTGGGCAAAGAGTAGGGGGGTATGCTAGGGGATATTTGTGTATTTGTGTTTTATGCTGGAACTGTACTATGTGGTTTGCCTTGCTCCCCACCAGTTTGAGAACACTTAAAGATGTATGGAAATGAATAGCTGCTTTTACTTTTATAATCCCGTTTCTACAGTTTGCAATATTTTTTATCTTCACTTATCCATCCAGTTACACAATACCAAATTATTTAGCTAAGAATAAAATTTTTATTTATTTTATTATAGCCACAACATTAATGATGCAAGAGATAATATTATTTTGATTTCTTTGTTGATATATTTTATATTTTTGTTTTACAGGACATATTTTTATTCATTACACGACAGTTAAAAGGTTTGGAAGATACTAAAAGTCCGCAATTTAATAGATATTTTTACTTATTAGAGGTAAGAACTTTATTAGAAATGGTATTGCTTTTCATATTGGTGTAGTAGGGCCAATGAGAAATGAGACCACTCTGAAGCATGAAGTGGCTTTCATTTTATATAACATTCAATTTTTTCCCCAGTTTAAGTTAATATTTATTAAGACCTTAAATTTTTCTTAAATTGATCTCTTATTTTTAATTATTTTTATTTACTTACATAACCTTTCCTCCTGTTCTACCTGACAAGCTTTCCTTTGTAATGATGAGTGAAAAAAGGGAAGGAAAAGAGGAATTTAGCAAAACCAACTAATACATTAGTCATTCAGCAGCCCTTCCTGTGTTCTGGGGCAGCCATACATACCATCCACACTCAGAAGCCACCATCTCTGCCAATAAGGGAGGTTCATTTTCTGAAACTAAGCCATAATTACACAGCTTTCAGTTTTGTCTTTGTGTTCTTTCCATTTACATCACTGCAGTCGTCTGTGTATATTGTTTTCCTAGTTCTGCTTATGTCACTGCAGTGGTTCTTAAAAGTCTTACCATGTTTTTCTTAATTATTCTTATTCATCATTTCTTAACAGATTGTTATATTCCTTTACATTCGTGCACTTTACATTCATGCACCACAGTTTAAGTCAAATTAAATTTAGTTTTACATGTCCTAGTAAAATAAACTATATTCCATTAGAATTTTTAAGTTTTGAAAATGAAAGTTTTAAAATTCTTAATTTTTTTCATTTTTAAAGTAATTTAAGCTGAAAGCTTTGTTTCTCATTAAGCCGATTTGTTTAATAATTGGAAAATAGATGTCTAACCTGTCTTCAATACCTTCTGCTTTTTTTATTTTGTTTTGTTTGGTGAAAGTTTATGTTTGGCTACAGGTCAATCTTTCAAAATACAGCTTGCATGCCTGTTGTGCTTCTACAGATTTAAAAAACTTGATTTTCAATTTTAAAAGGAGATGTAATAGTATTGATTTAATAAAATTATTCTCTATATTTGTAATTGAATAATTTTGTTGTTGTTTTAGAATTTAGCTTGGGTTAAATCCTATAACATCTGCTTTGAATTGGAAGATTGCAATGAAATTTTTATTCAACTTTTTAGAACTCTCTTCTCAGTGATCAAGTAAGTTGTTATATATTTTATATGTTGCTTTGTTTAGATTTCATTCTTATTTTTTTTTTACTTCCACATAGCATTTATCATCAAGATTTTTGGAGAGATATAAAGAGTTATGTTCCAGCAAAATATTTAACAGATAGAGGAACCTCAACAGAAAACTAATAATGGAAATAGATCCTTGGGCTTAATTTGTTTGTGCTTACTCCATACTCAGAGCTATACTAATTACTGTGGGAGGCTACAGAAGTGGTTCCTTTTTTGAAAGAGATTATATAATTGTGAAAAAATTAGAGTTTTATTATTATAATTTTATGTTAATATATTTATTATATTATGACTCATATCTTGTGCAGTAGATTCTGGACGTTATGGATTACATTCCAGATTTTTCTCAGGGTTTCCATGAATTTCACTTATAAAGAAGAACATGTTGGAAGGGAGAGGCAAAGATTTGATGGGAAGATAGTGGAAAAAGCTAGAAGAAATTGAGCTTATGAGCCCTTAGTTGAGGACACTTGAATGACTAGAGGACTCTAGTGATTGGAGTTTTCCAAACCAGTCTAAAGAGAGATGAGAAAAGGATTTTCAGTTGCCCTTTGCCTGTGCTTTAGGTAAAATTGGAAATTAGGCAAACCCTTTGTAATGCCTCTCACCTCCCTTTTTAAATCTTTCTTCCTTGCTCCCTGATATCCTCATGTGGTCCAGAATTCCTCACTTCAACTCAAAATTTTTACTTCTTCCCTAAATTAACCCTCTTTTCTTCCTCTTAGTCAGAATTCCAATTAAAGGATTACTTCTGTAGTAAAATACTGACCTGTGTGGAAAACAACAGGTCTCCTTTTACTAATCTGTTGAGCCAGACTTGAAATAGTTTGACTCCCAATTCTAACTAAAATACTTACAATAGCTTTTTAGCCAGAATGCTGTGTACCTTCCCCACCTCCAGGTAACCCCCTTAGTTCCTCTGCATCCTTCCTAGTATCCCTCCCTCCCCTCCCCCATTCTGTAAAAGAAGCACATCAAGCTACAGAAATTGGTAAAATATCTGCCACTAAAATCCAGTCAACAAATTCAGATATTTTTGTACTGAATATTAAAATCATCTTCATCTTTTTTATTTGTCAATCTTGTTTTCATCTTGAGTTTTCATCTTGCCAATTTTTTTTTATGCCTTCAAAAGAGAAAGAGTGTAAATAAGAGATTTCATGGACAATTTGAAAAACTAGTAATAAATTTCAGCTTTTCCTCCTTCAGACCTCCTACTTGTATGACTACAAGTAGAAACTTATATTTCACTGCTTTTTTTCCTTTGCCATACTTCTGACAGCAATACCAAAAGGCAAATGAAGTAATATGGTGAAAATACAGAGGGCAGAAAGACCCGGATAATTCACCAAAACCAAAGTAGTAGGCAGTTTTTCCTTATTTGAGAACATGGATAGAATTGAGCAAATAAATTGAGGGATTTTTTAAAAAATGGCAGAGAAAAGTACTGCTAATTATCCTGATTGCACTGTTGTGACAGCTAATAAGATTGAAGGTAGGTGTGACAGCTTTTTTTTCTATATTTCAAAATTCTAGTCACATTACCATTTGGAGAAGGCAATGATATGAGGGGCAGGGAGAAGATGGAAAGAGATATTTGCTGACATCATGGCCCATTTGATTTGTGACTTTGAGAGCACTGACAATTCCCGAAACTGAGTAAATAAATTGTGAATTATCTTAGCTAAATGTTCCTTACTCTTCCTAATCCTCCTCTGGTGAGGGGATATTAACTAAAGGATATAAAAATACTTTAGATAGTTCACAAGGTGTTCTTGGCATGTAAGACATGACTTCTATATTTACTTTTCTTAATGCTAAGATTTGGTACCTCAAGTTGCTGTTATTTCCTCTTACAAATTCCCTTGAAATCTCTTTCATGACAAGATTTATTTTTTTCTTGGAATAATACTTCCCTTCTTGGCCTCAGAAGTAATTAATAAAGAAAAATAAAAATGCTTGAATGTTACTGTTTCTTTTGATTTAAAAGTTCTTTGTATGTCTTAAATTAAAAAAATCATAGGGGACTTTTTTTTAAAATACAGAATTGGAGTCAGTAAAATATATATATGTTGATTCAGCCTTTGGATAGTGCTAGAAATTCTAATGTAGTACATTCACATTACTCCTTTTAGTAGTGTGAGTCCTGGCAGTGATTTATGAGTATAAATGACCATTATTTGTGAGACCCTGTAAGGCACAGATCTAAGTTGGGGGTGGGAGGATGGAATGGCAGTGAAAACAGATTACAGTCTTTTATATAAAAACACGGAGACAGAGACTCTAAGAAGTTATAAGTTGCTCTCAGTTTTATATCTATAATTAAGTGAACTGCTTCCACATCTATTGCTTTTCCCATTGTGCTATGTTGTGTCATATTATTTTGATGTCTGGCTTAATTGATAAACTGCAGGTAAGAAGTTTTTGCTGTGTATGGTAAAACTTTGAATTTTCAGTATTAATGCATTAGTAACTCGTTTCTATTTCATATAATGCACTTTTGTGCAGATTTGAATCTGGATAGTCTAATTTTCTGTAAATTCTCAACATTTCAATTATAGTAATGAAGGAATACAGTGGAAGGAATTAGAAAATTAGTTTCCTTTGCCCTGCTTGCTGCCTTACCAATGTTTCCTGTCTCCTCACTTTGTGCCAGGGATGAATTAAATAAATATTCTTAGAACTCACTTCCAGCCTAAGCAAAAGTGTCCTGTCACTGACTTTATAAGTCTTTGGTTAACTAGTTCATACTTTGAAACTTACTGGGGCAAGAACAGTTTAAATAAATCCTATTTAATTAAATTCTGCTTTCAACCTAAATATGGATTGGGGAAACTAAATTAGAGATACTTTTTCGTAAGTTACTGCTTCTTTGCAGAAGAGTAGCCAGTTGGTTGAGAAAGTAAGCAGAGCAGTTGAAATCAGAACAGTTTGGCCTTACTAATGTAAAACAGAGTAGTACATTGAGAAGTGATAGTATAATCCTTTTATCCTAAGCTTTTACTTAAGGTTGTATTCTCTGGATTTAAAATAAAATCTTAATGTGATTAATTCTTTGTCCTTTTTAGCAATAGCCACAATAAAAAGGTACAAATGCACATGTTGGACTTGATGAGTTCTATCATCATGGAAGGTGATGGAGTAACCCAAGAATTATTGGATTCTATCCTTATTAACCTCATTCCTGCACATAAGGTCAGCATATTATAAAGATATTAATAATGGAATTTCCTATCTCCCAACCTTTATTTTTCCCTTATCCACAAAAAAAAAGGAAAAGAAATCATAGCATTACTCTGTAGCTACCAGTACTATAATGGTAACTTGTTGTAACTTAATGCCTTATTAATTCCAAATCAACAAATACTGTGTTTAAATTTTTTTTTCAAAGTCAAGAATGCTGTCTCTACAGTATACCAACCTTCTTAAAGAAATTTTAATCCAAATTAAAGGATTAGTTTTCTTTTTTTTTTTTAGTTAAATTCCAAGATATGGCTATACAACTTCACATCTTATAGCATACTCTACTGTTGCCTTTTGCTAATATATTTATTTCATGCTCCAGGGTAGTAGAGGGAACAGTAGTATGGTGGGGATGAAAAGATTGACATAGGAACAAGCCATGTCATAGTTTAAAAGTAGGCTAAGTTAGACTTTAACACACCCTTCTATCTCTTTTCCTCTCTCCTCACCCCGACCACTGTCATCCTGGCCCTTATGATGTTGAAAGCTTTGTGGCAGTACTGTATTCAGACCTGCCATCCCTTGCAGCTATATTCAGGAATTTAAAAGTCAACTGGCTACTTTCCTCTCCCAAAGTTTCATTTCCTTTCATTTTTTGTTTTGTTTTGGATTTTGTTAGTTGGAAGGAAGCATTTGATTGTGTGTTAAGTACTATACATCTTTTCTTAACTCTCAAAAGTATTAGTATTTTTGTGCTGTGTTTAAAGGCTTGCTCTTAGTTTCTTTTCTTCTAAATGTAAGATGACTTTAAATCTAGCTTCTGATTTTTGAGCCAGCTCCAGGCAACCTTTATTTGAGGAAGAACAACTTTTCATTTCATTCCCCTGAAGCATTGAGCTAATATGTGTTATTATGGAAAGTCAAGTCTCTAAGCTAATGATAAGTACTGAACAGTGTCTGAGCATAGTGGAAAATGGAATGCTTCTCTTGACGTTGTTCTATGCCAAACTAAGAATCTCAGTAAATTATAGAAAGGGATATATGTCAGACGAAACCAACTTTGGGATCTTCTAAGAGGTACTTTGAGATACAGATTCTTATTTCAAGTAAGGATATAGGTTGGTTTTACTCAGTAAGACTTGTTTCAGTGGGTATAGTCTGTTGTTTGCAGATCATAGATTAGAGAGTTTACAGTTGTCAGTGGAATGTACTTTCAAGGGTAATGTAAGACATAGTATGATAGAGAGCTGGAAGGGACCTTAGAGTTCATATTATACAACCTCATCATGTTACAGAGGAGGAGGAAACTGAGGACCAAACATATTAAGTGACTTGTTTGACCTGTTTTCACCTGAAACCTAACATTTTAGGAATATTAACTTCATTACACAGTAACAATCTAGCACGGCAGCCATTCAAAGGAAAAAAAGAAACCCTCTGAGCTTGGAATTGGATTTCAAGGGGGAGAACAGTTGTGTGGTTCATTTAGTTCCATAGGGAAAGATAAGATGAGCAATTAACGTAGACTAAGAGTGGAGGAGCAATTAATCTGGCATAGCAAATGTTTAATAAAAATGTATGTCATTTTGGATAAAAAAATACTTTAGTATTCTAGTTTAGTAGCTGTAGGAAATAGGTACAGTTTAGTACTAGTTCCAATGATTTGACTTTCAGCTCAATAAAGGTTTATATTTAGGTTCAAGTTGGATACATGGGTTGGCTCATCAGATTTTTACCTTCAGGTTCTTTTGACCATTTGGATAAAAGGGGAGAGAGCAGAAAGTTAACTATTTTATAAGGTGCATGTGCTTGATTATGAGTGTATATCAGTGCCTGCTAATGTTAAGTATAACCTTCTGGTAGATGAAAAGAGTGCAATTTTTTCATGGTAATATTATTTCCGAAGCAATAGAAGGTGTTTTCCATCAAATTGTATTCATTTTTTCTGATGTGAATCCTTTTTATTCTTTATTTCAGAACTTAAATAAACAAGCATTTGATCTTGCAAAAGTCTTACTGAAAAGAACAGTCCAGATCATTGAGGCATCCATTGCTAATGTATGTATCTATTTCAACTTTAATGTATAATTTATAAACTTGAACTTTATGGGTTAGATCCTTTCTGACCATCTCAAAAACATTTCATACATTTTGCTTTGGTAGAAAATGTATTTCTTGATAAACAGCCAAGCAAACATTTAACAGAGGAACTTCCTTCAAAAACATCTAGAATATAATTTATTAGCAGGAATGAATTCTTTAACTTTATTAGAATTGTACTCACATTAACATGAACCAATATATTTAACTAGTTTTTTTGTTGCCTCTCTATATGGACTTTTATTTACATTGTTTCAGTCATTATACGTATTATTATTTTGATTCGCCTTCATCCTGCATGACTTTGCATATCTTCTACGTTTTTGTGAAATTATCATAGTTAGGTTCCTTATTCAATAATATTCCATTGCATTCTTATACCATGATTTCTTCAGCTGTCCCACAGTCAGTAGGCAAGTAATTTGTGTCCAATTTTATTTATAATAAGACTACTTATTAAATTTGTCTACTTATTACTCTTGATTTCAACCTCCTTGATATGAACAGTTTGGCAACTTCTATATGATTCAAAATTGTTTTCCAGAATAGTTGAACCTGTCTTCCAACAATGAGTTTTCCCATCTTTTAGCATATTATCCAGCTTGATAGAAATGAAGTGATACCTTAGATTATTCTAATATTTCCTTGTCAGTTATTTGAAACAACTTTAGTAGGTTATTGATAATTTATAATTTTTAACAAAATGTTCAGATTCTTTGAATATTGCCTTGGAAAGCAACTTGATCTTATTATTCTTTTCTAGTTCTCTGCATATTAATGTTAGAATTTGATCTGAATCACTTAATGCAAAAGTTTTTGCACATGGGTTATATTCTTTTTAATCCTATCACATTGATCTAATGTGTATAAAAACCTTCTAATTTATATACTAGAGATTGTTATTTTTTTTGTTTATTGAATCACATTTCATGTTCTCTGCTCTTCAGGTAAAGATTGCTTAATAAAGCTCTTCATATTTTCTCCTTTCATGGAACAATAAAAAGTTATTTTTTGATTCAAGGCCCTCAAGAGAAAAAAATTCTCCACTCTTGTATTATATAAATAACATTTTAACATTTAAGATTTTAAACTAATTCACTTTCACAAACTTATGATCATAGTATTTATAATAAAATTCAGTGTAATGAGTTTCTTGAGATTGAAGTTATACTACATAAAGTATAATAACTTTTCAAAGATAAATAGTTATGTTGGATATTTGTGTTTTCTTGTTTATATGTTACTGTCTCAGTCATTTAAGCTGAAAGTTGAGGATAATCTCCATAATGTTATTTCACATTAAAAGTCTACTAACAAAGTCAATTTTTTTATAAGGAATTTCAAGAATTTTACAGATTACTCCTTCATACAGAATTTTGTCCAGATAACTTAGACATATGTTGCCAGAAATCACATTTATAGCAGGGACAAGTTTTATATTTCCTTTTAACTTTCTTTCGAGATAAAACATAGATAATATCCCACCTCTTTTTTAGTGGATTAGAAAATGAAAAGTACTTTGGCTATATATTTACTGTTACCTTCATTACCTTTTACTTTTTCTAGCTACTGGATCTTTAGTGTGGGATGTTGTGGAGTGGTGAAGCAAAAACTAATTCTTTGTAAGCCTTAAAAGGCTAATGTTCTAAATCTGGATGTTTGAGATAGAGATGAGAATTCATAGGAGGACAAAAAAAGTGTAGAAATCTTAGCTTTCCCTTTTTTGTATTTAAATGCAAATAGGTTATTCCAAGGACAGAGCAGGAACAAAATTATAGTGATTTATAATATTTAATTTGGTAATAAGATCAACAAAAGATTTCTTCTGCTTTAGTAGCCTCATGAAAACCTTCTTTTTAATGATGATAGATAGCTTGTGTAATAAGTGTTGAACTTTTGGTCAAAATGACCTTTTATTTGTGCAAAAATTCAGATCCTGACACTGATGCTTAATATGTGACCATGTACAAATCAATAAATCTCTGTGAAACTCAGGTAACTCTCGATAACTCATCTGTAAAGGAGGGAATTCTTAGTCATTTGTCTTAATATCTTAATCATTTATCCTTGCTATTCTGATGTTTTTTTCCATGTTGTGATTGAATTTTATATAAACGTTGCATTTTTTTTTAGTCAAAATACTTGATGTATATAGGTTTTATGAAGGATTTTGTTCTAGCGTAAATGAGTCAAGTGTAAGATCTGTTCCATTATATGTTAGAAATTTGCAAACAAAACTGCAACATTCTGTTACATGGTAGAATTGCAAATTTTTGGTTATTAGTAATGTTTTACATGTTCTGGTATACATTCTGCCAAAGCAAGAACTGCATTAACTGTTTTAATGTCAGGTTCCTTGGTTAACTCTCATGATCAATATCTATGCTGCATTAAATTATTTAAGAAAACAACTTTGCAAGTTGTGTGAAGATGGGCTAATTTTTTTTTTAACTTTTTTGCAGTTTTTCAACCAAGTTCTAGTGTTGGGAAGGTCTTCAGTAAGTGATTTATCAGAACATGTATTTGATCTGATACAGGAACTTTTTGCCATAGATCCTCATTTATTGCTCTCTGTTATGCCACAACTTGAATTCAAACTAAAGGTAGGATTGCATAGTTTTCTTGAACTTTTTTTGTAATTAAGAAAAAGATGTATGTTATGAAATTAAGAACTTTGTTATAATTATTAAATGGAATATAAATAAAATATATAAAATGAATATCAGGAAATTATTTATTAGCTGTATTCCTGATTAGTGATATATTAAATAATCTGCATATTTTGAAACAATTGCATAATTGTTATTTATATTCTATATTTTATAATATGTTGATTTCTTTTTTATCTGCACCTAATAGAAGAGAACCATGGCAAAAATGAATATTAAAAATAGTGTAGATACGTTATAATGCTATTACTGTAGAGTCATCTTTGATGGAAGATAGGTTTGTTGTAGGATTCTTTTCAATGGGGATTAGTAGTAGCATCAGGCTGTTCCCTGGTACAAGGTGCCAGTACATTTGGCATTGGAGCACATCTTCACCTCTGCTCTAGTCCAATGAAAAATAACAGGATCTCACATGTGTATAATGTTCTATATTTCTGCAAAACCTTTTATAGACATTATTTTAAGTGTCACTCAGGACACTCCTGCCATGTGAGTATGGCAAATACTTTGATGTAATCACAGGACCTGGGTTACATAATTCAGGCCAAGTCACTTAAACTCTTTGTGCTTCTGTTTCCTTTATCTGTAAAATGAAGATTATAATACCACTGTCTACTTCACCAGGTTATTGTGATGTTCAAATGCGATAATATATGTAGAGAAACTTGTGTAAAATGCTTTGTAAATGTTTTTATCACCCCCATTTTACAGACTTGAAGAGTAAAATCAGTTATTTGCCCTCAGATATTGAGAGTAAGAATGAAATTTCAACTATCTGAACTCCTTAAACAAATACTAATGGATAGCTACCACTGGACTAGATTGAATTGTTTTAAATCTGTGCACCTTTGTATGACTGGTTCTTGGGTTGGTATGAAATGCTTTACTTTGAAGCCTGCTGTTGTATATCTTCCCTGTACTTCTCTAAGCTTGTCTTCAGGCAGCAGCCTTTCCAGTTTGTTAGAATCCACGTTGCCAGTGCCTTTGAAAGCCCAGGGTCTAAAGGAGGCATCCAGGAAAGATCAAGGAGAGCACAGAGTAGATAATACTTTTGTCCTCAAAAGGGTCAGACTCCGAGAGACTGTGTTTAAAGGTTTAATTTTTAAAAATTATTATTATCTTGTGTTTTGACAGAACAGACACTTGAATTGAATATGTATTTATTAAAGGTCTACCATGTGGCCAAAAATACTTCCCACCAAATTTTTGTAAAATACATTCCCTAGAAGAAGTCACAGAAAGAAGGGGATGTGTCCTTGAACTGGAGTTAGATGATGCATTGGATAGAGTGGTATCCTGGAGTGCTAAGCCAGGAAAGAGGAAGACCCGAGTTTAAATATGGCCTCAGACATTTATTAGCTGTGTGATCCTGGGCAAGTCACTTTGCCTCAGTTTTCTCATCTTTAAAATGGAGGTAATAGTACCTGCCTTCCAAGAGTGTTTTGAGGATCAAATGATTGTATAATAGTTTTAAAGAGATTAGTGTGGTGCCTGGCATGTAGTAAGCACTATATAAATGTTAGTGGTTGTGGTGGTGGTGGTAGTTGTTGTCGTGGACTGTTCATACAAGTTTTCTTACATGTCTTTGAATTTATGTTTTTCCTTATAATATGGTAATATTTCCTTGCATTCGTATTCTGTAATGTTTGACCATTTGCCTGTTGCCAGGCACACATTGTGTTTTCCGCTTTGGACATTTTTGTATGTATAGTCTGGTTGTTAATAACCTCCTTGGTATATAGACCCAAGCGTGATATGTCTGGGTTAGAGGGTGTGAATAATTATAACTTTGCTTGTATAATTTCAAATTGTTTTTCAGAATAGCTCAACAAATTCTGCTGTTTCATCAGCAGTGAATTAGCATTCCTGTCTTACTGTAGCCCTTCAAAGAATGATTTTTCTCATTTTTTAATATCTTTACTAGTTATATGGCTGTGAGGTGAGGCAAACTGCTTTTTAATTTTCATTTTCCTGATGGGAGGAAAATGTGCACATTTGTATAGTGCCCTCTAGGTACTAGATACCGTGCAAAGTGCTTTTTACAAATATCTTACCTTATCCTCACAGCAACCCTAGGAGGTAAATGCTATTATTTTTTTTTCTCCCATTTTAGAGTTGAGGAAACTGAGGCAGATAGAAGTTAAGTCATTTGGCCAGGGTCAGACATGGCAGTAACTTTTCTGTGACTACATTTGAACTCAGGTCTTCCCCACTCCAGCTTTAGTGCTCTATGGCGCCACCTTGTGGCACTTAGCTGGAAGAGGATAGACAAAACTACAGATATGGCGCTTCCTAATTCTGTTATTCTGTGAGTACAAATTAGATTATGAAAAGTGCATGAGAGAGGCACAAGACAGATTTTGATCGTATCCATGTGGATTCAGTTTGGGGTTCATTTGGAAAAAAGAACTGAGCAATAGCAAAGCATCACGATCTTTGTCGTCTGTTCATCTAGGTCTGAGAATAAATTTTGATACTGTCTTTTTGTGCCGACTCATATAGATGTTGTACGTCAGAGTTTTTATCAGAACAATTTCATGACGAGATCTCTTGCCCCTCAAATTTATCCCAATTATTGTGATTTTTATAACTTTTCTATATTTGAGATTGTCTTTTTTATTTTATCATCTATTCTGTCCTTTGTTTGGTTACCAATTCCCCCCCAGACATATGAAAGAAAGAAACTTTCATTCTCCTCTAATTTGGGGTTGTGAATTCTTATATTAACATCTTTTACATGAGGGAATTTGTTAAGGAATAGGGCTTCAAAGTTTGATCTAAACTTATTCTGATTAGAGTGATTTTCAGTTTTCCCCTTTCAGATTTTTTTTTATTAAAAAAGCCCTGCATTCTGTAGCTGTTAGTCTTAACTTTACAGTGCTATACTATTTTGTGCATATTTTTTGAGGACTTGGTTTTCTAGGCTATTCCATTGATCTGCTTTTTAAAAAAAAAAAATCAGTAGCAGTAGTTTTGACAATTACTACTTTGTTAGAATAGTTTGAGATCTGTTTTAGTGTTTAATATTAATATTTTAATGAAATATGCATCAAAAATTATTGCATTGCTTAAAAATAACCATATAGCATAATTCTCAGAGCCACAGGTGTTTTTTGTTGTTTTTTTTTCTGTCCCTATTATTTCACTTTATTTAGGAGTCTGTACCTCACATTTATTAAGCAGAAGCTTCTTTGTTCTTTAGAGGATAACTCTCAGAAAATAATCAACATATTGATATTTAAAAAAAAAAAGACATCCAAAACCACAGGGTTACCTCAATAGGTGGAGGCAAAGTCTTTGGCAAACTCAAAGTCACTTATGCTTTAAAACAAACAAACAAAAACCTTACAAAGTATTGCCAAAGAGGGGCCTTTTTTAATATAAAAAAAAGATATCTCAAATCAAAAGTAAGCATCTTATGCAATGGCAATGCATGAGAAACTTTCAAATTAAATACACTTGTAAAACACAGATGCACACTCCGCTCAGAGTACAGAAGAAAGGCATGGCTGCCCAGTTTCCTGCCTATTATTTCATACAGTCCTAGAAATACTAGTAATGGAAACAAGAGAAAAGAAAGAAATTACAACCATTTGAAAAAAAAAAGGCAAAAGGTATATGTAGCTTCTATGAGGCTTCTAGGTGGTTCAGTGGATAGAGCACTTGAACTTGAGTTCAAATTTAACTTGACCTGAACTTAGGAGCCATGTGAGCTTACGCGAATCACTTACCTGCTTTCTGACTCAGTTTTCTCACATGTAGAATAGGGGTGCTAGTAGTACCAGCCTCACAGGACTGTGTGAGGATCAAAAAAGATCATTAGAAAATGCTCAGCACAGTGCCTGGCACACAGAGTAAGGGCTTAATCCATGCTTTTCTTCCTTTCCCCTCCTTCTTATGGATAATGTGATCATTTACTTAGAATGTCTTAGGGAATCAGCAAAGATACTAGTTGAAAAAAAATCAATAGCTAGAGCAAAGATGAGGCCTACAAAATAAATCCACATAACCCAGCAGCATTTTATATAATACTAATAACCAAAAAGCAGTAATAGAAAGGGAAATCTCATTCAAAGTATATACAAAATGCATAAAACATTTGAAGATTAGTCTACCAGAGTACATGAAATACTTATATAGATTTAGTTACAAAGTATATTTTCAGGAAACAACAAATTAAATAGCTGGCAGAATCTTCAGTGCTAATGCCTGGGCCAGGTCAATGTAATAAAAATGACAATTCTACCAAAATTTAATCTACAGGTTTGATGTTATAGCAGTCAGATCACCAAGAGGATACTTTGTAAAACTCGATAAAATAGCTACATAATTCATTTGGAAAACCAAAAGATCTAGAATATCAGGGAAAAATGAAAAAGTGATAGGAATGAAAGGAGAATAGCCCCTCTAGTCATCAAAACTATTTGGTGTTGGTGTAAAAACAGAGATATATGAGTGGAATAAAGAAACTCGGTGTCCTAGGGGAAAGGGTTTCTGGTATGAAAGGAGGAAGTTCAGAAGCAAGCAGCAGAAGTGTGGCTCAGATCCTCAGAAGCAGAGCCATGTCTCAGTTCCAGCATCTAGCCCAGATGCAGAAGAGTAATCAGGGCCGGAATCTCAAATTAAAGGGGAGCCTACAGTTCTATAATTCTGAATTAGCAGACCTTTCCACCTGGTTTGTAAAGGCTAAGTATAATAGTGTTGTTCTGTTGCTGAAACTGCAAACCCAGGTAGAAAACTCAGTGGAGCTCAGACTGGAGCCATTGCTTAGACCACTTTGATAGCGCTGAAATTTCAGGTCCCTAGCCTGAGTGCTGTCCCTGCAAACCTGGAATAATGCAAGACTAAGTATTCTAAGAAGTAGGGGAACTAGGTGATCAATGGATAGAAGTGCCAGGCCCCAAGTCAGGAAAACTTAAATTCACATCCAGCCTCAGATAATAGCTCTATGACCCTGGGCAAGTCACTTAACCCTCTTTTTCTCAGTTTTCTCATCTGTAAAATGAGCTGGAAAAGGAAATGGCAAACCAGTCTAGTATTTTTGCCAAGCAAACTCCAAAAGGGGTCACGAAAAGTTGGACACAGCTGAAAATGACTAACAACGAGTACCCTGAGAAAGTAGCAACAGTGCTCCAGAACTCAGCCCCTAATATCAAGAACAAAATTAGGAAATCACTTGGAAAAACAAACATAAAAAAAGAACCACATCATAAAGAGCTATTATGGCAAAGATGCTCAAGACACAAATGCAGAAGAGAATAACTCCAAAACATCTACAGGCAGTGCCTCAGAGAAAAGCACAGCTTGCACTAGAATTCCTGGAAGAGATGAACCAAGAGATCTTTTTTTTTTTTAATAAAGATTTTATTTTTTATTATTATTATGTTATTTGTTTTCAGTATTCTGCAATCACTTCCCTATAACTTAAAGATTGTTTTACCCCTCCCTTCCCCTTCCCTCCCCAAGTCAGCATACAATTTTATATAGGTTCTATACATAAATTCCTATTAAATACATTTTCACCTTAGTCGTGTTGCATAGAAGAATTAAAATGATTGGGAGAAATCATAAAACAAAGCAAAAATGTAATACAAAAAAAAAAATGATCTGCTACATTCTGCGATCAAATTCCATAGTTCTTTCTCTGGATGTGGAAGGCATTTTGCCTTTAGAAACCATTGGGAATTTTTTTAAGTCCTTGCATTACAATGAAGTTCTAAGTCTACCAGAAAAAAATCCTTGCACACTGTGGTTGTTGCTGTGTACAATGTTCTCCTGGTTCTGCTCCTTTCACTCAGGATCAGTTCATATAAGTCTTTCCTAATAAAGATTTTAAAATGTTTTTATAAATAGAATGAAAGCACATGAAGAAAAATTGGAAAGAAATAAGAGCCATGCAAGAAAGAATTAAGGAAGTTAATAGCTTGGCATAAGAGATATAATATCTTGTTCAAGCAATAAACTATGAAAACTCTTAACACACTGATTAGAAGCCAATGACTCCATGAGATAAGAAATATTAAATTGAAATCAAAAGACTGGAAAAAAAAATTAGAAGAAAATGCTAAGGCATCTCATAGCCAAAGCAACTGATCTGAAAAACAAATCAAGGAGAGAAAATTTAAGAATCCTTGGACTCTATAAACATCATGACCAAAAAAATACTTATATTTTTTTATGAAGAAATCTTAAAAGAAACCTGCCCAAATCTCTTAGTAGCCAAGTGGAAATAGAAAAAAAAAAAGCCACTAATTTCTTCCTGAAAGGAACTCCAAAATGAAAAGTCCCAGGAACATGATAGCCAGAATCCAAAGCTTCCACATCAAAGAAAAAATACTATAAGCACTTTTTTTTTTTGCATTATTTCAGATGTCCTTTCCAGAATGATTGGACCAAATTCTAGCTTCACCAACAATGCATTAGTGTGACTCTTTCTACAGCCCCTCCAATAGTGACTGTTCCCATCTCTTGACATCTTTGCCAATTTGCTGGGTGCAAGGTAAAACCTCTGAGTTGTTGTGATTTTAATTTCTCTTAATATTAGTTATTTTTGGAATATTGTTTCATATAGTTATTAATAGTTTTCCATTCTTCTGAGAAACTTTTTAATATGTCTCTTGATCATTTATCTCTTGGGAAGTGGAAAGACCTATATGAAGTGATGCAATTTAAGATGAGCAGGTTCTGTCAACTGCAAATATACACACATATATATATATATGCTAAAATACAAAACCAAATACAGCAAGATTTTATATAAGCTTAGAAAGGGACATAGTAATTTTCATTTTTTGCTTCTTTAATTTCTATTATTCTCTTAATTATTATATGTCTCATACACTATTTTATTGCTTATTTTTATGTTGATTAGAAATTTGCCTTGATGATTATTAAATTTATAATATTTTTATAAGATTAAAATTATGTACCTGTTCATCTTTCATTATGGGTTCATAGAGTTAGAGTTGGAAGGGATCTTAGAGGGTATATCTAGTTTAATCCTCTTAATTTACAAATGAGGAAACAGGGATATTCAATGACTTACCCAAGATCATGTGGGTAGGTGGGATTTGAACTCACCTCTTTGACTCCAGAGCTATTTATTCCTCCTTTTTCTGTGCCACACTACCTCTCCGTCCACCACGAGGTGGCACCACAGCGCTTGAGCTCAAATCTAACCCCAGACATATGCTAGCTGTGTGTCACAGAAAGTCGTTTAGCTTGTTTGTCTCAGTTTCTTCACCTACCTCCCAGAGTGGTTGTGATGACCAGAGGAGATAATAGTTATTCAGCGCTTAGTACCGCTTGCATGGAAATGCCCTGTATTATTATTATCTCCAAAATAGGCACACAAATAACATTCGGTATCAGGCGTGCTGCAACACGAGAGCACTTTGGATTTGTTCTTGCTGTGTTGCTTCGCATTCTTTCTCCTTCTTAGCCCTTTGCACTCTGGCTTCATTTCACTGAAGATTGGTAATACTATGTTGCTGTTGCTAATTTTGATAGTCTCTTCTCTTTTTTGTTCTTTGATGGTGTGGACCACTCTTTGCCGCTCGCTCTTGAGTATCCTACCCATCTTGCTATGAATTTTTTAGTCTTCTTCATTGGTGATCATCATGTTCCACCCTCTAATCATGGATATTGCTTCCTCTTTGTCTCTGCCCTCTCTTTTTAAAGACCTCTCAGCTCCATGGGTTGCCTGTGCTTCCATATCATCACCAGTTGTCTTTTGGACATCTTGATCTGTGGAGCCTTTCAATATTTCAATCAGGTCCCAGTGCATCACTTTCTTCTTCAGACTTTCTCTTGAAGACTCCACCATCTATCCAGTCAATCAGTCTTATAACCTTGGAGTTATTACCTTCACTCCCACATGCAGTCTTTGGTCATTGATCACAATATCCCTCCCCTCTCCCCATTCACATGGCCACCACCCTTAGATCAGGCTTTTTTTACCTCTGTTTCTATTCTTTCCTTTTTCCAATCCACCTTCATAAAGGAACCAAAACCATCCTCAGAAAGCAAAAGGCTGACCATATTACTGCCTTGGCCGGGAATTCTCAGTGACTCCCTCTTGCCTATAGGTAATGTACTGATGCGTCAGTTTGGTATTTAATCCCCACTTTCTGTCACTAGCTGGTGTTTGGAGACTCATTTCACATCTCTCTTTCTTTATTCTGCGTTCAGTCAAACTGAACGAGTTGCTGTTCCACAAATTTGATGTCGAATATTTCTGTGCCTTTGTATAGGTTGTCCTCATCCACTGCACTTCTCCCTCTCAGAAATGTTTGCTTTCTTCAAAGCCCCACACAGTGTTTTTGAGCAGTGAAGTGTGAGCCCCTTCAGGGCCAAGACTATTCCTAGCACAGTGGCTTGCTAGCAATAATAAAGGCAAGATTTTTTCAAAAGCAAAAAACTGCAAAGTAAAAATTTACTTTACACATAGTTTCTTTTCCTTCCATCATTTGGTCATATTTCTGTTATATTAGTAGATTGCCACGTCATTTCCAACTTGTATTGAAATATGAACATGATCACTACATTTAGATATTGAATTAATATTTTTGGATATTGAGCTAGTTTTCTCAGAATCAAGGCATTTTTACTTTTTTCTACCTTCCAGTATCGAAGTCTTACTGCAATGCTATATATAAGTAAAAATAAGTCACTAATAAGCCTAGAGCACAATTATCTTACTGTATAGATTGACTGGAAAGGTAGCTTTGGCGTAATAATGGAGAAAAAACTACCACATCTGGACTTGATTTTCATATCCTGATTCTGATATATACTGACTGTTTGACCTAACGTTAGCACTTAACCCTCAGTTCTACAGGCATGTTTCAAAGACTAGGAGTTACACAGTATTGCCAGTTTGCATTGTTGCAAGTTTTCTCAGTTCATGTTCCCTATATAGACTTTTGAAATGATGTTGACTCTTTCCTACTTCCTCTCCCCCAGTAGAGTAACACAGGAATACAATAAACAACCTTCCTTCAACTGAGCTTTTCTATCCTTTAACTACATTAAGCATTTTGCATTGTGCATAGGAGAGCCTTTACTATACTGTCTGCTGCCAAAGTTAATTTTCCTGGGTCATTTATCCTTTATCGTAATGGGCTCAGGAAACAGTTAATTTATAAATATATATATGCATGTACAGATGAGAACTTAATGTGCGTTGGTTTCTCTGACATTTAAATTATACTTCCTTAAAACTATATAAAACTATAATACAAACTTCATGAGGTTCCTAAGAGATATTATTTGATATGAATATAATTAGGCTTTCATCAAGAATTAAAGGTGCACATTGTAGCTGCACATCCTACACATTATAGGTATTATTCAGATACATTTTGCCAGTAGAATTTCTCCGAATATTATTGGAGAGATATGATTGTAAAAGATTATTAAAAAGCAATGGGTAACATTGATAGTCTGTATGCTTCATTGATATCTACACAATAGTAAGAAACAGCATAAAAAGGCATCCTAAAATGTTAGATGTTGCCCTTAATGGTAGGACATGGACAAGAAATAGCGTCAGAAGGCATGGATGGGTTTTGTTATATACACTGTTGGCAGGAATAAATGAGCTCACAAATGTAGTGAAGTATCAAATAAAAGAATCACTTTCTCTGTCATGTCTTTACAAAGGTTGCTATTAAGTGATAGAATTGACTAATATTGAAATTCTTTCACTGCCTTATTCTTTGATGGGACTATTAATAGAGATAGAGACTGGAACTGTGATTTTGTTGATATAGGAAACTCTCAGGTGAAGAAATTCTCTCTGCAAATGCACCTCTGCATAACTTGAAATTGTAGAGAGTTGCCTAGATTATTGAAAGATTAAGCAACGTAACGTAGCCATTGTTTGTCAAAGGAGGGACTTGAACCCAGAAAACTGGCTTTGAGACTAGCTTCCATCATGCTGCATTGCCTTTTTGGGGCAATAAATAAGCAGCGAAACCAATTTCTCTCCCTTCCTTCCAATACTTCTAAGGGAGAAGACAAAGGACTGAATAATTCCCAAATAGGAAAAATTAGTCCTTCAGGAGTCAAAAGCATAGTCGAAGATTTGAGAATCTGAGAGCTAAAAAAAGGAGTCCTGATCACATATGTGAAAGGCAAGGACAGGCAGTGAAGTGATTTGGCCAAGTTAATCTGCTGAGTTGTGTCTAATATTCTTTCCCCAATGCCAATGGTAGAAAAAAAAAATTTCTAAATAATTTTGTGTTTTTCACTGTAATTAACAGGAATATGAAGTTGCTGGTTAGTGTGGTTTTCACCTCGAGATTTCCTATCATTTAATGAGTTACATAATTCATTTGGTTTTTTTTTTCTCTTTTCAGAGCAATGATGGAGAAGAGCGTTTAGCTGTGGTTCGATTGCTAGCTAAATTGTTTGGTTCTAAAGATTCTGATTTGGCAACGCAGAATCGACCTCTTTGGCAGTGTTTTCTTGGAAGGTATGAGAAGATATATCATGAATTCTGAATTTCATTTTTTTATTAACCCTCAAATAGTGTTACCTTTGTGAAGCATCAGTAGTCAGTAGTATTTTGGGCTGTTCACAATCCCCTATTTAGGTTTTGAACCAATTCCTGGAACTGAATTTATAATAATCTTTTGTTTAAAATAATTTGTCTAACAGACATCAATGTAGCAACTTCTTCATGTACTGATGGCTGTGTCTAGGGACACTGTTTTGGGTCTAATGATATGACTGAATATGCCCTGTGGGACAGTGGATCAAGTGCTGAACTTAGAGTCAAGAATACCTGCTTTTCCATCCTGCCTCTGACCCATAGTTAATCATGGGCCTCAGTTTCCTTATATGTAAAAATGAAGGGTTTTAACTAGGTGGCCGTTTATCTTTCCAGCTCTATGTCTGTGAGTCTGTCATTTTGTGATCCTGTGACTAGACTTTTTCAGCGTAATCTGATTTTCATGTACAATGGTCATTGTTTTTCTAGCCATACTTAGTTTGCAATTTACACTCTTTCAGAAGGACTTTGAATGACAAGTCTCTATCATTGTAATAGGGTTCTTTTCCCACTTTGTATTTTCATGAAACTAGAAAAAGTAAGTTATTAAATGATGTCATATCTTCCTTTAAAATCCTTTCTTGGCTTCAAAACTTCATGAAAATATAAAAACTTTTTGTTATTTGTATTTTAATTTTCAATAGTTATTGTAACACCTTACTATATGTCAGCTGTATCTTAAGGTTAGGCTGGTAGGTTTCTCAAGAATAACCTCTCCATCATTATCATTAACCCCAGTTACTTATATCTAAATACCCAAGAAAAGATACCCCAGTCATCAACTATATCTTTTGTAAATCTTGAATAAGATGTCATCTCACAGTATTTCTTACCTGCCATAGTCTGTCTTCAGTTGAATAGAAGTAAAGGAATCTCTGCCATTTCTGTTTCACTGCATTGTTTTAATTTCAGTGTATTTAAATCAGTTTTACCACCTTTCATGTGACATTGCTCCATCACAAAAATCATTTTTATTATGAATTTATTATGTTGGACTATAAGGGAATCCTGAACACTTTATTGTTTTTACTAAATTAACATTTATCAACTCATTAAGTCTCTTAATAAATTAAAATAGTGACAGTTTCCTTACTAGAAATACTGATTATATATCTGTGATCAGGTAAATCTCTAACATTTCTTTTCTCAAATAAAAAGTACCTGCAGATGAAAATGTCAGTGATTACAAGCATTATAATTCATAAGTTTTAATTTGTCATTTTTAAAAAACTTAGCATAATTCCTGATGTAAAGAAATAGAAAATGTTTGGTAGTGATTTAAAAATAGAAGGGGTAGAATTACATTTAGTCAATTAGTCCTTCCACACATGTTTACTAAGCATTGATGATACAAAAGAAGGCAAAACCCATTCCTTGAACTCACATTCTAATAGGAAAGACAACATGAAAACAATTATGTATGAATAAATATATGTATGTATTTATGTGTGTTTGTATATGATAATATGAAGTTGCTCCCAGAAAGAAGGCCTTAGTAATAAGGGAGACCAGGAAGGATAAATTCTTGAAGGATGTTGGATTTTTACTGAGATTTTAAGGAGTACAGAAGGCAGAGACAAGGAGGGAGAACATTCTAAGCATGATGGATCGCCAGGGAAAATACAGTGACTTAGGTGATGGAGTTTCTTGAGTAAAAAAAGACAAGGCGGACAGTGTCACTGTTAGGTAGAGTACATGGAGAAAAAAGTGTCACAAGATTGGAAAAATAGGAGCTGTCTAAGTTGTCATGGGCTTTAAAACCCTAATAGAGTATTTTATATTTAATCTTGTAAGTGTTAGGGAGCTGTTTAATCAGGAGTGGCATGGTCAAGATAGTCCTGCTCTTTATTAGGAAGACCATTTTGATAGCAGTTGAAGAATTAACTGACTGTAGGGAGAGACTTAAAGACAGGAAGTTCAAACAGATATTTTGCAGTATAGTTCAAAGGTGATATCAATATACATTTTTTGTATTTGCTTCTTTTTTAACATGTATTAAGCACATCCAGTCAATGTGGACATTTAAAGAAGTTAAATACGAATTGGTCTTCCTGTTTGGGACTAACATTCTAAAACAAGATGACTCATTTTGCCCAAAGTACAAAAACCAATTAAAATCTATTTCTATATTTCCGTATACTTGTATTTATCTCTATATCACTTTATTTGTGGGGCTTATTTATCTTAATTCTTTTTTTTGTTTATTTAAATTTGTTTTAAGGCTTTTGTTATGTCTTTCCCACTGTTCCCCCAGTAGAACTTTTTTTTTCAAATCTCACCATAAATATACATAGTTTAGCAATACAAATCCCTTCATAAGCCATATCTGATTATGCACATTTCATTATAGATTTTAAGTCTTATCACCATATCATTTGGCAAGAGTGGGTGGCATGATTCATCTTTAGTCCTCTGGACTTGTGGTTTATCATTGCATTTATCAACTTTTAGTTTTTAAAGACTCTTTCATGATGTTGAAAAGAACATATAATGTCATTTTAAACTTTATCCAGTGTTACTTTTTAAAGAAATTTCAGAACTTTAGGAAAGGGTATCTAGTATTATTTATTATTTTTTAAAAGTGTTATTAAGTCACATTTTTTTAAAAGATCATCACTGAGGAGTAAAGTCAGCAGAACCAGCTCATTAATTACCCAAAAATTAATACAGTAATGTGATTGAAAAAGAAAGAAAAACAGTGAAAGGTAGCTTACCTCTGACTAACTTAGTGAAGTCTTGGTATTCCAAATATAGATAATAAAATGCCCTTCATTCCTCATGGTAGAGATCAGAGGGTCCACCAGTATCAAATGTTAGTCTGTGATCACTGGTAGTTGCTTTTGTTTGACTGTTTCTTGTTTAAAAATTTTGGGGTCAGTCAAGGAGTATATCAAAAAATTGTTGCAGCAAATAAAAATGCATTGATAAAACTTTTTTAAAAAATTATTGCTATGTAACTCTTGACTTTTTCATATGTAAGTGCTTTTTATTCAAATGCTTAAATGTTCATTTTCAAGTTTATATAATAATGAAACTTCACTTATGATCAACAAGCTTTCTAGTCGTTAAGTAGTTTATGAAATACTGGCATATCTTATCTTTTGTGGAGAGAAAACCTATCTACTCAGAATTAATTTTTAACAATTTTTTGTCCTTGTAGATTTAATGACATTCATGTTCCAGTGAGGTTAGAAAGTGTGAAATTTGCCAGTCATTGTTTAATGAATCACCCAGATTTAGCAAAGGATCTCACAGGTAAGATAGGGAATTTAAAATGAGGAACATTGGGGTAAATGTGCATGTAAATTTAAGGAGTATATAGGACTTTTCATTAATTTATGGATGGATTTTATCAGTTTTCAAGTAGCTATTGAATGTTACATGTGTCTAACTTTATGCAAATAAAATTCTAATGGATATTTTTATTTAAATGATTTGAATATGATTCTAATAATTTAATGTTTTGGGAGGTGTGTATTGAGTTTTGGTACAAATATTCCTTTTCCATCGGCTCATCCAGGCCAATGGATTCAGTTTGCTACTGTGGTCATTGGACACAGTGGCATTGGAACTCAACCTTTTTTATCTCTTGCTTCCTATGAATTGCTTACCCATAGCTAGAAGCTGCTTGCCAAAAGGTTTTAATTTACTGCTAATCAAATTAGACACAGATAAGGTTTATCTAATTTTATGTACATTGAAGAGAGTTTATTTTTTAAGTACTCTAGAAAAGAATTATGATTTTTTAATTGAGTAATACAGAGATTGTTATATTTTAATGTTAACTAATTTACAGTAAGGTTATGGGTTATTTTAAAAGATTATACCTTTAATTCATAGCTTCATTTCCAGGTAAGAGAAATTCTATGTTTATTAATGAAATTCTGTATTTTGATAGTTATCATTTAAAAGAAAGTCCCTTTAGAAATTATTTTCATTATCTTATCAATAATATGGGCATTTTACATTTACAATATTGTTTAGTTTTATACTTAAGTACTCAACATACTAAATTGCGTGTTTACCCAAAAATATATATTTTCACTTGCATGTTTTCTTAAAACATCTCTATAGTAGAGATAAAGCTGAATGCTGTGGACTTTGAGTATTTATTTAACAGTTTAAGCTATCTTCTTATCTGCTTTATTCATTAACATTTTTCCTTTTCTTGTAACAGAATACTTGAAGGTTAGGTCTCATGATCCAGAAGAAGCTATTCGTCATGACGTCATTGTTACTATAATAACTGCTGGCAAAAGAGACCTTTCTTTAGTCAATGATCAGTTACTTGGCTTTGTGAGGGAAAGAACATTGGACAAAAGGGTACAGCTTTTTGAAATTTTAATCTTTGTATTTTATTATTTGTATGGATCTTAAACAGAATATTGAACAGAAAAAGAATTTTTCATGTTTTTTAGAATTATTTAATAATCAAGTTGAATTTTAAGATGTCTCTAACAATATAATAAATACAGAATTTCCTTTGGAGCTACTCTTGATTATTTTTTAGATGATAGATTGAAGAATTATGAAGATTTCGTTTGGTTTCCTCTCTTTAATCAAACTTTATTTAAAAACTACAACCTGTAGCTAAGTTAGTGACATACTTTTGCTTTATCTATCTACCATTTGGTAAAATTATAGAATAATAATGAATACTCGAGTCCTTTTTGGGACTTAAAAGTGAAGCGTTCTATCCAATTGCTAAATTCTTGATTCAGTGAAGGAAGGAACATTATACTTTCTGAAATCTTATAGCAGCTCAAATTTCTATATTACTAAGCTAAATTGAGAAATAGACTGATACTTTTTCTAAAAGCAAGGAAGTACCCTTGGAACACTGAGTTGGAGGTATATAGATATATGGTGTAGGAAACTTGAGTGACAGCACTTTGAAATAATGTGGAATCAAGGGTTAGAATCAAGAGAATCACCTGCAAGGTAAAATAGCTGGCATATTGTCCCTGTCATCTATCTCAGAAGTTTTAACCTAAGGAATTGCAGTTAGTGATTTTAGTATGGCTTGGGTGAATCCTCAAGGACCAAAATAATATAACAGACTTTTTAAAACTCAAGAATATAACAAGTCTTTGGATTATGATAATTCGTAAATGCATACCATAGTAGGCCAATATGTAAAACTGATACTATTTAACTTGCTCAGTTACATTGTTAATTTGTTTAGATACTTAGTAGCTCTGCGATCCTGAGCAAGTCTCTTAACCTTATTTGCTTCAGATCCTCGTCTATAAAATGAGCAGAAGTAAAAATGGCTAATCACTCCAGTATCTTAAACCCCAGGAAAACCCCAAAGCGGGTCATGGAGAGTCAGACATGATTAAAACGACTGAACTACAACAAGAAACTGGTTCAATTGCATGTACCATTATACTTCTTCCTTGGTGTTAAATAATGTGACACTCCCCCTAGTGGTTAGCTTGTACTGGTTTATTCAGTGGATATTTCTAAAGTGTAACAACTTCTTCTATGATTTAGGATAATGTGGCTATTTGTAGAGTTTCTCCCTAGTTGAAAAATATTTTAGCTCTGCTACTTTTAATTCTAAAGATATTAAGTAAGCTTGGATTAGCAATTAAGACAAGTTTTTTTCTTGGCTCTGCACCTAACTAACTTGGCGTTCTAGCATATTCTGTACTTATTATAGAGAAGTAGCATGCTGTAGTATATAGAGAGCTTCAAATCCTGCCTCTGACCCTTAGCAGTTTATGAGCATAGGCAAGATATTGGACCTCTTTGAGCCTCAGTTTCTTCATTTGTGAAATGGAAACTTTAAAACACTATAAATGTCATCTATTTTTATTAACGTAAGTTGAACTACATATCAGCAAGCATTTACTAAATATAATATTGCATGCCAAGGAATATACCAAGTGCTGGAGATGGAGAGACAAAAGTGAAATTGTTCCTTCCCCTAAGGAGATTTTCTCTTATTTGAGGACACATGTGCATATAGGGAAATAGGCAATATAAACTAGGTAATTTCAAGGAAATTTTTTGTAGGGAAATCACCAGCTCCTAATAGGATCAGCAAAAACTATGTAAGAGATGAAACATTAGTTACTTCTATCTTTTATTCTGTTATACTTGGTAGTAAATTTTGATCATTTTATGACCAAAAGGTCTTGCCATAAAAATTTTTTTTAAAGATATTTTCCAAAAGAATGTAGGAAGGGATTAAAACCTTTCAAATGATGGCCCTTTCTTTTGTAGAGTAGATTAAAGACATTTGATTATAAGCTCAGTTGATTTGTTACAATTTCATTTTACTTCAGCAGATTTTTTATTGGGTTCTTGCTATATGCAGTTGATACAGAGCTAAAAATGAGATTCCAATCCATTCCTCAAAGAGCTTGCGGTTCTACAGAGATATGACATGCTTAACTCAGCATAATGTAATAAATTACAGAGGGGTCACTTTTAAAGTGACACAACAAATTTGGAAAGAATTGATTGAAATACTCTGGAAAATTCTCTATAATTGCATATCACTAAGGTAGATAACAAAATAATATAATAATACTTACCCCGGTGTGGACATTTGTTTCATTGGTCATCATTAGCATCATCTGACCACACAGGTTTCTGAGTTGTTGGTGGTTTTTTCTCCAGAACTGTTAAAGAACAATCAGTTATAAAGTAATTAATTATGCCATTTATTTAGATATTAATCATCAGGTAGAATATAGATGTACATCAATTATCAGTTCAATTTAGTATACTATAGCTATTCCTTAGTGTAACACTGTTGTGTGACCCTAAAATACATACTGAGTTTCCATGTTATGGGCTTCTGTGCCTTTTTCAAAAGCTAGTGGGGAAATAGAATCTTTAGGCTGCTGGAAGTTTGAGTTCCTGGGAATGGTTCCTTTACATAGTATCTATGGTTAATGCCACCTTAAACTTAGTATTTGCCCCGCTTATCAGTGTGTTTTGGAATATTTAATTAAAATGTACCTATGAAATTTTTTTTTTAAAGTGGAGAGTTCGAAAAGAAGCTATGATGGGCCTTGCCCAACTTTATAAGAAATACTGTCTTCATGCAGAAGCTGGAAGGGAAGCTGCAGAGAAAGTGAGCTGGATAAAGGATAAACTTTTGCACATATATTATCAAAACAGCATTGATGACAAGTAAGTTTACTATTCTCCCATAATAATGATATATAAAAGTATTTTCATCATTAAAGTGCTATGCCAGTCAAGTTGATTTATTAAGCAGTAAATAATGGCTAATTTTCAAATTTAGAATTTGTTTAGTCATAATTTTAGAAAATTATGTTCCTTCACTTAAATGCTTTGACTTTATATAAAAGAATATTACTTTTCCCACAAACTAGTAAGGCCTTAGAAGAGGTATTCACTGCAATCTTCATTTTCCAAATGTCATTCTGTCTTCCACTGTGTAAGACTGATATTCACTCTCTCTCTCTCTCTCTCTCTCTCTCTCTCTCTCTCTCTCTCTCTCTCTCTCTCTCTCTCTCTCTCTCTCTCTCCCTCTCTCCCTCTCTCCCTCTCCCTCTCTCTCCCTCTCTCCCTCTCATCCTCTCCCTCTCCTCCCCCCTCCCCCTCCCACTCCCATCATCTTTTCATCTTTTCTCTCCCTTTCCCTGGCTTGCCTATGGAAGCTTTGACTTGTTCCTTTCCTGACTTGTGCCACTTTGCACTTTAAGTCCTAAGCAGTCTGGTAGACTTCTGCTCCTGGGAGTGGACACACCATAGGGGTGCCAGACTTAGTGCCAGACTTGATTACCTTTAGCTGTAGCTCAAGTGATCCAACAACTTCAGTCTCCCTAGTAACAGGGAATACAAGTCATGCACCAACCAAACCTGGGAAAACTATTATGTTTAAATTAGCTGGTTAGGTTAATTCAGAAATTTCTCTGCTTTTTTTGTTATTCTGTTATAGAAATCTCATTTGGGATAGAATCTTGGTCTACACTGAAATATTTGTGTTTTCTAGTCTTACTAACTTGCATATAGAATAACCTAAGATGGATAACATGGTATTGGTAGCATTAAAGGCAACCTCATTGTATTATGGAGAATTACAGAGATATAGTTCCTACCAGGTCAAATGTAAATTCATGAAGCAATGCTAAATGGAATATCCTCGTTGAGACCACAATTACTTAGGAAAAGAACTTTAACAAAATCAAATTGATTTACTCTTACTAATCTGAGAAGTAAAGTGGGTACAAAAGCTCCAGGTATAGCTTCAAAGAATGTGGCATAATTGATCTGGGTTAAATAATCATAAATAGTATCTGGTTCTTCAAGCTGTTCATACAATTGTAAATCAATTAATATGATCATGTTGATGAAGGAATTAGTCATTTCCATGGATCCAGAAGTCACCAGCAGACATCAATTCTGTGTGAAAAAGTTTTTTAAAAACCAAGTGACTCTTTGTGAAAGTTCAGAAACGTAATTTCATTTCATTTCTTCCTTTTACAGATTGTTGGTAGAGAAAATCTTTGCTCAGTACCTTGTCCCTCACAATCTTGAAACAGAAGAAAGAATGAAATGTTTATATTATTTGTATGCCAGCTTGGATCCAAATGCTGTAAAGTAAGTTAATAAAATAGAGTACTTTGTAACATTTTATAGAATTATCTCTTTCTTTTGAAGAAGCACTTAATTTTTATAGCTCATTTAACAAAATGAGTTAAATATATTTGCAGCTTTTGCAAGTTTAACATGTCAGTTTATAGCCCGTGATTGTAAACAAAGTAGGCCTGTATGATGTGATTTTGGGGGAAGGTGTCGTGCTCAGAACATGTTTCATTTGCTCAAGCCTAAAATTTTACTCTTGGAATTTTTGCTCTTTATTGTAAGACATTAATCACCACTAAAATATATATACTTACAGGAGAATTAACATTGCCTTTTTTTTAACTCATGGATGAATTATATAAAATCAGATTTTCAATGGGACCTCACATATGTGATACAGTAGTTCTAATATCTGAGTGTTTCATTAAAGGGGAGAAAATAGATCAGAATAAGGAGGCTAGAATCACTGAAAACAAACTTTCCCTAATTCACAACTTTATTTAGATGTTGTCCTATTTATAATACTTATGTCTTAAAAGAATGATTTGTCATATTCTTGTTTTGATTTACCTTCATTTGAGAGAATTCTTTTAGTAACAGGAATATAAATCAAATTTGATGTTGCTTCAGGTTTTAGAAATATTTTTAGAAGTAGATACATTTATGAAATAGACATAGCTATCAAAGAAGGATGATGCAGTTTGATAACTTTTTCCCAATTTAAAACTGTTTACAGGGCACTCAATGAAATGTGGAAGTGCCAGAATCTACTCAGGAGTCATGTGCGGGAGTTACTGGATTTGCACAAACAACCGGCTGTGAGTTCATTTGATGAAAGAGGTTGGGTGATGAGGAGAGGCTTGGCAGGCACACTTACCAGTGAAAAGCCTTTCAGTTATTGTATACCCATATATTATGGAAGAAGAAGCCTCTCAGATCTTTGTTTGCCTGAAGTAAAGGTCACAGGGCCATAGAATCAGATCTGGGAGGGCGTCACAGAAAGATGACATAGATCCCCGTGGCAAAGCCAAGATTTGAATCATGTCCTCTGACTCCAAACCTAGCGTTGTTTCCTCTGTACCATGCTCTCATATTTCAAGCATTATGGTTTCTGTAATAGAACACATGTTCTTAGAGAAATGCTATGTTCTGTCTAATCAGATAATTTAAATGAGCAGAGCTAAAGGTGTGGTGTTCCTGAATTTCCTCTTTTTCAAATATTAAAATAGAGTCTATATGAAAATAATACAGAAAATAACTGAACTAGCCTTTTGGAATCAGGCACTCAGCAAGTATTAAGTGTCTGTTATGTGCAAGCTGCTAGGGAAATGCAGATACAAAGAATGAATAAAATCCCTATTCTTAAAGAGATTACATTCTAATTAAAGGAACAAGTAAATAAGCATATAAAGAATAAATGTAGAGATTACTTGTATTTAAATGCTTGTTAAGTACCTGCAGGTAACAGATCTGGAAGGTCCTCTTGTATAAGGTAGTGGTGCCTGGGCTGTATCTTGTAGAAAAGAGGGAGATGTTATACAGAGAGGAGGTAGTGTTGTGTATGACGACATGACATTGGGTTGTGAAGTGTAGGAGGAGGAAATAATGTATAATATGTTTCATATATTTAACCTTTCTTAAGCCCAATTTTATTCTTTTGGTGAATGCTTTCAGTTCTTTCCAACTCTAAATACATGATCCTCTTCTAGTGCCTTGAAACCATAATTATAAACACTTTATTGCAATGTATTAGATATACTAAGGTGCTATATTTGCAGAGCACATGATTTTTTTTATATTTTAGGAAAAATGCTCTAAAAGCAACTGATTCCAATTATAATGATGTAAACATTTTAAAAGCAATATATGTTTACATTAACAAAATACGTAGCCTTTTGGGGGGAAGATAGACATTTATAAGATTGCTGAAGGAAAAGAGAAATCTTTCTCCTTTCCAGTGAGTTGCATGGTTTCTGTAGCATATAGTTGAGCAATAAACTTGCTAATTATTCTGTGGTTTAAATGCTGTTCTTTTTAAGATATCATTTATTTGAAAGTTAATTAGCTATTTATTTTCTCTTCCTTCATTTTCTCTCCTAAGACTGTCTCCAGAGTGTCCTTAGTTAACCATCGCAGTCCATTCTCATTATTTCTCCGCTGTAATTGTGTTTTTTCATTGTTGCTGTTGTGTCATTAGTCGTGTCTGACTCTTCATGACCCTCTGGACCACACATGGGGTTTTCTTAGCAAGGATACTGGAATCATTTGCTATTTCCTTCTCCAGTGGATTAAGGCAGAAAGAATTTAAGTATCTTTTCCCAGGCTCACACAGATAGTAAGCGCCTGAGGTTAGATCTGAACTCAGGTCTTCCCAACTGCAGGCCCGTGCTCTATTCACTAAGCTATCTAGCTGCTCCAAATTGTGTTTTAGGAAGCATTTAATTAGAACACATCACAGAAAGGTGACATAGTCTTTTCCATTTCATCATTTGGAATTTTCTCATAAAAAGTGGATGATTAAGAGTCTGTACACCGATATTAATGTTTTATCTCCATGGGCAGTTGGGGTAAAATTCACTTTCATTTTCTCAGGAATTAACAAAATAATTTTGAGTGTTCTATTTTTCTTATGAAAATCTATTGGTTATATATAACGGATTATTTGTTTTATTCCAGTCAGAAGCTAACAGTTCTGCGATGTTTGGAAAGCTGATGACCATAGCAAGTAAGTGTTTCTATTTACTTGGTAGATCATTATTAATATTCGTAACATACGATACTAGTAGGAAATAAAACATTTAATAAATTTTTGTGTATAATTAGGCATATGAACACTCACCTATTCCTTGGAGGTGATTTTCAGTCTAAGGAAAAGAAGCAAAAGCCTAGTGCTTTTTTTCAGTGACTTTATTACCAATACAGTTGCAAGGATATGGGAGTATTTTTTAAATTGATGTTTGTTTAAAAATCTGCATTAGTGACTAATTCGGTATTTGAATTTTATTTGATTTTATAGAGAATTTGCCTGACCCTGGAAAAGCACAAGATTTTGTGAAAAAGTTCAATCAGGTCCTTGGCGATGATGAAAAACTTCGGTCTCAGTTAGAACTACTAATCAGCCCTACGTGTTCATGCAAACAGGCAGATATCTGTGTGGTTAGTCAATTTTGCTTTTACCTTTAACTTCACCTAGAATAATTCATAAAAGTTTTTTTCTTAGGAACACTTGTATACCATATTTTCTTGCAGTGAACACATAAATGTGTAACTCTTTGGTTATCTGAGTCATTACATTTCATAAACTGGGGCCATTGTCATCACTGACACTCAAACAGATTCTGAGTTTCGGAGTCCTGGGGGTGGATTTGAGCGTGGAATGGACTGTTTTGCTACTCACATAAAAGACACGGATAGGGAATATTCCTGTTATTTTATTGGTATAAGAAACTTCTGGGGGGAGGAAATTTCCTCTGAAAATTCAGACTGGGGATCAGAGTGGTATGATTAGATTTATACTTCATAAACATTACTTGGTAGCTGTGTATAACATGTATTGGAGAAGTGAGAGACTTGTGACTAGCAAACCACTGAAGAAGGTAGAGTCAAGACCTGCAGCCTTGAGGCCACTTGTGGCCTTTTAGACCCTTGGGTACAGCCTTTTGACTGAGTCCAAGTTTTACAGAAAAAATCCTTCTATTAAGGGGATTTGTTCTATGAAGTTTAGATTCAAAGGGCTGCCCTTGAGGACCTAGAGGGCTACATGAGACCTCAAGGTCGCAGGGTTCCCCGTCCCTGGACTAGGCAACAGTGGATGGAAGCCTTAGGGCAGTAGCCATTCATGTGTATAGAGAAATGAGAAAGGTTCAAGAGAGGTTGTGCATGCAAAGTATTAGATAGTTGGCACGAAGGCTAGTGAAGAACTGAGGGTGACACCGAGGCTGTAAACATGGGTGACTTAGAAAGGTGGTGCTCTCAACTGAATAGGCAAGGTAGGAAAAGTGGGAGGTTGCGGGGACGGAGAAGTTAAGTTCTTGTTTAATATAACTTTCTGTAGGACATTTAGTTTGAAGCATTCAGTAGGCAGTGAAAGATGTAAGATTGTAGCTCAGCAGAAAAACTAGGAGTAAATACGTAGTTTTGGAAATCATCTGTATTGATGGGATAAGTAAATATACGAGAGTAAATAAGGTCACTGAGTGAATAGTTATGTAGCCAAGCCTGGGCAGAACACTCATAGTTCAGATACATGGTCTAGATAAATTACTAACAAATGCTACAGAAATCAAGGATAATAAGGATTTTTTTAAAAAGTCATTGGTGACTTTGGAAGGAGTGATTGGTTCAAGGAATAAATTGTAAGGTCTATTACAAAGGACTGATGAGTGAGGAAGAGTGGAACTTTCAGAGGATGGTAGAGTCAAGGTTGTTGTATGGAAAGCCCTTTGTAAACTGAGCTGCTGTATAAAGGTGAGATGCTAGTGTCGTAACTTTCTGAGTACTGCCTTGGAATCCTTTTTCATCTGGTTGTCATAGGTGTAGAGTTGTTCTTGATTTAAGTTACTCTGGTTGCAGGCATGAAGTTTTCAGTTTGATTTTTAAGCCCCTGATAAACCCAAAATTTGGTGATTTGTTGAAAACGTTTTAAGTTTCACACATTTTCCAGATGTCTCAAGGGACCACCTCTAGGGAAGATCACAACAGCATGCCCCAAAACTGTAGCTAGTACTTCCGGGGACATTTGGGGAAAGTAGGGAAGCAAAAAAAGAAGACCAAGGTGCGTGCTGAAGGTGAGATAAATAGTATAGGAGAGTTGTGGCTGACTGGAAAAAGAGGGCTTAGAGGATTCCTACTAAGCATGAGGCCAGTCATCTAGAAATTTCAATCCTAAATTCCAATGCAAAGCAGAAGTCCAATTTTTGCCTAAATTTTTTTAATTAATGAAAATTTTCAGGGTGTCTAGTAGAAGCACAGAAAGCTCCTTTTAGTAAGGTATCAGAGTATAAGTAGAGCTTGAAGAGCAATGGCAAAGCCATGGAGTCAATAGCAGAAGCATTGTGCTTCTCTGGAGTGGTTTCAGGGCCTCTTCCAAGGTTCTTGGAGAAAAGAAGCTGCTGAAACGTGGCCCGAGGCTCTGCCGAGCACTCAGCTTCTGTATTTCTACAAGATGCCAACCAAAAGGAGCTTTTTCTGTTGTTAATCCTTATAAGACCTACGCATTTCATTGGGAAAAGGATCAGAAGAAGAAATTTACTGTTGGATAAATTTATCATTTTGATGTCTTCAGTACCTTATATTCTCCCATTTATACTCAAGACCACACAAATGCATGGTCAGGGATGCTTACGTGCTATTTTCCCCTAATTCTCTATTAGTCAAGGGACAAGAGACATGCAAATACAGATCACACTGGGCATTTTTCATGTCACACCATCATAGATTTAGAGCAGGAAGAGAACTTTGAGGCTGTTCTAGTAATTTAGGTTTAATACTGGACACTTAGGAATTATCAAACAATTAACAGGAAAGAGATTTATTTGACTCTAACAGTAAAAGGATAGGCATCCAGGACACCTAAAGCTGAATCACCACAACAAAGCCTGCCTGACTGACTGACATTGGTATCCACCAAACATGCCTCGAGAGACCCTGGAACTCCTTGGGGCTGCTTTGTACTTGGGTGATAAAAAAGCAGTGACAGCAATCTGAGCCTTGAGTCCCCTGAGCCAATCAAGTCTCAAGTAATGTCTCAATACCTTTTAAGATAAAACCAGCCTAACTTGCATTGGTAGAGGGGTTGGGCTGTTGCTCATACTGTAGAAAACTTTGAGTCTAGCAATATCATTTTCCAGATGAAGAAACTTAAGCCAGTACAGAGAAGTTAAGTCAAGTTGCCTAGGGCCAAACAGATTTTAAGTATATGAATCTGGATTTGAATCCAGTTCCTACTGTCTCCAAGTTCATTGTTATATCCACAACTGCATGCTGTCTTGAGGATGACCCAAAGGGCAATCGAGAGGTACATGGTGGGCATGAGCAGGGTGCTAGCTAACACAATGCATTTAAGGAATTATGAAGGAGAAATAGTTTAAATGATAGCATTAGAGAAATCTATTATGAAAAATGAAAATATGCCACTCGTATTCCACAAAAGCAAAGCATAACTGTAGGACAGCTTGTGTGTGACAGTGATACCTTTATGAAGTCAAAAGAATTCAAGGAACACAGCAGACGTATTCGGTTACCCCCCTGTATATGATCTTATTGGAAGGACACAAATAAGAATTCCAGGAATGACTGAAATTTGAATTGTAAGGAATACTTGCATTAGTGAGATCACAGATCCTTGGCACATGGAAATAATGGCTCAATTAAACAGTAATCAGAGGCAAAGTTAATTGTGCCTTTCTTTTTGTTTCCTTCCTGAGAAATACTTCTTAGAGTGAAAGTACTTTAAAACAAGGAATCAGAAGGAGGCTCTCTAAGTAGGGTGGACCTCGTGTGTTCCAGGATATTAACAACAGCAAATACAGAGGGATGGGGTGGAAATCTGGTACTTACATTTAGGGTTTCCTTTTAATTTCACATTTGTGGAAAAGAAGGAATTGGAAGCTCCTGTATCGATAGTTTGTTTTGCCATCTAAGCTCTAAGGTCTCCCTGCAGTCTTATACTTGTATTATCCTTTCTGATGCTTAAGATTTTATCCATTTTCCAAGTCTACTCTTTGGCAGTGAACACTCTTCACTATTAGATAATAATATTTCCTATTTCCGTAACCTTCTTTCCAATACTCCTATTTTGTATGTAGAATATTATTATAGCCTCATGGAATTGTAACTGAAATTCAGCTATTCCTTCCCTGATACCACACATCTAGTTCATATCGGCAGGATTTGAACTCTGATGTCTCACTTAAAGTCCAGCTGTCTTTCTACTGCTGTAGCCAAGGAAAAAAGGACACAAAATAATTAAGGAAGACTAGTACAAGGACACCTGGGTCAAGAGAAAACATTCCCTTTGTCCTTTCACATATCCCTATCTGTAGATATGCAAGTATATAATTACTCTCCTTTAGTTTAAATCTTTTTATATCCTAATGGAAAAAAAAGGGTAGTCCATCTTAATAAGTAAATTCATTATGGAAAGACTTGAGCTAAAGCTAAAGGAATAGATTCAGTTATGTTGCTTTTGATGTTTCATGTTAGTGGTTGTCAAGTTCTTGTATTATATAGAAAATGAAATAGATTTTACGTTCCTTGAGAAAAAGACTATATGTGCTTACTTATATCCACTTACTTTGCCAACAGCTAGTACATAAATTCAGTATGTCACATAAAATAACAGTCATAACATGAGGCTAGGAATTAGGAGACATAGTTTCTAGTAAACCTTGAATTTGTGAAATGTTATTAAGGACACAGTAAAATCATAGCCTTCTATGCTTTTAAACTGCTTGATTTCCAAAAAAGTTACTAAACATATTTATTCTAAATTGCATGATTTCTTCTGCCTAGTTGCAATAGTAAAAAATGTTTCTTAATTTTATTGTAACTATTTGAAATATTTTACGTACAAACACATTCTCTAAAACAATACAAGAATTATATTGATTCCATAGTTACAAGCAAAACAAGTTTTTAAAACACTGGTATCTTCAACAGTCAGCCATGCATGACCTGATCTGACTTTAAAACCATAGAGGACTATGTTAAGCTGCTAAAAGTTTTATAAAAAAGACAAACCATGTGTAAATAATAACTTTTCCTACATTTATTCAGCTATAATGCATATTCTTCTAAGGAAATTACTGGACTTTTAATTGTGACTATAGTAGGTAAACTTTTAAGACCCCTGCCAGGGTTACCTCTAACCATGCTGACATGTCAGAGTAGAAATTTAGTAAAGGACTTACTCTACATAGAATGTATAATTGCTGAATTTGAATTATAGATATAAATGCTTTTGATGTATAAGATAAGTTTTTATTTGATTTTATGTTTGTGACATGAGACTGTTTCCTTTTAACAGAGAGAAATAGCTCGGAAACTTGCAAACCCCAAGCAACCAACTAATCCTTTCCTTGAGATGGTCAAATTTCTTTTGGAAAGAATTGCACCTGTGCACATTGACTCAGAAGCCATCAGGTAAACTAGGAGATGCACTATTAACCTTATAAATATTCTGGTCTGTAGAATCAGTGACCAGCTGTAGATGATATACTGTAGTCCTTTGCAAAAACTAAATAGTTTGAAAGGTTCATTTTCCTTCTAAATTACAAATGTGGATATATCTTTAATACAGAGTAGTTCTCTGTTATATGAGCCTATCCAGAATTTATGGATTGCCTGAAGAAGATTATTTCCTGAGATGTAGTTTATTTTTGATAGGGAAATTCTGATTTAACAAATTAGACTATCTCTAAGTTAATATTTCTCTAAATGATTTTGAACCATATTTCATTTTCCTTTTAATTTTTATTTTAAACCAGACAAAGGCTCCTTGGTTAGGAGACAAACCATGAATTTTTTTTCCTTCAGTCAAAAAAGATTTTTTTCTTATAATCTGTTTTCAATTTTCATTGTAACTGAAGTATTCAGTTGGAAGAGACCTTATAGACCATCTTGTATTTTCATGCAGAAATAATTATCAAAGCATAACTTAAATACATGTTCTCTAATCTTTCATTTTTACCCATCAGTATTCTTGATGTGTACAGCTCCTACTGCTTGTATGACTCTAGTCTTTTAAAGTTTATAGAACAATTCTGTAGGGTTTTGGAGATGGTGTTCATTTGTTGTCAGCCTTCTTTTGCACATGAGGCTATTGAAATTCAAAAGACAAAATGATTCACCTGTGGTCTCAGAGTCATACCTCAAACCCAGGTCTTCTGATTCAGTAGCCAGGCTTCCTCATAATTCAAGGACTCTCAGCATGAATAATGAGAACTTTTTTAAGCTTCCCACCCTCATTCCTACTATTTAGTCCACTGCTTTGGAATGTGTGCCAACCCACAGTTCCAGATTTCCTCCTTGCAATTACTGATCCTCCAAACTACTGTCCAGTGAATTGATCCAAAAGACAATAATGAAACAGAGGTGATTCAGCAACTTGAAGCAAAAAGTTGTGGAATGCTACCTATGAGCATACTCGTCACTCATGGCTAATGGGAACTGGTGTGAGAATAAATAAAGTTTGAGGCTATCTCTAAGATCGTATTGTGAGCTGAGGTATAAGTCACACCACCTTTTTTTTAATCTACTGATAGTCACTAATTCTAGCATTCTTTAAAAATAGATTTGGTCTAAAAATTCAGCAAATATGATAAAGATATATTTGCTTAGTTTAAATGTATAACAAAACCAATTAATAAGCGAAGAAGAAATTATATCTTCATTAAATAAGAACTATCAAGAAACAACTGATAAGATTGAAAACGTTCATTTTTAAGTGTCCTATTGTTGAATTTTAATCAACAGTATTTTATTAATCTTTGAATAATAGAGCAATTTTGTAAGAAACTATTTACTTAAAAACTATCTCAAAATTTTTTCCAAGGTAAGTTGGAATATAATTCCTTCTCTATGCCAACTAGTTATACATATAAAAGAAAAATTTGTTTACTGTTTCATTTTCATAAAGGTTAACTTGCCTTTCATCAAGTAATGATAAATATAGACTTAGAGCATTTTACTGTAAAACTGAAGAAAACAAGTCACAAAACTAAGGAAATAAAAGGAAATAATAATCACTATAATTTAAATATCCAAATTATTATAAAATGTAATTTCCTCTAGTTTTTAATTTAGTTAGAAATTTAGTTTTAAGAATCTATTATTTGAGCAGATTGTTTTGTAAAACTTATACGATTTAAATGAAATAGACTGATTTTTGCTCTGGAGATTTGCTCTTATAATTTTTTTTCTAAATCTGTCAAAAATTTGGATTGTTAATCTTCAGTGTTTTGGGGTACTTGGAACTAATCTAGACTTTCTTTTTTGATAGTGCACTAGTGAAGCTGATGAACAAGTCAATAGAGGGGACTGCTGATGATGAAGAGGAGGGTGTGAGTCCAGATACAGCCATTCGTGCAGGACTTGAACTACTTAAGGTATTTTTATTATGAATTTTGTTCACATCCATTGGTAACAGTCATAGTACAATCAAGTTCATTATTTCCTATTGAAAAAGTGCTATAAACCAGTAATATGGGCAGGCATGTGTATGATGTTTATTCTAAGTAGTAAAAGTTCTGCTTGTTGCCATGGGTGACTTAAAGTAAATTTAAAACCTGGTCTCTGCTTGCAAAGAAGTTAATTGGAAATAAAATAATAGTTAGAAATAAAGAATAAACACATGGGAAATACAAATACCAGTAATAGTATTTGATTAAACAGTAAATGCTGAATAAAATCAAAGAATTGGCATATCAGCAAGTCTTGATAGAGAACAGATGATTAATCCAGTTGTAAAGAACAAGTAAAAGTTTGAATAACAGAGAAAAATTAATTCTAGCTACAGAAAGGTTAGATGTGGGAATGAACATTGCTTGTCCTGGAAAGGGAAGAGACCAGTCTGTCAGGAGGAAAGGTTTGTTATTAGGGACTAAGAGCAATGAAATGAGGAAGAAAGCATTCCTTCTGTAACATCTTCTGTGTGGTGGTCAGGTATGCGGACTCAGAGCCTGAAGGCACCAGATGGAATGCTTTTAAACAATTCCTAATCAAGGAAAGATGGGTTTTATTAAGGGTCATTTGCCAGTGATGTGTAGGTTGGCATAGAGTCCAGAGAAAGTAGGGGCAGAAAACAAATTTAGGCAACTGTGGCAATAACCTCTGTATAAAATAGTATAGGCCTTCATTAAGGTAGTAAGTAAGTAAGTAAGAGATTGCAAGAGGCATGAGAAACATTTCCAAGGAAGAAATAGGCAGAATTTGTAGACACTCAAGAAGTAGGATAAAAAGGGAGAATATGCAAATATACTTTGGAGGATAATGAAACGTTTTTATAGTGACTTAAGATGTAGAAGTGCTTTTCTCCCAACAATTTTTTGAGGCAGGGGGGCTAAGTAATTATCATTTCCATTTTATAAATGAAGAAACTGACTGGCTTATATTGTAACTCATAATGGTTTAAGGCAATGTTCACACCTAGATCTCCTGACTCCATATTCTTCACTCTTTACTACAACAAAAAATACTACTGGAATATTGGAGGGAAAACCAGAGGAGCTTGTTGGGGATTAGGGAAGGTAATGAATTTGGACAAACTGAGTTTTAAGTTAATGGATATCAAAGCACAGTACGGCACAGTGGCTTTGTCTCACCTCTGCCACATACTGATTTTCCTTATCCTGGGCAAGTAATTTATTTCTTGGTTTTTTATGTTGCTACTTTTAAAGACTGTGAGTTGCAGAGATGGAAGAGTTTCCTTAATTGAGAGTTCTTTATACCAATGAAACTATAGGTCCAGCTGCAGAAATGCCTATTTGCTGTCTGCAAATATGGGACTTGTACAAGTGATAGATGATTGCTGGAATTATAGGTTTATAAGTATGTGGAACACAACTTTTCAACATTAATACTATATATTCTACATCTCCTTAAGTTACCAGTTACTCTACTGTCCAATACTCTTTTTAATTTGAAAAATAAATTTTATCGATATCTTTAGTTTTATATAACCTATATTGCATAATAGACTCAACTACCTTCTCTCTGGAGAGCCATATACCAAAAACTAAAAAAGAGGAAAAGCTATT
Source organism: Bettongia penicillata ogilbyi (assembly GCA_023548195.1). Classification (NCBI taxonomy): domain Eukaryota; kingdom Metazoa; phylum Chordata; class Mammalia; order Diprotodontia; family Potoroidae; genus Bettongia; species Bettongia penicillata. The sequence continues at coordinate 3,593,393 of JAJHZJ010000808.1, read as the reverse complement.
TAGCAAAACTAAATATAATATTTTAAAGGTCTGACATACGCATATTTCACTTCCATAGCACCCCACATCTCCAAGGAAGCTGGTTGAGCGTGTATTTCTCCCTTTTATGTGACACAACAGGAACCTATTCATGAACAGCTTGGTTTTTAAAGTATATATTAAGTTGGAAATGGTAGTTCCAACTCTGCTCTGCTTGTCTCCTTCCCAACTGCTTTTTTCCTCTCCTGTATGTTTTAAAATATTCCATTGATGTGTCTGTCCTTTCTTTTCTCTTTTATGTTGCTGCCTCACCCCTCTTCCCATTCCCTCCACAAGTCTCACAACGTCATAGAAAAGCCCTCTCATAACAAATAAGTATGGTTAAGAAAAGAAATACATCCGTTATGTGCGTAAATGCATGTTTCATTCTGCATCTCTCTGCCAGGAGATAGGAAGTGTGTTCCATCTTCCAGAATTGTGACTGGTCATTGCATTGATCCGCATTCTTATTTTTCTCAAAGTAGTTTTCCTTTACATCATATAATCATAAACATTGTTCCTCCTTTATCCTGCTCATTGCACTCTGCCCCAGTTCATACGAGCCATTCAAGGTTTTTCTGATTCCATTCCTTTTCTAATTAAGACACGGTAGTGTTCCTTTTCATTATATGCCACAATATGTTCAGCCGTTCTCCAACTGGTGGACAATATCCTTTCTCTCTTTAACAGAAATGGAGCAGACTGGGATTGCATGATGATTATCGATAGTGATAACAGTCATTCAAATGGTTAAAAATGTTCAGCAGGTATTTCCTTAAGCCTTTTTTCCTCTCCAAAGGAAATATCCTAGTTTTTTCAGCATATCTTTGTGTAGTATGGTATCCAGCCCTCTCACATCCTGCCTTCCTGGACCTGATGGGGCATGTCATTGTTCTTCCCAAACTATAGCATCTACTTTCTAGATGCGGTCCTAATAGAGCAAGGTACAGCCAGACCTCCCTTGTTTTGGATGTATTGCTACCCTTGTTACCTTTTTTTTTTAATATCAACCTAATAACCTATGGCGAACTTGCAGTTCACTAACCCCTCCTGCACAGATATTTTTCATATAAACTATTGTATTGCCATGCCTCCTTCATCATTTATTTTTAAATAACTTCTTAAGTAAGCCTTTTAAAACTCATCTTGTTTTATTTGGTTCTAAATTTCTAACCTACTCTAAGATTTTTTTTTTTTTTACTTTGTTAGTAAACATGTCTAGGGTAGTAATCATGTTAGGTATACCCTCCCAGCTTTATGACATACACAAGAGTGATAACTAGGCTATCTCTGCCTTTACTTAAGGCATTGTCAGAAAGCAGTGTAGGGGCCAGCATTAATTCCTGGAGACTTCCACTAAAACTCCTTTTAAATTGATTTCAAACCATTAATGACTGACAACTCTTTGGGGTCATTTAAACCAGTTTTGCTCTGTTGGGTGATTTTAGGAGGTGTGACAAGATGTTGGCAAGTTGTATAAGATTTGGTGTTGGATCATGAGTAAAGAGGATACTCAGAATAGTGATTAAAGCTATAAGTGGAAGGTATTAAAGTAAATGATGTCATAAGATCACCAACTTTTTTGATAATAAAGCATATTTTTACCCATGTTCTTCACACTTACAACAGTCATGGTAATGCGTATTAAATGTATTGAATATGTACAGAAGACTTCTTTTCAGGTTTTCTGCTCAATTTTAATTTAGTTTGCTCTTTGATGCCTTTTAATCCTAAAGGGATCTAGGATTTCAGGCCTTTTTAGCCTTTACACTTAAGTGTCATAATTTGGTATGTTGTTGAAAGATAAATTTGAAATGTTTGATTAGTCACAATCTCAAAAATTATATATTAATATTGTAGGGACAAATGTTTTGTGAATACATTTTAATCTCATAGCTTATTTCTAATTTCTTTTCCCATTTTTCTAAATCAGTCAATGTTTGTTAAGTTCCTACTTTGTGCCAAATATTGGATTTGACCCTAAGCACCAAAACTAATTCATCTAACCCTAAATCATTGCTTAGTGAAATTCATTCATCGATTCAGTAATGCTCTTCAATTGATTTTGCAGTAAGTTCTTTCAAATAGGTAAACATTTTAGAAAACTTTTTATACATTTTTTTAAAAGTTGGCCTTGGTTGGCTTTTTTTTTTTTTAGTTTATTTGGTTTTATTTCTAACTTGCAAAATTTAATTTTTGTTTATGACTTTACCAAAGGGCAAGACATCTGGAAAGCCATTGAGATGAAATAAGATGTTCCTTTCTCTCTAGATGGCTGTGGCCAAGACTGCTTTTTCAAAAATTTCATCTTTTCGACATTTCTAGGAACAAGAACTGGATGTGTCATTTAGTCAATAAAACACATAAATTGTGACGTACATGCACACATATGTGCCTATGAACTCACATTATGCACCATTGTGTTTCAAGGAGATGACTGAATATCTTTAAAGATATAAAATATACTTAATGGGACAGCAGAAATGCTTAATTTTTATTCCTGTGGACAAGAAAAAAGGTTATTTTTGAGGCAGCAGAAACATAACAGTTAACAGTTTACTGTAAGAAATCCTGGAGAAGAATAAAAAAAGCAGGTGTTCAGACTTTACTACGTTTTGCCATCTTTCAACCGATTCTAAAAAGCTCATCGTGACTTGTGGAAATCAGGGCCCTGCTTTGCAGCCCTTTTATTCGGCTCCTTGAAGTTTTTACAGCAGTGACTGTGAAAGCTACCACCTGGTGATCAGGCTGGTCCGGAAGGGACCACCTGTCCCCATATCTTCTTCATTGCACATTGACTCTTAACAGGAATGACAAGTAATTAACTCGTCCCATGTCTGCTTGTGGTGAGGTGGCGACTGGGAAGCTAAAAAACTTTTTACTCTTTTTTAAGTGACTGCTGATTCACAGCATTAGCTGTTGAGAAAGATAGGAAAGATATGGTCAGTCCCCTTTGGGAGTTTATAATTTGGGAAGATAATTGTATAATGCTTAGAGCAGTTGTTTTCAGACAGAGTAGGACTGAATAATTTCTTGTGGTTCAAGATAAACCAGTGTCTTCAGTGATAAGATATATACATATGCAACAGTAAAGTTGTGTAAAATAAATTTAATTAAAAGTGTTCTTAGTGTATAGGAAAGCTTATTAAAATAATATTAGAAAGAGTAGCCATTTATAATAGTATTGATATTCATAATTCTTATCTAATTAATGTGGGAATCTATCATTTTAGCAGGGCCTTTATGACTTAATAAAGCATAATCATGAACCTAAATGTAAATAAACTAATTTTAAACTATATTTAGCATTTAAAATGTCAGAACTTTTCTTTTAGTTCCCAAGTTTCCATCAGAATTCTTTGTCTATTCATTGTTATGGTTAAAATTCATTGTGTATTTTATTCTATTTTTGTTCTGTTGTTTTGTTTTCCAGCTTTCTTTATATTCCTCTCACTCAGTGATCTTCATTATATTATGACTAACATTATAACAAAGTATTATAATTTTTTTTTACTTCCTCTTTCTTAGGACATTTAGATAATTTTCATGTTTGTTTGGGTTTTGTTTTTCTTTTTAAGTTCATTTGTATTGGTGCTTTGAACAGATCTCAGGGGAAAAAATTTTTCCCCAGAAAGCCTACTTCTTTATCATTGACTTTCCAAGCTCTGAGGCCTTGCTTGGTTCCAGATGCCTCTCTGGAACAAGTACCACATTTTTTTTTGTTTCATTAATACCTTCAGTCAACAAAAAAATTATTGAGTCAAAGACATTCCATAAATTTTCCCTTCAATCAGCAGCAAGTGGTTGCTATTTCTGGATTGAGGTTTATTGCGTTCATTCATTTTTGCCAGGTTGGGAGATGTGAAGTGGTTTAAAATTGTTTGACTTAGTATCACTGATTATTTGTGAGGCTCAGCATCTTCAATCAACTATTTGTTTAACAATTTGGAAATGACCTGTTCTTCTCTTTTGATGCTTTCTGTATCGGATGAGAGAATAAAGGACAAAACACAACCTGAGGGATAGTTGCATGGATTTTTTTTTTTAACAGTTCCTTAGGTATTTTAGATGCAGAGTTTTTTCTTATGCTGATTCCTTGTTCAAAATTTAAAACTGAGCAAAAATTCAATTTTTTTTAATGTAGTTAAATCTGTTTTGTTTCTAATAATTCCTTTTGTTTGCTGAATAGGTGAGGGGTAGTGCAAGCATTGGTTCCTAATACTCCACAGCTGAAATAAATCCTTTATTCCTTCATCTGTTTTTCATAGTTTTTTTTTAATGCTTAGTATCATCTCACTGAAATTCACTGATGTAGCTAGAGTAAGAATTGGGCCTGAATCTATTTCTTGTCCAGATACCAAGAAGTTTTCCAGATTCCTTTGTTAAATAATTAATTCTTTCCTGAATTTAATCATCTACAGGTTTTTCAAATACTTTTTCAAATCTTTTGTATGTAGCTGATTAGACATCCAGTGGCATTTTATCTTTCTTGAATTAAAATTAATATATTTTTAATATCAGATTAAGTGTTAAAGGTAACTAGCACATAAATTGTGCTTTAATATTTATAAAGTACTTTATTCATATTGACTCATTTGTATTTCAAAACAATCCTGAGGGATTGGTTCCCCATTTAACATATAATTCAACTAAGATGAAGGTAAGTTGAATTACCTATAGTTATTCAGCTAATAAGTGTCAAGAGGCAGCCTATAAACTCATTTCATGTCTAACATTGTACACTACATGGGTGCTTTATACTTGGATGGTGCTGTTGGTGGTGGTGATATTGTTGATAAAAAGAAGCAGCATCTGTTAAGTGCTTACTATGTGCAAAGCAAGTCTTGTGCTAAGCACAAGAGATACAAATATGAAAATCAAGAAGCTATTTTATTCATTCAAGTCTCTTCATCGAAGGCAACATATAGTAGTACTATTCTATCTTTACCTGCCTTGATTAAAGTGCATGAAACTTTTGGGAGGTTATGTTACTGTTAACACGCTTTTCCATTTCAAAATGTCACCACTTGAGTTATTTGAATATCCATATTGTTAAAGGTAATGCTAAAAATTAAACAAATGGTTTGGCTTTTCATCTTATCTACTGTAAAATACATTTTCTTCTGGATTTCTACTATTGTCTGTGCTCATAAAGCATTATGTCTGTCATACAGGTTCTGTCTTTCACACATCCTACCTCGTTTCACTCAGCAGAGACATATGAGTCCCTGCTGCAGTGCCTCAGAATGGAAGATGACAAAGTAGCAGAAGCCGCCATACAGATTTTTAGGAATACAGGACACAAAATAGAAACAGACCTTCCACAAATAAGATCGTGAGTTACTTTTTTACATGGCATCCTAAAGCTGCACTGCTAGCATCTGACTGAATCATAATTTTGCTTACTATCTTCTCTCATTTTTCTACACATGAACCTACAGTAGGTTAGCCTCAGTTATTTAGCAGATTTCTTTCTTTCCTTTTGCCGTTTCACTGCCAGTTATCACTTGCATCAAAAGCTAACTAGTCAGAAGAAATAAGTCAGCAGGTTTTTAAAAATTAGACTTTTATTTATCCATACGTACCCTATTCTTCATTATCATGCATTTGAGGCTTCACATTCTCATTTTAGAAATAAATGACAGAAATAGTTACAACAGTAATTTCTTGAACAATTGCATAAAAGCTGTCTTATAAAGAACTTTAATTTAAAAAAATCAAATGCCCATTTTATTCATCCCCGGATTTCCACAGGGTGTCATATTTTGTGAGTAGTAAGTAATTCACATTTACGTGGTGTTTTGAGCTTTTCAAAGTGTTTTCTTTAAATTATTCTTACAATGTAGATAGTCAAAGTATTATTTACAAATTGTGAATGAGAAATTTAAGACTTAGACATTTAAACATCTTAACCATGAACAAAGTCTAGTGAGTGTTAGAGCTGGAATACAACACTGATGTTTAATCCTTTGGAGCAGGAACGATAGGCTGGTACCATATTGTTAAAGATATTAAATACCATACAGAGGCATTCATATATTCACTAGTCAACATTGAAACACTGGAGCTTCTTCCATCAGGGAAATATATTTGGACCAACACTCTGACTATCAACATGGCAGCTGTGCAGAAGATAGACAGAGTCTATCTGGAGAGAATTGGAGGCTTATGTGACAGGCTGGGGGACGAGTGATGAGGGCCTGAGCCAGGGTGGTCATTGTGTGGAAGAAGGACAGAGAAAAGGGCGTGACATGAGAGAAGTGGGACTAGCAGGATTTGGCAGATCAGTCAGTGCTGTGTGACGGCGCTGTGCTCTGGGGTACAAAGGCAGTAAATGAAGCAGCCTCGACTAACGGTGAACTCATGTTCTGCTGGAGGAAATTGCAAAGATACACTTATATACATATATGTATACGTGTGCGCGCGTGTGTGTGTGTGCATGCATGTGTGCGTGCGTGTGCGGGTATGTGCGGGTATGTGCGTGTGTGTGTGTGAATAAGGAGAATAAGGCATTTAAATACTAGGCAACTTGAGAGGGCACTAGCATTTGACAAGATCAGGAAAGAATGTATGTGGAAAATGATACTTGAGCCACAGCTTAAAGGAAGAGAAAGAGAGGTGGAAGTGAGGATAGATCATATTCCAGGTATAGCTTGGCAAGCAGTGTAAAAGAAGGGAGACAACAAATAGTTAACACAGTGAGTTACTGCAAATATGTAGTCTGTTATAGAGTGTCATTTGCAAAAGCCTACCTGATCTGATCATAACCTATTTCATGTCATTACCAATAGTAACCTTGATATATTATCCTCATAAAGATTTTGTAGAGTTGGGAAAGTAATTCAGACAACTTCATACTCGTTTTGTTTTGTTTTGTTGTTAAAAACCTGCCATTTTGTTTAAATATTTGGTACACTCTTTCTTGTAGCCTGAAAATAAATCCCTCATTGTCCTCAAAATTTGTTCCTATCCAGCACAAATTTCCTTCATGTGTACTTAGAAAGAGCTAAGGTGGTTATAGTTTCATTTTGGAGTTTTCTAAGATGTGTTGAGGAATAGCAAAGGATTACTGAAGAAATAGGACTGCTGTAGAGCAAGGATGACCAATGACAGATGGAAGTAGAGTGATTCAGTTCTTATTTGGCTTATGTTTTCTCTGCCAAAAACTATGACCTTTGCCTAGGAATGAGACAACCAAAATAGCTGATAGAGAATTTCATAACCAAAATAAAAGTACCTTGCATTTGATCAGTTCCAGTCACATGAGCCAGATGAACAATATCTTTAGGACTGAAAGAACTATAGACGTGATTGCTGAGCTCTTCTCAATGATAATCTGAACAATCATGGACAATAAGAAAGGTTCTCCAGGACTGAGGAAGGGCAAATGTCCCTGTTTTCAAAAAAGAAAAGTGAATGTAATCGACCAAACTAGATGGTGAGCTTTGTACTTCATTCCCAACAGAATTCTAAAGTAGTTATTAAAAGAGATGGTAAATGAAATGGTTAAGAAATTGAAGTGGTGATAAAAAAAAAAAGTCAGTATCACTTCACCAAGAATTGGCACATTGCCTAAGCAAACTTATTTCTTTTTATTTTTAAACTAGTAGTTCATAGGAATATTGTTAATAATAGGTTACCTAGATTTTAGCCAAGTGTTTGACTAAATCGTTCATAGGCTTCTTATGCCAGCGGCAGATATGTGAGTTAGACAATAGTAAAATTAAAACTGGTTCAATGACTGGAATCTGAAATTAGTCATTAATGATTTCATATCAACTTGCAAGGACATATCCAATAGAGTGTCTCCTCAATCTATGCTTTTTCATGTGTTATTTAATATTTATATCACTTATGTGATATAAGGCAAAGATATATCCGTATAAAATTTGTGGAAGACACAGCTTAAGAGAGATGTCTCATCTGTTATATCTGAAAAAAAAGTCTTGTCATCTTAGGATATTGTGCCAGATTTTATAAAGTGAAATTTAGTATGGGTAAATGTAAAATAGTACTTTTCAATTCAAAGAAGTGACATATAAAATGGGAGTCATAGTTAGATAGCAGTTTCTCTGAAAAAGATCTATGAATTTCTGTGTCACAAGCTCAGTGTGAGTCAGTCAACTTGATAAGCATTTATTAAGTACCTGCTACATATCTGGCATTGTGCTTAGGCACTAGGGACACATATTCAGAAAATGAAACAATCTCTACTTTCAGTGAGCTTTACAGTCTATGAAAAGTATTGTGTGGCAACCAAAAAAACTAATCATGTTTTGGGCTATAGTAAAAGTGAAACAGGTTTCAAGCATAAAAGAGATTATGATCCATCTGCACTCCATCTTTAAAGGGCTAGAACACTTCTGTACTACTATAATTCAGTTCTGTGCAGCATCTTTTAGAAGAGTCATGGGAGGCAGAACCCAGAAATAGGCAATCAAGATGATGAAAAATCTCAAGTTGATGACATTTGAGGATTAGTTGAGGGAATTGAAGATACCTATTCTGATGAAGGGAAGTTTTGGGCGGAAGTTTCAAAGATAAAAATTAGGCTTGTTGTAAACTTTCAAGATTCAGTTTTGTATTTTGAAAAGTTATTTGAAAGAATTTTAAAATCAACATTAAATTTCTCAGTCTCCTCCTAAAAATGATACATCTACGTATCTTTTTGCCATCAGAAAAATAACAGAAACAGAGTTAGAGAAATAGACATTCAAACTCTGCTTCAATTTGTAATTAATTTTTAAAATTATTTTTTTTGAGACTGTTTGGCAACTTAGAAAATGTGTTCATTCTAGATCAGTAAATGTCCAAACACCTCAAATAGCTTGTTCATTTCATAAGAAATTTCTAGAATGTCATAGTTTTTGGGGGGTGGTGGGGAATTGTTAAGAATAGTTTGTACTCTACCGATTATTTTGAAGACTCAGGTCTTGTGGATATTATGCTTAAAAGTAGATATGGCAGAAATCCAATTAAAAGAATTGCTTAAATTATATAGCCTTTTCCTGCATTTTAAGAGTGTTATTTTAATATTTGCAGCACCTTAATTCCCATTTTACATCAAAAAGCAAAGAGAGGTACACCACACCAAGCAAAACAAGCTGTCCATTGTATCCATGCCATATTCACAAATAAGGAAGTACAGCTTGCACAGATTTTCGAGGTATGTATAGCTAATATGGTCTTCATGGGTTTTTTTACACTGTGGTTTGTTGACTTTTGTTTGCTTTGAAGATTGACCTGCTTTGCAGATCTACATAGAATTCTTGTTTATTCGAGGAGCAGTGTCCTCTCCTTTGAACGTATCATACTATGAAAGCAGCTATCCTCAATTCAGACTGACCATGTAGTAGTTTTCAAGATGAGCATGCAGTTCCAGAATGTGAATTTAGATAGTGAGCCTTATGCTCACAATGTAAAAGGCCATATAATGCCGTTGGGAGCCAGTTCCCCTCACCCTCGGGTTAGTTTCTTGTTTACTCCAAGCAGTTCAGTCTGTGCCGCCATAAACTGGATGCCTTCGGCTTCCTGCACAATGAGTCACATTTCCTGAGGGTCAAATGGCCCAGGAGTGTGAGAATTTCTCCAGCTCTGCCACCAGCAGAATATGCCAGTTGTAGCAGAATGCTTGGGCATTTGGAGCAATGCTGCAGGGAACAGAAGCAGTTGAATGAAGTGAAAGCTTTTTCTCCACTGTTTACTATAAGATCTTCATTCCTTTTAGTCATGTATTTTTCTAAAGGTTTTTATGTCCCTTCTTTGCATTTATTCTGTCTTTCTTACTAAGTTACTGGGGAAAAGAACTAGTCTTCTTTTGTTCATATTTTTATTTGATTGCCATTAAGGAACTGTGTCCATATTAGAAAATTTTTGTGGAAAATTGAAGAGGGTTGTCCTCCACTAGAGTCTGTCAGCATGGCACTGAATGTTAGTTATTGTACCACTAAATTTTCATTTCTATTTTTATTATTTTATTTTCCCAGCCTCTCAGTAGGAGTCTGAATGCGGATGTTCCAGAGCAGCTTATAACCCCATTGGTTTCACTGGGCCATATTTCCATGTTAGCACCAGATCAGTTTGCTTCCCCAATGAAATCTGTAGTAGCAAATTTTATTGTGAAAGATCTTCTAATGAATGACAGGGTATGTAATTTTTTAAAAATGCTTTCCTTTTCTACTTTTTTATTTACACATTGCTTTTTTTTATAAGCAAATGTAGTTTGATAATGCATTTTTAAAAACAGGATCAAGTCATTGCTTTTATTTATGCTACCTTGCATGATTGTGCCATTGTTTTGAAATAGTCTATATTGGTGTGCCTCTTTCAGTTTTCCCCTTATTAGTTACAGAATACCTTCTATAAATCCAGAACCTACTTGATTGAGAAAGAAAATGAGGTGAATAAATCAGAGAGTAAAGAAAATAGATCTCATTGTAATGAACTTCATGGACTGTTCTGATTCTCTCATAGTGCTGAAATTTTATTGTGTCACATTGTTTGAAATAAATTGATGAGCTTAGATAGTTCTTTTTATCCATCTTTAATCCCCATTTATTGTAATAGAAGTGCTCTTGACCATCTTTAAAAATGAAATATTTTAAATAAAGTGAGAGTTCATTATTGAAAAATAGTTCTTCAATGAGTCATTTTCTAAAATGAATAATCCTTTCTTAGTGTGAGAAATCACTCAAATTTATAAGTCAAACTTCAGAATTTTGTCAAACAGACATGTCTTTACAGACATCTTCCTTGTAATTGAGTTTGACTAATCTATTTTTTCTCTTTATTCTGAAGGAAAAAACCAGGAATAGCTCACTATTTCTTACTGTACTTATTCCCTAACGTGAAGTCTTTTGATCAGGAAAGGAAGGATTTTTTTTTTTTGGAGGTGGGACCAAATTGAAATAGTCACAGTGTGGGAAGACAGAAATGAGACTTGGGTCCCAGACTGAAGATATCCATGTCCGAAGCAACCAGAGAGTGATGGCTTGTGTTATTCATGCCTATCACTGTTGCTGTGAGGCCATAGGAGCAGGGAAGTAATTGGACTGTCTAGTATACCACTTGCTACCTGAATCCACAAGTTGAAGTACTAAACTTCAGGAATAAAGGACCTTTTAGTGCTCTAACTTCAAAGGGCATAACTTTTTGTAGCAAAAGGAACATGATAAAGCAAAGCACTAGAAAATGTTTCTTCTAAAATAAATTTATTCAAGTATCTACAGTCAACAGGTGAGAAGAATGGGAAATTATGGTCTCCAGATGAAGAAGTTTCCCCAGAAGTACTAGCTAAAGTAAGCACTCTTTTTATATTTCTTATTGGCGTATGTCATAAAGCAGTTCTTATTCACAGGTAAAATTGGATTCATTATGTAAGCATTTTTCCATGCAATATTTCATTTTAAAACAGCGTTTTTACTAAAGGAATGATTGTAGAATCAGGGGTGCAAAAGATTTTCAAGGGCCCCACGTTAGGTGTCCCGAGAGCCTTGGTGCAGTTTTAAACTTCAGCCACCCCTTTGAAGAATTGAGTAGAGGAAAAAGAGGCAGATCATTTGGGATTGTTTTTGGGATACAGATTACATATTCTCCTTTGATAATCTGTTTGGGTATGCCGATCTGTGCACTTTCAATTTCCTCATCCAGATCATTGATAAAATACTAAACAATACTGAGCCCAGCATAAACCCATGGTTAGCCATTCAACATAACATCCAGGTTGATGTGAAGCCATTGATAACTATGGTTTTTCTTCACCTCTTCCATAAATGAAGACCAACCTGTATACTACCTAATCTAAGATAAATACCTTCTTGGTGATGGTTTTTTTTTCCTGAGGTAGAATAAAACTTATCTTTTTCTTTTAAAACCTACACTCCAAAAAAAGAGAAAGAGAACCTTGGAAAATTTCTTTATTTTTTTTTTTGCATGTTTAGGAGATATTTTGGGTTTGGGATTTTTTTAATATCACATATTTCTGTGTTGTCAGTTTCAAGATTTAAACCTCTTTTGCAACAAAGGAAATCATTTCAATGAAAATTACGGCTCATTAACTGTCTTTAACATTGTATATAGTATTTTTTGGACCTTTCATAGAATTTGAAAACGATAGATATGTAGTTAAACAATCTGTAAATTATACCTGGACCCTGGTTTGTGAAGTGTTGTGTTATAAGGACAAACAAAGCAGTAACTGAGAGCAGTAACTGACAACTGAGGTGACAATAAGAAAAATCAGCTTTGATGCATTTATCCATAATAACTCAATGTTGGCAGTATATTGTAGCTTCTTCATATTTTATAGGTTCAAGCCATTAAGCTTCTGGTTCGATGGCTACTGGGGATGAAAAACAACCAGTCTAAGTCTGCCAATTCAACTCTCCGGTTACTCTCAGCAATGCTGGTTAGTGAAGGTGACCTGACAGAACAAAAGAGAATCAGGTAAAGATTTTTTCTCATTTCCAACCTGTTAGCTACATTGTCTCTGAGAGTTCTACAACTTATAAAATAAACCCTAGAATACGTTTGCTGCTAAGACAGTGGAAGTAAATATGGTCCTTAGAAAGATTTTTATTATGAAGTTTGTCAATAAGCCATATATCGACAAACATGACTTGTCAGTGGAATAGCTTGGTGCTAATTGTAAAGAATGTTATTTAGTCTGTCTTACCATTCTATGTGATTAGATATGTAAGTGACTAGGAATGTATTGACATGTGAGAGAGCCAGCTTTGTAGCCTATTCATACTATGTGGAAAGTAAATTAAAGACTTAATGACTTGGCCTAGGGCCCCCGTTCTCCCCTGCACCCCCCCCAAAAAAGATGGCTACTACATAAATTAAAATCTACCAATTTGTTGCAGTACCCAGGGGTACCAGGGAGATAAAGAACAAAGATAAGAAAAAAGAGGAATGATTTGACCAGGCCTAGAGTTACAATATAAAATAGTAACTATCAAATTCTCTGGCATTGGACTAAAAACAGAGAAAAGTAGACTCTTGGAATAAATTTGGTTAATGGTATTTAGAACATAATACATATAGTAGTTTTGTGTTGAGCAAAGCTAAGAATGAAAATCATTGCATAGGATCTTACCAGTCAAACAAAACTACTGAAAAAACGAGGTAGCAATTTGGTGGGAAATATTTATTAGATCAACATATAAGACAATAATAAATTCCAGATGGATCAATATTTTAAAAGTTATTTTCAGAGTGTCAGAGAAACATTGAAGGCTAGTTTTTGTGGTTATGAATGGGAAGCTAGTTTTAGTCATCTTCAGACGTAGAAATAAAATAGGGAGAATCAGGGATTTGTTAGTGTATCATTGTGACAAACTTCTTATATGGGACCATTCTGTCTATGATTTAGTAATATTTTAAGGATCTCAAACTATCCTCATAACAGATTGGTGGCACATAATAGTTATTTTCTTATCTAAACTCACACAGCTAAGAAATGTCTTATAGTATTAAACGCTGAAAGGACTAGAATTTATTGAGTTTGTAACTCAATTTTTAGATTATCATGATTTATCTTGTTACAGGTAAATATAAATATTATAAATGTTATAAATACATACAAATATAATATATGAACACATAAATATTAAATATGTGACATTTAATATACTATAAATTCATTATACAAGTATATATATAATGAACTGAATATAACATAAATATATATAACATACTCAATTTTTAGGTTATCATGATTTATCTACTCATAGATAAATGCAATTATAAATATTATCTGTTATGTGTATAAACAATACAGAAATATATAAATTAAATATATTACATAATATTAATATAACATAATATGTAATAAATGTGAATATATATAAACATATGATATGTGAATATAAGTTATGTTTTTATATAAATATTATATCTAATATATAACTTTAAACATGAAATATTATAGAGAGCAAGTTAATAGAGTACAGTTTACTACTTGAGATGACAAGTTTTAATTTTCTTCTGAATTTTAGCACCATCCAACTTATTTTCTTTTTTCCATAATATTTTCTTGATTTCTGTCCTGTTACATTTGCTGAGAATCTAGCCTCTTGCCCTTTTCAAGTTTCTCATATCAACTTTGTCCACTCATCTAACTCAGTGCTATAATGAGGAACTGAGACACTGGGGTGGGAGGTGCCTGGTGGCAGTGGTGATGTAGAGCATTCCAGCACCCTGGGAATAGAAAGGGGACCAATACAGCATACCAGGACAAGAAGCACAGGGGAGGAATGTGTTGCAGGAGATCCCTGAACTAGTGCTGGACACAGGAAAGAGACAGACAGCTCTGTGTCCCGTGATGCAGATCCATGGTGGGGAGGAATGATCATGAGCTAACAAGTTCAAGAAACATAGTGGTATAGATCTGAGCCTGGGGCCGAGCAGCAGCTCATTTCTAACCATTAGCTCAGCATATAAATCTGCAAGGGTATTCACCAGGGCAGGAGATAAAGACCAAAAGGGAGGCAGCAGTCCAGTGGTTCTGAGCCTGCAGAATCTTCCATTAGCCTATTGCAGAGCCCCTCAACTGACCAATAGCAGCTGAGTCCATCAGCAGTCCATGGAAATTCAACCACATCCATAATCCACATCCACACAGGACAGTGAACAAACCTATCACACCACTTTGGGAGTACTCAAAACTTGTAGGTCCCCAGACTGAGCTGTAAAAGCAGCAGAAGGACATGCAAGGACAGAAGCTAATGCCAGACCACCAAAATTCCAAGCCCTGCACCCTACAAAGTAAGCAGAGCCCAGGGCTAAAATGAAGTCCAAAGTCAGGAAGTAGGCTGGAAGAATGAACGAATAAAAAAAAGAACCCAACTAAAAAGAGCTACTATGGTGACTCAAGAAACAAAAGAGGAAGACTGTGACTTGAAAATAGCTACAAATAAATCCTCAAAGAAAAAAATGGAGATCTGTCACAAATCCAATAAGATTTCCTAGAGGTTTGGTTTTTTTTACCAAAAAAAAATTTTTTTTAAACGCAAATGAGAATAGTAGAAGAAAAATAAGAAAAGAAAGAAATTAAAAGAAAATTAATAGTTGAGTAAAAGAGGTACAAAACCTTATCAAAATAAGAAACTTCTTGAATATTAGCATTGGATAAATGAAGAACCTAGGTACACATTTCAAGAAATGAAAGAAAACTGCCCAAATATGTTACAACCAAAGGGCAGTGTTCCACCCCAGGGCTCACACCCCTAGAAAAACTTCGCATAGAAGAAGAAAAACAAAAAGCTAAGCAAATTCTTCTGACTTGTCTTTGTATACTCAGTAGTACAATGCCTGCCCACAGAATAAGTGCTTAATAAATGCTCTTTGATTGATTGAGTCACTTGCTGATTGTAACTGAGACTGTTTGTAACATTCTATACTTGCAGTTCCCCACTTTTCCAACAGTAATAGGAAAATAGATTGCCTCATGTCTTCTGAACCCAAGATTAGTTACTTGTGTAATTATGTAGCATCCATTCAGTTTGGGGTTTTTTAAATGCTTTTCATTTACATTGTTGAAGTTACTGTTCATATTGTGTTCTTTTTTTACTTATTATACTTGAGTTTATAAGTATTCCCATGTTTCTCTAAACACTTGAATAGTTGTAATTTCTTACTGTTAAAATTTCATTACATTGTTGTACAACAGTTTGTTTAGCTGTTCCCTAATCAGCTGATTGATATCCACTGTTTCCATTTCTTTAATGCTTCCTGCCCCCATCCAGAATATGCAGTTATTAGTCACTTGCCATCAGAAGTTAAATTTTTTTTAAAAGACTTTTCTTCATAGTTTACAAACTGAAAATGGCTCTTTTAAACAATCTTTTTCCTCTTTTTGTATCATCAGCGCTTAGCATACAGTAGGTACTTAATGCGGATTGATTTTTATATATTTAAATCACAGAAATTAAAATATGTTCATTACTTGGACCAAACAGAAGTAATGCACTTCTTGGTTTGTTAGTTTAGTTTTGCTGCTTTTAAAAAAATTTAAAGTTTTATTGGTATCTTTTATTTTTGTCTCCTTTTTTTCTGAATATGTTCTCCTCCCCAACTTTACACCACCATCCCACCTCCAGCCATCCCTTTGAACAAAGATAACATTATCTTTTTTTAAAGGGGTGGGCGTGGAGGGGGTAGTCCAGCAAAAGTAACCAGCCTATGAAACTGATAGTGCATTCTTTGCCTCACAGCCATCACCCTTCCTCTCCACAACCCACCTTCAGCAAAGTAGGGAGGGAGAGGGTATATTTTCTTTTCAACAAATATTTAACAAGTACATATTATGTTCCAGGGTACTATATAGGGCCTGAGAATTGTTCCTATGCTCAAAGAGCTCACACTTTATTCGAAGCAGACAATGTATAACTATATGAAATAATGCAAAATAATTACAAAGTAACTGGGGAGCTCTGGCAACTGAGACTATTGGCAGAGAAAAGCATCCTGTAGGAAGTAACCTTTGAGTTGGCTGCTATTTTTTTTTTTAATCTGCTTTTTACATAGCTGAAGTCAGTGTCTGTATTGGGATTTGTTTATTTTTTAGTTTTGCTGGTTTCGAAAACACTTTAAAAGTTTTTATTTATATTCTTTTCTATTCTATTCTATTCTTTAAAAGCTTTTATTTATATTCTATTCTATTCTTTCTATTCTGTTCTGATAATTTCTTCCTTTGTGGTAGCATTCCATTCTCTTCTTTAAAAATACCTCTCAGTCCACACTATCCTCCCACTCTTTCAGCAGAAAACTTCATACTTTACCAACAAAATATTGGCCATTCACTCTAGTCTCTAATGTACATCTCTAATGTACAACCTCATTCCCCCCTTTCTCCTCCATTACTTGCTAACTCCATTGAAAACCCAATATTACTCATCAAAGCAGACCCCCTTATTTGCATTGCCTCATCCCTTCCCATCTTCTTCTGCAGACTATCCCCATGCTATCATCCCCTTTTTGTCTCTAATCTGTAATCTTGCCCTCCTGTCCAAATGACTTGTTTTCTGTTCCCTACAAATACATCCAGGTCTGTTATCCAATCCATCTTCCATGCAACTGACAAACTGGTATTTTGTGTGTGTGTGTGTGTGTGTAGCTCTGACTGTGCTGCTTGCTGCACTGCTTATTATGTTCCAACAGCTCCCTCTTACCTCTAAAATCAAATACAAACTCAACTCTTTCTTTGGACAGTAAAGCTCTTAGCAACATGATTCCAGCCTCTACATGTGGAGGTCATAACCCTTCTTCCATGACTTCCTATCCCCTACGATTATCATCCACACAGGATACAACCAGTTCACTAAAGAGCTGTTAACTGCATCTTTTGGTAGTTGAAGGATACCGTTGTAGCACTTGATCTCAGGTAACAGATTTAATCACTCAGAAGAGCACAGTCTAACAATCTACATAGGAAAACAAAATGTCTTTTTTCTTGATTGAATCACAGTAAGATGGATAGCTCATTAAAGTAGCCTATAAGCATATAGTTATTGTAGCAACTGAAGATGGATACAGACCTGGCCCCCAAAGCTGAAGTGGTGAAAAATAGCTAGGTAGAATGTTTTCATGAAGTGATTCAGCACTTTCAGTGACGCTAAGCTGCTCTTCTTGAAACAGAAATCCAATCTTTTTATCACTCATGTTCTACTGGCACTTCATATAAAGTAGAGTTGACCTCTTGTTCTCAAAGGATATGCCAAGGTCTTGAGGCAGTACCATGGTGGGAAGATTTTAAAGGATAGGTTAAGTAACAAATTGTTCCAGATTCCTGAGTATCAACTTTTATGTGTGGAGAGGGTTACGAACTTTAAGCAGGGACTAAATTCCTTAGTCATGGCAAACCTTCACCCATAACACAGTAATACGCCATGTTTGAGAACCATAGGACACTACACCCTTTAAAAAAAATTTGCTGAGATACAAAAGGTAATATAGATGTCATTAGTAAATAAGTTATGGCTTTTAAACGTATCATTACAGTGATTACAGGTGTCCAAGAGGTTATGTAAAAGGTTATCCCAGAAGTGTATGAAATGGAGGTGAGCCATGTTTGTAGTAAGAACTAGATATAATAAAATCAGTAGTGTAGCTACTACAGTGGTCACCGTGTGACATCTTTTTACACCATATTTAAAAAGACAAAAGCAAAACCTTAGTGGATCAGTGTGAGTTGGTTCTTTTGTAGATAATTTATGAAAAGACATGGGCAAGAGTCACCCATGAGAAAGTGTGCCTGCAGTGAAATTTTCACTGATGACTACATCAATAAGATTGTGGTCCCACTTAAGTTTTAAAGAAAGAAAACATCATCAAGCCTAATACAATGCTGCCTTTTCATATTTATTTAACTGCCATTTTCTGCAGAAAACTAGATAGCATAGAATAAGAAAACATTGCTATTGAGGAACTAACATGTAGAAGACAAAACAAATGTAATGAGCGTAGTAATAAGACATTCTGTCTTCCATGCTCACGAAAAATTACCATTCAGCTCAATTTATTCATGTAATTAAGTATTGATATATAGCAAATGCTGAAAGACAGGAGATGGTTATATAAAAAGTAGATTGGAGACTTTGGAAGGAATTGCATTTTTGGCCAAGTTAAAGGTTGGTTATTCTAGCAGAAGAGTACATTTTAGACTAAAAATTGAATGTAAAAAAAAATCTAGATTTAGAGGTCTTTACATAAAACAGGCTTTCTTGGTTGTAATGGAAGATATAAGACAACATAGCTAGAAATGAAATTAGTAGCAGTTGTTAAAGCAAGGCCTTAACAATTTGTTTCTCTCACATTGGATAGATAGCACTCAGTGAGTTACTTTATAATAGAAATTTTCCACAAGTGTTTTAAAAGAAAAATTTCTTATTTCTTTTTTATTCTTTATTCATTTATAGTAAATCTGATATGTCTCGTTTGCGACTGGCTGCTGGTAGTGCCATAATGAAGCTTGCTCAGGAGCCTTGTTACCATGAAATTATTACACCAGAACAGTTCCAGCTCTGCGCACTTGTTATTAATGTAAGTAACAATGCAGTGATATTATTAAGAAATTACATAATTGAGTTGGAATATATTACAAAAATTGATTGCTATATATTATAACCTTACCCAATTAGACATTCCTACAAATAACTGAAAAGTACATTTTCTTCCATTGGGTAAGCAAACAGATAAATCATTTAAAGCTAATTTATCTTAATTGATCATTTTAAGTCGAGAATTTTCTTTTAGCATTCAAAAGCGTTAGTATTTCATCCTAGTTGGATTTTTTTATGTTTGTGTAATTTTGTTTTGTTTTTCTGCTGCTGTAGGATGAGTGCTACCAAGTGAGGCAGATATTTGCTCAAAAGCTGCACAAGGCTCTTGTGAAGTTATTGCTCCCATTGGAGTATATGGCAATCTTTGCCTTGTGTGCCAAAGATCCTGTGAAAGAGAGAAGAGCCCATGCCCGACAGTGTTTGCTGAAGAACATCAGCATACGAAGGGAGTATATTAAACAGAACCCCATGGCTACTGGTTAGTAGTGGCACCAAAGGTTATCAAAAGCATACTTTTTGAAGGCTTTATTTTCATTGTTTTCAAAATGTCAAGCTGCATTCTTTCTCTTTTTCACAGTATTTCATACTTGGTTTGGTTTGGTTTTGGTTTGGTTTGGTTTGGTTTTTGTCTCTTAGGATTGAGACATGGAAATATATCTTACCAGTCTGACAACATTTGAGGAGAGAAATTTATCTGACTATAGGCTTCAGTATTTTCTGAAAAATGTGCCGTAAGTTTAGATAGAGTGTACTTAAAAGTATCCTTATATTCCCTAAATATGACTAAAATTCTGACTACTAAATCTTAATTGTAACAACACTGTGTGTGCGTGTATGTGTATATACATACATACATATATAAATGTATATATATTTCTTTTGACTGTTCATAACTTTCCCACTAACCTTGAGACTTTGGAAAAAATCTCTGTAGGTATGCTAGTGATTTCCTTCACTACAAAATGGAAATAATATTTTATCTAATTTTGAAATGAATGTGAAATGCTTAGGACTACAGAGAAAGAAGAGGTATATAAAAACAGTCTTTATAGTTTTATTATTTTCATTTTAGAAAAGCTCTTATCCCTGCTGCCTGAATATGTAGTTCCATATATGATTCACTTGCTGGCACATGACCCAGATTTTACAAAACCTCAAGATGTTGATCAACTTCGTGATATCAAAGAGTAAGTGTTATTCTCTTCAAGAATTCTAAGGTAAAAAAAGAAATCTGTCCTCAAAAAGATGAGATGTGTTCCAGAGGTTGCCATTTTTGCAGAGTCTTTTTATACTTTTATTTATTTACCCAAGATATTAAAACCTTTAAAAGTTTATATCAACTTATCTAAAACAGTGATTAATTGAAAGCACTTGTCATTCCCTACCAACTGGCTTCCTTACTGTTTTCAAATTAAAATAATTTGTTAATTTTACATTAATTGGTGTTATGAGAATCAAATGAAAGAACATGTATAAAGCACTTTTGAAAACCTTAAAGCACTATATTAATGCAAGCTACTATCATGAATTGTTTATTTTTGGTCATTTGTGTTAGGAGTTTTTTCTGTATCTAATCTATTAAGCCTACCAATTAGGATCACATGATTTTTGAAGCAGCTTTTTTTCTCATTTCCAGTTTTTCTTTTGAATTCTTTCATTAGAATTTTTGCCTAGATACTTTGAAGTATCTACTTCTCACCTGGCATATAATTTAGTTTCATTTACTTCAAGAAAATTGTATCAGTACACTTTTTCAAAATTATTGCATACTTAATTTTGCCATGAATCCCTGCTGATTTTAGTTACCAAAATTACTTCAGTGGTCTCATGGAAGTTATGGAATTGGATGGGACTTGTCATTTCTTGAATACCTGTAACATGTAGATATCCAACCAGGACTGGGGAGCCTGGTCCTCTAGATTCTCACACGCAGCCCTTTGACTGAATCTAGACTGCACAGAACAAACCCTTTTATTAAGGTCCCCAAGTCACTGCCGATGCCCATGGAACCTTGAACCTCTTTCTTGTTCTCAGATACCATACCCTATTGTCCTTAGCCATCTCTGTGCATATGTGTAGTTCTTATATAGCTTTCAGCAAGTTATATGTTTACATATTTGCATGGAAAAGACATTGGGAACACGGTTACCACCTGCAAAGACCTGAAGGTTTGTCATACAAGAAAGGGTAAAAGTATTCTGTGTTGGATGCCTGACTTTGCTTCTGAGAGCAGAATACCTTACAACTTTGGGGAGCCAGATTTGACTCATTTAAAAAATTTCATAGCAGTTGAACTTTTGAACAGAAGAATGGTCAGCCTCAAACAGATCCTGTGTCACCATCTGCATTACATTGTATGTTGTAGTGGGGGGTGCCTGCGGCATCTGTTGGAAGGCTAAATGAGAATGGCCTTTTAAGGGCCCTTCAGCCACCAAAGTTCTAAGTTCTTTGAGGCCAAGAACTTTCTCAGTAACAACTCAGTGGAGGCTAGTTACTTAGTATATCTTGACCAATTAATTTCTTAGTATGGCTTCTTAGGAAGTTCTTCTCTAACTTAAATTATCTCTTTAAGTTTCCTTTTCATGGAGTAGCTGAAAGTAGAATTTGGTTTTATCTCATAGGAGTCACTTGTCTTCTAGTTTTTCCTTTGCCTTATTTAGATGGTAAGCTAGTGAATTTATCTCTTCTAGGTTCTTTTTTAACTCCCAGTGTACTTTGTCAGTAAATACCATTTTCAGGTTTTCTTGCCACTTGAATTATGGTATTGTTCAAACAATGAAAAGATATTATATTGGAAAAAAAGATCTCAGTTTTGTCCTGTTCTTCAAAAGATAAAAATAAGTGAACTTTTCCCTCTGCTGACATCTTTATGTGTATTTTTTTTTTAATTTTTAACACAGTTCATATCACATAAAACAATTCCAACATTTGGTCAGGTGATACTTCTTTTAAAGCATTTACCATATACACCACAAATGAATTTTTTTTTAACATTAACCAACTGAGACACAAATAATAACTACGTATGCTAACTTCACAAGCCCTTGACCTGATTGTCTCCACACTATTACTAAGAATTAAAGGACCCTAACATATTCTTGTTGGTCTAAAGTCCTAAGCCTAATAGCTTAATTTTAGACTTAACCTCGGATGTTCTCCTACCAACAACCTGTAATTTAATAGATCTGGTATTAAGCTTTTGACTGACCTTTTGACAATAGGAAATTGCCACCAAGAGTAGGGATGTTGCAGGAAAACAATATCTCCCCACCTTCATGTCAGTTCCATGCAGGAGTAGATTGTCAACTTGCATTCAGTGAGGCTTAAAGTCTGCCAGTTGTCAGTGGGGAAATTGAGTCAGGAGAATCCTACCTCAGCCCAAGCTGAACAGCCACTCTCCCACCCTTCCCATGATATCAACTTTTGCAGTTCATACCAGCATCTCACAGGCTTACTGGCATCATGGAGTGGAGGCTCAGATTGCCTGTCTTGCCATCCATACCTGAAGTTAGACTCAGAAGAACAGTCACTTAATAGTCCCTTAGAATCTTAAAATAGCAAGTTCCAATTACCAGGTTTCAGATATGACTATAATTTCACATTGGCTAAGGAACATCTTTTGAGGTAAGTTTTAAGGGGCTCACATGCCTTTCTATACATGTTCTAGTTCCTGATTAAATAACCATCATAAAATCAAATTTACCATTAAAACCTTAACTTTTCCATCAATGCCAAATTTTACCTGAGGTTACCTGCCTCTAGGAAACTTAGACTAAAATTCTTTTCTCCAAACTAAAGATGACTCTGATTTAGTCTCAGTCAGTTGTTTTACATCACTTTGTAACCTGTCCAATTTTTCTCCCCATCTCTCCCCTCCCTTCACCCTCTAATACCTTGCATTCTGATTACTCCCTCCCTCAATGTACCCTCCCTTTTATCACACTCCACCCTTCCCTTATCCCCATCTTCTCTCTTTTCTTGTAGGGCAAGATAAATTTCTATACCTCATTACCTGTGTTTCTTATTTCCCTGTTATATGCAATAGTAATTCTCAACATTCGTTTCTAATACTTTGAATTCCCACTTCTCTCCCTCCGTCCCTCCCTACCCATCCCCACTGAAAGGCAAGCAATTCAATACAAACTAAATATGTGTCATTTTGCAAAAGACTTCCATAGTAATCATGTTGTGTAATACTAATTATATTGCCCTCTGTCCTACTCTATCCCCCCTTATTTTTTTATTCCTTCATTTGATGTTGTCCCTTCCCAAAAGTGTTTATTTCTAGTTGCTCCCTTCTTCCATTTACCCTCCCTTCTATCATCCCCTCACCCCACTTGTCCCCTTCTCCCCTATTTTCCTGTAGTGTAAGATCGATTTTCATACCAAGGTTTAGATCGGCTGCTCCCTACCACCAGAAGCTTTAAGCTGAGCTGCCTGGACAACCGACCCAGGTTGCTTCCTGGCCACTGTAACTGCCTGTAGCCTGCTGCTGCTGCTGCCACCGCCTGGGGCTATTGCTGAAGGAAACCCAGTCCTCTCTCACCCAGCTGGGAAAGCCCTCCCACACTGACCTTTCTTTGTCCCTTGTGGGTTGAGGGATCTGGGACCCTCCCTGCTGAGAGTTCTGCCCTGGAGATCTGTTCAGGTCCTGTTCCTCTCAGTGCTGCATGACCAAGGCTGGGCTCCATTCCACCCAGCATCCAGTGAGATAGACCTTTCCTGTTGGCCTTCCAGGTTACCTTTGGCTGG
This sequence comes from Bettongia penicillata ogilbyi, assembly GCA_023548195.1. Classification (NCBI taxonomy): domain Eukaryota; kingdom Metazoa; phylum Chordata; class Mammalia; order Diprotodontia; family Potoroidae; genus Bettongia; species Bettongia penicillata. The sequence continues at coordinate 3,569,559 of JAJHZJ010000808.1, read as the reverse complement.
AAATCTCTCTCACTCTGTTGTTCTGTGGCTTCTGCTGCTCGGGAATTTGTTGAGAGTCATTTTTTTACAGGTATTTTGTGGTCTATGGAGGAAGAACTAGAGTATATGGGTCTTTCTACTCTGTCATCTTGGCTCCACTCCCTCAAAATCTTTAGGTGTATATTTTTAAACTAAGAGCAATTGAATATAAATGTAACATGTTCTTTGACTTAATCTGGATCTTTACTTTTATAAATTAAGGTAATTGAATTAACGTAAAAGCTACATTTAGATTAAGAGCACAGTCTTCTAATGAGATAATATTTTCCTCCAATAATTTAAGGGTATATTCCCAAATTGCTTTGATATTGCTTTACATTTTAAGCAAATTGATATAAAACCGAAAGTAGTCCTACTGCAGTTGCACTGCACTGAAGATCATTTTAAAGCAATCAGGCCACAGTGACTCTTGTTGTAATCGGTCAGTCTGTATTCATTTATGAAACACCACTGTGTTAAGTCCTAGGAATACAAATGGGGAAAAGACAGTTCCTGCTCTCAAAGAGCTCACATCCTGATGAAGGATGTCACCATCTGTTATCTGGTAATAAGGGGACAAAAACAAAGAAACGTTATATTTGTGTCATTATAAACATATTAGAAATAATTTCTGCTTCAGAAAGTTCTAAACTAAAAATCTAGGATTGACTTTTCAAATAAATGTATTGAAAAATCACTCATTAAAAATTAACTGTGTGCCAAGCTCTCATTCTTCTAAGTGCTGGGAATACAAACAAGTGAGAAAATGTCTGCACTTAAGGAGCTCCTGTTCTAATTTGGGGAAACAGTGGATATAAGATAAGCTGCAGGATAGATAGAAAAATCCCACGGTCCTCATGTATATTGACAGAGTTAATAGTAGTGCCCAGGGATCTAGAAGATGACAGGCACAGCACTTGGTAAGACCTATCTGAGCATGAGGACTGTATTTATTAACTCCATTTTCATGGAGACAGGGTGAGCAGCCTTGTCTGCCCCACAGCTGGTAGCTGGAGAAGAAAGATCCAGTATCATTCAAATTCTGAAAATTACTGGACAGATCCTCTAATGAAATTGTTGCATTCTACTGGCACTGTCAGCTGAAATTCACATATTGGATGTAAATGTTACCAAAACTCCTATCTCACCCTCAGAACTGTCATTCCTTTTAACTTTTCCATTTCAGTTACATTCTGCATTGCCTTCCCTGAATCAGTAATACCATTCAACAAGTGTTTACCATCTGCTACTGTGTATGACACATTGTTCTAGTTACTGGTCCTACTGGGATAAGGAAATTACTTGTTGCCCACACTTAGGGAGCTTACCTTCTAAGCTGTGGAGGATGCACAGGGAAGTATAACATAGGGTGTGGTGTAGTGTGCAGAGAAAACATCCCAAGGAAAAGAGAACATGTTTAGGGCCACATCCAATCAGTTGCTAATGCCTGTTGATTCACTTGGTTGGGTATGACTTTTTTTTTAACATTTTAAGTGAATTTTAAATTTAAAGGAAAATTTTGAATTTCAAAAAAAAAAGAAGAAAAAATAATCAACAAAATAGGCCAAAAACAAAATCTACAAATACCTGTGATGTTGCCAGGCTAGCTCAGGCGCTCCCTGTCTCTCTGCACTTGTGCCCTTCTGGAATTGATCTGTCACATAGTTACCCACTTCAGACAGTTTTCACTGACTCCATGGTAACTGTTGGATGACAAACATAAAATCTTTGGTCTGTGACATTTCATAGTTTAGCTTCAAATAAATTTGCCCACACAACTCTTCAGTCTCACTCACTTCACCTCGTAACACTTTCCAGATTCATCTTGCACTTCAGGTGCGCCCTTCACATGCCTTCTGAAACTCTTCTCCTTAAGATCTGATTTCATGAAGCCTATTCCCCTGTCCCTCCCTCTTTAGGTTTCTCATAGCTTTCTCTCTAGACCCCCTCCTTAACCTTTGTCAGATTATACCTTCCACCATACCTCTGTTTACAAATCTAACAGGTTTGAAGCACCTTAAGTTCAAGAACTGTGTGCCATTTTTTCATTTTTCTATCTATACTATTTAGCACAGTGCATTTTTACATAGTAGGCATCTAATTAAATATTTGACATGTAAGTTTACTTGGGAAAATGTTCAGTTTTGCAAGAATTTATTAGATTCATATGTTTTGCAGAGATAGGTTAGGTTCTGGGGGAGATTTGAAGTTTAAATAACACAGTCCCTGTCCTTATGAAATGTGTAGTCTATTAGAATAATGGGAGACAGAAATAACTATAAGGCCAAACTGTTGTGTGATTATAGAGTAACAGAGTGCTCTACAAGGTCAAAAGAAAAAAATTAGGGGTTTAATGCCTCTTTAATAGAGGGCATTGGAGAAGTAATAGTTGAGCTCTGCTTCAAAGCTAGTAGCAGTTCACTTGATAGAAACTGAAAAAACATTCCAAACATAGGGAACAGAGAGCAAAAAGTGAGGAGGTACTTGTGAGTTAAAAGCTTCTCCTGTAATAACAATTGTGCTTATAATTTACATTTATTAAATAGGCAGGAGACAAATGATTTATACAGATATATATATAAGCTATTTTCATAGTACCTATTATGTAATTATATGTCAGCAAGTTATTTATTGAATACTTGTTGGTCCTCTACCATTAGTACTCAAGATACCCTTAGTTTTCCAGCTAAGCTGAACATTTCAATTCTTTGTTTTAGGTTGTTAGCTCCTCTTCGAAGATTCTGTAACAAAGCTCACTCATGTTCTCAAGTAAAGATATTTGAAAAGAAACTAATGAAATTTCAAGAGATGGGCACATCATTTCTAAGATTTTAGGGGGAGAATTTAGCATCATTATAGAGATTTCAAATAAATAAAAACTAAGCTAAACTACTAAATGTTTAGAGTTTGCTACTATTGTCATGGAAAAGGTAAGGTGTATGTTGTGGGTAATGGGACATCAGAAATTTAATAGTTGGAATATTTTAACTGTATCTTTAACTTCATTATTTTAATTTTCTACTTGAATATAATCAATCAAGTATTCAGCACTACTACTCTGCTAGGTGCTGTGGTCTTATAGTTACAGTGGAGTAAAAAAATCTCTTCTCAAAAAGAGTTGACATTCTAATGGGGTGGATAAGTACATCTATAAATACATGCAGAATAAATTCAAATTAACATAAGGTAGTTAAATACAAAGGTAATTTGACAGAGAAGGCTCAAGCAGTTTGTATTAGGAAAGGCTTCATGTAATAAGTTGTTCATGAGATGCATCTTGCAGAAAGAGATTCTACAAGGCATAAATGAGGAGGGAATTATTTAATAGGATAGATAATAGTCCATTCAAAGGCACAAAGATGAAGTTGAAATGTGAGGAACAGAGAAAAGGCCAATTTAGCTAGATCACATAGTTTGAGTCCAGTCAGTCTGAGAGGCTAGGTTGGGAGCAGATTGTGAAGGGTTTTCAAAGCTAAACAGAGGAGTTTATATTTGCTTCTAGAAGACAGAGTTCATTGGCAGCTGACATGGTCAAATATGCACTTAAAAGTCATTTTGGCAAGAGTGTGGAAGATTAGTTCAAGAACGAAGAGATGTATAGGAAGGAGAAAAATTAGGGGCCTCGTAATAATTTAAGTAACAGGACCTCTAGTAGCTGTGTGAGTTAGGAGAAGAGGTCAGATTGGAGAGAAATTATGAAGGTAGAAATGGCAGGGGTGGGGAAGGAGAGAGCAAAGATTTGAAGATAATGCTAGTGTTGCAAACCAGGGTAAGGGGGCCTAAAGGAATAGTGATGCCTTTGATAGAGGAATTTGGAAGACTAGGTAGATGTGGGGGGAAAAGATGATAAGTTCTGTTTGTTTGGTTTTTTTGAGCAGTGTCATATTCAGAAAATTACTTTTTTCCCTTAAAGATTTTTATAAAATCAGTACAATTTTGTGTATTATATTCCAGAAGTAGGCATATTTTCTAAAATAATCTGTCTCTGATTTTTACAAAGAAGGTAAGTGGGAAATCAGGTCTCACTCTACAGGAATTTTGTCATAACATGTTTCCATTATGGATAGCCTACATAGTCACAGTGCATCTCATACGTATGTATATGTGTATCAACCCATATCGACCTACATCTTAACATGTGTATGTATATAAAATTATTCAAGGTGCCTGTGGTTCATGCTTGAAGTTTTAATGACAAAGAATGAGAATAACAGCCACGCCTTTATGAAGAAGATGGCAGAAAACATCAAGTTAACCCGAGATGCCCAATCTCCTGATGAGCCGAAGACTAATGAGGTACATTCTTTTGTGAGGGCTTTTGTGTTTTACAAAGAATGATGATTCTGTTTTTCTGTGACCATTGACTCTCCTTTTTCCTTTCTATTAAATCAACAACTCTGATTTGGACAATATGAATGAAAGCTAGAATGGTGGGTTTTCTTGCCCTTCACTGTAAACATATCCTATCTTTACTGGATTCGTTAGTGCTGTGGGGAAGAAAAACAAAATATGCTCTTTAGTTCAGGGGGAGCACCAGGTTAAATACCACCTCATTAGTGTGAGGCCCTAAATCAATCAGGTGACTTATAGACATCAATAAAATGGTGATCATTATTTATAAGAAAATAGTTAAACATATTAGGAGACTACTTCAGAAAGAAAATATGCTAAAACAGCCATAGAAACTGTTTTAGGCATCATATGTTCAATGAGTAACTACATAAGTTTACTTTAATATGAATTGTTACTTGCTTTTATGGAGGTGGTACTGGTATTTTTGTACTCATGAAAATATTTTTATGTGTTTTTCCCTTAGAAACTTTACACAGTATGTGATGTTGCTCTTTGTGTTATAAATAGTAAAAGTGCTTTATGCAATGCAGACTCACCAAAGGACCCAGTCCTCCCAACCAAATTTTTCACTCAACCTGAAAAGGTAAGTTTTTCCTGCTCACTGAAATGACTTAAATTTAACTTTAGTTTCAACTCATTTCTCTTGCACTAGCGAGCAGAAGTTAGACCAGAAGCTTTCAGAGGAATGCCCTCCTTAAAATTAATTCATGGGCAGATTTTTATTTCTCTGTGGCATTTCTTGCAAAGCATGTTGTTACGCCATACAATTTAGAAAGATGAAAGTCAGTATTAGTTCAGAGAAAGAAATAGATGTTTTCAATGCGAGGCCTCTTGTTTTTTTTCTAAAGTATAAATCTTATAGGATGATGGCTTTATACTTTTCATGTTCTATTGAATTGTCCAGCTATCTCTGACTAGTACTTTTGCTATCAAAAAAGAGAATTAAAAAGAAAATAGCAATATAGTAATGAAATGAAACATTGATTGATAATATCCACCATTATAATAGAATTAATGTTCTTTATGTGTGAAATTTTCAGATGACTGAAGATTATTCCATTTACATACCAAATATTTTTTTTCCAGTTTTATTGATCTGTTTGTTTTTACGCTACACACATTTGCAGATTACTCCACTTCGTGAAAAGTCTCCTGTACCAAAGTAAAATATTTAACTAAAACTAATAATATGCTGATCTCAGCTGCAAGCACTTGCAGCATTTCACATCTCTAGCATGCCCCTCCCAACCTTTCTGTTTTTAAAAAATAAATGGAAATTTATTTTCTCTCCCTCCCATCATCCATTTCTTGTAGCAAATATTCATAGTCAAGCAAAATACATTTCCTCAATGACTGATATAAAAATACGTCTCAGTTCTGTACCCTAAATCTGTCGCCTCTCTATAATGAATAGTGTGTTTCATCATCAGTACTGTGGAATTATGAATAGCTTGTATTGATCATAGTTTTACAGCTTTCAAAGTTGCTTTTATCATGTTGTTACTGTGTAAATTGTTTTCCTGATTTTGCTCATTTCGTTTTTAATCAGCTTGTAAAAAACTTAGAGTATTTTCATTTTTAGAATACTGACATTATAGTATAAATAATTCTGTTTCTGCTTACTTCCCTTTGTATTGGTTCATATATTTCCATGTCTTTTTTAAATTATCTGTTTCTTATAGCACAATAGTATTCCATCACATTCAATGTTATCATAACTTTCCCAACTTGATAAGCATCCCCTTTAGTTTCCATTTTTTTGCTTCCAAAAAAAGAGTTGCTTATAAATAAATATTTGTATACATACGGGATCTTTTCCAATTTTTTTCCTTTCTTTTGAATATAGACCTAGCAGTGATGTTCTTAGGTCAAACAGTATAGATACACTGTTTAGTGGCTTTTTGTGAATTATAATTCCAAATAACTTTCCATTCACAAAGTTGCTTTTTTTTATTTTAATTCAGTTGGAAAGGATTTTTAATTATGTTTTTCCTTGATTTCTTAAACAGAAGACACAACATATTTTAACATTTTATTAATAACACAGGGTTCTCAATACGAAAATCTGTCATTATTCACTAATACCATAACATGGCAGTGCCTTCACAACGTACTAAGGTATACTAAGCTGTTTCCCCCTCCGTGAGGTTGCCTCAGACTTTTGCCCTATTTTGAACTCTTGTCAAAGTTTCTCTCTGTTCTTCCCTGCCAGTTCTATGAGTACCTGCTTTCAGTAGGCCCGGCCCTACAGCGCCCAAACACCCTTTCAGACTTACTTCTTTTCACCTGTGGGTTGAAGAGCCGGACAAACAAGCACGCTGTGCTAGGGTTAGATCAGACTGAAGTCTCCTGGTAAAGCCTCCCACTTCTTTGTCCCCTGAAGTACACGCCTTTACTTTAAGCTTTAGTTCAGATTAGTGACCTTTTTTTAATTTACAGACTCATTTCTCCCTCCCCTCTTTCTTCCTTATTTTTACCTAAAATTTGCTAGATAAGTGTTGCAAGAAGTTGTTAGATAAGTAATTTCTACATAGGATAAGTGAGATGCTTATTCTGCTATTTTAACTTAGTCTTTTCATCCTAGTACATCTTTTGTGCTTCTTGACAACATTAAGACACATTTCTCTACCTTTCTTCAGGATGTTAAACTGAGAAAAATGTTACCAGAAAGCCAAGTTTGATTTCTTTTTAATAGCTTTTAGATGGCATTCATCAAAGACTTTCAGTTTTCTAGCACATAACATCCATGTGTTTTCTTTGTTGAAAAATACCAGCATTTAACAATAACAATATAATTTGGTGTTTATAAAGTGTTATGCTGCAGTTGCATACTTGATGATATTAATTAGTGACATTTATAGAAAAATGAAGGAAGTGTGTCACTTAAAAATAAATTGGCTTCTTAGATTAAATGTTTTCCTTAAGGGCAAAAATTGATGATAGCTAATGGCATGTTCATACAATAAGCACAAAAGAAAGAAGAGTTTATAGTAAAAAGTAAAGAATGGCTACAAAAGATTATACTTACAAGAGCAGACTGTAGAAGGCAAACAATTTTTTAAGTGCTGAGGAAACATTAACATGGTGAGGATATTAACTTTAGGGAAGACATCTTGGAGAAAGTAATTCTAAAAACAGTCTTGAAGGCCACTATGGGTGCAAATTGGTGAAGGATTAGAAAATAAGAAAGAAAATATCAAGTTATTTAATTGTAAATATATTTAGGAAATCCTGACAGTTACACATCAAGTTCCACAGATCTCTACCATAACTCAAGGCATATAGTAAATGCTCATTGATGATTAGTGCATTAGCAAAAAATATAATTAATTTGCAAAATAAAGTTTTAATGAAAAGCTAACAACAAAATAAATTGATTAAAGTGGATATTAACTTTTATTATTGTTTCTTTTTAAAATAGGATTTCTGTAATGACAGGAGTTACATTTCTGAAGAGACAAGAGTTCTCCTGTTAACAGGAAAGGTATCCTTAGATAATTTTAGTTCTTTGTTTCTCAAATACCTAGCAAATTTATCATCCCTACAAAATACCTGAAAGTATATTTGTAAATGTTAAAGTGGAATTTTAAATTCTAATGCTGAGCATCATTTTATAATGATGGAAAAATGAAAATTAGACTATTAGAATAAATTAAATTTTCATGTTTGACAGCAGTGTTTATATAGCTTCAACTTGTTTACTACACAAACAATAATATTTTTTTATGGTTACCCATTTTACTCAAGGATAACAGAAAATTATATTTTTTCAGAATTTTTTTTATTCCATTTGTTCTAAGATAGAAATAATCATTTGGCTTTTTAAATATTATATGAAAAAAATCTATTCTTTTTAGTAAAATAATATGTATTTGTGTGTACATTTTAGCCAAAACCTGCTGGAGTACTAGGTGCTGTAAACAAGCCTTTATCAGCAACAGGAAGGAAACCATATGTCAGAAGCACAGGAACAGAACCTGGAAGCAATATTAATGTAAACTCTGAGCTGAACCCTTCAACAGGAAATCGATCAAGGCAATTTCCTCCCAATTATTTTGTTTCTTCTGTTGACTTTTTTCATCTCTTTATTTATTCTGAAAGCACTATATCAAAACATGTTCTTTTGCCTTCAGGAAACGTGCTTGTGTGAAATAGTAATAAAGGGGGAGAAACAGAATAGATGCTACTTTTATACAGTGTATACAGTGTGAAACATTTATATGTAATGAAGGCATTGTCTCTAACAAAGAAAATGAGTAGAAACTTGATTTCAGATGTATCAGTCTCAGGTAATTGAACTTCACAACTGTAATTATAATGTTCATAGTTTATAAGATCAATCAAAAGAGCATGTATTCAGCGCATAGATTACCAAAAATGCCATTATTGTGCATTGGGATCATCTATCTCCATTTATTTTATAAGACTCATAAAACTGGTTACATTATAAACTATATATAACTTTCTATTCAATCGTTAAGTGTAAAAGAAAAATACGGATTTAAAAAACTAGGGATTAAGTGATATACTGCTTATTGTGTGCATAAAAATACCTAACACTAAAGTAAATCTTGATAGTACTACCCACTTTTTAAATACTATGAAAATGGTTAACAAAGTAGTAGCAAGACTAAGACACATACTTTTTAATCAGATTATATCCTAATAGTTGTTTTTGTCAGATACAAGAATGGAGAGTTTTTCCTATGTCTTTTCATTAATACTAACTTTTTATCTTTTAATTTTCATCCAGTCATTATTATCTAGCCCTTAGTACAATACCTGGCACAGAGGGCTTACTAGCCCTTAATAAATGTTTACTGATTGATGTATTATTAGAAAATATTAAAGTTTATATCTTCTAAGGTAAAGCAGAGTATGAATCTTTTACTCACTGTAGTCTAATGTACATTAGACTGAAAATCAGACTACTGGGATTATAGTTCTAGCTCTGGAAGTAATGAGTCCCTTAACACCTTTGGGTTTTCACACCCTTATTTGTAAAGTGACAGGGGTCCGACCGTGTGATTTCTGAAGCCCTTCAAACTCCAGAATTCTAGGTCTGAATTTTTGTTTACTAATGTAATGTGTTGAAATGTATGTTAGACCATTAATAATAATATTTTTTTAATATCTGCACTGCTTACTTTGTTCTGCTTATATGTGGGAAGGTTTCTTAGTTAATTTTCTTTTACAGGGAACCAAATTCAGAAGCTTCAGAAACTGGAGTTAGTGAAAATGAAGAGAACCCTGTGAGAATCATCTCAGTCACACCAGTAAAGACTGAGCCTGTAAAGAACAAGGTAACCATGTGTCCATTTGTGACTTTCTTCTGGAGAATTTTAGTGCAAACCTAGACGCAGGATCCATCCTTAACACTGTGTGCAAAATGCTAGTAAACATTTCCCACTTCATTAAGGTTGGGGTTCCCCACAGGAAATAAGAGCTCCCAACCATTAACTTACTTTTGAAAGTTTTCTGCCTAAACCCCTCCTTCATGGATGTGGTTTTGGACTTACTGTTTTGTTTTTTGTTCAAAGTCACATAATTTTTTTTGCCTATTTCTTTTAAAATTTTTGTTTGTTTTTCTTTGTTTTAACAGGTATATATTTCAGACTGTTGGGCCTGTTTTACAAGAGTAGCAAACTGTTTCTTAGTGCAGTGTTTCTTATGTACTGTAGGCAGAATCAGACAATCTGTTCTTGTAGGTATCCAACGAAACATTCAGTCAATACGAAATTGAAAGGTGATGTAATATGCAGAGTAAATTACCCATTTTTAGCAATCATGAACATAGTTTTAACTTAGTAGAATATATTGCAGCTTCTGTATCTTTGAATTCACTTTATGCATAGTAAATGTTTTTCAGGCCTTCATTTTTATCCTTTAATAAGAACAAAACTTGAGCATCCAAAAGAAATAGGCAAACACCTTCAATATAAAGCACCCAAACTGACAGAAGACCAGATCGAGATCTTAAATTACCCATTCTCAGAAAAGGAAATAGAACAAACTGTAAAAGAACTATTAAAAAAAAGGGAATCCTAATGATTTCGTAGGAGAATTCTATCACACTTTTAAAGAACAATTGGTATTCATACTGCACAAATTATGTCAGATTGAGAAAGCCCCCTACCAAGAATCTTCTTGTAAGAAAGATATAGACTTAACACCTAAGCCAAGGAAAGATAAAATGCAGGAGGAAAATTACAGATCAATATCGTTAATGAATATCAATTCAAATTTTAAGCAAAATCCTGTCAAACAATAGTTTGCACTTGTAATCAGTGCCAACTGAGTTTGAAACATTTCTGCTGTATTTATTAGCTATATGACCAAGCATGCAACATAAACTCAGAGCCTTGGTTTTCTCAGTTACAAGATAAGGATCATAAAAATAGAATTTTGGAGTTGTTTTTTTTAATAGCCGTATGTTTTAGGGTTGTTGTGAGAATACCATATGAAATGCACTTTGCAGTCCTTAAAACATAGTTTTACTATGGCACTTTTCCATTTCAAAGATAATGACACTAAGATTTCTTATCTTAGAGTCTCTAGCCTGAGACATTTATATTTTAAGTCCTCTTACTCTAAAGAATGCCTCTGACTTGTGAATTTCAGAATTTTGGATCCTGCAGTTCTAACAGGTATTATCTATAAACTGGGGCATTACTGAAATTTTGTATGTTATACTTTGGAATTTTAAAAATAGATTTTAAAGGTATTATTTCATTCAAAAATTCTATCTTGACAAAGACTTTTTTACTATTACCATAAAAAATGTTCCTGTTTATTTCATTATTTAAACAATAAACATAAATAAATTTAAAATTCAAAAAGTTATGCAGTTCAATGAGAAAATAGGATTGAAGTTACAGATAACACCTCAGAATGAACTTTAATGTAAAACTCTTTGCTTCCTACAAAATAATATTGAGTACTGTAAAAATGCATAGTGATTTGCCCCTCCCAAACCTCCCTCCAAAAAAAATACTTAACTAGAAATCACATCTAAGTTGTAGTCCTGACTATACCATTAAACTCAGACAAGCCACTTACATAAAATGAATATAAAATGAGTAGATCAGAATTACTTAAGCCCCAGAGGCTAATGATGATTCATCTTCTTATAGCTCCAAAATTCTGTGACTGTAAAAATATTGCTTTTTATAAGTTACAGATATTCCTCTTTGATTGTTTGTAAGCAAAATTATATAAATTTGGCATTTTTAATTCACCTAATTTTTAATTTTTAAAATATTGTATCTTCTTTTTCTTTTCGTTTTCTATTGATCTTTAGTTTACTGTTGTTTCTAATCATGCTTTTGAGTACTGTATATCTAATCACATTACTGTGTCAGATTGTTTTTAACAAACATTTAATTGAATTATTGAATTTTCATATTTAAATTGCCCTCCTAGTGAATCTTTTAAAATTGTGACTCAATTACCTTCTTAATTTTTCAGTTTTTAAATTGAATTTTTTTACTGGCAGAACACATTGATCTAGGAAACAGCTTATCTAGTTAGTACATTTCAGTTCATGGTATGAAATAGTAAAGCAATTGGCCATATACATTGCACATACATATACCGTGTATTCAGAAATCCATCATCCAGTTCCATAGGTTGGACACATTCAAAAGGACATGATGCAAGGAATCTTCTGGAGCTCATCGACAACATTTTCAATGTTCTGTATGTTTTGTGTTAGGTTTGGTTTTTTTAATAATTTTATAATTTTCCCATGTTCAGTCAGTGGTGAATAATTGTTCATGTTGCTGAGAGTAAAGGAAGTCCCTGGTGGAAGCCAAGTTATGTGCTTGTGATTTTCAGCTGTAATTATCTTGATTGGTCTGATATTGGCATCAGTCATCCTTATCTTTTCAGAAGCATAAGATTTAACAAATACGATTCTTAAAATATTGTACCTGAGGGGGAAAAGTCAGTATATTTGACTTAGGATTCCCACTGCAGACAGAGTCATATTTATGGAAAAGTGATATTTTATAGACGAGTAGAAAAGAGTTTCTATTTCTTCTTCTACCTACTCAGCAACCCCACTATTTCTTCACATGCTTTAAAATTTTCTTTTCAAAAGCTTTCAGATATAGATGGTTAGTATGTGATGAATGTATATGTTCACAGGATTTTATTTGGACTCTTGTAGGAAATTAACTCTGACCAGGCTACTCAGGGCAACATTAGCACTGATCGAGGAAAGAAAAGAACAGCTGCGGTATCTGGAGCGGAGAACATCCAACAGAAAACTGAAGAGAAGAAGGCAGATGAGACGGGACCACCCGCCCCTCCCAAGGCCAGGCGAGGACGGAAGCCCAAGTCTGAATCTCAGGGCAGCGCAACAAAGAATGACGAAACAAATAAATCAGCTGGGAGGGGAAGAAAGAGGGCCGCGGTTGGTCAGGAGAGCCCAGGGGGGCCAGAGGCAGGCAACGCCAAAGCACCCAAACTACAAGATGTAGCCAAAAAAGCAGCACCAGCAGAGAGGCAAATTGATTTACAAAGGTAAAATAAAGTAACTTCTCTCCAGACCTTGAACTGTTAAAACATATTTTAAAATTTTTTTTAGTATTCTTAAGTTGTTAGCACATGTGAAACAACCTGTGAATGATTCCTTTTGTGTGGTACTTTGAGAGAAGAAAAAGAAAAACTTAGAAAACAATATTCTAGCCCTTTTCCTTCTGTATTGTTTTGTTTGCATCCCATTAATCCAGATTTTAAGGTCTGGATTGTTGTATGTCAATCAGTCAGCCAACAAATGCTTAGTTACCGCTTGTGTGGTGGGCGCTGTGGGAGGCACTGGAGATAGAAAGAGTCATCGAAAGGAGCTGCAGTACTGGTGAAGCGTTTGCTTGTTAGGCATTGCCTTTTGTCAGCAAAGGAGAGTTATGGCAGCTACGTCCACTTCTGACTCGTTCCACAAAATTCCTAGAAAAATAGATACTGTTCATAGTGATATTGAGAATTAGCATTGTGTTAGGAATATTCCTACGCATGTTAATGACAGAACCTAATTTTGTATTCACTCAGGAGTTTCTTTAATTTGCATCTTTATTGGGACTTAATTTTTAATTTTAGAATATTTAATCAATCAAATATAAATGCCTGCCAGGGGATGAAGTCAAAGCATATGCTGCTTGTTTGTACAAAACATTATATGCAAAAGAGTTTACCTAAATATATTAAGGCATTAAAAAACCATTCACACATTTTGCAGTAATTTTTTTAGCTTTCTCACTGAAAATTTATGGAAACTGGGATTGAGAGATTTTAAAGTGAGTGCACTTGAAACTGTGTACAAGTAGAATTCCATTTTAGTGATTTTAACACTATCATATTTATACAGAATTTTTTGAGATTCAGATAATTAAGCATTTATTAAACTCATATTCTCACCTGTGGCTCCAAAAAGCTGTAGCATCCACAGTGGCCACATCCCAGTAAAACCATTTCAGCAAATGGGCTGAACCAGGTTTAGGGTGAGTTGGGGGAGACCTCTCCCAGCAGAATGGGCAGAATAGAACAGTTTGTCAACAGCTACAGAAGCAGCAGAAGCCTGTGTTGCGGTACAAGTAGAGCTTACTAAGCATTGAAGACGCCTACCCAGGCATCCACGGCATCCTGGGCCATCATCAGTTGTTCTTGATTTTTGTCTTGCCACTGGACTTTGGTGACTGCAAGCGAGAGTGAGGCCGACGACTTCTCCAAACTCTACCTCACTTCAATTCCTGCGTAAGACGTCACCCTCACGCTATCATTGGTCCTCTTTGGAAATGAAGACTAAAGATTCCAAGACAAAACATAACCCAGAGAACTTTCCTTCCATAAAATATAATGGGGAGAGGCCATGTGTACACACCACCAAATCCATCATTAGAAGAGTCATTAACATCCTAAGAACAGAGTCAGTGAAATGAGTGAGGTCAGAGGGCAGAGAGGTGAGCGAGAGGAATCAAGCTACAAGCAGTGATCCCTGTGCAGATTTGGAGACAGCTCAGAAGCAAAGATTGTTTTGAGTATAAAGAACAGATTTAGGAAGAGTGAGGCCCAGAGATGGAAGAATAAGAAGTTGTGCTGAGATGAATTTCTGAATCTAGATCTTGGAAGTGCATGAGCCAAGCATAGCCCATGTTTGCAAAATGCTATGACCGTGTCTGGAAGTATACAGGCCCTGGGAGCAGATCAAGTGGGAGGCCACTCGACTGAAGAGACTTGGAGGTGTACATTCAGTTGTAGAAGTAGAATTAGGGTAGGGATGGAGGTGGAAAGGGAAAGTGTGAGCTAGGCACTACAGGTAGTAGATAGCTGCCCCTGGGATCTCAGCAGTGTGTCCTTGCTAGATGAAACTAACCTTAAAGAACAGAGGGCTACTGGGTGATGTCAGGAGGGAGGGGACCTGTGCAAAATGATAAAAGCAGTGTGAGGGATCTTCTAAATTAAAGGAAGTGTGGCAACAATAAAACCAGTATTCCAGAGGGCAGAGCCAGATCTGGATTCAGGTTGGGAAACAGTAGATGAGAAAAGCCAGAGTAGGTGATAACAAGCCCAGGCTTCCAGGAACCCTGTTGGGGGGGAAAAAACACTACAGATTGCTGTAGCACAGAGGAGGGACAGATTGTTTGGAGGTTAAAGGGACATAATTTTTCGGTTGTTCCTGTTCTCAGTTTCCTAGTTAGAACTTGTTATTTCTTGCTTTTGCAAATTTAGTCTTTAGTCTTCACCCTACATCAGTGAGCCTTCTCATTCCCAAAAGAAAGCCCTCCTTCATAACATATTGGCCCCTCTTGTCATCCTCATTCAGTCACTTCTTCTCAGTCTTTCTCTACTAGTTTGTTCCCTGCTGCCTACAAACATGTCTATGTTTTCCCCATTCCCATCTCTGCTGCATCCTGTATCTCCTTGGCCCTTCATGGCTAAGCTCTTTGAAAAGCTCCCCCTCCATTAGGTGCCTCCACTTCCTCTCCTCTCACTTTCTTCTTAACTCCTTACAGTCTGACTTCTGATTATATTATTCCACTGAAACTGCTTCCTCCAACATGACCTTTCCTCAGACCTCATTCTCCTCAATTTCTCTGCAGTCCTTGACACTGTTAATCACTTTCATCAACTCTATGGCTTTTAATTACCATCTCTATGTTGATTCTCAAATTTACCTTTCCTACCCCAGTCTCTACTGACCTCCATTCTCACATCTCCTGTAAAAATCAGCACCATTCTCCCCTTCTCTCCTGGACTGCTCACTCTCTCTCACCCCCATATACAAGTTGATGCCAAGCCCTGTTGATTTCACCTTTGCAGCATCTCTAGAATATGCCCCCTTCTCTCTAACACTTCCATCACCCTGGCACCTCATCACCTCACGCCTTGATTATTGCATCAGACCTCTCCCACTTCAATCCGTCCTCCATTAAAATGTAGGTCTAACTGTTATCCCCCTACTCAGCAAATTCCAGTGGCTTCCTGCCACCCTCGGGATCAAACGAGACTCCTCTGCCTGGCCTTCAGAGTCCTCTCCCCCTTCCTCATCTCCTAGGCCTTTCTCCCTGCCAAGCATTATTCAATCCAAGGATGTCTTGACCTTTTGGCTATTCTGCAAACAAGATTCTGCACCCTCAGCTCCGGTGCTTTCTCTGGCTGTGCCCCTTCCTGGAATGCCTTCCTTTCTTCTTTTCCTACTTTGCTGGCTTCCTCTAAGTCCCGACTAAAACCCTGATTCCTCAAGGAAATCCTCCCTGCCCCTGTAAATTCTAGTGCCTTCTCTCCTTCCAGCGCTCCCAGCCTTCCCTCTAAGTCGTTTTCTTGTACTTATTCATTGTCTCCCCCATCAGACCGTCAGCCCCCTGGGGGGCAGGGATTGCCTTCCACCTCTTTTTGTGTCCCTAGTACTTGGCACATAATAGGCACTTAATAAATAGTGATGGATTGCCGTAAATGCGTCTAAACTGAAGAAGACTTAAAACACCTCTGTCCACAATCAAGAATGTGAAGAGCTCTGAATGGTAGAAGACAGGCACAGAGATGCAGATAGACAGACATATGTAAGATTCACTTTCTGACCTGATACTGAGGGCACTAAACTCACCAGGAACTGCTCTTCAAATGAGAAAATCTATTGGATTTTTACTTAAATTTGAAACAGCTTATTTTTGTAATATCTCCTTACCTGTATTTCTTACTGAGCAAACCAGTGTTAAAATAACTGATCCCCATATCCAGCACACAGATTTCCCACAATTCATTTCTTCTAGCTCAGAAGTACTCCTTATGTTTATCACTGTAGACGTAGAGAACATCTTCATGTTTTTGTTTATATTATTGCTATTTTTATTACTGCCATGACCAAGTGCTCAGAATATAAGCTGGCTCCTTCCTAGAACAGAAAGGGCTCAATGAATGGCTTTCTACTGACCAGATTATTAAGAAAAATGAAATGTTCTTTAAATAGGAAAACAAAACAAAAAGAATCTGAAAAACCACCTGGGAATCTTGATCCGTGATTCTGTTAGAGGAGAAAGGGAACAAGGGGCACTTTACACCTTCACTTGACAAAGGTTTTTACTAAACTACAGCAAGGGTTCTTGTGCCTCTTTCCTACATGTCATGGCCCCTTTGGCCATCTGTGCATCCCTTTTCAAAGTAATTAAGTGTATCAAATAAGATGATGATGAAAACCAATTTTACTGAATGACAGTTAATTTTTAAAAATTTAGCCAATTAATGAAAAACCTCTTCATTAGTAGAACTTCTGAAGAAGACCCTACTTGTTCGTTAAGAAGTAAATGAGATGGTAAGAAGCAGTGCAAAGGCACTTTCCTCATTGTAGGGGTAGGTGTTGACTGTCCATTAAATTGCATTAAGAGCTGTTTTTCAGGCTAAAAGGAAGCTATAAAGAGGATTTATTTCTTCATGGGGTATTTTCCAAGACATGACAGAACTTTCCAAGATTTGTCAAACCAGATACTATTGCCCATTCCTCATGATTCTCCTCAGGAGAAAATATTTCTTCCAGAAGGAATCAAAGAAAGCATTGCTAAACAATATGAGATCTCAAGCAAGAAGTGAAGATGTAACAGACAAAAGAGAAAGGGAGATTTGGTAAATAAGCAGCTGGTTTAGAATAGAATATCTGAGAACAAGATTCATGTTTCTGTAGTAACATGTCCAAATGACAGATTCCCAGGTACGAAGCATACCAATTAAGAATTTATTTGCGTGGTGTCTTACAAATCTAGTGAAAAGGATCTGCACAAGAGAGTGGAAAAGTACTGCAAAATTGGACAGGAGCAAGTGTAATACAAGTTTGACTTCGGTTTCTGATTAAAAAAAAATTTTAGGACATTATTTAATGATGGTTAGCAAGTATCTAGAAGAGAAGCATTGTTGACAGTAAGTTAGCATGGTTTTTAATCAAGAATCAGTTTTGCTAGATTAAACTCATTTTATTATTTAACCTTATCATTAGACTTAAATCCAAAGGGATACTTTTTACGTGTGTGTATACATATATATTATTATATATATATATTATTATATACATGTATGTATCTACGTGTGTGCTACAGAGAAGATGGTGATGCAGGTTATATAAACTAGTGGTAGGGTTAGGCAGATGAGAAGATAGTTATGTAGACAGCAAGACAATCTCGATTGGACAAATTATCCAGAAACAGAATTGTCTGCCTTAGGGAATTGGTGTAGATTTTTATGTTCAAAGGACAGATATATATTTTGGGGGGGCTGTGGACTACATTAAATGTGCTTTTGAGGCCCCTTCTAATTCTAAGATTGTATAACAATTTTTTTTATTTGGAAGTTATGTCAATAAGCACTCACTGTGTATCAAACTATGTGCTTATGAGTTGATGAGGTCCATGTCCTCATAGTGTTTTTATTCTTAAGGGAGAAAACAACATATAAAAAGGGACCTGGAAAGGGCAGGACGGAGGTACCAGTACCTGGGCATGGTGACTGAGTCAGCAGATGAAGGGTGCCTAGTCTGGACCCTGCAACAAAAGTGAGACTCCAGGGAGAACTCACCAATAGAAGTGACCTACAGGAGCAAAGTCAGGCGGCAGCTGAGGTACAATGTTAAGTTAGTAGAATTAGGAATGATTTCCTAGGCCATTGCCCAAAAGAAGATGGGATAAGGACTTAGAAATATCAAAAACCCATCTGGGACTCTAAGTTAGATGTAGATGTTTAGTGTGTCATATATGAGAAGAGAGATAAAAGGTGAAGGCTGTAGTTGAGTGAGGCAGGAGGCTGGTGAGTCAGGATCCTAAAGCTAGAGAAGATTACTGTATCAGTAACACTAACTTGAGAGAGATATTTAATCGTGGAATCACATTCGTAAAGAAGCTTGACTCCATTCAACAAAAATGCCTTAAATTGCCATGACATGTAAGATACTGCTAGGCAGATAAGGTAGTACAACAAGAATGAAAATGCTTTCTGCCCCCAAGGAGTTTTTCCATCCTTTTCTGTGGCAGAATTTAATCCTCAGTCAATCATTCCACACAAACTAATGCTTAAGGTGACAGTGGTGGAATTTACCTGGCCTTTACCTATCTTCATTATCTTTCCTTCCCACCTCCCACGACTTTGTTTCCTCTCCTTTTATTTGTCCTTTACTCATCACCACTCTGAGTATACCCTCCAGCAGAAATTTCATTACTAGCTTCCTGCTGTTTGAGTCTATATCTTGTGTCTTTACGGCCCTGGTACCTAAGAAGGCTGCAGAAGGTGATCCTCCTGGAACTAAAGGCCAGTTCGGCTCTATTCCTTCCTGTGTTTAGGCCAAAAGAGTTGGGTTTTGGTTTTGTTTTTTTAAAGATCATTTCTTTAAGCTTTTTGCTTTTTACAGAGGTTTCCAAGTTTATTACATGATAACCATGAGTGCGGCCCTTTGACTGAATCCAGAATTCAGTCAACATGTTGAACAAATTGTTCTATGTAGTTTGGATTCAGTTAAATGGGCTATACTTGAGGACCTACAGGGGCACATGTGGCCTCCAGGCCTCAGGTTCTCCATCCTTGGTTCAGTATATTCTTTGGTGTAATTTTTCTTTAATTTGGGGGCAAAAGCTCTTCCCCCAAAACAATGCAGTCAGTAGAAATCAGTTATATTATCTTAAGTGTTAAGACTTTTCAGTCTCCATAATTTTATTTCTGTAAAACAATCTAGACACTTTCCAAATTTTGGATCATTATGTTTTATAAGTGGTTAGTTTGGGAAAGCTGTCAGGATCTTAAAATTCTGACCCTCTGTTCATGAATATGGAATTCAGCCTCAGTTTCTAGTTTTATAAAAGGTGGGTTAAAATAATACCAGACTCACATGGTTCTGTGAAAATCAAGATGTTCTATGTCATAACTTTATTATTATAATCTATTATAATAATGCTTCGCAAGCCTGTGTAACCTTACCGTGTAAGCTTTGAGCCCCCCAAAAGGAGGTGTTGATGCCCTCAAACTGTGCAGGAATAAATGGAATCCCTGAGTCCAAGAAAGGATCAAAGGATCTTAACAAAAAAAGGATTTCCTCCAAATCTTTTGGGTTATTTTATTACTGAAAGTAGTACCTTGGATCTCAGGTTGTAAAGAATTTTAGCAGTATCTATTTCAGTCCCCCTCCTCCATCCCTCCATTTTACAGATGAAGAATGTAAGGCCTGAGAGGTAAAATGACCTGCCCAAAGTCAAATACATAGTAACAGTAACAGAATGAGGATGTCAGATACGTAGTAACAGTAACAGAGTGAGGATATCAGATACATAGTAACAGTTACAGAATGAGGATGTCAAATACATAGTAAGAGTAACAGAATGAGGATGTGAAGCCAGGTCCTGTGGCATGGAGGCCACCTACCCCATGCAGGAGGACTTTTTCACATTGTTTCCCATAGCGTAAATCATTTGAACTATTCAGATTTGTGGGGTTTTTTTTCCCAAATAGCATGTATGATAGTTTTTATATTAGAATTCTAAGAGTGTGTTTGCAGATGTTTTAAGTAATCATTAATCAAATGTTATTCTGATTCTTTCAGTAAGGAGTTTATGTCACAATAATGTAAAATCTTTCAGAAGCCAAGTACTGGAAAGCGATGGAGATTCACTTTGGGACATAGAATCAAGTCCAGGAAATTCTCCCAGGGACCTGGATCATTTAAAAGTCTGTGAAAGCAGCCAGGAAGATACTGAGGACACAGAACTAGCAAAGGGAGGCTTCATTAAGGTGCAGCAGGCAGCTTCTATAGGACTGTCATATATGATACAATTATTTATTTTGTTATAGTATAGGAATAATGATATTTAACCATGATAATCACCCATAAATAATTAGTACAATTTTCCTTGTGTTTTAATAATATCATGAAATTTTGTTAGCTTGCATTTTAGGCTGAAGAGGTCAGATTTTTATTTGCTGTTTAAAAGTATAACCATCCTGTTTGATACACTGTACTATCACTTTTCTCCCATACTAATATTAACTTGAATGAAAATTACAACTTTTTAAAATGAATAGCATGGTTGGAATATACAAATGTTGTTCCAAAGCTGCTAAAAAATAAAACTTATTCAACTGATGGGGTTTTTTTTCCAGTTTAAAAAAGGTATGACAATAAAATATTATAAGCTCAAAATGAAAAGTATCTTTTTGAATATGAGGATTCCATTTTTAGCATCAAAATATATCATAGCTACCTCTGGATTGGTAGTTGTATTATTAGATCTGTCCATTGAGAAAGGATGACAAGAAGCTATGCATTTAGTAGTTGAATTCAGTTGTATTTGAAATGAATTTGAATTTTTTTAAGTCCAACAGCATTCACCTTTGTTTCAGAAAGAATAAAGCATGTATGTGTACACCATATATTAGTCTCCAGAAGAAGGTATATTTGCTTTTCTGTGGAATCCCATATTGATTCACATTGTCACAGCCTAATGTTGTTGCAAACTGTCTCCTCCTTCCTTGTATGCCTATTCTAATAGTAACTTTTTTCCTCTCTCTAAGGTAAAAAGAAGCCTCACTCGAAAAGGGAGGAAATGACAGCCAAATAAAGACAGGCTCAAGCTTCTGCAAAAACTAGAATTCAAAATGTACCTGTACAGAAACTGAGATTACTTCAAAACACTCATTTTCTGCCTTGAAAACTGAAAAATTATTACTTCCCTTTCATATGACACCAGTCCTTGAATGGAAATGTAAAGCAGAAACTCTTGAGAGGCTAAAAGCAACTGTACTTTATTTTCCCCTGAGACTTTTTTTATGAAAAGTCAATAATTAAGCAAATTGCTTAACACTTGGTTCCAGTTCCTGCATATCTGGAGTTTAAAGTGCATCACACCGTTCTTTTCCATGCTGCATTTTTTTTAAAGAAAGTCACAGGATGTCCTTACACTGACACAGAAAATTCATAATTCTAGAGCCAGGAATGCCCATGTTACACAAGAAAATATAGAAGCCTACTGAATTAATTTTAAGGAGAAAAAGAGATCAGAACAAGTACTTCTTGGCTTTTCCTTTTGAAGACTTTTATGTATAATTCTTTCCGCCTGCCTACTTTTCTGCAAAAATAAGATGTACAGATTTCATTTCCCTGCTATGAAAAGTCATGTGGTGGCAATTTTATAAATGTTGCTTTCTGATTTTTATCAGAGTGAGAAAATAATTAAAATTATTGATTTGCAAGTAAACATTTCATTTTTTAATTTCCCCTCACTTTAGTTTAATATAATTTGCAATAAATGTACATATTGTTTTATAAAGCATATCACTTTAAAAAGGTTTTTACTCCAGTGGCTATTATGTTGGAATATTGGAAATTTTAAAGGAGTAAAGGCAGTTCAGGATTTGGTTTTGTAGTGTACATCACCAGATTTTTATTATTGATGTAAAAAAGTCAATTTTTTAAAATAGATGGACTTTGGCAGCTTCATGAGGAAAGTTGGAAATGTTTAGAATTGCACTCAATTTTAAGCATTGAGATAAATGAAAGAATGTCTGTTTTGCATTTTGTTTCCCAGTATGAACTTTTTTTTTTCATTTTAGAAGACTGTTGCACCAATATTATGTTTCCTGGCATTGTTCAGCAAGGGTAAAAGTGTACACTTTGTGTACACATGATCATATTTAAATTGGTTGCATAAAATAAATGCTTCTAGGTGTCATATGATAGTCTTTGCTTTTTAATCTATCAGTATGTTTTCTCGTCTTAAATGGAGTTTTCTTATGTGCAGAGGCTAAATGAATTCAGAATTGAATGGCATAATTACAGTCAACTCTGTTATCCATGGTAATGGAGGGTAAGAGTGGTCAGTTCAAGAAGTACTTCTTTGATTTGACACAGTGATGTGTCTGATGACCTGGAAATTCATCAAATGAAAAAAAAAAGCATCCTCTCAAGATCCAAGGAACTTCATGTAGAACTTCCCCTGCACAAAACTCTCCAGTTTATTATTAGAGGTTCATTTCCTTAGCAGTCAGTAAACATTTATTAAGCACCTACGATGTGCTGGGCATCGTACTAACAATCACTTAGCACGAGCCTCAACTGAACTGGGACTTTTTCAGTGTATTTGCACCATGTGCCTATACTTAGTTACAGGCAGTAATTAAAGTAATAATGAATTGTTTCAACAAAGAATTACCACCTGCTTTGCTCAATCATGGTAACAAAAATTTGAAACAAGTTTTACATTAGACAAGTATCTACCACCAGTACCCCCCAGGATAATCCAGAGTTGGCTGTATATTAATTTATATGGAAGATATAGGTAAATAATTCAGTTGTTTGTAAGATGGAGGAATACTTAATAATATGATTGTGGGAGAATGTAACACTGGCCTACCGCTTTTACTGCCTTCTCTTTTATTGCCTTGTAATACAAATCAGACATGAAGTTCAGACTTGGTCCCTAGACCCTGTGGGGCAGCAGGAAAGAGTTTAAAAAAAAAAAAACTATGCAGAAGTATATGACAGTGACGTTAGGCAACCCATGAAAAATGGGCATATTCTTGTCAGGGAGTTTTTCAGGTTCTCTTAGTATTAGATAAGTCAATTTCAGCACCTTCAAGCCATTAAGGAAAGGACGAGAACCTGTTTTCCCTGGAACTCTTCCTCTTTCCCTGGAACTCAGCCCTCAGTACTGAAAACCAAAAAGCAACTGCTAGAGGGAACCATGTCAAATATGGGGGGGGGGGAGGGGAAATTGCTGCATTGATTTAAAGCAATTTGAATTCTTGCAAGTGGGCAAAGGCGAGCAGAGCACTGATTGACTAAAAAGAACTGGCAGGATTGTGCACCTGATTTAATTATGACATCCAAATGGTTAGCACAAAGGGAAGTAAACAAGAAATAGGAAAATAAGAGGTTGAAAAAAAGATGAAGCTCTTTTGAATGGGGAAATACCTATTTGAATAAAAATTTGGTTTCTTTTTAAACAATAAAAAATTAATTCCTTTTAAACTTATTCACATCTCAAAGTGAAGCAAAATGAAGAAATCCAGATTTGCAGTTAAGAGCTAATGTTAACCCTTTGTGTCTAGTTAGAGGATTCTTGTAATTTGTCTAATAATACAACCAGAATTTTATACTCTTTGATACAAAGCGTGTATAGTAGTTTTACATATTCTTGTGCTGCACATGGGCTGGATTTTTAGAATTTTCTTTTTAAGAATGAAGCAGAACATTGTAATTTGTGTAAATGCAGAGTGTAATATCTACCATGAAACACTAAAACATGGATTGTTTCAAATAAAACCAAGAAATGCAGCATTATGTTGTAGTAGTGTTGACCCGTACATGTTCCTGTATCTCTTACAAATAGTAAGAGGTAAGAAAATGTTTCAGTCTATTTGGTTAAATATTATTTGAAACCTATAATAGTAATCAATAATTAAATGCCACTATCAAACAATATCCTTGGGTCCTTGAGTCACCTCTGTAATCTAAGAGAAACCTGAGGATGATTAGAAAATAGTAAATTCTGGTACAGAATCTTAGAACCTCAAAAATGTTATACTTGTGGAAAGAATGTGGAGCCTTCATTTTACTAGTTCAGTAAATAACCTCTCTTTGTGGATACACTGTCATAAGGAAAGTGCTTTACAAATTTAGAGATGAGAGCCACTTTACAGATGAGAGCCACTGGTGTGTGTGTGTGTGTTACATAGTATATAATACATTACACCTGTCAGCATTCCTGTACTTTCCCCATTGATAGAAAGAAATTTGTAAGAATAATTAGAAGGTAGTGAGATCTGAGAATATGAGTTTTGTCAGTCACAACTCCTCAGTGTTCATCATTCACAATACTTCTTTCAGAACCACCACACCTGTAAATTACATTTTTCCCCAGCAGTCACTTTCTGACCACAAACCACTGAGAACTGAATGGATACACTGGGATTGCAGGTCAACACTGATTCACCACCTGCAAGAAAAGGTAATTAAGACCAATGTCAATCTATGTTTATGTTCATCTTTAGTGCCCAGCCAGCATTTGGAATATGGATTTTTCATACCCTGTGTAAAGGTGATTTGAGAAGATTGGAATAATAGCACAGTTAACAACCTAAATTGAGTTTAATTTGCCATTTAAAAACTGCTCAGGAATCTACTGCTAAAAAATCAGAGTAAGGATCAAATATAAAAAAAATTGGAATCCTGTGATCTATCTCATCTAAGGTTTTTAGCTGCTTTTTAAAAAAAATCACCAGTGTTTAAGCTAAGAAATTCTACTTAATAATAGTTATTTTTCATTAGCATAACCTCAAAGGTCATTCTGAATAAAAATAAGAATTTTTTTAGGATTAAAAGCTGTTTTCTCTTTCTAGAAGCAGCCAGTTGGAGAGAGCACAAAATGCCTCCAGAAGTCAAAAGGACCACACATACATTGAGGGACAATGGAGTATAAGGATCTGGATGTGTGAATGTCTGTGAAGCCAAACTCTAGTGCAAGTTTACGACAGTCAAACACAGAGACCTAGTCACATGCCTGATTTCTCCCTGTTCAACTTGACCAGAGAAAGCTAGCTGATAAGGAGAGTAGCTCACAGCATTGAGGAAGACATCTAGGATTACCTCATTCAGTTTGTAATCAACAAATTTTTAAGGAGATCATTTATTCTCCTGTCCCAAAGGAGCTTAGTGAAAGGTCTGCTTCTATAAAATGCAACTAAATAAATGTACATATTTGTCGCATGTATATTATGTTTAATTTGGTGTTCAAATGGAGAGCATAGTATTAAGATTCCTATTCCTAAAGATGTTAATAATTATAATTTGAATTACAATATATAATAATTTTAACCTTCATCTGATGTCATGGTGCACTTAACACTTATTGTTACTTTCAACATTGAACTGTATGAAGGTAAAACTAGATAAATCCTAAGCCCTTTGAAAGCAAGGGGTATAGCTTGTTTGTCCCTGTCAAACACATGGTGATTGTTCAGTTCGATTAATTAATATATGGACCTCCTAGAAAATTCATTTAGACTGTTGGAAGACTTCAAGGAAGGTTGTTCTGAAGTGGTCAGGAAAGAAGTGAGTTCTGCAACATGCTGTCATTGAGAGAATGGGATTTAGATTAGCAAAAAAGGAGAGGCACAGTCATGGGGAAATGAAGAGTATGCTTCATTCAAAATATTTGTTTTTGTGAGGACAGAGGATTACAAGTAGCACTGATCAGTGAGATTTTATTTGAAAATAGCAGTAAAAATAAAAGGCAGTCTCAGCTCAAGAAGCTCATAGAAAATTGGGTTCAACTGCAGGGAAAATGGAAAGACCCAGACATCCTTAGGATGCATCTGAGTGCAGGGCAGAGACTAGTAAGGAAAATGGCCTACCACCCCTGGGAAGGAGGGGATGAATGTGTTGGGGTAGGAAGGCAGTCTCTGGCTAAAAAAAGAGCATAGTTTGGAGGTGGGCTCCAGCATGGGGAAGGGTGAATGAAGGGCACCCACGTGGGCACCATATACGATCTTTTGGGCATCCATGGAAAGAGTTGCTTCCAGTGTAGAAATAGCAAGGGAAATAAAGGAAGTGGCGTAGGAAAGTCCAGCAAAAAGTTTTTTGGAGAAAGGGAAGCAATTTTCACTGATTTATTCTAAAGGCTTCCTTTATTAAAAAGTGCACAAACCAACAATGAATGTTTATTTCTGAACTTGGCCTTCACTAACAAGGAATTAATGTGGTGAAAGTCTTGGGGAACAAGTAACCATTCATCTTAGAACATGATAGAAAATGAGAGGAAAGCCTACTGTAGTATGTGCCCAAGAAATGAAGGCAACCCTGAAGGAAGGAGAGTAAAAGTATAGAGACAAAAAACCATTATGATCCTGCAGCAAAGGAGGAGGCAGGAACAGACTGACATGCAAAAGATGGAAGCATTACCCAGCAAAAATATAATACTTCAGTGGGAAAAATGGTCTTTCAATGAAATAGAGGACTTTTAAGCATTCTTGATTAAAAGACCAGAGCTGGAAAGAAAATCTGACTTTCAAACACAAGAATGAGAAGAAGCATGAAAAGGTAAACAGGAAAGAAATCATAAGGGACTTTTTAAAGTTGAATTGTTTACTTTCCTACATGGAAAGACAGTATTTGTAACTCTTGAAACTTTTTCAGTATCTGGGTAGTTGGTGGGATTACACACACACACACACACACACACACATATACATAGAACACAGAGTTGAATAGGAAGGGATCATACCTAAAAAAATAAAATTAAGGGGTGAAAGAGAAATATATTGGGAGGAGAGAGAGAGAAATGGAATGGGACAAATTATCTCTCATAAAAGAGGCAAGAAAAAGCCTTTTCAATAGAGGGGAAAAGGGGGAAGGTGAGAGGGAAAATGTGAAGCTTACTCATCACATTTGGCTCAAGGAAAGAATAAAATGCATACTCATTTTGGTATGAAAACCTATCTTACAATACAGGAAAGTGGGGGAGAAGGGAATGAGCATGGGGGGAGGGATGATGGAAAGGAGGGCAATGGATGGAGGGAGCAATAGAAGTCAACACTCTTGGGGAGGGACAAGGTCAAAAGAGAATAGAAGAAATGGGCAGGATAGGATGGAGAGAACTATAGTTAGTCTTACACAATATGACTATTATGGAAGTCATTTGCAAAAGTACACATATATAGCCTATATTGAATTGCTTGCCTTTCCCAATGGGGATGGGTAGGAGAGAGGAAGGAAGAGAAGTTAGAACTCAAAAGTTTTAGGAACAACTGTTGAGTATTGTTCTTACATTCAACTGGGAAATAAGAAATACAGGTAATGGGGTATAGAAATTTATCTTGCCCTACAGGACAAAAGAGAAGATGGGGATAAGGAAAGGGAGGAATATTGGAAGGGAGGATAGATTGGTGGAAGGGGTAATCAGGATGCTTGGCGTTTGGGGGTGGGGGGAGGGGAGAAATGGGGAGAAAATTTGGAACTCAAAATTTTGTGGAAATGAATGTTGAAAACTTAAATACATAAATTTAAAAAAAGATGGAAGCATTAAGAACCTAATTTATTCAAGACACTGTACTGGAAATACAAAGACAATACCTGCCCTCCATCAGCTTATTAGGGGATACATGTACATAATTAAAATAAAATTATGCAAAATGACTTCAAATTATGCAAATGACTTCTTCAAGAAGAAACCCCACCAGGTAGGAAAAGGTCTCAGGTAGGAGGTAGCATTAGAGCTGTGCTTTGAAGGAATTTGGGGATCATGAGTGAGAAGTCTAAGAATGTTCCAGAAATGGAGTACCACTTGTGCAAAGATACAAATAATGGAAGATGGTAGGTGTGGGGGCAGATTGAAGACCAAGGATTAAGTGTGACAAATCTTGAAGATCATATGGGAATCATGGAAAGCTAGGCTGAGGATTTTGTAGGGTGGAGGCAATTAGAACACAAGGGATGTTCTCTGAGATCCTATCATCAAATGTACAGGAGCAGTCCTGGCTGGGGTTCCTCTAGGGTCCTCCTGCTAGCTCATAAATCAAGCAAAGGATTTATACTGAAGCAGATTATAAAGTGCTATTTCATTCAGATTCCTTATTTCATAAAGTTGAAGAAACAGAACCAGAACACACTAATTAGCAAATAGCTAAGCTACTATTAGAAACAAGGTCTTATTTCTAATCCAGCACTCAGTCCCCACTATAAAACCTTTAACATCCTAAAATAGATTGAAATAAGTTTATCGAAAAGGCCTTTAAGGGTTTTAATTTGGTTGCTTTCACTGATGCTCTAATCTATTTATGAGCAGGAAAGTAGTATGAACAAAGTTTTAGGAAGATTAATCCAGCAGCGTGTAAGATTTTATAGTTGAGGACTGGCAAACCAAGGTTGAATGATTTGCCCAGGTCCACATGGCTAGCTAGTTAAGTAGGCTTAACTACTGAGGCTGAATTTGAATTGAGGTCTTCCTGTCTCCAAGTCCAGGACTCTCCCATTGTGCTACCTAGTTGTCCTTTGGAGGAAGGAGGGTTTCTCTACTCAGGTCCACAGTGGTCCATCTTTGGCCCTGTGTCATTCAACATTTTTAGACACTTATAAACCAAGTACTAGATAACACAGGTTATCTGATTTACAGATGCATGACTTCACAAAGATGGAAGAGAGCAGGAAGCTAAAAGAAGCAAAGGTACAAGAAATTTCCCAAACAGTTTAAAAGAAAACACAACAGTAAACAAATGCACTCAAACACAATGGAAGAATAGTATGAATTTAGAAGAATGACAAAATATCCATAGAACAAAACACTCATAAACGAAACTAGGATTTCTTTAGCACTCAAGAATACCAAGGTGAAAACCAAAATATCATCTAATAAAGAAAAATGGAATATGACTAAGAAATTCCAGGACAAGGAAAATAAACTGGAAATATATGAGGAAAAAAGTAAATCAATAGATTCAATGAAAAACAATTATGTTATTGTAGGTCAGAACCACAGAAAAAAAGATAGATCAGAATATTATGTAACTGGAAAACTACTTGTAATTATGAAGGCAAAAATAACAGATAAGGAAGACAGAAAATATTTAAGCAATTGGTAGAAATAACTAACCCACTGCAAAACAAAACTAAAATTCAGAAAGATTCTAATTAAACCACTGGCCAAAACTAATGACATTCAATCCTGATAATGAATTATACAAACTCGTAGTGGAAAAGGCATGGCTTGACAACAACTTTAATTTGTTTTTTTTTCTTTATTCCAAGGAAGGATGCAATGAGGAGAAGGATATATGTCAAATGACTGATGTAAAAAAAAAAAAAGTGAGTGGGAGTTTAACAATCCGGAATATTGTCATCAGTTCTGGATACATTTTGAATGTTTCCTGGATGATGAGGAAGTTATATATGATGTCCAAGATTTGATTAAAAAATTGGAAAGAAATGTTTAGTACCTGTATCTCTCAACCTCCTAGCCTGCCCTCATCCTTAGTGAATTAAATTGAGTATGGCCTGTTACTATGTCCCTAAGTATGTGAGACATCCTTTACTAGCTCATCACAGTGCTCTCTCAAATTAGCTAGTCTAAAATCCCAGAGACAGACCATCATCACACAGTTAAAATCAGTCTCACAGAGGTAACATTCTTGAGAAGAAGTACACATTGCCTACTCACCGACCTAGCTCTTGAGCCCCTGTCCAATATATGTTTGTACACAGTTAGCCACTGATCAGCCAGTAAAAAATAATGACATTTGGGAGGCAGAGGCAGGTTGGGAGAGGTAAATGAAATATTTTTGCCTAGCTCTCCCAGCACATCATCTCCATAATAACCTAGAAAATGCACCAAACTGAGTGCTGATTGGGAAAACCAAGAAAATGTCATAGTGAGTAATTTTTCCAATCCAAGACAGCTTAGAAAGACACAGACCAGAAGTGCAATTTTTGTGGCATTGATAGTTTATGGTAGGAAGCATACCAGGGGCTAAGGACAGAAAGGGAATTCAGAGTAATGGGGCAAAAAGAGATCCCACATACCCCTGAACAAATGCTAGAAATAAAAATGAAATCTACTGAGCCTACCAAGCACAAAACAAATTGCAGAAACACACCTGTGTGGCTCTGAGAACAGGAGCAGAGTGGCAGCTATGGTGCTCAGATTTCATAGAACCATAGGACAAAGTAGAAATTAAAAGAATTTACCAATCACCTCCTTAAACTCCAAAATGAACATACCAGGAAAAGCTAAAATCCAGAATACAAAAGTTAAAGGAGGAAATAGAACATATAAATATTTATTAAAAAAAAATATAAGCAGCCAGAAAGAAAGAACTGAAATACCATTGAGCCAGTCAGGATTACACAAGATTTAGCAGCTACCACTATAAAGAAACAGACCACTTAGAATAATATTCCAGAAAGCAAAGGATCTAAGATTACAACCAAAAATAACCTACCCATCAAAACTGAGTGTAATCCTAACAAAAGATGAAAAAAAGGACATCCAATGAAATAGATGACTTCCAAACATTCTTCATGAAAGGATGAGATAAATAGGAAATCTTATATTCAAACATAAGACTAAAGAGACACATGAAAACATAAGCATGAATAAGAAATCATAAGGTACTTACATTCTTATATGGGGAAATAATTTTGTTCAGAACTCTATCACCCAAGAATCTTAGAGGAAATCTAATAAGGGAGACTGTATGTGATTTTATTATGTTTGGATGACCTTAAAAGAAAATTAAAGCTGCCAGATGACTTATGTAGGTAATATCCAAAGCACAAGTCATTTAAAATGAGGTAAGCCAAGAGAGTCTCATTAGATAGAGGAAGAGAACATTCTAAATTGAGGTGAGTAACTTGTTCTCTGGAGCAAGTGCTCTTTCTGGTGGAAGGAGAATTTAGGTAGGCATCATGTGGAAGACATAGTCCCAAGCACTGCAAAGTGGATTCATCAATATATTTCTGGCTGTAGGAAAGGATCCCATGAAAGCAGTCTAATGGACCAAACTTTTTAAGACATTCCATTCATATCATACTCCTTAGGAAATCAGCAATAATTCCTTCTTTTTTTATCCATCATTCGAACATTTATTTGTGTAATGGAAAGAGTCTTGAACTGAGAATCTCGGAATAGATGATATCCCCTTCCATTATCTGACAGTGTGACTTCCCCATTCCAAGGCGGAGTTTCCTTACAATAAACACAGTATTACTTTAAGTAGATGGTCTCTAGGGTTCCTTCCTTGGCTGACAAAACAAGTTATTAAGATTCAATCCTGTGGAACTAAGAAACATTCATAACCTACCTTTATGAATTACTTTTACTGCTTTAGCTTGTTTCTTGTGAACTCACATTTCATCTGGTGAAAAATGTTTCTCATCTTCCAAACGTAAGTCCAGTTTGGGCCTGGCGGTAAACTAAATAAATCTTCAAGTATCCAAATTATACAATTTGAGGAGGAAAAATGTAGTGGGAGAATGGAGAAGAATGGAAAAAATTATCTCACAAAATTGGGGTACTCTAGGAAGAGTTTATGCAGTAGAAGGGGTAACGGAAAGGGGAGAACAGGCAACACTTGAACCTCACTCTAATCTAAACTCAAGGAGGAAAGAATCTACATAAATACTACTGGGTATATAAATTCATCTTACCCAATAGAAAAGTGTGAGGGAAAGAGAATACAAAAACAGGGAAACAGAGTAGAGAATCAAAGGGAGGGCATATTAAGGGGAGTTGTCAAAGCAATACTGCTCTTAAAGAGGAGACAAGGAAAAAATGGATGAATAAGCATAGGAGAAAGTGGAAAGTTTATTACTGTATCATAGACAAGGAATTAATACCAATGCTGGACATTTGGTACATATATGTTCAGCATACATACTAATTCCTTGTCTGTGGTATAATAGGTGGGTAAGATGAATTTATTGAGGGGATAAGTGGCCAAGACAGCAATAGCAACAGCTTAAGGACCTCTCAGTCCAGAGGTAGTAATGGGGGGGGGGGGGGCAGACAACTGGTAAGAAATAGATTACAGGGGACCCTTTGCTGGTACTGGGTATAGCTGCCAATGATTGGCAACTCTATTGCCCATACCCAGTTCTGGGTCACAATTCCAGGGTGGAGAGAAGAGTATTATGGTCACTCACAAGGTATCAGGGGCCCTAGTCACATTTCCAAGTACAAAAAAGCACTAGTACTTGTAGGTGCAGAAAAGCAGGGAACCTGGAAACAGTTCCAGGGCATCCAAGAGGAGCGTTAGAATTTGAGGTACAAGGAAACAGCGGCCATTCCTGGGTAAAGAACAGAACAGGAAATCAGTGCCCAAACCTCTCTCAGGATCACCCCACTTGGGATACAATGAAAACTTGCAGACCCTCAGAACTAGCTCTAAAAATAGCAAAAAAGTCTAAAACTTGGAACAATGCTTTCCCACCCCTAGGTGAGCAAAGTCCAACTTTAACATAAAATTCAGTCAAGAAATAGGCTGAGAAAATTAGCAAACAAAAAAGACCATAAAATGGTCCTATGGTGGCAGGAAGACCAAGCTAAAAAACTCATAAGATATATAACTCATAAGATTTCACAATGTGAAAACAGCTCCAACAAAAACCTTGAAGAAAAATGTTCATTGGAATCAAACCCCAATAAGAATTCCTGAAAGAGTTAAAGAGTGTTAGAAGAAAAATTGAGGAAAAAAATGGGAATGGTACAAGAAAATTATGAAAAGAAAATTAATAGCTTGGTTTTTTTTTTAAAGGAACAAAAAAAAAATAATGAAACACCTTAAAAAAAAAAACAGATTTGGCCTAATAGTAAGAGGCACAAAAACTCACTGAAGAAAATAATTACTTAAAAATTAGGAACTGTAAAGTAGAAGCTAATTACTCTATGAGACATCAAGAAATAATAAAAGAAAATCAAAAGAAGTTTCTTTAAAAATGTCAAATATCTCACTGGAAAAACAACTTACCTGAAAAACAGATTCAGAAGAGAGCATTTAAGAATTATTGGACTACCTGAAAGCTGAGAAAGATAGAGAAAGAGAGAGAGAGAGAGAGAGAGAGAGAGAGAGAGAGAGAGAGAGAGAGAGAGAGAGAGAGAGAGAGAGAGAGAGAGAGAGAGAGACTAGACATCATTTTTAAGAAATTATCAAGAAAAACTGCCCTGCTATCTGAGATCCAAAGTGTAAAATAGAAATTGAAAGAATCCACTGATCATCTCATAAAAGAAATTACAAAATGAAAAGTCCCAGGAATATTGTAGCCAAATTTCAGAGCTCCTAAGTCAAGGAGAAAACACTGCAAGCAGATAGAAAGAAGCAAGTCAAATAGAATGGAGTCAGTCAGGATTGGACAAGATTTAGCAACTTCCATGTTAAAAGAGAGGTAGGCTCTGAATATATTCCTAAAGGTAAAGGAGCTGGGTTTACAACCAAGAATAATATACCCAACAAAACTGGATACAACCCTTTTGGGAAGGGGCAGGGAAGAAGAAAGCATGAATATTTAATGAAATAGAGGATCTTCATGCACTCCTGATGAAAAGACCAGAGCTGAAGAGAAAATGTGACATCCAAATACAAGACTCAAAAGAAGCATAAAAACATTAGCATGAAGAGTAATCTTAAGGGACTCAATGCAATTAAACTGATTACATTCCTATATGCAAAGATGATGCCTGTAACTTCTAAGAATGTTATTATTACTAGGGCAGTTAGAAGCATCTAAATAGAGGGCATGAACTGATTATGTCAAGATGATTTGAAAAAAAGTGAAGAGGTGAGAGAGATGGACTGGGGGAAAGAAGAAGGGAGAGATAGAATGGGGAAAGTTTTCTGACAAAAAGGGAACATACAAGGAAGAGCTTTTATAGTGGAAAGGAAAATAGGGGAGGTTGATGCCTGAACCTCTCTTACTGGAATTTGTTCAAAGAGGAAAAAATACATATGCACACTCAGTTTGGTAAAGACATCTATTGACAAAAGGGAGAACAGATTAAGGGACACAATGACCAGAAGCAAAATAAACTTTTTAGACAGGATAAAAAGAGAGCAAGAAGGACAAGCAGAAGAAAATATGATAGAGGGAAATACATAGTAGTCATAAATGTGAATGAGATGTGCTCACCCATAAAATTGAAGTAGAAGAAAGAACTGGTAGACAGAATCAAACAATACAGTGTTTACAAGAGACAAACATGAAACAGAAAGAAACACACAGAGTTAAAACAGCAAGAACAGAACCTATCATGTTTCAACCACAGTAAAAAAAAGGCAAGGGTAGCAATAATGATCTCAGATAAAGCAAAAGCAAAAATAAACCTAATTAAAAGAGAAAACTACATTTTGCCAAAAGGTGCCATAAATAATGAAGTAATATCAAAAAACTTTACAGCAAGTTTCTCTGATAAAAGCCTCATTTATCAAATATACAGCCAAATGAGTCAAATATAGAGAAATAAGAGCCATTTCATAAGTGACAACTGGTCAAAGGATATGAATAGGCAATTTTCAGAAAAATAAATCAAAGCTATCTATAATCACATGAAAAAATATTCTAAATCACTATTGATTATAGGAATGTAAATTAAAAACATCTCATAACTACTTAACGGAAATAACAATTGCTGGGAGGGAGAAGAGAAAATAGATACACTAATAATTGTGAACTGGTTCAAACATTTGGGAGAACAATTCAAAACTATGCGTACTCTGTGATCCAGCAATACCACTATTAGGTTTGTATCCCAAAGAGATTCAAGAAAAAGGAAAAGGACCTATATGTACAAAAATATTTATATCAGCTCTTTAAGAAGTAGCCAAGAATTGGAAATTGAATGGATGCACACCAATTGGGAAATATTTGAATGGTATATAATTTTAATGACATATTATTGTGCTGTAAGAAATGATGAACAGGAAGACTTCAGAGAGGCCTGGCAAGACTTATATGAACTGATGCTGAGTGAAAGGAGCAGAACCAGGAGAACTCTGTACACAGCAACAACCATAAGTGTGGGAGGAATTTTTCTGGTAGACTTGGTCCTTCACAGCAATGCAAGGACCTAAAAAATTCTGAATGGACTTTTGAGGCAAAACACCTTGCACATCCAGAGAAAGAACTATGGAACTGGATCACAGAATGAAACAGACCATTTTCTTTTGTGTTATGTTTTGTTTTATGTTTTTTCCCATTCATTTTAATTCTTCTATTCAACATGGCTAAGATGAAATTGCATTTAATAGGAATATATATGTAGAACCTATATAAGATTGTAAGCCATCTCAGGGAAGGAATAAGGAGGGAGAGAAGGAGGAGGGAGGGGAAAAAATTCTAAGATATAAGGAAGTAATTGTAGAACACTGAAAACAAATAAAATAATTATTTTTTTAAAAAGAAATGATAAGGGACATGGTTTCAGAAAATACTGACAAGGCATATTATGAACTGATGCAAAATGAAGTAAGAAAAACTGGGGAATCATTTTGTACAGTAACAGCAATGCTATGATCAACTGTTAAAGACCCAAGACAATTTCAAAGGACTCATGATGAAAAAACGTTATCCACCACCAGAAAAAGTAAACTGAGTGCAAACTGAAATATGATTGTCTTTTTTTGTTTTTTATTTTTGAGACATGGCTAATATGGAAATGTTTTGCATGAGTTCACATGTATAACTGATATCATTCTGCTTGCCTTCCCAGTGGGAGAGAAAAAGATAATTTGGAACTCAAAATTTAAAAAGAATGTTGAAGATGAAAGAAAGAAAAGAAGAAATTGAACATGCCATAAATTAAGTCCTTAAGGAAAAAACCTCATAACTAAGGTGAATTTACAAGTTAATTTTGGTTGGTTATTGTCCTTCATTCTAAAGGAGGACCAAAATGACATCACTGTTAATTAAGTGACAATGTATTTGACTATGGCTGATCAGATCAACACAAGCTCAGACTGTTCTACCACAGGTAGGGTACAAATAGTCCATTGAACATTTAGGACAGATTCTCTAATTTTGTACATCTTACGTTTCTTTAGAGCATGTTTACCTGGTTTCTGGATAATGAATGATATTCTCAAGCTTTCCCAGTCACAATGAAGTAAAACAAGGCTATCTACTTGCTCACATGCTTTTTAGAGTGTTTTCCACCATGTTGTCAAATGCCTTCAAATGAGGATGAATATGGCATCAAGGTCAGTTGCAGCACTGATAGTAAATTCTTCAACTTGAAAAAGCTACAAGCCAAGACCAAAGAGGAAGGAGTGTTGGTGTATGATTTTCTGTTCACAGATGACCGTGCACTCAATGCAGCCTCTGAAGCCGAGATGCAACAAAGTATGGATCAATTCTCTGCTGCCTGTGCTAATTTTGGCCTAATAATAAACACAAGTGAATTCTATTAAACATTTAAGAACATTTAATTCTGTTATGGCACAAACTAAAATAAGTAAAGGAGTTCTACTTAAACCCTTCTATGACTATAGTATTGAAAATTAAACCAGGGAGAGTCAAAACAGAGAAAGAAAGCTATAGATCAGTTTCCTTTGTGAATATTGATGCCAAAGTTTTAGATAAAACACTAGCAAAGAGATTACAGTAGTACATCACAAAGATCATACCATAGGACCATGCCAGATTTATTCTCAAAATGCAAATATTAGGAAAACTACAAGCATAATTGACCATATTAATAAGAAAAACAGAAACCATGTGATTATTTCTACACATGCAAAAGTACAATATTCATTTCTGTTTAAAAAACTGAAAAGTACAGAAATAAATGGAACTTTCCTTAAGAGAAGTACTTACTCAAAACCAAGGGCAAGCATTATCTGCAATGGAAATATTCCCAAAGCCTTTCAAACAAGGATGTCCATTATCACCATTACTAAGTAGTACAGTGGATAGACCACCAGTGCAGGAGTCAAGGGGACTTGTGTTCAAATCTCACTTCAGACACTTGATACTCACTAGCTGTATGACCTTGGGCAAGTCACTTAATCTCCGGTCACTGGATTCAGATGGCTCTGGAGGAGAAGTGAGGCTGGTGACCTGCACAGCCCTCCCTCACTCCAAACAAAGTCAAGTGCAAGTCGCCTCATTGTTTCTTTATGGCATGGTCTTCCTCGGCAATGAAGGATGAACATACACACAGAAATGCTAGCCATAGCAATAAGATTTGCTTATAAGATTGCTATCTACTTTTTGTAGATGATCTGATGAGTTAGAGAACCTAAGAACTAACAGTTAACAACTTCGGCAAAGGTGCAGGGTATAAAATACATCCATATGGATCACTATCATTTCTGACTATTGCCAACAAAACAAAGTAGGAAAAGATAAATAGTATTTAAAATAAAAAGACAGTATAAAATCCTTGGTAATCTAGCTGCCAAGGCATGCACAGGAAGTATATGAACACAATTACAAAATACTCTTTACACAAATAAAAACAATTGTTTTACCTTTCTCCACCTCTAGGTGGCGCTGACACTCTCCATTCTAATCCGGCTGACGCTTTCAGACGACTGCTTTCAGCTACAGGCACAACTCCCCAGATTTCCCTAATCAAATTTTTAAAGGAATACCTCAGTCTCCAAATGTTTATGTTTTCTTTAGTTACAAAACTTGCAGATGCAAATCAGTGTTAAGTTCTCATCTTGCCTTAGATTTGAAGTCTTCCAACAAAGTTGTGTGTCTCTGATAACTTTGAAACTGTTTATTTAAAATCAAAAGGTCAATAACCCCTGCTCTGAAGGCTTTTTAACTTTGTGTTTCTCACTACAGAAGCAGTGGCATCTATGATACGAGATCAGAAGAGAGTAGGGTTCCAATCCCAGTTTCTCCATTTACAAACCGTGTGAGCTGAAGTATGTCACCGTTTCTTACATTACCTATATCACAGTTGTTGTTTTGAGTATCTAATTAGATTTTAAAGATTTATAGGGCTCAGCAAACCTTAAAGCATTTGTTAATATTTGCTGTAAACTTTATTTTATAAAGTTGACAAAAGTGAAAGTATTTGTAAAAATTTGTACTAAATGAGACTGCATATGGGAAATTCAGTCAACTTAAATGCCAAGCAAGCATGTCAGTAGTATGCAGTGGCTAGAGGCACAAAGGAAAAGGGAATTGTCCCTTCATTCGGTTTACAATTTGTGGAGAGGGCAAGAATACATTCTACACTTATTAAGGAAAGAACACGGACAACTCAGAAAAGAATGATGAACAACTTCAAAAATCGGGAACAGCAGCAGCGTGAGCTGCCTGTCCGCAGCAGGGGGTGGAAAGGGGCGCGTACCCTGGGCACAACGGGGTGTGCAAACGCACACAACAAAAGCGGGATCCGCAAGCCAGACCTAGTAGCGCAAGGTTCATAAAGAATAACAAGCACTGGAATGCTTCATCCTTCCTTCTTCGATTCTTCACAACTACCCTGGGGGGTAGGTGCGGCTAATTATCCCCATTTTATGGAAGAGAAAAAGGCTAAATGACTTGCCCAGAGTCAAATAGCTAGCAACTTCATAAAACAGAATTCCAACTCAGATATTCCTGAATCCAGCTCTGGCCAGACCTCTATCCACTGAGCCACCTAAAGCTAGTAGGTAGGAGTCAGATTATGGAGGGTATAAATTAGCACATAGTTTGAATTTTGCCCAACAGACCAGTGAGCCCAAATTTTGCATGTCAGTGACAAATTTGAGCTCATACCCCCAATGTATACATTTATATTTAACAAGTATGTAGACAGTAAAATGCAAAAATATAAAACTTTTAAAGGATGAGAAGAAAGTATTTAATACCAGAGTTGACAAAAATCTACCTTAGTTTCTGTGCAACATGATAACATTGTACTTTAGGAAAATCACTTTGGCAGCTAGCATGGAGGATGAATGATAGGAGATAGGGGGGCCCAGAACAAAACTTATTTCTTCAATACTCCAGTTGAGATGTGATAAGATAATGGTGGTAGAATGGATAAGATTTGGTAATTCATTAGATATGAGAATGTGGATTGGGGGGAAAAGAAGTTAAAGATGATACTAAGATTGTAAAAACTTCTGTGACTAGGATAGTGGTGGGCACAACAGGAAAGGAGAAGTAAGGAAGATGCTTTTAGGGTAAGGTAATGTAGTGAAAGGGATTTGCCACAGGACACACAGCAAGTATGGGACGAAACATCTATCTTCTCAAGTTAATAACAAGACTGAGTATAGGATGGGATTTCTATAACAAGCAACATTTCAGCTCTGATTTGGGAAAACGGGAGATGCTTTGAAAGAACACAATTTCGTCCCACAACGCAACCAACTTAAAATCTTGTTACAAATTTGCAGATAACTAGTGTGAACTAATTATTTTCTGATAAAAGTTCTTCCGAATGACACAGAAGGTAATGACTCAGAATTCCATTTTGGAATTTTTGGATGGAGTCAACTTAAAAATCCAAGAACTGTTGAAGTGGAGTACAGCTATTCATCTAGGAGCCCAGAAAGGGTGTGTTTGTCAGCCTTACATAATTGCTCTTTTTCCAAGAGGCAGCTAAGTGGTATACCAAATTGTACACTTTACTCGGAGTCAGAAAAACCTGAGTTCAAATTTTGCCCCAGATACTCACTAGCTATGCAATCCTGGACAAGTCATTTAACTTTAGTCTCATGTTTCCTCATCTCTCAAATCTATGATTTTATGATCTCCACATTAAGTACATATAATGAATGATTCCTTGTTCTCTAGAAGGGATCTATGTGACATAATGAAAAGAATATGAGACTTGGAGACAGAAAGACGAGTTCAAATTGGGTCTCACTTACTAGTTGGTGTGATCCTGGTAAAGTCAAAACCTCCTAGCCTCAATTTCCTTATCTATAAAACTGTGACACAGAAGTACTTCAGAACAATCTTCATGATTGTTTTATAATCAGGTAAGCTTTCAATCCTTTCAGCAAATCAACTCTCAGTTACACTACCTTTTAAAGGAAAGCTAGCCTAATTTCCATGGTGGTAGATTAGGACATTGCTCATTAAACCTAAAGCCTTGGTGGTAAGGTCCTTAAATGCTTCTGGAGCAGTGGTATCAAATTCCAGCCGAAATAGGGGTCATTAATCCATCAAGTAGGGATTCCTACAGACCACATATTAGCAGTTTTAAAATGTAATGTTAGCTATATTTTAAATTTTAAATATTTCCCAATTACATTTTAATGTTTCAAGCAGCTTTCTAAAGTGTTGCTAATGTGCAGCTGTATTTGACACCTGTTTTGAAGGACTTTCCACCATGTATAAGTGACTTTAGAGGTAATGCAAGATGCTTCATACAGAAAACATTGAATTGAGAGAAACTAAAATAAAAAGACAAGAAAAACAAAAATATTTATCTACCTCCCAAAAGAGTAACCGAACAGCAGAGATCAGAAAGATCAGAAATCTCCAAACTTCCATCTGCCCATTTTTAGAAGGACTGACCTGGTCTATGCGTGAGTGATGCCAAATCTTTACACATCACAGTGGATCTTTTGGTGTACAGAGGCAATCACGAGCAGGTACAGAACCAAGAATGTCGTTTATTGTAAAGTTACTGATATTTCATACACAACAGGTCAGGGAGAACTCCTCTGTACCATTACCTTCATCACCTGGCAAACCAAAAAGGATCTCCTCCTGCCTGGGAGTTTCTTTGGTGGGATGGAGCAGAAGATGAAGGTGGCTGGGAGATGAATACCACAAATACTAAATTTTTGCCCCATTAGAGGCTTCTGATGAACTGTCCCTCTTCAGAGTACTTTCAGCCCCTCCTTGTTGCCAAAGATCAAACAAATCTCCTAAACAAGGTATGAGCTCCTGCTATAGAGTTATCCAGTGAACACTGAGTATTGTACTGGCAGGAACTTAGAGGGACCAATCAGTTGTAGATTAATCAAAGTTTTTCTGGACCTGTCGTGGCCACTGGGGCCAGTGCCCATTCTACTGTAACAAGACAATGGCAACAACCAGGGCCTAACGGCTCCCAGTGTCAGGGAATAAAGATGCCATGGGGGTGTCCTGGTGACCCCTTTTGCTGGGAGAGGAGCCCAATAAACACCGTGCCTGCCACACTCTAACTATGCCCCCAAATGCTGCAGTAATGCTGTCTCCCTATAGCAGGAAACAAGCCACTACCAGGATATGCTATTTCTACCCCATATGGTAAAAATCGGGTTGCTTCCATTTTGTGCCTGATTGGCCTGATCCTGCTTAAAATCAATTTAACACTGTGGGATCCGGGACTTTTGGCCAGGCCTGATTCTGACCCCTTTTGCTGGGACAGAGACCCCTGTAGACCAAATCTATGTTCTGCCATGTGTAACCTATAGTAATGTTCTTCCAGCATTGGAGAGAGGTCCTGGGCCCTCAGAAGATGGGCACAACACTCCAACCATAAAATTGATGTGCACTTGGTACATTTGCCCATATCCTCAATTCTAGAAATATTTCTGGACCATTGTAAAGAATCAAGCAATTTCCTCTCTATTGCCTCTCCATAATGTACATACACTCACTGGCCTTCCAAATGTCACATTAAAGGCCCCAAAGAGTTTCACTAGTTTTTCTAATTCTGAAAATTTGAGTCCTAAGGAGTGAAAGAGGAGATCCAAACCTACCAACTAGAGGGACTGAGATCACTATTACCAATACGTAATTTAAAAAAAATTGTTTTTTACAAATTCAACCAGTTGCCTCCAGGATTCTTTGGTTTACTTCTTAATTACACTGAGCACATTCACATCAGCCCCTCCTTGAATGGTGAGATAATGTGCCACCTATCAGGGACAGAGGAAGGGTGTGTGCTTTACAATAAACACTATATCTTTTCCAGAGGCAGGCATTACTGAAAATACCATTGGAAGTATAGAGACCTAACACAATTCATCTTCCTCTGCACTGCCCAGAAGTTACTCCCTTCCAAGCTCACAAAATTCCTGTTGATTGTTCTCAGTCAATATTGGAACATGGGTCATCCAAAAGCTATCAAGAGAAAAGCCGCAGCAGGGAAACGATACTCCACAAAAATTATACACTGAGAGGAGTTTCAATGGGCTGAGTGACGTTCTCTGGCTTCTGGCTATCAATCATAGTATACTAGCCAAAATTTAGAAGAGAGGTTAACAAGAGGAGTTCCTTATGCTGGAGTCCATGAATATATTAATATTTTGATAATCTTTCAATACAATTGATTTTTGAGATTCTATGTACTTTATGAATTCAAAAACATTATGAGATGCTCATAGCTTCACCAGATCATCAGAGTTGACATATTTTCATGCCATGCTACATGATATATACAAAAATATTATTTACTATTACTGCTTTTGATTTGAGCATCTATACTCATCATAAACAAAATAAAAAATCAACATTACAGAAATGCAGGATACTGACACATTTAAAAAAAAATAAAAACACTAGACTTATTCCTCAAAAAAATGAACAGGCACAATTCCTCCCCCTCCCAAAAATGTAAACTATCATAAATCAAACTATTAATAGTGACAAATTAAGCAGAATGATGTTGGTAGAGCTGTGAACAGGGCTATCAGTTCCAGAAAACAATTTGGAATTATGCACTTGCTCCATCCTATGCAAAAAAAGTGCCACTTAAGTGTATTTGACAGGCACTACCTTCAGAATTAAGAGGAGCTGATTTCAAGTATGATACACACTAGCTCCATGCCCTCAGCTGGGTAAGTCACATAACTTCAGATATGCCTGGGCACTATCTCTATCTGCAGAGTATATGCCAAACTCCACTGGGCAAGAGATGGGAAGTGTCAGAAAAATTATATCTACCCTTTTACTCAAGTCAAAGATGTAGTCCTATAAATAAAAATTTACAGCAGCATTCTTCCAAGTAGTAACGAACTGAAAGGAAAGTTGAATGCCCATGAATAGGGGAATGGTTGAATAAACTTGTAAATAAATAAGAATGAATGAAAAATTCAGAGAAACTGGAAACATGTAAAAACAGATATGTAACAAAGAAAGCAGAACAAGGAAAAAAATTAACATGACCACACTGATTTAAATGAAACCAACAATGTAAGACTTCAGAGAATTGATGAGGAAGCAAGTCTCCCACTCTTTACTGGGAATAGTTGGTAAGACTGTATGTTGATGTAGACATAGCCAATATGTTGAATTTTTTTTTTTTTTACTTATTACAAGAGGAATCTATGCTGAGCTGGAAGTCATTGAGAAGTAATAGTGACATTTTTAAAAGAACATCAACAAAACTTAAGAGAAAAAAAAAGCATACAATAGCAAAAGGTCAAATATTGTTAAGGAGTGGTGCTGATTTCCTTTGCAATGTTATGCATATTCTGTACACATGATCAAGTTAGAATGCTGCCAGGAATAAATACTGAGACTCAGTAAATAGAAAATATTCTTCTATGGTAACAGTTTTCAGTCCCAAACTGTTTAGCCTTTAGACAGTTAAGTCTAAAGTGTTAGCCAAGTGTTAGTAGGGAGTTTTGACAATAGAAGTCTTTTCTATAAATAGTTATAATATTGTTATAGGAACTACTTACACTTTTGGTGGTTTAACATCTTAACAGTTAATTAATAAATTATTAGTTTAGTGGTGTTGGTACCATAAGGATAGAGACTAGACCAGTAATTTCAATGGTACAAAGAACTGCTAGATCAGGAAAAGTCTGTTCAAGTCTTAGAAAGGCCAAAGTCACCCAGTCAGGAAATATTAGAGGCAGGACTTAAGCTCATGTCTTCTTGCTCCAAGACCAGCTCTCGAGCATATATTCCAAGCAAATAAGAGCACTACAATGGCAAAACTGA
The DNA here is from genome assembly GCA_023548195.1 of Bettongia penicillata ogilbyi. NCBI lineage: Eukaryota > Metazoa > Chordata > Mammalia > Diprotodontia > Potoroidae > Bettongia > Bettongia penicillata. Next base: position 3,525,350 of record JAJHZJ010000808.1, on the reverse strand, counting down.
ATATGAAGACCCATACATACATTGCTAGCTGCTTTATTGGTTTTCAAACAATACCCATCCTTGGGCTTGTATTTCAATATTTTCCCATTTGGCAGTATCTAATAAAATGTTCCCCTACTATAGTCTTAAAAACTCAGGGTCATTTCTACCCCTAAAAGACCAGGTTTTAATGGAAGAATTTTTCAATAGCAGAAACATTAGTGAATCTCTATCATCATATATCAATAGCTACCATATATAATATAGATTCATGCCAATGGTTAAATCATTTTGGTCATAGGAAATTCAGATTTTGTGTGAGCAAAATAGATATCTGACAAAGATTACTTTTGAAAAGATAGCACCTCAAAGTGTGACAAAAGGAATTGCTCACTGGTAGATAAACTACTCTCTCCACAAACAAAAACTTGTGCTTTTTACTGACCCTTTCAAATACCACCCTGGAACTCAGTACATTGTAGGTTTGCTCAGATATCTAAATAAGGGTTGGCACTGGCTTGAACATTCTCATCCAGGGTTAGTCTTATTTCCATTTTTAAAAAAAGCAAGCAGCTAGCTATAAGGTAATGATTAATACTTTGTGATAATGATAGATAGTAAAATGTATACACAAAATAAAATCTTATTTCTAAGTCAAAGAGGAAGAGAGCCATAGCTTTAATTATCTGCAGTGATGGATATTTTGGGAGAACGATGAGTGACTCCTAAATCATTTATATTCGACTTTGGAAAAGATTCACATACGATGACTGCAATCCTTAACTTCCTGACCCTAAATCTGCTTCCAAATATGCTATGTTGACAGTCTGAGATCTGGTGAGGCAGTGGCAGAAAACATGATCAATCACCAATTAAAAAATAATGTCAGATCACTGGTAATAAGAAAAGGAACTTTTCCTTACCTACATACAGTTCTCTATATAGAAAAAGACCTATCCAGAAAAAGGACAGCTATGAGTTGCATAAGGTAGTATCTCTTAATCTCAGATCTGGAAACTAAGCATAACAACGTTTAAACAAACAAGACATACAAAATTTTTGAAACTCACGTTCTTGTTGTTAAACACTTAATGAAAATGACTATCTTGTACTTTCACCATTAGCAATCACTATAAATATCTGTAGAGATTGGTGCCTGTTCCTTTCACATTTAACTGAATGATCTATCCACAATATGAATGTTCAGAAATAAGATGAGAACTGTTTTCAGGGAAACATGCATTTATTATTAAGCATTCCCAGTGAAAAAAAATCAACATCTTTTAAAATGTGTATTTATTTTTAAAAAATCATTTGTGTACAAAAGTGTTTTGTAGTTTTTATTCTCAAGACAAATTCCACCCCCCACCCCCCACCCCCCCCCCCCCCCCCGCCCTTCTTCCCCTCCCCACCCACCAAGACAAAAGACACACATTCCACCTCCACTACTTCAATGCTATATGGGTATTCTCCCCTTACAAGAAGTTAGTGGCTCAAAACAAAACCTCCTTACAAAATTCATTATCACTAACAATTTTTAAAAATTTGGAGAAGCTAAGAAGCCAGGTTCTCTCTGGCTAAAGTTGAATATTCCTATAATGGCAGTAAGCTTCCAGCAGACACCACAACAAAGCACCATCAGCTGCTGAAATCTGCAAAATTGATATATTTTCAATAGAATTCCTTTTCTATTGAAAAAGTCTTTAAATTACATTAAATAAATCTCTTTGCCCCAAAGAAATTGTCTAGTTTTTATTATGATGCCTAGAAAAAGTAGGTAACAGCAAGCAGACAAGGATAACAGTACAGTGCAATGATTTGTATCCATTTATCCCCTGGAACCAATCAGCAAACTAGTGCCAAGCTTGATTCTGTAGACTAGCATGAGGGAATTAACCAAGCAAGAGGGAACACATCAACAACTGACATTTAAGCTGATGATCACTTTTGTAATGGTAGATCAGACCAACAAAGCAATCAACAATAAAAATGGGGGAAATGAGCTCTTAATTTGTAAGGGTTCTGATCCATTTTGCAATTCTGAAAATATCATCATGTGGTACCATGTAGACATCACAGAAAAATCATACCTGGAAAAAGAGGCTATATATTCAGTACATACTTCAGGTTGCCTTCTTCCCCAGAAAGTCATTGCCTGACATTAAGCATTTATTTTAAATTAATGCTAAAAACCTGAAAAGGTAAAAGTTTTAAATTAAGTTATTTTGTACACCAAAGAAGAAATTACTAAAACTAGAAAGAGCTATTAAGACTAAACATTTTCACAGGAATTCCATGGATTTAAAATCAACTGTGAACAAATGGCATCCTTTTGCACTTTTCCAACACTGCCACCACCTATGTAGCCTATGTACACAAAGAAGTATACCTGGATCCAATTTTCCCGGCGTAATTCATCTTAATTACTTAAAGAGAAGGACTATATTCAATTCCTGTGCTTTACCCCCAAAAAGAGGTGTTGTCTACTTCTCTAGGAATAGTGTTAACTCCCCATAGAGTTTTTAAAAGCCCTGTATCAGGTACACACTGACAGTAAAGGCTTGCTTTTTCAAATTAAGCAGCAAATGTTTCTCATCCACTACAGTGTGCTCCATTCTGTAGTGCATAAACAAAACCACTTCCCCTTTAAACGCCAGCTCTTCACAGTTTTTTAAAGAACTTTGCATAGTTTTTAAGTATAGCCCACAACTACATTAACTGCCAATATGATACGCTTCAAAACCAATCTTATTTTAGATTCAAAGTTTTTCTCACAAAAGCAAAATGCCAAGGGACTCCCTAGCCAACTAAAATGAAGCTCATCTACCCTTGGAAGTTGTATTTAAGTGAACTTATATTCACAACATATCTTTGGGAGTCAACTCTCAGCAGCTAATTTAGTACCAGATTCTTTTAAATATTTACATACTGCAGTAATTCTTCTGTCACATATTATTTTCCAGTCATTAAAAAAAAAATGAAGTGAAGGAATACTGTACAATTGACCATATCCCACTAAAAGTCAGGCTTGTTCCACAGAATATGTACTTGACAATAATAAAACCTATTTGGTTGGAATGTCAGCTTTCTCTAGTAATTCTATCTGCTCCAAATAGATTTGTACTTTGTATTTATGTTTTGTAAACCTTTAAAAATACCAAATAACCAAAAAATGCAATAGGGAAACTATTTTCTACAAGGGCACCTCTTCATTCCCCAATCTGCATTCTTTAAAAGTGCCCTTGTTCCAGGCTTTTAAAAAAAAAAAAAGTGAACAAGGCAATTTTGTCAGTTATTAAATTTAGCAATATATATAAACAAAAACCAACTATGAAAGAGAGTAAAGAGGGACTACAACAGTATTTTAAAAGTGTAAGATAAAGTAAATTGTAGGCATGAGGACTCTGCCACGGGAAAACTCCTCAGTACCAAACATGATTACATCTTCAGGCTTCATGGGCAGCCTTGAGTTACACAGTGTCTGACATGTACTTACTGAATGGGGTCCACTTGAGAGGCTAAAGTATCTAATCAAAGGCAAGATTCATCTGTCTTCAAAATTCGATTTAACAATCTCCCAGTTCTCTCTTTATTGATAAGGTTTATACCCTGGCAATATTTAGAAATGGTAAACTGGGCAGATGTATTTTAGTTGAAACAAAACAAAACAGAATGGTCACCACATAATACTATGACAAAGCTTGTGTAACAAAGTAAAAGAAAAAAGCAAATAGATTTAACCAAGAGGAAATGATGGGAAAATATCCATAATTCTGCACTATTCTATTACCTCAAAAATACAAATTAAAAGTCCATAATTGTTTAAAATAAATAGAAAAAAATTCATTTCCTTTGGCATCATCAGAAAATAATTGGGCTACAACAATAAAATGTGATTGTAGGAAAAATCTCATGCTTAAGCAAACAGTTTAGAAAAAACAGACTTGTGTTTAGTAAGATGAACTACTGTTGATTAGAAGATTCTAACTTTTTGGAAGAACTAGGTTCCTTCTAATTTCTAATTTTAATCTTTTAATATATTTAATATTGGTTCTTATTGCTTCCAAGTATCAAGAATACAAAAAAGTCAAATATGAAGTAACACCAAACTCATGGTTCAAAAACAATTATGTCTGCATCTTTTAAAAACTGTTATGGTTTAGATTAATAATCTGTTGGGGAATGGAAGCTTTGTATATGACATACCATAACCTAATCTAGTTGCCAACTTTACTTTCTTCATCTGACCTAAAAATTTCATACAATAGCTCTATTTGAAGTATATGCTTATTTGCATAAAGTTAGTTCAACATTCAATAAATGGTCACACTGACAGCTGAATTTGCAAAACTAATAATTTTCAAGCTTTTGAATTCAGGATGAAATGTCATTTTAATACGAATAGAAAGTCTGACTGTATGTACACAAGAAAGTAAGATTTTCAATTCTTGTATTATCAGAAACATCATAAAGAAAGCTAGATTTATAACACACTTCTATTTCTTTCTATGTGCATCTGAAGTATGTACAGGAAAACATTAACACAGCTTTCATGTGTCAACAAGGGGAAAATGTAAGCAAAAGGGAAATTTTAAGTACCTGATAAGCAATCCCTACAATAAAGCCCAAAATAATAGAAAACTGTTGATTGCATCAAAGCAAGTACTCAAAGAAAATCTTCAACTGCTAAGACAGTTTTTAAAAAGAGTGTCCAAACAGCGAAAATTAAGTTATGTTCTTCCCATAATTACAGGGAAACCACAACATTAAGAATGTACTGGTCTTAGAAGAAAAAAAATCAGTAGCCCCATTTTTGCACCACTTCTAATACATGAAAGTTCCAAGACTGTTTTTTAAGTATAATGATAAAATATTCCAAATATCACTTGAAAATGGAAAATAAGCTACAAGAAATGGCACATTCTCAACCAGAAACAAGGGGAAAATAAATTTACCATTAGAATTTAAATATGTAAAATGAAGAGAAAGTATGTGTGGTGTCCCAATTCAATGATATGGATGGAAAAGGTTCTGAATAGGTCACCATTTTCAACTTTGGGTAAGTCTTTAATTTTTTAAGCACGCAAATATTTAAAATGGTGCTCTCTTCAGCTACCAGGGTCTAAGAGGTCTAGTAAAGTACACGCATGCAAGTAAATTCACAGGCACAGAAGATCAATGTTAAAAACATTAAGGTAGCTTTGATGAAAGACATCAACAATTTGGATGGCCTTAACAAGTTCAAAATATCACTTAAATAATTATTCAACAAAATCCTGAAGCAAACTCTTGCTAGTCTTGGTCACACTGCTAAATGCTAAAGTAGCATGTTTTGTTTTTCCATAGTCTTAGCTGAGCTCAATGAATTTTTACACTATTTAGTAAGAAAAAAAATTAAAGTATTTCCCCTTTTTAAATTTACACAGACGTTTAATTAGCTTTATTTACAGAGCAGGGTTTTTGTTTTTTTCAGTCTTCAATCATGCCTAGATAATAATTAGGCAAGAATGCCAGTTTTAAAAGAATCTATGCAGAATTCTAAAAATAACAGATGGTGATGCTCCTCAAGAAGGGGGCAAACTGGACTGGACTACAGCAGCAGCTTTCTCTCTATGCCTCAGTTACTCAGAAGCAATTCTGTTGCAGTCTCTACATCCCATGATTTTGAAGACAAGGCCACTATTACTGCATTCTGGAGAGAAAAGAAATGGGGAAAAAGATCAAATCCCAAAGTAATGTTTCTAGAGCATTTTCATTTAATGTTTTTGAACTGGTATATGTCATAAAAGCTTCTTTCCTAAAACATATTTACCTACTACAACTGTACTACATGCATAGAACAAATATACATCTTTTAAAGCAAAGAACTGATTTAGTTGCTGAGATATAAATATAAACATTTATATTTTTTATGTCTAAATATACAAACACATATTTAATATATTAATTATTTAATATATTTTATATATGAATTTAATAATTTCATTCATAAGTTCATTTATCATGAACTTATTTATTTACAAGTTTAGTTTAAATTTAATATATAATTTAATATGTATGAGATATATAATATATAAATGTAAATATATCATGCTCATAAATATATAAACATAAATAAAGACATAAAGGAAAATAGATAATTTATTAGCAAATGTCAACTAAAAATGATTGACAGAAACAGTAAAGATCACCTCAGCTGTTTTTCTAATCCCTCACCAAGCAATAATAAAAATAAAACAAAAACTAGCACACATGATACATACTTACCCTATCAAAGCCCATAGCACATAAGTTTTCTATTTTTTTGGTGTATTCTGGACTAGAAACTGGTGCTCCAGCATACACGTGTGCCCAAAGTCGAGCTGTTTGTTTGAACATTTCTGGATTTTGTTTGTACTATATGAAAACAAAATAAAACAATATTTGGTCTAAATAAAACTATCCAATAGCACTTAATAACAAGTATTTTAGGTGCTAGTATTTAAAAAGCCTGACCAAACTTTCAGGTTTTATTAGATAAGAAATATACTAAAAATGCTCCATGATAAGCACATAGATTAGCATTCTGGATTTGAAGCTGGGGAACAAATCTTGACTCCAAAACTCACTAGCTGTAAGGCTCTAGGAAAACTCTTTTACTTCTCTTAGAACTATTTCCTCATATAAAAAATACTGATAATAATGACTTAAAATACCCACCCTCATACGAAAACTACTCTGCAAATCTTAAAACACTATATAAATGTTATTATTAAGATTTCGCTGTGGACAAATGTTGGAGAAGATGTGGGAGAGTTGGAACACTAATTCATTGCTAGCAGAGCTGTGAGCTGATCCAACCATTCTGGAGAGCAATTTGGAACTCTGCCCAAAGGGTAACAAAAATGTGCATACCCTTTGGACCCAGCAATATCACTTCTAGGACTCTATCCCAAAGAGATCATAGAAATGGGAAAGGGTCCCACAGGTACAAAAATATGTATAGTAGCTCTCTTTGTGTTGGCCAAAAACTGGAAATCAAGGGGATGTCCATCAACTGGGGAATGGTTGAACAAGTTGTGGCATATGAATATAATGGAATACTATTGTACTATGAGAAACGATGGACAGGAAGGCTTCAGAGAAGCCTGGAAAGACTTATATGAACTGATGCTGAGTAAAAGGAGCAGAACCAGGAGAACTTTGTACATAGAACAACCACACTGTGCGAGGAATTTTTCTGGCAGACTTAGTACTTCGTTGAAATGCATAGATTTAAAAAAAAAATTTCCAAGGGACTTTTGAGATAAAACACCTTCCACATCCAGAGAAAGAACTATGGAATTACACTGCAAAATGAAGCAGGCCATTTATTTTTGCATTATTTTTTTTTTTATGGTTTCTCCCATTCATTTTAATTCTTCTATGCAACATGCATTTAATTGGAATATATGTGTGTAGAACCTATACAAGATTGTATGCCGTCTCAGGAAGGGGGTGGGGAGGGGAGGGGTAGTGAATGGAAAAAAATCTAAGATATATGGAAGTGATTGTTGAACACTGAAAACAAATAATTCAATTTAAAAAAAAAATTTCACTGTAGGTCTCTCTCCTCTGCCAGAAATTATAACTTCACAAAGTCTTCCATACTGTGTAATTCAATCATAACTTTAAAAATCCTTCACAAATCATCTGCTCAATGTACTCTGGATAAATCTCAAATTATTTTATTTGAATCCCAGAGGTACCGAGGTATCCTTAAGTTTGTCCCTCTGTTAAGAGACCACCATCCCATCTTTTTTCAATCATATAATCTCAGTAAAATCTTATTGCATCTTCTTAAGAAGAAATCTTTATTAACAGGATTATAGACACTAGGCATCTTTTCACCCTCAAGCTGTTTGTAATTTTTATTTTTCTGTGATAAGCAATCTTCATTATTACTTTTCAAAACCAAAAATAATGAAATGCCTGGAACCTTGATTATAATATTGCTCCAAAGTAATAATTGTAAATGTTACAGCTATGTGACAATGAAAAGATTGGCAATGACTATCAACATTAGCAAATTTTTTTTAAAAACATGCCTAAAAGTTAAAATGATAATACAATAAAGATTTAAGTTTCAAAAGACTTTTCTTTTGAAAAAAAGAATCGCTAGCATCCAAATACACCTTGAATATTAAGTAATGAGTATTTATCATGGCTGATTTCAACACTTCATTATGAATGTTATGTACATATAAGTTAAGGGAGAATGAAGAGTCAAAAACAGTTTAGAGCTCAAAGGAACTGGGTGGGAGGAAGAACAAGAGCACTCTAAACAGAAACGGACGTTGGGAAGAGGATGACTTTGCTGAGCTGAGAGTAAATAATGTAAATGTGCAATGAGCCCAAGTTTAATCCTCTGAATTTCCTCCAAATTTGTTCAGCAGCATACAATCAAGCAAGAGCAGATAAGGCTGATGGTATGAGATAGTGTTTGTTTAAAAATATGACTGTCAATAAGAAGATCAAGGGATCTAACAGTCAAATTACAATACAAAATTCATCAGGTTTATTATTGGGTCCAGAATGGGCAAAGAGGAAAAGTACACTTAGCAGAGATGGTGGCCTTGGGGAATAATTAGGAACAGAGGGGGTCCTGGTGAAGATGGAAAAATTGGTTTGGAGGAAGGCTAGGGAACAATGAAATGATAGGATAAAGAAATTTTTGGCTTGTAGATGTCAGTGACAACAACGCTATCACTATCCTTATGTGGGACAAGACAGAGGAATTCAAGATCAAAGTACTAGAGAGCACATCAACATGCATTTTCTAAAAGCTATTTAAAAATTTCAATTACACGAAAATTAACATGGTAAATGATAATCTTAGTGCTCACTACTAATTATTGCCAATTTTATGCCTAGGGCCCATCAAGTCTGAGATCAAGAAATGCCCACAATGAATGCAGAAACTGATGGATAGTAATGGTCACAAACTATTATCTGTCTCATTCAATCCAATTCATCAAGTCAAGACATCACCTTTGTGATGTCATTGGGTCACTTTAAGAATGAGGGATAAACAACAGAAGACAACAATCCAAAAAAAAATTAAAGCTATGTTAAAGCCGAAATTAATATTCCTTAACTTGCTTCTTAATGTATATAAATTATTTATTTCAGCATATTACTTGGGGAGTTCAACCAACCAGATGAAGTGATCCTTCATGTTGTCCTGCATACATGGTTATTAGATCATTGCCATACACGTAAAATAAAAATCATATTTTGCCCCAAACTCAAGCCAAAAATAAAGAGTCAAGTAGAATACCCTTTAGCTCCTTTATCCAGGTTTTATTCAATGAAATTACTTTAATTTACTTATTTCTAAATTAAAATTCCATGAGGGAAGTCAGCTGGGGAGCATGGGCATGATCTCAATAATACTAATAACATGAAAATTGCAAATAACACTGATGAGGAAGAGAGGGTATAATCTAAAGAGAATAATGTATAGACATAAGGAACTCATCACCTACCTCAGAATTTTCAAAAACATGCAAGGACAAGAATCAGTAACTGATAATGAATTTAAAAAATAACATAATCCTTGAAAGATGTCAACTATATCAAAGTTTAAAATACAAAGTGAAGTGTGCAATAAATACTCATGATAACAGAAAGCTGTTTTAAAGCTATATAAGGAGCAATGGGAAGATTAAAGGATTATTAGAATGCTGTTCCAAGTTAATGTTATAACAAAGACGAAAGAACTAGTTCAATTTTTCTTATGTTTTCTATGATAAAGAAAACATTCTGAAATACTAAGCACAGAACATAAACTAGCAGTGACAAAAAATAGAGGTGAGAGGGTCAGAGGAGTGTTGAAAATCCCAATGGAGAAGACAGTAGGAAAATATTCAACTACAGTCAGTTTAAATCACCATCTCTATATAACTATTTTCACCAGTGTGTTTGTTTAAAAAGTTGAAGATAATTTGGGGGGAGGGGGGGAGTATAAACACCTTGTTATAAGCATGAGTATAAACATCTTGCTATAAGCACTTTTTAAAAATTTTATTGTTTGTGTAACTTTTTATCTAAGTAACTATTTAAAGGCACAATCATCTTCCTTATCATCCATATGGGCCATATAGCTATTATTAATAATGACAACAGCTAGCATGTACACAACCATTTGAAATTGGCAAAGAATTTTACCAATATTATCTCATTTGATTCTAACTGAGAATGAGGTGAAATTATAATCCCCATTTTTTTTTTTTTACAGAAGAAGAAAAAGCCTAAGGAATCTGGCCAGTAGCCACATAGCTAGTAGTATATGAGGAGGCACTAACTAGCTGTCTTAGTTAAGTTACTAAGAGCTTAATAAATTGAAGAAACAGAAAAAGATGGGCAGAGGATAACCAAAAGGTAAATACTGTTTTGACATGGCCAAGGAAAAGCAGCTGCAATATGGGAAGAGGTGTCAACTGTACTGATAATATTGCTTGAAAAGGATGCAGTTAAGACAAAAGATTTTTCATTAGGATTTCATTAGGAACAAAGAAGTTTTCAGTTCTTTTGATAATGAAGTGTTAGAGTAGTGTGGAAACCAGAATGAAGAGGATTAATAAAGGTGGTTAAGGAAAGTAGTACAAGTCTGAAGAAAGAGGAGGAACCAAGAAGACTGAAGTCTCAGGAGAGAACAGGACAGTAGAAGGTAGGTATAAGTACAGAGAAGGAGGAAAGGATTATCTGGATGAGAGTAGAAAAATCATGAAATGGACATGGAGATCAAATGGAAATATGTTTAAGGTACTGTGATGTTAATCAAGATGCCCTTAACTTTTTGGCTAATTTTAGGGAAAAAATATGCAGTAACATAGGCAGTTAAACTTATACCACAATGGACTTTGAATGAGCATTTCCATTCCGAACAAAAATAATAAAATGAACTTAGGGTTTTAAAAATAATTTAAAACTCGTGGTCATGTCTCTAAAAACTTATACATTAAATGTACATTAAGGCACACTTACATCTGCACAGTGTTTTACGCTTTCCAAATAGAATTGCTATTCATACTAGATTATAAGCTACCAGAGGGAAAAAGTATAATACCTTAGTTTTATACTGCCCCAAAGGCACAATACATTGTAGATGCTCAATAAATGTTGAGGAAATATTATATTCATATAATCTTTTAAAAATTCTATAAGGAAGGGATAGCAAGCACTGCCATCATAATGAATCATAACATCATAGTCTTGGAATTCAATCTCTCTTATTTTAGAGATGAGGTAACTAAGGAGACAGCTTAGATTTGAATGTTAGTTTCCTCTGATTTCAATCCCAAGACCATTTCCATGAATCTCAGGATCAAGTTGAAAAGGTCCTCTAAGACCATCTATTTTACAGATGAAAAAACAAGTGCAAGAGAAATACAAGAAAACTTACCCAAGATCACTAATCTAAAAGGACTAGCTAGGTGGCACAGTGGATAGAACACTAGCTCTGCAGCCCACGACGTTCATCTTCATGAGCTCAAATTGGGCACTGACACTTAGCTGTGCCAACCTGTGCAAATCACTTAACCCTCTTTGCCCCAGTTTTCTAATCTATAAAAGGAGCTAGAAAAGGAAAAGGCAAGTGACTCCAGTATCTTTGCCAAGAACACCCCAAGAACACTTCACAAAGAGTCAGGCATGACTAAAACAACTAAACAACAGAAACAACAGAGCTAGGATTCTAACTCAGATCTCCTGATTCTTAATCCAATAACCACAGGAAAGATCTTATTTCAGTGACAAGCACAGAAGAAGCACCATTAAGTTCTAGGGCTTACTCTACGTTCTCAATTCTCCTCATCCACTAACCCTGACCAGGTATATTCAGAGTCTGTGAATAGCACGGACAATGTGGAACTCTCTTTCTTTCATGTTCTTTGTACTGTATCTCCTCTAAGAGAATCACAAAATTCTAGAAATGGAAGAGCCTTTGGAAATCCTGGAAATTCCTCACCCCACAATGGCAGCCTTCTGACTTTTCCTCTTAGTTTTGCCTCCTCCTTGGCTCTGTTCTGATCTCTCATTTACACCTGCTTCCTCCTTGTTTAAATCAACTATTTAAAAAAGGAAAATGAATTCCTGCATAATAACCAAGGTTGTCCATAGGAAAAAAATTCAATAAATAAATACATCTCACTTTCTTCCTCTGCAGGGATAATTCTTTCGAGGTATACAGATAGTATTACATACAAGTGATGTATTGGTTGATTTTGCTGAACTTGTTTCCTGTCTTAGGAACAAGGGACAGCTAAATGGGAAGGACAGGGGATGATATAAAAACAAAATACGTCATGTAAAGACTCAACAATCCTCAACACGGTTACAATTCCACTGGGAGATGACAGTCATATTACTTACTAGAGAATACAGGAAGATCACATATAATTGAGTGTTAACCTTTTGAGGCACAAAATAAATGCTACAGATCTGACCAAGATATTTCTTTATGCTCAACAATCTCCTGTGGCTCCTTATTATCAAATTCCAATTTGAAATTCAGGGTTCTCCACAATCTGGAACTACTTTATCTTTTGAGCTTTATGTCCTAGTACTACCCTTCTATGAACTCGAAATTCCAGCCACACTAATCTACTTTTTGTCCTCAGAATGTTCCTTTCATGTTCTCTGTCACCTCCACAGCCTGTCTGTTCATACTACCTACTACTATTTTACAAAGTGGATTTGCTCTACAAAGTCTTTCTGGATCCCCTTGCTTAGTAATGACTTTCTCTCTTAATCCAAATGAAAGTTTAGAAGACATCTTAAATGCAGTAAGCAAAAAACTGATTCTATCATCCTTGACATTCCTCTCTCACAAATTTCTCTCGGCCAAAGGTACAATCTTTCCACACTTTCAGATTCATAACCTCAGTGTTACCCTAAAATTCTTACATTCCCTCAAACAGTTTCTGTCAATAGTTAGATCATTCTCCTAATAAGCAGTAAAAAAAAAAAAAATCAAAGTACAATTTGACATTTTCCTCCTTTATTAAGCCACGTTCAGTCATCAAGCTATTCACCATTCTTTAAAAATGACTGCCTTTCTTTCACTTTCCACAGCCATAGGTCCTAAGTCCAGGTCTCCAGGAGTATAAAAGCCCTAGAGATGATTTTTCTTAATCCTCCCTTCCTCTTATTTTCCCACTACTGCTGCCGGATTTTATGAATAAGCACAATTCTTCTCATATCCCACTCTGAGAAACAGCTTTACTCCACACTTCCCTGTTCAAAGACTTCTAACAGGTCTCTGTTACCCATCACGCTAAATCTGAACTTCTGGGGGCTTGGCTGACTTCTATAATTTTGCCCAATGCTCCTTCCCACTACTGACCAGGATACATTCTCTGCTCTACTCTAATCCTGAAGGCAATGCTTTTTCTACTGCACTTCTACTAAATTATCTCCCTTTTCTTACTTATAAAACCTATACAAACATAAAAACAATCCACCTTTCCAAAGAGCTTTAAGGTCTACACAATTTCTTTTCCCACAACCACCCTTTGAGGCAGGCAATAAAAAATGCCATTCCAATTTTTGTTCTTCAGTCATGTCCAATTCTTGCTGACCTCATTTGGGGCCAAATGATATACAGGAGTGGTTTGCCATCTCCTCCACTTCACTGTACAGATGATGAAAAGAGGCAAAGAAGGTTGGAAGACTTGCCCAGAGTTACACAATAAGTGTCAATGGCCAAATTTGAACTCAAGAAGATGAAGTATCCTGACTTCAGACCCAGCACTCTATCCACTGCACAACCTTAGCTGCTGCTATTCCATTTTACACATGAGAAGAGCTGAGCTCAAAATGGTTAACTGAAACGACCAGTCAGAGTCCACTTCTGAGTCAGAATTCAAAGTTTCCCCTAACCTGAACAGTCTACAAATTAAACCATGATAAGTACAAGTATATGTAATAATTAGAAATGGAAAGACATAAAAAAAAGAGACACTTCTGAGAACAAATTAATAGGGAGTGAGATAACTGATAATACATGGGAACATGGAGGATCTAATATACCAAAGAAGCAAATCTGTAGATCTGTAGCTATGCTGCAGGATAAAAATGTGAGTAAACAATTACCTAGGCAATTCTGAAGCCAATGTTTGGTTAATATATTTATAAATAATGACTGAGCAATATATTAATTATTTCATTTTTGTATTTATGTCTTATAATAGTGCTTCATATGTAGCAGGTATTTAATAAATATTTGTTTTGACTGAAATGTATGCATAAATATAACTGGTGAATAACTTTAAATGTAACACATGGAAACATTATTAATCTACACAACAGAACAGAATTTGTATAAGGCACATACTTTTTTCCCCCTATTCATGAGGTTTTGGTTAGTAAAATAGCAAAAGTGGTTCAATGACATCACAGATAGATGACTTATAAAATTATCCTGGTAAAACTGAGCTCAATACAAGGACAGAAGTTCAGGAAGGTTTAAATATATCTGCTTTTGAAAATGAATAAAATTGGTCCATAAACTGATTTCAGGACATCTAGGTGATTCAGTGGATAGAGTGCCAGGCTTGGAAGCAGGAAAACTCATCTTCCAGAGTTCAAATCTGCTCATAGACATTTACTAGGTAAGTCATTTAACCCTGTTTGCCTCAGTTTCCTCTTCTGTATAATGAGCTGGAATGGCAAACCACTCCAATATCTTTGCCAAAAAAACCCCAAACGGGACCATTTCAAACACAATTGAAACATTTGGAGAATAACAAGAATAAGCTGAGTTTACCCTTGATTGCAGGTTCGGAACACATGAAAGCTAAAAATTAGCTGACAATGCCAAAACATGTACTTATTATTCTGCATATGCTATTAAACAAATATCAAAAGGAATAAGGGACATAGGTGAGTTGCAAGTTTTGCATCTAGGATTCAAAATGCTTAAAAAAACTTAGACTAAAACAACTTTAAAATTTTACATATAATAAACTGCTAACCTACCAAAAAAAACAATAACAATATCCATTCTGAGACTTAACAGTAAGTTCATTTATTTGGCTCAAATAAAAAGTTTATAAATTAGCCACTCTTTGCAGAGTATCAGTTATACAGAAGCACTTTAAGTCTATTACTACACTACAACAGACTGTTAACTGACCAAGATTCATTTTCAAAGTTGAAGTAACAATGAATTCCAAGTATCTAGTTTAGGAAGTCAATCACTATTCAGTGAATTCTGGTCAGAAACAGGTAAGTTAAATTTCCAGTCATATCTAAGAGATTACTGGAATAGCTTAAAGAATAAATCTGCTCCAAAGTTAATTTCGACATAGTGTAATAGTTGTAATTTTACCTGGCAATCCTAAGGACTTTCAAACACTAAAGTAGAGAAAACAAATGTTAAGTGTAATTTTTGTTTAACATTCTGTGTTAAAAGTCTATAAGGTGCAAAAGATCTCTCTTTATGTTAAAAATTTCAGATTCCTTACCTGATTTGCTACTACTGCATCTTGTGGATCATCTGGTTCTGCAGCTGCCAATAATGCTTGCAATGAGAGCAATACTGTCCTTAGAGTCATTGCTGCTGCCCTAAAATTCAAGTATGAAAATATTTTTATTAAAAAAAAAAAAAGACCTGTGCATTCCAGGAAAATAAGAACACTAATAAAATGCTGAAATTAAATTAACTTTTCTATTTTCATTTTAAATTTGAATACTCCTTAACACTTTTTCAATATGCCCTAACACTCTATTGGGTCTTCACAACACTGCTGTGAAGTGAAACAAGGGGTTGATCTATTATTACTCCCATTTTAGAGATATGGAAACAGAACTCAAATATTAAGTGACTTGACCTAGAGATCATAAGTGGAAAAGCCAGGACTAAATCCATCATCTTGTGGCTCTACAACCAGTACCCTTGCCACTATACCAGAGGCCTGCAAAATACAGTGGGGCTTGCTTTTGTATTATAAAATGCAAAAACTATTCTTCTCTCTCAGGCCTTAGCAAAAACCCAGGAAGCTCCCCTTACTCTATAATATGATTATATTGTGATTATACTATACTGAAGTATCTTATTAATTTTCCTCTTGATTTAATTAACATTCTTTTCTACTTAACCTCTTCTATTTCTCAAAACATTTTAGCCAATATGAATTGACCTTGACTTTTCACCCAGTTGTCACCAATATCTTGTATGACAAGAAAATTATGAAAAGTAGGTTGCTTTGGGCATTCTTTACTATCTCCCTATTTAGTTCTGCAGGCAGAAAGTCAAAACATAAAGTAATGAAAAACTCCTAACGACCCGTTTTGTACTGATTTTTTTAATGAGGAAATAATAATGAGGAAAATAACCTAAGCTACAAGTTCTGAAATATTCAAATGTTTTCTAAGAAAATCTGAAAGCAGCAGATGACATTCTAAAACAATGCTTAGAGAATGAAAAAAAAAGCTAAAACAAAGACTAGTCTTCTCACTGAAAATAACTTTTACCTCCTGATAGTTCTAAAAAAATTTTTTTATGAAATCAACATTGTTATTTTAAAATTATCTATCAGTTCAGCAGGAGTTACTAGTAGTTCTCCTAAAAATATTTTAGACAGTATGATATACTTATGGAATGAAGAAAATGGCACATTCAGCTTCACAAGGCAAATCAGGAAAACCAAAACAACAAACTAAAACCTATAGGTAGACCAACAGTAAAAAAAAAAAAAAAAAAAAAAAAGGCCATTTCCTTTCCTTTTAATTACAAGGAGATTACATGAATATGAAGTTTATTATTAACAATTTTAGCAGAACAGGAGAATAAAAATGGTTAACTCCATTAGTCAGTCACTAGGGAGTTGCAAGAAGAAAAAAGGAGAAACTTTACATTCTCCCACAAATTAACAGAAATACTTGTTTTTTAGAGGAGTAGAATTTAATGTACAGTAAAGCTTTCCATACTCCCATGGTGTGCCAAACAATGAAAAGTTTTTGAACAAGGACAAAGAAAAAAAGTTGTAATGTACACTGATAAAATCCTAAATTCACCTCAGAGTTGAAAACAAAACAAAAACAGCAGAATATACTTAGCATAGTACAAACTCCCTTCTAATTAAAGAGTACAGTTGGCTCACAGCCTATCATGCCATCATTAAAATGTGGAAAACTATTTATTTGGGGGAAAGAAGAGAGAAAAAGAGGGGGGAAAAGGAAGAAGAAAGGGAGGGAAAGGGAGGGAAAGGAAGGGAGGAAGGAAATTTATGGCAAATAAGCTACCTCCCACTAAGTGAAAATCATAAATACTATACCAACATCAAATCAAAATGAGTATACAAAAGTGTGCATAGTTTACAGTCAACTTTTTTTCTCCTAGGTAGTGGGATTCTGCAAATATAATTTCATTGGCATAGAATTGCTGAAAGGTCTTCCCGCCAATGCAGAGATAGATGTTTAGGACAGGTAAGAAATAGATAAGAGTTCACTAGTCTTGAATCTTTGAAAAGTCACCAGAGTCTGTCTTCTTGAGACACTGGCCACAATACATCATACTACACTGCTTCTTCAAGTAAAATACACTACATCCAAATATTTATTGTACAAAATAATCCTAATTCTTATGATATATGTGTGTATATGTGTGTGTGTGTGTATATATATATATATATATATATATATATATATGAATGTCTGGTTTTAAATATCAAGTATCAATAAATTCATAAAGTCACAATTTTACAGATTAATACTGTAACAAATATCTTAAGGAAAGTAAGAGTATATCTCAACTTTGTCAGTTAAGATCCTGATGAGTCCATTTTTGACAAGTGAGTATATAATACATTATAAAAGATTTAGAGCTTTCTAAGTACAGATTCATAAATTCTAAAGGATCACTACTGCATCCATTTCCAGTGCTGATTTCTTGAAAAAATAATTACAGGATTTATAAAAATGGTCTTCATATTTTTCAAAAAACCGAACACTTAAAAAAAAAAAAAAAGCTCCTACATGATAAAACTTAGGTTGGAAATATTAAATAATGAATACTAAGGAACTACAAATTTCAAGATACTAAAAGGAAACTACCATATTTGGTAGTTTTTTTAAAATATTTTATTTTTTCCCCCAGTTACATATAAAATAATTTTAAACATTCACTTCTAAAACTTTTTGAATTCCAAATTTTCCCTCTCCCTACCTCATTTTCCCCTCCCTGAAGTGGCAAGCAATGTGATAAAGGTTATATAGGTTCAATCATGCAAAACATAATATATTTGGTAGTTGTTAAAAATTATTTCATTGAATAAAAGTATCTGAGAAAAGATTTTTATACTACATGACAAATTCCACAGTAAACTTGTCCAGATGAAATATTTTCCTTATCTATTAAAACCACATATTACAAATACTAGTTACAAAGATAAAACTAATTCATATGCAAGTCTTTTAAAAATGCAACTAATTTAACAATGACTATCAAACTAATGGCAATAACTTTCATCTCAAAACTGCATTTGATAATAATCCTGGTAATCTTTCCAAAAATTTTACAAGAAAACTCATGAAACCTACAGTCCTTATAAAGACAACATATATTTACTTATTCTTTCTCCTACATGAATTAATCTTAAAACAAATTTATAACTGAAAATAGTTATAAATCTAATAGAGTATCATAAGCTAGTTCCAATCTCTTTCCTAAGGTACATGATTAAAAATATACTACAGTAAGAATAGATGTGCTAGGGGACAGAGAATAGACAGAAGTCACTTGAAAAAAATATTCAGAAGCCACAAAGGACTACTAAGCTTACTACATAGCAGATTTTAAAATGTAAGGCTTTAAGTATATTTTATTAAGCTATATATAATACATATATTTCATTTCCCCATGCACATTACACCTTATAATTATTTTTACAAGAAAACCCATGAAACAGTCCTTTATGCTTAAAAACAGTATACTTGACTATTATGTCTTAAAGTTCAAAAAATTGAATTCTACACCTATATTTTTGCTTGTTCTAGATTCATTTTCCTGAACTACAAATTATGCACATGTATATAAATGTGTATATGCACTTTCATTATACACATTTATAGAGTGCTGATATGCATAAATGAATATAGGAGATTTATGAAACAACTCTTCTTTTGTAGGGATGGTGACTGTAACCTGTTCTACTGAGGAACAAGAAAAGAAATGAGTTTAAAATCAATACAGGATATTTAAAAACTATTTACCTCGAATTCATACTGTGTAATGTAATGTAAAATAATAAGGAACTGTAAAGTCATGACCTTGTCTTTCAACGATTTATTTGGTGAGACACATGCAAACATTAAAGAACAGCTAAGTATTACACTATGTGATAAAAATAAGTATGAAAGTACCCAGTGATGGACAAGATTGGGAACTACTGTAGTACCCTTCATGAAAGATATGATCTGTATTGTCCCTAAATAAACTGCATGGGTAAGAAAATGATCAACTGAAGGAGAGGGATGCACAAAAATCAATGTACTATAATTCTATTCCAGAACAATTATGACACTGGTCAGAAGATATGAATGTATTTTGGGGAAAGATGGGATAAATATAAAGCAAACAGACTGTGTAATGATTTGAAAGAAAGAGAGAAAATACTTTGTACCCAATGCAGAAACTACTTAATGGCAGTAACAACATAAGAAATCTAAAGTTTTTCAAAGATCAGTCTGAAAACACAAGGGTGAAAGGAATGAACAGAGTGCTGGGAAATGCCTTAGGAAAGTATATATATTTAGGGAAATTTTTTATTTTTGTGTTGTTTTATGACTACAATTTTCAAAGTGATATTACCTTGAATACATCCATTCTTAATCCTCTGTCAGTACCAGTTGAGAGGAATAAGAAAGATACAGTAATGCTAAACAAGCACACCAAGAAAAACTACATTACTGCTTGAGTTGGCTGTGCACATGATCAAGAGATTGGTCAAAATAGTTTGCGACCAAAAATCTGCCTTCTTAGTATACTTGTAGTCTATAACTATATATGGAAAGCACCAATAAAGACATATAAAATCAATTACTTATTAATGTATTTCAGGAACTTGATGTTAAATCGGTGCGAAAGAAACAATGTAATACAAAGTTCAGGATTTTTCATTTAAGATCTAGATACAAATTCTTGCTTCTGTACTTCTACCTTTAGTACTTCTCATGAATCTTGGACAGGTGGCCTAATGGCTAACATTTCTGCAGCACTCACTGTGTCCGACACTGTGCTTAACCAGTACGTTAAAATCACCACCTTGATCCTCACCACACTGAAGGTGGGGTTATTATTGTTCCCATTTTAGAGAGAAGAGTACTTAACTAAGCAGTGGTAAAGCAACTCGCCCAAGTCACACAACTATTAAGTGTCGAAGGACGGTTTTAACTTGGGTTTTCTTCACTCAAGGCCCAGTATCTATTTATTCACTGCATCAACTAGCTACCATGACTGAATAAACTAGAATACGGTTTATACCAGTATCTTATAGCATATGAAAAGAGAAGCTCCAAATGAATATAAGATTAATGTAAAAAATCCTATCTTTTTTTAAAAAATCTAGAAAAATGGTCAGATGCACCTTTCTGACCAAAAGTTTAAGGGTAAAACACACAAAAGGTTTTTACATAAACAAAATGAATGTTAATTAAAATAAAAGCCAACACCAAATGGAGGCAAATTCTTCACACAAATTTGTCTGATAAAAGATCTAATTTCCAAGATATAGATGGAATGGATAAAAATATATAAAATTAAGTCACACTCATACTGAAGTGGTCATATAATAGATTGTCACAGGAAATGAAGATAATTATGGAAAAATATTCTAGAATCAATAAAATATAAATTATAACCAACTCTTAAATTTCACTTTAAGTGCAGAAAAATTACAATGATGACTGAAAAATGCAGATAATTAGTATTGGATGAGGTATGGAGAAAAAAGGTATACTAATACATTTCATGATGGAACTGAAAATTTATCTAAAATGTCTGCAAAACACTTTGAAATTATATTAAAGAAAAAAAGGCAATAAATTAATCATATCCTTTAAGACTGAGTGATACCACTAAGGAAAGTAATCCAGAAATGTCACAGACATCAAAAACAACTTATACTAGTATTCTTTGTGGTAGAAAAATAAAATGGAAACACAACTGGTGTGCACAGAGAAGGAAGGGCATGGAAGAACAAAAGTAAAAATGTACTTTGCATATTATTGTACCATAAAAAAATAAGGAGTTCACTGACACAAAGAAAAACTCGATATACACCAAAATATTTATAGAAACACTAAAATAAAAACATGTCAACTGTGGAATTGTTGACCAGAAAACCTATGGCACCTGAAATTATTGTACTGATGCACAGGGAATCAAGCAGAGCCAGGAAAACATGCTCAATGACTAAAAACAGCATAGATGAGAACAACAAATCAAAACTGAACTGCACAAATTGTAACGGCCATTACTGACTCTCCCACCTCAAAGAAATGAGTGTATGAATGAGTAAATAAACATTATAGAGGATGCTTTTTTCTACCCCTCAGCAGAGATAAGACTTTTGTGCATGATATATATTACTTTTTCTTATGCTGACTAGTTTTACTAAATTGTTCCGATCTGCCTTTTGAAAATTTTAGATTATTATGAAAAACTGCTCTCTGAGAGACAGGAGATTATTTCCTAAATGTATTTAGAACAAATGATAAATATGGGAAATTCAGAGAACATTAAAAGAATTGAGTATGGTTACAGAACAAGGCAACAGAGAATATAATGAATAAAATTGTGAAATTTTGATCCCACACATCTGAAGAAGACACCTCCCACCTTTACTCAGTGGAGAAGTGGTAGACTTTATTTTTCTTCTATTTCTTTACATTTTACTTTAAAATTCTAAGTTCCTAATTCTATCCCTCTCTTCCAACACCCCTCCCTGAGAAGGTAAGCAATCACACAAAGGTAATACATGGTAATACAATGTACAATTATGTAAATTATTTCCATATTGGTCATTTTGTACAAGACTGGAATAAAAGAAAAAAACATTTTTTTAAAGAGAAAAATAGCATGCTTCAGTCTATTCAATTAGTATCAATTCTTTTTCTGGAGGCAGATAATAGGCTCCATCATTAGTCCATTAGGACTGCCTTGGATCACTGTATTGCTGAGAATAGCTAAGTCATTCACAGCCCTTCGTGAAACCATACTGTTGTTACTGTGTACAACGTTCTCCTGGTTCTGTTCGCTTCCCTATGCATCAGCTCATGTAAGTCTTTCCAGGTTTTTCTGAAATCATCCTGGTCGTCATTTCTTATAGAGCAATAAAATTCTATTACAATCATATGCCATAGCTTGTTTAACCATTCCCCAACTGGGGGGGGCATTTCTTTGATCTCCAATTCTTAGCCACCACAAAAAGAGCTGCTGTAAATATTTTTGTACAAATAAGTCACTTTTCCTTTTTTGGGATGTCTGTAGGAAATAGATCTAGAAGTGGTATCACTGGATCAAAGGACATACACAGTTTTATAGCCCTTTGGGCATAGTCCCAAATTGCTCTCCAGAATGCTCAGTTGACAACTCTACCAACAGTGCATTAGTGTCCCAGTTTTCCCACATCCTCTCTAACATCCAACATTTTCTTTTTGTCATATTAGTCAATCTGATAGGTGTGAAGTGGTACCTCAAAATTGTTTTAAAATTTGCACCTGTCTAATCAAGTGATTTAGAGCATGTTTCATATGATTATAGATAGTTTTGATTTGTCTGAAAACTGCCTGTGCATATTCTTTGACCATTTAACAACTGGGGAATAATTTGTATTTTTATAAATTTGACTTAGTTCTCTATACTTTTGAGAAATGGGTTATCAGAAACGTTGCAAATTTCCTTCCCAGTTTTCTGCTTTCCTTATAATTTTGGTTGCATTGGTTTTGTTTGTGCAAAAGCTTTAATTTTATATACTCAAAATGATCTATTTTACATTTTGTAATGCTCTACATTTTCTTTGGTGCTACATTCTTCCCTTATCCATAAATCTGACAAAACTATTCCATGCTTTCTTAATTTGCTTATGGTATCCTTTAGGTACAACTTATGTACCCATTTTAACCTCATCTTGGTATATGGTTTTAGATATTGGTCCATATACCTTACTTTCTGCCATTCAGTTTTCTCAGTAGTTTTTTTTTTCTTCAAATAATGACTTTTTGTTTCAAAAGCTTGGATCTTTGGGTTTATCATATACTAGATTACTATAGTCATTTACTATTACGCAATCTGTACCTAATCTATTCCACAGATCCAGAAGTGGTAGACTCTAAGTGAGTGAAATACAGCATTTGCTGTAAGGAAATGTCAATGTTTCAGATTATTCTGCTTATGAATATAATTTAAATAGAAAAGTGGATGGGGTTGGGGAAGGAAGGAGAAAGGGAATGGGAAGTGACATTAAATCAGCAATTAAAAAAACAGAATGATAGGAGCATTCAAGATGAGTTTTAAGATCTATTTCAATCCTAAATCTATGATCCATATTCTTGTTTTTATGTAAATATCTAATGTAAATCACTGGATAAGAATGGGAAGGCTAAAGAAAAAATAAAACAAAAGTGGTAGTAACTAATATTGATGATTAAAGAAAACATTCTACAAATCTAATACCAAGTCACAAATACAGGAAAAATAGAAACATGATGGCAACTGTCTCCAATTTAGTGTTGTCTATGCAAAAGTATATAACCATATTTTTTTTAAAGTGCAGAAAAAAATTATCAAGTCATTCACAAATATAGCAAATTTAATAATAAAATTCAAAAACCTTTAAAGCAAAAATAAATAATCTTCCAAAATAGGGTTTATATGGTCACTGAGGAAAATTTCATACCCAGGTAAAGTTTCCTATCTACCTGTATGTCATATTCTGATCTACAGAGATGGCTCAGGAGAAGAAAGTGAGGTTGGTGACCTTGCACAGAACTCCCTCACTCAAATCAAAGTCAACTGCAAGTCATGTCATCATCCTGATGTCGTGGTCCTCTTCGTGAATGAAGAACAAAGACAACCTGTGAGTAAGCAGCAGCTCCTCTCCTCTCATCTCCTCTCCTCTGGTTTTCTATTCAGGGGAAGATACACTCCATGGCCAAAAGCTGCCTTTTTTTCTTTGGGTTTACAGGCTACATTTCTTGCTCAAAGACTCAGGAGCTCATAGGCTGGACAACAAGTCCCCACCTACCTATCACAAAGTGAACGTAATTCCTAAACAGTAACTGTCTCTGTTTTGCACAGGAACCCTGAGGGTCTCCCCCTCCTAGTTTGATTATTATTATTATTATTTTTTTTTTTACTAAAGGGGCCATCCCTTAAGTAACTACTTAAAGAAGTCTATTCATTGAATGGATGTATGTCACTCCAAGTGAGAATGTGGTAAGACCTTAGCCTGAAAGGGCCAGAGTCTCACATCTCTGGTCATCCTGATGAATACCAGGCCACTGAACCCAGATGGCTCAAGAGTAAAAAGTGAGGTTGGTACCCTTCCACAAGTCCTTCCTCACTCAAATCAAAGTCAATTCCAAGTCACATCATCATCATCTCGATGTCATAGTCTCCTTCTAGAGCAAAGGACAAAACACAAGATATAAAACAATCACATTCTTACATCTAACATTAGAGGAAAAGGTATTTACATTTCCTGCCTTGCCTTCATTATCATCTCATTATTCATTCCTCAAAGCTTCTGTAATTCAGCCAGAGTCCCTGCTATTGAACTCAGTGCTTAGCTCAGTGCCTCGCACATAGTAGGCACTTAATGTAAGTATGCTTTTGACCAACTCTAATTTATTCTTCCCAAACTCATAAATGGCTCCCTAATCACCATATCCAAAAGTGGTTGCCAATCACCAAATTCACTTCAAAATTAAGGATTTTTCAAAATCCTTATCCTCCTCATAGACCTTTCTATAGCATCTGACAACGTTGAACATCCTCTCCGTCTTAATAAGACTCTTCTTCCATGGATTTCATGGTACTGAACTCTCCAAGTTCATTTCTATAGTCAGCATCCACATAAGATTCAATTCTCAGTCTTTCCCATCTACATTCTCCTTGGCAAGTCCATTCCCATGGTATGAATTATGAAGCCTATCTGCATGACATCGAAACCAACTTGTATCTCAAACTCTGACCTTCCCCTAAACTCCAGCCCAGCATTTCCAGTTGCTTGCATGCTATCTCCATCTGAGTGATCCAGCCTTCTAAAAGTACATAAAGGTGAAGATTAGTATATTTCCTCTTAAAACTTCCACTACCTTTCCAACTTATGTAAAGATTACCTTCATTTTCTTCCTTCCCTGGTTTCAGAATATCTTTTTTTTTTCTTTCTTTTTTTTTTTAAATTTTATTTATTTAATTTTTTGCATTCATTTTCACAAATTTTTGGGTTCCAAATTTTCTCCCCTTTATCCCCTCCCCCCATCCCAATACCTCAAGCAATCTAATTTTCCCTATCTCCAATCTGCCCTCTCTTCTGTCATCCCTCCCTTCTCTTGTCTCCATCTTCTCTTTTCTCCTATAGGGCCAGATGACTTTCTATTCCTCCTTATCTGTATGTCTTCTTTCCTAGTTGCAACAACAATACTAAACAGTTGTTCCTAAAACTTTGAGTTCCAAATTCTCCCCATCCCTCCCTCCCCACCCATTCCCTTTGGGAAGGCAGGCAATTCAATATAGGCCATATCTGTGTAGTTTTGCAAATGACTTCCCTGATAGTCGTGTTGTGTAAGACTAACTGGATTACCATCCCTCCTAACCTGCCCCTCATTGTTTCTCTTCTGTCTTTTGATCCCGTCCCTCCCCAAGTGTTGACTTCAAATAGCTCCCTCCTCCCTTTGCCCTCCCTTCCATCATCCCCCCCTTGCAATATCTCCTTCTCCCCCACTTTCTTATACTGTAAGATAGGTTTTCATACCAAAATGAGTGTGCATTTCACTCCTTCGTTTAGTCAAATGTGATGAGGGTAAACTTCTTGTTTTTTTTTTTTCCTCAGCTCTCCTCTTTTTCCCTCCACTAAGAAAAACTCCTACCTGCCTCTTAAATGACATATAGTTACCCCCTTCCATTTCCCCCTCTTTCCTCCCACTACATTTCTCTCTCACCATTTACCTTAATTTCTTTTAAGATATGGTCCCATCCTATTCAATTCACTCTGTGCTCTCTGTCTCTGTGTGTGTGCATGTGTGTATGTGTGTGTGCGTGCATGCGTGTACATGTGTGTGTGTGGTCCCACCAACTACCCAGATACTGAAAAGTTTTAAGAGTTACAAATACTGTCTTTCCATGTAGAAATGTAAACAGTTCACTTCTGGTAAGTCCCTTAAGACTTCTCTTTGCTGTTTACTTTTTCATGCTTCTTCTCATTCTTGTGTTTGGAAGTCAAATTTTCTTTTCAGCTTTGGTCTTTTCATCAAGAATGATTGAAAGTCCTCTGTTTCATTGAAAGACCATATTTTCCCCTGAAGTATTATACTCAGTTTAGCTGGGTAGGTGATTCTTGGTTTGAGTCCTAGTTCCTTTGACTTCTGGAATATCCTATTCCACGCCCTTCGATCCCTTAATGTAGAAGCTGCTAGATCTTGAGTTATCCTGATTGTATTTCCACAGTACTGAAATTGTTTCTTTCTAGCTGCTTGCAAGATTTTCTCCTTGACCTGGGAGTTCTGGAATTTGGCCACAACGTTCCTAGGAGTTTCTCTTTTTGGATCTCTTTCAGGTGGTGATCGATGGATTCTTTCAATACTTATTTTGCCCTCTGGTTCTAGAATGTCAGGGTAGTTTTCCTTGATAATTTCATGGAAGATGATGTCTAGGCTCTTTTTCTGATCATGAGTTTCAGGTAGTCCCATAATTTTTAAATTGTCTCTCCTGGATCTATTTTCCAGGTCAGTTGTTTTTCCCATGAGATATTTCACATTCGCTTCCATTTTTTCATTCTTTTGCTTTTGTTTGGTGATTTCTTGGTTTCTCATAAAGTCATTAGACTCCATCTGTTCCATTCTAATTTTGAGAGAACTATTAAATTCAGTGAGCTTTTGAGCCTCTTTTTTCCATTTGGCTCATTCTGCTTTTGAAAGCATTCTTCTCCTCATTGGCTTTTTGAACCTCCTTTGCCAATTGAGTGAGCCTATTTTTCAAGGTGTTAATTTCCTCAGCATTTTTTTGGGTCTCCTTTACCAAGGTATTGACCCGTTTTTCATACTTTTCTTGCCTATCTGTCATTTCTCTTCCCAGTTTTTCCTTCACCTGTCTAACTTGCTTTTCAAAATCCTTTTTGAGCTCTTCCAGGGCCTGAGCCCACCCGCCACCCCCCTGGGGTGTCTGAGGTACTGAGGCCCCGCCCTCCACGTCTTTCCCTGATGGCAAGAATACGTCCTCATCTTCGTCAGATCCGAAGGTCGGGATCATTTGCATTTGTTGGAAAAAACTCTCTATAGTCTTATTTTTCTTCCCTTTTCTAGGCATTTTCCTAGCCAGTTACTTGACCTGAGATTCCTTTCCACCCCCGCCTGGATCCGCCCAGCTAGTGCTTGGCCTCTGAGATTTAAATGGGCTTTCCTCCTGCCGGCTGTCAATCAGTGAGCTTTAGTTCAGGTGCTGAGGTGGGGGCAGGGCCGCCTCCCAGGCTCAGTTCCCTCAGGGGCTTTATGTAGAGACTTTCAGGAATGGAGCGGGTGGGGGCAGGGCCGTCTCCCAGGCTCAGTTCCCTCAGGGGCTTTATGTAGAGACTTTCAGGAATGGAGCGGGTGGGGGCAGGGCCGTCTCCCAGGCTCAGCTCCCTCAGGTTTTATGCAGGAACCTTCCGTAATGAAGATCCTGCCTGCTGCTGGGGGACTCCTGAGTCCTGGTCCGCTGCCGCCTCAGCCGCTGCCCACACCTCTGCCTCCGCTGCTTCCTGCCCCCGTCTCTGCCACCGCCGCTTCATCCCGAGGGGGCCCGAGTCACGGAGACACTCCGCTCCCCTCCTCCAGCCCGGCCTTCTTTCTCACTGACCTGTAACTTCTGTGGGCGGAGGGCCTTTCCCGGCTGCCGGAGCTTCCGTCTCTGAAGCCTGCTTGGATCAGCTTCTCTGGGGCCGCGGCCAGGGCAGCGCTGGGGTTGGGGTCCATTTTCCAGGGTGCGACGGACCCTGGGGACGGGTCTCCAGGGCTCCCTAGAACGGAAATCTCTTCCACTCCGTTTCTGCACACCTTGTATTGACCCAGAAGTTATGGGGGTCTCTTTTTACATTAATTTTATGGGCTTTGGTTTCGGAGCTCGTAAACGTGCGTCCTTCTACTACGCCATCTTGGCTCTGCCCCCGGTTTCAGAATATCTTAATCATCTTTCTGATTCCTACTTTCCACACTGGAAAAGAATTATTAATCCTGTGATTCTCCCTCTGCACCTCTCTCGCACATAGCACACGCCCTCCTTCTCAAGACCTTTTCAATTAGATATCTTTAAGTCCAGAATTTCCAACTATTACATCTTTAGTTATTCCTTTTTGTAATGTTGGGAATAGCAAGGACCATTCTTTAAGAGCAAAACAGAATATCATCTCTTTTGAGAATGATTTTCTCATCTATCTAGTTTGAAAAGATTTTTTTTCTTCAACCTTATATTGCAATCCACATTTCTTATTAACATAGATCATAAACTAAGAGTTGGAAAAAGACCTTAGAGATCACAATATTCCTAGGAAGGTATTACCTAGCTTCTGCTTGAAGACTACTCCTAGGAGGAATAGTATTTACCTCTCCTACCTGTGATCCTTCAAAAGGAAATACATCTTCAACTTCTTCAAAAGTCAGGAAATATATCTTCAACTTTTTCCCATTTGCTGAAATGTAGCTGATCAGAGCCAAGTGACCTGAATTCATGACAGTTTCACATCTGCGAACTCAGGCCTGCATAACATACAGTCTACCAAAGGATTTCAGGCAGTTGTCACATGACTCGTAACAACCAACAATTGTCAGTCTGTCTAGAGACAATGGTTGATTGCCACAGGTCACATACCAGTCACCTGAAATCCTTTAGTGGACTGCAAAGTAGCCCAGGGGCCCTATGCTGTACAGACCTGTACCAACTGTTCCAATGGACCATTTCTTGATTAATCCTTACCAATTTAAAAATCATATTCTTTTATTGGGAAAAAAAGGCAATAGGAAAAAGTAATATATCTTTTGACTTTTCCATTTAAGGAGGGGGCTTAAGGCAGCTATGTCATTACTGCCCACCTGGATGTGGATGCTCTCTTGGACTTCATCATTGTCTCTAGAAACTCTTCTTTCTTAAAAATTATATTAATTTTAAACTTTGTATCTCCTCAATACCTCCTACTCCTGGGGCTCCTCCCTACCTCTGATTGGAGTACAGGAGGGTTGAAGGTAATAAACATCAAAGAGTCCCTCCATTGAAGGAGAAGACCCAGAGCAGTCATTTCATCATTTCCCACCAAGCTACAGTAGTGCATCACTTTTCCCTTTTCCACTCCCTACTTTTCAGCTTTTTTTGTGTTGTCTTCTCCCTCTAGACTATGAGCTCCTTGAAGAGACTGTACTTTTCCTTTCTTTGTATTCTCATCACTTAGCATAGTATCTGTTACATAGTAGGTGCTTAAAAGTTTGTTAACTAATCAAGCAAGGGAATCTATTCCATACTAGATCTTCCTCTTGCCCTCAACATAAGAAACAAAATGGCTCTTTGCTGTTACTCTTTTACTGAGCTTCAGTTATCAACTTTCCAGTCAAGTCAATAACCATTTATTAAACTACTGCTTTATGTCAGGTGTCAACAGACACTCACAACTCCACAAAACTTATGTGAAAAATAAGCTTACTAGAAGAGACATGAACATGCATGTGAAAACCAGAGAGTTTACAATTCATACAGAAGTTTGCATAGGTATGACACTGGGGGGAGGTGAAAACACAAATCTCTTTAAAGGAGCTTGGCATGGGTGGGAAAAAGATGTAGTAAAGATGGAAAAAGGACAAAATCCCTCTTATGGGAAGGAGCAAGGCACTAGCAAAAGCCACATTTTCCCTTGGAATTGCTATACTAAAAGGATGCCGCCTCAGTCAAACTGAGACGTGTTAAAGACCTTACTTGAAGGTCTCCAATGCATCCTGGGCCATCTCTAATTGTCCTAATCAATTTGCCCCTGGACCCAGATGGCTCCAGGGAAGAAAGTGAGGCACAGTCCTCCTTCACTTAAATTCAATTCACTTGTTGCTCATGGAATCACCTCCCTGATGTCATGGTGCTCTTTGAGAATGAAGGACAAATAGCACTAGGGACCAAACCTCCAGTTGGAACACGGATTTCGTTCTTTCTTTCCCTCTCTCCACAAAGGGTATCAAACCCTTAGCAGCTTCTCTTAAAGACCAGCATTAACCCCAATGCACTTTGGCTCTCATTGCCTGGCCAACAATAGGTCCCAGGCCAAGCCTACTTGGTCACTTTGGGGCACTGATTGGCACAATGATTGTAAATAACAACTGTTTCTATTTTGGCCGGAAATCCTAAGGGTCTTCCCTTCCCAGATCCTTTTTTTTTTTTAAGAGGCCATTCTTTGCCTCATTTCTTATTAAGACTTAATCACTGAGGGGCTGTTTCCGTCAAACTGAAACCTGTGAAAGACCTTAGCTTGGAAAGGTCAAGACCCCACCCCCCCAAGGTATCTTGGGCCACAGGATCCAGATGGCTCTGGAAGAGAAAGTGAGGCTGGTGTCTACACACAGCCTTCCCTCACTTAAATCAAATTCACTTGCATGTTATGGAATTAACTCCCTGATGCCATGGTCCTATTCAAGAATGAGGGGTAAACAGTGGCAAAGTCACCAGTCTCATTTTCTTCTCTGGAGCCACCTGGGTCAAGTACGTGGCTCAGTGAAGTCAGGAAGATCTGAGTTCAAATCTGACTTCAGATACTTAGCTGTGTGAACGAACACACACACACACACACGCATACATACACACACATGCATACATACACACACACACACACCCTCTTGATCTGAAGGCAGTCAGGGAAGTCAGGAGATTAAGAAGAAGTCTGGTGACAAGCCAGTGAAAATGCATGGTGTAAGGACAAACGGTGTCTTGCTCAAGGAAGACCAAACAGTACAGTATTACCAGAATGCAGAGTATGTGGAAGGGAATAAGATTAGTAATGAGACAAGAAAGGTAGAAAGGTAGCCAAGTTATGAAAAGCCAAACAAACAAGTGTATATCTGATCCTAGAGGTGACAAGAATTTACAGAGTGAGGGAAAAGAGATTCAGACCTGTGCTTAGGGAGACTGATCTAACAAATGAGTAGAGGATGGAATATAGTTTATAAAAAAACTAGAAAAGTAGGAAGGGGACAGAGTATGAAGGGCTTTAAAACCCAAACAGAACACTATCATAGAAACCAAACCAAAGTCCCATCACAAAGATCATAAAGACCAATATAAAGGTGGTGGCAGTGTCAGAAGAGAGAAGGGGAGCACATACTACACGTGCTGGAGACTTGGGAGGAGAATGGACACAGGCTACAGAGAATGAAGAGTTGAGGATAATACCTAAGCTCTTATTCTTAATCTAGGTTAACTAGCACCCTCACCAGTAGGGAAGTTCAGAAGAGAGGAGAATTTTGGGGAAAATGTGTTCAATTTTAGACATGCTGAGTAACAGTAACTCCAGGACATTCAGTTCAAGATGTTCCACTGGCAACTGGTAGGAGTTCAGGAGAGAGGTTAGAGCTAGATAAGAAAGTCTGAGAATCATGAAGATGTTAACTGAATCCAATCAACCTCAAACTGATGAAATTTCCAAACAAAATACTATAGAGGGAGAAAAGACCACAAGGTAGATGGAGACCCAACAAAGAGACTGACGAAAGATGATTAACCAGATAGAATTAGGATAAAGTAATGAGAGACTAGTATTATGGAAAAAAGTTAACAGTGTAAAAGGTTGCAGGGGGATCAAAAAGAAAAAAGAGTATCAGTCAAATTAAATTTGTTGATGCAGTCAGGCTACTCTGCTTGTTTTTGTTTTCCTGTCTTATGGTTCATCAGTCTAGAAAATGCATCCTCCACTAGACAAGCTTTTAGCCTCAATGAAATTAGCTTAGGCAAGATCTCTAGGCTGATCTTCCTAAGGACAAAGGACAAAGTGCATCCCTGGGAATATAACCAAAGTCTTTCGAGCTTGGAAGAATTTACTAGAGCATACATATGGCTGATATTATCAAGAATCCAGCTGCAATGAGACATTCAAGTAGGACTCTTATGGGGGAAAATATATTAGCATTATTCATCAAATGCTAACATATGTAGTACAAAGTATAAAATAATTTCAGAAGAAGAAAAGACAATGAGGATTACAGTAGTCTATGAAGATAACAGAAAGAGTAACTTGGATCAGGCTTTTATGAATGGTAACATTTGGACAGGTGTAGAAAGAGAAGTATGTTTCAAATAGGTAAATTAACATGAAATCCTAACCTAGGAAAGAACAAAAGGTAGAACATGACTTCATTGCTGCTTTGCAATATTCTAGACCTGGGATTAACATTTTCATGCTGGCTTCGGTGTGGGACCTGGAGCTGGTTTGGGAAGTAATATGATGTAAGGAAACAGGTACTGTGAAGATGAACAGATAAGACATGAGGACACTAGAAATTAATACAGAAAGAAAAGCAAATCTTTAGCTTTATAGTTTTATCATCAAAAATCTTTGGTTTTTGTAGTAGTTGTTTATTTAAAATAGGAAAATATTCTTTCAAATGACTTATATTTAACTTGTGAAAAGAGGGAAATGTGGTTTGAAGGGTCTTTTACCCTTGCTGAATTGTTCTGACACATTGAAAAAAGGGAGCAAGTTATTCCTGTAAGCCAGATAATGATGATTATGCCCAATTATGTCCAAGAGCTACTTGAATCTAAAGAAACAGAAGAAAACAACCAGATGCCTAGATAAAAGTGTGAGAGGGTTGACAAGAAAGAAAACAACAAAACAACGCTCAAAGAAGCCTTCCTTTAAAAACAGGGCAGACATTTAAAATACACTGTTGTTCAGTCATTTTCAGGCATGTTCAATGCTTCAGGATGCACTTGGAGTGCTTCACTGTTTCCTTCTCCAGCTCCTAAGTTCAGGAGACAAAACCATACCCATTTTGCCTGCCATTCTTCCTTCTAGGTAAACTTGACTTCTCATCCTTCATAAACACTTCCCCTCCTGCCTCCTAGACTTTCTCCATGTACCTACATGTACAGAAAGCTTTCTGTCATAACTTAGTTCTCCAGGAACTCCTGGACCCCATCAGGTCTCTCCTCAAGTGCTACCTCCTTCAAGAGTTCCCTCCAAAATTCGCTCTTCCACCTCCACAACCCAAATGATTTTGTGTTTATTTTTAACGTAGCTTTCATTTATCTGTCAACACATTATGACGTTATATTCCCCTGGTGGACTATAAGCTCCATGGGGACAAAGAGCCTTACTTTGTTACAGTCAAACCTAAAAAGAATGTACATACCACCCAAGTCCTTGATTCTCTAAGTAGGTTCAATGTCAGAAATGGGCACAGTTTTATCAATGGAAATGACACTGAGGAAGATACCTTGCCATGTACCTCCCTGATGCACCCTAACAACTATTAGGGCTATCAGAACCCTGCTAATTAGATGTCTCTCTTTAGTAGCAAGGTTATTAACCTGGATTCCATAAAAAATTGTTTTTTCGAATATTCTAGTAACCGTATTTCAATATAATTGGATTTGTTTCTAATTCTATGTATTTTATTTTATACATTAAAACATCATTTTGAGCAGACAAGACAAGCAGACAAGCTTTACCAGACTGGCAATGCGGTCTATAACAGAAGAAAAGATTAAGAATCCCTTCCCTAGTAGAATATGAGTTCCTATATAATAAGAACTCTCAATTCTCTATCTGTATTCCCAGTGTACAGCAGTTTATGATACATGGTAACACTTAACATTCAGTTACCCATTCTGACTTTCTATCAAGCCACATTCTCCCTTGTACCTAGAACAGTACATAGCAGATGTTTAATAAATATTTGCTGACTGAAATTCCAAACAGGCCCAGAAGTAATTAATCAACACCCACTTTTCACAGTTAGGTGCTTTTTAAAAAGCATTTGTCCTTAAGACTTAGACTTGTAAATTTATATTAAACCAAGAATTACCCATTATAATCCACGTGCTTAATAGGTCTCATTATACTAGGTTTCATGTTCATTACTGAGCTAAAATTTACCCTATGCTCAACAGCTCTAATAATTCTCATGAAATACCTCTCAAGAAAAGCTGTATTTATGTTCTATGGTTCAGTTTCCAGGCACTCTAATATGCAGGGCCTAATGCTCTCCAGTATACTAACCCCACAAATAGATTTGTAGTACAACAGGTTTTAGAAGAGTATCCTGTCATCTAAACTTTCTACCTCTCAATGCTTAGCAGAATGTTAGGTAAAAAAATTCATCTTAATAATCCTTTCCCTTTTGTTAATACTTACTTTAGGTACCAAAAATCTGATTACTACCTTCCATATATGTTCCATGATTACATAATCTCATTAGTTATGAATATTTTCTCCATTGCCACATATCAAAATTGATCCCTTTCTATCCTGTGCAATTCCAATCTTTATTGTTCCATTGAATATCTACTCTGGTTCTTTTAATATGCTTACAGCTATGTTAATAACACTTACGACCAATAATCTACAATCCATTATTCTTGTTCCATGAATGATATACTTCATTGTCTTCTCATTTTTGTCCTAGAATAGACCTATATAACCTGTGACCAGCCAAAGGATTTCAGGTGGCCCATGAAAAATGTAGAGGAATACATCTTTTGGATACAGAGGAAATCCTTTGGAGTGCCACAAGTGGCTTGTGGGCCACAAGTTGTGAAAGTCCATCTAGACAGATCATGAATTAATATCACACCACATGTGGAACTCAATCCTGCTACCTAATGACAAACTTCTCTTTGGCAGATACATGTGATCATGATTCTTTAATAATCACCTAGTTCCATGATTCATAGCTATATATAAGCATAACTGGGAGAACACCCATGTTTAAAAGTTGGGCTTCAGCAACAAGAGTCATACTGGGATATC
The DNA here is from genome assembly GCA_023548195.1 of Bettongia penicillata ogilbyi. Lineage (NCBI taxonomy): Eukaryota > Metazoa > Chordata > Mammalia > Diprotodontia > Potoroidae > Bettongia > Bettongia penicillata. The sequence continues at coordinate 3,490,158 of JAJHZJ010000808.1, read as the reverse complement.
TGAAAAAGTGCTCAAATGTGATCTAGATCAATTTCCTCCTCTTGTACAATTCTGGGCTCAGAACAATGTTCATCCATCGGTTCATGAGCTATATCATACAAACACAAATATACACAGGCACACTTATAAACATAAATACACATATACACACAAAACTAACAGGCTGCTTATTCAGGAACATGTCCTTTGTATTTGCACATAGTTTATTTTCTTATCCATTTTGCTTTTTCACCACTGATGGCAAAGAAACACCTCTTCCGAATTCTCAAGAACATCAATGAAGAGGCCTTACGGAATTCTGGGGCTTAATGAAACCTGGACAAAGTCATCAATAAAAAAGACTATCTAGATAACTGTACCATAGCTGTATATATTCTGTACATAGCTAGGAAAGCCCTCTAAAATTTGGATTTTGTGAAGGACATACTCCATTTCAATGATGGACACTCTGGTGACCTTGCAGTTCCTGTTCTCCTTCTTTGATGTTGATACTCAGAAAAACCCTGAAAAAAATTATTTTCAGTCATGTCTGCTACAGACTACTTCTATTACTTTAGCAAATGTGACAGCCTTACTGGGGGAAAGAAAGACACCAGAATGCCCAAGTCTTGAAATACCACCTCTTCCTGTTGGTGCTATTCCAAAAGCACAGGTGTGAGGCAAGGCACCTACTAAAGAAGTTCAAGTGCCTCCCTGTTGTCTCCAGGATAAACTACATTTTAATTACCTTCACAATCAGGTTACAGACAATTTTCCCAACCTTATTACACACTGTTCCCCTTCACACAGAACATTCTAATCAAACTGGAATACCTTTCTGATTCTTAAAAAAATCCTTTCTCCATGCCTATAATCTAGTCCCATCATCACCTCTACCTCTAAGAATTTATAGTTTTTTTTCAAAACTTAAAAGCTACCACCACTCATATGAGGTCTTCCTTGAACTCTCCAGCCATCCAGTAAAAGCACTCTACATATTTTCAATTTACCGATAGGTGTATGTATTGTTTCCCCTGATAAAAAGCAAACTCCTTGATGGCAGGAACTGAAACATTGTCTTCTTTATATCCCCAGCACCTAGGACAGTGTCTGTCACACAGTAGGTGCTTAATATATGCTCATAATTAGCACTCGTGAAGTCAGTCATACAATTCTAATGATACTGCTCCTTGCTTAAGATCCTCCAAAGATAACACTTTACACTAATTACATTCCTTTGGCCCAATGTTCTAAGATCTTTTTGGATTCTAATCAATCATAAGACATGTCAACCGTCCCTCTTTGCTTCATGTCATTCAAATTTCAGAAGCATGTCATTTATGCCTTTATCTAAACAACTGACTTTTTAAAAATACTAAAGAACATAGAGCCAAGGATAAATCTCTGAGGCATTCCACTCAGACTCTTCCTTCCAAGTTTACAACGAACTCTTAATGACCTGCCTGACAAGAACATAGGAAAACTCTGCAGAACCCCACAATGAAAACCTAAGGCATTAGAACTTTGCACAAAGATCATGGCCCATCAGTGAACAACTTCCCTGCAGCTTTTTCCCTCTCAATGCTTTAAAAAAAAAAAACCAAAAACAAAAAAACCTGAGGCAAAACAGCATTAAGTGACTCCTTAGGTCCAACCTTTCAATCAGTTTGAAATATGCATCACTTTATCTCATCCACAAAAACACTATAAAAAATTTCATCAAATGCTTTTCAGACACTCTTTATGAGAACGACCAATCTCTCCCAGGTTAACTTCTGAAAGTCTCTGAAATAAGTCTCAAAAAAATTTAGTACATGCTAAATTCTTTCTAAGCTTTTGTCTGTTCTTCTATTAAAAAAGCTAAAATGAAGTTACCCCTTTTTTCATGAAAAGTTCCTGTCAATTTCTATTTAAACAAGATTGTTTCTTGCTGGGAAGAATCATATGCTGAAGTTCCCTTCACTGCCTCCTCCATTTTGGAGGATAAATTATAATTAAACAAGAAATTGTTAGGTACTTTTCCACAGCAGACATCCAAGGAATGAATTCTATCATCACTACTGTCATCATCCCCTAACCAACATGTGACTATTTCTCAAACTTGTCTTCTACATGTTTCCTTCTAAGTCTTATATTGTTATGATGTAATTATTACTAACCTTCAAACAATAATGGCATTATTACATTTCACTTCTATTTCTGCTTCTACTGACCATGCTTTCTGATTTCCTCAGCTATGTATAGTGATTTAGTTCACTCCCCACCCTGCTTTTTCCTTTTTTTGACTTACTCCATCCCTTTGAATTAAGACTACCCCTTGAGAATCATATTTTGATGGCATCAATGCAGGCAAATATATTTTGTTATTACTCATTTTTTTGTACATTTACGTATATACAGCTGAGTCTCATTATTGGCTCCTTTCTTGGTTTGATTTTTTTTCCCCTACTGTGAATTTCTCCTGCAATTTTTCTTCAGATACTGAAGTTTATCTCTACAGTGTCTACTGTGATAGATACACAAAGACAATTTTTATATTCTTTTAGTCCTTTAAAATAATTTTTAAAACTTCAGACAAATACACTTCTACCAAACTTTGTTAGGTATGCTCCTGTCCTCAGCCAAGAACTTGTCATTACTCCAATGTCAATGTCCAAAAATCTAAAACCGCTTCTCAGAGAACACCTTCTGACAAGTTATTTGCTTTCAGATTATGCCTTTCTTCTCAAGCCCTTGCCATCAATCAACAGAAGAGACAGAAACACTACCTGGTCTCCTAAAATCTTCAGTTTCTTACCCTAGTCTAGCAGCCAGCTGACATACGCCAGGTCTGGAGTCAGGTTCAAATCTGGCCTAGAAACCTTATGAGATGCATGATTCTAGGCAAGCTGGCCTCACTTTCCTCAAATGTAAAATGGAAAGCATAATAACACTCATCTCCTATGGTTGTTGTGAGGATCAAGACATTTATAAAGCACCAAACATAGTGCCTAGCACAGATTAGGCACTTAAATGTTTGTTCCCTTGCTCCTTTCATAACCTACAGAAATGCTTTCTGGATTCTTTTTGGCAATACTATTTGGGCCCAAATGAAACCACCAGAAGTATATAGTAATCAGCTATGCCACACGCTGCCAGTGTAATCTTGGACAAGTCATTTAGACTCTCAGGACCTCAGTTTCCTAATCTGCGACAGGAAAAGTGTATGACTAGATTACTTCTAAGGTCACTTCCAATTCTGCTTATATGAAATCACAAGCAAAGTCTGGGCTGTTAAGTTGCTGGGGGTGGTTTTCTAACTGAAATACAATTTCAAAAATCAACAAAATGTCAGAGTTGCTTTCATCATGCACCCAAGACACCATGACAAGCATAAACAAGCAGACCCTCATGGAAATAGATGCAACTCAAGTATACAAAGCAATAAAAAAAATTCTATAAAGATAATGAAAAAAGATCTTCCACATTAAATAAACATTACACCTTTATACTTAGTGACTTAAACCCAAACAACCCACATGCAAAGGGAACAAAGTTGGAAAACAGGATTTGGAATCCAAATTATCAAAGAAGTCAAAGGCTTGTAGATTACTCAAAAATTTGCATGTCAGGAATATTTTTTCCAAGGAGGGAAGGTTCTAGACACTGTAATCACCACAAAGAATTTTTTAAAAGATATTGATAGGAAACAGTTATCAACACCAAAATTATTTCAGAATCAGAGAGAAAAAGACATTAACTAATCAGAAGTTTAACCTCAACACAGAGAAAAAAGGAAAAGACCTTAAATGCAACCATAAATAGCTAGCTACACATAACTAACCTGCTAAAAAGAGTAGTAGACTCCAAATACCAGAGATACAAGACATATAAATATTTTTAGTTGCTGGAGAAGAACGGTTAGCAAGGCAATATTAATTTTCTCAACAAAAATACCAAATGAATCTCACCCAATGGACTGAGCCAGCAAATCATCATAAAAGGTCAAAACTCTCACTAATAAAAGTACTTAAACCATTCTGCCTTTTTAATCAATAAAGACAACAACTAAATTCTACACACTCACTTTGCAGCTTAACATTTAATGATTTAGAATTGACTTGTTATGTTCCTGACTTTCTGGTATATACTATTTTCACAAAACCAAGATAAAAATTACAAAGAAATTTTAAAAACCAAATGAACTGAAGTCATTTGGTTGAGTCAATTAATATAGTTGTTTGAGCTGTCACTAAATGATAATTTAAAATCTAACAAAAATGAAAAGGAAGTCCTCTGAAGATCATTTTAGGTGAATATTTAAAATAACACTATTAAAATAAAATATTTCATATATATAGTATCAGCATGTTACAAAATAATTGGCAAGAATTTTCACACATCAAAAGCATTTCCTTGTGGTTCTTCTAGTTAATTCTTCTGAATATGTGAAACATCTTATCATGCAATCTAATACATATTAATAAAAGGGCTAATTCAAGGTCCCCATATAATTTGGCCCCATCTGTGTTTCTACTATGACCCACATCTATATTTTTCAATCATGCTTATACAATTTATCACTTTTCTATTATGTAGTTACTTATTTCATTTTCTAAAATTATTATCTTTCATTTGCCCTTTACATTGATTTTTAACAAGTCATTCAACATCTAAAGCACTAATGTGCTTTACACTAATGTGTATAGACTAATACACTAATATGTATTTCTAGCCCAATGTTACTATGTCCCCATCAAAATTCTCCTCCACTGCCTCTTGAGGCTTGCAGGTGGTACAGTGAATAAGCACTCAGACTACAGTCAGGAAGATCTATGTTCACATCTGTCCTCAGACACTTATTAGCCCTGACCCTAGGCAAGCCACTCAACCTGTCTGCTTTAGTTTCCTCAACTGTAAAATGGGGATAATAATAGCATCTACTTCCCAAGGTTGTTGTGAAGATCCAAGGAAATAATATTTGTAAAATCCTTAGCATAGCGCAGGCACACATAATAGGCACTATATAAATACTAGCTACGATTGCTATTATTACTATTATTAATGATTATGGCACAGCAGAGATCCCAACTTCTCTCAAAAGTTTACTCAACAGCACACAAGCATTATCATATTGTATCCATAACACACTTTTCCATCTCTCATTTGAGAATCAGTCTAATGAAGTTCACTCAAAATTCCTCAAAGAAGGAGCTCCTAACAGATTCTTTTCTTTGGCCAAAAGGAATTCAACTACTATATTTTGGACTATGAAGGGGGAGATCTGTATTCCATCTAGTCAGAATCAAATTCACTTCTTTAAGAGACATTCTGTAAGTGCCCTTTCAAAAGAAGTCACCTGGGAGAAAAATGAATTTACAGAAAAAGAATGTAACATTCACTGAATTTCAAAATGGAAAATTAGAATTGTAAAGAATCTTTAACTTCCAAGAAAATCTCCTATTTCCAAATACATGGCTTTAAAATGTCTGATTTTATAATAATCCAAGAAAAGGAAAAAGAAAACCATAACAAATCCTTTTTAAATAGTCAAGAGATGCAGTATATAGAATATAGTGTAATTTTCACTATTAGTACAAAATGGAGGGAGAAGGGGAGAAGAGAAAAATAAAAATTTCTTACCATTGATCTTTCAGGATATCCAAACAAATGGCCCCAGTGACAGAACTAATATTAGGATGCCAAATTTTAGTAATAAACCGCACCTAGAATGTATATACATAAAGTATTACTTGAGATTTTTGTAAACAGAAACACTCACTATAAAAATATGTATATATAAATCAAATTAACTTTAAAAATAGTGTTGGCCTTCAGAATCAAGTCAATGACCCCATAAGATCTTTCGCATACTTATTAACATTACAACGGCATTTTAACTAGAAATGTTGCATCAGCTCAAAGGATGCATCAGCTCAAAAATACCTTTTACCAATTTCTCCCCCTTAATTCAATTCATCAAGTACTAACCATCGACTAAGTGGGATACAGAAGTCCCTTTCCTGTAAACAATTTATAATACAGATATGGGGGGAAAAGATTTAATTAGGTACCAAAATGAATGATACAAAGAAATCTGCCAGTTCTTTGCTGACTTCAATTTCAGGAAGAAAAATATGGAACAAGAAAAAGATTTGAGGAAGATAGAAAGACTACAGGATGAGCACAAGGTAGCCCTCCAACTCACAGGGCTCTTCTACTTTCTCTTGTTTCAAGTTTTATTGATGCCTAATGTTTTTACATCAATTCCCACTCCATTTAACTATTCCTTGCAATGAAGGAAAACAGTAAACCAAAAACAAAAGACTAAAGTTGTAAACATATATCACATTATAAGTACTCTCCCAAGCTCTATTAAGAAGAAAAGGGAAATTTATTTCATTATCTGTTTTTTTGGGGACTAAGATGTCCATTACAATGAACACTTTGCCCTTTTTTATTTGTCCTTACATTACTGCAGGCACCACCTATTAAACTGATGTCCTATAATCTGCTTTCTTCACTTAGTATCAAATATTCCAGTATTTCTCTCAATTTCCTATATTTTACACTTCTTACAACACAGAAGCATGCCATTACATTCGCACATCACAATTTGTTAAGCAACATTACCTTACTGATGGACATTTATTTTAGTTCCCATTTTTGTTGCTATTAAAAGTGTTGGTACAGACCCACATCTAATTTTTTTATATAAACTTTTACATCTTTGGTGGGGTAAAGAATATAGGAATAGTTTCCACTTACTACAGTACCACTTCTCAGGAAAAACATCAAAACAGTAATTTCAATTCTTATGTTATTCAAATACTTCTGAAAAAAGCAATTCCATTTATTTCCAACATACAGAAGACTGCATCAATCTACATCACTTCTGCCTCAAATTCTAAGTGTTTGAGAGGAGCAGCTAATTTAAATGAGTATAACGAACAGCACGACAATAGATTTGCTTTAAGCAAAAAAAAATATTTTTTATGAGAATGTATATCCAGTTTTTAAAATTGCTTCGTGTGTTCTAATGCCCCTTGCCAGCAGGAAGCAGTTTCAGAAGCTGAGAACTTCACCCTTTACCCCAAAAGAATTTTGGTCCAATCTGTTTGAGGGGGGAATGACCAGGTTCAGATGCTGGGAACCTCCCGGAATTCCCCTAGAATCTCCCCACCTGGCCTTTCATACTCAAATTTGCAGACTGGTTCCCCTTGAATCTGGTCGCTTAACCTGGCCTTTCATACTCAAATTTGTGGCCCGTTCTCCGGAAGGTCCCCACTTAATCTAGCCTTTCATATTCAAATCTGTTGCCCTCGGCCTAGCCAGGCCTTCCTGGGTCTGTTACCACTGGATTGCCCCACCTGCTTCCTACCCAAGCCCTCCATTGTCTGATTATATCCTGATTGCCTCCAGCTGTTTCCAACCCTGGACCAGTCACCCCAGTCTCAAAGAGGGCCTCCTTGGACTTCTTTTCAAGACCCTCCCTAAACCTCTCACCTCTCCTCCCATCACCCCAGACTACCAGATTACCCCCAGATTCCTCCTACAGTCTTTTCTGTATTTAAGCTCCATCTCTTCTCCATGAAGGCGCTCAGATTCAATCCAGCTCAGACTCTAACTGAGATTCTATCTGGCCCGCTTGTGAATACAAGTGTTACAAATATTTACGCTCCTTAAGAGTCAACCCAAGGTGGTGAATCTTTAATAAACTTTGTTTTTCTTTGGTTTAAAAAAAATTAAACTAAAAAATAATATTACTTTGTGAGAAGCATAAAGCCAATACTGACCTCACCGACAGCCACTACAGCAGAATAAATCCTAAAATAACCATCCTTCCATAATTTAAAGGTTTTTTTTAAAAGCAAAAACATTCTGCATCATATAAATAAAAATTCCTATTTTCAATGTAAGAAGCAAAGTTCATTGGTAGGTTTTTTTCGATCTAAATGTCAGAAAAAGGTAAGCAATTTGAGAAAACTCAAGATTTTAATATATCTTGTTTTTATATATGTGGAATATATATCAGAATTTCAAGGTTAATCAACCAAAAGAATAACAAATTCTAGTCTAACAGACATTGCATAAAATATATGGTTCCATGTGCTCCTCAAATTCCACAGGGTCCTTTATTTTGCAGTTATTTATTCATAGATGTTTGAACTTAGTTTACTAGATCTGAAGAGGTCTCATTTTTTCCTGTTGACTTATCTGTTCATGTTCAAGGTCTTTGGAATTTCTTTTTTCCTGAAATCATTGGCACTTTCAGTGTTTTCCTCCCTTATTTTTTTCATCACTCACTTCCTGTCTTCATCCCCTTTGGTTGTGGTTTCCTTGGGAAATGGAATTTCTCAGTTGCCTCCCGTCCTGGGCAATTCATGGATCACTAGTCTAGGGCTTGTTTCTTTCATGTTATTTGATGTTCATCAATCATGTCAAGAGTCTATCAATTCTTCTCTTTAACAATATGTTTACTATAGTCATGAAACTACAGTGTTATGTAAAAAGTATCTGTATGTCTCAATACTAACTCCTCAACCAACTCTTTTTCACAAATACCAAATTTTCCCACTTTTGTTCTGAAGAGACCAACTATCAGAGTATACTGATTTAATTTGGAGTCTTATCAAGGTTTTTATATAGAACTTCTCTCCCTCTTCATTCTTAGCAACCAACGTTGGTACATAAGTTGCAATGATGTTCTTAGTGGTATTTTTGCAAATACTTATGATGCATGTAATATTAAATTACCAAATATATGATAAATTAACATTTCTTGATGCCTTTGGACATGCAATAAAACCAACTACATCTACTCTATTCTTTGTCTCTTCAAGGAATATCTGTAGAGTTATCCTTCCATTTAGCTATATATAATTTGCTTCACTTTAGCCATAGCTAATAAATATGCATAAAACAAATTTTACTGTCACTACACAAAGTCACTACATCAAAGTTTCAAAAGGAGTAGAAATTATATTTTTAAAAATATATGACTATCTGTTTTACCAACGCACTATGAACTATGGGAACTCTCATCCTGACTTGTAGGTGAAACTTTTTTAAGTGTTGTCTTTCTCATTAGAATGCAATGACAATAATGACAATAAGCTCTATTAGCCAGAGTTTATTAGGAAAATGTTTTGCAGAGTAAGTATTTACTAAGTTTGTTTCTCTTCATTCATAATTCATTCAACCTGTAGTGACAAATATCAAGATGGATATAGTATGGCTTCTTCAGAAGTTTATATATTCAAACAATTCAAATCTAGCACACCAAAGGGCAAATTAAAACTATAAATGGCCTAAAAACCATGTGTCTCAATATATTCTGCCCATTTTTGAAATATTTTGATACCATCACTACAGAGAATTGAAAGAATTACTGTGAAAACTTTTTTTAAGACAGGGTTATTAGATTAGGAATCAGAAAGATATCTGAGTTCAAATCCATCTCTGGCCATGTCACTTAATTTCTGCCTGCCTCAGTTTCCTCATCTATAAAATAGGGATAAAAAAAAAACCCTACTTCTTGGGGTTGCTGTGGGGATAAAAAGAAGCTAAGCTTTTTAAAGTACTTTGCAAACTTTAAGCCACTATATAAATATAAAAGATAGCTATAAATATCCCTGTTGCTGAGGTCATACCTTGCTTAAAGTCTTTCCATAATAAAACCTGCCAGGATTTACATTCACTGACCCAGAATCAGAGAACCATGGATCATCCCTACACACCATGATGAGGAAATGGAGTAGGAAATTTTCATGTAAAAAACTTTAAAATTACTTTTAAAAAAGTGAACCAAGAACTGTGTTAAGAGTAAATTAAAAAATCTAATTTTGGCAGGGCACCCATCCCGAAAATCTTACATATTTACCAAAGACATTTCAATTAGCATGGTATTGTTGAGGTTTTAATATACTATCACTTTCTCCACCTCAAAGAAAAGGGAGAAGGGAAGGAAGAACTTCCTATTCACTAAAATAATTTCCCTAACTAATATTAACTAGCAACAATACTTCATGTACTATTAATTCAAGCAGTCTCAACATCACAGAGTTTATTAAGGTTTAGAGTATCAAAATGCTTATTTCTTACAAATTAGGTTGTTTAGACAGAACTGTATATAACATTGACACTAGAACTATCTCGGAGAAATTTCAGAGATGAAAAGTTACTGCCTTCAAGAGCCTTTATCACAGTAATTACTGAAAAATGTTAACTGATAGTGATGGGTGAAATAATAATTTTAATGTTATTCCTAAAGTGTTCACCATTTCACATTCTCTTTATTTTAACTTTTTATTTCTTTCAGATTGGGTCGATCCATCTCTTCCAGTTCATTCACAGTATTGATTGGCCCCTAGAACTTTGACTTGCTCTATTTCTAACTAAAGTCAGCTGAGCTCTCCTTAGCCAGCTAAATGGCTCCCTGTTCCACATCGATGGCATATTTAGGGTACAAAGCAGGAGCTGCAAAGTCTACTGTACAGATACATTCAAAGAGATCTACCACACCCAACTCTTCATTTCATTCCTGCCACAAAATGCTTTCCTTATTTCCTTTGAAGATGACTAACTAGTTCTCATTTCCAATGATGGACTTCTAATGAGATTGGGTTTTTTTTTAAAGGCTTTAGCACAAATGGGGGCTACCACATATAAACTTTCAACTGTCCAATCAGAAGAAAAAACATGCTGATTATACTATAGAATGCTTTTAGTCTTATCAGAAAACCAATAATAAGCTGAAAAAATTCTATTACTTATATTACATTTATCCAATAAATGTTTATAATATCATAACAAGATTAGAAGGCATTCACATTTATCTCTACTAGACAACTGGATTTAGGATTTCATTACTTTAAAAATCTTGGAATTCTACAACCAAATTCCCAGCCCAATATAAAGATAGTTAAATGGTAAATATTCTGCAACCACTTTATAATGAGACTAATGTTAATGTTTTTCCTCTAATTTTTACACCATTTCAGAAGTAACAAGCTAATCAGTTAACTTCAAACTATCTGCATTATTATTAAAAATACATTACACTAAATAGCTGAAAGTAAACATAAGTGGCACAAAGACCAATAAAACTGATTTTAATTCTTGTACTTTATATTTACCAACAATTTGAATTCAAAGTATTAATCTCATATAGAATGGCAAAAACAATCCATCTTTATCTATGCTTTAATAGTCTTTGTCCCCAAGCTAATATCCAGTTTAATAGAAAAAGGACAAGTAGAGTCAAAGGTATTGAATTAAAACCCAGGTTTTGACTACATAACATAATTACGTGTATGACTCAGGACAAGAAAATTCCCCTCTCTGAGCTTCAATTTCCTCCTCTATATGACAAGAAGTTGGATTAGATGACTTTTAAGGTCCAGTTCAGTTCTAAATGTAAGACCGTACTATCTCTTTCCTTTATTTGCTAAATAAACTTGCAGAAAAAGCCAAATACATTTATCATCTCCACTTCACTGTCCCAGTCACTTTTAAACCTTTTACGATTGGGTTTTCAATTTCAATCACATGTTCAAGTAAGGGGCATGGGGGAAGGAAGCAGGAATGGACAGATTATTCAGTCCTAATTTTTGTTCCATCAAAAGAGAAAAAATATTCAAAATAAAAACTGCAAAATATGCTGAAGAAACAAATCTCAGGTTAGGTCAGTAAGATTTTGGGAAGGACTTGTTTTTAAGTTTTTAAGTGAACTGAAGTCTTTAACCCAAGAATTCTATTTCATGGAACTAAAAGAACTTGCTCAAGTGATCAAAGAATCATAACCACTAATGTCTGAAAAACCATGGGGAATCATAAAGCTTTCAAAGGACCTGGGTTTTCAAATGAGTGGAAAATATTAAGACTAGACAATTTAATAATAAATTATCTATCTGGATTCACTAAAGACAAATCATTTTCTCTCCTGTCACAAGGAGTTCAGAATCTAGTTCTCTTACAAGTTCAACTGCTTTATATGATATCATCTCATGCTATCTTGTCCAAAAAACATCCACGTCAATCACTCTTCTCTGTATCTAATCTTCAAGTTCCCTCTATCCTATGTACCTCAAATGTACCAAGTCTCTCCCAATCATCTCCAAAAATACCAAAAAAATTTCATTACACCCTACTATCCTCTCAATCTACTGTCTACTTCTCCTTGTTTTCTCAGGTGACTTTTCAGAAAAGCTGATCTCACTCCTTGCCTATACTCTGCCACCTTTCATTCCCCCAATATGGCTTCAGACTTCATCACTAATTCAAATGAAACTAAAGTTACCTTCCCCAAAGTCATGAAGTACCCTGTAAAATAAGTCTTCATAGGCAAGCCTTAGATTTAGCAAAGAGGAAGCCTTCAGTAACCCCGGAGGAAGGCAGTCTCAAAAAAAGTAGGACAGATATGATTTTAGCAACTTAAAAAATGAATAAGTAGTAAGGAAATGGAGACAGCAAGTGGATAGTACTTTTTCTAAAAGATGAGAAGTATAAAGAGATGAGAAACAGAGTAAATTTAGGGGACAGCACAGAAGGTTTTTATTTGTAAAGAGAGGAGAAATCTAAATATATTATTTGTAGACAGAGAAGCCAGTGGGATAGAGTGGGACAAAAGAAGAATAGTTAAAACGACTAAACAATGGAATATTGTACAGGAAGAAATATGAAGAATTAGGATTAAGGAGACAGGTGGAGAAATTAGAGACCCTTGGAAGAGAGACCTTTCTTATTCTGTGAGATTTAAGAGAGAAGTGTGCAAGGAATTTTTTTGGTAGAAGTAGGCCTTCACAGCAATGCAAGGACCTAAAAATTTCCCAATGGACCTTTGAGGCAAAATGCTTTCCACATCTAGAGAAAGAACTATGGAATTGGATCACACAATGAAGCAGACTATTTTCTGTTGCATTATGTTTTGTTTTTTTTTCTTTTGTTTTATGATTTGTCCCATTCATTTTAATTCTTCCATTCAACATGACCAACATGAAAATGTGTTTAATAGGAATGTATGTGTAGAACCTATATAAGATTGCACACCATCTCAGGGAGGTAGTGGGGAGGGGCGGGGGGGAAAGAAATCTAAGATATATGGAAGTGTTTGTAGAACACTGAAGACAAATAAAATAATTATTTAAAAAAGAAAAGCAAAAAAATAAATAAATAAATGCTTGAAAAAAGTTTTAAGAGAGAAAAAAGTGACCAGGATGAGGCACAAAAGCGTTGTGAATCAGGGAAAAGAATAAGGAGTTAATCTAAAGATGAAGGAATTGCAAAGAAAATAATGGAGGGGAAAGTATAAATAAGAAATATAGTATAATGTTATCTCCATTTATACTATATAACAGTGATCATCAAAACTCTCCGCTACTTAAAAAAAAAAAAAAAAAAACCAGAAAAATTGATCACTGGAACAGATTAGACAAACAAAAAAACAGCTAGGTACCTGGCTGAGTAAGCAGTGCATTGGACTTGCAGTCAGAAGACTTGTGTTCCAACATGATAAGTACAGAAATATGTTTCCTACATGTTTTACCTGCATCAAACTGTTTACCATCTCAGGGAATAGAGGGGAGAGGGAGGGAGAGAACTTGGGACTCAAGATTGTAAAAAACAAACTAAAAATGTTTTTTACATGTAATTGAGAAAAAATAATAAAGTACTATTCCAAAAAGAAGATGGCTGTGTGCAAATCCTGCCTCAGACACAGAGCAGCTGCTGCATGGTTTTGGACAAGTCATTTAAATAGTTTGACTCAGTTTCCTCATCCATAAAAATGAGAAAAAGAATAGCACCAAGCTCCCTAGGTTGTTGTGAGGAACGAGTAAGACATATCTGTAAACAGCGCAGACTCTGCTGTAATAAATGTTAGCTGTTACCATTACCACAAGGCCCGCAAGTAATCAAAGTAGGACAGTGTCTGATAGACCAAAAGATAACATCTGCTGGAGCAAAGCCTCTAGGAGAACTGGAAAGCAACCTGGCAAGAGAAGCTTCGAAAGCAATACATGACCTAGACATAAAAGGTCAAGTGATTTCTGACAAAATTTAAAGGAGATATTTTTCACAACTATGGCTAGAAGAATTCTTAACTAAAACTAAATATTTTCAAAATCTGATGGTTGTTGTTCCTATTATGTACACAGTTTCCACATTGGTAAACTGAGAGAAATAGATGCCTTCTACAGTCCTTTTTCATCTGTAAATCCTATGACTCCAGGTGCTTAGAACTGAGTTTTCACCTTCTCTTGCCTGAATCCACACCTCCACATTGTTTCTAGCTATCTCCACAGCTATCTCCACAACCTTGCTTTTTCTGCCCCTTCTCATATGTTGTCTTCCCCTACCAAATTATAACCTATTTTGGGATAAGGGACTTGTCTTGTTTGCCTGTATTTATGTCCTTAGCACTTAACACAGTACCTGAAACATACCTGACCTACCTTACCTATCTAAAAAAATAAACAAAAGACAGCTAAAATGTGTAAGTTTTTGTAAAAGCAAAGTAAACATAAATAGAATGAGAAAAGCAGTTAACTGGGGAAAATCTTGATAGCAAATATATCTGATAAAAATCTCATATCAAAGATGTGTGCACCCACACATATATACATGGAAGTGAAACTATAAACCAAGAATGACTCCCCAATAGACAAGTGGGGAAAAAAGTATAAACATGAAAGCTATGAAAGATTATTCTATATCACCAATAACAAAATAAAACAATTCTATAAGGGTCACTCGCACACACACACACATCTCATCCTGGCAAGGATGAGAGATGGAAATAGCAAATGTTAAATGAATTAGAAGTGCAGAATGAGATACATATTTTCAAATATGATCAATGGGTTATTTTGATTTTTTTCTTGGCTACAAGGGGGAATGGTCTCTATAGGGCTGATGTTAGCAAAAATTGAAACATAAAACATAAAAAACATTAATAAAACAAAAACTACAGAAAAAAAGTTCAAATGAGAACATAAACAGGGTAAAAATTAGTACCAGATTTAATGGAAGTTTGTAATTTCATACAATAATCCTCTTTCTGTTCTTTGTTGGAATAATGGAATATATGTTCATGACTGCCAAGATCATAAATTCTTTTAAATTTTAAAAAGAGGAAGTGAGATAAACATAAGATCTTTGAGTTAAAAATTTTAAGCAACTTTGTATTGTAATGAACTCTAGGGAAAGGAAGTTAAAGGTTATGGAAACCATATTATTTCAAAAAAGGTTCAAGTGTAAGAGAATCTAGCCAAAATAACCTTTAAGGTACCTTCCAACATTAAGATTCTGTACTTTTAAATTTATCTAGTGTGTAACCCATAGTTTAAGGTGCACTGAAGGGGTCACAAGTGGAAAAAGTTTAAGAAGCCCTGATCTAAAGACAAAAGCAAAGGGGCAAAAGGCAAGGGGTTCACAGGAATCTGAACTGGACAGTAGAAAAGAATCCTGATACAAAACATGCAGAATCTCCCATTCACAGCCCCCACAAAAAAGAAAAGTTGGGACCAACAACAGAAAGTTAAAAGAAGTGGAGAATGGATGAAAAAAATCAATGGCATATTAATGTAATAGAATACAATACAGTGCTTAAAAGGTGAGATTTCAGAGAAACCTATATGATTTGTATAAAATGATACAAAATGAAGTGAGCAAAACCAGATGAACAAATCATACAATAACAATGCTATAAAGACCAAGAAATTTGAAAAAGTTAAGAATTCTTATCAAATGCAATGATCAACCACAATTACAGGGGGTGGATAATGAAGCATGCTGCCCCTGATAGAAGTATTAAATGCAAGGCACTGAATGAGAAACATATTTTTTGGACACGGCCAATGCTGGAATTTGTTTTGCTTAACTCAGCATGTTTGCTACAAGGGCTTTCTTTTTATTTGAAGGGTGGGGTAAAGGAAGGAAAAATAGCTCTTTAACTGAGAAGAAAATGTTTTCAAAGCAAGACAAAAATTTAGAGGAAGATAGATTTCAGTTCAATAAAGGAAAGAATATTTGAAGTACATCTATCTAAATACGTAACAGGGTTGCTCTTGATGACTGAATATGTTCAAGCCATAGATTACCCTATCTAGTGAGAGAAAGGATTAAATATAACTTCCTTTCAAATGCTAAAATTCTGAGACAGATAAAAGAGGGAGAACTCAATAATTTCTTGAAAATAAACAAAGAATAACAAAATAAATTTAAATTAAAATAACTCTGAGATTGCAGCTAACAAATTTCAGATTGGTAAAGTTGACCAAAGGAGAAAATAAAAATTGTTGGAAGGGCTTTAAGAGGACAAGAGTATTAGTGAACTGTGGGTGGAATGACGAATTGATTCCACAATTTTAGAAATCAATTTGAATTCAATCTCAAAATTTTCTAAACTGTACAAAGCCTCTGATCAAACAATATCACTACTAGACATTTACCCTAAAGAAATCTGAGAAAAAAGGAAAAGATTACATACATAAAAATACTTATAGCACTACAATTTTTGTTGTAGAAAAGAACTGCCCAAGTAGAATGGTTGAAAAAATATCATAGCAAGAGCATGATGAGAAAAAGTTTAGAAAAACCTGAAGACTTATGAACTGATGCAGAGTGAAATATGCAAAACTAGGAAAACTTATACAAAACCACAACATTGTAAGGAATAACAATTTTAAGAGTTAAGAATTATGATCAACACAATGGTCATGACAACACTAGATATTTGAAGGAATATCAACTGAAAGAAAATCAAAGAAACAGAGGTAAACAAGGAGTAAATTTCCAAAGATCAAATGAAGTGATATTTGTAAAGCATTCAGCACAATGCCTAGCATATCACAGGCACTTAATAAAATGCTTGTTCCACTAATGCATTGCTCGTGGGGTCTTGAACTGATTCAACCATTCCTGTGAGCAATTTGGAATTCTAAAGGGCTATAAAACTGGACATACCCTTTGATCTAGCCATACCACTACTAGCTCTGTGTCCCAAAGAAAAAATTTTTAACGACATAAAAAGTGGAAATGATCTATATGTACAAAAATATTTATAGCAGCTCTTTTTGTGGTGGCAAAGAACTGGAAATTGAGGGGATGTCCATCAACTGGGGAATGGTTGGACAAGTTGGGGTACATTTATATAATCAAATACTATTGTGCTATAAGAAATGATGAACAGGCAGATTTCAGAAAAACCTGGAAAGCCCTGCACAAACTGATGCTGAGTAAAGTGAGCAGAACCAGGAGAACATTGTACAAAATAACAGCAACATTGTGCAATGATCAACTTTGATAGACTTAGCTCTGTTCAGCAATATAATGATCTAAGACAACTCATGATGGAAAAAAACTAGAGTAAGAACCAGAGTTTACCAGAGTAAGAACAATGGAGTCTGAATGCAGACTGAAACATATCATTTTCTCTTTTCTTGTTATTGTTATTTCCCTCCCATGATTTTTTCCCTTTTGTTCTGATTCTTCTTTCACAACATGACTAATGTGGAAATTATGTTTAATAAGATTATACACGTGCAGCCTATGTCAGATCACTTGCTGTCTTGGGGAGGAGGGAGAAAAAAATTTGGAACTCAAAATATTATAAAAGTAATGTCAAAAACTATCTTTACATGTAATTGGAAAAAAAGAAATACTATTAAGTGGAGAAAAAATAATTTAAAAAATAAATAAAATGTTTGTTCACTCCTCCTCCTTTAGACAGAGTAAATGACAGTAATTATTTTGTTCATCTACACTTGTTTGTTACAAGGAAGGGAACTGGGGGACAGAGAGAGTGGAAAGATAGTAATAAAGACACCAAAAGAAAGAAAAAAGCACCAATGAAGTATTTTTACAATATACAAAACACAGCTAAGAATGGGACCTACATGAGCAGGGATTGTGGGTTTTGGGTTTTTTTTTTTTAAACCCGTTCACATATATTTAAAGCATTTATGTATCTTTCAAATTTTTCAACCCCTACAGTAAGTATCCCTGAAAAACACGTCATTTCTCAAATACACAGCAAACTAAGTCAAATTTATATACACATCATTCTCCAATTGGTAAATGGGCAAAGGATATGAAAAGGCAGTTTTCAGATGAAGATATCAAAGCTATTTATAGTCATATGAAAAAATGCTCTAAATCATTTTTGATTAGTGAAATGTAAATTAAAATAATTCTGGAGGTCCCAAACCACACCTATCAGATTGGCTAATATGAAGAAAAGGAAAATGATGAATGTTGAGGGGATACAGGAAAATTGGGACACTAATGCACTGTAGGTATGGTTGTGAATTGATCCAACTATTCTGAAGGGTTATAAAACTTAGAATACCTTTTGATCCTGCAATACCACTTAGATCTGTATCTCAAAGAGATTCAAAAGAAAAAGAAAAGGACCCATGAAAGAGGCAGAATTTTAACTAGACCTTCAAGGACGGTTATGAGTTTGATAGGCAGGAGGCATATTACAATCAGAGGGAATGAAAAAAAGGGGGTAAAATTTTGTAAGACCTTGATTTAAAAGTTAATTAAATAATGAGAAAAGTCAAGATTATCAAGAAACATTGAAGTTTATTTTAACTAGAAATTGACAGGTTCAGACTTGTGGTTTAGGATGACTGATGTGCCATAATGTGGAAGATGAATTAAAAAGGAAAGGACAAGAAGCTGAAAGAATATTGCAATTGTCCAGCTGGGAGGTAAAAGCTTTAATTAAATTGTTAGCATCAAGAGAAAAGAAGCTGCCCACATCAAAACCATATATTTGTAGTTTGATACCATCTACTGATCTATATTAAATTGTTATTTCTGAAGAAAATTATAACCCCTCAATTTTTGTAGAGAATTTCTCTAGGTTTCTGAGTATTTTGCTGATTCCATGTCAAGAATTTGAGCCAGCGAAACTTCCTGCTGCATTACAGCAAGCTTACTGCTTTTAATTCTCCTTCTACCAGCTTCTAAAATCCTCTGCACATTCAGAGTTTACACATGGCAAGTAGCTCTGGAATTGGAACAGTAATAACTGCTGAAATATATGTTGACTTAATGGGCCAAGAAATGTAAAATATCTTAAAAGGTCATGCACAAAAATATGTTTACAATACCTTAGGGGGATTAAATGGATATGTTTCTGGTATTTTTATCTCTAGTTGGTATCTTCCTCCTAAAAAAAATTAAGAAGTTAGGAATATTAAACCAAATAAATTTCCATAAATTCTTGAAATCATTTAGGTTTACATCTGATCACAAGTTGGTATGAATAAAACAAACCTAAAAGCTCAAAAATCAACACTTTTTTTAAAAAAAAAAGTGACTTATTTTGATTAAAATTTAAAGTAGATACTACCCACCCAATTCAAAACAGAAGACATATATATAATGACCTATTAGCTATTATAATCAAGACCAAGATAAATGAACAAACTAAATAACCAACAACCTCTCCTCCCAAAACTGCCAATTGTTTCAAGTGATCTTTCTACTAGAGCTGCCATTCGATAAAGTGATTAGTCTAAATTTTATCCATTTTTATTTCTCCTGCATCTTTTGGTAACTGCACTAAATGCAAGAGTAAAAATGGAAAAACAACCGAAAGGCAAAGGGAAGAAAAGGAGTAGCTAATACTCATATTGAACATTTTTCACTTAAATTGATTTCAACTATCAAAGATTTTAGTTAAAATATGTAGAAAAGAGAGGGGGAGGGTAGGAAAAAAGGAAAGCTCTCCAAAAGTTTTCATCAATATCCTATAATAAGAAGACAGCCACCTCATCACTGATTTACTGTGCCCTAAGAACAAAGTTCCTCTAAACACATGACACAAGTATTCATATGATATGGGATGGATACCCTGATTTTTATAATGTACTCCCTGCACTGATTCAGATATTGGATTAGAGGACTTCCTCTAAGGATATCCTCAACAAATACAGACTGCTATTATCAATTACTATTCACAAACCAAGACTCAAAAAAATATAAAATTATGTACTAAAGTGAACATTAGCTCCCCAAAACCCTGGACACAGAGTTACAAGATACAATCAAAGCAGCGGTCTGTACTAAATACAATCTTTTCTGTTCCCATTATTTTGGGTCATTGAATAAGGGAATAGGAAAGGAAAGATACTTTCTTCTTAACTTTTTTCTGAACTATTTCCTTTTTCTTCTAACTTTCTGATGCTGTCCCATTAGGGGCCAAAGCACTCATGAGTCAGTAGAACTCACCTATGATAGTGTATATGACAGCATGAAGGAAAAAAAAAGTGGTCAAAATAAAAAGGTTGACATGGGATTTTAAGAAATGTCATAAATATTGAAAAACATGCAGATTTGAAAAACTAAGAAAACTTAATCTGCCCTTAAAAGATGTCTGTAACAGACTGATACCTTTTTTCTTATTTCAAAGATCTATTTCTATGTCAAAGATCCTATTATCATTTCATTAAATTCATATGCTTTCTCTCTCCGTCTTCCATTCAAAGTGCATCTTCATATGACAGAATGTTTTAGACAAGCCTTGTTTGTCACCCTTGAGGTCTTAAATTATCATTTCTAATATACTGAACATATGACTAGCATATCTAATTCTACTGTATTAAAACTTCAACTTTAGGACAAAGCTATATAATTATGGAGACATTTTTTTAAAGTAAAAAATTAGAAGATTATCACATCAGGGAAATAACAAAAAAATTCACTAAGCTCTCTACTATTCATACTATTTTTAATGCCTGGCATAAAGTGAATTTGTTCATGATTTTAGCACTAAATTATAAATGCTTGATCTTAATCCCAATCAAAGTGAAGAAAATGACTTTGAAGAATGAGGAAGAGTACTACTCACAATTTTAAAATAATGATACAGCCCTTCCAAAATCAAATTAGAAAAGAAACAGTTCCTGATTATGGGTTTGTAAAATTCAAAAAATATTTAAGAAATCATCAGCAATTTACACAGTCTGTAGTTTAGCTTTTTTAAATATTCAGAAATACATAGAAATTTCCCGTGCTAGTTACTAGAAGATTGTCTGCCGTTGTTTGCTATCTCACCTGACAACTCCCACATTAAGATCTAAATCAGCCTTTCAAAAAATAATAGCCCTCTAAGTGAAATTACAAGATAAAACACTGTAAATATTTTACACATTAAACTTTTCATGGATAAGAAATCTATTTATAAACTCATGCATTTTATTTAGAATCTGAAAGTTAGAATTTTTATTTTATCATCATTGTGATAAAAAAATAAAACATTCAAGTTAACCTATCTTATCTTAACTATAGCCAATATGGCTGGAAATATATCAGTAATGCTTATCAGTTCAAAAATTAATAATCTCACTTGAAGAACTAAGCTACCTCCCCTCCCCTCAGTCTTCATTTTAGATTTTGCCTTACAGCTTAGTTTTCCAAAGATAAATACTTCCAAACTCTACAATAAGAAAAAGTACAGAAATTTACAATTTAGTAATCAGAGCTAAAAATGTATCAAAAAAAAGTTATCAAGATAATGAACACAGTATTTTTCCTTGTAAATGAAATTAGGACCTGCTGTACTACAGTATCAATAAGGTAAAAAGGACACTTTTCATTCATTTGCCTTTGAGCAAATTCATGTCTAATCGACATCAATTATAATTCAAGGCAGCAATAGATTTTATTTATTTAAGTATCACAAACTGACAGTGAAGTTGTGTCTAGTAAGAAGTATATCACACCTAACAGCTTATTCCCCATGATTATGCTTGGGATTGAGAATTCATGAATTCTGCAGTAGACACCTCTAAATTATAACTGGCAAGAGTTATTAATAGGGAAATCCTTGAGACCTCTAAACAAACTGCTAAATATTATTCTTTAATATTAGCTTTTCTAAAAGTTTTTTAAGCACAATTATATCACAATCTATAAAAATGTTATAATTACTATGACATTTATAATAGGTATCAATATATACATTCAACTCTGGATAATCTGAGTTCAATCTAACAAACATTTGCTGAGCAATTTATAGATAATTAGGGCATTGTGCTGAGGATCTGAGTGGGATATGATAAATATCCAAAACAATAATTTGTTTAAAAACCATGTGAACGGTTTTAAAATGTTTCTGTATGTCACTACAGTCATTCCTATGCCTCAATGTACTACTGAATTGACCCTGTGTTCCTGAAGACTAATTCAATCTCTGGCAGGTCCTATTAAGCTACAAAGTTCTAATAAGAAAGCAATAACAAAGTCTAAAATGAGGGTATGTTGAAAGGATGATAGCACAGTAGCCTGGAAAAAGCATAAGATTCCCAATGAGAATGTGGGCTCCAACCGTGGCTCTGCATGACCTTAGACAAGTCACAATCCTCTCTTAGGCCTATTTTCTCATCTGTAAAATTTGGGGATTAGAATAGCTGATTATTAAGGTCTCTTCTAGCTTCAAATTGTGATTCTCCAAGCAGCACAGTTACAAAATGATCCCCAAATAAATGCCCAAGTGAAGACTGTTATAGCCATAGCAAATCATCACACCATCTGTTATGGTATAAATGGGCTGTGATCTGTTTGGGAGGGAGTACCCAAACCAATGCAATCATGGATCTTTTGAAGCACTAAAGTAAATACATCAATTAAATCTGAATATGGATGTCTAATGTTTCACAAAGAATCCTTCATAATTTATCTTCATCATTAAAATCTTTTACTATCTAAGTCTAAATACCATGACCCCATTCAACACTTCAGGTGAAAAATAAACATCAGACAAATCAACTATAAGGAACAAATTTTATTAGAGATATATCTTCTCTCTCTTTAAACTTCTCATTCAAAACTTTTTTATAGAAGAGAAAATAAAATATTTCATTTTCAACAGACTTCCCTTAAAGATTATAGACTGTATGCATAAAAATAAAGATTGCTAAATGTCACAAAATGGCTTAAATGAAAATAATGTAAACAAAAAAATGAAAGCAAGACACATCACAGATGCCAAGTGGATAACAACAATGTCTACACTTGGAGATAAGGATAGAGTATATATCTTATATAATTACACCTAAAATATAACCATATTTTACTAATTATGCTAAATCTTCATATAAACAGAAAATATATAAGTGCTAAATCTTGTTTACTTAAACATAAAAAATATCTAGGTTCAGAGAGGAAGAAAAAATCTAGATAAATAGCATTAAAATTAAAATATCAAATTACATTATATAAAATAAATCACTATCAATTCAAGTAAACAAAATTCTAATATTGAAAACAAAATTTTTTAAATCAATGTGATCTGCACTGTTATCAAGACAAATCCTACTTTACAAAATATTTTACACAAAAATATACTACTTGCCTTCATACGGTGTGTCTGGCGGTCCCGCTATTTCTCCTCTTAATTCTGTAAAGTTTTCATCTACAAGATCTACTTTAATTTGATTTTTGCTCGTCTTAAAAATAAACAGAAAAAAAATTAGTTAAGTAAGCAACAAATAAACACTTTTTTAAATGCCACAGCTTTTACTTTAAAGCATTTTCTACCATTGTTTAAAAAAATTCTGCAAATTAAAATTATCACTGAAGCTTTACAACCCTTTTCAAAAGCATAAATTTTATGCAAGTAAAAAGTGATTTAGTTTCTTAGAATTTTTAAGCAGCAGAGCGAAGGTGGGTGGTAAAAGTAACACTGGGAAGGGGAGAGTAGGCCCAACTGCTGAAATGAAGCTAAGACCACGAATTCCATTCCACAGGAGAAGGGGGATGGAAAGAGGGAACAGGTAGTCAGACAGTCTAACCTACAGGGGAAAAGGAAGAAAGAACACAATGAATGATTGTAGGGCAGGAGTTTCCATTTAATCTAGCTCCAGCTGGGCCCACCTGAAAGCATACTTAACCATATAAAAAGATCATGGGGTTTTTTTTTCCACATTTTTCCTTAAAATACTAAGAGGAAAATGGGTGAAACTAATCTCATGGAAAGAGTGAAACTAATCAAACAAGTAAAGAGAGGTGATCACAAAGACAATTTCAAGTTTGTGAAACTGAAATTATCTGCACAGACAAAATGAATGCAGCCAGGAGAAAAGAAAATTGTGGGCTGGGGGGAAAAATCCTTGCATCAAGTATCTATGCTATAAGTATCTGACATCCAAGACATCCCTGAAGTAATGCAAATATAAGACAAGGAGCAAAATAAATAGGGGTCAAAAGACAGCAGCAAAGACTACTCAAAAGAAGAAATGCACATCCTCAAGAACCATATGAAAGACTACTCCCAAGTCACTAAGAGAATTCTAAACATGCACGTGCGTACACACATGCACACACCCTGGGCAAATCACTTAACCTCTCCAAGGCTCAGTTTCCTCATTTATAGAATGAGGGTGTGGGACTAGATGGCATCTTGGTACGTTCAAAGTCTTAATCTTTGATCCAACGATCTTTCTAATTTGGAACATGAAAACCTTGTGTCCTCCACTAATCTGGCAAAAACACCTTTCATTTGCTAAATTGTCTCATTTAAACTGCTGTACCATATCTATTCTCCCTTTCACCAGAGGCAAAAACATAGTAAAAACAACCATATACCATTTCTTATCTATATTTCCTCTTCTCATTCACTTCTTAACCTCCTATAATTTGGTTTTCTATATCACTCAACCAAAATACTAATGATCTCTCACGTGGCCAAAACCTGATGGCCCTTTCTCAGTCTTCATTCTTCTTGACCTCAATGAAGCACCTGACACCAATGACCTTCTCTCCTCCTTGATGTTCTACAGGTTTTCATGGCAATGTTCTCTCATTTCACCTGCCACAAGTTGGGATGGTCCTTTTCATTCTACTTGCTCTATCATCTATATTCTGCTCCCTTAGGGTACACATCAAAGGTCCTTGTCTTTTCTCTCTACACCCTCTCTTGTCGATCTCCAAAAATAGCTAGCATTTGTATAATACGCTAAAGTTGGCAAAGACCTTTAAAAACATCTCATTTTATCCTTGCAATAATCCTGGGAGGTAGGTGCTACATAATGAGGAAATGGAGGCAAAGAGAAGTTAAATGACTGATCCAGGGTCACACTGAGGCCACATCTGAACTCAGATCTTCCTTACTCTATATGTCCAGAGCTCTATCTACTATGCTACCTAGCTGCCTTAATATGCGCTCATCCGTTTATTATCTCATGTAGGTTTCTACCAGATCAATATAATCAGCCCTAGTGTAAGTTCCAAACCTGCATCAACTATTGTCAATTGGACATTTACTAACAGATGTGCAATAAGCAACTCAAATTCAACACATTCAAAAAAAGAACTCATCTCTGACCCAAAACTTACCACTCTTCTTATTTCCACTGTCTTTCTAGTAACCCAGCTTCACAACTTCAGAGAGGAGTTGGACTCTTCAGTCTTACCAATTCTACTTTGACATGTCTTGCATCCTTCCACCAATTCAAGACCTAATGGCTTCATACCTAGACCACAGGAAAAACTTTCTAATTTTTCTTACTATCTCAAGTCCTCCTCTCTCCAATCCATCCCCCAGTTATTCCTAAAGCAAAAGTCTAACCATGTTACCTGCCTACTCCAAATGCTGCAGTGGTTCCCTATTAACTCTAGGATAAAATAGAAATTTCTGTGATTCAAATTAATTTACAATTGTTTCTAATCTTCACTTCTAACTTACTATGCATCACTCCACTTCATTTACTCTAGATGCTCCAGTCAAAATGACCTGCTTGCTGTTCTACACACAACACAGAACATCCCATCTCTTCACCTCCACCTCTTTGCCTTAAGACCAGGAATACACTCCCTCCTAACTTCTGCTCTTAAGAAGAGCCTAGTAACTAGGCCCTAGTTTCACCTCCTCTAAAAGGATCAATGCTTTTCCTGATTCTCCCCACAAATGACAGGATTTCCTCTTAAACAAACAAAAAAATACTTTTGTGTTTATTATTTAAATTGATTATGTACTGTTTCCCCTGGGCTCCTAGAGAGTAGGGGCCACTTCAACTTTTGTCTTCATATGCAGCCCAAAGTACACAGTAAGCCCTTAGGTGAATACTCATGGAATGATAATCTTAATTTGGGAATTTAGCCAAAATGAAGTTTGCCAGAGGCTTTTTCTTTCTCTGTTTCCATTTACTTTTTCTCAGGTACCCTTTCAAAATCACTTAGAATTTAAGAAGTAGAATGAGAAGGAAAGCACTTATTAAGTGCTTTCTATATTACTCAAAGTAATCTATATTACTCAAAGTTAGAATAGACAAAGTCAAAAGATGAAGTAAGGGGGAGTCAAAGATAATAGCTGATTACTTACTGATTTAATATTATTCAAGATGGAAATATCCACAGCTATTACTCAGTCTTCCTAAAACTTACAATATTGAGGATAGTGATTTATACCTATAAATAATAATATTCAAAAGCCCTACAAAGCTTAAAACAGAATATTTTCCTCTAAAATAGCAGGAACAGTAAAAAAACAACTCCAATCATAATGATATGCCCCTGCTATATTACAGTTAGCTTCAGCTAGTTTCTACCTTTTTACCCATGGATTATAAATGCTGGCTTGTAAACAGAGTTTTCTGGTTCGTAAAATGTTGGGTGACAGTTTTAATATGGGTGAAAGTGCAAAAAGACATCAAGAATCAAAGTGTGACAGCCACAGAGAACCCATCCCACTGACAATAATCATGCCAGTATGCATTGTAAAGAAATATCACAATGCAGCTATAGCTTTGGAGAATGACTTATAAAAACAGAAATCAGATTATAAATAATCTCACAAATATTTACTGACTATTAACAAAGAACTTTCTGGACAAAAAAAGCTATTTCCCTCCTATATGAATAGTTTTGTTGATCAGTAGTTTGAAAAACAAGCAGAGAAAGAGAAAAAGCTTGACTGTTGATCCCCTCTACATGTTAGCTATTTTTTCATCATGAAAGCAATTTCTTACTCTCCAGCCTCATTTCAAACACCCCAATCATTCTTCACTGGGAGAAAATAAACAGAATCCCAAATCAAGATCTAGTTACTGTCAAGACAGAAATGGAACTGGAAATACATGAAACCTCTCCCAACAAATTCAGAACATTTTTCATTATTTTACTTCATAAGGCTTCATTTCCATCTCCAGGTTCTGCAAACTAAGTGCATGACTTTTATTTTTCTTTTAATTTTCTTTTTCAAAATATTATTTCCAATTAATAAGCATCTACTTTCTCTCCTACTCCTTTCACTACCAAATGAACAACAAAAAAAAGATCTGCATAACAAACATGAATAGTGAAATGAAGCAGAATTCCTCCACTAGCCATGTCCAGAAATATGTGGCACATTCTGCATTTTAAATCCATCACTTGCCAGAAAATGACAAGTGTGCTTCGTCTTAGGTCTTCCAGAATCATGGTTTTTAGCAACATATTCATTATAACAAAACTCCACAATAACAAAACAAGGAGGATACCCAGAGGAGTTCGCTAAAGTTGAACTTTGGGAATAATAAGACTTTATTTAGAACATCCATTTCATCATTTCTCATCACAAAATAAACAGGAAGCCTAGTAAAACACTTAGAATCTCTAATTTGTATGTCTTAGCCTTCAGTCTTTCAATTACAATTTTTTCCTTATTAATACAATATGGACAAAACATAGGATGAAGCTCGAAAGAGAAAAATAAGAAAAGAAGAAATAAAAGGTCCTATCATACATCATGAAAGTCAGGTCATTCCTCAAACATCCTTTAACTCTTCTCCCTTAATCCTCCTTCCTTCTCCTCCTTACTCCACTCGCTCTCCCCTTCTGACTGTAAGCTCCTCAAAGCAGGCCATGTTACTTTTCTTTGCATCTCTACAGCTTCAAAGTGCCTGACACATGGTAGGAGATTAATAAATGCTAAATGATATTTTCTTAACCATGTACATGTTGTTTGTTAATAAAATGAAAATTCAGTGAGGGTAAAGACTGCTTCATTGTTTGCCTTTGCACAAAGTGTTTAACAAAAGTGAATTACTATTACTGCAAATGTAAGCCCCTTGAAAGCAGGGATTTCTTCATTTTTTTTTTACTTAAAGTCTGACTTTGTACTTAAATGTACACATGGTCTTTCCATCAACTGAATGTTTAAGTTCTTAGGGGGAGAAGTTCTTTCACTTTTGTTAAAGCAATAAATGCTTACTATGAATTTTTATATGGGACATAAAAAAAATTTAAGGCAAAGGAATTAGGATTACAACCAAGAATCACTTATCCAGCAAAAATGAATATAATTCTTCAAGAAAAAAAAAGAACATTCAATGCAATAAAGAACTATAAAGCATTCATTCTTGGTGAAAAAATCAGAGCTGAATAGAAAATTTGACTTTCAAATACAAGATTTAAGAGAAGCATAAAAAGGTAAATAGAAAAGGGAAATCAAGTTAAACTGTTTACACTCCTACATGGGAAGTTGATACTTGTAACTCGTAAGAACTTTCTCATTTTTAGAGCAGTTAGAAGGAGTATAATAGATAGAGGGCATGAAGGAGGGAACTGTATTAGTTGGTCTTTAAAGGATGGGCAGGTGAATTATAAATAGAACATTTTATACAACCACTAACAGTTTAAAACTGCACTAAGATTTTTGGGGCACCACTTACACAGTTTAAATAAGAGTCATTCTGTCCTAGCAGAGTTTAGAATCTAGTAGAGGCATATAATGTATACAAAAGCTATGATACAGTTATATAGCGTATGTTATAGTAGAAAATGTTATGTGAGATATAAAAGGAAAGGCTAATACTAACCAAAGGAATTAGTAAGGCTTCTTGACTATACCATTTGAATTAGTCTTTAAAGTAGTTCTTAACCTAGGGTCCATGAACTTGTTTCCTAAATATTTTGAAAATTGTAGTTCATTATAATAGTTCTATATATTTCACTTTATTAAATTTAATATTATTCTGAGAGGAGTTCCATTACATTATACCAGAGTGCACAAGGGGTCCATGATGCACACAAAAAGGTTAAGAACCCCTGCCTTAAAGTATCCGTAATGACTCAATAGGGGGAGGGGAGAATAAAAAGCAAAGGGAATATGTAAACTATGACATAACAATACTATTCATGTTTGGAGGGAAAGAAAATTTTCCAGTTTTGCTAGAATATAGAACAGAGGGAGAGAGTAGTAAGATAGGGCAAGGATCGTCCTTAAAGCACTGAAGATTTATGAGAAGAGAAGGAAGAGAGGGCTATCAGGTTGGTTTCTAGAATAGACAAGGAGTTCTATACAAGTTAAGACTGGACTTTCTAGAAATAATCCAGACTGGGAATTATTCTGTCCCAGAACAGAGTGCTAGAAGTGTTAGGGGAGAGTAAGGGCAATATGAGAAAGATGTTACAAAGGTAAAATTGACAATCCTCAGCAAAAGGTTGGTTATGAGATGAAAAAGTGAGTTGAGAATAACCTAGGCTGCAAGGCTGGATTTTCTACATTAATAGGAAAATTAGGAAGAGGTTAGCAAAGATAATGAGGGAGCAAAGAACTAGAAACAAGGTAATGGAACTAACAGGAAAAGGTTGTAGATGCTTGGGAAAAAACCCTGGACCAGATTATTACAGAAAAAAAGGGTAAACAAGAGAATAAATACAACTCCATAAACATTTTCATATTCATACAGAATCTGAGAATAACCTATATCCAAAGAGGTCAACTCTGATGAAGGTAGAAAAAAAGCTCTCCAAATAACATCCACAGCAGAACATACCTTTTCAAATGTACAACAGGTACAGAAAACATAAGGCCCTGTGCTTGCTTTCTGTTGTCTGAATAAATGCTGCCAAAAAGCCTCTTTGTCAACAGTGTCACTGACGCACAGATCAAATTCATAAGACTTTGTAAGATGCAGCAACAGAAAGATCTTAAGCAAGGTTAAGAAGGGAAAAGTAAGCACGTAAAAGATGTCTCCTCTTGCCATAGAGATTCTCTATAGATGACTAAGTTTCTCCAGATGCTTTCATTTTTTATGACATTGTGCCTATTATATCAAGCCCCATGACATGAGATCTGTAAATGAAGAATTTCCATTGCGGCACAGCGAATAGAGCACTAGCCCTGGAGTCATGAAGACCTGAGCTCTTATTCAGCCTCAGACACTTAACCAGTCGTGTGACCATGGGCAAGTCACTTAATCTGTTTGCCTCAGTTTCCTCAACTGTAAAATGAGGATATTATAATAATAACACCTACCATACAGAATTGTTGTTTCTTTTTAAATCTAGGGTTGTTTTAAGGAACAAATGAGGTGATATTTGAGAAGAACTTAGCACACTATCTGGCACAGAGTAGGTGCTTAATGCTTGTTCCCATCTCTCTTCCTCCTATAACATTCACCTATATTGGTAGCCAATTGTTCTGGTCCAAACCTTCACTATCTCATTCAGACACAGCAAACAGACAATGAACTGGCCCAAGAACTGAATGCTGATGACAGTAAGACTGGACTGTATTTGGGAAGATGCAGTGTTTTTAAACATGCAGAGCTTCTCCCTGAATATGATCTAATTTATGATGCCTTTGCTGTACAGAATGCCCAGTAAAGAAAATTCCTTTCTGTCAATGCAAACTGCCAACTAATTCTTTTGCAACTTATATTCTTAAGGTAGTTACCTACAGTTTAAGTGATTTTCTCAGAATCCCAAAGTCCCAGGGTATGACACAGACAGAACTTGAACCCAGGTCTTCTTGTCTTTGAGATCATCTTCCACTATACCACATAACTTCTCAAGGCTCATCTTTTCAACACTGATATATACCCAGTGATGATGTGTGGCCCTCAGTCATAGAAACTACATCTAAAGATTTAAAGTTCCAGTCACCAAAGGGTGGTAATGCAATGCAAAGAGGCTTATGATGAGTAATGTTATTAAAAAATACTTTTCCAAGAAAATTAGTGTAAAGATCAAAGAGAAAATTATCAACAGAAAAGATGGTACAATCAATAAAAAAGCATTAAAAGTAAGCAGAATCAAAAGAAAAATTTATACAATGACCACCATACTTGAAAAGAAAAACAATTTTGAAAGAACTCTGATAAATGTAATGACCAATCACAATTTGAGGATCCAAAATGCTTCCCATCTCGAGTGATGAACTAGAGGTAATGACACATATATTGTCCAACTTAACTGAAATATGTATTGGTTTATTTGCCTCTGCTTATTTGTAGGAAAAGAGAGTTCTTTCAATTGAGGGGGTGAAAAGAAAGGAGAAGGAATAATGATAGTGATGAAAATTCCTTATATCTCAATACATAAACCAGGGAGAGACAAATCAGAAAAAGAAAACCTTATACATACGCTATCTCCAATGAATACTGGCACAAAAATGTTGAATATTAGTAAGAGTATAAAGATTTTAAGTTATGATGAGGGGAGGAGGGATTTATACCAGAAATACAGGATGGATTCAATGTTGGAAAGGCTATAACAAAGTAGACCACATTAACAAAAACTACCAAAATCACATAATTTTACCAATAGCTGCAGAAAACAAGCTTTTAACAAATTATAATCCCATTCCTGCTAAAAACACTAAAAAGTATAGGGATGACACTTTTCTCAATTATGATAAACAGCATCTATCTAAAACCAAGAACAGCATTTCATGTAACAGGGATATCTAGAAGACTTTCCAATAAGATCAGAGGGAAAGATGTCCATTATCAACATTATTATTTAATAATGCTAGAAATGGTAACTTTATAAGACAAGAAAAAGCAATTGAGGGAATAAGTACAAAACAAAGAAAGAAAAAACAAAATTATTCCTTTTGGCAAAAAATATGATGATAGGTGCAAGAGCCCTGAGAGTTGGCCAAAAACTTAATTCAAGCAATAACAAGCAAAATATCAGATACAAAATAAATCCACACAAACCACTGGTAGTTCTACATCAACAAAAGTCAGCAGGAAGAGATATAAGGCAAAATTCCACTCAACCAGAAAATGTATAAAATATGTGGAAGAAAACCTACCAAGAGATACTATCTATGTAAATAGATAGATAAGATAGATATACACTGCCACATGTGCACATGCACGTACATGCACACACAGACACACAAACACACAGAACTACAAAACACTCTTCACAGAAATAAAGACAGACCTAAATAAGAGATTAACTGTTGACATATGGAACATGTCAATGTAATAAAAATGATAATACTAACTAAATTAATTTACTTATTCAGCAAATTGTCAAAGGATTATTTTATGCATCAAGAAAAAACTAACAAAATTCTTCTGGAGGAAGAAAACGGTAAAGATTCTCAAGGGAAATAATGAAAAAAAAAAAAAAGGCAAGGAAGGAAGGCCTAGGCAGTGCCACATCTCAAACTACACTGCAAAGCAGTAACCATCAAAGCAATCTGGCACTGAGTAAAAAATGGAAAAGAAAATGATGGAATCAATTAGGTCCGTAACATATAGAAATAAATAAATATAGCGGTATAGTGTTGAATAATCCCAATTCTCCAACTAATGAGGTAAGGAAGGATTCATTTCAACAAAATCTGGTGAGAAAACTGAAAAGTTGCCTGGTAGAAATTACATTTTAGACCAAGATGCCATGCTACACCACAATAAGATCCAAACGGTTACATAATAATGATTATATAATAAATTAAAGGAACAAAAAACAAAATAGCTTTCCCACCTATGGAGAGGAGAAAAGTTTGTTATTAGATAAGGGATAGAGAGGACTGATGGATAAATTTGATGAAATAAAATTGAAAGAATTTTGCACAAACAAAACTAATGCTGCTAAGATTAAAAAGGAAAGTGTTAATTGGTTTTTAAAAAATCTTTGCAAAAAAGTTTCTGATAAAGTTCTGCTATCTGAGATATATAAAGAACCAATTTAAATATTAGGAAGTCTCAAAAGCCTGAGGTTAAATATAATAAACTACACAGCTACAATAACACCTTTGGGATACCTCATTTATAAGAACAGCCATTCCCCAGCAGACATATTGTCAAAGGATCTGAATGTGTAGTTCCTAATCGAGAAAACCCAAGCCATCAACAGCCATCTGAAAAAATGCTGCAAATCACTAATTATAAGAAAAATATAAATTAAAGAAACGGAGTTTTCTGCCCATGTCCATCTGATTGGCAAAGATGACCCCAAAAAGGGAAACAGCCATTTTTGGAGCTAGGGAAAGAGAAGAGCGATAATGAACTGTTGGTATAAACAACTTGAAACTAGGCCTAAAAAATTACTAAACTAGGCATATTCTTGGATTAAGCAATACCATTATTGGGTTTATAACCCCAGATAATCAAAGAAAGAGGGAGAAAAAAGTTCAAAAATATATAAAGTAGATCTTTATGCCATAGCAAAGAACTAGAAACAAAGGAGATGCTCAACTATGGCAAGCTTGAACAAATTATGGTATACATAGAGTAACAATATTATTGTGCTTGGTAAGAAATAATAAAAAGTATGGTTTCAGAGAAACTTGGGAAAACTGGTATAAACTCATACAGAGTGAAATAAGCGGAATCAGATGAGCAATTTTTACATACCTCAACTATAATGTAAAAAAAGACAACTTTTAAAGACTTAAGAACACTGATCAATCCAATACCCGACAGTCACGACTACAAGAAGACTGATGAGGAAGGTTACAGACTAAAGGTAAAGAATTTAAAATCTATTTTTAGATATGGGTAAAGTATAGATATATTTTGCTCCACTATGCTTATTTGATAAAAAGAAGGGCAGTCAGCAATGGGGTTTACCTCCCCTCCAGAAAAAAAGGAAGGAAAAAGAATAGGAAGAGGAGGAAGAGGTCACTGAAGAATTTTTTAAAATATACAAAAGGGAGCAGAAAGGAGTATAGACAAAGAACAGCTTTTAAAGAACTTGTTCATTTTTTGTTGTAAGAGATGGCTCTATGGGAAAGGGGAAGAGATGCTGGGGAAATTTAGAGTATGTAAAAACAAAATATATAAATAAAAAATTTAAAAATAAAGTAAAAGGTTGAAATACATATACCAAAAAAAAATGCAAGCTGTACAGATTAGGGACATATATCTTCACAAACAAGCCTCTTTTTTTGTTTTAACTTTGTATGTAGAAATGTTTTGTCCTTACATATTAAATTAAGAATAATTTTGTTATTGTTTAAAGTGCACAGATCATAAAAAAGGATGTTCAGAAGGAAACAGACAATTGATACAGCTCTGAAAATAATGTTGAAAAAAATTTTAAACTATGTTTTATGCAATGAAATGTGAGGTTTCATGTATAATCAATCCTTTTTCTGTTTAGAAAAATGCTAATATTTCCTGGTGTTTGTCATGTTAAGAATAATGAGAATTTTAAGAATGCATTTTTTAAATAAGGGTAGGGAATCTAGATCAGGGTAGGGAATCTGCAGCTTCTAGGTCCTCTGGTGTAGTCTTTTGATTAAGTCCAAGTTTTACAAATCCTTTTATTAAGGAATTTGTTCTCTGAAGATTGGATTCATTCAAACGGCTGCAATTGAGGGTCCCATGTGGCCTGGAGGCAGCAGGTTCCCCACTGCTGGTCTACACTATGTGCCAGGTACTCTACTACTAGACACTCAGGATGCAAAGACAAAAGCAAAACCATCAAGGAGTCAACATATACATAAATTAAGTATAAACATATACAAGATAAATTTGAAATGACACTAAGGGTAGAGAAGATCAAGAAAAGCTTCATGTAGAAAGTAGCTTCTGATAAGTTTTTAGTGAAACAATATTTTAAGAGGTAGAGGTGAAGAAGCTGTTCATTTCTAGGCATGGAGAACAACTAAGGGGAAGGCAATGGGTTAGACAGACTGTCAGCTAAGAAAAACAACCAACAAAACAATCTGACTGTAGGATGTAGAGAGGGGAAAAGTATATAATAAATAATGCTGAAAAGGTAAATTGGGGCTGGGTGTGATGAGAACTTTAAATGCCAAACAGGAGAATATTTGATGTTTTATTTAGAGATTAATAGTAGGAAGCCACTGGCATTTATTAAATAGGGGAAAGAAATTATTACATTTGTACTTTACAAAAATTACTTTAAAGTTTATATGTAAGATGGATTAATGGAGGAGAGATCTGAGACAAGCAGACCAATTAAGAGGCTATTCAATAGTCCAAGCAAGTCAGGACTTCAGCTAGCTATGCATGGGGTCCCTGTTAGTAAGCAAGCAGCAAGCTTCTGATAAAGGTCTGATAACTGAGATATATAAAGAGCTGACTTAAATACAAGGTGTCCCAGAAGCTGCATGCATAATACTAAACTGCACCAAGACTTTTGGGACTCCTTGTATATAAGAATGACAGCCTTTACCAAAAACAAGGAGTAGAGGCAGAAATCACAAAGTCTAGAACTTAAAGTGAAGGAGTGTGAGTAAAAGATAATGACAAGGGCTGACATCCTAGACAGAAGTGGAGAAAGTCAGGGGAGCTAAGTTTAGGGAGAAAGAAAATGATTTCTGCTTTCAACATGTCAGTCAACAAGTATTCTATTAAGCACTTAGTATTCTTCAGACACAATAGCAAGTGCTAGGGGTACAAATATAGCACAAAGAGAGTCCTACCTTCAAGAAGCTTTCATTCTAATGACAGAGGCAGGGAGAACAACACAAAAGGGAGCTTCCTACTAACGGAAAAAGGGGACCAGAATGCTGGAATGTTTCAGTGTGAGAAGGCCGTTAACTGAAAGTGGTAAAGAGCATGGACAGTCAGAAACAGAACCAGGACAGATGGAATTTCAAGTCTATGTGAAAACCAATTTGCAATACTCAATAGAAAACTGAGGAGATAGCTCAGGAGAAACAAAGCTGAATACATAACGCATAAAACTGGAAACAGTTTGTACAGAGATGGTAATCAAAAGAGGGGGAGGGAAGTAAGAAAGTGTAAAGGGAGAATAATGAAAGGAAGTCCAGAGCCAGAGCTTTTGGGAACACCCATAGTTGGGGATGTGACATGGAAATGAGCTAGCAAAGTAGAATGAGAATGAACAGTCAGTCAGGTAGGAGGAGAACCAATCCAACAAGAATAGAGGAAAAAAGGAAAAGAGTATCCAAGTATCCAAAGAGGAAAGAGTATCCAAGAGGATGTGACTAACAGCTCCAAATGCAGCACATATCATGAAGATTGAAGACTGAAAAAAGGCAATCCATTTTGGCCATTAAGAAACTACTGGTAATTCTTTCAGTTAAGTGAGAAATCAGACATCAAACCAAAAAGAGATGAGAAATATATGAGAGTTGAGAAAAGGAAGTGGAGGAAATGAGTATAAACTTTTTTTCTAGGAGTTTAGCTGTCAAGAGGAAAATTGGCATAAGACTTGAAAGAATAGTACAATCCAGTGAGAGTTCCTTTGGTATGAAGGAGACCTGAGTACATTAGTGGGTATCAGGGAATGAGACAGTGGATAAAGAAATACTGAAGATTATAAAGATGGGATGATTTCAAGCACAATTACCTAAACAAGATGAAAAAGATTACACAGGTTCAAGGGAGGTAAAGGGTTCAGAAGCTTCAGACACTAGAAAAGAGGACATGAATTCAAGGGCTTTTCAAAGGTACACAAACAGAAAAAAGAGGGAGGTTTCCAAAGAAGAGCTTTTATTTTCTCAATTAAATATAAATCTAAACACAGCTGGTGGGGGGGGGAATGCTCTGGAGGGATTAAAAAGCCATAATTTCTAAAATACATAGAGAACTGAGTGAAATGTAAAAGAATACAAGTCATTCCCCAATTGATACAAATGGTCAAAGGATGTGAACAGGCAGTTTTCAGAGGAAGAAATTAAAGCTATCTATAGTCATATGAAAAAATGCTCTAAATCACTACTGATTAGAGAAATGCAAATCAAAACAACTCTGAGGTACCACATCATACATCTCAGATTGGCTAACATAACAAAACAGGAAGATGACAAATATTGGAGATGTGGAAGAGTTGGAACACTAATTCATTGTTGGTGGAGTTGTGAGCTGATCCAGCTGTTCTGGACAGCAACTTGGAACTATGCTCAAAGGGCTCCAAAAATGTGCATACCCTTTGACCCCGCAATATCGTTTCTAGGACTATGCCAAAGAGATCGTAAAAATGGGAAAGGTTCCCACATATTTATATTTATAGCAGCTCTCTCTGTGGTGGCCAAGAACAAGAAATCAAGGGGATGGCCATCAATGGCTATAAGGAATGATGAACAGGAAGTCTTTAGAGAGGCCTATATATAGACTTATATGAATTAATGCTGAGTGAAAGGAGCAGAACCAGGAGAACTACGTACACAGCAACAACCACAGTGTGCAAGGGATTTTTCTGGAAGACTTGGCCCTTCAAAGCAATGCAAGGACCTAAAAAATTTGCGATGGACTCTTGAGGCAAAATGTTTTCCACATCCAGAGAAAGAACTATGGAACTGGATCACAGAATGAAGCAGACCATTTTTTCTTGTGTAATATTTTGTTTTGTTTTTATGGTTTCTCCCATTCATTTTAATTCTTCTATTTAACAAGACTAAAGTGAAAATGTATTTAATAGGAATGTACGTGTACAACCTATATAAGATTGCACACTATCTCAGGCAGGGAGTGAGGATAGGGTAAGGAGGGGGAGGGAGGGGAAAAAAAAAATCTAAGATATATATGGAAGCAATTGGAGAAAACTGAAAACAAATTGATTTATTTTTTAAAAATTAAAAAATTCTAATGCAAAAAAAGAAAAGAAAAAGAGAAAAGAGAAGAGAAGGCCATTGACAGAGCAAGGCATAACCAAAAAACAGCATGTACTCAATTGTAATTGACACTATGTCAAGAGATGTGGAGAAGACCCTATCACAATGGATAGAGACTACAGAAGATTTACAGGAGGACAAGAAAAAGAGCTACACAGTATAAAAAAAAAAAGTGGCTGAGCTGCAATCTGTACCACTAAGATTACAGAATCACCTAAGTACCAAAGTCATCATTATATAAAATGGTAACTATAATCAGATCAAAAATCAAAGTGCCCCTGGTTTGAAGCTAAATTTATTAATTTATGTGCGCCTCTAAAGGCCATCAACTATGTGGTTCCTTCCTTCCCTCTTCTCCCCTAAATTTTTCTCACACTAAGCTTTAGGCTCTTTTCTGTAATAAATCTGTCCTTATAATTCAACTGCTTTCATTTCTCATTCTCATCACATATACAATCTTCAATGTTCCATCATGTGGTTAATTGGTTGGCTGCTGTCCATTCTTGAAGAGGACCAAATATCATCTACCTACTACCAAAGTCTATTCTCATTTAATGTACTATCTTCTCTCCCTTTTTCATACTAATCTTCAAAAGATTCATATTTTCAAGACTTTCTCTAAATGGCCTTATACTTGGGAAATGATAAACTTCAGCACCCAGCACTGTGACTGGCATAGCAGGTCCTTAATAAGTACTTGTTGAATGACTCTATTCCAAGTGAACACTTATTCAAATCTTAGACTATGTGTTATCTCCATTCTGTAAGTTTATCTCATTAGGGGAAGATTTTTTTTTTCCTTACTCTTCCCATTAGACAATCTGTTTACACACACATATACAAAAGAAACAGTTGTAGAATCATCCAGATTGCTCATCGGAACTGTTTATTCAAGATTGATGCACAAATTAATTCAGTGATCATTAATGGAAACGGGATGCTATTGGACACCAAGGATTCCATAAACTAAAATATGAATCACTTAGTATTTTAGTCATGTTTCTGGCTCCCTCTGAATTTTTCTATAGGTTTTGATATCCTCCTCCCTGTATACTCTCAGGTAGATCTTTACCTGAGAGAGGAAGCTAACATCTTATGGTACATGATACCTTTTTTGCTTTCTCTTTCTGTAAAGCTATAAAAATTAATCAAACTCCTAGAACCAAGCAATCTGTTGCCAAATGTACTGCAATTTGCAACCAAATTCTCATAATAGCTGTTATTTCCTTATGAATTCAGCTTAAAAAATGGCTCCCTTTATTCCCCTACCCCACCTCATTCTTTCGAGTCACCCTCCTTGTTCTTTTAGACAAAATTTATGGTGTTTTTTATACATCTTATACATGCTTCCCCAGTCCAACTGGTTCAATGCAGACTAACTTAAGACTGATTCAGAATACTTTAGTCACAGCAGAATTCCAAATGCCAGTTACAGGCTCCAAGTGAAGGAAAGAATATTTATCCTACATAGCCAAGTCTAAAGGTCTTAAAAATAGGAAAAGTTCATTTTTAAGCTAATTTATAGAGGAGCCTCTGCTATGAGACCTTGTACCTACATCATTTTAATAATTATAGTTTTCATTGTAAGTTTTGCAAAGTGCTTGCAAATATATGTGATCTCATTGGTTCTTCACAACCAACGCTTAAAGAATTTAAGTGACTTGGCTAGAGTCACAAAGCTATTATTTAACACAGGATGTAAACTCAAAACTTTCTAACTTTGGGTATAGCCCTTTATTCACACTGCTTTTCTAAGTTAATTGTCCTTTTCCCAAAAACTATTTTTGAGTTGATGTTAAGTGATTAAAAATTCTATTTTACTAAATTCACATTTGGCCTATGAAAATTATTCTTTCCTTGGATTGTGTTACTATATTCTGGTTACCAGCTGGAATAAATACTAGTTTCTTTTGTACTTTTTCCAAGGCTTTATACTGCTTCACTCTTAAGTAAAAGATATAATAATGTAATCTAGTTTTTGTTAATTTGTGATTTAAAGGATAGAGTTTAATAACAATGACTACATTACAGTGCAAAAGATGCTTTTTTATGAAGTCTCACATGTTTATCTGACTATCCACAGTGACTGGTATATATGTACATATTTCAATAAATGCAGTAAAAAAAAATTTCCTACATGAACTACTTTTGCCTCCCTCGTATATACGACTACCGTCATCCTCCCCAGAAACACACACACAGACACTTATTCACTCACTCACATATTTTGTTGCCACCAAAAAGGGTCTGAGAAAGCAAGATACCTGTTTCAGGTAAACAAAAGGCTAACCTTTAAACAACCCAGAAGTGCTATTTTAAAAATAAGATATGTGTGTACTTCTATATTATTTCTCTCCTTCACTTGCTTTAGTAGTCAGTAGCAATAGCTTAAGAGTGGTTTGTTAGAACAGCTGGACAGATGAATGACTCAATAAAGTCAAGTAAAAGAAGCACACTTAAAGGAGTTAATAAGTGGCTAACTGCTCTGGGGCTTTCACTAGGGAAAAGAAATTAAATTCTTGAAAATGGCATTCATTTGCAAAATTTCTGGTCCTCATTCCACCTCTCCATTTTTGAGTCAAAATATTTACAAAAGAAATCATTTGAATATGAGGTTTAATTTCCGCCTTACTATTTAAACTTGTGCAGTTCAAGGGCATGTAGTTTTTATCTTGTCTAAATTTCACTGAAAATTGATACTCAGTAACTGGTAACTTACTGATGAATTGTTAACAAGCAATAATAAAATACAAATTGATCTTTTTTTTCAAACTCTTAGAAGAAAAGAATAGTTCTTTTCTATTCTGTTGTTGATAATACTATTATCAACATCAAATAACAAGTGCTATGGGTACATAGACAACTCATTTCCACTCCAAGGTTTCACAGCAGTATTAACTCTACTCAGCAACAACAGCTTAAGATCCTTAAAAATCAACCCACCTTTTTTCTACTTTAATTTATGCACGTATTTCAAACCTCTGATCAATACCAAAAAAAGTTTAGAAAGGGAAAAAAATATAGGAAGGAGATAAGACAGTAACAGATATTGTTAACCCAGGACACAGTCAAGAGATGAGTTTCTGCCCAAGATAAAGTCGAAATGATCAGGAAATAATTCCCAGGTGCTGCTTTGGAATGAAAACATGAACATTCTTAACTCCATCATAACACTCACAAAGAGTAAAAATATGGCACCAATTTCAGCTAGGTGCTAGAAAAAAATACTCTCAATTTCCTAGGTAGTTAAGTCTGAAGGTTAAAACAAGTTCCACACGTCAATGACCTATAACAGTAGGACAAGTTTGGAACAGGCTTTTAGGTGACCAGGAGGGTGAGAGAAATAAGACAGCTTATGGGGTCTCTATATTCCAATAAACATCTTCCCTAAGACATAAAGATAATGAACTACATTAGACATCAACTTGTGGAGTTAGGGAGAAATCAGAGAATCTTATTTTGGCACAGATGCTGTGCCAGTAAAAAATATGTATAACCCAAA
Source organism: Bettongia penicillata ogilbyi (assembly GCA_023548195.1). Taxonomy (NCBI): domain Eukaryota; kingdom Metazoa; phylum Chordata; class Mammalia; order Diprotodontia; family Potoroidae; genus Bettongia; species Bettongia penicillata. The sequence continues at coordinate 3,448,909 of JAJHZJ010000808.1, read as the reverse complement.
TTATGTTATGAGTTTTCATGGTTGACAACATCTACAGATCTGTTTTCAGAAACTTCTCTTTTCATCTATCTTATGCCAGTGATGCAGACTGAAAACTCCTCCCATCCCAAGATTAGTTAAGAGCCTGAATGACAATCAACGACAAGCATTCGAACTCTACTGCAGAGCGCACAACTCTACGTAGCCCAAATGCCCAACTACACTACTCAGAAGACTGTTTCACAGAGAACTCATAAAAGGCAAGCACTCACACTGCAGTCAGCAGCTGAAACACAAGGACACACTCTTAAGAACTCTGGTAACAACTGTAAGACGCGGGAGACAATGACACAAGACCACCCAGCATGGCGTGTCCAAGTCAAAGAAGTACTCCATGAGCAAAAAAGAAATCTCAGAAGCACAAAGGAAACTCAAGCTGCAAAAATCCAGAGCCACATCCATTCCAAATAGCTCTACCAGACGCATGGTAGAGCCTCCCAAACTAATAATGGACCAGCCTGCCACAGGCCATCACGCTGTACCCTGACACCAATATTGTGATGTCATTGTTCTTCTTTGAAAATGAAAGATGAACAATAGCTAAGAAAGAAGTTTCCAGGGCTGCCAAGATAATCCTCAAAGCAGAACCAAAGTGTCATAAAATAATAGATTTAGAGTCAGGACAGTTCTAAATCTATTGATCTAATGATCTTAAGAGGTCATCCTGTTCAGTCTCCTCATTTTTTAAATGAGAAAATTGAGGCCTAGAGAAACGTGATTTTTCTCAAGATCAGAAGGGTAGTAAGGAGGAGAGTCAAGAATTAAACCCAGGTCTTCCAACTCCAAATACATTTCTTTTTCTTCCTGTGGCCTCAGTTCCTAAGGTTATGAAAGGAGTTACCCAAAATAATGATCCAGAAATACTTCAAAGATCACAAAAAAAGGAGTAATCCTGTCAAGTCTCACTTTAGTCCTTTGAATATTTTTCTAATAATAACACATCCTCATTTGATCCTGACAACTGTGAAGTAGATATTACTACCCCCATTTTTACAGATGAGGAAACTGAGGTTAAGAAAGGTTAATTAATTTGTTCAGAGGCACATATACTAGTAAAGTGTTTTACTCAGGATATGAATTCTTCTCATGTCCTTCTGACCAGTACTTTCTGTCCAGTACTCTATCCACTATGCCACCTACTGGTCACTAGCACAAATTAGAAATTAGGAATAATAAAAAAAACTGTTAAGCCACCAGAAGTTTAGGGTCAGAATGCTTTCCAGGATTAGGGAAGAATGTGAGTCAAAGCAAGAAAGATGTATTTAGGGGACAGTCAGTAATCCAGTCTAAATGAAGCACAGACTACTTAAAAGAAGAGTAGTATGAGATAATGCTACAAAAGCACTTTTGGAGCCTATTTGTCAATGGTGTCAAATGGAATTTGGTCTTCGTTCAGCAGGCAAATGGGAAGTCATTTAAAGTTTGAAAAATGTTTGCTGATGGTGAGAGGACATGTTTACAGGAGCAGTCTTTTTTAGTGCACAAAAGTAGAACAGTTCAGGTTTACGTCCACCTAAACCTGTAACCTTTCCACATGGACATCCATTAGAGAAACATACCAAACACAATATTGCTGGTGCATGGTGCAACTTTCAAGGAAATCTACAGGTCTTATTTTTTTATCATATATACATATATAGCTTCACTGAGCACTATATGAGACAACTAGCCAAAAAAAAAAAATGGCTTGACATTGATTTTTCTTTTAAAAAAAAATCACATCTTCTTCATAATATTAAACAATATGGTCACATTTCTTTCAGGCATTCTGGTTTAAAAGAGAAACATTACCAGAAAAGAAAATTTAATAAGTTTAAAAAACTAAAAACAACATCTGGGCCAGTATCTATGTTTTTACTTACGTGTACAATAAAAAGTGTGAAAATAACTATGTGAGTTCCTCAGTTATGAGGTTATTTGGATTGCTACTGTTAACAGTCTCACTGATCTTCTGAAGTGTAATAAATATTCTAAAGTTCAACAACTAGCTTTAAATGAAGCAATCAATATCAATTTCAAAATTTAACACAAACATCAAACACTTTAAAAAGCAATATGGCATGAAAATCTGACATTTAACAAATGTAATTAGTATGTATTCAAACTAGTTTCATTTTAAAAAATTAGATTTTATTCTTCAAATTTAAGTTTCTTCAAATACAGGTCTATAAACTCTGCCAAATGTGTGGAAATACAAACATAAAATAAATACGACTAATTAAACTACAGTCAGTATGTAGTATGAAATAAAAAAATCAAAAAGTAAGAGCCTATGTGTTCTCTAAGGACAAAAACATAATGCCTACTAAACTGCAAGTTTAAAAATATACAAAATTATAAACACTCAAAATGAAAACCAAACTTTTTTACATCTACATATTTTTAAGCTAATTACAGATGTCATTTATCTCTTCAAAATCAGATTCAGTGATCACATTCAAAACACTGAACATGATGATCCTGTAAAGACCCTGTGGGAAGACCACAAGTTCTTTTCATATTTCAAGAGCTTTAATTTTTTTAAATGAATCTACACTGGAAGAAAACCTGTTCACTATAAACAGTCTTAGATTCCAGGATGAAAATATCTCACTAAAAAGATCACCTCTTTCCCCCTGATCGTTCCATGAATTCCATTTCAGTGTCATTGAAAATAAACATTAAAAGCAAAAAATAAAAATTCATGGTTTTAAGACTACTTTGCTATCAACAATAAAAGTTAAAACTACATAATAAATTCTGATGGATAACTTTGGGCTAACAGAGGACCTACCTAATAACCCACTCCATTAATTTTGGGTTACTATTTCCTTAAAAAACATTTTTGAAGTGACTTATTAAGAATAGGTCCAGAGATCAAACTCAGACGAAACCTTAATAAATAGGAAACTTTGAAAAGACTATATATCAATTAGATTTCCAAACTCAGAGCTAAGAAAAAAATCTGGACAATCCTTTCACAAGATAATAAGTTAAGAATTCTTACTATAAAAATGTTCTTTTACAACTACAAAGGCTTCTGAAATGCAAAATGCCTTTGATATCAGCTGATATTCTCCATAAACACAGACTCAATATATAAGCAAACTTTGGACAGAGAAGAACAAAACCCGAAGTAGTGACAGAATATGACCAGACATTCAAAATATTGTTAACATGAGAAACAAAATACATGAATTAAGTTAGAAATCCTCTTCTAATGAGCACAATTGGTGTTAGAATCCTTTTTCAGAGCCTGACCTAATAAAAATAAATGATGGAACCTGTTTTCATCCAAGATTAAAAGGTTGAGACCCTTCCCTAATAAATGTCCTTTTCTACTGATTTGGGGGAAGGAGGACAAAGAAGGAAATGCTTGCTTTCAGATGTATATGGATGGAGTTAAATTCCCAAAAGATGGACCCAGGCATCTCAGGTTTTTCTTCTGGACACACCAAGATAGTTTTCTCATTCTAATTTTGCCACTCCCAAACAACTCCCATGGGGACAAGGAGTACACAGGAATACTTGTATTCATTCAGTTATGCATAAACAAGTATTTCTAGAAACTCTGAATTCAAGTTAGAACACCATGGTAATAAATCAGTCACCTTTAAAACGGGTCAAAGAAACCAATATTAGATCTAAGTAGTAAGGTGTACTTTGTAAGGAGGAAACAGAAAAGGAAGCATTAAATCCACATTAAGTGTACAACTATTTTTAAAACCTATCCTTTTACTTACTATGGTTAAAATCGGATGCTCTGAAGCACCTCCATTTCATTAGTTAGAATCACCCAACAGTCTGTAGCAGTGCAGATACTTAGGACTCTGAAGAGCGCAGTGGTTTCTGCACTGTACCACAAAAATACACAGTCATTCTTCCATTCATTTTGGCACTTGAACAAACATACAGGTCAAAGTTCACACACATGCTCTGTTGAAAAGACTCATTTGGAATACTAACACAACATACAAACATCCCAAATGTATAAAGTACCTAGCAATTTTTTTTTAAACCACAGGATACTATGTCTACTTGCAAAGATGTGGCATTTTTTTCATATGATCATTGCAGACTCCGTAAGCTTTTAGGCCAGATGTCAACCTGGTAATGATTTAAATAGAATACTAAATTTCAAAAGTAACACTCCTACTTATTATTAAAGTATCATAATAAGAAACTTTAAAGAGATCATGATCATAACGTAATTATACTAAATATTCTGCTTCTATTTTAGGGAAGATACATATAAATTTCCAATTAAACAATTCCATACTCAAATTATCATATGGTAATAGGTAATACATCATCTCTATCTGTTTTAAGTGCGGGAAGACTGTTTTGAGAGATCAGCATGGTTGCATGACAAACTGTAAGAACATCACCAGACTGTAACATATATGAAGCACTAATAGGTCTAGAAGGAACACGAAGGATTTTGGCCAACTGGAAACTGTTAATCGTTCTTTGAACAGTCAATGATAATTAAGTCTCCTATCACTCTTGTTCAGAAGATAGTCGGTGAACCTTCCTATTTTCAAATGCTCTTTTTCAAAGGTATTATACAACAAGTAAACTAAAAGGGACATAATTAAGTTTAGTGTACAACTTAAGTTATCGAGGCAATGTCTTAAAGAGATGCTGTCTACCGACCTTTAGAGATTATATAAAATCACAGTACTGTAATCAGTTCTCACCAACCACTGTCATTGGCTAAAAATATGAAATTCACCCAAGAACCGCCTGCCCTCACACAAAACACCGGAGGGGTCAATGCAGAGGCCCATTCCTGGGGCACCTGGAATGAATCATTTATTTCAACTGAAAAAAATCTCTTCCCTCCACTAGGACTCTGAACCACCATGTTGTCCTGGTCCCTTTCATCCAACCCATCTAAGAAATCACCCCAAGTCTCTTCCTTCCTTCCTTCAGCAGTGCCCAGGGATCCTTGCCCAAGGAACAAATGGGGAGCCCCCTGTCCGCGACCCCGATCCCCCACCGCAGGGCCTGGGGCAGACCTGCTCCCCGTCCGCTCTCTCCCCACCTTTCCCCTTCCCCCAACCCACTTCCCGGGGCTTCTCGGCCTGCTCCTTCCCGGCGCCGCCGCAGCCGCACTTCCTGCAGCGGCGGGCCCGGCCGCCGGGCCCCTTCCCCAGCGCGGTCCCCCCAATCCCAGCCTCGCCTGCCGCCGCCCTCCCGCCGGTGACACGGCCGCACCGGGGCCCGGGGCGGGGGGTGGAGAAGGGAGGCCGCCTCCCGGACACGGCGCGGGGGGCCGCCCGGGGGTGCCGCGGGGTCGAGGAGGTCGTGCCCGGGAGGGGAGGCGGCGGGGGGGCCGGCCGGGAGTTCATTCCTGACCTCCTCGCTCTTCAGCACCTCCTTGAACTCGCGCTTGATTCGCTGCACCGCAATGTTGGCCATGTCTCCTCCCGCAGCCGTTTCGCACCCCCCGCCTCCGCCGCCGCCACGACCGCCGCCGCCGCCGCCGCCACCTCCGCCGCCTCCTCCTCCCTCAGCGATTCAGACCCGAGCAGGGGAGCCGTGCCGCCGCCGCCGCTCTCTCCTCGCAGTGGATTCACCTCCGCGCCCGGCCACCAAAATGGCGCTGGGGCCGCGCATGCGCATGGCGATCGCCCGGCCGGGCGGCGCAGCGGCTCTCGTTGGAAGCCCCCAGGAAGCCTCTGAGCCGCGAGCCCGCCCGCCGGCCGCGAGCTTTGGCCCGTGCGCCGTCGCGTGCGTGGGGTGGTCCCGGGCTTCGGCGCGCGCGCGCACCGCTCCTTCTCCTCCCCCCGTACTCGGGGATGGGGGGGTACCTGGAGGGGCCTCGCCCCTTTCCTTGAAACCCTTCGGCTGGCTCCTAGGCCCGGCCGCCTCCCGGACCCTGCCCGGGGACTCGGAGGCCGCAGGCGGATCAGCGCACCACGAGGACCCCCTCATCCCCCAAATGCTTCCCAGTCCATCTCCCTGCCACCGGCCGGGCGGGGGCAGGAGGCACCGCAGAACTCCGACCTTTCCTTCAGTGGGGCCCTCCCCAAAATCGCCGCCGTCTTTTTTTTTTGGTTTATTTTAGGATAAAATTGGGAAAGCCCTAACAGGGAATTAGGTTCTCCTTTCTCCCGCCACCCATCACAAAAGAGTGCCGACGAGGCGCTAGCGGGATGCTGCCGCAAAGCCCCCCGAATGGCCCGGGCCGGCCGGCCCGCAGAACAGCCGAGAAGCCGCGACGCAAAGCCCGGAGCGGCCTGGAAGTCCGGGCCAGCCCGGCCAAGGCGGTGGAGGCGGCGGCTTCCCCGGCCCGCGCCCGTCTGGCCCGGGAGGGGCCCGCCACAGAAGGCCTGGCGAGGGGGCTGCGGCCCCCAAAGCCAGACTAGGGAGGATTCGAGGCCGGAGCGGGGCTTCGGGTACGGACCCGGCGGGAGAAGGACTAGACAGGGCGGGGGAGGAGGTCGGGCCGCCACGAGTTTATCTGGCCTCCAGGGCCCTGCCTGCTTTGGGTGGGAGGCTTATCTCCAAAGATACACAGTATTACCGTGCGGTTTTACACAATGTGCCTAATAAAGACAAGATGTGACCCTGACCGCTACAAAAAAATGCGGCGGCAGAAAGGGAAACGAATAAAACGCCCCAAAAACATCAGTTTCCCAGCTGACTAACGCCAGACGTTAGAGGCTCCTAGCAGAGCCCCCTCGCGGTCCGGAAGGGAGCCGAAATGCCTTATGTGGGTCACGGCGTGCCCGCCTGGCCAGACTGGTACACGGAAGTCGGGCGTTGGGGGCTGGGGCTTTCTTTACTTTGTTACGCAGACCTCTGCGTCTGTGCCTGGACCGGCTTTGATCCAAGGGTTTGGGGCTTACACGCCATCAAATGGGCGTTAGGTCTCAGCCCACAGACACGTCTTCAGTGCAAATCCCCAGATTCCCAGCATGAAGGAAATTCACAAAATACCATGGTTCTTTAGACTTTTCTGTAAAGCCATCCGCCAACACCACACAGACCCTTCTAAAAATACCGTAGATCACCACGATGATCAGCTTACGAGTTACCTCTCGGCGACCTCAGGTAATATTTTTCTTTTACCTCTTAGTAAGATAGCGTGAATTATCTTCTGTTATTAGTCAATGTGATATAACTCCCTTATTAAACTTTCACAAAGGCAAGGGCCAGCCGGCATCTAACTTAATACTGAATTCTTCACACATCCACATACCCTTTTACTAGGAAAATAAATGACTGTTGCCTTTAAGTTGGGATCACAGATTGGAAGCTGGGAGGGGTCGGTCCAACCCCCTCATTTTGAAGATGAAGAAACAGGCCCAGAGGTGAAGAGACTCACTCAAGGTTACACAAGGAATAAGTGGCAGAATTATTGGGTCTCGAATTCCTATTCTCCGATGCCAGACTCAGCAGCATTCTGTAGTAGAGAGGTATTTGATAACTACTTCTTGAACTGAATTTTTATTTTAAGGGCTGAGATTTCACAGGATTTCCCATCCTGTGTGCTGCTGGTGTTACAGATGAGGGGGAGAGTTTGGATTGAGAAATGGATTTTCTAATGGCTTGGAGTACTGTGGTAACTTTTGTTACCACTTAAAGGTCTGTTTGGTTTGTTTGGTTTTTTTCCTGTGATACATTTTATTTAGACAACAGAAGATCCCTAACAAAGCATCCTCCAAACCCTCCTTTATTTCTCCAGTATGGTTCAAGGAAATAGTTAAACAAAATTGCCTTATAGACTACTAAAAGTTTTGACTCAGGCCAAATTAAATACCATAGTGTAATAAGGTATGATTCCCTTCTAACGGCACAAGTAGCCTCCACTATTTTAGAATACTGGAAGAAAATAGTCATGATTTTCCTTTCAAACAAGAAATAAATATTCAAGATTTCTTTTTTCACTCTTGCATTGATCTTACTGCTCAGTTCAGGCACTGTGCTAAGGGTTGGGGATACAAAAAGGCAAAAGACAGTCCCTGCCTTTAAGAACATCACATTCTAACTGCCTTTCTGTGTTGAAGTTTTTTATTCATCCTGCAAAACAATTCTTTTTTCCCTTCATTCTTTTCCTGACAAAGGACATCTTGGTATTTTGCCAGATTCTTTAGACTTTTTTCTCTTTCTTTACTTTTACTTCCATCCCCCTGATTTGATTCTCTTTGAAAAATCCCTTTACTTCAAAACACTGAACTCTAAGATAATTTTGCTTTCACTGCACCGACTGACCTCTACCCTTAGCATACTGTTAGCTTCCCTGGGCAGCTGGAATGGGAAGCTCCAGCTGCAGGAGGAGAAGGCTACATTTAGTTCCAGACAGTCAAACTTCTAAACTTAGCTCCAGGCCAGTGGGGCACCAGAGGATTGATCATGATGCATGCTGCATTATTCCAGACTCAGAATGCATTAGAAACCTGACCAATGTGACTTTTAAAAGATTTGCAAAGTGAAGCAGAAATGTTTCAAGGCCAGCTTTGCAAATGCAGACTCCCAGCAGAGCCATAATGGCAATCATTATCAAGGTAGTAGAAAATGGGGATGTCTCTGAACAAATTCAGAGTGCTTGGAATTCGTAATAAAACTTTTCACTCTTTTATATTAGACAATAATGATGTGGATTCTAATAAATTAACCTCTTACTGTATTTATTCATTTGGCTTTAGGAAATAGATTACTATAAGTTGAAATAGTTTAAAATAGTATTTAACAATATAACTTTCAACATTTTTGTATACTTGATTAAGCAAAGCAACCTTAGACCCTAATGGAGATAGCCCAAGATCCTGAACCCAAGAACCTAGCAAATAGCAGCGTACTCTAGTGTACTGTGTACCCCAGGTCCACTGGACCTACATACCACCCAACCCCCAAAGCTATCATGAGGGGATAAATCATTGTGGAAAAGAGATCCATCTTTCCTCTTCACCAACAGCATCTCTCAGATGGACTGAGGAGCCTTGGGAATGGCAACATCTCCACCACAACATAGGCCTCACAGTCATCCTCTAGGAGGGCAGCACCTATGGAGAAGGAACCAGTTATCTCCACCAGCTGCCACACACAGGACAGACAAGCCAGACTCACTGAAGCAGCCAGGCATCCTAAAGTAGAAATAGGGAGCAGTCATGTGCTAGGCAAGTCAATTTTGTCAGATTCCTGACAAAGACAAGCCCAGGACTCTGAACCAAGAGCCTGGGAAATAGTAACTCTTCCAGTGGTATCCAAATGCCATCATCCTAACAGTCAATTCCTCTGGGGATGCACCCTGGCAACTACTTATGTAAGTGCTGTAGACACAGCTTTTAAAGATGGAAAAAGTCATTGACACTGCCAAATGGTTCAACATCAAAAATAGGTGAATTTATCAGTGGAAATGATCTTAAAAAAGGAGACACTAGCATCTGCTTTGCCATTGTACTCTAAAGACTGTAGGACTTTTCCATGAGACTTGTACCTGAATCCTTCCATATATATTATCTCCCCTATTGGAATGGAGCTCTCTGAGAGCTTTTGTATTTGTATGCCCAGTGCTACATACATAGTAAGCACTTAATAAATGCTTTATCTCTAGATGACCCAAAGGAAACTCTATTCTCATAAAGACAAACTTAGAGTGTAAAGGATGAGAATTCCTCAGAACCTGATTTGTTTCATTTGATTCAGTACACCACAGTAACTATAGACTGTAGAGCTTTCTGCATTTGGTGGTGGAATTAAGACTTCTCTTTCCCTGAATCTGCAAAATGGATTGGGTTTAGTCAGACCTTGACTGAAAAAGAAAACCTATTTCAATGAAGGACAAACCACAACCTTAAGAGGTAAGAGCTGCTCTACTGGGGACCCAGCTGGTCAGTTCCAGTTGGGCAACTACTTCCCTCCCTTTCTTTTCTTTTCCTCCCCTCCTTTCCTCTCCTCCACTTTCCTTCCTCTCCTTATCTAAGGGTGTTCTGCCCAAAGAAAGATAAATTTTGATGGCCAAAACCTACTTAGTTAACTTGAAGTTAACTAGCTTGATTTCTTTCTCAACGACCAAGTCTTAAACCCAATTCACTCTGAATCTCATTTATTAGACAACAATAGGCACCTGCCCTGTTGGACCCTCCTGGCTCAAAATGAATGTAAACAATAACTGTTTCTCTCTTGGCCAGCAACCTTAAGGGTCTTCCCCTCTTTTGAGATTTTTTTTTTTAAATAAAAGGGGTTTGAATTTTTTTTTTAAATAAAAGGGGCCATCTCACTTCTACTCACTTCTACAAGAGGTCTATTCACTGAATAGGCATTACCTCACTCAAAGTGAGACCCTGAAAAAGTTTAAAAAGCTTAAAAAGTCAAGGGCCCCCACTGCATCCTGGGCTATTTCCAGTCTTCCTGATAGATATCTGGCCCCTGGACCCAGATGGCTCTGGAGGAGAAAGTAAGACTGGTGACTGTACAGCTGTCCCTCACTCTTATCAAATTCAATTGCAAGTCATGTCATCATCTCCCTGATGTCATGGTCTTCTTCCCAAACGAACAGTGAACCACACACAACACTAGGTGTGATGTGGTAACTCAGAGTCATTTTAATTTGCATTTCTCTAATCAATAGTGATTTAGAGCATTTTTTCATATGACTATAAAGAGCTTTAATTTCTTTATCTGAAAACTGCCTGTTCATATGCTTTGACCATTTATCAGTTGGAGAATGAACCAAGTCTCTTCCTAAAAAGATAAAGAATATATATGGCAAAGGTCAGGTCTGAAAAGTTAATTCCATTCTTGCTTCTATTTCCTCTTTTTAAGAATGATATTTGGAATGGAAAGTACAGAACAAAAATAGTCAATAAAGAGTTGAAACGTGATACTTTAGGAGAGAGTAAGAGGGCACCTACCTACCCTTGATAACTCCAAGACACCAGACCCAAATGAAGTACCTCTCAGGGTACTGCAAGAATTTATAGATGTAATTGCTAAGCCACAATGAGAGATTTGAAGGGAAGGATCATGGAGAACAAGAGAGGTCCTACAGGAGTTGAGAAGAGCAATATTGTTTTAATTTTCAAAACAGAGAAGGAGGGAGTTTGAAAATAATAAGCCATTGAATTTAACTCCACTGCTGGCAAAATTCTAGAATATGGTATTAAAGGAATAGTTGGTGAAAATATAGGAAAACAAGCAATGAACACAATGAGCCATCATGGTTTCATCAAGAAAATGTCATTCCAAACTAAATTCAATTCCTTTTTTGATATGGTTACTAGACATTGCTTCTTGATCTTGATTTTTTGACTGAGATCAGCTATTGATATGGTAGATGAAGGAATGCTGTAAATATAGTTTACCTATATCTTTGAAAAGCATTTAACCAAGCTTCTCATGCTATCCTTGTAAACAAGCTTGAGAGAAATGAGCTAAACAGTAGTACAGGTAGGTAGATTTGGAAATAGTTCACTGGTCTAACAATTGTTTTGATGTCTACTTTGAAAGGAGTCTCTAATATAGTGCCTTAGGGATTTGCCTGGTCCTATGCTGTTATAATTGGATATTTTTTCCAATGTCTTATCAGTGACATGTATAAAAATAGATGTCATCCTTATCCAATTTCATGTGACATGAAGTTCAAAGGGATAGAAAACACATTGGATGGCAAAGTCAGGGTCCAAAAAGATAATTGTCTGTCTAGAATGTTGGACAGAGTATAAGAAGATAACATTTTATAGGGATAAATGTAAAATCTCATATTCAAAAAACCTTTTTCGCAAATATAAAATAAGAGAATGTGAGCAAGACAACATTTTTTCTTACAAAGATCTGAGTGTTTTGGTGGATTTGTCCACTAAAATACATATTGTTAAGCCACTGTGAGAAATATTTGAAAGAACACAGAAAACAAGAATGAGCTCAATATATGTTTTGTGACAGCCAAAAACATAAATGCAACTTAAAGCTGCATTAGGAGAAGCATCATATCCAAGACTAGGGAAATGAGAGTATAGTTTACAATGCTACCAATGTTTTAAGTCAAGTACTTGGCAAACTTTAAAGTATTATATAAATGTTACTTATTATATTGGGCATATTACATTTATAGGATTTGTCAACTAACTGGATATTGGGGGTATGGGAGAAAGGAAAGAGTCCAAGGTTTTTCCAGTTTTATAAATATGGATAACTAAGAGGATGGTAGTTCCATCAATCCATCAACAATTAAGCATATATTGGGTGATAGGCCCTGAAGATAATGAGTTTCTTTCCAACCATGTTCCCCTTCCCTATTCATTAAACTCTAGTGGTTTCCTTTTACCTCCAAGATCAAATAAAAATCCTCTCTTTGGCATTTAAAGTTCATGATATTCTAGCTCCATCTCTCATACACCAGTCTTTGCAGTCTTTTTATACCTTAGATCCCTATCACATCCTTTTCAATCCAGGGCCACTGACCCCCTTTCCTATACCACAAACAAGATATTCCATCATTCAACTCTGAGGATTTTCTCTGGCTGTCCCCCCAGTCCTGGAATCCCCCTCTTCCTCACCTCTCTCTACTGACTTCCTTCAAGTTTTCCAGTGAAAATCCCATCTTCTTCAGGAAGCCTTTCTCAACTGCACTTAATTCTGGTGCCTTCCCTCTTTTAATTATTTCCTGTTTTTCCTTGTTATCCTATTTGTGTAACTTGTTTGTGAATATATTTCTTTGCTTGTTGTCTCCCCCATTTGACTGTGAGTTCTTGCGGTCATAGACTGACTTTTGCTTCTTTTTATATTTCTAGTAGCACAGTGCCTAGCACAGAGTAGGCATTTATTAAATACTTACTGACTGATTGACAGTTCAGTTTTAAATATGTTGAGATATAGATATCCATCAGGCAGGTATAAGTGATACCATATTTCTAGAAAGAGATTAATGGTTGTATTGTAGATTAGTGAGTCGTATATTGGATTGGTGAATCCCCACAACGACTCACCAATTATCTAGACAATCTCTGTGACCTCAGAGTAGGGTCTTCCTCAGGAAAGCAAGGTAGCAGATGAATGAAGGAAGGAAGGAAGGAAGGGATGAATGATGAAATGCATTTATATTAAGTGCTTACTATGAGCCAAGCATTGTATTTGTTTTCCTATCCTTTGCAAGCGCAGGGTCTTGCAAATATACAGGGGATACTGAATTGACTCGTGGGCAATTTTAAGCTATTAAAGATCAAAACTACAGTAAGATTTTTGGGACACCCTATATAAAGAGATTGGTAATGCATAAAAGTCTGAGATAATTGGTGGTACAAGGTCACAAAGAACACAGGAGAGAATGGGGTTGAGCTTGCAGATAAATAGTTTAGTTTTGGCAAAGAGCAGAGGCAACATTCTGAGAACAGAAAAAGAGGATAGGTGAAAAGACTGAGAAGCTCACAGAAACAGAGGAAGTCAGTGTCAGGCTTGGGCTAAAGGACTTGGGAACTTGCAAAGAGGAAACAGAAGTGCTGCGGTAGACATTCAAAATAGACTCAGTATAAGAAACTCCAGAGTCGTCTTTCACTCTTTAATCTGTTAAAGGGGCCATCCCCCTGACTACTTTTTAAGAAGCCTCTTCCCTTAATGGGTATTACTTCACTTTAGGTGAGTACCTGAAAAGGCCCTAGCCTAAAAGGCCAAGATCACCCACTGCATCCTGGGTCATCTCCAAGTCATCCTGATGGATATCTAGTCACTGGATCCAGATGGCTCAGGAGAATAAAGTGAAGCTGGTACTTTGCACAGCCCCACTTCTCTCAAAACAAAGTCAAGTACAAGTCATGTCCTCATCTCTCTGATGTCATGATCCTCTTCTAAAACTAAGGATGAACACAACAACATCTAATTAAATACTCCACTTATTTTTACACCTTATCTAGAAGGGTTTTTAAAAAGAGTCCTTTAGAGACCTATAAAGACTAAATATCTAGACTTGTATCAAGGCTTGTTGATTTGCAAGCTTTTTCCATATGAATAATGGCTGGAAGAAAAGCAGTGATGAGGTTTTTCTCATGCTTAAAGCAGCCATTTGTCACTGAGTTTTGCTTACCACACTTCATCATTTGCAAAAGCCTTTACCTCCCCCAACAGCTCTCTTGATGTGATGAGACAAATCTTATTTCTCTGCCTAGCTATGTAACATTAGCGAATGATAAAGCATTGGATTTACTAAAAATTATTCTGTCATGCAATAATTCAGGATCCAGTTTGCGTTGCTTCTTCTGGACTTCACAACTATAGTTGTCATATGCTCTCTGTTTGGAATTTTATTTGACTAAAGGGAGAGTATTCTATATTTCCAGGATTGTGCTTCTATCATCTCAAAAATAATTCTTACTTCCTGCTAGTATGATAGACATTTACAAAGGCTATAGAGCACCCATAGAAAATAATTTGTTGCTAATTAAAAATAAAATGAAATATTGGACATGGGAAATGAAAGGATTACTTATGATAAAAATGCAGTTACAAACAAAAAAACCTAATTCTTCCTTTTAGTGCCTTTCCTAAATCAGACTGTAATCTTACCTCAAAACCGTTCTTTAAACTTGGGATTTCCTGGTTTCATGAGAAAATTATTCCCCTAAAGCTTGGGGCCTACAAATTCATGAGTAAAGGTACTTACAGAGGGAAGGTAATACAGGGAAATTATGAGTATAACAGAGTTCAGTTCAACCTAAACAACATACAGTCACATATGCTGCTAGACCTCTTCAGGATGAACAAATTTAGGCTTCCCTTTGATAAATTTATATTCCACATTCCCAGCCAGAGCCATAACTGGGAATTCTGACATGAACACATTTAGTTGTGGAGGAGTGAAGGAAAGAGGGAGAAAACACCAGAATTGGGGAGGGAGGAGGTTTTCTAAGGACTTCAGGATGCCACATCCAAGATGTCCCACAAAGCATGTATTCTCAGGTCAGGTAATATAGAGGCAATCTACCTTCAGTTGCTACAATCATGCTTGTGGGAGGTGGATCCAGAAGAGGACGTGATGGTAACCTGATACTCTATGGAGGTTGCATAGAGCAGACAAAGAGAATGACTCGGGGAGGGGAAGGAGTATGGACCAGTAGGAAAGCTCCATGTCGAGCACTCCAGAAGTAAGCAGAGTGATCCATCCCTTTCACCTTTGATATAGGCCCTACAGCAACATACTTTATTTCTATTAACATGGAAATAATATAAGAGCACAACTTAGGTGTCCTTAGTTCCTCTTATATTCAGTTATACCCACAAGGCTAAATGTTCCACAAGCAGCCGGTTCTAGTAAAAGCTGAGATGTAGCTGTCTTTATCCTGATATTTGCATTTCAGTTTGTAAGTCAGGCACATCTCCCAAGTCCAATATATAGTACAACATCCATGGACAGATTAATTATTCCATTGATGTCCTTTGTACTTTCTGTATACATTTTTTAAAAATTATTTTACTTGTTTTCAGTGTTCTACAATCATGTCCATATATCTTAGATTTTTTCCCCCTCTCCCCCTCCTTTCCCACTTCCTCCCCGCTTCTTCTCAAAGACAGTGTGCCATCTTATATAGATTCTACACATGTGTTCCTATTAAATACATTTTCACCTTAGTCATGTTGAATAGAAGAATTATAATGAATGGGAGAAACCATTAAAAAAAAAACATAATACAGGAGAAAATAGTCTGCTTCATTCTGCAATGGATGTAGAAGGCATTTTATCTCAAAAGTCCATTGGGAATTTTTTATGTCCTTACTTTCCTATGAAGGACTACTAAGTCTACCAGAAAAATTCCTTACACACTGTGGTTGTGTACAGAGTTCTTCTGGTTCTGCTCCTTTCACTCAGTATCAGTTCATACAAGTTTTTCCAGGCCTCTCTGAAGCTTTCCTGTTCATTGTTTCTCATAGTACAATAGTATTCCATTACATTCATATACCACAACTTGTTCAGCCATTCCCCAATTGATGGGCATCCCCTTGATTTCCAGTTTTTGGCCACCCCAAAGAGAGCTGCTGTAAATATTTTTGTACATGTGGAACCCTTTCCCATTTCTATGATCTCTTTGGGATAGAGTCCCAGAAGTGATATTGCTGGGTCAAAGGATATGCACATTTTTGTAACCCTTTGGGCAGAGTTCCAAATTGCTCTCCAGAATGGTTGGATCAACTCACAGCTCCACCCACAATGAATTAGTGTTCCAACTCTGCCTCATCTTCTCCAACATTTATCATCTTCCTGTTTTGTCATGTTAGCCAATCTGATAGGTGTGATGTGGTATGAGGTGATATACATTAAGGAAGCAGTTACCTCTGTTCTGTTTCTTGGAATTTTAAATGGTAAGGAAATGAAGTATATCTCAGCTTTCTGTTTCTTTCTTTTGAATTGAAGGATTTTTTGCTTTTAAATTTATGTATATGACTGGTTCTAGTCATTTAAGGCCCCCATTATAAAGTTGAGAATTATTATTAAGTAAGCAAAACCTTTATACATATATTTCCTCTAATAATATGGGGAACACATTTTAAAAATTTGGGTTGGAATTTCCCAAGTTGGGATTTGCCTTTGTAGCAGTGTCAGACATATACTTCTGCTATAGAAATTTTCTCAAGTTGCAGGGTAGAGTGTAATGCTTATACTTATATATAAAGTTTTATATATATACTTATATAAAGCAAATATTTATAGAAATCTAAAAGGGGTAGGGGAAGATTGAAAGAGTGCTTCCTCACCTGTATAGGCAAGCCATTCAGACTTTCCATAACTCAGGATCAATTTAATAGTCACCATTCGAGCTATAACTATAATAAGTCATCTTAATATAGATAGACAGCATGAATGGAAAAGGAGGTTGGTGAGGGATGGCATCAGAGGGAGGGTCTTGGGTTTGCCTTCTCCAAGCCTACTGTGTCATAGAGCATAAGAAGAGCGAGCACTCAGGAGAAAGACTTCTAATGTCAGTAATTTGGATTGCATATTTTTAGTAAACACTCTTCTTCCTAGTGCTTATTGCTTTCTTTTCAAAATTCTTACAAACCATCATAATGAGATGTTCTAGAATTTAAGCTTTCTGGCCTGTAGTTTGTGGGCTCTACTCTTTCTCTTTTCTGAAAATCAGCACAGCATTTTCCTTTCTCCAGTTTTCTGTCACCTCTGCCATCATTCATGATTTCTTAAGAATTAACAATGATATTTTTTTCTGTGATCACATCAGAAAGGTTATTTTATCACAAAGGAAAGGATATAATGAATCTATATTTGACTTATTTTTATAGAGGATGCATGCAGGAGGAACCTGATCATCACTTTATTAACTATGTTCAGAAGATTAAGGAATGAGACCTTTGTTCTGACTTTGCAAATGTTTTCTTATATAAGGGATAAAAATCCCCTATAATTCCATTTTTAACATTTTAGCATTGATGATATCACCTTTATCATGTATGTACTCACTTTGCCAAGTATCATCTTTGGCCTACTGACCAAACACATTAAGGTTGATTGATTCACAGCCAGTTTCATACCATTAGAATCTCACTAAAAAAAATGACAACCACAGAATTGTTCTGGACCTCAGAGATCATATAATTCAAGTCAAACTTAAACAAGAATACATTCAACAATGTCTCTAACAAAATGGTCATCCAGCTTCTGCTTAAAAATTTTCAGTAAGGGAAAACTTAACACTTTCAGAGGCAACCAATTCCACTTTTAGATAACTGAAGTCATTAGTAAGTTTTTCCTTACATTGAGCCTAAATTTTCTTCTTTGAAACTTCTAGTTTTTCCTACTTCTGCATTCTGGGACTGACCTACAGTGATGCATGATGCATTCTGGCTGCCTTCCTGCCAGTCCACCACTCTGTTTATTCTCCCTTCCTTACTTTCCACCTCTGAATTTGATTACAACAGTGATCAAAACAGCTCCAGAGTGAATTGGGTTTAAGGCTTGGTCTTTGAGAAAGAAATCTAGCCAGTAAACCCCAAGTTAATGAGGTAGCTTTCAGCTCATAGATTGGATAACAATGGGTCCCTGCCTTCATCACAGAGTGAATGTAAATAGTAAACACTAACTGTTTCTCTTGGCCAGGAACTGAGGGTCTTCCCCTTCCAGTTGTTTTTTTTTTTTCTTTTTATTAAAGGGGACATCCCTTGACTCACTTCTTAAAGAGGACTATTCACTGAATGAGCCTTACCTCACTCAAAGTGAGAACCTGAAAAGACCTTTCCCTAAAAGGGCCAGGGTCTCCCATTGTATCCTGGGCCATCTTCAGTCATCCTGATGAATATTAGGCCATTGGACCCATCCTGGAGAAAGTGAGGTTGCTGACTTGCACAGTCCTCCCTCGCTCAAATCCAGGTCAACCGCAAGTCATGTCATCATTCCCTGGTTTCATGGTCCTCTTTGAAAATGAAGGACAAACAACTTTCCTGGTATGACATTTTAAAAGTTTGAGAAACATAATTAGTCATTTTATTAATAATGCTAGCATTTTAATAATCCTCTTCAAAGCCAAAGACCTGCTTGGCAATGGGCTCGTGACTTACATGTCCTTGGAAAAATAGGTGTTCTAGAGGGGGGCAATCAACTCTGATTGGTTAACAATTAATGAGAGAATGAATATTACAATGAGAAGTGGGCTCACTCAGAGAAGGGGCTGAGAGAATTCATGGGCAAAGAGACTATCTCTATACCAAGACCATCCCCAGCTTTGGGCAGTCTAATAAAAATTTATCCCCACCCAAACCTGAGTAGAAGGTTGGATGGGGTTTGAAAAACATAGAGAGTTAATTCAGTCTCATCAGCAATGTCCTTTAAGAGATTAAATCTTTAAATGAGGACTATAGAAAAAGGGGGAATGCCAGATCTTCCCAAATTACTGATTATTAATAATCATTTCTCTCATTGGAAAGGACTTAACAATCAATTGTTCTATGACTCCAATCTTCAACCCAGCAACTTCTCAGGCCAAAACCTCTCCCTCTGGCCCCTATTATCCTACATGTATTGTGTTGTCCCATTAAAACCTCTTGCAGGACAAGGTCTATCATGTTTTATATTTGTATCACTAGTATTTAGCCTAGTACATTGTAAACAGTTAATGATTTTTCATTCATTCAAATACTTGAAGATAACTGTCATATTCCCCCTCAACCTTTTCTTCTGCAGGCTTAAGATTCCTAATTCCTTAAGCTCACCTTCACATGGCAAAATCTCTTCAAAAGCCTCTTCACCATTCTGACAGTTGCCCATGAAGGTGTCTTTCATATCCATCCTGAAATGTAGCACTCAGAATTGAGCACTAAACTCCATACATGCATTGATCACAGCAGATTATTTGCTCAGTCTCAGACAATAGGTCTTTCAATGTATAACAGTTTTGCCCGACGCAAGAAGCACATCAATTGACTTATCCACAAAGCTTCTTGGCTAGGTATTGATATAGTTCAGGCATGTAACCAACACCCAACTTACCTCACTTGCACCTACTTTCTGACAAGTCATAATGGTGTTTCTAGAGATATGGCTATATCCCAGAAGGGCTAACCCTGATATGGGGAAAGTATGCTTCTACTAAATTCAATCGAAAACTTTACTAAGTCTCTCCTGGTATACTTCCCATTTACACAAAATGACACCATTAATTATCAAACATTTACTAAAAAAATATGGCAAAAGTAAGAAAAATAATAATATTGACTCACTGGAAGGAAAACCCAATAATAATCAGTATAAAAGAGTCTACCCACATATCTAAGTCACATTCTCCTACCAGTTCTCACACTGTTCTTAAAGGAGAGTGGGCATACACTCATAGAAACCTGACAGGGAGACTGATGGGTATGGAAGTCCATGTACCTAAGACAACTCATTATTAAGTGACAGACTTTTATTTCCATATTCTTTTTAGAGGACAGTTTACACTATGAATCACCTGCAAGGCAAAACTGCTTCTCCATTATGTTTCCTTTCTGGTTTCCCCATGTTGGGCAAAGCTACACCTATGTTATTTTGAGGCCTCTGAAGCTGTGACAAGCTCTTTTAGCCCACAGTCCGTCCGCTTGGCAGAGCATTGAGCAAGTGTCACTCTGCTTCTGTGACGAAATTCTTTTAAATTCTCTAGTTCTACTCTGGTACTTTGAGGACTTTCTTCCTAGAAGTAGCAATAAGATCATATAAACATTCTTAAGGAAGTTCTTCAAATAGCAGGACATTCTGTTTTCTCCAAACACCTCTCAATAAAGCCATGACTTCATAGCAAATCAGATGCAAAGCCTATCTTTCCCTCTCTGGCTCTCACTCAAACCAGAGAGGGTAGGTAGTGAAGAGCAAACTCTGGAGAGTTTCCTCTCTCAACCTATAGGTGGTGTCAGTGAGCAAGTTTGACTTTCCATCAATCAGCTCTTAGCCTATTTTGCCATCTTCAGAGCTGTCAAAAAAAATAGCAGTGTATTGTGCCAGTCAGATTTGATCAGCTTCTGTCAACTTCTGTATTCTGTGTTCATTTGTCCCTGATACCTCCTGTACTTAGCTTCCTCTCCTGCTTTTACCTTCCTCTGGTCATTTTCTAGCATTCTTGTCTGGTTTCCAATGCCTCAAATAAGAGTCTTTTTCTGAGCAACTATTCAACTCTAACTTATAATGCAAAACTCAAAAGATCTACCTTTCTGTCAGATAGTACCCTAGCAGTCTTTTATGACTATCTATAGTCTCCAGTGAGTTAGTTACTTACTAATTTATGAGCTTTTTCCTTCAAAACTCCAAAAACAGCAATATGTAAAAGTATATGGACCCCCACTGCAACTAGTCGATCTGTCTGAGATCCTTAACACATTTATTTGAGGGCAGTTTTCTCTCAGGTCTTCAAAATGTCTCAATATTTTGTCTGAGAGGTTATATTTCTTCTAAAGTTGATTTTATCAGTGATCCTTATACAAACTTTTTAATCCCTTTCTGCAATGATTATGTCCATATATGAAAGTATTTTACAGTGGAAGAAAGCTAAAAGATATCCATGTTAAAGGAAAAGTCAGAATTAGTGTGAAAAGAGAAATCTGGGAAATGGCACCTCACTCAGGCTTCCTGTGTGTTCTTCACCTCTGTTTGATGTAGAAGATTGAGAAACCTGAGTAATTTTTACCCAGTAGAGACTAACATCTTGCATTCTTGCCTATGTGTGGCACATCAGAAACATAATTAAATGAATACTGGTAGAACAAAAAAGAGAGCAGAGACAGAGACTATCAGGTCAGCACTGATCCAGTCTTCCCGGTGATGCCTTGTCTGTTGAAGAGATAGTAACTTATTGGGGTATTCCAAGTTACTGAGTCACCTCCAATGACTGGATACCAACCACCATTTTTCTATTAGTAGAAAAAGCCCAGCATCGCTACTTGCTAGCTATCTAAATTAGGAAGGAGCTGGGGAAGAGACTGAACTATTAGGTTTTGAGGTTGTTTACAGAAAAAGGAGGCTTGAGGCTGCCTAAAGTGGGAATGATCTATAGAATTCCAACCTGCTCTGATTGCTTTGATAAGGAAATTCAAGTAGCAGGGGATTCTGTTTTGATTTTAAGTATTTTTATCCTTTTAAAAAAATCATTGAGGGAGAGCCAAAAAGGCAGAGAAGTAGAAAGTACAGTAAGCTTCCCCCCAAAATTTTTCCAAACATACCTAGAAAATGAATTCTAATGAGAAAATCCAAGAAAAAGTCACAGAGCATCATTTTTCCAGCCCAAGTCAGCATAGAAAGACATCATACCAACTCTCAGCTTTGTGATCATTACCCCAGGTTGGGTCATAGATCTAGAGTGGACTAAGGAGAGGACCTGTGCACAGGAGTGACATTCTTCACAGCAAGAGAAAGGGGAAGAAGAGTTCTATGGAACACCCTGAGGGGTACAGTCCTAAGTCCCACAGAAAGAGAAAAGAAGTTTCAGTCATGCCTGGTATGAAAAGTAGCCTGAGAATATCTGCAGAAGCCAGAGAAAAAGGCATCAGCAGCAGTACTATTCAGAGCTATGACCACAATAGAAGACGAACCCTAAGCAGCATCCAGGAAGGTCTGGCCCAGCTTAGCATCCACACACCCTGGGTTTGAACCAGAGAGACAGGCCAAATAATTCCCATAAAAGGAGGAATCTCATCTTAAAAAGGCTTACTCACACCATTTAGGAATAGAGGAGAAATCACAGACACCCCCCACCAATATAGACACTGAGAGAGGTAAAACAAAATAAATACAGAATATTTGAAGAAATAAGTTGGACTAAGGGATGTCAAAGGGGTAAATCCCAAAGTAGCCCCAAGTTCAAGTTCAAGTAGAACTTCAAAGAACAAAAAAAATCCTTATCACAAGGATTGATAGAGTACCTAGAAGAAATTGAAGAGATGCAAAATGTAATAGCTAAGGAGAAAAGAATATCAAAGTGAATTTCTACATTATAGAAATACATCAAACTCAAGAGAAACTCATGAAACTCAAATATAGTAATACCATTAAACTCAAAAAGAGAAATAGGAAACAGAGATAAAGGAGAGGGAGAGAATTTAAGAGGAAGATTATGATAGTCAAGGGAGTAGTCATAATTAAATTCTAGAAGAGAAGAATTGAAGAGAAATTGAAAGAATAAAAAGCTAGGATCAGGATCAGGTTAAGGAGAAAGAAAAGTACAAAAGAGCAGAAAGAGGCATTAGACAAATACCCTATTTTTTCTTTAAATCAACTCTTATTTGTAAAGAGTAGGGTGGGAGCAAAGAGGAAAACTACAAGGGGACAAGATAGAGGAAAATACACAATTTACAGTAATAATTGTGAGTGTGCATAGGATGAGCTCATCCACAAAATGTAAGATTATAGGAAAAGGAGTTAGAAAACAGAATCCTCCAACAACATATGGTTAAAAAGAAACACGTTTGAAAAATGAAGATTTCTATAAAGTTAAAGTATGGGGCAAGAGCATTATTATTATACTTCAGTTGAACTAAAAGCAGGAGTATCAATCATCATTTCAGATAAGTCTACAGTAAATATAGAAATTATAAAAAGAGACAAGTGTGGAAACTAAATTGTTCTTAAAGGCATCAAAGATAATGAATCAATATCAATACTTAATATAGGTCCCAAACAGAATAGTCTCTAAACAATTAAAGAAGTTAAATTAGAGAAATTGTAAAGGTATAAAAATGGAGGGACCTCAATATATCTGTTTCAGATGTAGACAAATGTAACCAAAATATAAACAAGAAAAAAATTAAGGACCCATATTTAGGAAAATTAGAGATGATAGAACTCTAGTGATCATTGAATGTGAATAGAAAGGAATTTATATACTTCTCACTGTGCATGGCACTTTCACAAAACTTGACTATGGATTTGGGCATAAAGACCTGACCAAAAGTGTAGAAAAATAAATACTAAACATATATTTCTTGATCAAAATGTGATAATTATTATGTATAGTAAAGAGCATTTGAATAAAGAATTTAAAAAGTAATTGGATACTATATAACATAATTCTAAAGAACTGGTGGATTAAAGAACAAATTATAGAAACAATAGAAAATTTCATAGAAGAAAATGACAATAATGCAACAACATACCAGAATTTATGGATGCAGCTAAAACACTTCTTAACGGAAAGTTTATATCTCAAAACACTTTCTTCTACAAAAGAGAGAAAGAAATCAATTAATTTGTTTATTCTTAAAGTAATTAAATTTAAAGATCAACTTAAAGACTTGAAGAAAGACAAAAAAGTAAACAAATTCTGAAAATCAGAAAATAGTAAAATTAAAGCAAAAAATATTGAGCTGATAAGTAAAACTAGGAACTTGATTTTTTTAGGAACCGGATTTTTAAAAAAAATTAATAAAATATATAATCACAGAATTATATAAAAGCAGTTATATAATATATAAAAATTATATAAATATACAAGTATATTTTATATAAATTATAACATTTTGCTAAATATATTAAAACATTATTCAAAATTAATAAAATATATAAACAGCCAATCTGATTTTTTTAAGGAGAAAAAACAGATTGTTCCTGTCAAAAATGAAAAAAAAGAATTCATAACAATTAAAGAGAAAATTAAAAAAATAATCAGAATCTATTTGTTTAAGTATATGCTAACAGAACTGATAACTGAAAGTAGATGCAAGAGTATCAAGTACCTATATTAACAAAAGAAAAAGAGACTAGTGTATTTAAATAACCCAATATCAGAAAAATAAAGTCACAAATGAACACCTAAAGAAAAAATTTCAAGAATAGATGGAATTACCAAGTTCTGTCAAATGTTAAAAGAATAATTAATTTCAATATTAATAAACATAATACATTACACAATACATAATACAAAATAAGAATCATTCCTATCTCTTTCTATGAAATAGACCTGTGATCTTGATACCTACGCCAAGGAAAGAGTAAGCAGAAAAAGAAAACTTTTGATCATACCTGTATTAAATTTAAATTTTCCATAGTACCTATGGCACATTTCATTAATTTTTTCTTTCTTAATGACAAGTTGATCTTGACTTGCAGTGCAGTTGAAAGTAATGAAAATTCTTCAAAAATGTCAATCATTAAAGTAAAGTTTTGTAAGAAATTAATGCTAACTAATCTCTTTGTCAAAGCAGATTAAGAAGAAAACCTGAGAAAAATGCATATATAATGTAGGACATGCGTACTATTCAGCAGTAACTGAATAAACTACATGCTAGTCATCTCAGTCCTGGTACTCCACCAATTTTAATAATTTCAGTTTTAAGTTCTTAACTATAGTTCCTGGTTTGGTTTGATTTGATTTTTATTAGATTGGTAATAAAATTAATTTTATCCAAAATATTTTTAAATGACTAACTTATTTTATTTCAGATATTGATTCATCAAGTGATAATTTTAGTTGATGATTTAAACAGTGCCAAATAATGATTTTAGGAAAATTTTTAACAATGTCCTAGCTAATCCAGACTTTCTTCTAAGCCTTTTATTAACACCATCAAAATAAAATGAAATTAAGTTCACTTTCAAATATTTATTATTAAAGCTAAAATTATTTAAAGTAGACAGTAAGGTATTAAAAATATATTCTACTGTAGATGACACCAATTCTTTAAAGCCACAAATATCATTACCATTGTAGTAGTTGATTAGACTGTCCACTGACTGTATTGATCAAATGACTTGTAAAATTCTTGAAAATTTAACCGTCCACTCTTCTGAGCAGGTAAGAACTGACTCCACCACAAGGAAAACTTGTAGTTTCCAGGGCAGCAAGGTTGGGCAATGGCTCTGAGCAGTGACCCAGCCTTCCTCCTATGCTGTGACCAATACAGAAAGGAGGAAGAAAGTAGCTATCTGCTATTGGTGTTTGCCTTTTGTGACATATCTTTTGTAGAATGCTGTTGGTGTGGAAGGAGAGAGCGAACATAGAACAAAAGAACAATATAGTTGCCAAGTTGGTATGTTTTCCTACGCAGTGAGTGGTATGGTGGTATCAATTCTCATTTGCTCAGGAGAGCTGGTTGTTAAATTTTCAGGAATTTTTTGATCCATTTGATAAACACAGCCAGTATTTAATAAACTCTTGCAAGGGTAATGTTATTTGTTGCTTTAAAAGAATTGGTGTCAATTTAAAAGTGGAGTCAAGCAGAACTCTACGCTTGCACAGATCCAAACCCAAGTGAGGAACTTGCAGAGTCCAGAGTGGGAGGCAGCAATCAGACTTCATCCAGGATCATAGTGATTAATGAAATAGAAGACTTCTAAGCATCCCTGATGAAAAGACCACAGGTATGGAGAAACTTTGAAGTTTAAATACAGGAATAAAGAGAAACATAAAAAGTGAGACTCTAGTATGAAGATGAAGATTCAAGCAAAAAGATGGGGCAGGCAACAGTTGCCCATCTGTAATTATTCCTAGAATGGTACAAGTTCTTGAAGAGTTTTACTGCTAATATAGTAATTCAGGTCAGTCACAAAAGGGAGAAGCTTTCCTTTCCTAGAAACCATAA
This sequence comes from Bettongia penicillata ogilbyi, assembly GCA_023548195.1. Classification (NCBI taxonomy): domain Eukaryota; kingdom Metazoa; phylum Chordata; class Mammalia; order Diprotodontia; family Potoroidae; genus Bettongia; species Bettongia penicillata. The sequence goes on along the minus strand of JAJHZJ010000808.1, from coordinate 3,422,905 downwards.
TGGAGCTTCTTCTTTTCAGTATTCATGGGCTAAAATAAAAACATGGGATACATTTTGCAGTATGAAGCACAGATTTTGGCATGAGACTATTATTGGGAAGAAAAGATAAATCTTTTGTTTCCTGGAAAATGTCCAGTGAGTGACAATTTCAAATTTAGATGATAGTTCAAATGCATTTAAAATTAAATTTTCAAACTTAAAAAAAAAAAAAAATTCTTCTATCCGTAATTGCTTTGCCCTAATTTCTTTAGGATACCCATTGTATCTATCTCACGTATCCATCCAGAGCTGATTTTGTTGAGATATTTCTCTAAACCTAATTTCTGCCAAACCACTTTCCAGTTTTTCCAGCAGATTTTATTGAGTAGTGAGTCCTTACCCCACTTGTTGAAGTCATTGGTCTTATTAGAAACTATACTATTGTATCTCTTTCTATAAGTCCTATAACTTTTCTGTTTCACTGAGCAGCTTTCTTTTTTTTGTAAACTAGTACAAAATAGCTTTGGTGATTACTAGTTTGTACTATATGGTTGAAATCTGGTATTGCTAGGCCTCCTACCTTCCTACTTTTTTCATTATTTTCCTTGAGAATTTTATTTTTTGTTCCTCCAGATGAATTTTGGTATTTTAGTAGCTTTGTAAGGTAATCTTTTGACAATTTGGTATGCTACTGAGTAAGTTAAGTACATTGATTTAGGTAGTATTGTCATTTTCATTATATTGACAAGACCCAAACCTGAACATTTGCTATCTCTCCAATTATTTAGGTTTGTCTATATTTCTGTAAGAATGTTTTGTAGTTATATAGTTCATGTATATGCTGATAGATAGACCTCAAAAAATCATCCATTTATTTTTTAATTCAAGAAATATTTATTGAGCACCTACTATGAGTAAGCCACTGTGCTAGGCATGGGAAGGATATAATTATAACATTTATGTCAGCTCTTTCCAAGGTTAGTCCTTCAACCACTTCATACTACTTCTCAAGAATCATTTACAATTCAACAATCATTTACAATTCAGAATATGACAGCTCTTCTGGTGAAATATTCCTTCCAAAAGTACTTTCTTGGCCTGTTGCTCTCTGCTGATGGAAGGGGTAAAATGGGACAACATTTTTTTCACCTTGTGTTTTTTAGCTATTCTTTATGGCACTCCTAGTTCCATATCAGATGCACCTAATTTACCCATTTCTTAGGCAAGATGAGCATCCATATAGAGATTTCTCTGATTTTTTCACGTGCAAATTACCTTTTGCAAATGAAATCATGCTTCCTTAGGGCTTATTCAGTGTCTTAACTCTAACTCTTATGATGATCAAGAACTTTTGATAGACATAGTTTCTGGATAAATTAATAATTTTATTAATAAGGCCAGCAAGTTATTAACAGAAGGATGGTTATTTATCCATCTCATGCCACCCATCATCATGTCACCCTCCCAGAAAATTATCTGTACTCAAATCTCCCCCAAATATACTAGACTGCTCCCAACCTTGGGCTATCTAGACATAAGGATCTGTCTCCACACAAGCTTGAATGGAATACAATGGACTTCCCTATTTAGACTACATTCTTTATAAGAGGTTTGACCAAGATCTGGAGAGTTAATGCAATCTCATTATTAGTAATGTCCTTCAAGAAACTGAACTTTTTTTAAAATGAGGAATTTAGAAGAAGGGGAGAGCACTGAATCTCCCTGAGATATTGGTTATTAATAATCATTTCTCATACTCTCTTAGTTTCACGTTATTTTTCCCTTTGTCCAATCTTGACCAGTAATTAGCCCTACCTATCAATCAATCAAGAAAGTATTAAGTACCTACTATGTGCCAGGCACAGTACTAGATATTAACGATACGAATACAATAAATGAAACAATCTTTGATCACAAGGATCTTATATTCCATTCATGAAGAGCATATATGTCTATGTAGGTTAAATATAAAGAACATAAATACAAATAAAAACAATGCAGTTAAAATATAAGATAGGAAGAGAAGACATCAACAGTTGGAGAGACTCAAGAAAGTCTTCTTGTAGAAGATAATGGTTAAACTGAATCTTAGAGGGATTCTACATGGTAAGAGTGAAAGCAGTGGCACTTCAGAAAAGGGGTGACTAATGCAAAGGCACAAAGGAGATGGAAAGCCATCTGTGAGGAACAGAGAGAAGAAAAGTCTGGTTGGGGGGGATAATGTTCAGAAAGTCTGGAAAGATAGGTCTGGACCAGATTGTAAATGCTAATTTAAATTTAAATGCTAATTTAAACTTAAATACTAAATAAAGGGAACATCAGAATTTGGCTAAAGTCTCTCAAACGGCCCAGCTCCTCATTTGATCATCAGAACAATCCTGGGGGGTGGGGGGTGTTGTTGCTTCCATCATTCCCATTTTACAGAGGAGGAAACTTAAGCAAACAGAGTAAATGACTTGCCTAGGTCACACAGCTAGTAAATGTCTGAGGCAGAATTTTTTAACTGAGGTCTTCCTGACTCTAGGCATGACACTTTAACCACTGTGTCACTTAGCTGCCTAACATAGAGTAGTTTTATTAAAATCAGCTAAGTTTTGAAAAAAAAATATAGCACCCATTCCTATTAAAAACATTAGAGAGCATTGAAATCAATGGAGTTTTCCTTAAAATGATAAGAAGCATCTATCTAAAATCATTAGCAAGCATTATTTGTAATGGTGATAAACTAGAAGCTTTCCCAGTAAGATCAGGGGTAAAACAAGGATGCGCATTATCACCACTGTTATTCAATATTGTACTAGAAATGTTAGCTTTAACAATAAGAGAAGAAAAAGAAATTGAAGGAAGTAGAATAAGCATTGAGGAAACGAAACTATCACTCTTTGCGGATGATGTGATGGTATACTTAAAGAATCCTGGAGAATCAACCAAAAAACCACTTGAAATAATTAATAATTTTAGCAGAGTTTCAGGATATAAAATAAATTCACATAAATCATCAGCATTTCTATATATTACTAATAAAGTCCAGCAGCAAGAGGTAGAAATAGAAATTCCATTTAAAAGAACCATAGATAATATAAAATATTTAGGAGTCTTCTTTCTAAGACAAACCCAGGAACTATATGAACACAATTACAAAACACTTTTCACACAAATAAAGTCAGATCTAATATTGAAAAAATATCAGTTATTCATGGGTAGGATGAGCTAATATAATAAAAATGACAATTCTACCTAACTTAATTTACTCATTAAATGCCATACCAATCAAACTACCAAAAATTATTTTATAGAACTAGAAAAATAATAACAAAATCAATTAGGAAGAACAAAAGATCAAGTGTATCAAAGGAGTTAATGAAAAGAAAATGCAAAGGAAGGTGGCCCAGCAAACCAGATCTAAAACTATATTATAATGTGGCAATCATCAAAACTATTTAGTACTGGCTAAGAAATAGAGTTGTGGATCAGTGGGGCAGGTTAGGTACATAAGTAATCTGATCTCTTAGCCAGTACTAAATAGTGGCAAAGAATTGGTAAGGTGATATCTATCAGTTGAGGAGTGGCTAAACAAGTTATGGTATATGAATATAATGAAATACTGTTGTACTATAAGAAATGATGAGCAGGCAGATTTAAGAAAAATCTGGAAAGAGTTACATGAATTGATACTAAGTGAAGTGAGCAAAACCAGGAGATTATTGTATACAGTTAACAGCAACATTGCATGATGATCAACATTGATAGACTTAGCTCTTCTCAGTAATATAATGATCAATTCCAAATATAATGAACAATCCCAAAAAACTAATGATGGAAAATAAATATCCACATCCAGAGAAAAAACTGTGGAGTCTGAATGCAGATTGAAGCATTCTATTTTCTCTTTTTTTTCTTTCTCATGGTTTTCCCTTTTGTTTTACTCCTTCTTTCACAACATGACTAATGTGGAAATATGTTTTTAACATGATTGTACAAGGATAGCCTGTGTCAGATTGTTTGCTGTCTTGGGGAAGTGTGGAGGGAAGGAGGAAGGAAGAAAAAAATTTGAAACTCAAAATCTTATAAAATGAATGTTGAAAACTATCTTTATGTGTAATTGGAAAAAAATACTATTAAGTGAGAAAAAATTTAAAAATAAAATCAGCAAAGAAAAAATAGCTAATAACAAAGCAAAGTATAACTTCCTTGATAAGCTCTATCTGTTTCTCTCCCCTCCCAACTGCCATCATGCAAACTCACGATTTAGCATTTCATGAAATTCCAAAGCAGGAATAGCTTTGAGAATCTCACTGAAAGGAAAACATCTTTCTTAATGTTTGCCTGATTCCCTTTAGAGTTTACATGTTCACTTACTCTGACATCCATATGTTAACCATTACTCAGACAATCTCTTTTCATTTGTGTCAGTATCTTCTCAGTATGGTCCTGCAGCTCCTAAAGTCAGTCATTGTGGTTTCTGCAGTTCTCAGCTTGGCAGTAGAACTTCTTGGCATTCTCCCAGCAACGTGGCCATTTCCTCCAGCTAGCTCTGTATTCCTCCTTGCTGACCTCACTCAGCTCAGTCTTCTTCCTGTTGTTCTTTATGCCTCCATTTCTTTCTGTCTGTGAAAGAGAAGTTGCTTGAGATCTTTCAGAGAATGACTTCTACATTCTTCCCTCAAAGAAGGTTCAGTCTCCACAAATTATACTAAGTATGTATGTATAGTCTATAAATTCTCATTATGCAACACTCATGAAATTACATGTGACATATGATATAGGTCCCATGCACGGACATACTATAAAACATAATATAGCTGGATGCACTCAAAATTAGCTACACCATATTCTTCTTGTGCTAGCCTTCCCTGAAGACAGGATGCATTCTGTAATGTAATATAAGATACCAGTACCAAGTGAATGATATTCTTATTGCATTGTTATATTTACCAAATATTTTATGTTGTTATACTTATTTCCCTGCTATAGCCTATGGAATGAGATAATATTTATAAAGTGCTTAGTGTAATACCTGGCAAATAGTAGTTACTTAATAATAAATGTTTGTTTCTTTTCTTTACCTTCCTTTCTTTACTGGGGAGCTACATGCACAGCATCCCTACGTAATATAGGTGTTTTTGTTTTAATTTGTTATCACTTTTGAACACTTGTTCTTCTGCCATCTTTTGTGGAAGAAATGGTGTCTTTAGATCGACTGGCCTCAAGTCCCAGTCCTAGGTCCATATGTCCAACATTGAATGGGGCTGTCTCTACCTCCTAATGAATCAAGTTTTCTAGGTGACCTCCTCTTCTACATGTCAGCCTTTTCCTGGAGTCTTTCCTTGAAGAGAATCTGGAAACATGTGATTCTTTTCTAGAAATTGGAAGTCAGCAGAGCAAGGATTTCTTTTCTATCAATCTCTAATTCCTCCCTTCCCAGAGCATGGAGCACTGAGTAACCAATCTCTACCAAAGAAGTCTTGTGTAGATTGAACCCCAGGGTATACTTGACTCCTCTACACCAAAAGAAGCAGGTAGGAAACGGATGCCATTTGCATATACCTAACCCTTTCCCACCATATAGGTTGAGGGCTCCTTCAATCTAAGGCAACCTTGTCTTCCTCCCCTCATGTACCACTATGTTTCTTTGTTCTTTTCCACACTTTTCTGAGCTGAGTCCACAGCTAGGTGGTAGGTCCCACTAATTTGATCTCTGTCAAGTTATGTACTGCTGGTAAATCTGTGTATCTCCCCAATCCTCAAAGACTTCAAACTACAGATCAATAGTCAGCTGTGTCTCTTACACAAACATCAAAGCATGGAGTAAGCTTCATTCCTGTTGGCATTCATTACAAGCTCAGGGACCATCAATTTCAGAAGGTGAGCATAAAGGATTGTTATTATGCCAAGCTCAGGTCATAGTTTGCTTGTTGGGCCTTAGCTCTGGAAAACAGGATGTCTCCTGATATCTTGACATTTCTCTGTTTACTCTATCTTCTATCTATCTACTGTATCTATCTTCTATCTATCTATCTATCTTGTTAGGTAGACCTGTACCAGGTAAGGTGGTTCATTATCACTAGAATAAGGCTCAGATTATTCCAATTCCCTTCAATAATAATAGTAATTTGTGTAACACCTTAAGGTTTGCAAAGACTATCTCATTTGACTTCCTTTTAAGTCAACAAAAATCTCATCTTCAGCAGGAAGCCATTCCTAACCTCTCTTAATTCTAATGTCTTCCCTCTTTTAATTATTTATATTTATCCTACAGTAGCTTGTTTGTATATATTTGTTTGCTTATTGTCTTGTCCATTAAACTGTGAACTCCTTAAGGGCAAGGATTTCCAGTGTTTAGCACAGCGCCTGGCACATAATAACTGTTGCTTAACAAATGTTTATTGAAGAACATCCTAATTCCTGGCCAGTAAATGTGGAGGTGTCTATGGAAATCATCTTGTCCATCCCCATTATTTACAACCAAGGAAGTTGAGAAGTTGACCTGGCTAAGGAACTAGGCTTGGCTCCCTAAAGGTCATGCCCTCATCTCTTGTCCAACATCACTGTTTATAAACTTCTAACACTGAAGATGATGAGTCTGTGGGTCACTGAAGGGAAAAAGAAAAGGGTTTTAAATCTACAAAATTTATCTCTTCCAATGACACCATCTCTAGTTTTTAATTCTTGGCTTCTGATTTTCGTTGTCCTACTCCCTTCATGTTCCAGATTGCTTTTATATTCTTCATCTTCCTTGTTTCTTACAGTGCTATTCCATTACATTTACATATCATGATTTGTTTAGTCATTCCCCAAAATGGTTCTTTTTTAAATTCCAGAAAATTCTACTGTCTGTGGTATGTTGGTATCTAGTTTGTCCCATCTGTTTTAAAAGAAATTCTCCTGTGGAAACCAACAGGAAGCACAATTTAGGGAATGTGGGGGGTGTAGGGAATGAAGGGAAAATGGTTTTCCATTTTTAGACCTTGGTAAGGGTACATAAAGACCTTGCCCTGACTCCTTCCTCCAAGGGAATACCAAAGGAACCATTAGCCACCCTGGAATTTGAGCATCCATAGGAAACAAACTATCCAAATCACCTGTAAAAAGACACACCAGGAAAGAGATGCCCAGGGACTAGGCTTTTTTGTGCTTGGCATCTAATAACAACTAGCTTTTGCAAATGTCATTGCTTTAGTGGATGTTGCCCTGTTATGAATCATACTTTGGGGGCCCCTCCTACAACCCTAGACCTTGTCAGAGATCAACAGCTTACAAATGTGGAATGTGTCAGGTTGCTCCATTTTTCCTAGGTTATTCCTAGGTCTGGTTTACAGCATGTTTTGCAGATGTAGGGTTCCAGTCTGAGCTTAATTATTGACTCAAGTTGCTATTATTAAATATTCCTCAGTTTTATGAGATTCAATATCTATATCTACAATATAGGGACAATAACACCTTCACTTAACTATCCACTAGCTTACAAATACATCCAGAGAAATAGGGAATGAAGATTTACAGTGTTGAGGTCTTTTCCTTTTCAGATTCATATGATCTTTTGAAATAAAAATGTTATTGCAAGCAACACTAGAAGGCACTATTCCTCCACTGAGGCATAGAACAGCCATAACATGAATTGCTTAAATCTTAAATTGTTCCTTCCCTTCCTCCCTTCCTGTTAAAGACAGGAAAAAGGTCCACTTTGCAAAAATTATTCACAAGAATCAAGCAATGTGGAAGAGAAGAAGAAAGGGAAAAGGAAGTCTGGAGAGATAACAGGAATTGGAGAGGGGATTGTAAATTCAATACGATGAAATAATGGACATAAAAAGGTTGCAGGGAGAAAAATGAGAAACTTTGAAATGAAAAGGAAAAAGGAGTATAAGCAAATTTCTTTAATTAAACAGTAATATGAGAGAATTGCTGTCTTTGCAAAATACTAACTTATGATTAACTAATGTAATATTTTTGTTCCTGGTAGTCAGAGCTAATGTATATTACGGAATTTCACTAATTGTATACTGAGGCTACTGAGAATCAGTGTGGTCTAGCTAACAGACAGATTATTAGAGTAGTGACAGGATCACCTAATTTCTATACCTGTTGGTATTAATTCTTTAGAGCGTAGTCTAGAGTAAATTACTATTGTATTCTATCATATTCCAATGTTGTTCTACTTGGTATTATTTGTGTTAACATTTGCCACCCTGACCACCACTTCTTCAAAGCTAAGAATGTTATATTTAATGCCTCCCCCAGGGTTCTCTTGTACCCTTACAGAGTAAAGAGTTCGCCTCTTACAGGGACTGCAAAGTATCTAAGCTTTCTGCCAATGGCTTTAGCCTCCACCAGTAGTAGGTCTCTCACTCCCCAATATACTTCAAAAATATAATCATAAATACATAAACTTATTCTCCCAACAACACATAAGTCTTAATTCTTTCAGCCATGCCATCCTCAGTCTCTGGAGAAGGGAAGTGAATTAGATTCATATCTTCACTCCTTTCCTATAGAGGACAGTTCCAGGTTCCAAATTCCAAGTCCAAATTCCCCCATGGGCTCCAGGCTCAGGCATCCTGGCTTCTCAGAGCTTCCCTGCCATGCTGGCTGGTGGCAGCATCTTGTCTGAAATCCTGGCTCCAAGATTGCCATAGATTAAATGACTGGATCTGATGGGATTGTACAGTTGTACCCTGCCACTGAAAATGAGAACAAACAGAATAGAATAGAGACCCCAGACTGATTTCTTGGCATCCCAGTTAAAAGGGGACAAGGTATTCTGACCCTCCTTGCCTCCCTTCCCTGTCTCTTCTCCCCATTCTGGTTCATTTCATAGTATTGCTGTGGGTGAAATGTGTGTGACCTTCACCCTCTGGGACTAGCAGGAGAGACCAAAGAGGAAAAAGAGAGACTGTCCCAGTCTAGGAGTTTTTAAAGACTCAGACTGTTCTGTCTGTGAGGACTATGGAAGGAGGCTACTCCCACTCTTGTGATAGGGAGCTGGGGAAAGCAGGGTGCCTCTATGTGAGGCCATCAGTCTCCTTATACTTAGAAATGTAACCCTTATATTTTTAAAAAATTTGTTTATAATTTTCAGTATTTTCTTTTGTTAAAGATTTTAGAGTCACCTGAACCTCAGAGATTATCAATATCTAATCCACCTCTTTCATTTTATAATGGAAGAAACTAAAGCCCAAGGAAATTAAATGACCTCCTAAGGTCTAGTGTAAACAGAACTTAGGTCTCTTGACTCAGCCCAGTACTCTTTCCACTACACTAAACTCTGTTTTACATTTGTGTATATTTGGTTTAGACTTTTCTGAGATCACTATATAATTATTCATCATTTCATCCAAAAGGACTCTCAGAATGCTCAGTCTTGGCTCTGAAAAACAAACGATGAAGCTCACCTTAGCACACTTCTTTTGGTAGAGGGGTAGCTGTTATAAGTATAGAATGTGGCATATGTCATCAGATGTTGATTACTGTATCACTTGATTTGACTTAACTATTTTTCTTTTTTATAAGCAAGGGTTTATAGAGGAACATTAAAAAAAAATAAAAGTTAAATGATACTTCATTTAACTACTTCTTCACTGTTCTATTTGCCAGAGGCATTAGAAACACCTTTGGCAGGGTGATACACTGTTGTCTATCAAATAAATAACACATGCCATCCTATATCTGTAAGATAACACTTTGTAGTTTTTAAAGCACTTTTACTTATACTCTTCTCTTTTATCCTCACAATAAATCTGTAAGCTAAGCAATTATTACTTTTTAAAAGAATAATTTTTTTCAATTAGCAAATAATATATTTTTTCGCCTTCTCTCCCCTTTTCCGGTAATCATTACTTCAATGAGGATGGTGCTGGCCAGTATTCTTTTGTCATAATGAGAAGGAGAAACAAGCATGTTTAGCATGTCAGTATAAAAAAATTGGAGGCAAAGAATAGAGAGGACCCACTTCTCCCATGACACCATAAGAAGGACAACATGTTAAGTTATTATATGAATGCTATAATTAACACTTCTCAAGAATAGCTTATAAAATCCTTGTTTTTCAAAAAGAACCCTTATCTTACATCTTTTGTTTTAATTAAGACTAACATTTGTAATAATTTAAAAGTCTGATAATTTTATCATATCAAGAAATGTTAGTTAATTTTTTAAAAAATAATTTTTAATGTAGTCTTTTGCTTTTATATCACCTGAATTTCCCGCTAAATCGCTTCCAGAGAATCATCCCTTATAATAAAGAAGAAAAAACAAAAGAAGGAATTAAAAAAAAAACAGTACAGCAAAATTAACACTTTTAAAAAGTCTGATATTACAAAGACTATTCCACTTTTGTGGACCCCTACTTCTGCAAAAGAGTGGGGAAAAGGGGGTCTAGACTTGATTGATGGTAGTCACTGTTGATCTGAACCATTGATTACATTTTCTTATTACTGGAAGTAGAGTTAGAACCATTATCTAGTCCATGGATGGGGAACCTGTGGTCTAGAGGCCATATGTGGCCCTTTAGGTCCTTAAGGCCCTTTGACTGAATCCAAACTTCACAGAATAAATCCCCTTAATAAAAGAATTTGCCTGTAAAACTTGGACTCAGTCAAAAGGCCACACTCAAGGACTCAGAAGGTCACAAGTGACCTCAAGGCTGCAGGTTCCCCACCCCAGTCTAGTCTGACATCCTCATTTTACATGAGACAACTGAGGTAAAGAGAGGTTAAGTGACTTCTTCAAGGTCATACAACTAGTAGGTAGGAAAATCAGGAATTCAACCCAGGTTCTATGACTCCAAATCCTCTGCTCTTTCCAACAATGCTGCTGATTTTGTTTTGTTTTGTTTTGTATCCAATGATTTCAATGATGAGGAAAATCTTCTACCATCTCAGGTCATAAGATCATATAAAGTACCTTCTCCCCAACTTACAGTCTTAGAGAATTGCCTAGATTACTGAACTGTTAACTAATTTTGTTCAGGATCATAGTCAGTATGTGTCAGAGGTAGGATTTGAACTCAGGTCTTTCTGACACTAAGGCCAACTCTCTGTCTACTACTCCATACCACCTTTCTGTATTCTGATATATAGGCATTTTATATATGGTGTTAAATATTAACTCATGTAGCATTATGACTCTCCCATCTTCTGGTGAGTAACATCTGTCTAGCCATCCTTAGCCTAATTAAAATTTGATGCTTTATGACTTTAGTTATTTGGGTGGAGAACTATTTATCTAGACCAGGAATTATGTGGTAAGTTTCTGATGTCATATTTCTTCAGTCACTCAGTAGTAGCAAAACAGTTGTCTTTGAATATATATTACTAAATAGTTTTATGATTTCATTTTTAAAAATAAATCCTGTGTCTAAACTATATGTAAATAATGTTGGACTGGCCTTAAAAGAAGGTCAAGTAAGCACAACACATAGGAAACTACGTGGTGCAATTCCAAATTACAAGTATTCCTTCCACTTTGCAATTCCTTCCTTATGGACACTCCCTAAAACTTGTGTTCTTTCCAATAAACCATCCTATCTCTATATCCTAATGTAAATCTAACATAGGTACACTTGCCTTTGGAGCTATTCCTTGAAATATGTGCAGTTATTCCCTACCTGGATTCGGTCAACAAGAGAGAAATTCATGAGGGAATCTGTTTGTGCCCAGATGGTTACCTATCACGGAACATATCTGACATTTTATGATGAGAGACCCTTAGTGGCATTAACTTGAAAACCTTAAATTGTACTGGGGCTCATATATAAGAATATACCAAACACACATGTAGCAAAGCCGACTGAATCTGTAGAGGTCATCCCAGGGAGCATGTGCCTGAGGCTTTCCTGGGACCTTCCGGGGACTTCTGACACATGTTCACTCATTGGCTCACTGCTTGGGCCCTATGGGAAGGATGAACTTCTGGACATGTAATGACCCAGCACAGAAAAGGACTTAGCATGTCCAAGTCTGAACCAGAACATAAGTTAATTTTCTAATATTCCTAGGATTTCTTTTACTGCCTTTCCATTGTCATCTATTTTCATACAAGTGGAGAGATTTAGCTTCCCCAAAACTCCCTTTTTTTCTTTGTTAAAATTCCTGTTTCCACCTAAATCCAATCAATAAATGCATTCTCACATTCTTTCCCCTATGAATTCTTCCTTTCATCTATCTCCCTTTATGTGAATATGGGAAAGGAGCAAAGTTGACCAATGTTTTGACAGATTACAAGGGGGCAGTCTCCTTGTTATAAGTACAGATACAGAAATTCAAAATACAAAGGTAGATCAATGAATTACCCATTCAGAGGTTCCATCTCATACAATAGTCTGAGGAGGAACATCCTCTGATGCAGTGTTCTGGTCTTCAGCTCCTTCATGCTCCTTCAGGCTGTCTTCAGCACAGCATCTCTGCATCGTCTTCCCTTTATCTTCTTGTAGAAATTCAGATGTCCACTCTCCTACAAAACTGACCTTAATACCATTTCAGATGACCATTCCTAAGTTTTATACACTTATCACTCTTACAAAATCAAAATTGGAGCTTTGGCCAATTGTCATGTTTAAGAAATTCACATTAGAACCCAGTTTTTACATTTTACATTTCCCCCATCAGGAAGATGAGATTTCACTAAGGAGTCAATAACAGGCTCCAGTACTTACATAAATACAATAAATAATCATTTTTAACACAGTGCATATCACCTCATAAAACAATTCCAACTTCTGGTCATGTGATGCTTCTTTTAAAGCATTCACAATATAGACCACAAACCATTTTTCTTTTAACATTAACCAACTGTGACAAAATAATAACTACGTATGCTAACTTCACAAGTTCTTGACCTGATTGTCTTCATACTATTACTAAGAATTAAAGGATCCTAACTTATTGCTGTTAAGTCTGAAATCCCAAACCTAAGAGCTTTAGACAACCTCAGATATTCCCCTACCAGCAATCTATATTTATGTTATATTATTATACCAATATATATTTAATATATCTGGTATAAAGCTTATAAAACCTTTGATTACAGGAAATTGCCACTAAGAGTAGGGCCATTGCAGGGAAACAATATCTCCCTAACTTTGTGTCAATTCCAGGCAGGAGTAGATTGTCATCTGGCATTCAGCCAGGCTTAAAGTCTGCCAGGTGTCAGTGGGGAAATTGAGTCAGCCCAGGCTGAGCAGCCACTCTCCCACCCTTCCCATGAGATCGCCTTTTTGCAGTTCACACCAGCATCTCACAGGCTTACTGGCATCATGGATCATTGGCTCAGACAGTCTCTCTTGCTGTCCATTCCTGGAGTTAGACTCAGAAGAACAGTCAGTTAGTAGTCCCATAAAACTCTTGGAATAGCAAGCTCCAATAATCAGTTTCAGATATGACTATAATTTCACATTGGCTCAGGAACATCTTTTGAATCAAGACTTTTAAGTAGTTTACTTGCCTTTCTACACATGTTCTAGTTCCTGATTAAATAACAATCATAAAATCAAATTTACCATTAAAACCTTAAGTTATTGCTCTAATTAATTTGCATCTGTTTCCCAAACTACTTTTGCCCCTTCTTAACTCTGTTCAATCTAAAAGAATGAGCTACATAGATAATAAGTTCAAACACTAACTTCAACTTATGTTCACGAAATGAATTCAAATCAAAATAGAAACATTTAACTTTTTCATCAATGTAAAACATTACCAGAGGTTATCTGCCTCTAAGAAACTTAGAATGAAATTCTTTTCCCCAAACTAAAGATGTCTCTTATTTAGTCTCAGTAATTTGATTCAGTCAATGGTATTTACCCAATTGGTCTTTGTAACAGGTAAAGATTTTATTCCAAATTAGGACCTTTGCCCATTACCCCCAAAGAGTTTTAGACCCATTTGTCTAAAAGGCCCTGGAAAACCTCATCTTGTGCCACATGAACTGGTTGTCTAGAGGCCCATAGAGGTATATCACTATGCCGTATTAATTCAATTCTCCAGGTTATTGGCCACTTCCATCAAGACCGTGCCCAGAACTCCTAGATTACCTGGAGCTATCCCAGACTCCTTCCTTAGTCCCTCTGTAGATAAGATACAATTACAGTTAACTTTAAACAACATCACATTTATACTTTGGTTTCATCTCCACGTTATAGCCAGAGTCAGACGTAGTCAAGTGGGAAACTTAAAAGAAGGGTTCCTTTTTAAAGGAACACAATGGGGAAACTGAGCCAGAAGGATCCCTGGTATGCCAGGCTGAGGACACAATTGTCCCCTGAGGCTTGTACATTAGATAGTAGGTTTCACTAATCAAAAATTTTACCAGAACTCACATCTTAAATTTTAAATTTGTCCTAAAAACCAATCACTAGAGATTATTTATCACCTAAACAAATTCCTGGTTTAGGAACTCCATATACAGCTTACACTTTACATAGAGATTACAACTTTAATAAGGTGAAGGGCCACACCACTTGGGGGGGTGATCATTTTAGGTTCTTCAGATCTTAGGGGACCCTGGGTAGGGCTGGGGCCACTTCTTTCTTTCACAATAGAAAATAATTAACATCTCTCCTCTGAGTATCTCCATTTCAGATTAGACTTTAAGAAATCCTTCTGTAATGACTGAACTTACAAAGGAAAGGGGGATGGGGCCAGGAGGCTTTCTTAAAATTTACCACAGAGCTACCTGGAGCCATAAAATTCCAGGTCTCCCTTATCTTGTCTCTTATCTTCCAACCCCCTATGAAACCTGAAGTTGTTATAACAAATTAGCTTATAAATATAAAATTTGATAGGTAGGCCTTTCAAAAATCATACAAAAGATTTTATAAAGCATTTCTTAATACAACAAATATTTTTCTCTTTTAAGAACAATTTACAATTTATCCCAAAACCCTCATGAACCTAACTGACAAAAATTATAAGATCTAAAACCCAAGGTCTTTTCACATTTGGCCATAAGCTTCCTTTTACATACTTTTATAAATGCTTGATTCATATGAAAAACAATTTTAGTTAAAACCCTTCAAAATGAACTTTTTAACATACTTAATACATCCTTAGATGGAACAGACTTGAAAATAATACCCATATATAAAAATGTATATATATTTTTCCCCCCAAGGATTCTCATTTTCTCAATAGGAATTCTACAACACAGAAACTCTTACATAGAATTCATTAACAGACTTTTTTTAACATGATTTTTTTCTGTCTTCTTAAAATACTTCCTCACACTCTCACTACTTGCTGAAACCATCTGAAACTGACCCATCCAGAACTATTTAAACCTTATTATCTGCCTTTCATATTTGCAATCAAAACCCTTATTCATCTTTCCAACTCTCTGTACCATTAGTCAGATTATCCAGTTCCTCCACATCTTAGCCATAACTGTCTGCACTGGATTCTCATTGTAGCTTAAACAAAGCAAAAGTTAACTCTCCCATTATATAGCAAATACCATCATTTTCACTGCCTATTTATAATCAAATATAAGTTGCAAATTATCAAATTTCCATCACATCCTTTTTAAAACCTCAATCTATACATACAATAAGCTCCAAATTTAAAGATTGTGTAACAATTGCATTAGATTAATGTTGCATCTAACATATACCTATCCTTAAATGCTTTACAATTATAAATGCCAAATAACATTATCTTTTTTCTGCTTAATCCTGATAGGAAGAGCATTCTCAGATGTTGCTTGTCATTCCTTCAAGACAGATTTTAACCTGAAATCATATCAAACCTGGATTTGTAGTCACTAATGATAAACATTTTAGCTCTCTTTTTTTAAAATCAAATACTTTTGCTACTTAAAAGAAAACTTTATTTATAACTTTCCATAATAATCTCTTTTTTACTCTACTTCCTTAAAAAGCTGAAAAGCCATCTTCCAGCTCCCCTCCCCTCTCCCAGGCCCAGCAGACCAGCTTTCCCAATTAACTCAGACTGGGAGAGGGAGGGGGCAACCTCCCTTGAGCACATTGGTCTAGGCACACACATGGATACTGCTGTCTCTTCCATATCCTTCTGCCTTGGGAATTTCAGGCTCTAGAAAGAGTTGAAATTCCACCTGCTCTCCTTAGGTTAGCACAAAATCCAGGCAGGTACCTGAGGAAACTCCATACTCACCCTCCTTGTCTTCATCCTTCAGAATCTGGAGAGAGTTAATGCTTCCAAAAGAAATCACTGAAATTCCGAAGTGAACTTGCAATTTTAAACACACTGTCTGGTATCAGATACATTGACCCAATTCAAACCTAACATACATATTTTAGCTTTGAGATCTCATCAAATCAAAACTCAACTTTTCCCAGCGGACTACCTGAGGTTCATTTTCCCTTATCTTTCTTTTTCAATTCAAAAACTGACCGGGTATTAAGAATGCGGGATCCCTTCCCAAACAAAACAACAATATAACCATTTTGTTCTTATCTTTCCCTTTATATTTTGGTGTTTCATCACAATTGCTGAGAGTATTCTCCAACGGGCTATCCTCCAGAATGTCCACAAATGAATTTTTGGCACCAGTCACCTTTAATTGTCCCCTTCCCATGGCTCACGAGATCTTGCCTCCAAAAAGGCTCACCCGATTTTGCTATGAGAAGTCTGGAGGGGGCAGTGGAATTTACAACCAACGCTTTCTCTGCCAGTTACCCAGGGGTGCTCACTTGATCTTGCTTGAGTTATCCACTCAAGCTCACAAGATCTTGCTGGCCTGGGTGGTGAGCACAACTTAAGTAATCAATATTCTGGCTGGTCTTCCAGGTTGAAGTAATCAGCCCTGTCTTCGCTCCAGAGTCTCTTTATAATCCTCTTTATTTTCGTTTGTGCCTCCAAGTGTTCCTCTCCTTGGGTAGTTACCTGATCGGAGTCAAATCTCCCAAACCAATTTCAAGGACCTCTGAGAAAACCTGGGTTGGCACATGGTCCCTGTTAATGGTCTGGGAGATCCCTCATGAATGGGAATAATCCCGGATGAGCCCCCAAATTGTGTGGAATACAGCAATCCTTACTCAAATGAAACTCAGAGGCTTCTCAAGATAGAAGGCAAAAAGGAATTTATTACATTCTCATGAGAAGGGGCACTTCCTGCGAGACCATGGATGGTGTCAGCAAGGGAGTGCACCTGGGCAGAGTGGAGTACAGCGTTATATAGTCCCTAACGCAGAAACCCACTAGCCTCTCTTCCCATTGGCTGGGAATCCAGGAATACAGTCTCTAAGTGTAAGAATCTACCCCAGAGACAAAGAACACAGGAACGATCATTGCTAACCAGTGAAGGTGTTTGTTACCAAATACGGAACTTAAGGGAAGAATGGTATGAGGGGCGGTGAAGAGGAAAGGTACACCAGGTAATGTGACTGGAACTTTGGTGGTTCTCCATCCTGGAGCGTTTTATTTGCTAAGGGGATTACTTAGTTATTTTAGCTTTGGCAGGAAGGGTGGGGGTTTTGGGGAAGGAAGCGGGGAAGGAATGAAAGAAAGAAGAGAGAGGGAGGGAAGAAGAATCTGCCTTGCCCAACTGGAACTGGTGAGTTGGGTCCCCAGTGGGACAGCTCATACTACACATAGGTTGTTATTGGTCCTTCATTCTTGAAGAGGACCATAATATCAAGAAGGTGATACTGTGACTTGCCAGTGAATTGGATTTAAGTGAGGCAGGGCTGTGCAAAGTCACCTGTCTCATTTTCTCCTCTGGAGCCACCTGGGTCAAGTACGTGGCTCAGTGAAGTCAGAAAGATCTGAGTTCAAATGTGACCTCAGATACTTAGCTGTGTGATCCTACACACACACACACACACATACACACACACACACACACACACAGAAGGAAGACACTGGGCACCTGCTCAAGAAATAGAGAGCTGACACATGTGAAGGGTATTGAGGATGCTATGACTGACATTCAGGGCCATATCCAGGCCCTGAGGCTGCATATGCCTGAATGGAATGAAGTTAGTGAAGATTTCTCAGTGCTTAACAAAAGGCTTTTAGTAGACAAGCCTAAGTTTCTGTTTCCCAGAAATCATATGCCACATCAACATAACACAACTCCCCTTGGGTTGCCATCACAACCCTCCTTTGCCCCCTTGGGTTGCCATACCAGTATAACACAATCCTGTATCTACACCAACATAATGCCTATTGGTTATTCACAGGGTAGACTGTTGTATTTAGATTGTGAGCCTGCCTCCCAGCCAATGGGAGAAAAAGGCCAGTGGGGGGGTGAGATCTGCGTTAGGGCTATATAATCTCTATTTTTGCCTTTTGTAATTGCCTCACCCTTCTGATTACTTATCAGAGAGGAGATGCCCTTTCTCGCAAGATTGTAATAAAATCTTGCTGCTTTGCTTCTACCTTGAGATGTCTCTGATTTTTATTTGAGTTGGTGGTCTCTGACCCACACGTGTCTGACCCACCTAAGGAAAGTGAAGGGGAACAAGAGGAGGGGAGATACTGTTCTGAGCAGCAGAAGCTGTGTACCCATGGATCCACTTGGAGCTGATGAGACAGACAATGGCTAGAGTGACTCCCAGGCTTGCCCAGGAGTCCTTGCTAGGCCCAAAAGATTTCAGATAGCCTTGGAAGGATGTGATGCAGAGCACTCTAGTTTCAAAACACAACCTGTACATGAAAAAGCAACCTGCACCTGGACACACCACTGACAACAGCCTTATTTTTCCATCAATAGAATATATTCTGTTACAATAATAATAATGACTAAAATTTAAGTAGTATTTAAGTTTAAAAGGCACTTTACACATTTTGTCCCATTTCAAAAAGTAGATACTACAAGCATTTATTTATATTTCAAAGATGAGGAAGACTGGGAGTGTCAAAGTTGAACTCCATCGACTACAAAATGTTGAGAATTCTCTCTTAGTATAAGAGCAACGAGGAAATAAACCATAGGTTTTATAATTATAAAAATGATTCAAATTTAACAAATTTTGTCAACAAAGAGTTTCACTATTCCCTATTGAGGCATTACCTTTCTCATTACTAATACCACGTCTAAATCCATCTGTGTAATAGAATATTGACTGACTGTGATAAAGGTGACAGTGAATGGTCCTGTGGGCCTTACTCAAGCAAACCTCTACGTTGCCTCACCTGGATAGAAGATAAAAGCCACTTGGGGGGGAGCAAAACATGAGTTTTTGCTTTGAATTTCTAATCATGACAACTTTCCCCCCCTTTTCTTGGGAAAATGGAGCTCCCAAGTGGTTAAAAAATATGTTAAACTGACCTGAGAAAACTACTGTCCTGCCAGATAGCCAGAAGGATCATAGGAGGCATCTTGCTGAAATTTACTAGAGAATCTTTCCAGAAACTCAGAAGTATTTGGGTGCCCAATATAGCAATAGACAGAATCAAGCAAGTAATTGCCAGAGAGAAGCATGGGAACATGTGTGATATTCTGTTTCTTCATTGAAACTCAAATCCATTAAGGCTAAATACTAGACTAAGTCTAAAGGCTGAACTCCAAGTATTAGAGGACAATGTGAAATTTTAGTGGGACTTGAAAAGCAGACTATCTTTGTCTTAGTATTATTTTTAATAAACGTGTTCTTTGTATAATGTTTTGTTATCCTTAGTGCCTATAATGAAGCGAGATCAAATTAAAATTTGACATTCCCAAGGATTTATTCAAGGTAAGAACTAAACTATAAAGATTGTTAAAAGTCTTCTGATGTTGAACTCTGTGTGAAATCAAAACTGACATGGTTTACAGGTGAGGATCAATCCATAGAGACTTTTTTGCCTGGCAGTCACCCACCCCAGACTGGTCCCCAATGTAAGTAACCTAATTGATTAAACTACAATCTATAATAAGAAAAAAAAGAAAATTTTTGTCATTACATTTAATCTGAGATTGGTTACCATTTAGTGTTTTAATTTATGTTATTATAATTATTATGCATATTGTTCTCTAGAATCTGCTTTCTTCATTTTGACTTAATTCATTGAAGTGTTCCCATTTTTTCTGAATTTCTCATATTTTTTGTTTCTTATATGATGTAACAATATCCTATTATATTGATATATCAAAATCTGTTCAATTAATCCTCAGTCAGTTGGTTCATGCTCTGTTTCTAGTATTTGCTACTGCAAAAAGTACTACTGTGAATATTTTGGTATACATAAAACCTTTATGTCTTTGATCTTGGGTTTTACTCGGTAGTGGGATTAGTTTTTACAAATGAACATCCTTTTGTGGTACAAATAATATGTGTTTCTTAGTGCAGTGGAAAGAGAACTGGATTTGAAATCAAAATAAATTGAGTTTGAGTCCAGGTTTAGCTACTTATTACCTGTGTTTCCTGAAATAGATCACTTGCCTCTCTGGAGTCTCTTTATCTACAGAATGCATGAGAGGAGCTACATAATCTCTAAGATTCCACCCAGCTCTACATTCAATGACATTAATCATTCCCTCTTTTATTTGTTTTCTGAGTTCACATTGTTACATTGTAAGTCGGGTTTTCTGAAGTTGGACACATACGAATGGATCAACTTCACGATAGAAAGTGGTATATCAATAGGAGATGGAAAGAACAATGTGCTTAGAATCAATACTGCAGAATTGTTTTAAATCCATTTGGAAAGACTGTCGGGAACTATTTTAACTTGCAATTCAATTGTTATGCTTGTTTTAAATAACTAGTCAATTCAGGTCAAATCTACAAGCATTTATTAAAACTTTCTCTAGGCATTGTATTAAACACTGGGAATACAGGTATAAAAAAAGAAAATCTTTGCCCCCAAGGTACTTATATATTTTTTCCACTTAATATTGTATTTTATTTTTTCCAATTACATGTAAAAATAATTTTCAACATTAACTTTTGTAAGATTTTTGTATTTCAGATTTTTTTCTCCTTCCCTCTTTACCCTTCTTTCCCCAAGATGGCAAGCAATCATATTAAATATCTTTCCACATTAGTCATGTTGTGAAAGGAGAATTAGAACAAAAGGGAAAAACCATGAGAAAGAAAAAAAGAGAGAAAATAGTATGCTTCAATCTACTTTCAGACTCCATAGTTCTTTTTCGGGATGTGGGTAATATTTTCCATCATAAGTCTTTTGAAGTTCTCTTAGATCATTGTATTGCTGAGAAGAGAATAAGTCTATCAACGGTTATTTTTGCACAGTGTTGCTCCTATGTTCTGGTCACTGAACTCAGCAATTTGCAAGTAAGTCTTTCTAGATTTTTCTGAAATCTGCCTGCTCATGATTTCTTGTAGCACAACAGTATTCCACTACATTCATGTACTACAACTTGTCCAAGCATTCCCCAATTCATGAATATCCCCTCAATTTCCAATTCTTTGATACAGAAAGAGCTACTATAAATAGTTTTGTACCTGTAAGTGCTTTCCCCATTTTTGTTATCTCTTCAGGATACAGACCTAGTAGTGGTATTGCTGGGTCAAAGGGTATGCACAGCTTTCTAGCCCTTTGGGCATAGTTCCAAATTGTTCTCCAGAATGGTCGTATCAGTTCACAACTCCACCAAAAATGCTTTAGTGTTCCAGTTTTCCCACATTATCTCCAACATTTATCTTTTTCATTTTTGTCGTTATTAGCCATTCTGATAGTTGTGAGGTGGTACTTCAGAATTATTTTAATTTGCATTTCTATAATCAATAATGATTTGGAGCATTTTTTCATGACTATGGATAGCTTTAATTACTTCATCTGAAAACTGACTTGTTATATTCTTCGGCCATTTATCAATGACTGCAAGTGTATGACTTGAATTCTTCTAAGTTTCACTGAGTTTCCATTCAGAAATGAGGTCTTTATCAGAGAGACTGGCTGTAAAAATTGTTTCCCAGCTTTCTGCTTTCCTTCTAATTTTGGTTGTATTGACTCTGTGTGCATAAAGACTTTAATTTAATGTAGTCAGAATTAGCCATTTTGCATTTCATAATGTTCTCTATCTTGGACTTTATATTTTAATGTGGTAATACAACACATAAAGGGGTAGGGTAGAGAGTCGCAAAGTTCAAAGAGTCAGAAGCAGAACAAGGAAAAAAATGAAAGGATGGCTGCCCTAAGCTATTCCTCAAAATGGGAGTTCCAGGAGCAACTCACCAGTGGGAAAAGGTGACAGCAAGAATGAAAGGATGTTTCAAGGTAAGAAGGCCTTAGGAATAAAGGGAACTTCCAGCGTGAGCAGGCGATTGAAGCTGCTAATGAAATCTGAGGAGTCGGAAGCAGAGATGGGAGAGGGAGAGTTTAATACAGTAGACTATTACGTTTTAAAGCTAATGAAAATTTAAGAAGCAGAATTAAAGGAAAACCAGTTAAACCATTGAAAATGCTCAAACTCATGAATATGTGTTTTTGTGGAAATGGAGGCAATAAATTAATTTACTTGTCTCTGATGGGATAACCCAACTGTAATTAATACTGCATGGTACTACTAAATATAACATTGTAAATTAGTAAGAATATGAAAATGTTTTTAAAACAGTTACATAGTGTAAAAACTATCTAAACAGTGAGGTTTATTGTTATTAACAGAGTTGGATATTAGGCATGGTTAGTCAACAAGTACTGGAAGCTTGTATCATGTAGATAGGTTGGGAACATCTGGGATCAAAGCATCTCTTTTAATAATATATATATAAAAACCTTGAAAACAATTATTTTTAATTTCTTAATTTTAAAATTAAAAAAATTCTTAATTTAAAAATTGTTAGTTAACATTTATTAGTAACAGCATTCTTCTCACAAACATTTAATATCAGACTTTAGTTTAAATCTTGAAAACAATTATTTTTTATTTCTTAATTTTAAAATTAAAAAAATTCTTAATTTAAAAGTTGTTAGCTAACATTTATTAGTAACAGCATTCTCACAAATATTAAATATCAGACTTTAGTTTTTCTTTTGAGTCTTTATTGGAAAACCAATACAGTAACGAATGACTAAGTCCTAACACCCAAATAAATGCTTTCCTTCTACTTGTCTCTATATCTGTGATTATGCTTTTTGAAGTGAAAATTCCTTTGTAAAAGCTCCAGTGTTACATGTATATATAACTGTGATGGCAAGAAAAATAGGATCTTTTGCTGTTTTCATTTTAGTATAATCAAGTGCCTCTCTGACTGAATCTTGCCTTTATCAATCAAGAGTCTAGGACTAAACTACAGAAACAAGAGTTTCTTTAACTAGAAATAGTATATGTATTTGTATTGCTAATTATTTTAATGTGATTAAAGATCTTCCCCACTCATTAATGGGCCTTCCCATTAAGGGGAGGTTGATTAGGGAAGATTTGTGGGAAGACCCAAGCCTAGTTCTCAAGGATTATGATGCCCTCTTGCTCTACAAAAGGTATAAATACTCTGAGTTGAAGTTTTACTTTGGAGCTTGTTGACTGGAAGTGATTGTTTGGTCAGATGAGAACTTTGGGAAGCTGCTGAGGAGCCCCTTGCCTTGGAAAACCCAGATGTTGGTGTTTCCCTCTCTGGTAACTTTGGTCAGACAGAGGAAGTCAGGTCTGTTGGTCTTTGATTTCTCTGTATTTTCTCTGAAGTTCAAGGTGCTGGCTCCCCTGAACTAGGTGAATGATATATGTGCTTGGCTAAAGAAATGATACATGTGCTTGATTAAAGTGATTGTTAACCTCTCGAAAGTTGCTTTCCTTTTATGAATACAGATCTAAGAACCTGTGGTAGCAGGCCCTCTTGTGTATGTTAGGGTGTTTACTGTTGCATTATGGTGTAGTCAGCAGGAGGGGATCTGCATAAATTAAAAGGAAAGTATGGAGACAAGGATAATTGTCTGTTGTTTCCCAGTTGTGGTGACTATGATTCTGTGGTGCCCCAGAAGGTGGGGGTGGCCAGAGCCAGGGCTCCCGTGGATTAGCCTGGTTGCAGACTGTGACTGGAGGAGTGAAGGTCTTGAAAGTGTATTGTATTCAGAAACTAGATCAGAGCAGTGAGAATTAGGGAGCCCTGGAATCCACCAGAAACCTGTTGAACCTCCACAGCAGAAGTGAAGAAAGGCCAGTATGTTGACTTTGGTGAGAGCCATGGAACAGGACCAGAAAATTGCCTCCTGAACAGCCTGAATGGCCTGTGTGCTAACCTTGGTGAGGTGAGAGGAGCAGAAGCGCAGAGCTGTCAGTGCATAGACCCAGGTGGGAGCTGGGAGAGGCTGACTCTTGCTGGCGAAAGAAAACCCGGGAGCTCAGAATTCAGCCCTGGGGCAACATTGAAACTGCCTTTTTGTAGTGTTCTCCTGTGATAGTTTAGAACCTAGGGGGTGGAGTTGCCTGGGGTGGGTGATGGGAAATGCCCTGTGCCCCTCAAGTTCTCCACCCTGATGGCTTTATTGCCCAGCCACCCCTCAGGACTTGGAATTGGGGAATAGAAGCATTAAGACGGAGACCTGGCTCATTAGAACCTACACCTGAGAGTGCTTGAAATGGTAGAGTGGGGAGGACACACCCCTAAAAGGACTTTGCTTGGACATTTCTGTTTGGGATTGAGGAAGGAGGAGCTGATTGCTCTCTCCTCAAAGAATGATGTTATATTATGCATATACCTTTCTGTACGTTTAAAGCTATATAGCCATCCTGGTAGTGAGTTGCTTTGTTAAGTATTCTGCAAATGTAAAGTTCATGATGTGTTTATTTTGTAGGAACTACATTGTATTTACTAAAGAAATGATAATGCATATTCAGATACAAGTTGCCCACCTGACCTGCTTAAATCACTTGAATTTGCATCACAAAGTATAATGCTTCTATTTGTTCTGGCATCCATGGCCATTTAGATTACAAGGACTAAGATCCTTATTGTAAGGGCCAGCAAAGTAGGGTCTTTTCCTGTGTTTTTGTTTTAGTACGATCAAGAAGTATAATACCTCTGTTTGTTCCAGCATCTGTGGCCATTTAGATTATAAGGCCAAGGATCCTGGAAGGGTGGGGTGGATGGCAAGAAACATAGGACCTTTACTGATGGTCAGGCAGAGGAAGCTAAGTCTGTTGAGCTTTGATTTCTCTGTATTTTCTTTGAAGTTCAGGATGCTGAGTCTCCTGAACTAGGTGAATGATATATATGTGCTTGGTTAAAGGAATTATACATGTGCTTGATTAAAGTGACTATTAACCTCTCGAAAGCTGCTTTCCTTTTATGAATGCAGATCCAAGAACCTGTGGTAGCAGGCCCTCCTTTGTATGTTGGGGGGCTTACTGATACAATAGCATAAAGTTTAGGACTTTCTGAACACCCTGTATATAACTGCAGTTTCATTAGTATGTGGAATGCCTGGTGATGAAACTCTTTCTAACAATGCAAATTAACAGCTACTCACAAATTTACAGTTAGAAAGTTGCTTACAAAGTTAAGAGCTTCAAGTCTTGCCCAAAGCTACACAGCCAGTATTTGTCAGAAGTAGGTCTTTCTAATTCTGATGCCAGCTCTTTATTCACAATGCCACTCTGCTTCCCATATGTTATATCATATATTACATTGATGTGATCATAATAAAAATAGAAAGGGCTAATATTTCATTCCCTTTAGTGAATCAATAGGAAATATATATTGGTGGATATTGTCCTTGGTTTTTGAAGAGGACCAAAACAACACCACCACGATAAAGTGAAATTTCAGTGTGTCCACCAACTGTGACTGATCAGACCAATAGGAGCTCAGAATGCTCTACCACAGGTTGAGCACAGATAGTCCATATGAATTTTTGGGGTGGGCATTCCAAATTTGTGCATCCTATGTTTACTTTGTGCTGTCTCAATTCTGCATTGCTCATAGAGCACAGCACCTTTTTGATGCGGGCATGCCATGCTGAGCAGTCCTGTGCCAGTGTCTCCCATATTGCACCGTTAAATCCAAAGTTCTTGGGAGAGACCTTGAGAGTGTCCTTGTATCGCTTCTTCTGACCACCATGTGATCGCCTGCCCCATGAGGGTTCTCCATAAAATAGTCTTTTTGGCAAGCACACATTTTGCATTTGAACAACGTGCGCCAGCCTATCGAAGTTGTGCTCTCTGAAGCATTATTTGAATGCTTGGCAGTTCAACTCAAGCAAGGACTTCAGTGTCTGGTACCTTATCCTGCCAAATGATCCTCAGAATCTTTCTAAGATAGTTCAAATGAAAGCAGTTCAGCTTCCTGGCATGGTGCTGGTAGACTGTCCATGTTTCACAGGAATACAACAATGAGGTCAACACAACGGCTCTGTAAGAAATATATATGTGTATGTGTGTGTGTGTATGCGTGTATATATTTCATAATATATTTATATATACAGGTGAGTACTACTTACTATCTCTTGCCACCAAGGTTGCATTTTTGGTCCCCATAAACTCATGCTACCCAAGGAAAATCCATACTGCTAGGAGAAGTCCAAAAGTTCTCAATGCACTGTGATCACTGGTTTTCTGGAAGGTATAGACTTTGCATTTATCTACCAACTATTCTGCCTCTTGCCAAATGCCTCTAGGTCCCATACACTAAGTAATCTGACTGACTCTCAGGCTAGTGTTCTTTTTCATTATCTCAAATCAACAAACATTTATTAAACACCTACAATGTGAAACACACTGTTTTAGGAACTGGGGATATACTTTTTTTTAACATCACAGACTCTGAAATTATACTGTACTGAATATGATATATACATAGATTAGTATAATACAAGGAAAGTCATGATGGGATCAAAAGAGAGATCTAGAAAAAATGACCTGGCATTAATAACTCCACAATCTGGCTCTAAACTATTCTCATACTCTCATTTTGATTGAGGATGAAGATAGAGGCATGAGGCATGTTCATCAAATTTGCAAGTAACACAAAGCTGAGAGGAAGGGATAGATAGAACACTGTATAATACTCAGCTAAGGCATTGTGTTGAATCTGCTAAAATGCAATTCACTGAGAATAAATGTAGACTTGGGCTCAAAAAATCCACTTCACACGTACAGAATGGGAGAGGGATGGTTAGACAATAATTTGTTTTAAAAGTATCTTGAGGATCCCCAAGAGATCATAAAAATGGAAAAGGTTTCCACATGTACAAAAATATTTATAGTAGCATTCTTTGTGGTTCCCAAAAGCTGGAAGTCAAGGGGATACCCATCAATTGGGGAATGGCTGAATAAATTATGGTATATGAATGTAATAGAATACTATAAGAAATGAGGAACAGGAAGACTTCAGAGAAGCCTGGAAAGACTCATATGATCTGATGCTGAGTGAAAGGAGCAGAACCAGGAGAACTCTGTACACAGCAACAACCACAGTGTGCGAGGATTTTTTCTGGTAGACTTAGAACTTCATTGCAATGCAAGGACTTAAAAAAAATTCCCAATGGACTTTTAAGGCAAAATGCCTTCTACATCCAGATAAAGAACTATGGAATTCAATCACAGATTGTAGCAGATCATTTTCTTTTGTATTATGTTTTGGTTTGTTATATGATTTCTCCCATTCATTTTAATTCTATACAACATGACTATGGTGAAAATGTATTTAATAGGAATGTATGTGTAGAATCTATATAAAATTGTATACTGTCTCAGGGAGGGAGGGGAAGGGAGAGAGGGAAAGAAAAAAATCTAGGTTGTATGGTTGTGATTGTGGAACACCGAAAAAAAATAAATATCTTGGGGAATTTATAAAAAAATAAGAACCATTCTGCAGTTCATAAATGGACAAAAGATATGAACAGGCAGTTTTCAGAAGAAGAAATTGAAACTATCAATAATCACATGATAAAAGCCTCTAAATCATTATTGATTAGAGAGATGCAAATTAAAACAACTCTGAGGTACCACCTCACACCTATTGTATTATTGGCTAACATGACAGAAAAGGAAAAGGACAAATGCTGGAGTGGGTGTGGAAGAATGGGAACACTAATGCACTGTTGGTGGAGTTGTGAACTGGTCCAACCATTCAATTTGGAGTTATGCCCAAAGGACTCATACTATGCATACCCTTTAACCCAGCAATACCACTACTAGGTCTGTAACCCAAATGGATCAGAGGAAAAGGGAAAAGACCTGTATGTACAAAACTGTTTATAGAAGCTCTTTTTGTAGTTCAAAGAATTGGAAACTGAGGGGATGCTCATCAGTTGGAGAATGACTGAACAAACTGTAATATATATGATTGTGATGGAACACTATTTGTGCTATAAGGCATGACAGGAATGGGTGGAAGTAGGACAAAGGGTTCAGAGAGACCTGGAAAGACTTATCTGAACTGTTAAAAAAAAGTGAAGTGAACAGAACCAGCAGAACACTGTACACTTAACAGCAGTATTGTAATGGTCAACTGCAAAAGACTTAGCTACTCTGGTCAAGACAGTTCCAAAGGATTCATGATGAAAAAGGCTATCCACCTCCAGAGAGAATTGACAAACGCTGAGTACAGATTAAAGCACGTTCTTTTTCATTTTATTTTTCTTTCCTTTTTTTACAACATGGCTAATATGGAAATATGTTTGGCATGACTTCAAATTTATAATGGGTGTGATACTATTGCCTTCTCAGTGGGTAGAAGAGGGGCTGGAGGGAGACAATTTGGAACTCAAAATTAAAAAAAAAACAATGTGGATACACACACATATTATTTTCTTGGTGTTAAAAGCTCAATATAAGTCAAGTAGTATGATGCAGCTGCCAAAAATGTTAATGTGATTTTGGGCCTCATTAAGAGAGACATAGTTTCTAAGAATAAAGAGGTAAGAGTCCTTCTGTACTCTGCCCTGTTCAGACCACATCTAGAATATTGTTCACTAGAATATTCTATTCACCACAGTATAAGAAGGACATTGATAAAGTGGAGAGTATCCAGCAGAAGAAAACTTTGATGGTGAAGAGTTTTGAGTTAATTTCATACAAGGATCAAGGGAAAGAACTGAGGTGTTAAGCTTAGAATAAAGTCCAGGAGGACTTGATAGCTAAGTATTTAAAGGGCTTTTGAATGGGAAAAAAATCAGACCTGTTCTGTTTGGTCCTAGAAGGCAGAACCTGGAGCAAAAGGTGGAAGTTGCACTTAATAGGAAAAAAAAAATTCCCAATAATCAGAGCAGTCCAAAAGTAGGATATCCCAACTTTGAATTCAAAAGAGGACTCTGTCATTAGGTGAGTGAGTCTAGGTACCCATTGTAGAGGCAGAGATTATGAAGATGAGGTACTCAGTGAAATTTCTGGTTTCTGCCCTTAATTTATTCATCTAATGAAAAGTCTTTTCGTCCTTGATCTGTCATTTATCTTTCCAAGGGGGAGTTTGAAGGATTTTAGAGGAAAATATTATTTCTGAATATTTCTAGAAAAACTTTAAAAGGAGTTTTTAAATATGCTTTTGCATAGGGCTGTCATATTTATTTTTATAACACCCCCCCCACCTTTAGTTTGTAGTAGACATAAATAATAAACAATTGTTGGATGCATTTTGGAGATCTAGTACTTTACAGATGAGGAAACTGAGGTCCTGAAGAGATTAAACATACTCAATGATTTGCTACTTAGGGATCTTTCCCCAACTTTTCTCAGCTCTGCCTCACTTAAGTCAAATTCACCTGAAAGTCAAGACATCACCCTCATGGTGTCATTGCTCCTCTTGGAGAATGAAGGATGAACAATAGCGAAGAACTTAGTGGCTAAACCCATGTAATAAAGTAGCTTTGACACACAAGAGAAAATGTAGAGCAACAGAAAGCAGTAGTGTCAAAGCAAGGGAGATAGATATTCCCTCACCGGAGGTCTCCTTTTTGTCTTTCTATAGGTAAAATACTATTTAAAAAAACTCCTGTACTGCAAGGACCATTGAAGATTTCTAAAGTTAACCTACAAAAATCAAGGTACATATTTTTATTATCATATAAGTTTCTTTGATAAATGCAACCACAGAGATAACTTAATTCAGCTATCTTTTGACGAACACTCTACTAAGTATGGTATAAAACATGTATGTTTGTATATGTATGTATGTGTATATATACATATACCTCCATATTTATGTATGTATGTGTATCTTGCCAAAGGTGTTCAACCTTCTCAAGGAGGATGTCCTGAGCAAAATCCAAAAGGAAGGATTCCATGTAAATGTTGTTGTTGTGTCATTTCAAATAAGTTCATACAAGCTCTGTCCAGGAAAAATTTGTTGTTTAGTTATCCAAATCTGTGACCTACAGTGGTGTTTCTTGACAAAGATACTGGAGTGGTTTGTCATTTCCTTCTCTAGCTCACGTTACAGAGGAGAAAACTAAGACAAACAGGGTTAAGTGACTTACCCAGGGTCATACAGCTGGTGTCAGCGGCAAGATTTAGAACTCAAGATGAGTCTTCCTGACTTCAAACCTGATAATCTATCCACTGCACCATCTAGCTGCTTTCCTACTAAATAGAAAGCTTCTCCAAATGCTGCCATTTGTGTGTGACACTGTGCTCATTTGATCCATCATTTGATAAACATCAAGGCCTGGAATGCTACAAGACCTCCCAAATGAAATGTATAGGAACTCAAAAGAGATTTAGCTAATAAACTGTACAGGAAAAGACCTAGAGGATGAAGAGTCTATAATCTAAAGATTATGATTACGATAGTTTGACATAAATTTTGAGCTATAGAACATCAAACAGTCCACTTAACTCACTGAACATTTATTAAGAACCTACTATGTGTGGGCTGTTGGCTAAGGTCTGGAGATACAAAAATAAAAACTGTCTCTGCCCTCCAATATGTAAACAAATACAACATATTTTTAGGAGGGAGTAAGAGCTAACCATGAGGACAGTGTGTATGGGGGGGTGAAGGGTTTGGTCAGAAAAGGCTTCTTGTAGCCTACCTACTTCACAGGATTATAGAGTTAGAGCTAGAACTTTAAAAGTAATGTTTTATTTTTCTTTCCTTATTTTTAGTTAGTCCTATATATCTGAAACATGACTGATACCAGTATTTTTATGGAACAAGGAAGGAGCTATAAAATGAGGGGCTGCTCGGATGAAATGATCTATGAAGAAGATAGGTGGTACCGTGGATAGAGTCCTGGACCTGAAGTCAGAAATTTTGCTTCCACAAAATTCTTGCTTCCAACACCTACCAGCTATGTGACCCCAGGCATGTCAATTAACCTCTGTCTGCCTCAATATCTTCATCTGTTATAGTTTCCTTACTAGCTCCAAAATTCTGGTGTTCTAGGAATCTATGATGTTTCACTAGTAAATTTCTCAATGGTGAAGATGACCCAAACAAGGGAGGGATTTAGGAAGAGTGTAGTTCTGAAATTTGTTCAGTCGTTTTAGTCACGTCTGACTCTGGCCCCTTTTGGGATTTTCTTGGCAAAGATACTAGAGTGGTTTGCCTTTTCCTTCTCCCGCTCATTTTACAGATAAGGAAATAGAAAAAGAGAAGATTAAGCGACTTGAGGAGTGTCACACAGTATCTCTGGCAAAATTTAAACTCAGGTCTTTATTCCAGCCCCACAGCTCTGTCCATTGGGTCATCAGCATCCATGGATTTTGGGTCAGGGGACCTGGGTCCAAATTCTGGTCCTATCTGTTCACATTAAGCAATCATTTAATTTTTCTGGCCCCTAGTACCTCATTTCTAAAATAAAGAGGGTGGACTAGATCAGGAGTTCTTAACCTGGGGTTTGTGAACTTGCTTTTTAAAAAAAATATTTTGATAAACATATTTCAACATAGTTGGTTTCCTTCGCAATACTATATATTTTGTTCTATGTATTAAAAAACCTTACTCTGAAATGAGATCCAAAGGTTGCACCAGACTGCCAGGGTGGAAGTGGGGAGGGGACGGATACCGAAAAAAAAAAATGGTTAAGAATCTCTGGTCCGGGTCCAGCTTAAAAGCCTACAGGCCTGTACGACGTCCATGTCAATCCCTCTCCAACCTCCACAACGGACGGAAGCTGCTGCCCCAGCTGCAGTCGCGGCCCCGTCCCGGAACCCGAGCCTCCCAGGGGACGCGGCCGCTCCCGACCAGAAAAGAACCAAAGCCGGCGTCCGAGCCTTCCGGGGGCACGCCCCCTCCGCCCGAGCGGGGCACGCCCCCTCCGCCCGCCCCCACCCGCAGCTTTGTTTATTTCTCCTGCCCCGCCCCCAAGGGGGCGGGGCTCCGGGCGGCTCGCACGGGGCAGGCGCGGGCACGCCGCGCATGCTCCCAGCCGCGACTTAATGAAATGATTTTTTTGAGGAAGGGTGGGGGGGAAGGGGAGGCGCGAGCCGGTCCGGAGTGCTGCGCTCTGTTGCGCCGGCTCCGGAGCCGGCAGATCCGGGTCTCGTGGCAAGCAGTGACGTGGTCCATCGAATCAAAACAGAGGAGGAGGGAGGCGGCGGCGCTTGGGGGGAGCTGCGGGATCGCAGCCTCAGCCTCGGCGGCGCTGTGGGTGCTGGGGGGCCCGGGCCTTCGTCCGCCTTCGGTGCCAGCGGCCGCTTCGCCTCTGTGCTGTCCGGAAGGTGAGTCTCGCCCGCCGTCCCCGCACCACCCCGGCAGCCGCTGAGGTCCCCGGCCCCCTCCCCCGGCTCCCCCGCTCCCCCGCAGCCCGGTCTGTCTGAGCAGCTGCGGGGCCGGCGCCGGCGGTGGCGGCCCCCAGCTGTGCGGCTCCAGCTGCGCGGCTCCAGCTGCTGGCCGGGGGCTGGGAGAGAGCCTGCAGCGGGCCCGGGCTTCTCGGTTTGGCTTTTTTCTCCGAGAGGTCTTGAGCAAGGGAAAGTGTTTCAGTAAATGGGCGGTGATTTTATTTTTAGTGTTAAGATTAACAGCTGTGTGTGTGTGTTTTAATTTAGACCAGAGAAAGAGAAAAGGTTAGAAGATGGAGGGGAGTAGAAATGCCCCCCCAAACACTGAACTCCCTGTGAGAGTCCTTTGCCACAGCCCCCCTTCCCATTGCTGGGTGGGATTCCTTTGTTGTGATGTATCCGAGAAGAACGTCCTCTTTCTCTGTCTCCCTTTTTAAATTCTCTCCCCTCCCTCCTTTAATACGAAGACTGTGGAGCACCAACTGTATTGTAAATCCGAACATCCCAGTTTTCCTTTTAGTTTGATAAAAGTGACCCTGTTGCAACGTCCTTGGGGGAATTTGAGGGAATTGAACGTTGCTGCTGAAAAGCTCATCCTGTTGGTTTAAAACACTGACATTTTTCCCAGAAAGTGGGTGTTTTCTAAACCTCCTTTAATCTTAGCGGAAGAAAGGTAGTTTATTAGCTTTAGAAGCTGTAGGGGGTTTCAGTTACTCTAGTTGGAATAGACGATGTTGCTTCCGAGTATCAGAAATTGTGTTTCTTTAAGCTGGGTTCTTTTTGATTCTCCTTGCGGCTTTTCCTTGCTCATGTGGGGTAGTGTCTCCTGAAAGCCCTTAGGATTCCAGCAGGACGCTTTGTCAGTACTTTTACTGGTAGAAGTGATAAATCAGGCCGACCAAATATACTCTAAAATGTGGAGTCAGTCAACAAGCATTTATTTAAATTCAATTCTATTTTATTTTCAGTGTTGAATCCTCTTCCTTCCAACTCCTTCCTTCCCATCCTTTGAAAAAGCAAGAAAAAACATTATAAATATTTATTAATCGTCTGCTGTGTGCCAGCCACTTTGCTAAACGCCAAGGATACAAAGAATGCAAAAAAAAAAAAAAAACCGAACCAAACCCAAAACACCCGGCGGCACTCCTTTGGATTCCATTATGCCCCCTCCCACCAGGAACTACATTACTCGGAAACTTCTCATTCGTCCTAGATTTCATTAGCCTTGGTACTCAGAACCCTCTGATTGGAAGGCTAGAGGACAGCAAGGAGTTGCTGTGAAAACCCCCCTTTAAGGAACGCTCCCAGGTCAACCATCTCTTCATTTCCTGTCTGATCGCACCCCTCTGTCCTCCGTAGTCCTCCTACTCCATCTACCTAAGCTTTTTTTGTTCTGTCGTCTCACATTGGGGGAGAGAGTAGTGCCTGACACATAGGAGAAGCTTAATAAATGTTTATTGACGATAAAAACAATTCCTGACCTCAGGGATACTGCATTCTAATGGAGGAGACTGCATGGTAACAACTCTATATACAGGATCAATTGGAGGTAGTTTTACTGGGAGTGGGGAGAGACTTGAGACCAAGGCTATTGCTGTAGTCCATGCCTAAAGTGATGAGGGGCTGCCTCAGGATGAAGGGTTGCGGGAGGAAGATCATTCATCTGCCTTGGTGGGCTCTCATTCTCTAGCTTTCTATCAGTGTGTCCATGGGTTCTGCCTTCCATTGGCCCTCAGAGTTACACATGGTTGTGTCTGCCCCTCCAGGTCCCCAAACCATGTAAGTCTCAAAACTGGATCCTGTCCTTTTGTGGCCCTCCCTTATTCAGGAGAGGCACTGTTACTAACCCAGTACTAAGAACTTCTTCCTTGTATTTTCCCAAAAGAGAAAGGGCTAATATTCTCAAAGCTTTCTAGTTAATTTGTTTGCCCACTGTATTCTTGTAGTTAAAGAGATATTGGGACAAAGTGGAAAGACAATAAGATGTGTACTAAATGAAATGATTCAGTAGGTGATCTGAAGGGTATTCTTATGGTGAACCATGAATCCCTTTAGTTGGCTTTAAAGTGAGCTCGGGAGATCTTTACAGACTCTTTGCATTTCCAAGATTTCAGTTTTAATCTTCATCCAGACATATGAATACATTACTTTTTTTATATAAGCAGAAAATTTGATTTTTTATTGTTAAGGAAAGGTGGAATTGAGTGCTTTTTTTTAACTCTTTCATAATTTTATGCTAAAACATCAATAATACTTTAGCCTTCTTTTTCATACATAGCTTTCAATGTTTGATCTAATGACCCAACATGTAAAAAGTTAACCTAGGCATATTTACTTCTAGTTTCAGTGTTATCTTGAGTAAATTCTTGGTCTCTTAACTGAACAAGTCTAGATAGACGACCACCTTAGGGAAAGCACCACAAAAAAACTTACCTGTTAACACCGAATCCTAGTTTGCTGCACAGCATCATGTGAACGTGTTGTTCCATGCAGTTGCTGGTAGGCACACACAGAAGATGTCCTCTTTGATGTCTGCCAGACATAACCCCAAACATTGTAATTTATGTGAGGATGACATGTCACGGCTTTTGTACATTTGTGAAAAACTTTGTGCTCTTTTCAGCCTGTGTCTTGGTGATAGTGTTTGAGAAGTTTATGGATTTTGTAGAATAGCCCTTCCTTGTTTAGCCCTGTCTCAGTCTTTAAAGGGACGCCCTTTGTTTTAGTATTTTGAGATTTATCACTAGTCTTATTTATCTTAACCAAATTGTTTTTATTCCTTCTCAGTCTTTGTTTTTCCAGATTGAAGAGTTAAATATATTGTCATGTTGTAGACTTCTGATTCCTTGAATTAATACAGTTGCTCGTCTCGCGATCGTTCCTCGTTACATTACATCTTCTATGCAAAAGGATATACAGGGTATTTCAGATGTGAAATGTACATTGTGTTTTTATGGAAAGGTGAGATCGAAAGGATTGTAGTTTTGGTTGAAAGAGACTTTAGAGATGATCCTGTCCAACACACCTTCATTTTACAAATGAGGATATTGAGGCCCAGAGAGATGAAGCAAGCTAAGCTGTCCAAGGTTTCACTGCTACTATACTATGTCAGAATCATTTCCCCATTTCCAAACACAGAGCTATTTCCTCTGTTCCATGTTTTCTTTTTGTTTGTAACACTTCCCTTAATATTGCCCAGAATTTGGTTGGACCTTTTTGTCCATGTAGCCATTTGGAGGAATATCTTTGAATGATTTGCAGTGACCTCTGTGTCCATTTTCCACATTATAGCTGATGGAATTCATCATCCTGTATCTACAGTTCAGCTCTTTCTCTTTTAAAAAAAATCATACTGATGCCTTTTTGTTTTTTACATGAATAATTTTTTGGATGTATTTTCTCTCCCTGACCATAAACTTTCCCTTTTAACAAAGGTTCATGCAACAGGTCAATAACACCTCTTCTTTACCTTTCCACCAAGTAGAGGGAGGTACATTTTTATCATTCTTTTTTTAATTTATTTTGTATCAGTTTTTTACATGCTTATCTGAATTCTTTATTCTTCATTTCTTTTGCCATAATTTTTTCATTATATTCACGTACTATGCTTTCCCTAGCCTCACCTGATGATTGACCATTTTGTCTCCAGTTTTTTACCACTGCAAAAAAAAGGGCTCCTGTTACTATTTTGTCAATGTCCTGGGATTATAGGTCATTTTGGTCAAAGGATAAGAACTGTTTAATGACTGTATTTGAATAATCACAAATTGTCTTAAAGAATGGTTGAACGAATTTATCATTCTACCAACAATGTGTATATCATTCCTGTTTTTTTCTTTTTTTGTCAAGGCAATCAGGGTTAAGTGACTTGACCAAGGACACATATCTAGTAAGTGTCAAGTGTCTGAGGTCACATTTGAACTCAGATCCTCCTGACTGCAGGGCTCTATCCATTTAGCCATCCAGCTGCTTCCTTGTTTTCATAATTGCCCCTCAACTTTGACTCTTTTCATCTTTTATTATATTTGCCAATTTACTATCTATGAAGTGAAAATATTTCTCATAATTGATTTAGAGCAATCTGTTATAAAGTGTTTTCTTTTGAAAACTGTTCATATCTTTTGATATGAATCAGAGAATTGGTCTTAGTTATATATGACAAAGATTTGAGGCTTCTAATTTCTTTTGCCTGAACAATGATTTTTCACCTTTTCCAACTTTTGCATTGAAGTCATTGAGAGTAATTGTTGGTTTAGTTTGGAAGGTTTTACGGAGTTCTACATGGAATTTCTCTGCCTCTTTGTTTTGAGCAACTGATAATGGTACATAAACAGCAATTAATTTCTTGTTAGTCTTTTTGCAAATACTTATAAGTATTATAATAACAAATGACCAGATATCCCATGATAATTTATTACCTTTAGGTATACAGTAACAACATACAATAAAAATAATGCCTTCAGTTCCTTTCTTTGACTCACCAATAGTAACTGTCTCACAGCTCTCTTATTCTAATTCTTTATTATCAAGAATGTAAAAATTTACATTTAGCTCCTCTGGCAGCATGTCCCACTCACAGATAGACAAGGAGCTCACATTTAGAGTACCAGTAGTTAAATATAATTGGAGATCCCCAAACTGTAATTCTTATCATCCTCTTGTCACTGAAGAAAGAGAAGGGGAACACAAAGGTTTAAGGGGCTTTTTTGTCATTTAATGCTATAATGTAAAAGCTGTAAATAAATGCAGGTTGGTATTTTTTATGTTGGTATAGTCTTAGAAAGATCATGAAATGTTCCAATTATAATAATTCATCTGCACACTTTGAATTGAATTATTTCTGAAAAGTGTTTTGTAACTGTATTTTTATAAGGCTTGAGTGTGTTTAGATTGATTCCTAGGTACTTTTATGCTTTTTTTTAATGTTTATTTTTAATGATATTTCTCCATTTCTTCCTTGCTACTATTTAGAAGTGTAGAAAAATTTTCTGTATTATTATGCATCCTGGGCATTTTCTAAAGTATTTAACCATTTGTGTTAGAAACTCACTTCATATGAATGCTTCAACTTGTGTCCTGTAGTAACTGTATGTTAACTATGTTATTAAGCATAGGAACCACAGAGTTAGAAGGGGCCTTAGAGATCTTCAGAACTCTGAAGTGGCAGCAGTAACTGAGGCCATGGTGGCCGTCTGCTTACTAGAGTGTGTGCTGTGCCATTGTGAAATGGGGAAGATATCTTGCACATCCCACCGTACCCTCAAAAGTCTGTTGTGCTCTTTTAGACTACTCAGTTCATCTGTTACAGATTAACACTTCCCTCTCCACCCCAAGGTTCCTGTGGCTGCAACTGTATTTGCCCTTCTGCTCATACATACTCCACCAAATTGGCAGCTTTATAATCTCATGGCTATCCCAAGCCTCCTGGGCCAGTGATTACCTTACCACACAAAACTCTTCTCCCTACCCTTTTTCATTTTTCCAGCAAGAGAGTGAATCAAACAGGATGATGAATGGAGACCAGCATTGCTGACTAAATTAATTTTTTTCTTTGCCTCAAACCCACTCCCCTTCCAAATTTGCCTATTTCCATTTTCAGCCTTTTTCTCATTCTAGACTCCTCTCAACTAAAGCTGTAGCTTTCACTGACAGTCCTTGAGCCTGATGAAGATTAACCAAATAATCTCTTAATTTTACTGTATGTGTAATGACCTTTACTTCATCCTCATCATTCTTGACCTCTCAACTGTAACTGAAGCACTTGGATGTTTGGGTTGCTAACTGTGATCTTACCTATAAAAATTCATCTGCACACTTTGAAGGTTTTTAAATGAGATATTCTAATTTGTTAAAAATCTTGTAAATAAATTTCAGTATAGATGTTTCAAAAATGAGTTTTATACTTAAATTGTTAAAAATGTTAAAATAGATTATCATGAGGGAAGGTAGAAATTAACTAGCTGATTCAAAACAAAACAGAAACCTTTCACTGATTTGGTGGGTGCCTGGGATCGAAAAATTAGTTTTGTGATTTAGTAAGCACAGCTAGTTATGTATTTCTTCCATTTGGATCCACGATGTCTTTGTGAGATATCTTTGTCATCTAACAGATATTAAAACCAGGTATTGAAATAAATTGAACTTAGAACTTCACCAAGTTAATAAATGCTTGTTTAGGATCAGATGTTGGAATGGCTGTATCCCAAAATATTCAGCAAATATTTTTTTTAAAAATGAAGTATATTCAGTCACATTGCTTTCACTAAAATATTACTATTTTAACAAATTTCTTACACTTAAATGAAATATTTTCATTTTTATCTCCTTTTTAAGTTTTCTATTTTTGTCTTGTTTTATATTGTATGTAATTAATGCAAGTAAATAATACAGATAAACATATGTAGAATATGTGCTCAACCGTTTTCAACTGTTGGAGTATGCAGCAAAATGTTAGAAGACAACTGATATAGTTCAATCCTCTCATTTTTGTACATGAGCAAATTGAGGGTAGGAAAAGTGAAAGCCCAAAATCGTATAGATGGTAAGTGACCGAGTTAGAATTCAAATCCAGGTCCTGTAACTCCAAATTCCATGTTGTTCCCATTGTATCACATTGCTAGGAAGTTGTCTGTGTTAAAAGCTATGGTTAAATGTTATAATCCTATGATTTCCTTTCAAGAGTTTCCTTTTGTGGTAGTAATACCCTTATCTTAAAGAGAGATTGTATTGATAAAAGGCATAAGTGAAATAGAAATTTAGGGGAGACCCTTCCCTGGTAATGAGGAATATCAAGCAAAGACATTCAATACAGTGACCCTGTGGGACAGTGTAGGCAGGCAGTGTTCTATCCTAGGACTCGTCTTTTGCTTGGTTTCTGAGGAAAGAAGAGGATGTTTCGTAACTTTTTTTTCCTCCAGGGCTATTACTGGTATATTGGTTACTTAGACTTTAAGCCCTTATATTTTGTAGAGAAACTTACCTAGTTGAGGAAAATTCAAAATGTTTGTTGAAAATATTTTTATGGCTATAAGAAATGACAAACAAGAAGACTTCGGAGAAGCCTGGAAAGACTTATATGAACTGATGCTGAGTGAAAGGAACAGAACCAGGAGAACTTTATACACAGCAGCAACCACAGTGTTCAAGGAATTTTTCTGGTAGACTTAGCCCTTCACAGCAGTGCAAGGACCTGGAATATTCCCAATGGACTCTTGAGGCAAAATGCCTTCCACAACCAGAGAAAGACTATGGAATTGGATTGCAGAATG
Source organism: Bettongia penicillata ogilbyi (assembly GCA_023548195.1). Classification (NCBI taxonomy): domain Eukaryota; kingdom Metazoa; phylum Chordata; class Mammalia; order Diprotodontia; family Potoroidae; genus Bettongia; species Bettongia penicillata. The sequence goes on along the minus strand of JAJHZJ010000808.1, from coordinate 3,383,141 downwards.
AAGCAGACCATTTTCTTTTGTATTATGTTCTGTTTTGTTTTATGGTTTCTCCCATTCATTTTAATTCTTCTATTTAACACGACTGAGGTGAAAATGTATTTAATAGAAATGTATGTATAGAACCTATATAAGATTGCATGCCATCTCAGGGAGGGAGGGGGGGGAATAAAGCAGAGGGAGGGGAAAAAAATCTAAGATACATGGAAGTGATTGTAGCACACTGAAAACAAATTTTAAAAAACAAAACAAAAAAATATTTTTATAAAAAGCTAATATACTTATTCATGATAGAAAATGAGATAACACTATAAATAATTAGTCCAGATTTCTATTAAATCTTAATTTTATATTTAATATTTATGCCACAGTTACCTTATTTTGGAAAAAGTTTCTTTCTCATTAATTATTTTCATATTGACTTTTTCATTTCCTGTTTTCTCACATCTACCTCCACAGGACAGATGTGTGTGTGTGTGTGTACACACATATATATACACATATACATATACACACATATAGAGATACATATACACATGTGTATATATGTACGTACACATACACATGTATATGTATGTATGTATGTACAGAAAGTATATATTTTTTAAGCAACAGTATGAAACTGGTCGCTTGACTGAATTCAGTTTGAAATAGCGCAGATGGCAAAGCTACCAGACTTTTTATAGATAACCATGTTGACTTGAACCAAGGTAGAAAAATAGGAACTATCTTGTGGTGTGTAGAACCAAACTTAATTGTAAATATACTTGCTTCTGTCATGGTTGACTTTGCAACTTATTTTAAACACATAATTACTGCTATTACAAACAAATAAGGGCATGACTTCCTTGAAACTTGAATGTTACAAATAGTGATAATTTGAATTTAACTCAAAGTAATCCTTAAATGTGACTGTCAAACATTTTCTTCCTGCCTTAACTTTTACTTAGGCTGTTCTTTAAGACTAGAATGCCTTTCCCTGTTATCCTTTTTTCCTTTTACCTATCCTTCAAGCTAGCTAAAGTGCCACTTAATCCATAAAGGTGTCCGTATAAAGAGAAACATTGAAAGATGGCTGGATTTACTTTTACCTTTTTATGCCTTTTACCTATTTTACCTGTTTTCCTTTTACCTATCCTTCAAGCTAGCTAAAGTGCCACTTAATCCATAAAGGTGTCCGTATAAAGAGAAACATTGAAAGATGGCTGGATTTACTTTTTGCTGGAAGAAGTGAGAACCAGAGTCTACCAGACTCTGTCTTAAGACCCAGTGACTTAAATTGGTTTCGATTCCTCTTCACAAGATGTTTCTCCCAGCGCTAAGCTGATCCTGAACCTCTCACTGCTGCTGACTGGCTTAGGTACCCAGCAACTTCACTCCTTCCCTCTGCCTCCTCAGCACTCTGATTATAGGACTAGAGAGGGTGGAACACTAAACTCCTCCCAAAGCCTTCCTGTATGGTGGGCAACATGGAGACTTTCCAGCTCACTCCACTTTCCATCAGTAGTTCTGCTTGATTTCAGCTCTTGGAAACAAGGGAGCAAGATGGTGGGGGGGCAGGGATGGATGTATGCTGATTGGGGGATCTCCTCAGTCTTCTTCCTCCTTAGTTCCCTCCCCTTCCTTTTGTGCATTTTCTTCTCTCGTAACTTCCTTGAGATCAGACTGCCTTTCTTTCTGTTTTTTTGTATCCTTAGTGCTTAGCAAGGTGACTGGCATATAGTAAATATTTAATAAATGTTTGTTGAATTGAATTGGATACATTTTATTCTTCAATACTCATTCATATGTTTGTATGCCTCAGTATTAGTTTTTGGTTCTTAGTCAAAACACATCCACAGCATCCCATTTTTTTTTTTAAAGAGAAACTTGTGATCCTACTGTTAACTCAGTGTTGAGTAAAAAGACATCAATGAGAACAATTTCTCATTTTTACCTGGAGATGCTACTAGTTTAAATGGTAGTAATCTCCATGAAATAAGCACATTTCAGTTTAGAGCATAAAAGTTAAATTTTCAAAATCTAATTTTGTTTGTCAAATAGGAATGCTTTTTAGTTTTGGAGAGCTTAAAAACTAAATATCCTGTCTTAGCCACTTATTTATTTCCCGTATGGTCTTGGGAAAGTCTTTTAAACTTGTGGACCTTCGTTTCATCACATGCATAAAATAAAAGGAAGGTGTTAGAAGATCCACGTTCCTTCCAGTTCTAAAACCTGTGATATTACATAAAATAAATGCTAGAGATCTTTTGTTAGTAACTTGTAAGTTCATACTCCATTACATAAGATAAGCGCGAAGCTCGGTTAAAAATCTTAAAAAGCTTTCTGATTTGAGTTGGAAGGGTCCTCAGAAGTCACTTAGCTTAATTTGTACTGAACCCCAGGAGTTCCCCTCTACATCATCAGTAAATTGTTAGCCAGTCTCCATTTGAAGAACTTTAGGATGAGGAGCACACTCCCTTCCAAGGCAGGTTGTTCCACTTTGGGGCAGTGCATATTAGAAATTTTTCCTCAGGTTCCAGCCTTAATCTTCCTTTCTGCACTTTTAACCATTGTTCCTACTCTGACCCCTGGGCCAAACAGAACAAATATAAGTAATAGTCCTTCACCTGAAAACCTATTACTAATCATCTCTCTATCAAACATCTCCAGTTTCTTGATTAAAGGTCTCCTTTTCCTTCAGTTTACCATGTCTATGTTGTCTTCTGCCATCACTGAGTCTTGTTGCTAAAATGAAGCACCGAGAACTGAAAATAACATTCTAGATGTGAGCTCTGGAGAGCAGAATTCAACAGGACTGCTTCTTCCCTTATTCTGGACACTGTGGATGCATCTGTTGTTGGTTCAACCTCAGGTTGCATTAGTTTTTTAACAGCCATCTGGCATTGATGTAAGGGCAGCTAGGTGGCTTAGTGGATAGAGTGCTATGAAGACTCATCTTCTTGAGTTCATATCTGATCTTAGACTCTAGGTGTGTGACCTTGTGGAGAAGTCACTTAATCCTGTTTGCCTTAGTTTTCTCAAGTGTAAAATGAGCTAGAGAAGGAAATGTCAATCCATTCCAGTATCTTTGCCAAGAAAATCCCAGATGGGGCCACAGAGTCAGACATGACTGATCAGTTCTTATGGCGTATTGATATTCCATTTTCACATACCATACAATTTGTCTAGCAGTTCACCAATGGAAAGACATTATTTTAGTATCCAATTTTTTGGCTGCCACAAAAAGAATTACTATTAATATTTTTGTACACATAAATCCTTTTTTTTTCTTTGGGTTATAGGCTTAATAGGTGGTGTAGCTGAGTGTATGCAGAGTTTGGTACCTTTCTGGACATAGTTCGAAATTTCTTTCCAGGATGACTAAAAGTTCACCAAGAGCGTATGATTGTATGTATTTTTCCCACTGCTATCTCAGTGTACATATAGGTCCTTTTTTTAAAAAAAAAATCTCTTTAGGATACAACTTGATTAGGTTAGCACTAGATAAGTAAATTAGGTCATACTGGCATGTTTATTATATTGGCTTGACCTACCCATGAGCAATTCATGTTCCTCTATTTCTTTTTATTTTTGTAGCGTTTTGTAGTTATTTATATAGTCTCTGAGTGAATCTTGATAGATATACTGTATTTTAGTAAAGATTCTGTATTTACTTTGCATGGAAGTTTTCCTTTTCAAGCTATTCTTCCTGAGGTTTGTTGGGTATGTGTAGGAATGTGGAATATTTATATGGGTTTATTTTATATCTTGCAGTTTTGATAGATTTTGTTTCTTTTTCACCTATGCTTATTTCCTTAATTTCTTTGCATTTTATTTTGTTAACATATTTCCACATTTGTCATGTTCTCATAGAAGAATCAGAACAAAAGGGGAAAACCACAAGAAGAAAACAAAAAAAATAGTACGCTTTGATTTACGTTCAGATTCCATAGTTCTTTCTCTGAGTTTGCATAGCATGTTCCATCATGAGACTTTTGGAATTGTCTTAGATCATTGTATTGCTAAGAAGAGCTAAGTCAGTCAAAGGTGGTCATTGCATAATGTGGCTGTTACTGTGTATGATGTTCTAGTTCTACTCGCTTTATTCAGCATCAGTTCATATAAGTTTTTCCAGGTTTTTCTGAAATCTGCCTGCTCATCATTTATTGTAGCACAATTATATTCCATTACCTTCGTATACCCCAACTTGTTCAGCCATTCCCTAATTAATGGGTATCCCCTCAATTTTTAATTCTTTGCTATCACAAAAAGATCTGTATAGCTAGCTTTTCTAGCACTGTTGATGATAATGGGCATCTTTGCTTCACCTGATCTTACTGGAAAGACCTTTTATTTCCATTAACATTATCTCTATTATGTGTGATGCTGGAAACCTCTAACATTTAGTCATTTGGGAGTTACATTTGATAGTATTCCTAAACAAAGAGGAATTTCACAGTGTGATAGAACATGGTTACCTAACTGAAATAAAAGTTCATCAAACAGAATAGTTGTCCCTTAAAATGAAAACACTTTAAGAGGTTGTTAAATCTCAGAAACTTATTTTCTAAACCATTCCGTCCTGTCAAGGGTGGTGACTTTTAACTAGATTAAGGTGTTCCTAATCTAAATCTGGTTATCACTCATAATATGTTTCCTGGGACTTTAGAATGGGTTTTTGAACACAGTTTTTTAAACAAAAGTGGTTAGGCTTTTGAAAAGGAACAAAAGGATTTAGTTCCAGGAATTATTTTCTTAGAAGGAAGTTTTCTTTCAGGTAAATCTAGAAAGGACTTAAGACTGGAAAGTATTTATTTCTTGATATTTCCTTTAATAGAAAAAAGGAAGTCTTAATAATGATCCTGCCACAGTACAGATAATGTCAGTTTTCTACTTTCTGTATTTTTCTTAGCAGACATACCTAGAAAATATTTCCCTTTATATTTTTATTTTACAATTCTCTTGATCAGATTTGCCAGTCTTTAGGCAAATTAATTTTTTAAAAACCTCTCCTCATTAGAGGCACTTAGTTCCTGACCAAGCATTTACAGTTTTAGTATTTTGGTCTAGAAATCCAAACGTTATTAGCATTTTCTTAAATCAGTGTAGTATTTCACAGATCTGCCTTATTCTCCTATAAGCCTTCCCTTTGAGGAATGATGAGAATACCACATGTTCTTATGGTTATCTGTTTCTGATGAGAGCATTACTATCTGTCCGTTCAGCCAGACCCACAACCTCAGTCATTCTGAGCCCATTTTTCTTTCATTCCTCCCTTCCTCCACCCCCCATATCCATTCATTTGTCTTGTCATTTGTACTTGCCAGAATAATTCACATCCGTCTCCTCTGCATAACCACTCTACTATAGGCCCTTATCACCTATTATTATTCCAGTAACTTCTTAATTGGTCTTCCTGCTTCAAATCTTCCTCTGACCAAAACTGTCTTCTCCAGAGTTGTTAAAATGATAATCCTAAAATACCCATCTCACTATGTTACTTCCCAGTTTTATAAACTCTAGTGGCTCTCTCTTGCCTCTAAGATTAAGGGATTAAGTACAAATCTCTCTTTCCTTTGCTAGTTTATTGCAAATTACTTAATGTGTCCTTGTGTTCTAAACAAACTGGCTTACTTACTGTAGCCTGTTTGTGTGGGTCCATCTCCCATTTCTGTGTTTCTTATACATTCTGTGATTCTTTAGATTCTTTAAGTGCTCATTACTCTTTCCTAGAGGAAGGCTGTTTTGATTTGTACTTGCTGTTGGTGCTCTTGCCTGTAAAAATTATTTAGTTTATACCTTGTATTTATGTGGGTTAAAGAGCTCCACTAATAAAATGTGGTCTTGGAGAGCAGGAACTGTTTAATTCTTCTGTTTGTGTATTACTGATGCCTGGCACATAGTGGTGCTTCATAAATGTTTGTTAAATAAATGAGTGAATTCCCCTGTTATTGTCCTTAGCAATGCTTTCTAGCTGGTAGCATCATCAGTCCACGTGTAATTTGCCAGAAGTGAGTAGTGCTTGTCACATCTGAGAAATTTTGGCAGAGCTGGACATTTCATGGTTCCATCCCCTATGATGGCAGCATGACTCCTCGTTGTTAATGTCAGACCTTTGGTCATCTTGGTCATTCCCAGTAGTCACCCATCAGTGGCAGCATCTCTTTCTTTGGTTAGAATTGGATGGTCTCCATTAGTAGCACTCAGGATCCAAAAAATTGGCTGCTTTCTTCCTCAGGGTCATCATCCTTTGTTCGTTTTGGAAGAACTTTAGGGCTATACATACATAGCTCCAGAGATTCTCATGTCATTCTTCTTGTCACATGGAAAATAGTGATAGAGGTTTTAAAAAAAAACCTCAAACCAATAATGTTTTAAAAAAACACTTCCTCCTTCAGTCTGTGAGCTTCCTTAGGTTCCTTCATTTTCTCCCAGCTCCGCCTCCAAGAATTACTTGTATTTATTTTGCATACATTTACATATTTTCATTTTGTCTTGCCCAATAGAATGTGAGTTACTTGAGGACAAGTGTGGTTCATTTTCATCTTCATATTTTGATGTCAACTTGACACAGAAAATGAGTACTTAATAAATGTGGAGATTCCAGTATCTTGGAAGAAATGTGGGCCAATCTGTTCCATTTTCAGGCATTTGTGTTTGTAGTATTATTTCTATTACTTTTTACTGGTTTTTAAAAATATTTATTTTTAACATTCTTTTAAAATTTTGAATTCTAAATTCTCTTTCTCCCTCACTTCCCTTCCCACCTACTAAGATGGCAAGCAGTATATCAGTTATACCTGTGCCATCATGCAAAACATGTCCTTATTAGGGGCATCTAGGTGGTACAGTGGATAGAGCACAGGCCCTGGAGTCAGGTGGACCTGAATTAAAATCTGGCCTCAGATACAGTCACTTAACCCCAGTTGCCTCCGAAAAACCAAAAATAAATATATCCATATTAGCCATATTGCAAAAAACAAAAAAATGAGAAAATTATACTTCAGTTTGCATTGAGAGTTAGTTCATCAGTTCTCACTATGGAGGTAGATAGCATTTTTTCCATCATGAGTCTTTTGGAATTGTTTTGCATCATTGGAGAGTGGTCAAGTCTTAACAACATTATTGTTACTGTGCACAGTGATCTCCCGGTTCTCACTTTACTTTGCATCAGTTCATCTAAGTCTTCCTAGGTTTTCCTGAAGGCATCTGCTTATCATTTTTTACAGCACATTAGTATTCCATCACAATGACATACTACAACTTGTTCAGCCATTCCCCAGTTGATGGGCATCCCCTTAATTTCAAATTGTTGGTGGCCACAAAAAGAGTTGCTATAAATATTTTTGTATAAACAGGTCCTTCTCCCTTACATTTTGATGATTAAAAGAACAATGAAAAGAGAAAGGAAGACTAATTTACCAAGATGGGGAGGGAAACGAAAATTGGGGAAAACTATCTCACATAAATGGGGTCTGCAAGTAGAAATCTATACAACATGGAAGAAGGAGTAGAGGGGAGCAGGTGACACTTGAATCTTACTCTCATCTGAATTGGCCTTTATGAGATATATATTTTTATTAATTTATTTGTTTTCAGTTTTCTATAATCACTTTCATAAGTCAGATTTTCTTCCCCTCCCTCTCCCCTCCCTCTCCCAGATGGCATGCAGTCTTATATGGGTTCTGCAAATACATTCTTATTAAACACATTTTCACATTAGTCATGTTGCATAGAAGAACTAAAATGAATGGGAGAAACCATTAGAAAAACCAAAAGGAAAGAAAACATAACAAAAGAGAAAATATTCTGCATTATTCTGTGATCCAGTTCCATAGTCCTCAAGATACATACTTGAAACACAGACACAGTTAAAATAAGTGGCTGGAGCAGTGTAAAATGACTCAAGTCCCAGCAGCCTCTCCCTTGGTTTTCTGAGAGTGGCCAAGGTTTGAGAGATTTACAGCAGTACACAGTACAATGCCCTCATGCTGCCATCTGACACAGTGGAAGGTAAGATTAAGGTTAAAAAGTATTTTAGTTTTAAGAATTTTATGTGATGTACAGTATGTTACTGTGGATTTCATGTGTTGTGAAAAGTGAATATTGTCTGAAATCATTTTTTAAAAATTGCAATGTCAACACAAAAAGTCACAAAACTCTCAGGAGTTGCTAATGAGAAAAAATGTTTTGCATATTAACCAATTTAATTTTGTTTGCCGGTTACTGAATATATGAGTTATTTCATGATTACTCTGTTAGGAAAAGTATATATTATCAGAATTAATGTTTTACAGTTATTCTTTCCATATGGTTGGGGTTAGGGTTGTGGCATTGTGTGATCTAGAATATCCACGTAAAACTTTTTGCTCCCTCCCTTTGAGAGAAGTCTGAATTTTTCTTTTATGGGGTATTTACAGTATCTTTTTGTAAAATTTGGGTTAAGCATTTGGTCATAGGTTCTGTGTCATCTGCTGGCCTTTGCTTGTCACCTGCAGCTTCTGCAAAACTCCAAAAAAATTCCCATTTGATTTTTTTTGCCAACCCATGATACATCGAAACTGTAATGGAGAAAGTTATGATGTGGAAGAGATATTCTAAGCTCACTGCTCCTTTATAGTGAAAGTTGTTAAATCTTTTGAGATCTTGACTATATTGTTCCATTGTACTGGAGTTTTTTCTGGCCACTTGCAGTATTTTTTTTGCTGTGAAAGCTCTAGATTTTTATTAATAATATATTTAGTAATTCTCATTTTGGGGTTTCTTTCAGGAGATAACCAGTGGATTCTTACTATTTCTACCTGCCCCTAGTTCTAAGAGATCAGGACAGATTTTTTGAAATGTGATTTCTAGGCTCTCTAGGCTCCTTTATAAAAAAAAGGTCATGGCTTTCAGGTAGTCCAATGAATCTTAAATTATCTCTCTTTGATTTTTCAGGTTTGTTTTTCAGTATGAAATATTTTCATTTTATTTTCTTTCAGTCTTTTGCCTTTGTTTTCATGTTTCTTGATGTGTCAGGGAGTCATTGGCTTCTCTTTGGTCAATTCTAATTTTCAATGTTTTATTTTCTTAGGTAAGGTTTTGTACCTCTTGTTCTAAACTGTTAATTCTCTTTCCATATCTCTCATTTCTTTTTTCATTTCTTCCTTTACTTCTGCCTTTTTTTATAAGAGCCTAAAAGTACTTTGTTTCTTTTTCTTTTTTTTCTGTTTTTCTTTTTTTGGTGTTCTACAATCATTTCCTTAAAATTAGGATTTTATCCCCCCCCGCTACTTCTGCCTTTTTTTAAAATAAGTTTTTGATGTCGGGTTTTTTTTTATGTCACCATAGTGTTTCATGAAAACACATGTTCTTTTTCTTCTTTGTGCAGATATCCATGCACATTTCAGTTCCAAGTGACAGAGTCAGGATTCAGTAATCTTTTGATTCTATAGCCAGTATTTTTGCATTGCATCCTCTGGTGACTTGGATAGCTGATTGTTAATAGTGATATTGAGGCAAATGTCTTTTTCTCCCATTTTGATAACTTCTTTTCTCACTGAATTGATTTTGTCCATTGTAAAGGCTTGAACATTTTAAATAATGTAACATTTCTAATTTGTTTCTATCCCTTATGGTTAATAATTCTCCTACTAGCCATAATTTCGAAAGGTACTTATTTTCTCCACTGTTTTTTAAAATCAGGTCAGGTATTCATTTGGAATTTCTTGTGGTAAATGGAATGTTTTTCTAAACCTAATTTCTGCCCAGCTGCTTTCCATTTTTCCCAGCAGTCGTCAAATAAGGGAGTCCTTGCCTCAGTAACTTAAGTTCGTGAGTTTAGTGACCGTTACTGGGCTGCTACTGGGTTTTCTGGTTTGTTTGTTGGATGTTATTGCTGGTTCTCTCCTAGCACTCCTGGTTCACTCTTCATGCTTTCTTATTCTTATCTTATTTTGTCTTGTTTTATACATTATCATTTTGATATTTGATTTTCAAGCTAAATCTATAAAAGTTTATACAGTATTTTTATTTCGTCACGCACCATAGGTTTTTGAAGTAGGATATAGAATTTTGAGATTGAGAGAAGTAAAGATTAGTTATTTTATTGTAGGGTGGGAAGTGATTTATCTAATCTTAATTAGAGATAATTTATCTAATCCTAATTCTAGGAAACTGAGAGTGACTTATTTGAGGTCAGGTAAGTAACAATAAGACCTCTTGACTCCCAGTCTTATACTAGTTTCTTCTAAGCTTTCTTATTTATGATGGCCTTAACGTGGCCTGAGGTTATTTTTCTTTTTGAGGAAATAAAGGAATATTTTAGCAGCAGGAGTGATTTTACATATTAGTAGATTACAGTTATACTGGCTTTTTTCTGTGTACTGTATGTATTCTTTATCTTTTATTTTAACTACTCATTTTTTAAAAGGAGATGTGGTCAGGATTTGTACATATGAAAAGTCACTTATATTTGCCCCCTCAAATTATTTCCCAACAATTTGACCTTAACAAATAGTACCAGTGTTGTTTGTTGAATTACATCTGAATTTTATGGGCTGAATTCTAAATTTAGACACAAAGCACCAAATTAAGGTGAGCTGCCTTTCACATCCTTCTTGGAGCAGGGAAAGGTCATTACGTGCTTATTTTACCTTTCCATGCTTTCTTCGCAGTCTTATTCCCCTTCTCACACTGGCCTTCTTGTTCTTCCTTGAAAAAACAAAAACAACAGAAAGTCACGAAAAAAAGTTACTATCTCCAGAATATATTTCTTAATAAATCTTCATTGGTTATTATTTTGATTTAAGTGAATATTGATCCCTCTTCCCCCAAAGTATTTTTTTTAGATCATATTGCTGGTAGGGAGGTATGTGTCCTTTCGTATTGGCAGGCTGGTGTTAGCATTTATCCTTTTATTTGATCAGATCCTTATTACCTTTCATGTTGACTTTACCTTGTAGTCATTTTGTATATTGTTCTTTTGACTTGGGTTTCTTCCTTCTTCACTACTTAGTATATCTTCCCATATTTCTTTGAATTCATTTTCATCATTCTTTATGCTGTAATGACATTTCATTTTTCATCCCTCAGTTCCATCTTTGATAAAAATCCTGTGAACATTTTTGCATATTGGATATATGGAATCTCTAGGTTAAAGGATATGAAACATTTAGTAACCTATAATTTCACGTACATCCCAGAACTGTTTTTCACATAGATGCATGTTGCACTTTCTTGGAAGGTTGTTTTTTTTTTTTTCATCTATTGACTTTTGTTACTAATAGGATGAATCATGCCACTGTCTATCCAGTGTTGCATCCTTGGTATCAGTTCAGTTCAGGAACAATGAATAGTTTAGTTTTTATTCCTGTAGTTTTTTTTACCAATGTTCTCTTTATTTTTGAATTGTTATTTACTAGTAATATTGACTTAAGTTCTTTCTCTGCTTATATACATAAGCTATTTCCCTGGTTTTGGCATCAGCACTTCATAGTAGGAGCTTGGTAGAGTTCCTTGATTCTCTGTATTGAAAAGAGGAAAAGAGGTGCGAGCATGAATTCAAGTGAATAACAAAATTTAAGGCAAACTAGGAAGCTGTATTATGCTCATGTGTTCCATAGATAAGAACATAGTAAGAGCTATATGAACACTAGAGGGTGTGGTGACTATGCAGGATAGTGGGAGAGGAACAACCGTCGATACAGTACCTACTGTGTACCATGCGCTCTGGATCTTATTGAGCCTTTTAACAACCTTGGGAAGTGTAGGTAGTGTTATATTCTCATTTTACAGTTAGGGAAACTGAGGCAAACAGTGGTCAAGAGACTTGCCTGAGATCACACAGCTAATAAGTGTTTGAGGCCAGATTTGAACTCAGGTCTTCATAACTCTAGGCCCAGCACTCTATCCATTGAACCACCTAGCTAGCCACCTCCAGATGACTTTATAGGAAAGGTATATGGAACACAAAAAAAACCTAGGTGGATGTAGGTATTCCCGCTAGTAATTCAGAAGGCAACCAATCCAGGCTTGCTCATGAACTCTTGTTCCAGTTTTCCTATCATTTTGGCATAGGGTATTTGCCCAGTGTGTTGGATTCTGTTTTTGAGTTATTCTGACATTGCAGAGATACCATTGGAGCACACAGGATGACCATTAGGTATCCTTTGCTTGGGCCTAACTGTAGGAGACTTTAATACTCCCCTTTCTGGACTTGAAAAATTTAATAGGTAGTCAGCAATGAAATTATGGATTTGAATTGGGAAAAATCTGTATTTGATAGATATATAAAGAGAATTAATCATTTTAATTAATTGGTTAATTAATTGATCATCCCTAAATGAGGATGTCCTTTATATAGCAACTTTCATGAAAAACTCTAAGTAGAATTTAAGAATTTGTACGTAATAACAATGGATATAGAATAAAATAAAAACTAAAAAACTATCTTCCATCCAGCTATAAATATTCTGTTAATCTTGGATAGATACATAAATGGATAAAAACCAAATCACTGGAAAAGTACAAAATTAAAGAGGTAATATTACAGCAATGTAAAATTTAGAAGTAGATGAGACAAGTAAATATTGTCAACTTTAAAAAAAACTTATTTCATAGGCTAAATTCTAAAATTAACCACTGTGTGCTATTATCTTGTAATCATCTTTTTTTTTCAAACTTCTATTCCTGATAGGTATAAACAATTTTGTTGAAATCATTCTTGGTAATCATGGCAGAAGGTGGATTTGATCCCTGTGAATGTGTTTGCTCTCATGAACATGCGATGAGACGATTGATCAATCTGGTAAGATAAATGGGAAATTTTTACCCTAAATTGCATATACTGTTTTGTTTTGACGTATACTTTTCATTTTTTGGCTATGAGACAGTGTTATATACTTAAATTGAAATGTTGTCTTCATTAAAAGCCATAATATGTGTCTTGTGATCAGTTGATCTATTAATAATTAAATATTAATTCATTTTTTGATATAGCTAGCTAAAATGTTTCACATTCAATCAGAGGTTGATAAGGTAAATTCTTCTATTGCACAGCATACACAAACTATTAGTCTGTGCCTTTTCATTCAAATAATATTCAACAAACTAAAGCAAATTGGTACTCATAGTCATTGTCAAATTTTTGTCTAATTTTATTTAATATGTATCACAGCAACCTTTGTATAACAGATTTCTAAGCCTGAGTTTGCTGCCACAAAATTAAAGTACAAAAAAAAAAATTGAAGAATCATGGAGCATTTGTTAGAAGGGAATACACTGTGAATAGTTGATATTTGCAGTTTATAAGCTCTGTTATTAAGACTAGTATAGGCAGAATTTTTCAAATCTGTCAAGAATTTGTGCTGTCTACTGTACTTATAAATTGATAATAATTTAAAGTATGCCCTTTTTTGCAATATTCCTAGGAAGCTAGATTAAAGTTGGTTGTTGGTTTAGTTATTAAGGAGCAAATGTACTAATCTAGTGCTACCATATGCTTATTTCAGGTGTGCCTCTTTTAAATGTCTTTTCTTCAGGGATAAGCCTATACTGTACATAATTACTGACTTCTAAAATGGTGCCTTCTAGAGTAAAGTTTAAAATTAGGAAACATAGAATAAGAGACACAGATGAAATTGTGTGGAGGTGGAATGGGAGCACTGTATACCTTTCTTTAGATGGAGGTGAACTCAAAAATACTATTTGTGAGGTAGTTGTCAACCATTTTTCATATCTATATCCATTTATCCATAGGGATACATTTTACTTTGAAATTACAAGAAACCAGTTTATAATTATTTCAAATTTCCCTAGTGGAATAGCTTTCTTACATAAGTTGATTTTTTTTCATAATTTTCCTCTTATTTTCATGATACTATAAATGTTCTTTTGGTCTGAATTCTTTGTAATATTGTTTTTATTTTTAAAAGATGCTGAAAAAAATAAGATGCTGATAGAATTGGTATCCAGAAGTATCTTGACAAGCTAAAGTATTGAGTTGAATCTCATAAGATGAAATTCAGTAGGGAGAAATATAAAGTGTTACTTTTGGAGAATTGTGTCCAGTTCTGGGTTCTTCATTTTAAGAAGGATATTGATAAACTGGAGAGGAAGACAACAAGGACAGTGAAAGACCTTGAGTCCCTATCGTGTCCTATCACTTGGTGACTCTTCAGATATTTAGCTTGGAGAAGAGAAGACTTGGGCGACTATCATTGTCTTAGGTATTTGAAAGGGCTATCTCAGGGAGAAAGGATTAAACTGGCTTTTTTGTGGCCCCAAAAAGCAGAACAGAAGGTAATAGGTAGAAGGTGCAAAGAGGTCAGTTTGGGTTAGATTGATGGAAAATACTTTCTTAACAATTAGAGCTGCCAGAAAGTTCAGTGGACTCCTAGGATAGGGGGTGAGTTGCAGGTTTTCAAGCAGAGGCGGGATTTTATTTATTCAGGTATATGTTATCTATATATCTATGTATCTCTGTGTGTGTGTGTGTGTGTGTGTATGTATGTGTGTGTGTGTGTGTGTACATAAAAAAATAGTAGATAGTCATTTCAGGTATGGCTTGGACTAAATTAAGTAGTAGGCAGCTCGATTGCTCAGTGGATAGAGCGCTGGACCTGGAGTAAGAAAGACCTGAATTCAAATCTGGCCTTTGACACTTAACTAGCTCTCTGTGATCCTGAACGATTAGCTCTCTGTGATCCTTAACTTCTGTTTGGCTTAATCCACTGGAGAAGAAAGTGGCAAAACACTGCAGAATCTTTGTCAAGAAAACCCCTGGACAGTATCGATGTGCTAATAATGGTCCATGGTGTCACGGAGTTGGACATAACTGAACAGAAACACCGGAATTAAATGGTTACTGAGGTCCCTTCCAACTTAACTCTGTACTTTCTATGATTATGCACATAGTAAGACATAGCTGGAATACTAAGGAGAGGGCAGCATTTCCTTTTTCTACAACTGACGTGACAAAAATGAATTGTTTTCGATCTCAAATGGAATACACTGAAGGTATTCCCCAAAAGGAAAAGTATCTTCATTACTGACTGAGTTGGAGCTAGGATTCCAGAGGAGTCCACATATAGTGTGACAGTGCAGGTTACAGACTAGATTACTGTTCTGGCAGGTAATGCTGCACACATTTAATTTTCAAGATTAACAGATCCTTACACCGTATCTGATTAACAGTCCTAAGACCTGTGTCATTGAAAATATCTCCCTCTATTCTTATCCTTAGCAAGAGAACACTTAATTTTCAAAACTTAGAAAAGGTCATCTCTCCAACTTCTGAAAATAAAGATGAAAAATCACATTCAAGGAAGAACATAGCCATCAACACATCAGTAAAGCTCACAGGCTAAGAATTAGAACTCTGTGGATGAAAACATGTCAAAACGATCAGTTGGTTAGAAGTGATTCTATGTAGGTTGACCAGATTCTGCCTCAAGACATTCCATGGTTACAGTCACTGCTTTTGGCCCTGGAATGTTCTGGGACAGCGTCACAACATGCCTGTGTCTTTCCTCTCCATGTGTTTTACCTGAAGATAGATTCTCATTTCTTTTCATGCCATTTTGTGGTTTATCTGGTTTTCTTTTCCTAGAGCTTGGATACACTGGATGAATGTTGCTGGTGGGTTTGCTACTGCCACTTCAAACCTTCATCATTAGTTGGGGGGTGGGGGAGAGCGAGCTTGTTTGTTCATAATTAGTGAAAATCACGTAACTGTTGTAGATAGTCGATGTCTGAAAAATCTGACATAATCATTGTCAACAACTTCTTAAAGAAGGGAACACAGGATACTAAAAAGAGAAGTGGCCTTAGAGCTTTCTGGCTGCTTAATAACGAGCTTTGGTTTTACTGCCAGAGGCAACATCACATAAAGAATTTGTGCCCCACCCCAAAATAAAGGGGGAGTGTTGGCAGAGGCCATGTGTGTACAACCTGGCGTTAGTGACCTGACAGAATGATGCAAGTTGGAAAGACAAATGGAAATATATGTTCACAGCCTCAGCCTTAAAAAGACTCGCTGGTATGTCCTATCTGTGTGAGGGGCCTACCCTTATTATTCGTCAGCTGATAATGCTAATATTAAAAGTAATAACAGCAGTAGCATGTATGTAACATTCTTAAGGTTCACAAAGGGCTTTACATGTCTTATCTCTTTTGATCCTTACAGCCATGCTGTGAGATTGGTACTATTATTATTTCCATTTTGCATATGAAGAAACCAGGGCCTCAGAGATGTTAAGTGGCTTCCCCAGGGTCATACAGAGGCTACAAGTATCTTTTTTCATGCTTGGCTAGTATTCTAAGTCTGGAGCCCTTGTATGGGCCACTAAGTAAGGCAGAGATCACCTGAGCAAAGTGCTTCCTTACCTGTCTATGGGTTTGAGAGTGTAGAATCTGATCAGCATGCTAGTTTTATTAGCTTGGTACGAGCAAGGTAACTAAAGACATTTAGATCAGAACAAGAGTGAGTAAATCTTGGTTTTCCCAGGGGATGCCCTGGCTTGGGACATGGGCCGAATGAGGTGCATTTACCAAAGACTGGGCCTTTAGTGTTGACTCTTGCCCAGGCAGTATTCACAGAGCATTTGGCCATTTCTGATCTGAATAAGATAGAGAAGGAGCTAGATGATAGTGTATTTAGGTGCACATAAAACTAGTTGATGGATAGACCCCAAAGAGTAGTCAGTCAGTCATTAATGATTATTGTCATTTTTGGATGTTAGTACATGATACTGTGATCTCAAATGAGATGTCTGGTATGCATTTCAAATTCAGTATAACCGAAACAAGATTCACTGTCTTTCTCCTCAATCCCACCCTCCCTTACTACTTACTGCATCTGTCGTGCTCACAACCATGTGAGGTAGATATGAAGAGCTTTGAAGTCCAAATGGTGGACTTCATATTTGATCTTGGAGATAATAGAGAGCCACTAAAGTTAATTGATTGATACAGGAAATTCCTTCTACCAGTGTGGATCATCAGCCCTTGTTTTACAGTGTAGTTGGTGAACATGGAAGTGAAATAGTTTTATGCAATGACAAAATCAAGGGTAGGACTGTATGTGCATGTGTGTGTGTATGTAGTGGAATCTTGTGACTTGAGTAGGTTGAGGAACTCAGAAGTTAAGAGTATTGGTGGGAGGATGATATGCATGTTGAATTCCCAAGAATGATAGCAAGATCATGGGGAAGAAAGAGATTGAACCAGACACTGAACTCACTGAGATACAGTGGAGAATATCCCGGGAGTTGGTAGGTAGCAGCCACAGCATCTGGGTTGGATGTTAAATTTTGATAGTATGAACCTCAGAAGAGGAGAGGTTGCTTAGTGAATGTAGTAGAGGAACAGTCTGCAAGCGGCCAGTGGGGACCAGGAATACTCCAGTTTCCCTTCCTTGACCAGCAAGCTGCATAGCAGAAGTTGTATGGAAAAAAAGGGGTAGCCTGTAGTGGAAGGGGCAGTGAGGGAAACTGTCTTTAGGAGAGAGTCAGGTCTTAGTGAATGCCAGAAAATGAAAGCAGTAAGTAAAGAAGAAAGAAATTAGTTAATTATTCTGGTGACATTCCAAAGAACACAGAGGAAGAAACTACCATGTTAAATATAATTATTAAAAAATAAGCTGTATATAACAGACTATCAGAGTCATATAGGACTTTTTTCCCTATTCTTTGTATGTCAGATTTATAATCATAGTACAGGAAAATTTAAAAAAATACATCACTGCTGGATTCATGTTTCAGTATAAATCATACGTAATGGTTTAAATTTTCTTGTAAACCTCATGATTATGACTGCTACACCCCTTCCCAGGAGAACTGTATTGTACATTTTGTCACCTTTAAAAAATCCAAGTTGTACTGCCAAGGTTTAAGAGTCAATGCTGGGAATTTGTATTTCATAGTTATTTGAATATTAGTAGTTAAAATCTTTTGAGCATAAGGAAAAATTGCAGACAATGACAACACATAATCTGCGTATTTAAATTGTGAAAGGAATAAGGTGATTTAGAATGACTAATATGGAGTGAATCCTTTTTTCCCCTAATAGATGATGCTTTTTCATCTATAACACGTTAAGGATCATAATGATAATTCACCTTGATTTCTTTAAGGTTTACTAGCTCTTTCCCAAGGTCATACTGTGGGGTAAAAGTAGTACAAATATCACACCTACTTGAATCTGTTAGTTAAAGATGGTTCTTGTCTTATTTCACTACTAGATGGTTAAATGCTGAGTGCGGAGAGATCATTCATTATCTCAACTTTGTATGTACCCTACTCCTTTGCACAATGTTCTTAAATATATACTAGGTGCTTAATAAATATTTTCTTTAATGAATACAACTAAAGAGTGGAACTTTATTCTGTGGGTAGTAAGAAGCCAATGAAACTTTTTGAGAAAAAATATAACATGATTAGACCTCTAAATGGCCTGACTGATCTGTAGGAAGGACTAGATGTCAAGAAACTGGAAAGGAGAGACCACAAACTATTAGAATAGTCCTTGAGAAGGAAGGGAAGTTATTAAATCAGTGATGTTTTTCCCAACCTTTTAAAACTTACATCAAAACTTCACCTTATAGAATGGAATTCCATTTGGTCTTAAGAGCTGTCTTTTGGGATCCACTTATAGTAAGTTATTGTCAGTTTCTGTGTCTACCCTCAAGGAGCTCACAATTTCATGGCATGTCACATATCAAAAGCAGATGAAAGTAGGGGATTAGAGGAGAAGGCACCTAGAGAAGGGACATGATGAATCCTGCAGCTGAAGTGAGCAATGGTGAGGTGAATGTCCTGGGTGCTCTCCTTAAAGAGTAGAGTATTTGGGAGTGACTTCCCGATCTCTGCCCTCTCCAGTCAGTTGGAGAAAGGGATTGCAAGGGCCGTGGGTAATGAAGAGGTGTGAGTTTGAACTGATGTCATCTTACAGAAAGATGAGATTCTGAAACTCAAAAAAATCTGGGAGAAAAGCTGGGTAGGGAAAAAGAAAAGCAGTGTGGTAGTATAAAACTGCTGTTTTGGGAAAATGAGTGTGACAGCAGTTAAAGTAATAATATAATAGTTAATAAATGAAGCATTTGTACAACACTTTAAGATTTGCATGATGCAGAAGCAGGAACTGTACAGCAAGGATTTCCCCTCCCATAGAAAACACTGGACCAAATCCTGATGAGGAAATCCAAGAGAAAAATCACAGGGAATCATTTTTCCACCCTCGGTTAATATAGGGAGATAGAGAGGTTAATGAATTCATGGGATGGGGGCTGGTGTGAAGCAGAACACAAGTGGAGAAATTCAGTGCCTAGGAAATTGTGTGAACCAGAGCAAGGGCACCTCCACGCCTATATCAGGGCACCTCAACAGGCACAGGGATGAATTGGCAGCTTTGTTGCCCACTACTCAGTTCCAAGCCATAGATCCAGGGCCGACTGACAAGGAGACTTGTGTTCACCTTGCCACCCCCATGGTTGTTTTAGGCCTTACTAAGGTTCCAATGTGGGGCCTACAGAGGAATAATTAGGGCAGGAATCCCAAACCAAAGGGAATCTGTGTCACTCTGAACCAGAAGAGCTTCCCAGCTGGCTGACAGTGGCCAAGTGTACTAACAGTCTGCTGTTGCTCAGACCCAAAACCAGGTCAGGAAGTTGTAGAACTTAGATTAGAGATGCAACAATTAGGTTTTACTCTGAATCACATTACTTTGGAAGTGATGGTAATTCTCAGGTCTGGCGCCTGAACAGTCCCTGAGATTCTGAAACAACATAACAACACTCATTATCCCAAGAAAACCTCAGTGGGACCAGCCTAGAAGTTCCCTACAGAAGTGCACAGACCCTGATCTTAACACAAAATCTAAAGTTAGAAAGTGGGCGAAACAAACAAAAAAGGAACACCCTCATAAAAAACTGTTACGGTGACTCAGAATCTGTAAGCAAAGCCTCAAAGAAAAATGCAGCTTGAGTACACATTTAACTAGATTTCCTGAAAGAGATAAGAGTTAAAGAAAGGTTAAAAATGTTTTTGTCAATGAAATGAGTGTACTGTAGGGAAAATTATGGAAAAAAAAAATAAGAACTGTAGAAGAAAGAACCAGAAAGTTAACTGACTGCCTGGCCCAAGAGGTGTGAAACCCAAACAGTAGCATGTTCCTTAAAAAATAGAATGGACCGAAAGAAGCCAGTGACCACATGAGAAAACAGGAAATATTTTTTAAAAATTAAAAGACAAAAAAGAGAAAATGTAAGCTATCTCATAACAAAAATAGCTAACTGATCTGAAAAATAAATCAAGGAGAACATATTTAAGAATCATCAGGCTCTCTGAACACTCGGTCACACAAAATCCTAGACATTTCATTTGTTTGTTCATTGTTGTTCCGAAGAAAACTAACGACATCACAGTGGGCGATGTCTTGAATCACGAAATGTCGTCAGCCTCACTCTCTCTTCCAGAGTCATCAGAGTCCAGAGGCAGGAAAGAAAAAGTCAAGATGTCCGACGATGGCCTTGGATGCGGTGGATGACCTTGGCGTCTTGGATGTCTGACCAGTCTCCAAGCTTTCCACCGTACCTGCTTCAGCTGCCTTCGTGGGCATTGGAACAAGTTGTTCTCGTCCTCCCATTCTGGGCATCTTATTTAAAGAAATCGTGAAAAGAAAACAGTACAAGTATCTTAGAACCAGGGTGCAGAGTAGGTAGAAGGAATCTACTGGCTGCCTCCTGAGAGAAATCCCACAAGGGGAACTCCCAGGAAAGAGAATGCCAAAAACAGAAGCTTCCGGGCCAAAGAAGAAATACTGGAAGAAGCCAGGAATATTTCAGGTACTAAGGAGTCACAACCAGCATCACACGTGATTTTACAGTCATTATTCATAAGGAGCAGAGTGTGGACTATGATATTCCTGAAGACACAGAATGTGACAGGCATACAGCCAAAAATAGCTTGCCCAGCCAAACGAAGTGGGGAATCATGAACCTTTACTGAAATAGAGGATTTCCAAGCATTCCTGATGAAAGCAGCAGGCTGCATAGACACTTTGACAGTCAAACACAGGAGTTAAGAGAAACATAAAAAGGTAAACATGAACAAATAATGATAAAGAACTAAACAAGGATGAACAGCTTACGTTCTAATATGGGGAGATGTTATATGTGTCTCCTCTGAACCCTATCATCAAGTCTCATAGAGGGAGTCTAAATAGAGGCCTAGGAGCTGGTTTTGTGATGTCTTGATATTAAAAGATGAATGGAAAGGAAGGGGAAGAGAAATACACTGGGAAGTGGAGAGAAGGTTAAGGAAAATTATCTTATATCAGAATCAGGGAGATAGTGGTAGAACAAGGAGGATTAAGGGGAGCAGTTATTAAGGCTTTCAAGGGCACTGAGACTTTTGAGACACCTGCATGTTCACGTTGGATCCTTCCCAAAACCATGTGAAGTGGGTGTTACCATTATTTCCTCTGCGGGTTGGTTAACTGAGACTGAAAGGTGTTAAGCCCGGAGTCACATAGCTATTAAGTGATAGAGCCAGTCTTTCTTATTCCAAGTCCAACATTCACACTCACTGTTGCCATCTGGTGGCCTCAAAGTAGGGTGACCTAAAGGGAATGAAGCTCAGTAGGGAGCCATTTCTGTAATATAGCTGTCAAGATGTTGGGAGCTGGGCCTGGGCCTGGGGGTGTAGCGATGAGAATGAAGGATTTTTTTTTAAAGCCTTTTAAAAGTTGTTTGAGCTACTGTGTACTGGAAGGTCATTGTGAGAGCTGAAAATAAAAGTAGAGGAATCTCAAATGTTTGCTTGTTTAGTAATGAAAAAAATATTCTCCCTGACTTCTGGAATACTTACAGAAAACAATGTAAATTCAAACGTTTTTAAATGGCAGTCAGTCTTCAACAGACATTTACTTATAAACACCCTCAGTACCACAGCCCTGTGCTAATCATGGTGAAACAAAGAAAAGCCAAAATATGGTCTCTGCTCTCATGGAACTTCTAGCTTAATGGCAGACTTCAACAGTTTTCTTCCATCTGTAGCAAATCTAAAAATTGGGAAATTTGATCCGTTCTTGTCCTGTTATAAAGCCACTTTACCTTCAAAGGCAGTTTCAGCTTGTCATAAGCCACTGACAAACCACTCTTAATTTTGTCTCTTTGTAGTCGGTGAAATCTCAGAGACATATGAATGATAATAATAATACTTGTGGTATTATCCAGTTTTACAAATAACTGAAACTGAAACTCAGAGAAGTTAAAATGAAGTTCTTGGTCACACCTTTAATAGATACTAGTGGTGGAGTTCATATTTGGGTCCCATCTCTGCTGACTCTTAAGACCAGGATGTTTTTGACCTTTATAACTGCCACCTCTTAAGAATCAGGATTTTGGTAGAGAGCTGAAGATTCATTTACATTTCCAAACGTGTCTTTTAGATCTCAAAAGTTTTCATCTATAGCATTGTTTTGTGACTAAATATTCAGGATATCTACCATTCTGTTTCCCCCCCTTAACTGATGAATATATTTTTATTCCTTAAAAGTTTCCCAGTTACATGTAAAATATTTTTAACATTTCATTTTTAAAAATTTTGAGTTTCAGATTTTCTCTCTCCCTCTAGTCTAAGAGGCCAAGCAATGTGACATTGTTTATACATGTGAAGTCATATAAAACTTTTTTCGATATTAGCTGTGTCACAAAAGAAAACCCAGAAAAACCTATGAAAATAGAGTTTAAAAAGTAGGCTTCAGTCTGAGCTCAGAGTTCATCAGTTCTCTCTGGAGTTGTGTATTCTTTTTTGTCATGAATCCTTTGGAATCATCTTGGATCATTGTTTGTCATGGTAGCAAAGCCATTTGTGACTGATCAGCGTAAAATACTACTGTTACTACGTATAATGTTTATCCTGGTTGTGCTCACTTCACTTTACATGATCATGTTCATTTAAGTCTTTCCATTTCCAGGCTTTTCTGAAACCATCCAACACAGTAATATTCCATCACAATCATATATCACAACTTGTTTAGCCATCAATCCCAATCAGTGAGCCTTCCCTCAATTTCCAGTTCTTTGCCACCACAATAAAGAACTGCTATAAATATTTTTGTACGAATGGATCCTTTTCCCTTTTCTTTGATCTCTTTGGGATACAGTTCTAGTGGTGGTATTGCTGGATAAAAGAGTATGCATGATTTTATAGCCCCTTGGGTGTAGTTCCAAATTGTTCTCCAGAATGGTTGGACCAGTTCACAACTCCACCAACAGTGCACTGATGTCTCAGTTTCTCCACATCCTCTCCAGCATTTGTCATTTTCTTTTTCTCTCATGTTAGCTAATCTGATAGGTGTGAGGATGTAGCTCAGAGTTATATTAATAACGATATAAAATCTTAATGACTTAGAGCATTTTTTCATGTGAATATTGATAGCTTTGATTTCTTCTTCTGCAAACTTCATATCCTTTGAACATTTTTATCAACTGGGTAGTAGCTCTTATCCCTGTATATTTGAGAAATGAGTCCTTTATCAGAGAAACTTGCTGCAAAATTTTTTCTGCAGTTTCCTGTTTTCCTTCTAATTTTGGCTACATCGGTTTTGTTTGTATAAAAACTTTTAAACTCATGTAATTAAAATCCATTTTATTTCTCATGATTCTCTCCTTTGTCTTGTTTGGTCATAAATTCTTAGCTTACCATAGATCTGACAGGTATATTTTTCCATGCTCTTGTAATTTACTTATATCACCCTTTATGTCTAAATCAGGGGTGGGGAACCTGTGACTTCATGTGACCCTCTAGGTTCTTACATGTGGCCCTTTGAGACTAAATTCCAAACTTCACAGAACAAATTCCCTTAATAAAAGGATTTGCTCTATAAAACTTGGACTCAGTCAAAAGGCTGCACCCAAGGATCTGGAGGCCACAGGTTCCCCATCACTGGTTTAAATCGTTTGTCCATTTTGACCTTATCTGGGTGTGCAGTAGAACTGCTGGTCTCTGCTTTCCTGTTTTCTCATTAATCTTTGTCATATGGTGAGTTGTTGTCCCAAAAGTTTAGACCTTTGGTTTTATCAAACATCAAATTATCATGGTCCTTTATTACTGTATCTGATCTGTTCCTCTGATCTTACCACTCTGTTTCTTATCCAGTAACAAATTATTCTGGGGATTACTGCTTTGTACTAGAGTTTGAAATCTGGAACCGCACGGCCTCTCTCCTTCACATTTTAATAAATGGATTCCCTTGGTACTCTTCACCTTTTGTTCTTCCAGCTCCATAAAATCATTCTTTGGTAGTTTGGTTGGTGTGGCACTCTGCTGTTCTTTCTTCAGACTCCCTCATGAAAACCTGTTCTGTATAACTGCTTATAGTGTGCCTTCACCTGATGGAGCTTGGTTTACCTTTGTGGTAGAAGCTAGAGGTTGAGTTTTATGAAGAAGCATCCTTACTTTGCCTCTGCCTCACTAGAGATGAGGTACGATCTTTTGGTCTTCGCTCTGACATCTATTTCATTCATGTTGAGTTGGAATTTTAAAATTTAACAGTAAAGGTGTTTGATTCCTCCCTCTTTTTTTTTTTTTAAACAAATGTCATGTTTGTTTCTAAGGAACAAGGATGGTATCTGCATAACTTGCTTTGTATAACACTATTTGCAGGATTTTACTCCTTAGGAAGTTATGCTATGATGATTATTCTAAAATTTTTTGCATCCACTTAAAAAAATTCTTGGTCCTATGTGAGAGCCAACTGGAGAAGACACTTAAGAAGTCTGGGAGAGATGATATTGTTTTAATTTCTTCTGACTCACCACAGATATTTGAGGGTTACTTTTATCACTATGAAAGGACATTAAGGATCTTAAAGTAATAGTTTTATGCATTTTTTATATTATATACTGGATTTTTTATTTCCATTGTTGAAACTCCATCCCCTACCCACCCTCCTCAGTAATTTAATCAGTTGTCCTAATTGGATATGCAGCAGAAATAGCTACAGCAGCACATATGGTGTGGTCCTTATCTAGAAAGAGGGGTAGGGGGAGTCTTTGGCCTTTGCCACTGACTTCCCATATGTAGGTGGCTCTAACTTGACTGATTTTGAAGTAACCTATATAGAAAGGTCTAGAGATAATCCCTCAGGTAGCCAAGAAGGCACAAAGTGGCAAATTGTAATTAGGAATAGTAAGGCATACCAAGTTCAGTGTCAGTATATTGTGACTTGTGCATTCAAAGCAAATTTGAGAACTCAGTCAGTGGCTGCAATCCTAACCTAAAATAATACTGTACAATGGGGGTTACCTGCTCTTTAAGTCAGAAAAAGATTTACCTTGTTAAAGAAACAATTTATTGCCTGTCCCAGATAATTGGATGGTTGCAAGTTTGGGCTTGGGACTAATTCTTGCCTTTAAATGAGAGGGTTACAAACTTTTTTATACCCGGGATGGAAAAACAGTGAAGATATTAAGCAAAAAGGGCTTGGTTAATTGTTACTCTGACATGTTTCCTTTGGAATGAAATTTTATCCTTCCTGTAATTATAAAGGCTCTTCAGAGATTGATTTCTGAAATTGCCATAAATGATGTACTTCAGAGGCCGTGCTGGAGGAAGATCCCAAGCCCTAGACAGTTATAGAAACCTTGTGGAAGATTTTGTTCAGTGTTCGTGTGGGAGCTGTTGGAAGTCATATTCTTTATGTAAGAAATGTGCCATGCCCTGCTACCTCTTTCTTACCATCTCAGGAGTGATTCAGATGAAATAGAGCAAAGATTTGAATTGTAAACAATTCAGGGATAGGTGTGCCTTTTATTCTTCATGACAGTTCAAAATAGTTATTTTTCCAAAAGCTCCAAAGTCTCATTAGAGCATGAGTGAACATTAAAGTGTGAATGATTTAATGTAAAAATAGCTATTTTATAAAATAAAAATCTATAATCATTTAAAAATAAAATCAGTTATCAAATCATTCTATCTCTTTTAACACTTTTCCTATTCATTCACATTCATACCCTGCCAGCATTATAGTTTAAGCCCTCATCATCTCTCATTAGCTTCCAAATTGTTTTCCCTGCTTCTAGGCTATTAGCCTTAGCCTTGTAGCTGTCAAATATCCTTATAGGTTTGACCAGGTCACCCCTGCCCCCCAAATTTTCATCTCCCTATTAATAACCTCTAGGTCAGATCTCACAGCCTAGAATTCAAGGCCTTTCACAATGTGCCTCCAGCCTACTGTTCTTCTCTTTATTCAGTGGTACTTCATTCACATATTCTGCATTCTGGTCAAACCACTACTAACTAGTTGATTCTCTAGACTCAATATTCTCTTTCCTACTTCTCTGCATTTCCACAAGTCCTCCACTCTGGAATGTACTTTGGCCTCATTGATGTTTACCAGAAACTTACCTTTCTTCAAGGTTCATCCACCTCCTTCTGGAAGCCTTCCCTGATCTTCTCAGTGGTAAATGTTTTTTCTCTATTTACTTACCTATTTACCTTTGATACTGTTTTCCCCCTTTCTAATCCCAGTAGGGAGTATAAGTTCTTTGAGCGAAAGCACTGTTTGTTTTTGTATTTGTAAAGATATCCCCAAAGTCATGCCGTACCAAACAACAATCACCAATGTCAAGGGGTAATTTGATATTGATCGTAAATGAGGCAGAGGACTAGTAAGTATCTGAACGCCGCATTGTCTTCCTTATGTATATGTCTACCTTTCAGCATTCTCAACTGTAATACATCTTAAAACTGCATGTGGAAGTGGTTCTTAATGAAATTGAACATATTTATGTGTTTGATGAGCATAAGTAAATGGAACTTAGTGTTGTGATGAAATTCCCAGGCTAAGTGGATAGTCAGCCATATGCATAATCATTGTTGGGTGCTTGATAATTATAGATAAATAGTAAATAGTTTACATAAATGTCTAAAATTAGTATCACTTTTATTCATCCAAACCAAATTCATAACCTTTTTTTTTCTTGTTCCTTCATTTCTGCATTACCTTTTAATTTAAGTTTAACTTTGATTAAACTGCCAGATGACTCAGCTCCTCTGCTCTGAGCATAGGACTCAGAATCTAGAACACCAGTTCAAATTCAGCCGCAGATGTTAACTCTGTGGCCCTGAACACATAACTTAACCTCTTTCTGCCTTAGTTCCCTCATCTGCAAAATGGGGCTAATAACAGCACATGCCTCCCAAGACTCTTGTGAGGGTGACATGAAGTACCTTGCAAATACACTATTTTCATGTTTTAAATGCACTCTTTACTTGTTTATTCAATATGCTTACTTAGCCAGTCACCAGACATAGGTCCTGGATCTTATCGCCCAAGAACGAGGGTTTCCTTCTTCATCTGTGCCATAGACCTGAGGTTCTCTGTGACCTTTCCTTACCAGCTTTGAATCTGAGGGGTGCTAGAGTAATAGGTCAAGGAACTATCTGACTTTGGGTGTCATTGATCTTAAGTCAGACTTTCACTGAGGGAATGGGGCAGCAGGTCCTGTGTCTAAGCCCTTGTCACAGAGATATGATAATGCCAGAGTGACCTAGCCTGCACATGGTGGCACTTGGTGAGGACAGAAGAGGACACTGTGAGAGCAACTTAGAACAGTTACTATCTAGGGGTCTTGTCTCTCAGTGAGAGGAAGCCGAACAGAGAGACAGGAACAGACCTGTTTGTGCTTAGGGGGGAAGGAAGAGAAGAAACTAAGGAAGAGGTCAGAGGAGTCTGGGTTGTGCACAGCCAGGAACCTGGGACTGTAACTAGAAGAAATCAGTCATGAAGGAGTGCATGGATCTTTTTTAAAACTGACCTCTAAAGCATCTTTAGCTTTTTATGAAAGTCATGAGTTGTTTTTGATTCAACCATTGTGCATAAAATATCTACTCCAACCCATGCCCTGTGCTGTAGATTCAGACAGAAACAAAACTATTTCTGCTGCAAAGGAGCTTATGTTTGTAGCCCTCATTGAGTAGTTTCTTTAGATTTAGAACTGGAAGAGACCTTTGGTGTCTGCTCATCCACTCCCTTTCATTTCATGGAGGGGGGGGATACAAGCCCAAATCCACACAAGATAGAGAGAAACAAAGCCGAGATTTGAAGCCAGTGGAGCAAGATACACATCAAGCTGATGTCGATATAGCACTTAAAGAATGCTTTATAGATCTAATTTCATTGTTCCTCACAAATGCAATATTACAGGCATATCAGATATATGAGTAAACTGATACCTAGAATAAGCTACGTGTTTGGGAAACAGGTGATGTATGTAAAAACAAGATATGAATAGAAACTTATTTTTTAGAAGAAGTTTCATGATTTGTCTTTGCCAACTATTTAGTATTAGAGATGGGATTTGAACCCTGACTTACAACTTTTCATTACATTGTACCTCTTCTCTCACAAGATTATGGTTATAAATCCAGAGATCTGTTAATCACCAAGTACTTTCTCAAAATACTGTGTACTGTGCCACTGAGACACAAATACAAAGAATGAAACAGTCACTACATTCAAGAAGTTTGCGTTTTAATGGAGAGGAAGTCAAGTACACAAAAAAACATACGGCATAAACATAAAGTTAATAAAGGAAATACATATAGAGTAGTTAAATACAAGGTCATTTGAGAGAGAAGACATTAGCAGTTGTGGGGATTAAGAAAGACCTTGCAGAAGATGGATTTTTAACTTCATCTTTTTTTAACTTCAACAAATAAAATTTGTTCATTAATAAGCATTTCTATATTCTTTTTCACATTTCCTTCTTCCCTCCCTGCAGGGGGGAAAAGAAAGAAAAAATTCTTACATTCACCATTTCCCCAAATGTGCGTAAGCAGTCCTTGTACTTTATTCTGGTGCAGCAGTATCCCGTTATGCACACATACCAGTTTGCTCAGCTGTTCCCTAGTTGATGGGCACCTCCTTCATCTCTGCTTCTTTACTTCTAAAAAAAAAAGAGCTGAAGTAAATGTTTTTATCTGTGTCTTCTCTTTCTCTGCTCTTTGGAGTAGGGGCCTAATAGCAGGATGATTAATGGTGGTTACATTTTTACAACTGTTAGAGAGGGCGTGATTCCAAATTGCTTTGCCAAGAGTTGGGCCATTTTGCAGCTCCCTTAGCATGATATGAGTATGCCTGCTTTCTCACAGCCCTTGCAACAATTGTTATAACACTTCAGGGAGTATGATACGGAACCTCAGAGTTGCTTTCGTTACTGTTTCTCTAATTAGTTATTTGGAGTATTTTCTTTTTTTTAGTGTTTGTTTATAGTTTAGATTTCTCATTTGAAATTTGCCTATTCCTATCCTTTAACCATTTATCTACAGAGGAGTTATTTTTCTTACATATTTGATTAAATTTTTTATGTTGCCTTCATAAAGATTTGCCATCTTTATCCCAACCCACCTTCACATTCACCAGGTCTTCAGAGTTAGGATGGTTACATGCCCCTCTCAAGGTTCTAAGGATATCCTTAAGGGGTTGGAGATTGTTTTTTCTAAAACCAGTTCCCATTCTAGTGTATTCTCCTTAATGTTAACCTTCAGAGATTAGAATCCTAGCTTCATAGCCAGTTAATATCCGTTAGCTTTTGCAGAGTCATATTTATTGCAAAGGTAGAGCAAGAAACAACAGTTGCAAAGCAATTCCCTCTGAACCTAGAAAGTTCCTAGGAAAGACTGGCTGTATACTTAAAAACATTTTCTCCAAAGCACTGACCCCACCAAGTTCACTTGTCATAGCTGATGGATGAGTCCCTGCTTCTGTTCCCACTGCCCAGGATTATGTAGATTACTCATCAGGGCCTGGCTTTCTCCTGCAAATCCTAGCATGTCCTTGGGCTCTCATACTGTTGCATTTACTGTTCTGACCTTTCAAAGGGCACAAGGTTTTACCCATCTTCAGTATTTCTTCACCACAAAAAGGGAAGAATTGGCAAAACACAGACAGAAGCAACAGCAGGGCCACATGCTCACAGACTATTTGGCAGTGGCCCGGGCAAGGTAATAAAGGCCGGAAGAGTCCTGTCTTCCCACCACAGGATCACATCCTTTGTCTCCAATACTCGAACATAGCCAGGGAGAGGCAGGAGGAAAAGAAAGTGACTCACTTTGTTTAGTTAGGGCCTCTATCTTTTATCTTTCCACCACCTGGTATAGCACACAACAGGCTGGCGGCCTGCTCCATATTCCAGAGTAGGCCCATTTGCTCACTCAAGTTGTCTGGCCTTTCCAGAAGTAGGCTCTTCAATTTTTTCCACGTGGGCCAGCACCAAGCAGAACATAGCACCTACTCTGGGGATGAGCTCCCTTGGCCGGGCCTATGATCATTAAAGATTTTTTTTTTTTTTGGTCAAAAGACTTTGGGGATTTCAAAGGAAGGGAGGAAAAGAGGGTAGAAAATGTCAAGGAGTTTTTGAGATGAGAAAGGGAGAATATTGTATACACAGTGTGTATGTAATACAATTCATACTATATCTACATGACTGTTGTGGATTCATTAAGTGTTTTACTCAACAATAGCCCTGGGAGGGCATTACCAGTGTAGTATTTTCTTCTTATTGGTGACTAAGCAGGCTGAGAGGAGGGATGCCATGACTTGCCCATACCCTTAACAAAGCACTCAACTCCCAGAATATATTGTTTGTCATCATAAAAGAATAAATTTGGGCTGGGCCTGTAGGCATAGAATGGTTAGCATATTCCTTAATGGGGGTCCCAGTGTTTAGACTTAATACAAGTAAAGGTAACTGAACAAAAACCTTAATGAAATTTTATGTAGGCCAAACTGTGTAGAAAAAAAATTTTGTCCTTTGTAGAATATTCACAGACATTTTAAAAGCGTTTTTAAATTCTGTGACTAACTTGCCTTTCCTCCTCCTTCATTTCAGTTGAGACAGTCCCAGTCCTACTGCACAGACACAGAATGCCTTCAGGAATGTGAGTAATTGTGTTTCTGGGTGTGGTGGTATAAAGCGGGAGGGGGAGAGGGCGGACAGGAAGGGGTGAGAGATTAGACTATGGTGGAAAACTTCAGTGATTGGAGAGAAAAAAACATCTGCTTCGTACTCCTTGTGCTAAGGCTGCTCTGGGGAAGTAGAATTTCCATTTGTCAAGCTCATGTAATGAGTGCAGCAAGAGCCACACCGATTCCTGGGTGTAGACTTAGTGTCAAATGGTCTCTCTTCAAATGTAGCATGAAAAACCAGGTCTAATACTGGCCTTGTGGAGTGGTGTTTTTCCCCAACATGGACTTTATAAAGAAGTTCTTCTGTATTTAATCTGGAATCATAAACATGGCATTTGTCTTAATATCTTTAATTACCTTTTGTCTATATATGTGAAATTAGAACCATGGAGAAAGAGCAAGTATCTGCTGCCCTTCAGATTGGGTTTGAATGTGTCAGACTGCCTCGGTCACTGTACTAAGATGGAGAGAGCCCAGAATTTGAAGTCAGAAGACTTAGGGCAGGTCATTTAATTCCCCTGAACCTCTGTTTCCTGCTCTGTATGATGTCGAGTATAATTACTATACTTTCTGTCTCTCAAAATTGTTAAAATCAAATGAGATCATGTAACAATTTCAAGTTCCCAGAGTGTTATAAAACTACCACCTACTTTTATGGGAAAAGCATCCTACTGGCACTGCTACAAGACTGCAAAGAGGCAAGAATATATTCAAAGATAATGCCATCATTATTTCGTAGTAAGATAATTGTGAAAGATGACAAAATCTTTGTGTTCAAAGGTAAAAAAATTATACAAAACCACATTCAGTCACTTGTTTTCCCAGGACCTTTGTGTCAAGGTTGTTATTCAGAACATCAAAAGTCCATAGGTCATATCAAGATAACTTGTTTTTTCAGTGACCTGTGTTTCTTTTCCTTTTCCTTCATGGAATTACAAGTGAGGTCTGCTTTTGTCTACTGCAGGGGAATAGGAAGAACATGACTTTTCATTCTGCAGGTGTGCGTTCTTGTCCCGATCCCAGGAGAGGGTCTCCCCTGAGACTCTTTGTCCTCAGTTTCTCTGTTGGAGCTCAGTTTTCTTCTTGGGAAAGCCACAGTAATGATTTTTGTGCTCCCTGTCTACCACACTAGTGGCTGTGTATCTTTCTATAAATAATGGTAAAGTAGTGGTGCTTGCATGGAACCCAGCCAGTTGTCTCCCCAGCCACAAATTCTAAAGTCCTCTGGTGAGATCTCTTAGGGGATTAAGGAGAAGCAGGGAAGGGTTGGGGTTAGAGATAGAAGAAGCTACTGAGTTCTTTCTGTCTCTCATTGCTGCGCCCAGAGCTCCTGATCCAGGAACATCTATGCTCCCTGGTCTTTAGTGCTTCTGGCTCTGCCCTCTCTGATGGCATACCAGGTTTATAAGCTTCCATGTATCTCCTTTCAGTAATCACAGAATCTGTGTTGAAGGGCCCTCTGAACCCCTCTAGTCTGACTGGTATCTGAACAAGAATACCTACCTACTCGACAGTCAACTCTCTTTGACAGGAAGAGACCTCCAGGAACGGGAAATCCACGACCTTCTGAGCCAGCCTTGACCACTTCTTTTTTTCATGCACCTGAAATTATTAGGAAGTTCATTGTTGGTTTTGGTTTTTTTATAGTAAACTATCAGAGACCTGTATGTTTACCATAGGTCGATTTCCTGGGTCCTCTTTTCAATGAGAAGGAAATAGGGTTTGTTAGAACAAAGTAGCACTGGCAGTAGAAGGGTAGAGCGTTGTAGCTGAATCGCATTTGTGTGGGCCAGAAATAAAAAATTTTGAAAAATGCAAGACCTGAGTATATATTCACTTGATAGTCCTCCAGATACTCAAGCTTGTATTTTTCTTAAATTTGGAGCCCACCCTAATAATAGGGATACATGCAGAAAAGGGTTTTGAGGTATATGGGGCTCTGATTTTTATTTTTTTGTCTTTAATTGT
This sequence comes from Bettongia penicillata ogilbyi, assembly GCA_023548195.1. Classification (NCBI taxonomy): domain Eukaryota; kingdom Metazoa; phylum Chordata; class Mammalia; order Diprotodontia; family Potoroidae; genus Bettongia; species Bettongia penicillata. Next base: position 3,350,240 of record JAJHZJ010000808.1, on the reverse strand, counting down.
GATGTTTAAAAAGTTCAAAACAAATAATTTGTGAATAACTTAATCATTTTATTAATAAGGCTCTCAGGTTATTAATGAAGGGTGGTCATTTGGCCTGCTTTCTTTGACCAAAGACAGTCAGTCTGGTAGAGCGGACTTACAGTTTATGTTGTCTTCAGAACAGTAGGTGGTCCATCAAACAGCGATCAAATCTGATTAGTTAATGTGATTGGAGGTGGGCTACATTACAATGAAGGGTCTAAAATCTCTTAAATAGGGAAAGTATTTCTATACCAGACCACTCAAAGCTTTAGGCTATCAGTTCAAAGAAAGTATACCCCACCCAAGCCTGAGCAGAACACAGTAGCTTTGACCACAATGGGGCCTTGAACAAAATCTAGGTGAATTTAATACAATCTCATTATTAGTAATATCCTTCTGAACTTTAAAAGGACTTTAGAAGAAGGGGGAGAGCTCCTAATCTCTCCCCAAATTGCTGGTTCTTAATAATAATTTCTCACAAAAATTGCTTCCTTTTAGAAACATCTTAAGATGTTGATTAAACCAAAAATGAAGTTTTGTTTCCTAATTCCTAAAACTAGATTCTGTTTTTCAAATTGTCCATTCAAATACTCATGTACAAGAGCAGACCAGTAATACTAAGGATGCAGTAAAGGTGGAGAAGCAGAAGTGAGAAGAGTGATATCGCACTTCAGTGAGGAAAACCATTTGCTCAGGTCTGAGCATTGTCTGTGATAGGAACAGATAAAAAGGCATTTCCAGGCAAATCAGGGGGAAGTCAGGATTTGGCTCATTATTGCCACTATTCACTTATCATGCTAGAAATGCTAGCTGTAACAATGAGAAAATAAACAAATTGAAGGAATAAGAATAGACGGTGAGAAAAAAATGCCACTTTTTGCAGATGATATGATGGTATACTTAGAGAATCAACTACAAAACTAGTTGTAATAATTAACCACTTTAGCATGATTGCAGGATATAAAATAAACCTATATAAATCATGAGCTTTTCTAAATATTCCTATAAAACCCAGTAGGAAGAGATAGAGAAATTCCATTTAAAATAACTGCAGATAATATAAAATACTTGGGGATTTACCTGCCAAGACACACACAAGAATTATATGTATTTACAAAATATTTCCCACAAAAACACATCTAAACAATTGGAGAAATATTAATTGCACATGGGTAGGCTGAACCAATAAAATAAAAATGACGATTCCACCTAAATTAATTTACTCATTTAGTGCCATGCCAATCAAACTACCAAAGAATTATAGAGCTAGAAAAAAATAAAATTTATCTGAAGAAACAAAAGGTCAGGACTATCAATGGAGTTAATAAAAAAAATTAAGAAAGGTGTACTGGCAGTACCACATCTCAGACTATACTATAAAGCAATAATCATCAACACAACCCGGTATTGGATAAAAAATGGAGTGGTTGATCAGTGAAATAGATTAGATACACAGTATGCAGAAGGAAATGACTACAATAACCTGGTGTTTGATGAACCCAACCTGGCTATTAGAGCAAGAACTACTGGGAAAATTGGAAAGCAGTCAGACAGAAACTAGGCATAAACCAGTATCTTACACCATGTATCAAATGACTACATGATTTAGACATAAAGAGTGATGTAAGCAAATTAAGGAAATATGGAAAAAAAAATTATCTGACAGATCTGTGGATAAGGTAAGAGTTCATGACCAAACAAGAGGTAGAGGATGATGGGAGGTAAAATGGATGATTTTTGATTATATTAAATAAAAAGGTTTTTGTACAAAATTAGAAAGCAAAAAGGAAGGTGGGAAACAATTTTACAGCAAATTTCTCTGATAATTAAAAAAAAATATGTAGGGGATTGAGCCAAATTTATAAAAATAAGAGCCATTCTCCAAGGGATAGTCAAATTTGAACATGTAGTTTTTGGAAGAAATCAAAGCTATCAATAATTATAGGAAAAAATGTTCTAAATCATTATTGATTAAAGAAATACAAATATAAAATTTCTGAGGTGCTACCTCCCGTGTTTCAGATTGGTTAACATGACAGACAAGGAAAATGACAGCTGCTAGAGAGAATGAGGAAGAATTGGGGCATACTAAAGCACAGATGGAGTTGTGAACTAATCCAACTATTCTGGAAGAGAATTTGAAACTATGCCCAAAGAGCTATAAAATTGTGCATACCCTTTGACCCACCAGTGCCACTACTAGGATTGTACCCAAAGAGATCAGAAAAAAAGGAAGGAGGACATATATGGACCAAAATATTGATAGCAACTCTATTTGTGGGGACCAAGAATTGGAAATTGAGGGAATGCCCATCATTTGGAGAATGGCCCAACAAGTTGTGGTCCATGATTGTGGTAGAATACTATTGTGTTATTGAAATGACAAGCAGTATGTTTTCAGAAAAATCTGGAGAGACTTATATGAACTGTTACAGAGTAAAAGTTAGCAGAACCAGGAGAACATTGTACACAGTAACAGCAGTATTGTATTACGGTCACCTGTGAATGACTCAGCTATTCTCAGCAATACATGATCCAAGACTTTTCCAAAGGGCATGAAAAATGCTGTCCAGCTCCAGAGGAAGAAGTGACGGAGTGTATGGGTAGATTAAAACATACTTTGTAATTTTCTCTTGTTATTTTTTGGAGAGTAGGGGGCAGGATTGGTCGGTGTTTTATTTTATAATATGGCTAATAGGGAAAATTTTTTCATGACTACACGTATATAATCTATATCAAATTGCTTGTTTTCTCAGGGAGGGGCAGGAAGGAGAGCATATGGAACTCAGAAATTTTAAAAAGAACATTAAAGGTTTTTGTTTACACATAATTGAGAAAGATAAATCAAAAATTAAATGTGGGGTGGAGGGAGAAAGAAATGATGAAGGGCATGGTTTCAAAAAAATCGGGGAAGACTTATATGAGCTGACATAGGAGAACATTGTACAAAATAACATTATTTTTCTAATGATGTTCAACTGTTTAAAGACTTAGCTACTCTGATCAGTTCAGTGATCCATGACAGTTTCAGGGGACTCATGATGAAAAAGCTTATGCCCTTTTAGAGAGAGAACTGATGGACTCTGGGTTCAGACTGAAGCATTTTTTTGGGGGGAGCAATATGGCTAATGTGGAAATATTTTGCATGACTTCATATGTATAATGGGTATGGTATTTCTTGCCTTCTCAATATATGGGGGAGGGGCTGTAGGGAGGAAAAGAATTTGGAACTGAATATAAAAATAAAATACAGAAAAAAAGTGCTGATCTGAGAATAATTTATTCATCATCAGTCTTGCTCTGTGAGCTCTATGAGCATCATCTCATAGATGTCTTTGGTTGTTTTAGATGTTAATGCTCAAACCAGTTATACCAGTTGAAAAATAATCTTGTTAATCTTGTGTGCCTGTTTTGGGAAATAAGAATCTTTTTTTAAAAATACATTTGTGGGAGCCAACAACACCTGGGAACCAAATAAATCCCCATTCTTGTAAATGAAAAGTCTCTTAATCTAAATTACATAATGTTGTTGATGTTCTGTCATTTCAGTTGTGTACAACTCTTTGTGACACACCCCCACCCCCACCCCGGCAAAGATAGTGGAGTGGTTTGCCATTTCCTTCTCCAGCTCATTTTACAGATAAGGAATTAAGGCAGAGTTAAGAGACTTGCCCAGGGTCACACAGGTAGTGTTAGATTTGAACTTACTAGGATTCCTGACTTCAGGCCCAGCTCTCTTCATCGACTGCACCACTGACCTGCCCAAATTACATAGTGACTGATCTCTGTAGTTGGAATCTCACTAACTGCAGCTTCATTGGCAGTCTTGTTTTAGAACTCATTTTGGTGTTTGACTACCATCTTCTTTGGTTATTAGCTTCTCCTGGTTCATAGGCTTAAGATGGAGAATTTAGAGCCTGGCAGTGGATAAAACAAAATCTGGCTGAATTATGGTCTCCACTCTAGCCTCTCTTATTGCTTCCCTTTAGCCTCTTGTTTTACAATTTCAAGTGTTAATATTTAGTATATTTTGATATTTTTTTCATTTTATTTGTTTTCAGTGTTCTACAGTCGCTTCTGTATAACTTAGATTTTTTCCCCTTCCCTCTTGCCCTCCTCCCTGAGATGGCCTACAGTTTTATATAGATTCTACACATACATTCCTATTAAATACATTTTTACCTTAGTCATGTTGCATAGAAGAATTAAAGTGAATGGCAGAAATCGTAAAACAAACCAAAATGTAATACCAAAGAAAATTATCTGCTACATTTTGTGATTGAATTCCATAGTTCTTTCTCTGGATGTGGAAGGAATTTTGCCTTAAGAGACCCTTGGGAATTTTTTAAGTCCTTGCATTGCAATGAAATTCTAAGTCTACCAGAAAAAAAATCCTCACACACTGTGGTTTTGCTGTGTACAAAGTTCTCCTGGTTCTGTTCTTTTCACTCAGCATCAATTCATATAAGTCTTTCCAGGCTTCTCTGAAGTCTTCCTGTTCATCATTTCTTGTAGCACAATAGTGTTCCATTACATTCATATATCACAATTTATTCAGCCAGTCCCCAATTGATGGGCATCCCCTTGATTTCCAATTTTTGGCCACCACGAAGAGAGCTGCTGTAAATATTTTTGTACATGTGAGACCCTTTCCCATTTCTGTGATCTCTGGGATAGAGTCCCAGAAGTGATATTGCTGGGTGAAAGGGTATACACATTTTTGTAGCCCTTTGGCCATAGTTCCAAATTGCTCTCCACAATGGTTGGATCAGCTCAGGAGATGTGACTTCTTTTCTTTTACAATTTCAGGTGTTATTTTTGAGTATATTTTGATATTTTTACATTTGTATTTGTTTTAAGTGAAGCCTAGACAACCACTTACTAGGGATGTGCAATAGATAGGACTCATGCTTGGGGGAGAAGTTGAACTCAAGAACTCTGAAGTCCCAGGTACTTGTGGTTACATTAATACTTAGATAAATGGATATCAGAAACTTTTAGGGTTGTGTGTTTAATGTGATAGCTTTGGTTTTCTAGTCAGTTCTGTCCCATCACAAGTTACAATGTGAAAAAGCCATGCTTGGAAAAGCTCGTGCTTCCTTATACCTCATAATACTGTTGTTGGGGAAGTTTCGTTGTAAGACTTGAAATGCTACATAATGGGAGCTCTACAGCTACTTAAACTTCACTGTTTTGCATAAAATCTATCTGCTTTTTTGGTAGCGGTTGATCATTTTCATTTTGCCTAAATCTGATGACCTTCTCTCCTTCTTTCTTAGATGATCTGCATTTAATCCTCCTTGATATTACGTTGGATACTGTATTGCATTTGGTTCTTCTTTCAGTTAAATCCAAGGCTCAGTCCTTTGCCCTTCACCTCATTAATACCAATCTTCAGTCTTTATGTTTATGCTTCCCTGTTGTGTTTGTAGCCCCCCCAGAAAGGTTCTAACCCCAAATTTCTAGCTTTGTTTAGGACATAAAATTGGTAAAGAGGGGATTTCCTGTGGATATAGAGAAACAGTTATTCCCACTAAGCCAAGTATCCTTCCCAGTGCCCACATTTCTGATCACTTAGCCACCATTCTTCTGTTTTTTAGGCCCAAAACTTCTGTCATTTAAAATTTTTCCCTCTTTTGTCACTTTAATCTCATTGCCCTGTTTGTTCTTACTCTTATCTTTTTCCTGTTCTTTACATTACACCTACTACCTAACTAGTCTGGACCAGTATTACCTCACTCTTATATTAGTAGTACCATTCCTCTGTAATAATTTTGCTAATTCATTCTACTCACTATTGTAAGATTCATCTTCCTGAAATACTTTAAAAATCTGCACAATTTAAAAAAAAGAACTTAGCCAAGATGAGGTCTGCCTTCATAAATTTATCTGACCCTTGTCTCTCATCATTCTTGACTTTGAATCTCTATTCAATTTAGATCAGTCTCTTTAATTAGCTCCGTTATAGTACCTTGCTTAGAATAGTAGCAACTCATCTTCATTGAATACACATATTTTCTCATGTGATGCTTACAATGGCTCTGGGAGATGAAATCATCCATCTTTACACTTGAAGAAATTGAAGCTTGGAGATAAAGTAGCTTGCTCAGGGTCATATACGTGTATAGTAAGGTCTGAGATGAGGTTTGAGTCTTTCTAAGCTCCAACACAATTCATTGTATAACCTTTTTTAAAATCATTCATAATAAGAATTTTAATACAACCTTTATATTTTAAAAATGCTCCACAAAATTACATTTTTTCGGTTGTTAAGTATTGGGAACTGTTGGGAAGCAACAAGTTAAGCTGAACATAGATTCTGCTCCAAAAATTCCAATTAAATTTATTATTTAAATTGGAGAACACATTTCTAATGGAAAAGAAATATATCAGGTTAATATATATTCTCCAATACAAAACACCTTTCTAAAAAAGTTTTCTGATCATAATGTATTATTTTTGTGATAAGATGCTGTATTTGTTTTGCTAAAATCTTGTTTAAAATTTTTGCATCATTGAAAAAATTTTCAACAAGATTTTAGCAAAACGAATATAGCATCTTATCAAGAGAATAATACATTACGATCAGGTAGGTTTCATGCCAGGAATGCAGGGCTGGTTCAAAATTAGGAAAACTATTAGCATTATTGATCATATCAACAACAAAACTAACAAAAATCACATGATTATCTCAATAGATGCAGAAAAAGCTTTCGACAAAATACAACACCCATTCCTATTAAAAACACTGGAGAACATAGCAATAAGGGGAACTTTCCATAAAATAATAAGTACTATCTACCTAAAACCTTCAGCAAGCATTATATGCAATGGGGATAAGCTAGATGCATTTCCAGTAAGGTCAGCGGTGAAACAAGGATGCCCATTATCACCGTTATTATTCAATATGGTACTAGAAATGTTAGCGGTAGCAATTAGACAAGATAAAGAAATTGAAGGAATAAAAATAGCCAAAGAAGAAACTAAGTTATCACTCTTTGCAGATGATATGATGATATACTTAGAGAATCGCAGAGATTCAAGTAAAAAACTACTAGAAATAATAAACAACTTTGGCAAAGTTGCAGGTTACAAAATAAATCCACACAAATCTGCATTCCTATATATTAGCAACAAAGTCCAACAGCAAGAGATAGAAGGAGAAATCCCATTTAAAGCTAGAGTAGACACTATAAAATACTTACGAGTTTACCTGCCAAAATAAACCCAGGGATTATATGAACACAATTACAAGACACTTTTTGCACAGATAAAGTCAGATTTAAGTAAGTAGAAAAACATCAGTTGCTCATGGGTAGGCCAAGCTAATATAATAAAAATGGCAATTCTACCTAAATTAATCTACTTATTTAGTGCCATACCAATTAAACTATCAGATAATTATTTTCTAGAGCTGGATAAAATAATATCAAAATTCATTTGGAAAAAACAAAAGGTCCAGAATATCAAAGAGACTAATGAAAAGAAATGCTTGGGAAAGTGGCTTACTGCTACCAGACCTCAAATTGTATTATAAAGCAGCAATTATCAAAACCACTTGTTACTGGCTAAGAAACAGAGGGGTAGACAAGTGGAATAGACTTGGCACTCAAGACACAGTAGGCAAGGAATATAGCAACCTCCTGTTTGATAAACCCAAAGATCCCAGCTTCTGGGATAAGAACTCACTGTTCGACAAAAATTGTTGGGAAAACTGCTTAACAGTGTGGTGGAAATTAGGCATAGACCCATGCCTGACACTGTACATAAGAATAAAGTCCAAATGGGTACATAATTTAGGTATAAAGAGTGATGCTATGAATAAACTAGAGGAACAAGGAATAGTGTATCAGATTTATGGAGAAGGGAAGAATTTTTTACTAAAGAAGTGATAGAAAGCATTATGAAATGCAAGATGGATAATTTTGATTACATTAAACTGAAAAGTTTTTGCACAATCAAACTCAATGCACCCAAAATTTGGAGGGATGTTGTAAATTGGGAAACAATTTTTACGGCTAAGTTCAGGGATAAAGGCCTCATTTCTAGAATATATAGAGAACTGACTCAAATGTATAAACAAACATACAAATCATTCCCCAATTGATAAATGGTCAAAGGATATGAACAGGCAATTTTCAGGGGAAGAAATTAAAGATCTCTATAATCATATGAAAAAGTGCTCTAAATCACTACTGATTAGAGAGATGCAAATCAAAACAACTCTGAGGTACCACATCACACCTATAAGATTGGCAAACATGACAGAACAAGAAAATGATAAATGCTGGAGAGGATGTGGGAGAGTTGGAACACTAATTCATTGTTGGTGGAGCTGTGAGCTCATCCAACCCTTCTGGAGAACGGTTTGGAACTATGCCCAAAGGGCTACAAAAATGTGCATACCCTTTGACCCAGCAATATCTCTACTAGGACTGTATCCCCAAGAGATCATAAAAAAAATCATAAACATGTACAAAAATATTTATAGCAGCACTCTTTTTGGTAGCCAAGAACTGGAAATCAAGGGGATGCCCATCAATTGGGGAATGGCTGAATAAATTATGGTATATGAATGTAATGGAGTACTACTGTGCCATAAGAAATGATGAACAAGAAGACTTCAGGGAGGCCTGGAAGGACTTATATGAACTGATGCTGAGTGAAAGGAGCAGAACCAGGAGAACCTTGTGCACAGCAACAACCACAGTGTGTGAGAGTTTTTTCTGGTAGACTTGGAACTTCATAATAACACAAGAACTTACTTAAAAAAAAAAAAATCCCAATGGTGGTTTTCTAAGGCAAAATGCCTTCCACACTCAGAGAAAGAAATATGGAAGTCATTCTCAGAATATAGCAGGTCATGTTTGTGTGTCTGTGGGTTTTAGTGTATTATATTTTGATTTGTTTATGATTTCTTCCATTTATTTTAGTGCAACTACATAGCATGACTATAGTGAAAACGTACTCAATAGGAAAGTATATGTAGAGCCTATACAGAATTGTATGCTGTCATGGGGAGGAAGTGGGGTAGTGGGGGGGATAAAATCTTAATTTTAAGGAAGTGATTGTAGAACATTAAAAAAATATAATAAATTAAAATTTTAAAAAAAATGTATCTTAAAAAAGGAAAATAAAACACTATCCAAATTGAAATATAAAAAAAAAGTTTCCTTTTCCAACATAGTTCTTTTAAGTTTGCACATTTAAACATATTAAATACATTTAAATATTTAATCACAGAAAATGTGCTTATTATATAGTTGACTTTTAAATGGGTATTTATTGTCTCAGTGGATGACACATATTTATTGTCTCAGTGGATGACACATTTTTGCTCGTTTATAACCCAGGGAATACCTATCTTTTCTTCTTTTTACTAGTCCCAGGTACGTTTCATCTATAATCCTAGGATTTTTATATATATATTGCACAGACATTACGTGGCAGAGCCAAAGTTTGTGTGCTTGCCTTCTGATTTTAGATCCAGAACTCATTCTAGTCCACCAGATCACTTGGACCAAGTTTTCCCTTACTGTTTTAGCCTATCATGATCATCTTCCCCCTGAGTTCTTTAGAGTACTTGTAGCAGGGGTCCTTAATATTTTTATGTCATGGACCCTTTCTCAGAATCATGTTTTTAAGTTATTGAAGGAAATGCTTAATTTCAGTTAGAGATTAGTGAACATAAAAATATAACGTCCTATCCAAATCAATGGACCACCTGAAATCTTTTCACAGGTTAAGCTGAATTTGAGTCTCTCCCACATCAATCTAGCATTTATTTATTGAGTTAGTTTCTCATTTAGTTCCTTGAGGACAGGAAGCATCCTATTTCTTGTGTATCCTACCTTAATATATAGCACTGTCCTGGCCACATAAAAAATACATTAACTTCATTTCATTAGATTTGAAGAAATTCCATGGAATCAGCAGCATTTTAGTTAGAGTGAACAGGTGGGCAATTAAAATGATGCTGTCTGTGTGTTATCCATCTCGTTTGAACTTTTATCATTGAGTCCTGTTTTTAATGACTAAAAATGGTAGGTTTTTTGATTAAGTCTTAAGTCAAAGTACTCCATTGGACACAGTGTGGTGGCACAGCAGACGGACCTACTAGGCTTGGAGTCAGAAAGTCCTGAGTTCACCTGTAGCTCGGTGACCCTGGATATGTCCTTTAACCTCTGCCTGCCTCAGTTTCCTCAGCTGTAGAATGAGGATTATATACACCTACCTCCCCAGGGTTGTGGTGAGGATCAGATGAGATAGTATGTATAAAGCACTCAGCACATGCCAGCAAAGTAGTAGTGGACTGAAAAATGCTTATTTGTCTTTTCTTCCTTCCTTCCATTTTAATGGAGTGGTGAGAGGCAAGTGGTTGGTCACCATCAACCCAGATTTTAGTATATTAAGAACATAGTATGCCATAATATGCCCTTTTTTCATAACACAGATATAATAGCTCATTTTTCTATGTTTCTGTAATATGTTTATGAGGTCTTTTATCTGTTTAGAACTCATCTCGTTATAAAATGTTGGGCTCCATCTAATTTCTTTGATTCTGCTGTCTAGTTTTCACAGAGATTTTTATCAAGCAGTGAAATCTCATCCCAGCCTTTTCAGAGCCACTTCTGTTCCTGCCCCACACCCTTGAGTTGATGTCAGGACCAGTTTGGTCTGGGACTTCCCTGGAGTAAGAAGGGGTGGAGTAGGTCTGTTCATCATAGGCTCTGTATTAGAACCCTGGGGTTTCCTTACTGTTACCAGGCCCCATGACTTGAAGGTGACAGATTTACTTCAGCGACTTTTACGGAGAATTGATTCCGGCTTAATAGTCACAGAATTTCAGTTGATACTGAATATAGAGCTCAAATCTTGGGGTAACACCTGGTATTAGCTAGTCGAGAGATCTTTTGGGCTGGTTCCATTTTCCTGAGGTTGCTTATAAGAGTAACACCTTGACTGGTTTCAGGGGTCTCTGTCCATCACTCATGTTTCCCCACTCCTCCCCAGCCCTGTCACTCCTGTGATCTTTAGCACCCCTGCTGTAGCTTCACTTTCTAACTCCATAGTTTTGACTGTGTAGTTAACCAGTTTATCTGTACGTTTATATTGTCTCCTGCCTTTGCATCTTCCTTTGTACCTTTGCTTAACTCTGGATGACCCCTACGTTTGCCGCCTTATTGTTTGAAAAGGGCAGTTCAGTAGCTTAAGGATTAGAAGTAAGGAAAGGTAAGTTTTTTTAGTTTGGTTTTTAAAAAATTATTTTTATTAATTGGGGTGCTTTTTAAAGGGTAAGGGAGTACTGAGAATATGGGAAAAGACAAGACCATGCAGAAAGAGAGATTAGACATTTAAACGAGATGGGGTGGTTGGGATGATGGAGGTTAAAAGTGGAAAGAGTACTCCTTCCTGACTCAGGAGGGAAAGAAAAGTGTCCTTTTGAAGAAAGAGGAAATTTTAGGTAATCTTATTTCTTGTTTAAGGAAAGTCAACTGCTAAGATTTAGGCTGGAGGACAGAGACTAAATAAGAGGCTATTAAAATAATGAATTGCCCTGGTTATTTTAGTATGAGAATCATTACATATTGGAGGAGGAGGGGCTTAGAATATTAGGTTATTAAAGGGGATACCATGCATGACAAAGCTTCTTTTTTCCAGTAATAAAAATAAAGTCATAAAGTATGAGATCTAAACTGAATCACTGACATTCCAAAATCGTTCCTTGTATAAATGACAGACTTCCAAAGAATGATTCAGATAAGGGAGTCTTCCTCTGCAAAGTACTGGCAAACAACCTATTATGACTTAACTTTAACAATGTTATGTGCCTAGTATGTGCAAAAGCACTATCCTAAGTACTATAGAAAGAGCATGGAATCGTGAAAAAAGGGCCAGAGTTGTAATGTGGCATTTTTATGTAGCATTTTACAAATGCTACAGAAGACCACTGCTTATAGGACTTGCAGCACAAAGGCATTCCAATCTGGAGTAGGCAGTGTGTGTAGAGCCAAACACTCTGGTCTTAATAGTGATTTGAAAGGGTTGAGGGGGTTTCATTCAGACCTTTTCTCTGGTTATGAGGGAGAGCCAAAAAACTCTGGATTTTCCAGATCACAGAGGTGCTGTACCCCTACCCCCCTTGATGTGGAAGGGATAACTATATACATCTTTGACTTTTTCTTAATATGGTAAAATCCTAAAATCACAAGCCAGCTCTGTTGTAATGGAGATAAGCCAGAGACCTTTCCAGGAAGGATGGGAGTACAGCAAGTGTGCCCATTATCATGACTGTTTGAAATACTACAAATGCTAGCTATGCAGACAACCGTTGTTAATACTTCATATGAGACTTTTCACTGTTCATTATGTCTAACGTATAGAAGTTTAAGATCTTCTGTGAGGTATTTTAGCATGTATAGGCTCGTTCGTCTACAAGGTAAATAATGTTCTTTTTTTGTTAATTTTGTTAATTTATTTTCAGTTTTCTACAATCACTTCCTTATGTCTTAGATTTTCTCCCCTTCCCTCCTCCCTCCCTCCTTCCCTGAGATGGCATGCAACCTTATATGGGTTCTGCATACACATTCTTACTAAATACATTTTCACCTTAGTCATGGAAGAATTAAAATGAATGGGAGAAATCATGAGAAAACCCAAATAAAACACAAGAGAAAGTAGTCTGCTTCATTCTTCAGTCCAGTTCCATAGTTCTTTCTTTAGATGTGGATTGCATTTTGCCTCAAGAGTCCATTGGGAATTTTGTAGGTCCTTGCATTGCTGTGAAGAGCTAAGTCTACCAGAAAAATTCCTCACACGCTGTGGTTGTTGCTGTGTACAAGGTTCAAAATTATCTCTTCTTGTGAATGATATATATTTAGAGGACCTTAGAGAGTCTACTAAAAACTTGATTGAAGCAATAACTTCAGCAAGGTTTCAGGATATAAAATATATCTGCATAAATCATCAGCTTTTCTGTCAGTCCTACTTTGGTACCACATGTCTGTCCCTGACTACTGCGTGTCACCTGTCCTTTCCTCTCTTTGGCCCCCACATGCTCTCCACCTTCCTCTTCTTGTCCTTACTTCTCTGTCCCAAGCCCCCACCTGCCCTTGAATCATATGCTGCCTCTGTTCCTCTCTCCCTTTGCACTTTATGTAGAGGTCTGCAGAATGCTCCATTTACGGAAAGTGAGAACTGTCTATACCAAGATAAATTCCAGATAGATACATGACTTAGATATAAAAGGTCACATAAACAAATGAGAGGATCAGAGAAGGAAATAACTTTTACAACTATGGCTTGGGGAAGAATTCATGACCAAACCAGGAATACAGAAGATAAAATGGACAATATTATTCTGTAAAATTGAAGTTTTTGCATAAACAAAACCAATGTGACTAAATTGAAAAGGGAAAGAGTTAACTAAGAAAAATCTTTCTAGCAAGTTTCTCTGATAAGGCTTTAACATCAATATATAAGGGCTACATAAGGAATTCATTCAAACTTATAAGAACAAGAGCCATTCCTCAAAATGGTCAAGTAATAGGAATAGTTTTCAAAGGAAGAAATTCAAGCTATCAGTAACTATATGAAAATATCCCAGATCATTAATAGAGAAATTCAAGTTAAAATAGATCTAAGGTTTTACCTTGGTATGTCTTGGTGGGATATTTGCAAAGTTGTTTTAAGTGCAGTTTTTCTTTTCCCTTTTCCTTCTGGTGTTTGTTGGTAGTATGCAGAAAAGCTGGTGATTTATAACAGATATATTTTATATGCTGAAACTTTGCCGAAGTTATTGCTTCAGTCAAGTTTTTAGTTGACTTTCTAGGGTCCTCTAAATAAATGGAATAATTTGCATAGATAATAGTTAAATCTATGGGAACTTAAAGAGTGTAAAGGTAAAAAGAGATGGCAGGTTCCAGTCTAGAGCTTTTATGAACAACCCACAGTTAGGGGGCAGTAGTCCAGCAAAGGAGACCAAGGGAAAATAGAACCAAGAAAGTAGTGTCATAAAACTCAAGTAGAAGGAGAAGGTGATTCAGTGTAAAATCAGACAGGTCAGGAAGGATGAGGGGAGGGTTGATGAAACACCATTGAATTTGGCATTTTAAAGAGATCATTGATTATTCTGCAGACAAGGCTTAGCCTAGTGCCTGGCACATAGTAAGAGCTTAGTAAATGTTTATTGACTGTTCACTGACAGGTTTTTTTTAATTTTTCACTTTATTTTTCAATTAACAAGCATTTCTTTTACTCAAATTTAAAAGGGAAAAGATCCTTTTTAACAAATATACATTCAGGTAAAACAAATTTCCACATTGGTCATGTCCAAAAATGTTCTATTTTGTTGTGCCATTTGCATCCATCACCTCTCTGTCAGGATCTGATCTGGGTAGCATAAACCAGTTCTCTGGAATCATGACTGGTCATAGATCGCATTGATTAGAGATGTTCTTTCAAAGTTATTTGTAATTGCAGTTGTACTGCTATAGATTGTTCTCATAGTTTTCCTTACTGCAGTATACATCAGTTCATAATAAGTCTTCCCAGATTTCTCTGAACCCATATTTTTCATCATTTCTCATGACAAAGTAGACCATTACATTTTTATACCATAATTCATTCAGCCATTCTCCAATTGATGGATATTCTCTTAATTTCCAATTCTTTCCTAAAAAAATCTGCTCTAAATATTTTTATAGGTGTCCTTTACCTTTGATTTCTGGAGCTCCATAGAGGTGTTGCTTTGTCAAAGGATATTCACAATCAATCAACTTTTTGGGAATAATTTCCAAATAATTGCTTTCGAGGATGACTGTTCCAATACATAGTTCCACTTCAGCATTGTGGCTATTTTCTTTTAGCCCTTCCAGATTGAGAAAGTAGCCTAAGTCAAAAGATAAGATTGAAAGGTAGGATTAAAAAGTGAGTGAGAGGTGAGAAAATGTAACAGAAAATGAAAATAGCTTTTTCTGGGAGTTTGACTGAAACACTACATCTTCAGAGGATGGCAGGGTCTTTTCATATTCAAGAATTCTCAGTGTCTTTTGTATCAGTGATCTTCTGGATTTTTTTCAATTTGGTTAGATGTTTTTTAATAAATTCTTTTTAAAAAAAAATTCTTAATTTAACAAAAACCAAATCTCTGTTGTGCACAGCTCTACTAAACACCCAAATTGAACCTTCTTCCTTTTTGATAAAGATAGAAAAAGAGGAAAAATCAGTTTAGCAAAATCAAACAACACTTCTTTGAGTCAGTTGAGGGAGGTGCATTTTCTTAACTCTCTTTCTGGGGCTATTTGATCACATAATACACTTTAAATTTAGATTTTACAACTTTTACCACTTTACAACTTTTAAATATTTCCATTTCTGACCATAATATTATCCTGTTTTAGTTAAATGCATCTTTTCACAGACTTTTGAATTGAATAAAAACTTCTGTTGTGGAAAGACCAACTTTTTCTCTTCTTAATTTAGAATAAAATTACAAAGTTCTTTGACATATCCTTTATATATGTACTTCAGTGGACAAAACTCTTTCTCAAACCACAGTTTTCTGTCTTCCTCTAGTTGTTAACAGCTCTAGCTGAAGCTAGGAAGAGTGGAGTTCAGAAATGCAGTCTCAGATATTAATAGTTGTGTCAGTCTCCTCAGTTGTAAGATGGAGATCATAATAGTGCCTATTTCACAGAATTGTTGTTAGGATAAAAATGACATAATATTTGTTAGGTGTTTGGTGAACCTTAAAGATAAAAATAACAATTAGTTATATCTTTTTAATTTGTTTTCCATTTTCATTAAGCGCGAAAACTTTTCTCTGTTCCCATAATTTATTTCTGTGTGCAGTATTATTTTTAATGCTGAAGTAGATACCTGCTAGTATATCATTTGTATTTGTAAAATAATATAAATATTACATCAAAGATTTCATTCTTTTTCAAATAAACTTTTTGTTTGTTTTTAGTACCAGGACCTAATTCTTCTGTTGACCCTGGCCTCAGTGTTACCATGATAATAATGTTCTGGGTGGCCATTGCAATGATTTTGTTCCTCATGAGACCTTTTAATCTGAGAGGATCCATCATAGCTGGAAAACCAGCCAGTCCACATAATGTAAGCATTATGAAAACCTAATTTGTTTGTGGTTGGTAGTGATTGTTGTTGTGGGGGGAGGGAGGGGAAACTATACGATGCATGTGTATGTACATATATTCATCTAAAATGTTTAAGTCACCAAGCAAAAATGAGATTTATCTTTAATGGAGTAGTTACTTTTGTTGTAATTTCCATTTGTTTCCCAGCATTAAGAATGCTTACTTTTCCAGTGTGCCCATTTAAAAGACCATCTCCATTTTTTTGTATACTGACCAGTAGAAGTAGAAAGTCTCAAAGTTGTAACTTTTTCACGATTACAAAAACTACCATTATCAGAGCCAGTATTAAAACTTGATTTTAATTTTTTCCATTTTGCTCAAGTAATTCATTTCCTCTAGCACATTTTTAAATTTAACATGATATTATCCCAATTATTTGTTTTCCTAGCCCCTCCACATGTGGTGATGTTTAATGGTCAGTATGACTGCCTTATTTCCCCACCTAGTATTGTTAATATTAAGAAAGAAAAGCTTAGGAAAGTGCCTTTGTTATTTGGGAATGTTATAGTCTGTGCTGTAGTATAGTCTATACTGACAGTAATTACCTTAAAATTGTAATCTTTCTAATATGTAAAAACCTTGGAAAAGGTTTCCAGAAAAAATTTTTCTTGTCAGTTCTCCCTGTTCTGTTAGAATTGCCTGTCCTGTAGTTTCTGAAAAAGTTAATTTCATTATCTTTTGGATTTTTTGTAATTGCCAGGGCCAAGACCCACCAGCACCTCCTGTGGACTAGACTTTGTATGATAGAGAATGAAAACAGCTAACACCTTGCACGACCAAATGGAAGAAAACGACCAGAGTACTCTTAATCCAATTAGTACTATTTTTCCCTTTGCATTTACAGCATAGGATGGTATTGTTTTCATGAGCTTCTAGAAATTTTACTGTGATCTAATTTTTGCTTCCCATGTTGCCATCATTCCTATTTAGAGTATATTTGAGTAAATGATTTTTGTTTTTTCTTAAAGGAGTCACATGGGATTCTGGGGTTTCCAGACGTTAAACATTCCACTTTTTCTCTTCGTAATAGTTTTGATTTTGTGTGTGTGTGAATAGGAATTTCTGGCTTCGTTGAAGGAGAATTGCAATCTGTGCATTTAAACCCATGAAATGGTTTTGATAGTTTTGTAAGACTGATTTTTTTTTTTTGCATAAGGTATGCTTTTAAAAGTTATTTGAACCCAGCTGGGAAAATTAGAACCACATTGTATTTATACTTAACCTGATAGTGACCCTCTCTGTGGATGGTAGGTAGTCCTCTTCCTATCCTCCAGACTTTTTAACTTCATGAAATTTTTACCATTGGTGGCAGAAACCCTTTAGAACTGACTTGTATGTTTGGAAAAAGAAAGCAGAAATTATATGATTGTTTACTAAACTTTTACTATCTTCCATGAAATTATTTTACATTAAAAAGTTCAATAAATATAATTGACTGATAAAGTATATAATTAACTGTCCATTATATAAAATATTTGTAAGCCACTGACCACTAGACTTTCCAGATTTATAAAAAAAAGAAAATTTAACAATTCCTGGCTCTATTTGGAGTAACCTATGTAATTTTAATTTAAATTATAATTTATTGTTTATGATGAGAACCTATTAAAATTGAAAAAAACTTTTGACTTACTGGCTCCAAGGTTTTAGAACTAAAACCTGGGTTATTGCTTTTCTTCCTTTCTGTGAGCATAACTTTAAAGCTTTATGGGTGCTTATTTGGCCTCTGATTTCCAAATATGGTTTTACATGCTAATTCTCTGTCCTCTTTGAAAATTGTTTTGATTTAAATGCTCTTTTTAACCTTTTAACAAACCTTTATAAATTCTTTGTTGATTCAAGGAAAAAATATGGCAGGTGGGGAAGAATGAGTGATGCTTGTTCTCTCCCCTTACTGTGTGAGTCCTAGTTTAGCTAATGGGAGAAATGTTTTTGGATATGAATTTCAGGGCATTTTTGAAGTGTACAGAAAAATAAACAGCTGTATGTTTTTCTTGGTCAATTTGGAAAATGAGTGAGAATAATATAAAGAATATATGTGTACATGACCTACTTGGCAATGGAATTTTCCCTAGTGAGAACAACTTAAGGGAACCTGGAATGTGTACTGCTATCTCAGTATAAGACTTTTTTCATTATAAATGCAGAATCAGCATAGCCTCTCGTTGTATAGATCTTGCACTTGTGTAAGTTGAATAAACTTCTCTATATCATTGTACTGTGTAATATAGTCTCTGATATAGGCCTGTGATACTTAGGGGAGTTTTGGTTTTTTAAAGATTGCATTCTAGGCCATCTACAGTATGTAAGGTTGTAATTTTAAGTATACAATCTGATATTCCTAACTTGAATTCCTTTTTGTTTTTTGACCAACTTGGTGAAATAATACAATCAACTCTTAATTACTTCTGCTAATAGAGGGATATCATATCCCAGGAAGTCAAATACTAGAAGTTTTAATCCCCAAAAATCATGGTTTCCCTCAGCTGTGATCCACTAGACAATCCAACACTACTTTCCCAGCTGTGTACTTACAGAGAATGAATCAGCCCCTGAGATGAAAGCTGGGGACTGGGACCCCTGTGCCCTCAATTCCGAGCCCTGTGCTCCTTCATCTGTCCCTCTTCTTCCCAGTCTCCGTATCCTCCCAAGTACCTTGGAAGCCTGCTCTTGGCAGATAGAATGCGTACAGTATTCCAGCAGCACACAAGTAAGTCATTGAAAGCTGGCTGCAGTTGGAAGTAACACGGTGCCAGAGTGGTCCAGCGTCAGCCTTGGGCCCTGGAAATCTGAACTCTTGTTCCTATTACAAGACCGCATCTCTTTGATACCTGAGCTGAAGCATGTTTGTGTTTTTTTCCCTTTTTTTTGTATCAGGTTACTTATCTACAAATTAATAACAGCAGTTCTTATCTCTTATTTCTAGAGTATTGACTATAAGTGTGTTGCTTATAAAATTCTTCAACACCCATGATAGGGTGAGGTATATAGACTGTTCTTAAAAACAGTAATTTATAATTCAGCCGACATAACCCTTAAAGCTTCTGCATGATTGATGCCTTTTTGTTGGACAAACTTGTAAGTCATTTGCCTTATAAGCATTAGCTTAAGACCATCACTACAGTCTTTTTTTTAAGTTTTTTTTGAATATTCTGGAAAAAAAAATTAGGGCCCCACCTTTTAAAATCACCAGTGGCACTTAGTATGAATGGTACTGCCAATAGTGTGGTGTTGAGCAGTCATTTTGTTTGTTACCACATAATTAGTTTTATTTCTGCAAAACAATATTTTTGGTTTTCATATGGGAAAAGCTAAGCTGGAAATGTTTTGTAATATAATGTTTTATGATGTACCAGGCCATGATCCCATGCTGAGGAAGTCGCATTTTTAAACTTGAAAAATTCTCTAACTTAACTATCAGTCACAGCCTATCACAAAGTTACTTTTAGTGTCTTTTGTGATTTGTGAATTGAAAGTGTACCATCGTGTTTATATGGAATTTATATAGCTCACATTCTAGAAGGAACCTTGGAGGATATTAAATATTGAAAGTCTTTCACTATTCATATCGGTTTAAAAACATTGCCAGCTGAATTCTTAAGGCAGGAATTCCAGCAACCTGAAGAAGCAGTGAAGTGAGTTTACAGCTAATGGATTAAATCTTTGTTATTGCAGTAGTAGGTTTAGTCTCTTAATATATTATATTCTTAAATGAAGAATCATGTGTGTTTGTTATCATGTCTGAAGATCACTTTGTTTAAAAAACAGACAAAAAAAGGAAAAGTTGTCATGTGATGTACTAAATGTTAATTGCTGGTTTAAAATGTCTAAATTATGCCAAACAAATCATGTCTGTGCCATCCAGGATTTCCTGTTAATCTTTTATTGAGTGCTTGGATTGGGGTAAAGGGCTTGTACTATGCACTTTTTATTAATTAATAAATAGAAAACATTAGTAACCCTCTTGTTTCTGTTTGGCTTTTGTGGTGATAGTTGATCATTTTAATTTGTTAAAAATTAGCATTACAGATGCTAACTGAAATCAGAGTATTGAAGAATAAGATGGACAAAATGTTTTTACATGTTAACACATTTTATTTCTGGGAAGACTGCAAATTTGGGGTTAGAGACCAAGCATGGGACTTTGGATTGATTAACTGTCAATTATCCCTAACTTTT
This sequence comes from Bettongia penicillata ogilbyi, assembly GCA_023548195.1. NCBI lineage: Eukaryota > Metazoa > Chordata > Mammalia > Diprotodontia > Potoroidae > Bettongia > Bettongia penicillata. The sequence goes on along the minus strand of JAJHZJ010000808.1, from coordinate 3,329,880 downwards.
GTGTTGGAATAGACCTGCACGGCTTGGCAGGAGGTAGAGGCCAAATTAAAAGAGGCTAAATTTCTTTGTGCTGCTAAAATCGGCTCACTTTTAGCAGCTTGCTTTCTAAGTAAAGGTATAATAAATGATTAAATTTTTGCCAGTAAACCATATTTTTAAAAAGGGAAATTTCGATTAATATCAGTTAATTTACACTTATTACTTAAGATTTTTATTTATCATGAAATCACATTAATGTTTTTAAAAATGACTTTGTTAACAGTCCAAGTATAATACATTTTTCAGCTTTTCTTACTGTTCACATTTAGTTAATGGGACGTGTTAACACCTCTTGTCAGCAATCAGTTTATCGTACTCTGGAGTCATGTTTGAAATTGATTTCTTTAGAAATCTGAAAACTAACGTTAATAGCCACCTCATTTTCTGAGTTTAACTTCTTGAAAAACCATTGTTCCCCACTGAGACTTTTTCAACAATTTAGACACTTTAATTTGTTTTTCTTTGGTGTCTAATTTGCATAAGTATGTTTTGATTTCTAAATGGCAACAAAGATTGTATTCCTTCAGAACAGCTATTACTTCTTGGCAAAGAAGGCATAATATTTTTGTTTCTCATGTAAGTAAACAAGTATCTATTGTCCACACCAGATTAAACATTCTCTGTTCTGATTTGCTCTTCCATTTCTTTTTATCACCTAATTTAGAAAGTTACCCCCAAAACATTGATGTTAGAACCAAAAAAATCTTCATGGCAACTGCTCAAAAAGAAATACTAAAGGAATAAGTGTCTGTCCTTGGAGAGAGCACCTGACACTCACGTAACTTGAAGGACAGCTGTGCAGCAAGGGAGGGAAAGAAACCCTCGAGTTACAGCTCATTGCATGGAGGGCATCAGCTGCGTTGGCAGCTGGCTTCACTTTGTCCCTGTTGGTTGCCATGGGTCACGTGACAAATGAAAGTGTACTGAAGCAACCCACTTACCAGGTTACATGATGGGCATGCTAGTGACTAGTGGAAGGGCGGGTTAAGCCAGGTATGGGCAAAGCACTAGTTACATCTTTACTTTCTTATACATCCTCTACATTTTTTAAGGACCACGCAAAATCCTTTAATGGGCCATATGTCATGCAGGCCTGCTTTGGAACAAGCAGAAGTTAATTTACATGTGCAAAAAATAGTTTCTGTTCAGTACATGTGTTATAGTAAGCAAAAAAAAAAAAGCAAAGATAGAGTGGCATACTTAGCTCCTTTCTTTGGAAAAGGGTTTTAATTTTTACTGACAAGCTAAGAAAAAAAGATCATCCTGACATCACAGACTATAGTACAAAATAAGACTTCAAAGGATAATCCCTAGAATTCTCCATTCTATCTGTAAATGAATTCTACAAATTGAGCTTCTGAACTTGAGAATTTTTTTTATCTCAACAACTGGTTAGAAAGAAAACTTATTTCACTTTAAATCTATTTTTTTGAAAGAAAACTACCAGATTTACTTAACTTTAATTTTTTTAAGTATTCACTGTTTTTTAAGATTTTTGAGTTTCAAATATTTTTCTCTTTCCCTCTCTTTTCCCCCTCCCCAAGGGCAACAAGGAATCTGACATAGGCTATACATGCAGAGATTTATTTTCTAGAAACTTTCATGTTTCTATTAAAGGTTTCAAATATTTTCATATATATCACATCAATGAATGTCATTTCTGTGGGTCTTTAGGGGCTTCATAAAACTATTAATTATAAAATCAATTTTAGGATGTGTCATGAGGAAACTGGCTTACATTGTACTTATGCCAAAGCGGCAAGTGTGACTTCATATAAAGCCCTTAATGCCTGCTTGCTGACTTGACAGTCAGAAAGTGAAAGTTAGCTTCTCAGATTTTCTTGAAATTTAAGAGTAGAATCCTAAAGGCCCTTCATATTTCACAAAGGCAATTTGAAATGCTCTACAAAACAAAAATCTTTTGATGTGAGGAACATGGGAATTAGGGGTATTACATTTTCTTGAGATAGAAAAGTAAAGTGGTGGAAGGAATTCTGTATTAGATACTCCATTCATTGTGCCATTGTTAAGTGCTCCTGAACTTTCACTGCAAAATAAAGATGCTATCAATTGAGTTACACAGCATTCTTTCGCCCTCCGGGCACAAGGGATAGAACTGTCGGACTTCAGGCATGCTTACCTAGTACATTCCTGGCTGCAGGGCAGACTTACATTCTAGAATATGATATAGTTTCCAGGGCAAGAAGTAAAACACACTGGAAAATTTACCATTCTAGAGTTTGATCCTTCAGAAGCCTCAGGACCAGAGTAGATTAGCCTCATCCAGTGAAAAAAAAATCAGCAAGTATTTATTAACCTCCTATTGTGTCAGGCACTGTGCTAGGCCCTGAGAGTTTAAAAAGTCCATGTCCTCAAGGACCTTATGTTCTAACAGTAAAATATATATACAATATATGAAGTGATTATGTGGGGGGAGGTCATCTGAATAATTCAGAAAATATTTCACGGTGATACTTGAGCTGAGTCTTGAAGGGATTCTAGGTTGGCAGGGAGTGCCTTCTATCATGGAGAAATAGGACAGAGGCAGACAGGCATGTGTATAAGCGGTATTGACAAAGCAGGTTCTCAGAACATGGCTAAGTAGGAACTAGACTGAATCGATGAATGCATGAAGGGGAAAGTTTATCAACTCTCCCAAAGCTAATTAAATTCACCTCTTGGATGGGAAATTTACTTTCAAGTCACTTATATGACACATCTGAAGCAAAACATCACCCAAATGAATCGGAGATTGCGACTAATGAGAATGACAGTGTTTACAACTAGGGATGAAAGTTTATCATACTAGATGGATCTTTTTAAAAAAATATATTTCCATTACAGAAATGTTTATATCCTATATGAGTTCGTATCAGAAGTCCAAAACTAATCGTTGTTTTTAACAGAGCAAGATCCTACCAAGCAGCAGTATGACTGTGTGTAGGCTGAGGTTACGAAGGTCAGAGAACTGAGGCTTCCTGTTCCACCTCCTGTTCTCTGCTACTTTCCTCCCTAGTCTTCCATGGAATTTCTGCCAGTCTTGGGTAGAAAAATCTTGAAAAGTCTTAGTGTCCCAAGCATTTCATAATAGTGTACTTGGATGAGTAATAGAGAAATAGTCATTCCTTTCCTTGACACAAATTAATTAGAAGAATATAATTGGTATTTAGCCAGTTGTGTTTAAATTAGGTTAATATGTTTACAAGTGCATAGTTCAAAGAGAAATTCTGTGACACTGTTTATACCTTCTCATTTTATACCTCCCATACCTCTTACCCATATACACACCCACAGCTAAATGAGAGGAAAATCATTAGGTATATAGGTTAGAGGCCACCAAGGAATTGTGAGCAAGTGATGGAAATTCCCAAGTAGCTATAGGATAGAGGAGTCTGGAAGCAGAAGGGGTGTCTATGAAATGCCCACAAACACACGCAGTATGAGCTGTCCTCCATTATCTCTATCTCAGATTGTCCTACTTGCCTGGAAATGTTTTCCTCTCTCATATCCTGTCAAAATCCTTAGCTTCCTTCACTTTCTTTAAGGTATTTTGTAGAAGCCATACCTCCTTGAATGGTGCTACACTTACCTAGTAAATGCTGCATTTTGGACCACCATCCCCACACCCACCTCCCAAATAGAATGAAAACTCTTTGGAGGCACACAAAGTGGCTTTGCTTTTGTATCCTTAGTCCCTACCTAGCCCAGGGCATTGCATATAATGCTTAATAAATACCTGTTGAATTGAATTTTAAGTCTTCTCTTTTTGACAGCCATCTGGGAAAGTCTTAAATGGATGAAAGACATTATCAAATAATGAGCATTTCATAGGCTAAAACCTCATGGTTTATATATAATATTAAAATGGAGCTAAACTTAGGACAATGAGAAGTTAAAACTCTTATCACTTGACCTCTTGCAACATCTAACTAAGGTGACAGCTCCATATTTACATTACAAGGACCTTGAGATCCTTCCTGCCTATCCGGTGTTTAGTTTTGTTTCTAGATCCAAGATCTGTCTATTTTTCCTTGAAATAACACCTGTGTGTCCCCCATTCCCAGCACCACAACTGCTATCTGGTTTATCTGTCTGCTATCTATTCTGCTAGCCCTTGAGGTCACTTCACATTCTGCCCTCAATCCATCCCTAGACCAATACTTCAACCAGCATAACTAACCTCATGTTCTTACAGTATTCCAAATGCCCCCACAGCATAGTGTAGTTGCAAGAGCACTGAATTGGGAGATGGAAGACCTCAGTTTGATCTGGCTCTACTGCTGTGTTGTTATACTTGTCAAGTGTGTGACCTCCAGGAAACCAGAACTGAGTCTCATGGTCTTCATCCTCAACTACAGGCAAGAAGCAGGGTGATGTCGGAAAGCCCTGGGTTCAAGTCCCAGTCTGACCGTTCTGGCTGTGTGTGTAACCTCTCAGTGCTCCAGATACCTCTTTTAAGACTAAACATTGCAGAATTATAGCTGCTGATTTCTTTTGATAGGAGTTTCTTTGTTGCCCGTTGCCAACACCAAATGCAATGACAGATCTGGATAAAAAACCAAAACCTTGTATTACTACTTCACAAAGTTATTGGGAGGAAAGCACTTGGTAAACCTTAAATTTTATATATATATATATATATATGTATATATATACATGAAATATAAAATAAATATATATCAACTATTATTATAACAACCCTATGATGAACCTAGGGTAAGTATAATTATCTGTGTTATAGAGGCAATGAAGCAGATTAAGGGAGTTGTCCATGATACAGCAGTCAATACCATTTAGCTTAGAACCTGAACTAGAACCTAGGTGTTCCTCACAAATCTAGCAGTCTGTTTCCATTGCCATACTACTGTTAGCAGTCAGGGTACTAAACAACTCAGTGATTTTCCATTTTCTAATCTGTCCAATACACCAAGACTACCTCCATTTCCACCATAGTATAGGCAGAATGGAGCTTACATCATCTTGGCCCATCTCATTCTCTATTCCTTTGCCTTCCACCAGCACCAATCTATTTTACAGTTAGTGGGCTTGGGCACGTGTACTAAGTGCTGCCCTTTCCATCTTAGAGCTGTTAGGTCAGTGGGAGGAGAAGTGGCAAATGTTTTCCAGCTGAAGTCCTATTACTCAGTCACAGGGACTCATAGGTTGGGCACTGTGCCTACCAGTACACAGCTCTCCTCCCCCTAGGTAAATGAATGTTCCCAACACTAGAGTCATCTTAGAATTTCCTATCTCCTTTACCTCTTACCTCCTCCTCCCCCAACCCAGAACCACATTTGTTAGTTAACAAGTCAGATCAATTTTACTTCCATAATATTTTTTCCTTTCTCTTCACACTCTGGATGCCACCCTAATTCTTACCTCTTCTTGCCCTTCTTACCTCTTACCTAGACTTATAATAATAGCTGGCATCCACTGCAAATAGCTTTCATGGTATATTTCAAAATATCTCTGCTTAGAGGTTTCCTCTCCTGATAAGTCCCTACTCTGGACCCCTCCGTTTCATTTAAAGGTTTTTTCTTTCTTTTTTTTTGTCAATTACATTTTTTTAACATTCATTTTTCAATTTTTTTTTTAATTTTGAGTTGCAAATTCTTTCTCCCTCTCTCTGCCTTCCCTGAGAAGGCAATTTGACATTGATAATACATGTGAAGTCACACAAAATGTATTTCCATATCAGCCATGTTGCATAAGAAAACACACCAAAAAAGAAAAATAAAATAAAAAAGTATACGTTGATCTGTATTTAGACTCAATTAGTTCTTTCTGTGGAGTTAGACAGAATTTATTATCACAAGTCCTTCAGAATTGTCTTAGATCATTGTATTGCTCAAAACAGCTAAGTCACTGACAGTTGATCACTGTATAATATTGTTACTGTAAACAATAGTCTCTTGGTTCTGCCCACTTCACTTTGCATCAATTCATGTCTTCCCAGGTTTTTCTGAAACAACCTACCCACCCTCTCATTTCTTATACCAAAATATTATTCCATCATAATCATATACCATGACTTGTTCAGCCCTTCCCCAATTGATGCATGATTCCTCAATTTCCAATTCTTGGCCACCACAAAAAGAGTTGATATAAACATTTTTGTACATATATGTCTTTTGCCTTTTTCTTTTATCTCTTTGGGATACATCAGACCTAGTAGTGGTATTGCTGGTTCAAAGAATTATGTGTACAGTTTTATAGCCCTTTAAACATAATTCCAAATTGCTCTCCAGAATAGTTGCATCAGTTCATAGCTTCACCAACGGTGCATTAGTTGGAGACACATACACACACACACACACACACACACACACATTTCATGAAACACCCTAGTTTTACTACCAGTTCAATTCACTCTGGATATCTCTTTATCCCCTTGAGAACATCCTTGCCCTCTCTCATCCTCCCCTGATCTCTAGTTCCCTGCTATGTGCTGTCTTTCTCCACTAGGACAGAAGTGTCTTTAACATAGACTTAAGCTTTTTGCTCGTGTGTGTATCCTCAGTACTTAGCACTGCACCTTTAACAAATGCTTTATCATTTCATTTGATCCTTGAACAATACTGTATAGCAAATATCATTATTATCCCCATTTTATAGATCAGCAAACTGATCAATGTTAAATGTTAAGTGATGTGCCCAGAGGTACAGAGCTACTACATGACTCAGGCAGGACATCAGGTTTTCTTGACCCTAAGCCCCACATTCTGCTCACTACACCACCTAGCTGGTTGATCCCCTTGCCTTCAATCTGTCCTCCAGTTTATTTTTTCCACAGTTGTCAAAAAACAAAATAATTTTCCTGATAGCACCAGCCCTGTTACCAGCCCAAGCTCAGCTTGATGATGAGAGCAGCCCCCATCAGTGGCCAACTAGAATTGTCAGGTAAACCTAAGGGCCTCCAGAGTGGCAACACCTTCCAGTCGTGATTCCAGTCCAGTCCTTGTTACTGAAATCTCAGGAAGCAACCTCTGGAAAGATGCCACCTAGAAATGCTTCTGCAAGTGCTAGAATCCAAGCCACCACAGTTACTGAAGACATGGGAAAAAAAATTCATGATGCCAAATCCTTAGCTTTGGTTCAACATCAGACATGGATATGATTATTAGTAAAAAAAAAATCATATTTCAAAATGTGTATTATCACCTGCTTTGCCTGTGTATCCTAAGAACCGTAGTACCTTTCCATCTGACTCTCTGCTGAAATCTCCTATGTATGTTGTTTTTCTGATTAAAATGAGCTCTTTCAGAGCAAAGATTGTCTTGCTTTTCTGTTTGCATGCACAATGCTCCATAAATAGTAAGCATTTAATAAATGCCTTTTTATTCATTCATAAAGCACAACTTTGACTATGTTACCCCTGACATACATCCTGTATGCTCTGACTCCAACTCGCCTTTCAGTTTTATTTCATGTAAAGTCTTTACTCCAGCTGAACTAGACTTAGTTATTCCCTGATCTTGTTATTCCAAATATGGGAAGCATTCTCTCCAACCTAAGTTTAATAAAATTGCTCACTTCGAGACTTAGTTGAAGCACCACCTCCATGAAGCCTTCTCTGATCCCACCAACAATCCTTAACTTTTCTAAGGGCACTTGGTCTTAATTTTCACAATAGGACTAGAGTGAGAAGAGAGAACCACACAATACAGAGAAGATGCTGACTGACTTGCCGTGGAAGAAGTAGCTTCCTGATCTGGGAGTCCCCTATACTAGTGAAATCATTGATCCAATAATACCTATGCCTGTAACTTGGAGGATTCCCCATCACAAGCAGGATGTGGCTACTCCCCTTCTTAGGAATCTGATAGGGGATACAGCTGATTGAGGTCCAGTTTGGTGGACCCATTTCTAAATAACGTAAAGAGGAGGATCTGGGATCAGAGGGAGTAAGGAGAATCAGTAAGCAGACAGAAAAACCCTAGCCACTGAAGCTAGGACTTGGAGAATATGGTGTCCTAAAGGTTGTCAATGTTGATTTCACTCTGACCTATCCTTCCAGGGCAGTGTCTATGATCATCTAGCCTAGCAATGCCAAGAAGCATGAAATCAGGATGATAGAGAGGAACCCTTGAAAAAGCAAAATTCTGAGATTAGGCAAGTTAGGGTCTTGGCAGTAGCCCAAGTAGTCCAAAACAATGGCATCAAACTTGAATAGAAATGGTACCACTAATTCACTCATGAGGATCCCTGGGGGCCACATATTGACTTAGCTTTAAAATAGAATATATATAATTTATTTAGTATTAAGTCACCAAATTATTCTATATGACATTAATACTATTCAATAATTATTAATATTAAATTATTGAATATTCCTCAGTTGAATTTTAATATAGCTGGGGTATCTATAAATATAGATATTATATAGACATAACTGGGGAATCTATTTTTGACATCTCTGTCCTAGAATATATTCAGACTAGATAGACCAGGGCCTGTTTCCAGTGAGGTGATCTTAGTTGGACCTGGCCTACTAGTGCAGGAAACACAAATGGAAAGGCAATGGGGGCAGAAAATGCACATTAAGAAAAGAGAATACTTTCAGTGCAACAAGGAAGGCAGTAGAGCCTTCCCTAGGTTAGGGAAGGTTTCTGTCCTTGATAATGCCTTCTGAGCTATTCCTTTTTCCAAGTCACATTGGTTTCAGAGGTTAGAAAACCTGATAGCCAGAGGAAAGAGGAGCTTGACATATTCAATAAATTGCATGTGAACAAACACATAATTCATTCATATATTTTATTTACACAGAATTCTTTTAATTAATCTCTCATGGAAAGTAGTAAAATATAGTGTAAAGAACAGTGGTACATTTTCAGATATAGCCAATGTATGAATTTGTTGTACTTAACAGTACTGACTTGTAACAAGTAGAGGAATAGCCATAGTGATACCAAAAAAAGAACAGAATGTCAATTAAACATGAAAAAAGCTATACAGAAGTAAACCTAGAAGGAGACACAAACAAGCAGGACAGTATTGGTACCATCTTGTTAAATTTAATACACAGGTTAAAAAATAAACTGTACATAATAGGGCATCATAATTTTTTATATACTTGCTTTCTGTTGTTTTTTTATATGTTGAAATATTCTTATTTGTTACAGTCATAAAAAGTTAAATCTTTTTTAAAGAGGCACTGTACCTAGAATCATGAAGTTCATGAAGTGTTGTTCAGTTGTGTCCAACTCTTCATAACTCCAGATGTGGTTTTCTTGGCAAAGGTACTGGAATGACCCCAGCTTCTGGGATAAGAACTCACTATTTGACAAAAACTGCTGGGAAAACTGGAAAACAGTATGGCAAAAAGTAGGTACAGGCCAACATCTTATACCATATACCAAAATAAGGCCAAAATGGGTACCTGATTTAGACATAAAGGGTGATACCATAAGCACATTAGGAGAGCAAGGAATAGTTTACCTGTCAGATCTTTGGAGAAGGGAACAATTTATGACCAAGCTATAGAGAGCATTATGAGAAATAAAATGGATAATTTTGATTACATTAAGTTAAAAAGGGTTTGCACAAACAAAGCCAATGCAACCATGATTGGAAGGAAGGCAGAGAGCTGGGAAACAATCTTTACAATATAGAGAGAATGGAGTCAAATTATTAAGAATAGAAGTTCCTCAATTGATAAATGGTCAAGGGATATGAACAGGCAATTTTTAGATGAAAAAAATCAAAGCTATCTACAATCATTTGAAAAAATACTCTAAATCACTATTGATTAGAGAAATACAAATTAAAATAATTCTGAGGTACCACTTTACAACTCTCAGATTGGCTAGTATGACAGAAAAAGAAAATTATAAATGTTGGAAAAAGTATGGGAAAATGAGGCCACTAGTGCACTGCTGATAGCATTGTGAACTGGTCCAATGATTTGGAGAACAATTTGGAACTATGCCCAGAGGACAATCAAACTGTGCATACCCTTTGATCCAGCAATACCACTACTAGGTCTAAAGATAGTGAAAAAGGGGAAAAGATCCACATGTACAAAAATACTTATAATAGGTCTTTTTGTGGTGGCCAAGAATTGGAAAGTGGAAGGATGTCCATCAACTAGGGAACTGCTGAACAAGTTGTGGTATATGAATGAAATGGAATACTATTGTGCTATAAGAAATGATGAGTAGAATGAAAAACCTGGAAAGACTTCTATGAACTGATGCAAAGTGAAAGGAGCACAGGAAAACCTTGTATATAGTAACAGTAACATTGTGCCATGATCAAGTATGACCGACTTAGCTTTTCTCAGCAATATAATGATTGGGGACAATTCCAAAATGATGGAAAAGGCTATCTACAACCAGAAAAAGAACTGATGGGGTTCAGATTCCACCTGACATTTAATAGTTGTCACTTTTGTCATCTGTAAAATGTGAGTAATGTCTGTATTCGCAACTTCTTTTGAGTTGTTGTTCAGGTAATGTGAGATACTGTATACATTATTCAGTTGTCTCAGTAATGTCCGACTCTTTGTGACCCCTTTTAGGGTTTTCTTGGTAAAGATACTGGATTGATTTGCCATATCCTTTTTCTAACTCATTTTACAAATAAGAAAACTCAGGCAAACAGGGTTAAGTAACTAGACTTGGGTTCACACAACTAGTGTTTGAAGCAGGATTCGAACTCAAATCTTCCTAACTCCAGGCCCAGCGCTCAATCCACTGGACCAACTAGCTGCCAAAGATATACATTACATGTTACAAATCCCTCTACCCCTCCCATATGAGAAATAACATTTTTAAAGACAAAAAAAAGAAAAAATGAGCACGATTAATATATTGAAAAAAGTCCAAAAACAAGTGCAATGTGCATCTCCTGTGGACCTCCCACCTCTGAGGTGGGGTAGGTTGTGAATGTCTTCTCATATCTCTTCCTTGAGTCATGCTTGATCTTTATAATTTTTCCAACATTTAATTTTTTTGTATATACTTGTTCTTTTCATTTACATTGTTGTCATCATTGTGCATATTGTTTTCTTGGCTCTATTGACTTCATTCTCTATAAGTTCATGTAAATCTTTCCATGTTTCTCTGTATTTATAATATTCATCATTTCTTTCAGGACAGTAATATTCCATTATTTTCATGTACCACCATTTGTTTAGACATTCATTTCCCAGTCGATGAGCATCTACTTTGTTTCCTATTCTTTGCTATGATAAAAAACGCTGTTATAAATATTTTGGTGTATACAGAGACTTTCTTCCTATCAATGGCTTTCTTGGGGTTTAAGCTTAGTAATGAAGTCTCTGGTTCAAAGAGTACGAACAAAGTCACATCAGTGACTATTTTTTCAGTCACTGTATTTGTAGTATTCCAAATTTCTTTCCACACTATCCTCTTTTTCCATTGTTAAGCTTTTTCTTTTCTTTCCCTTGGAGCTAGGTGATTAATAACGCCCTCCCAAAAACACCTCACATGGCTTATAGCACTATAGGGTTATCGAACTGGCCTTAAGTCAGAATGGCAAAATTGAGTCCAATGAATTGAGTCCTCCGGCAGGGTGAATTCTCTAGGAATTCTCTAGGAAACATTAATTTCATGACAAATCAAGATGATTCCTATACACATAGCCTACCACTCTGAGGTCATATCCATGAAAAATGCAGACAGGATATGGGCAGGGAGAAGACTGGGGATGATGAAGCCTAGACTTCTAAGGTCATTCATGACTAATTATGAACGTACCACTCCTGGAAGCTGCTTTTATTGACCTCATAGCACAGATCCATCATAGCAGTCTCTGGTGTTTTTTGTCCAAGATCTCAGGCAGCTCAGCACATTAAGTACCTCCAAGTTAAAAAAGGGAAAACACCACCTCAGATACAAAGAGGAAAATAAAGTTATGAGATTCTTACCTTTAGATTTTTTGCTCAAATTATTCTTTTCACATGATATGCCCTCTTGCAATCCTATTCCATTTACCTAAGTACTATTTATATACTTACCTGACACTTCGATGCTGAGATATATACATATATGTATATCAGAACAGATGGATGACTTGTGTGACAAAATGATCCCTGCTTTCAAAGAGTTTCCGTTTGACTGAAGGAGATGAAATGTGTATAAAGATAAGCATGATACAAAGTCATCTCAGGGGAGATATATCACTAACAACTGGGGAGGGTGGGGAAAGGGATCTTCGAAGGACTCACCAAGCAAGGGACACCAGAACTGATCCTTGAATAGACAATGTTAGGAGTACCTTTCAGGCATGGAAAAAAATTGTGTAAAGGGACAGAGATTGGAGATGGTATGTTTAGTTTACAGAACTTCTAGAATGCCAGTTTATCTGAAAGGTAGTGTGAGTTTAAAAGGAAATAATATTAAATAAGAATGGAAAGTTGAGGGCTTTACATTTCAAGATGAGTATGTAATTTTATCCCAGAGGCAACAGGAAAACCAGTAAATGGTTTTTTGGTTTTGTTTTGGTTTTTTTGAGGAGCAAGTGACATTTTAAAGTCTTTTTTCAGAAAAGAAAAAGATGTTAAGATGGAAAAAAAGTAGAACTTTTTTTTATATAAAACATCTCTCTCTCTCTTTCTCTTACTCTCTCTTTCCTCCAGTAGTTTTTAGAATCTGCTGGAACCTAGCAATGAATATTTGTTCTTGGGTTCCTTCTGAAATGAGGTCAATTATTTCATCAGGAGAGAGTCACAAAACCTGGAATTGAGTATTGGCTGTACTACTTAATTGTGCAACTTTGGTCAAGTCAATTAACCTCTCTCCGGTTCTATTTCTTCATTGGCAAAATGAACATAATACTACTTGCGCAACCTACCTCACAGAATTATAATGATTAAATGAGAAGAGTCATAAAGGTACTAAGCAAACTTTATTGTGCTATAAAAATTATGGCACTTAGATCTCTCTAAACTCATAATCACCCTCCCCACACCTAGGTTAAATTCTTTAAAATATGTTGAATGACCTATATCCCAAATACTGAATGTACTGATTGATGTAATATACTGGCCTTAAAGTCAAAAAACAAAAAGGAGACCTATACTTAGAGATAAGAATCTCAATCTTGATTTTATAGAACAAGGTACCTTAAAGTTATTTTTTTAAAAAAGGAACATTTTAACTTGTTTTCTTCTCCCTGCATATGAGATATAAAGCATTCTTTGAAGGCCAGAGTGTGTGTGTGTGTGTGTGTGTGTGTGTGTGTTATTCTAAAACCATTCTTTCAAGGCCAGGGGTGTGTGTGTGGTGTGTAAGATCTCTTGGCTGTGTGTGTGTGTGTGTGTGTGTGTGTGTTATTCTAAAACCATTCTTTCAAGGCCAGGGGTGTGTGTGTGGTGTGTAAGATCTCTTGGCTGTGTGTGTGTGTGTGTGTGTGTGTGTTATTCTAAAACCATTCTTTGAAGGCCAGGGTGTGTGTGTGTGTGTGTGTGTGTGTGTGTCTGTGTGTCTGTGTGTCTGTGTGTGTGTGTGTCTGTGTGTGTGTGTGTTATTCTAAAACCATTCTTTCAAGGCCAGGGGTGTGTGTGTGGTGTGTAAGATCTCTTGGCTGTGTGTGTGTGTGTGTTATTCTAAAACCATTCTTTCAAGGCCAGGGGTGTGTGTGTGGTGTGTAAGATCTCTTGGCTCTGTGTGTGTGTGTCTGTGTGTGTGTGCGTGTCTGTAATCTCTTGGCTTCACATCCCAGTCAGAAATCTTGATCAATTTCTCCTCTGGATGCATAGTCCAGAAAGCTATCTCAGCGCACTATCCATCATATGCCTGCGTGACTAAGTAAGAGCTCCCCATATTTCACATCAGAGATCTTAGGCTCCCATCCTGGCTGTGCTGTATGAGTAGTCTTCAGCAAGTCACATGGTCTTCTACTCTTCAGTTTCCCATAAAAAAATGAGAAGGAACTAGACCATTGGTTCTTAAGTTGGGGTTCAAGTATCTCTTGAATAGATTTCAGCATCCCTTAACTTAGATGGGGAAAAAAAATCTTATTTTCACCAATATTTAACTAAAATTGAGTATTTTCTTCAATGATGAGTGTAGGCTACAAACTATTGTGAGAAGAGGTCCATATGTTTCACTAGACTGCTAAAGTGGTCCATGACACAAAATGATTAAGACTCCCTAACAGTAGACGATCTCTAAGGTCTCATTTAGCATGGCAAAATGGATAGGCCAGGTTCTGATTAGTGTGAACCATGGATCCCCTGAAGTACTCTCATTTATTCATATTTGCACTATTTGAAGTTATAATTATATAAAAATAGGATAACTGGTTTTCAGCACAAAGGAAATATGGAGTATGCTTTCAAAGCAATCAATCAGTAAACATTTATTAAATACCTACTCCTTGTCAGGTGCTGTGCTAAGTGCTAGGGATACAAAAAGAAGCAAAAGGACCTTGACTTCAAGGACTTCACAATCCACTAGGGAAGAAAATATTCAAATACATACAAAACAAGATGTATACAGGATAAGTAGGAAATATTTAACAGAGTTTTAGAAAGCATTGGAATTAAGAGGGGTTAGGGAAGGATTCTAGTAGAAAGTGGGATATTAGCTGGGACTTAAGCCAGGGAGGTCAGTAATTGAAGTGGAGGAGGGAGAGTGGTCCAGGTATAGCCAGAGAAAATGTCAGGAGCTAAGAGATGGAGTGTCTTGTTCGTGAATAGCCAGGAGGCCGGTGTCTCTGGATTGAAAGAAAGAAGTCTAGGTTCTGAAAGGCTTTAAACATCAAATAGAGCATTTTGTATTTGCTCCTGGGGACAACAGGAAGCCATTGGAGTTTACTGAGTAGGCAGTGTTGACCTGATTGGACCTGTGTTTTAGGAAAATCAATGATTGACAGATCCACTGGCTATTGCAGTAATCTACACTAGACTGGTGGCAATATCAGAGGAGAGAAGGGAGTATATTCAAGAGATGTGGCAAAGGGGAAATTGACAGGCCTTGGTGTCAGCTTGGATATGGGGAGTGAGAGATAGTGAGGAATCAAGGATGACTCCTAGGTTATGAGCCTGAGGTACCTGGAGGATGGTGTTGCCTTCTATAGTAATAAGGAAAGTAGGAGCGGGGGAGGGACAGGATTTAGGAGGAAAGATAATGAGTAGTTTTGAACATGTTGAGTTTAAGATACCTATTGGACATCCAGTTCAAGATGTCTGAAAGTGGGGCTGGAAGTGAGGAGACTGGGGCAGGAAATAGAAGAGAGATGGTAATTAAATCCATGGAAGCTGATGAGATCACCATGTGAAGTAGCATAGACAGAGAAGAGAGGCCAGGACAGAACCCTGAGGAGCACATAGGGATGGAGGGCCTGATCTGGAGGAGGACACAGCAAAGGAGACTGAGAAGGAGTGGTCAAAAAAGTAGGAAGAGAACCAGGAATGAAAAGAGTATCAAGATGGTGAGAGTGACTTTACAGTGTCAAAGGCTGTAGAGAAATCAAGGAGAATGAACCATTATTCATTATTTGCACTAATGTTGACCTAGCATAGAATGATAGGTTTGGAGTCTGAAACAGGTGTGTTCACATCCTGCCTCTGATACGAGTTGTGTAAACATTGGGCAAGTCACAACTTTTCAACTTACTATTTCTTCTTACTTAGTTCATAGATTTAGGTGACTCAAATGGGATATGCACATAAGGCAATCTGCTGATGTTCAGGTGCTGTATCAGCATCAGTATTCCAAATTTAAATCTATAATATTATACCAGATGAAGATGTCATTAAAAGGAAACCAAACGGCATTCTGTTAGAACCTACAACCTATGGTCTCAGAGACCCCACAGCCTGTATATTCCAGCATCACTTAGAGTCAGAGTATTCGTAAAAAGTCTTCTTATCCCTCTGAGTACAGCCTCCTTTTAGGAAGTCATCTTTCTTCCCCTTCTTGAGGTTCCTGGTTCGTACTCTGCTGAACCTCAGCAATGATCTCTCTTAGCTATTCAAGATACTGCAACATCTTTCCCTGGGTACAGTGAGAAGTAGTGGGGAAACCACAGAATTCGTATTCTAGTCTAGTACACTTTTATCAAGACCGGGAATTTCTCCCTATTGGAGAGTGTTTGTTTTTTGCCTACAGTTTACTGGGCACAACCAGGGGCAAAGTTTTTGTATCAGCTTCAGCCAAGGGAGTGCTGGTAAATGTTTAACAACCAGCTCTTAAAAAAAAAAGGCATGTTACACTTCTAAATTTAATATACATTATCAACTTTTTCTCTACTTTTTTAAGTTTACCAAAAAATAAATAAATCAAGTGCTGAGTTGAAGCATTTGCCATTTTCAAAGTGTAAATGTTCACACTGAAAATTTAACAATCTCACTGGTTCAAGCTATCTCTAGCACACCCCTACCTTCAACCCTCAACTCCCTTGGAATTCCTTCTGCATATCAATATGCTCCCAGGAATATTTTTGCAGAGGATTACACAATTGGAGTTTGCTCTTTGATGTACAGTGGTTCATCCAGAAGATGGATTTTTAGTGTTGCTCCCAGAGTGAAATGCATTGTCTAGAATACCCCACTGCTAAAACTTGCCTGTATCTTACCTTTGGGTACAGTGGTATTAGAGTGTCTTAGACAGAAGGTAACCAACATTTCACCCCTAATCAAAGACAAAGGGCCTTTCTGCAAAGAACCAGAAGATATAACTATAAAATGTATAAAATACTTGGGGGTCTGCCAACCACATATATGTGTGTGTGTGTGTGTGTGTATGTGTGTGTATATATATATATATACACACATACACACACAAATATAAATACAATGTCAATCGATCAATAAACATTTATTAAGTGCTTCCTATGTGCCAGGCACATAGCTAAGCACTAGCTAAACTAAGTCTTTACAGAAATACAGACCCAAATAGAGAAATATTAATTACTCACCAGTAGGCTGAGTTAATGGGCGGATAAGTAGCACAGTGGATGGTGTGCTAGGTCTGGAGACAGGAAGACTCATCTTCCTGAGTTCATATCTGGTCTCAAATACTAGAGGTGTGACCCTAAGCAAGTCATTTAACCCTGTTTACTTTAGTTCCACATCTGTAAAAGGAAATGGCAAACCACTCCAGTATCTTTGCCAAGAAAACCTCAAATGGGATCATGAAGAGTCAGGACTGAAAACAACTGAACAGGCTGAATCAATGTAATTAAAATGGCAATAACTACCCAAATTAACTTAATTCAAAGTCATGCCAATCAAATTACCAAAGGATTACTTTTCAGAATTAGGAAACTATAATACTGAAATTCATCTTGAAGAACAAAAGGTTATGAATCTCAAGGAAATTACTGGAAAAAAGTGAGAAAAATCCCTAACAATACCAGATCTCAGAAGTGGAATGACCAAAATTACTTGGTAGCGGTTAAGGGAGAAGTTAATCAATGGAACAAATTTGATATACAACATACAGGAGCCAATGAACCTAGTAACATACTGTTTGAATAACCCGAAGACCTCTGCTACTGGTGTAAGAATTCACTATCTGATAAATACTGTTGACAAAAATGGAAAGCAGATTGGCAGAAACCAAGTACAGACCAACATCTTGAACCAAATACAGGCAAACAGAATATATACAGGATAAATTGTAGATAATCACAGAGGAAAGGCATCAGCTTTAAGGAAGAATGGGATTTTATCTAAGATTTAAAGGAACCAAATGGGGTCAGAGAGTGGCACACAACTGAAAGGACTCAACAGTGACACAAAATAAAGGAAGCAAGAAAAACCAGAAGGTAGAGGTGAGAAGTGAGAACATTCTGAGGGCATTCTAGGCATTGGAGAAAGCCAATGAAAGTGCCAGGAGTCAAGAGATGCAGTGTTTTGTGCAAACAGCAAGGTCAGTACCACTGGATATCAGAGTTTATGATGTAAGAAGATGATGTAAAAAGGAAGGGGTCAAATTATAAAGGATATTAAAACCTAAAATAAGGATTTTATATTTTATTCTGGAGGTGATAAGGAGTCAGTGGGGTTTACTGAATAGGAAGGTGATATAGATTTAGGAAGGTTTCTCTGACTGTTGAGTGGAAGATGGGCTTGAGGTAAGGTGACCATCCAGAAAGCTATTTCAAATAGTCCCAGCACAGGGTGGTAGTGTCACAGGAAAGAAAGATGAAAGAGATGTTGGGAAGTTGAAATTCATAGCCTCTGGTTATAAGAGAGTCTGAAACTGAATGGGAAAAAAATTACACCTTTATTTTCACTAACTTCTAATGGACATTTAGCATTTAGCAACCCAAAAAAGCAGTAACCATACTTGTGACTGTCACTAACAGAAAGATCAAATACTGTCATATGTTACAGTTATTGCATATATATTTATGCTCACGCTTTGCATTACTAGTTATTAGAGCCTTTGACTCAACTATATTTTAAATGTCATTTAATGTACTAATAAAGCACACAAATTACTATGTCAAAACATTATAAAATGTTTTGATAGCTATATTTCAATATCATTGGTTCCCTTTGTAATCCTATGCATTTTATTGTATACATTTAAAAACTTTATTCTAACAAGGGGTTGATAGCCCTCAGCAGAGTGCCAAATAGCTCAGAGGACACACATGCACAAACAATTAAGAAGCTCTGCTTTAGTAGGTTATTTTCTACTGCTGGGTTTCTGATCTATTTTTCGGTTCCCATACCCCACTTGGCTTTCACTAAACTTTCAATTCGATTCAATGAACATTTATTAAGCGACTACTGAGTACCAGGCACTGTGCTGTGTGCATGATTATATATAATTACAGATTTGTTGATCTACTCTACAGAATTAGATTAGACACATCTTCCCTTATTAGATTGTAATCTCCATGAGCATAGGAGACTGTTTTTTGCCTTTTTATATCCTCAAAGATTAGGGCAGTACTTGGTGTTTAGTAGGTGCTTAATAAATGTTTATTAAATTGAAAGTTTACTGAAAGCCAAATGGGAGCATGGGGGCCAAAAACAGATTGAAAACCCTGTAGTAGAAAGTAATTTACTAGGTATTATAATTATATAACATATGTAATATATTATATATATAACATAATTGTGTAATAATTGTAACTTTTAATTATAATATATTTTATAGATAATATAATATAGTTGTGTTGCACATTAAAATTATTGCATATATTTATACAATATTTGGGCAGCTAGGTCGTGCAGAGGTCAGGAAGGCTCAACTTGAGTTCAAATGTGAACTCAGACACTAACTAGCTCACAGTGAGCAACTCATTTAAACCCTGTTTGTCTCAGTTTCCCTATCTGTCAAATGAGCTGGAAAAGGAAATGGCAAACTTTTTTTTTTGCCAAGAAAACCCCAAATGGGGTCATAGAATTGCATAAGGCAGAAACAACACACAATATTTATAATCATATAAAATTAAGTATATATATAATAATCTATAATTCCTATGCCTTCTATTCAATATAAAAGGAAGTAAAAATAACTAGACTTAGCATCGCGCTTAAGGTTTGTACGGCCCTCCGAAGGGTCTCATTTGAGCCTCCCAACGCTCCTGCACGGTAGCTGCTGTTACTGTCTCCAGTTTACAGATGAGGTAAACTGAGGCACGCCGCAGTTTAATGACCTGCGGGAGCGGGGTGAGGAGTCTCCCCAGACAGCGCGTTAATCATTCACAAGCGCCTAAGAAACCAAACCAAGATTAATCCCTTCGACAGGCCGACGCTGTTTTTGACTAATATCCGGGCGGTCCCCATCCCGGGCAAGCCTCGGGGACCCGCCCCCGCCCCGCTGGGCGCACGCCAGGGAACATTACGTATGGCCCGGAGGGTGAGCTCGTTCTGTGCCGGTCTCGCCCTCGGACCCTGGGGAGACGGGGCAATGACGCCCCTCCCCCTCCCCCCCCGCTCCCCAGGCCTCCGGGGGGCTCGCGGGCCCAGACCTCGGATCTCCTGCCCCTGGGGGAGGGGGTGTTGTGCGGGACAAGCTCCGGAAAGCGGCTGCTTTCCGGGCAGCTCTGGATCCGCGGGGCGCTGAAGGGCCCCGGGAGTCACCCCCCGAATCAGGGAGCCCCACCCGGCCTGCCTCTCCCACCGCCCCGCCACCAGGCAAACCCGGGGGACCCGACGGGCCGCCCGCGCCTCTGCGCAGGGGGCGGGGAGTCGGCGCCGCGGGGCGTGGCCCCAAGTGGCCTCCGGCGATTGGTCGCCCTTAGGGGCGGGGCCAAGGCTCCGGCTCCGCCCGGGTATCCCGAACGAGGCTGCGTGCCGTAATGGCTGCAGCGGCTGCAGGGGAGGGCTGAGGAGGGGCCGGCGGCGGGGCTGCGAGGCCGCCCCCTGCTCCTCGCAGGAGCCTTTAAATTTCTGGGGCCGCGGGGCGAGCCACCTTGGGCGCCGAGCAGCTGCGGGGAGGCGGAGACTCGTGCGGCCGCGGCTTAGGAGCGAAAAGCGAAGGCAGGAGCCGCCGCCCGCGTCAGGTCCGTGCAGAGGCCGCCGCCCGCGTCAGGTCCGTGCAGAGGCCGCCGCTGCTGCTCCTGCGGTGCGACCCCGGAAAAGCGTCGGATCCGCCGCCCCCGGGTGAGCCCCGAGGCGGGCTGCGCCGGCCCGCGGCCAGTCCTGCCGTGCAGCCCTGGCCCGAGCCCAGCCCGTCCTGCCGAGCAGCCCCTCGCCCCCAGGCCAGCCCAGCCCAGCCCTGCCGTGGAGCCCTTCGCCCCCAGCCCAGCCTTGCCTCCCCGTGCCCCCAGCCTTGCCTTGTACCCCCATCGCCCCCAGCCCAGCCCTGCCGTGCAGCCCCTCTCCCCCAGCCCAGCCTTGCCTTGTACCCCCATCGCCCCCAGCCCTGCCGTGCAGCCCCTCTCCCCCAGCCCAGTCTTGCCTTGTACCCCCATCACCCCCAGCCCAGCCTTGCCTGGCTCTCTCGCCCCGGCTTGCAGCCCCTCGCTCCCAGCCCAGCCTGGCTTTGCACCCTCTTGCTGCCAGCCTAGCTCCGGGTCAGGCGGGACGCCCACGCCTCCGACTTTCCCTTTGGAAGTCTTGAGAGTTGCCCACCTCGCCCCGCTCCGGCCGCCTCTGGCCGCCTCTACTTTAAGCGTATGTCCCCACGTCCTCCCCCTTTGTTTCCTCTCCCCTCTTTGCCCACTTTGCATACAGTTACCCTTATAAATTTCTCCATCCCCTTGCTTCTTAAAGAGCCCCCCCTCGCCCCCGGGGATTACCTTCTGTCACAACCCCTTTTGTTTCATTTCAAAGACCCTGTGCACCCTGGGGGAGCTACTTTCTCCATTTCCTCTGGCTACCTCCCTCTGTGCCACAGGAAAAAAAAAAAACCTCAGAAAGCCCTGAAGCCAGTTGAGTGTCTCAGTTTTAAGATTAGCTGAGTGGCCTCCTATACTTTGCTCTGGAGTCTGTGGTTTACCTTCGCCTCCCCCACCCCCATCCCCCAGCAAAGGAATTGTCACTGAATTTCAGAAGAGAGGATGCATCCCACCCCTTGCTGAGGAAATCCTCTTGTGAAAATTTGGAGACTCCCAGAATTTTGGTAGGAGGACAAAGGAGACCTGAAAATTCTGGAGCCGGGAGGAAAGGAGTTTCTAGGAGGGGACTACTTTTAAACTTACAGAGCAGTAAATGGCCTTTAGATCCACATACAGTGGGTCCATTAAGAGACCACAGTGTGGGTCTTTTGAATTTCTTCAATTCCCCTTAGAAATGGAGTACAGTAATCTGTTCTGTCTCTTCAGGGAGGTTCTGGGAATGAAAGAATTTACTGTCTGTCCTGGGGTTTACCTATTAGTAACCAGACTAAAATAAACAAGTCCTAGTTCTAAGCTATGCATGTATTGCAAACAAGTAACCTAGTGAAGAGATCAGTTAGATTTTTATTCCACTGTTCTAGTTCGAATTTAAATCATATACCTAGTTGGTGAAATTCTTTTCAGTGTTTGCCTTAAAAAGAAAGGAGAGGGAAAATAACCGTTGTTAAATGTATATCGTTTGCCTGTGGTTTTATAGTATGTCCTTTATGGCTTTTATGTAATAGTACTAAAAAAAGTAGTATTGAATGGCAAACTAATAGTACTATATATATATATATATATGTATGTATATATATATACATACATATATATATATAAAAGTCAAAATTTAACATTTGATAATGTTGAAATAGTGATTGATTTACTGACATTTTGTGAAGTAGAGGTATGGGCGGGAAGAGAAGTCAGGATTAGGTAGGAGTTAAAGAAGGGGTTGTAAATACCCACTGTGAGGTATGTGATGGAGAAATAACGGTATTTTCATTTAGCATTGAGGATCCAGTTAATATGTTATATCACATGTGTTTATAGTGGACACAGTGGGATGATTTTTTTCTCCTGAGGTGCTCTCCTGCACCACCTATGGAGCATAACTCAGGGATGAGGGTGGAGAATCTCTCTCTCTCTCCCCTCGGTTCCTTAGGGTGGAGTAGAGTGCAGTAGAATGCATAGTTGAATTGGTTTAGTTGTAGGTTTAAAACTGAAGGAAGGGAAAGTAAAGCATAAGTTACGGAAAGTGACTGAGTTAACTGAAGGTTGGCTGAGGAAGAATCAGCAAAAGAAATGAGGAATAAAGCACAGGAAGAAATGGTAAATGAGGGTATGCATCTCTAGGGTTTACTCTAGTTCTGATAATATGGAAATTCCTGAATTGCAGGTTATAGTTTTTGATGAAATTCGTAATCATAATTGTCAGTAATTGACAATGTTGTATTTGGCTTCTCCGAAAAGTTAAATCATTGTCCTTTAGAGTACACACTTAACATCATAGCGTATAGACCCCTGGACTTGAAGTCAGGAGGAGCTAGGTTCAGATCCCACCTTAGCCCTTTACTAGCTGGGAGTCCCTGGATAAATTCCTTAAGTTCTCTGTTTCCTTATGTCAATAGCTCTCCCCGCTGATTTGAGGGCCAAATGAGATAACGCCTACAATGTACTTTGCAAACCTTAAAACACTACATACATGTAAGCTATTTATTAATCGGGACTTAAAATACACTTAAACCACCAGTGTACTGGCAAGAGAAGCAGTGATTATTACATGAGAACTCCATAGACCTAAGTGGCTGTTGATTGTGAAGCCAGGTTGAGGTGATACATTCCCTGTATAGCTGCATAGTTTATTTGACGCGGGAGTTCAGATGACAGTGGGTCACTGAGGGTTGGGGGTGGGGCAGAGCCACAGGCAGAGCTAACGTGCTTCATCTGCAAGGTTAGCCTTGTGGTTCAACTATCTGTTGGTTATATTTAACAGCTGTTTATTGAGTCCTCCATAGGAATGAATCACCTTTATAGAGAGGTGATAGTTTTCTCTACAGAGTAGCAGTAGAATTATAAACTGCTACTGCTGTGACGCTGCCTTTGTATCTTATGTGGTGTGATTTGAAGAATACTACTGAAAGAAACCGTCCTTCTTTAAGACTCCAAGCAACTGTTGGTTTATCAGTGTGGACACTGTCCACTGATGCAGATTGTACCAATACTGTGACTTGAACTTTTAAGTTATGTTGGCCACCACATTCATCATTCTGTGGACATCCCTGGAGGGATGTTCAGGGAAACCAAAGGGTATGGAACTTTATAGGGAGTGTTCAAGATCTCTCAGTTGCATCTGATGATTCCCCATCCCTGATGTTAAAAGCATAGATAAAAGATAGAGGCCCTGGTTGTATGGGACTTGAAAGTTTTTAGTTCTGTAAAAGGACTGTGAAAACAAGGAGTAGAGATTGAGGTCTAAATCAGATATAGCTTGTAAGAGTCTAGTCCCACCAAAAACCAGAGATTTTTTTTTTTTTGATTATCACAACTACTAAATCTGTCTTCTACCTAGATTTCTGTCCTGAGCTACAGAACTAAGCTATCAAGCAATTAGATAGCAAAAGGCTCCTAACTTGTTTTCTGGCATCCAGTTTCTTCCATACATACAAAGTGTTAGTCTGGTAAAAGACTTCTGCAGTTCCTCATCAGTTAATAAACACTTGTTTTAGGACGGGCACATTGCTAGGGGATGGGTATGCAAGTACAATGAATAAAATAATCTCTACCCACTCTAATGGGGTAGACAACAGATGTATCGATCAATCAACATTTATTAAATGCCTGCCATGTGCCAGGCACTGTGCTAAGCTATAGGGATACAAAGAAAGGCAAAAGACAGCCCCTGCCCTCAAGGAGTTTATAATATAATGGAGGACATGACATGCAAACAAATATATACAAAGCAAGCTATGCACAGGATAAATGAGAAATAATAAAAGTTTTAAAAAATTAATTTAATTAAGTAAATTATAAATTTATGTAAATTATTATAAATTATATAAAAATTATAATTATAAATTTATATTATTATTATTATTATATAAGTTGTAATTTTAAATTAATTTAAAAATTAAAAAATAATTTAAAGAGGGAAAGCACTGGACTTTAAAGTTAGGGAAGGCTTCCTATGTAAAGTGGGATTTTAGTTGAGACTTAAAGGAAGCTCTGGAGGTAGTAGTTGGAGCAGAGGAGGGAGAGCATTTCAGGCATAGAGGACAGCCAGAAAAAATGCCCATAGTGGAGAGATGGAGTTATGTAGATGTGGAATAAATACAAAGTAATTAATAAACACAAGGTAGTTTTGGAGAGAAGGCATTAACATTTGTGGGGGAATCAGGAAAGGTTTTCTGTAGAACAGGGCTCCTTAACTCGGAGTCTATTAAATTATTTAAAAATTTTTTTATAACTTTCAATATAATTGAATTCCTTTGTAATGCTTTGAATTTTATTTTATGCTTTTATAAACATTCAAAGAAGAGGTCTGTAGACTTCTTACCAGACTACGAGAGAGATCCATAATATGAAAAATATTAAAAAACCACTAGTGTAGATGTCACTTTTGTCTGTTCCTTCAAGAACTGTATCTTTTTTTTAATTATTATTTTTTTAGTGTTCTACAATCACTTCCTTAAAGTTAAGATTTTATCCCCCCTCCCCCACTACTCCCCTCCCTCCCCACAACAGCATACAATTCTGTATAAGTTCTACATATACTTTCCTATTGAGTACATTTTCACTATAGTCATGCTATGTAGTCATACTAAAATAAATGGAAGAAATCATAAAACAAATCAAAACATAATACACTAAAACCCACACACATACAAACATGATCTGCTACATTCTGCGAATGACTTCCATTTTTCTTTCTCTGAATGTGGAAGACATTTTGCCTTAGAAAACCACCATTGGGATTTTTTTTTGTTTAGTAAGTTTTTGCGTTATTACGAAGTTCCAAGTCTACCAGAAAAAACTCTTGCACACTGTGGTCATTGCTGTGCACAAAGTTCTCCTGGTTCTGCTCCTTTCACTCAGCATCAGATCATATAAGTCCTTCCAGGCCTCCCTGAAGTCTTCTTGTTCATCATTTCTTATGGCACAATAGTACTCCATTACATTCATATACCATAATTTATTCAGCCATTCCCCAGTTGATGGACATCCCCTTGATTTCCAGTTCTTGGCAACCACAAAGAGTGCTGCTATAAATATATTTATTTTTTTTGATCTTCAGGAATTTATTGAACCAGATTCTCAACCCCAGTGCCTCCAGCCCCTATTTGACAGGGTTGTATCAGTAGCACCTTCATCATCTCAAAATCCTGGAATGAGAACTCCAATCAGCTAATGTATCCCTACTCTTATGCCTAGTAAATCAGTGCCTCCTCCTTCAATGGTTATGATTCCATATTGCCACCTTCTAGTTCTTCCCCTATTTTCACAGTCATCTTTATCAATAATACTGTGCCCCAGTCTTTGAAACTCTGCTCTTCCTGCCCATTCTAGTACTTGGACCTCAACACTCCAACTTTTCTACCACGGATACTGTCCCTAGTATGTCCAGTAGAATGGTCAGGTAACCATTGTGGAAGAAAGCTAATAAAAATCCAAGGTAATTTATCTCAATTTGTCCCTCAATACTGAATTGAGCTGAATCCCTTTCACAATTTCTCTGTTGATTATCTTATTTTTCTCAGTGGCAGTTCTAAATCTTTTTGCTTCAAGGCCATGTGATACTCCAAGGTGACCAAGGCTCCAGATTTCCTCTTTGTGGTTTATGACACTGTTGGGTAATTCTTCCTCTCAGAAACTCCTCCATTCTGATCTCCTGTTCTCTGTCTGCTCCTCCTGGATCTCCTTGACGGTAGCTACATTCTGCTCATTTACTTAGGCTATCTTCAGTGTTCAAGATGAGGTAATTGGGTGATCAGGACCCCAAAATACCGACAGTCCGGGTCGTGCTCAAAGGAATTCGACTCAAGCCTTCTTCCAGTGTGAGCAGAAGAACTTGAGATTAGTAGCTTTCCGGATCAGGGAACCAAAAAGATGAGGTTATTGTTGAAGGGTGATGGGTGAACCCCAAAATACGGACAGTCTGGGTCATGCTCGAATGAATTCGACTCAAGTCTTCTTAAAACCAAAGAAAACAAAGTTTATTAAGGATTTGCCTAATTGGGTTGCTTCTTAAGGAACCTAAGTATTTGTGATGCTTGTATTCACAAGTGGGCCAGATAGAATGCCAGCTGGACAGAGTCTCAGCTGGATTGCATCTGAGCCTGCTATAAATATTTTTGTACATGTGGGACCCTTTCCCATTTTTATGATCTCTTGGGGATACAGTCCTAGTAGAGATATTGCTGGGTCAAAGGGTATGCACATTTTTGTAGCCCTTTGGGCATAGTTCCAAACCGTTCTCCAGAAGGGTTGGATGAGCTCACAGCTCCACCAACAATGAATTAGTGTTCCAACTCTCCCACATCCTCTCCAGCATTTATCATTTTCTTGTTCTGTCATGTTTGCCAATCTTACAGGTGTGATGTGGTACCTCAGAGTTGTTTTGATTTGCATCTCTCTAATCAGTAGTGATTTAGAGCACTTTTTCATATGATTATAGAGATCTTTAATTTCTTCCCCTGAAAATTGCCTGTTCATATCCTTTGACCATTTATCAATTGGGGAATGACTTGTATGTTTGTTTATACATTTGAGTCAGTTCTCTATATATTCTAGAAATGAAGCCTTTATCCCCAAGCTTAGCCACAAAAATTGTTTCCCAGTTTACTACATCCCTCCGAATTTTGGTTGCATTGGGTTTGGTTGTGCAAAAACTTTTCAGTTTAGTATAATCAAAATTATCCATCTTGCATTTCATAATGCTTTCTATCACTTCTTTAGTAAAAAAATTCTTCCCTTCTCCATAAATCTGATAAATACACTATGCCTTGCTCCTCCAGTTTATTCATAGTATCAATCTTTATACCTAAATCATGTACCCATTTGGACTTTATTCTTGTGTACAGTGTCAGGCATGGGTCTATGCCTAATTTCCGCCACACTGTTAAGCAGTTTTCCTAGCAATTTTTGTCGAACAGTGAGTTCTTATCCCAGAAGCTGGGGTCTTTGGGTATACAAGAACTGTGTCTTGAAGGAAGAGAGGGATTCTGCGTGATGAGGGAGTGACTTCCTGCACATGAGCGACAGCATGGAGAGACAGAGAAAGACTGTTTGGATCACAGATTATTTAGGGGAAAGTAAAATTCAGTGAAACAGGTTGTGAAGGGCTTTACAAGCTAAACAGAGGAGTTTATGCTTTATCCTAAAGGCAGTAAGGAACCACTGGAATTGATTTGTGGGGAACTGACATGGTCTAATTCATGCTTAAGGAAAATCACTTTGGAGGTAGTGGGTGAAGGATGGGCTGAAGTGCTACGTGTGAGGCAGGAAGACCTGTTAAGAATCTGTTGTGGTAATTAAGGTAAGGGATGATGTGGGCCCCAGAACCAAGGTGGTAGCTGTGTGGGCAGAGAGAAGGATTCAGTTACAAGAGATGTTGTGGAGGTAGACAGCAAAATTTTGGTAATTGATTATCATATGGGATGAAGGAGAGTTAGTCAGGTCAGCAAATATTTATTAAATGCTTAATATGTGCTAAGCACTGTGCTAATAAGTATTATACAAATTAATGCTGAAGTTACAAATCTGAGAGACTGAAAGAATAGTGATGCCTTTGACAGAAATAGTGAAGCTTGGAAAGGGGGAACCAAAATTCCACAACCTAGCATCCCGTCTGCTTTCTAGCTTTCCCAGCAATTTTTCGTAAGTAGTTTATATTTTCAGGGACATTAATCACTGGGCTATTGAGTTCTTCTGTTTCTGATTCTCTTCTGTCTATTCTGTTCCATTAATCTACTTTTCTATTTTTAACTGATACCAAACGATTTTGACGTCTCTTGCTTTATAATATCGCTAAGATTGTAATTTGGAGAGCAGTTGCTGTCCTGTGGATTGTTTTCTCACTAGAAGTTCCCTACACTAATGAAATGACAAGTTAGATGCAAAAGCAGACCAAAAAAATGTGACTAAGAAAAAAGAGGTTAAGTAGAGAAAAAGGTAGCAGGGTCAGCCTGAGTATTGCATTGATGAAAACCTCTGAATGTTAAAAAACAAACAAAAAACCCCAGAGGAAAATTACAATGGAGTCTGGCACAAATTAGGTTTAAACCAGTATCGCAAATTATATTACACATTAAATTCAAAATGGCTACATGACTTGAATATTAAAGAGCGTACCATTTTTAAAATGTAGGTAGATGAATTATTTATGTGTGTATGTATAATCAAGCATTTACCAATTAAAATTTTTTAACATTCACTTTTTAAAATGTTGAGTTCCAAATACTCTCTTTCCTGCTCCTCTCCCACCCCTGGAGAAGGCAAGCAATATATCAATTATACATGTGAAATCACACAATATTAGTCATGTTACAAAAGAAAGCCCACATACACAACAAGAAAAATGAAGAAAGTAAAAAAAATGCTTCAATCTGCACTTAGAGTCATCATTTCTCTTTGGAGGTGAATAGCAGGAAATGAATTCCTAAATAAAAGACAGAGGCAATTACCAAAGATGAAATAAACAGTTTTGATTTCATGAAAATGAAAAGCTTTGCACAAATAAAATTAATGCTTCTAAGAAGACATACTTGATTGAGGGGAAAACTTTGTATCAAATTTCTCAGGTAAAGCTTTGGTATCCAAGATATATAAGCAAACAACATATAAGCAAAATCCATTGCTTATTAGGTAAATGGTAAGATGATAAGAACGAACAGTTCTCAAAAGAAATGATTGACTATTAATAATTACATGAAAAAAATGCTCCAAATAACTAATAACAAGAGCAAATTTGAACAATCTGAGGTTTTGCCTTAAGGGCAGCTAATAGGTAAAGATGGTAGAAGATGAGAATAATGTTGGCGGGTCTGTGGAAAGATAGACACACTAATGCATTGTTGGTGTAGCTGTGAATCTGTATAACCATTCTGAAAGGCAATTTGAAATTATGCAAATAAAATGGTTAAAATATGCATAGCTTTTGACCTAGAGATTATACAGACTTATACCCCAAAGGGATAATTAACAAAGAGATTCTCCATATGTATAAAAATATTTATAGTAGCATCTTTGGTGATAGCAAAGAACTGGATACAAAGAATGGCTAAAAAAAATTATGATACAGGAATGTAATATTACTGTGCTGTAAAAAACTATAAAAATAAAAATACAGATAGGCACGAGAAGATTTATATGAATGAACTGATCCAAAAGGAAGTCAGCAGAACCGGGAAAACAGTTTGTACAGTGACTACAACAATATAAATGGAAACAACAGCAACCACAAAAAAAAAAATGAATGGTACAAAATACCAACAAACATGGCCTCAAAGAAGAGATGTGAGATGACCGCTCCCTCTCTCTTTTGCCAAAGTGAGAAATCCAAGAGTATGGCAAATGTGCATGTGTAAGATTATTTTTAATGAATTGATTAGTTTTGCTAATTTATTTTCTCTTTCTCAATTAAAAACTTTTCAAAAAAAATACAGGGCGGTCCTTTGGCGATTTGTAGGGGAAAGTATACAAGGACAAATCTAGGCAATACAGAAACAAAAGATAGCAATGAAAATTCATTTTAAAAACAGGTACAGAAAGACATTTAGTACATCAAGTAGATCTCTTTGAAAGATTTATGAAAGCACATAGATATTGGGTGAGAAGAGATCCCTTGAAAAAACTCTTTAAATTCTTTAGATAGTCCTACTGAATTGATTCTTGCCTACCAAACTGGCAAAGTTAAACTACAATGCTATTTTATTCATTTACCATGATACTTATAAAGTAGACTGTAACATTTGTGGCCAGTCTACTCATTTTTTTCACTGAAGTCCTATTTGAAAAATGAACTAAAATTGGGGTGTTAATATTTATAGAATCAGGACAAAGGAAATTGAATGGAATTTCAGAGAAATTGTCATAAAACCTTACGACTTTCATATACATACATACACACACATACACCCTTTTCTACAATAGAAATAATCTGTCAGGATGACTGATGGAACCATTTTGGGGCAGCTGAGCTTGAAGATACAGTAACACATTTTAAAAATGTGTTTAAAAATAAACTTTTTAATCTTACTTGTTATACATTTAAATAGTAGACATAAACCAGTTTTCAAACCTTAAAATTTAATACTCTCCCCTCCTGATTCTCCTTGCTGCTCTTAATCTCCTTTGCTGATTTTTTTTTATCTGTGGTGTGCTTACTAACTGTGAAATTCCCTAGGGCTCTGTTCTGGACATTTCCCTTCCCCCTTCTCTCGCTCATCTCATGGAGGATCTCATCAGCTTTCAGGGTTTCAGTTATCATTAGCTAGATTTTTTTCCCAGATCTGTATACTAGCTGCCAGCTCTCTCCCAAGCTGTAGCCAAGCATATACTAGCGATTTTTTTGGGCAGCTCAGCCTGAAAGTCCTATAGGCTCATCAGACTCAGAGTGTCCTGATCAGAACTGACCTTTCATCCCAAACCCTGTTGCCTTTCTGAACTTGTTTCACTTTCTCAGTCACCTGGCCTTCTACCTCAGGGTGTGTCCTTCCTGACTCTCTGCTCTCACTTTATATATGCAATCAGTTGCCGATCTGGTCATTGTCCCCTTCACATCTCTTCCCACTTGTGTACAGCAGCCACCACCCCACCTGTGTTTAGGCCCTTAGCACTTTTTGCCTGGACTACTGCAACAGCCTTCAATCTACCTCAATACTTCCCACTCCTGTGGGTCACTCACTAGGTCATTTCTTTGGAATTTTTTCCCCCAAATTCTGGTTATAATTCAATATCTTCATGTCTTATCTCACATAGGAATTCTCTTCAGATGTCTTTCAACTTATGTTTTCATAAAACACAACAGATGTGTAACTTACCCAGTTATTTTTTTTCTAAAATTGTAATAATATCTATAATTTCTTTTGTCCTTCCTTTCTAGTATAATCATGTTTGAAATCAAGAAGATCTGTTGTATTGGAGCAGGTTATGTTGGAGGACCCACGTGTAGTGTCATTGCACATATGTGCCCTGAAATTAAGGTCACAGTTGTTGATGTTAATGAGTCTAGAATCAATGCATGGAATTCGGCCACACTCCCAATTTATGAGGTAAAGTATACCAAAAACACATTTGCTGTTCTGCCCAGAATTTTGTTTTCTTGTTGTGTTAGCCAGCTCACTTAACACTTCCCATAGAAATTATCTCTAAAACTTAGAGAATGTAGCATCATTCATACAAGCCACTAATTTGACAATCTTAGTTACTTTTGGTAGATGATCTTGGATCTTCATTGAAATTACAGGAATTCTTGTTGTTTTGGTGAATTTTCAGATAAAAAAACCTTAATATTTCAAGATATTTAACAGAACTATGTGCTTCTCATTTTCAGTCCTTTTAATAAAAAGGATAAGGCCTTTTAGTGTGATCAGGAAGTAAGTGAATATTACAGTGTAATGCTTTCTCTGCATATTAGTGTAATCATTTTGCAAAGAAACTTGGTTTACAGTGTTTTCATAACCTTCACAGTATCTAGTTATGCTAGATATGAGATAAATATTATCTCCCTAACTTCTCTATTAACCTGCCACTTAATTTTAGGATTGAGAATTGCATGAATCTGCAGAAGAGCATCTCCAAAGTTCTGACCTTGTTAAGGACTTAGCCTTGCACTATGCTAGCTGTTCTGGATTGGATTTTATGTTTTAAAAAATTCCATCTATTATAGACTGTGAGAGGTGGGTGTATCAGTGTGTTGGTTTGCATTTGGTTTGGGTTTTTTTTTTTGCTGTTTTCTTTTATCCATAATACTGTTTAAAAAATGCCTCAACTTGATATTATTTGTGCAGTGATAACTCTAGTATTTCTAAATCTTCATTATCTTTGAATTCTTAGCATTTCTGGGGAGAAAAAAACCCAACTTTATTAATAGTTTTATAACTTATGACATTTCTGTCCTGGTCACAAATTACCAGATGTTTGGTATAATCTTATAATATGTATTTTTCTTATACCCAGGAAATAAAATGCTTTTATATATTTAATCAGAAAAAGCAAATACAAACCTTTATATGAGTAAATAAATGAACATTTATTAATCACCATGTGCTAGGCATTCTGTTAGGTTCAGGAGATGCAATGAGAAAAGCAAGACAGTCTCGACCAACTAAAAGCTTATATTTTTATAATTATAGCCAACCTAGGGGAGTAGGCATTAGGGATAGGAATTTTGGTTTGGGAAGTCACAGGCATAGTAAGTAAGTAAGTACTTACATAGTAAGTCACAGGGCAAATGGGTCTCACTCTTTATAGTTACCAAATTGTAGCATTCATTTGACTACTGTTCTAAGATGGAACAGGTGAAAAGGGGAGTTAGGGGCAGGGAAGATGGCAAAATGCCTGGATCATATAGACTGGTTCCTGTTGGATGGCTAGTTGGCATATGAATCCTGGTCTGTGACCTGCAGGATATAATGAGTTAGCCAAATTTTCACTCAACCATGGGAGTGGATTGGAGGGGAGAGGGAAGGAGGTGGGAGGTAGTTGGTATGGCAGGCATAAGTGGGCAAGACCTCTGAGGTTCTAGGTCCGAAGATTGCTGTTCTTACTGGGAACAAGAGCTACCATAGAGCAGATGATAAGATTCCCTTATAGTTTAGGTCTAGTGAATGAATGGCTAGATGGGATGAAGAGTTTTCTTGGCACAAGTAGACTTTATTATGGCAAAGAAGATCAATTAGAAAGCATGTCTGTTTTGAAAGTTCCTTTAGATAACAAATTACTGAGGTTACTAATTAAGGGTAATTATAAATCACCATCGCTGGAGTATTGAGGTTACTCTTGACAATTTAGGCTTTCAGAACCTTGGCTCTCAGTTGTTGGGTTTGGATGTGTAAAATCAGACAGAGCATTCATTTAAATGATACGTGCTTCAAGAACTTAACTTGGCTGACTTTGGTGGGTCCATTCTTTTCGACTGCTGTTTGTTCCTCTTGGCCTTTGCAATATTCTCGCATTGTGATTTTTTAAAACATTTTTAAAAGCTTGGGTTTTTTAAAAATCCTTATTTCTAAACAGTTTTCTCTAGCCCTATATAATATATGATTTTCTAAATTGTGTGGTCTATCACTTAAAATACTGTTGCTATATAAATCTTGCCTTTTGTTTTTCTAAACATTGAATTTTCAGAGAAGAGATGCCCTGTAACATCTGTTTTATTTGGTGTCTGAATATGCTTAGTCTTGCAAACCTCATTTTACCTTGTTTTTAAAGATATTTTCCTCAGAAAATTAATTGAATAAAATAGTGTTTTAAAAGTTTCCAGTAAGGAGTATCCCTATCAAGTGGAATCATTTTGGCCCTTGCTTTGGGGGAAAAAGAAAGTATAAATAAATGTTCTTAGATTTTTTTTGGCAAAACTTTTCCCATATCCTACAACTGGTAAAAAAAAAAAAATGACCTTCTTGAAATACATTTCATAGAGCAAGAAAAGTATTTGTAAATCAGAAAAGATCTTTTAAAACAAGGATAAGTGATAATACCTTATTAAGGAACTAGTTGAAGACTCACTTCTACTTCCAAAAAAAATCTTATTTTTGGTTATTTAGTTATTTCCTGAAATGACGATTCTCCGAAGATTCCCTTTAGCTCAAAGCATAAATTCTCCTTATGTAGGTGAGAGATAAGTCATTAAATAAAAAACTCAGGGCAGGTCAACTCTAGGTATATTGGCCTTGTTGAGTTATTGTTTGGAGAAGTTTATTATCCTTGTAATTTTTTTTTGTCCTTGTCCTCATTTGAAAAAGGCATGTAAAAACATTTCTAATAATGCTTTGGATACCTTTATATTTATAACTTTATAATTCTGTCTTTTAATATATCTCTATGTGTAACAGCAAACAGATTTATTTTTGAGGCTATTAAAGGTCTTAGTTTGAAAATCATATCAAGAAACCTTTATTGATGCGTAATGCATGGTTCCTATAATAGAATTAATATCTAATGGGGATAGCATGATGGCGGTTGTTTCTAACCTCTGGTTTCTATTATATTTGGGTAAAGAATTATCCTGGTAAATATTTTGGAATCTTATGTAGGAAATGACATTATAATATGGTAATAAGAGAATAAAGTGGTACTCTAAGAAGTTCCTAAGTAAAATAATACTTATTACTGTTCCTTATTGGCCAATAATTTGCTTAGTCATCGTGAATTTATAACTACTTACTGTGTGCTAAGTGTTAGGGATGAAAGTACAGGGAAGGAAATAACCCTGACTCCTGTTTAAGTAGATTACTTTCTAATAGGGGAAGACAACAGATACTTAATTATTTACAGAACTGATAGAAAGATAATGAATATAAAATAGTCAAATGAAGGTAATTTGGGAGGACAGGCATTAGCAATTGGGAGGATTACAAAAGCTTATTTGCTGTTTTTTTCAAATAAAACTATATAACAGATTTTTAATAGTCTGGGCAGTTTGCTTTTCCTTTTGTAAAATGTGGTTGTTTTTGAGTTATCTCATGTTGGATGGGGAGAAGAAACATGTGTAGTGGGTATAGGACCAGCCTTGAAGTCAGAAAGACCCAAATTTAAGTTTCTTGTCTCTGACACATTTTAGATGTGTGACTCCAGGCAGGCTTAATATCTATACTGCATAACAGATGAGTTGCTGTTTGGTGTTTGTGGAGGAAGTTTCCACACACCAATGAAATCACATATTCAAACAGATTTTTAAAAAAAAATCTAGTTCTTGTATGCCGATTTTCTTGTTGGTACAGAAGTTTAATAATCTACAATTACTATATTTATAGTACTTTTTTTTTTTAAACCATTGTTAGACCAACTACAGAACTGCAGTGGGAAAATAAAAATTTGCTTTTCAATTGGAAATAATTTTCCCAAAATAAAACAGCCTGAGAATTATGAAAAAAAATTTAGATGGAATTTAGGTGTAATTCTTGCCCTACAGCCATTTTGAATCAGCTTTCACTTCAGCACCGAGTTCTATTTCCAATCATATTTATGTTGTAGTAAGTTGTAGTCTCTCATCTCAATGCTGATTAAGTCTCCACAAAATTGAGTGAGGAGGAAAATAGTAAGTCTTGTTAGGATTTAAATTGTGCGTTGAGAGCAATTAAAAGGACATAAATCGACTGT
This sequence comes from Bettongia penicillata ogilbyi, assembly GCA_023548195.1. NCBI lineage: Eukaryota > Metazoa > Chordata > Mammalia > Diprotodontia > Potoroidae > Bettongia > Bettongia penicillata. The sequence continues at coordinate 3,294,267 of JAJHZJ010000808.1, read as the reverse complement.
TTTGTAATCAATGTGTAGGGCCTGAATTATTAGAGAAAAAACACTCATCATGACGCTGCAAAATCGAATATTGACCTAGAAAACATATTGATCTGTTTGATTTCATGAATGTGAGGAAAATTTTTTAAAATAGCCAACTTAAAAAAAAACAAACCCAGGTACATCACAAACAGTGACACAAGATTAAAATGAACTTTCCTCTTCTGTTGAAAATTCATTTTTATCTTTGTGAGGAAAGTTCATCTTTGCTTATGAATTTTTTTGTTAGCTTATGCAAACATTGTTTTATTTCATTGTAAACATTTAATTTAGCTTATCTTCTAGGTGCTGAAGTGTAAAAACCAAAGCCAAACATTCTCCGCTCCCTGGGAACTTTGATTCCAGTGACCCTTGCCTGATGTTAGTTGTCTTTTTCACAAAATTAAGCAGATTATCAGAAATGATAGGGAGCCAATGTATACTGACTATTATGGCAGAACTGGTTGAACGGGATGGAATCAATATATAAGAACTAGAATAAAACTGAAGGTATATAATCATAATGACCAGTCTTGACCTGAGAAGACAGGATGAAATGTACCTCTCTCCTCTCTTTGTCGGGGTTGGGGGGAAAGATCTGTGGGTGTCGGACATTATATGTGGTTGAGGTGTTGTTTTAAAAGATGAGGCTGAATGTTTTCAAAGTGTTGATCTATTATGATTATTTTTTTTCCTATTTTTTCTTTTTTTGTGTCTTTTAAAAATATTATTTGTTAAATGAGATAGCTCTGGGAGGGGGAGGGGGAGGCATACTCTGATGTCAAAAACAAAAGACATCAATAAAAACTTAATTTAAAAAAACAAAAAAGAGAAGATCAGGGGTGTAGAGGAGGAGGAAACTGGTAGTATGACTATTATAGGAAAACAAAAGGTTCAAAGCATTAATTTTAACCAAAAAAAAAATCTAACATTAACTTATAAGCTTTTTAAGAAAGTAGGATTTTCACCGCTATAGTATCACATTTAGCTAGTTAAGTATTTTCTTTTTAACTTTTGTTTCTCCCCTTCCCAGCCAGGACTAAAAGAAGTAGTTGAATCTTGTCGGGGAAAAAATCTCTTTTTTTCTACTGATATTGATGCTGCCATCAAAGATGCTGATCTTGTGTTTATTTCTGTAAGTATCTTCTTTTTGCTGTGGGACATGTACTTACTATATTCTTATTCCTGTATAAAAATTTTTAGCAATTAGCTAACTGATGTAAGGACAACACTTTTAGCCTTGTGACATATTTTTATCTTTTTTCTTGTTCATCCTTCATAATAAGCGGATCATTCTCTTAGAAGACATTAGAAAGTCAGAGCAGGAAAGACCTTAGTCCTATAATTAATTCATCTATTCTGGCCTCATTTTACATTGAGACTGAGGCATTAGGAAGTCACATCTCCTGAACTGATACAACCATTCTGGAGAGCAATTTGGAACTATGCCCAAAGGGCTACAAAAATGTGCATACCTTTTGACCCAGCAATATCACTTCTGGGACTCTATCCCAAAGAGATCACAGAAATGAGAAAGGGTCCCACATGCAAAAAAATATTTACAGCAGCTCTCTTTGTGGTGGCCAAAAACTGGAAATCAAGTGGATGCCCATCAATTGGGGACTGGCTGAATAAATTGTGGTATATGAATGTAATGGAATACTATTATGCTATAAGAAATGATGAACAGGAGGACTTTAGAGGGGCCTGGAAAGACTTATATGAACTGATGCTGAGGGAAAGGAGCAGAACCAGGAGAACTTTGTACACAGCAACAACCACAGTGTGTGAAGAATTTTTCTGGTGGAATAAGTACTTCATTGCAGTGCAAGGACTTAAAAAAATTCCCAATGGACTCTTGAGGCAAAATGCCTTCCACATCCAGAGAAAGAACTTTGGAATTTGGTCACAGAATGAAGCAGACCATTTTCTTTGGTGTTTTGGTTTGTTTTATGATTTCTGCCATTCATTTTAATTCTTCTATGCAACATGACTAAGGTGAAAATGTATATAATAGGAATGTATGTGTAGAACCTGTATAAAATTGTATATAGTCTCAGGGAGGGAGTGGAAAGGAAGCGGGGAAGAAGGAGAAGGAGGGGAAAACAAAATCTAAGAAGTGACTGGAAGTGACTATAAAACCCTGAAAATGAATAAAATAATTTAGTTTAAAAAAAAAAGGCATCTCCAAAGTCTTATTGGCAGGGCCAGGCTTAAACAATAGGGGATAATCTCTAGTTCCACCCATACTTGGACAAGAATCCCTTCCATGCTCCTGCTGACCAGTAGTCATAAAGTCTTTGCTTTAAGTATCCCCGGTGAGGAGGGACCTATTAGCACTGAAGGCGGCCAGCCCATTTCACTTTGGGATGGTTCTGATGATTACAAGATTTTTTTCCTCATATCAGGCCAAAATCTGCCTCTTTTCAGCTTTCAGGAGCATAGGACATTGGGTGTGTAGATGAGGAAATTGAGGATCAAAGAGCTCACAGAGACTAGTAAGTGTCAAGAGTTAGAATTTGAACCTCAGGCTTCAGATCCATCACTCTCTCCTGTATGCCAAACCTGCTCCTTTCACCGTTATTCCTAGTTCTGCTCTCTGGGGCCACATAGAACAAAGCTCATTTCCCTCTTTGACATGATAGCCCTTCACACACTTAAAAGCTTTGTCCTCTCTCCCTTCCTCTCTCTTCGTTGCCTTCTCCCTCTCCCTCTTCTCTGGTATCCCCAACCCAAAGTCTTTTCTTTTCTTTTTTCCCCCTTGTTTATTAATTTATTTGTTTTCAGTTTTCAGCATTCACTTCCATAGGTTTTAAGTTTTCTTTCCCTCCCCAAGACAGCATGCAGTCTTACGTGAGCTCCATACATACATTCCCATTAAGCATATTTTCACATTAGTCATGTTGCATAGAAGAATTATAATGAATGGGAAAAACTATGAGAAAAACAAAACAAAAGAAACATAACACAGGAGAAAATTGTCTGCTTCGTTCTGTGTTCAGACTCCGTAGCTGTTTCTCTGGATGTGGGTGCTATTTTGCCTCAAGAGTCCTTTGGGAATGTTTTAGGTCCTTGCATTGCTGTGAAGGGCTAAGTCTATCAGAAAGAGTCCTTGCACACTGTGGCTGTTACTGTATGTAATGTTCTCCTGGTTCTGCTCCTTTCACTCAGCATCAGATCATGTAAGTCTTTCCAGGCCCCTTTGAAGTCTTCCTGTTCATTTCTTATAGCACAATAGTACTCCATTACAGTCATATACCACAATTTATTCAGCCATTCCCCAGTTGATGGGCATCCCTTTGATTTCCAGTTTTTGGCCACCACAAAGACAGCTGCTATAAATATTTTTGTACATATGGGTCCTTTTCCCATTTGTATGATCTCTTTAGGATACAGCCCCAGAAGGGGTATTGCTGGGTCAAAGAGTATGCACATTTTTGTAGCCCTTTAGGCATAGTTCCAGACTGCTCTCCAGAATGGTTGGATCAGTTCACAGCTCCACCAGCAATGCGTTAGTGTTCCAACTCTGCCTCATCTTCTCCAACATTTATTATCTTCCTGTTTTGTCATGTTAGCAAATCTGATAGGTGTGATGCCCAAAATATTTTCTTCTCAAAGCTAATCATCTCTGGTTCCTTCAAATGCCTCTCATGTATTATGACCTTGAAGTCCTTCCCCATCCTGATTACCATTTCCTTCCACCTTATCAGTGTCCATTTTGAAATGTACTAGCTGCCTACATTTGAATATTCACTGTTGTGTTACGGTCTCTCTCACATGCTTCTTCATATGATCATGAGATTAAACATTTAAATCTGTGGGCTGGACAGACAAGTGTTAATCTGAGATGAGAATCAGAAGATGCCAGTCCATGTCAGTCTGTGCTGTGATCTTATGGACAATTCCAGCCCTTCTCACTGTTCTTGGTTCCATTCTGGTGGAGGTGTTGGGGAAGGTGTGCAGTTTATGACAAGTAGTGAAATAGCAAAACCCAACTTATTTTTCTTTGAAGATTTTTTTGTGTTAAAAAAGGTTTGTTTGAAATTATTTATTTGAAACTTATGGTGTGTTTTCCCATAGAAATATTTTAAGTGATCATTAGATTCTCAGGCTAGCCTACTAGAATCTTATTTATTTAGGCGAAAAATCTAGGTGAAATATTTTCTCTTAGCAATGGAAAAATTAGTAGAAACCAGTGTTGCTATTGCAATATTAAGAAGGAAGGGAAAAAATGATTAAAATTTTAAAATTTAACTTGAATTCTGGTTCTTTGATGGAAAAGCAGGTTTAATTAGAGGGAGATGAATGGGGAAGATGGAGACTTACAGAGATTTCTGAAGTGATTTCAAGGCTTACTTGCTCTTTTACTGCTACCCTATGCAGTTTTTATCCACTCTGTCACTGCCTAAATGCAATATTAGTACAAATTTCCTTTGAATTAATGGAGATTTATAGAGATTTATATTGATAGAGATCTACATAGTTACTAAACAAAGTAACCACTAGCTATATTCCCCCTCTTAACTAGTTAAGAGTTATTGCATTTATGAAGCAGTCTTAAAAAATTTAAGAATTTAATTAATAAATAATGATTTAATTAATTAAAATTAAGAATTTAAGTAACATTTCAAAGATGCCTTTTTTCTTTCTACCCCTTACCTTTTCATTAGGTTAACACGCCAACAAAAACTTACGGAATGGGAAAAGGTCGGGCGGCTGATCTGAAGTATATAGAAGCTTGTGCTAGACGGATCGTACAGAACTCAAATGGGTACAAAATTGTGACTGAGAAAAGCACTGTCCCAGTTAGGGCAGCAGAAAGTATACGGAGAATATTTGATGCAAACACAAAACCCAATTTGAACTTACAGGTATGACAAGTAGAAAATCTTAGATTGGTTGGGTATCCGCATGTGAATCTTGTCTCTTACTATTGCTAATAAAATAATAATAATTATAATGTAAATTATTATAAAGTCATCGAATCTAAGTTTAAAAATTTTCCCCTCCTCATTGGAATCTTAGGTACTGTCCAACCCTGAATTCTTAGCAGAGGGTACAGCGATCAAGGATCTAAAGAACCCTGATCGCGTGCTGATTGGTGGTGATGAAACCCCCGAGGGACAGAAAGCTGTCCGTGCCCTGTCTGCTGTCTATGAACACTGGGTTCCCAAAGAAAAGATTCTCACAACCAACACTTGGTCTTCAGAGCTTTCTAAATTGGTTGGTATCTTTTTTTTTTTTATAACCGTCAAGTTAAATTTAGTACTGTGTATTGATCTCTCTTAAAATAAATACTGAAATACTATGTAGTATTTCTGCACATCATTAAAAGATAATATTTGTGAATGTAACCTCCTTTTACCTTGGAATAGATTTGTATTACAAAATAATTTTCACCAGGGAATATCAAATTGCCAAATATAAAATGTTCCAGACGTTTGTAATAGCATAAAATGTAGCTGGAAGTAGATCACAGTAATGACTTGGCTGACTTTCTTGCTTTGTTTATCATTCCTCTTTAGTCTCCTTTTACCCAAAATCATTCCAGCACAAACCCATCTCTAAGATGACCTACTCGAGTTGGCTCCATGGTTAGCATCCTCCCTACATTACCCTTACCTTAGTGATTTTGCTTCTCTTCTCTAATACACTCTTAAGTGAATTTATAAAATACATTTTTGTTTTATAGTATTTTTTTTTTTTAGGCAGCTAATGCTTTTCTTGCCCAGAGAATCAGCAGCATTAACTCTATCAGTGCTCTGTGTGAAGCCACAGGAGCTGATGTAGAAGAGGTTGCAACAGCCATTGGGATGGACCAGAGAATTGGAAATAAGTTTCTGAAAGCCAGTGTTGGTAAGGAAAAAATATTCTCACAAGTTGTAATTGGGAGGGTTTCTGCCAGGCCAGCCAGCTTGAGTTCATATGTGTTTGACTTAAAATGCTTTAGATAACTGACTTCAGTTTTAAATGTAGTTTCATCTTGCCTAGGACTTTTTAGGTGACACAGTGGCTGTTGAGTGTTATACCGTAATTATTGACTGGTTAGTAAGGATGAAAATATTTCAGCATGCTAGCATTTTGTAAAGGTTAGTAGGTATGAAATACCTGAGCAGATGGTTTGGAAACAGGTTAGTTAAATATGAAATTGCTTTCTGTGTTAAAGTAGCAGTCTAATCCAAACAAGGATGTAGTTTCCTCAATTGTAAAATGATAGATTTGGGCTAGAAGATACTCCTAACTATAGCTTTCTAAGACCAAGTTCCAGAGGGGAGGGCCTACTTTCTATTAATTTTTACTACCAGTTTTTGTACCTTTGGTTAGAAAATAGGCTACTAATATTCTTATAGGATAGTAAAAATTTGCCTTCATATATAGGCTACTGAAAAATTGAGAGCAAAATTCTTAAAACTATGGGACATAGGTGACCTTGTAAGGATTTCTGTGTACCCATGCCATTTATCTTCCTCTATAATTTCTCTTTCTTCTTATATTTCTGGTATAGGAGTCTGGATTAATTGTTGACTAGTGAGAAGTAGTAGAAAAAGAACCAATTTTAAATAGAAAGTCTTAAGAGTAGCCAAAATAAAACCTAGAAAATATTCTTATTCAAGTATACTGTTACTTAAGATGTAAGGGTCACATCTAGTTATTTTAATTACAATGTTGAATTTATAGGTTTTGAAGTCTGTTCTAGGGTAAAAATATTTGGTTCTTAATTTAAATTTTTTTCATCAGGCTTTGGTGGGAGCTGTTTCCAAAAAGATGTTTTAAATTTGGTTTATCTCTGTGAAGCTCTGAATTTGCCTGAAGTGGCTCGTTATTGGCAGCAGGTATGAATAATTGTGATGATTAACAGCTCTGTGATTCTGCCTCATATAATGTAAGGCCTGAAACCCTTTAACTCTGAAGTGTGTTTTGATATATTAAGTGTCTCATGTGAACGCCACCATTATTGTGTTCATAAGGAGTGATATAGTTTTACTTAGCAAACTTCTAAAATTGTATTATCTTTTTGTTAAACCTGTTGGCACATTTTTGACAATTCATCTTTCCTCTTCTAATTTTAAAATTGAACTTGCCCCCAAACATTAGTTAGTTGCAGTTAATTCTGAAAAGTTACTAAAGTCTAAAACTCTTGTGTGTATTTGTGGCTGGGTACGTGCAAATTTATGTAGTTAAGCTAGAAGTTGTTTACTTGTGTATAGAGAAGCACCTTGGGGTGGTGGAAGGAGGATTGCCTTAGTCAGAATATAAGTTCTGGCTGTGACACTTCCAGTCAAGCAAGTCATCTCACCTTTCTGTATTTGAGTTTCTTCAGTTTACAAAATAGAGGTCATAATATTCTCAATGCCTATCTCTCACACTTGTAGGGAAAGTGCTTTTTAAAATATAGATCACTGTTACTATTATTTCATTTTGTTTTATAGACTTTCTAAATAGGGAATGAAAAAGCCCAAGGATTGTGAACCTAACAAGTCATTGAGGAATCAGTCACTAGGGGAAATTGTTTTTCTTTGAATCTTAAGACTTTTTCTTATTTTTTTTATTTCTCAGATTTCAGCAAAAGATATAGGATCTAAAAAAAATATGCTTCAGTCTAGAGTTATTTCAAAATAGTCTCACCCAGACTTTGCAGACCTCAGTAGCTGTGGTTGATTTGGAATAGATTGGTTCTTGCCACACATCATACAAGACATTCAGACCTGAGTCTCCTTTAGAGCTTTAGCCTCATTTCTCAAACCTTTAAGGTATGGGGTTGCCCTAGAGGTTTAGCACATTAGTAAAACCAGCTCTCTGCTTGCAATCTTGAGTAAATAAATTCCATTTAAGAAACACTTAAATGTATACTGTGTGCCAAAACTCTGACTAACAAGAGCTGTGAGCTCTCCCACCCAGCGTGCATTCGCCCTCCCCTGCCTCCAGGTGCGGCACCACCTCCTCTCTCTCTTAAGGGTTTAAACTTGCCACTTCAAAGTTCGCCATGGATGATGATATTGCTGCTCTCGTTGTTGACAATGGCTCTGGCATGTGCAAAGCTGGCTTTGCCAGAGACGATGCCCCTTGGGATGTCTTCCCCTCCATGGTTGGGCGCCCCAGACATCAGGGTGTGATGGTGGGTATGGGCCAGAAAGACAGCTACGTGGGGGATAAAGCTCAGAGCAAGAGAGGTATTCTGACCCTGAAGTACCCCACTGAACGTGGTATTGTCACCAACTGGGATGACATGGAGAAGATCTGGCATCATACTTTCTACAATGAGCTCCGTGTGGCCCCTGAAGAGCACCCTGTGCTGCTCACAGAAGCCCCCCTGAACCCCAAAGCCAACAGAGAGAAGATGACTCAGATTATGTTTGAGACCTTCAACACCCCAGCCATGTATGTTGCCATCCAGGCTGTTCTGTCCCTGTATGCCTCTGGTCGTACCACTGGTATTGTGATGGACTCCAGTGATGGTGTGACCCACACTGTGCCCATCTATGAAGGTTATGCCCTTCCCCATGCCATTCTCCGTCTGGATCTGGCTGGCCATGATCTGACGGACCACCTCATGAAGATCCTGACTGAGAGAGGGTACAGTTTCACTACCACAGCTGAGAGGGAAATCGTGCGTGACATCAAGGAGAAGCTGTGTTACGTCGCCCTAGACTTTGAGCAGGAGATGGCTACTGCTGCATCTAGCTCCTCTCTGGAAAAGAGCTATGAGCTCCCTGATGGTCAGGTTATCACCATTGGCAATGAGAGGTTCCGGTGCCCAGAAGCTCTCTTCCAGCCATCTTTCTTAGGTATGGCATCCTGTGGAATCCATGAAACTACCTTCAACTCAATCATGAAGTGTGATGTTGACATCCGTAAGGATTTGTATGCCAATACTGTATTGTCTGGTGGTACCACCATGTACCCAGGCATTGCTGACAGGATGCAGAAGGAGATTACAGCCCTAGCTCCCAGCACAATGAAAATCAAGATCATTGCCCCACCTGAGCGCAAATACTCTGTCTGGATTGGAGGCTCCATCCTGGAGTCTCTTTCCACCTTCCAGAAGATGTGGATCAGCAAACAGGAGTAGGATGAATCTGGGCCCTCCATTGTCCACCGCAAATGCTTCTAAATGGACTGTGTGGGGGTTTTTTTGTTATTTTTTTGGTTTTGTTTTGTTTTGTTTCTTTTTTTGTCAAAAGGGTGTGACATGATAATTGCCCAAAAAAACAGATGAGATTGGCATGGCTTTATTTGTTTGGTTTTTTTTTTGTTTTTTGGTTGCTTTTTTTTTGTTTTTTTTGGCACTTGATTCAGGATTTAAAAACTGAAACGGTGAAGGTGATGAGCAGTCTAAGCATGTTGGAGGCAAACATCCCCAAAGTTCTACAGTGCGTCTTCAGGACTCGTGATTGTACATTTGTGTGTGTGTTTTTTTAATAGTCATTCCAAATGTTGTATAATGCATTGTTACAGAGTAATGAGCTTCATAAAAGGAGCTAAGTAATAAATCCAGATGGGGAGGGGGAAGGAACTAGTATTGCTTTACATGTAAATTAATGTAATCCTTTAAAGAAACTTTTTGTATCTTCCGCCTTAATACTTGTTCCTTTTTTTTTTAAATTGTCAGCCATACTGAATGGCCCCCTAAATTCCCTCCCTGCCCCCAACATAGATGTGAATGAAGACTTCACAGTCTCCCTGCGAGTTTTATGAGATTGGTGCCAGTACTTGGGGGAGGGGAGGAGCTTTACCTGTACACTGACTTAAGACCAGTTCAAATAAAAGTGCACACATTAAAGAAAAAACAAAACTGACTAACAAGTTGGTGGTGAGCAACACAATAGGAGAATCAAGGAAGTCTTCATGGCAGACTTCACCAGATAAAGATATATTAGAGAGAATTCAGTTTGGTTATGGAAAATAGTTTGCGTTTTATCCAGTAAGGATTGGGAGCCACTGGAAAATTCTGAGCAGGGAAGTGACCCAGTCACACCTCTGCACTAGGGAGATTATTTTGAAAAATAAGCGAAGGGTAGTGAAGAGAGACCCATGAAAGTAGAGAAATTAGGGCCTGAAGTGGAGTGAGGATAATGTGAGTAGAGAAGGGTGTGAGAAAGCCAAAAAGTCACTAAACTGCATTCGCATTCCCTTTTCAGCTCAGCAATACTGTTACAGTACTAGGCACATACCCGAAAGAAATCTACAAAAGTAGGAAAAAGACACATGTAAAAATGATCCTGAGCAACGTTTTCTGTTGTAGCAAATAACTGGAAACAAAGAGGGTGCGCATCATTTGTAGAATGGCTGAGTAAATTACTGTAAATGAAGATAATGGCATATTTTTGTGCTGTAAGAAATGAAAGGATAGACTTGGAGAAACCTGGGAAGACTTGTATGAACTGATGGAGAGTGAAGGAAGTGGAACCAGGAAGAAACTGGAATGCAGAAAGGTTAGGTGATACGGGGCTAGAGGCAGGATTTGAGCCCAGAAATAAAGTTGGCTAATTGGAGGGGTTTGTTCATAAGACTACCTTTATAACACTTAAAGCAATCTCAATAAAACACAAGATGGAATATTACTGTGCTATAAGAAATGATGAGCAGGATGCTCTCAGAAAAATGCGGGCAGACTTATAGAAGCTGATACAAAGTGACGTACTATGTACAAAGTAACAGCAACATTATAAGATCAGCTATGAATGACAGTTATTCTCAGCAATACAGTGATCCAAGACATTATGAAGGACTTACGATAAAAAATGCTGTCTGTCCCCAGAGAAAGAATTGATGGTGACTGAATACTGATTGAAGCATACTTTTTAAATTTTCTTTATTTTTCTTAAGGTTTTTTTGTCTGTTCTTTCACACCATCTCTAATATGGAAATATGTTTTGCATGACTACACATGAATAACCTATATCAAATTGCTTGCTTCTCAAGGAGGAGTGTGGGAAGGGAGGAAGGGAAAGAATTTGGAACTCAGAATTTTAAAAATGAATGTTAAAAGTTGTTTTTACTTGTAATTGAGGGAAAATAAAATATAAAACCAAAAACAAAACAAAACACCGAGTAATGAGTCATGTCTAATTTTTTACTTATAATAGGTAATAGATATGAATGACTACCAGAGAAGAAGGTTTGCTTCCCGGATTATAGACAGTCTGTTTAATACAGTCACTGATAAGAAGATAGCCATTTTGGGATTTGCATTCAAAAAAGACACTGGAGACACAAGGTATCTGTTCATTAAAATCACATTCCTTTTTAGAAATACTCTGACCCTTTAAAAAGAACCTGGTTATTTGGATCAGTATAGCTGTACATCTGAAATAAAGCTTCATATATTCTCAATAATACTTTGAATTACTATTTTTTTACCTATCTTATGATTATAATTAGAATTACTATAATGATGACTTGTACAGTGTTTTTTGGTTATAGATGCATAATAACATTGGTTAGCTTAATTTTCAGATTAAATCTAGTTTGTTTAAAGAGCTGCTTTTGCAGGTACCTGTTAACTGAATATTGGTGGTTTTTCCTCAGAGAATCCTCTAGTATTTACATAAGCAAATATTTGATGGATGAAGGCGCACACCTCCATATTTATGATCCTAAAGTACCAAGGGAACAAATAGTTGTAGATCTCTCCCATCCTGGTGTTTCAGAGGATGACCAAGGTGAGTCTTAGATTCTCAGCAGCAAACCCTCCTTGGGGTCAGCTCAAGATAACATTTATTTTCCTCCAGAAATCCCTTGGATAGTCAACCTAGTACTTTCCATGAATTACATTCCTAAGTATTGGAGAGCTTCTGAATCAAAGTTAATTTTGTTACTAAAGCCAAAACAATTTACAGCATAATGAGTCCTGAAATTGAAATAAGCTATAATTTGAACTTGCAGTGTAAGTACTTACCAAAAGTGTCATTTCTCACAGGATAAAAATTAGTCAGCAAGTGTTTATTAAGTATCTACTAATCACGGTTTATGATCTACCCTGGGAAGTTCAAGGAACTTCCCTCTCCCTCCTTATACCTACTTTTCTTGTGTTTTCAGTGTCCCGACTGGTGACCATTACAAAGGATCCATATGAAGCATGTGATGGAGCCCATGCTGTTGTCATTTGTACTGAATGGGATGTGTTTAAGGTGAGGTGACATCAACTTAAGAAAGCGAAACATGAAAGCAGTCTAATACCAATTGGTGTTGTGATGGCCAGTGTACATTTTTAATGCTTCCTTTGGGGCTTTACAGGAATTGGATTATGAACGTATCCACAAAAAAATGCTGAAGCCAGCCTTTATCTTTGACGGTCGGCGTGTCCTCGATGACCTTCACAATGAGTTACAAACCATTGGCTTCCAGGTAATCTTGATCTGGATTTTTTTTTGTTTTTAAACATTTTTCCTCTCCAGTTTAGCAACACAGTGGCTCTGTGTCGTTTTTTTAAGGTGTAGTACATGTGGTTTTCCCAGATATTTCAATCCTTGGCTAAATTTAACAGTGGGGGATGGAGCTAAAATGAAGTCAGTGTTATACTTGGTAGGAATAATTCTGGTAAGTGGCAGGCACATAAACCTGGAAGTCCCAAAAGCGGGGGTATGATTCAGGCTTCATCACTTAATAGCTATTTAAACTTGGATAAAGTTGCTGATTCATAGAATATTAGCATATGGAGTTTCTTTGGCGATCCTCTAGTCCAGTAGTGCCAAACTCACATAGAAACAGAAACCATACAATGTGATCTTTGCAGGCTGCATATTGACTTTGAAAACTACATATTGACATTATCTGTGTTTATTGTATTTTTCTTTTGTTAAATATTTTCCAATTCCATTTTTCACTGGTTCTGGCTGCGTGTAGGAGCATTGTGGGCAACTTGAGACCCATCAGCATGAGCCGCCAGATCAGATGTCTCTGCTGTAGTCTGACACAATGTCTGAGCCACTGTCTCATCCGTAGATTAGTAGTAACTTATACTAACATGTCATGTTAAACTTTATAAAGCACTTGCCTTAAACTACCTTCTGTTCTTAATATAACAGTATTCTTTTCCCCAGTTTACAGATGAGACAACTTATCTAGTAGAATTTAGAACTGGAAAGGATGTTTAGAGAGCAGTTCCAACTTCTTTCTCCTTTTGCAAATGAGGAATCTACAGTTCCTTTCAGTCATTTGTCCCAGGTCATGAAGGTAGTAGAACTGCGGCCACATCTGTTCTTCCATCTGCACTGTGTTAAATTTCAGTGGCGTATGCCGATGACTTCGCTAGTAAGCCTCAGAGCTAGGATGCAGCCCAGGGCTCCTGTCTCCATATCTGATCTCCTTTTCACTGTACTCTGATGTTTCACAGAGTGGTCATGATACACCAAGGAGGAGTATCCAGGGTCTCTCAAGCCCTTCAGTAGCTTAAAACTGCCTAAGATTTTTGGAACACCCTGGATATTTAAGCTATAAAGCATGACATAATCTTGTTTCTAAGGAGATCACAATGTCCAGTTATCTCACTTACTTCCCCTTCCCCAGTTAAGGAGTTTTAGGTAGAGGTTTGGTGCTAATTCGAAAACATTTTTTCCCAGCCTCCTTGGGTGGTGATTGCCATCATCTGCTTTCCCTATGGGCAATTGTAGCCACCTCTACAAAGCCTGGGCACCCAGTGAGTGAAGGCACTGTACCAGTCAGAAAACATCTTTGCATATTTCACCATGTTCAGTTTCATGCAAGGTACTGGTAGGGATGTAGTCAGGTGCTGCTATAAGATGTGAAGTCTGGAGGGAGACTGGGGCTAGAGATATAGCTATTTAAACTTGGATAAAGTTGCTGATTCATAGAATATTAGCATATGGAGTTTCTTTGGCGATCCTCTAGTCCAGTAGTGCCAAACTCACATAGAAACAGAAACCATACAACGCTGCATATTGACTTTGAAAACTACATATTGACATTATCTGTATTTATTGTATTTTTCTTTTGCTATTCATCAGGATTTTTCCTGAGATTTGAGTACCTAATTTTTAAAGATCAAGATTAAGGTGGTTTCAGCAGTTGGTGGGAATGTAATTTGTTGTTAAAACAGAGGATCTTAGTTTCTTAGCAGTAGGCTTAATGAAAGTGAATTATGAAAGAGCATTTAAATTGAGGAGTGTCTCATATGTTAACTGTCTTAATTTTTTTCACATGGCACTAAAACAGCAGTTGTATAAATTTATTTTGTGTTAGGAGGTGCAAATGTTTGAGCGAGGGATGTTTGTGTATGTAGCCATATAGGAAAAATAAAGCTTGTATTGAGAAGCTTATTTTGCACTTGGGAAGAAGTAAGTAGTAAATTTTTTCCTCTTATGTTCATAAGCTTATAGGATTTTTTTTTAACCATTGCATTTTCAACAGTTACAAGTTATATTTTCCAGTAATTCTGTATCTGCCTTCTTTTTTTAGATTGAAACAATTGGCAAGAAGGTATCTTCAAAGAGAATTCCATATGCACCTTCGTGTGAAATTCCAAAGTTTAGTCTACAGGACCCACCAAACAAGAAGCCAAAAGTATAGGCATGGTCATTTTTGTATTTTAAGTATTGCAGAATCATGAATACCCATATTATATTAAATAGGAAACCAATGAAGTGTTTTTAAGGAAACAAAACTTATTTTTTTAGTGATTTAAATCAAGTTTTTAAAAGCTACGTGACTGGTAGCATACCTAGTCATCTTAAATCTAGAATCTATTTTCTCTATATTTTTATAATATTTTATCAGTTGTTGAATGAGCAAATGGAAAATAATCATGATGATTTTAATGGTATCAATTTTTGTAAAAATTAAACTTCAGATCTCTTACTTTAAGTTCATAACTTGTGCTTCGATTTTATACCTTTCTATGTTTTGTTCATTGGTGTGTTTAAAAAAATTTAAATGTGTTTTGCTGATGATTTTAAGTTTTTATGTTAAATACCAAACTGACTCTACTTAAACTCATCAGAAAATACCATGAAGTGAGCCTAGTTGGGTAAGGTGTGATTGTCAGTGCTGCCTGACATGTAAACCCATGGACCTCTGATCATAGAGAAAGGTAGAAGAATGGACAGCCTTGGGTCTTTTGTGTTGTCATCTTTATATACATAGAACACATGTTCTCTTGGTTCTGAGTCCTATGCTATCTTTTTCATGGTGATTTTAAAAGTGAAAAATGGATAAAACATTCCTTAACACCTTGGGGGGAGGGGAGTAGGGGTAGAACATTTGAGTTGCTCACTTTTGTTCCAAAGAGTGAATCATTTTCTCTTTGGTAAGTTAAAATGTGTGAAATGAAATAAATAAATATCATGGTGTATTTGTTCTATCTTTTCATTTCTTTTTAAAAATCTGATCTAAACAACCCCCCAAAAAAGCATTTCCATTTACATAGCAGAATACAAAAAAGAGGATTGTATATGAAACTGAATACTAATTTCAAAACACTTGCTTCTTAAAAATAAATATATAATAAATTACACACATTGCTTTCAAAACTACCCTGTCTCTGCTTCCTTCTAAATTTCCTTTTGTCCGCTTCTTTATATTTTAAACGTTTCAATTGCCACCCCTAACCCTTGCCTTTTTTTTTTCTTTCCTATTGCCCTTCCTCACCCCTTATAATCAGTTGAAACCAATCCACAAGATGGTCATTTTCCAAAAATTGTAGCTGGCTTCCTCTCCTTTGAATCCATCACTTTTCCATCAGGAGAGAGATGGTAACATGCTTCATCATAGACATAGACCTTCTATTTTTGATCATTGAATTGATCAGACCTTAAACATCTTTAAAAATTGTGTTTATTTACAGCGTTGTTGTCTTTGAACGCATTGTTCTGTATCAGTTCATACCACCTGGAATTTCTCTGAAATAGTCACTTCTCTTTTTTTTTATGCAGTTTGTTCAGCTGTCTCCCAATCTTGGCTTTTCCATTTACCCCTTCTTCAACATCAGGAAGTTTGTTTTGCTTGTGAGTCTTCTGTCTGCAGTATTACTCTTTGCCTGAGCCCTGCCATCTTTGTCTGCTTGTTTCTCTGTTGAGTTTCATGTATTCTCTACACTAAAGAGTGTACACATACACAAGGAATGTGTGTTTAATCCTTTGTTTCAGACAAGAGGGAGGTTCATCTGGTGCATATTTGTATGATTTTCTCATATCTGATATTCTCTTTTCCCTCTTAAGCCTTTTAGAATATTATTAATCCACCTCCACATCTCCTGTTTTTCTAATTTCAATTCCCTCCAACCCTAAAAGGATATAAACTTTTTCAAGGGATACTCTTAGAATGTTAGTACATTTTAAGTAAAATTAAGTAGATTCTTTTTATTTCTATTTGAATTTTAAAGTTCTTACTTAGTTTCTGGTCTATATATTAAAAGTATTTGAAAACTTTTTATTCCATTAAGATTATACTTTTTCCTCTACAAGGTTATACTCAGTTCTTGGGGGTGGATTATTGGTTTGTAAAACTCTCCTTCTACCCATTGGAATATTGTATTCCAAGATCTCTTTCATTCACCGTAAATCCTGCCAGATCTTATGGTAGCTTGACTTACTTTCGTGATACTTGGCCTCCTCTCTGGGTGCTTGCACCATTTTTTTTCCTTTGCCATGAAAGCTCTTAATTGTGGCTATGATATTACTGGAATTCTGCCTTTTGGGGTTTCTTTTAAATTTTTTTAAAATCCAGCTTTATTTTATCTTCAGTTCAAATTCTCTCCCTCCTATCTACCCCTGCCCCTCCCATTGTGAAGGCAAGAGAAACAAAACCCATTACAAAACAGATGTATAATCATGAAAACAAATGTGTGTATTAGACATTAGAATAGAAACAAAGAAAATACAGCATGCTTTAGTTAGTCCATCGGCTCTGAAAGTGGATGGCATGTTTCATCATTAGTGCTTTGGAATTGGGCTGTGTTATTGCATTACTCAGAGTTCCTAAGTCCTTCAGAATCGATTGTCTTTACAATTTTGCTGTTCTTGCGTAAATTGTTTTGGTTCTGTTCACTTAACTTTGGTCAGTTCATACACGTCCTACCAGGATTTTCTGAAGCCATCCCCTTCATTTCTTACAGCACCATAGTATTCCATCACCTTCACCTACCATAATCTGTTCAGCCATTCTGCAGTTGATGGGGATTCCCTTAGTTTCCAATTTTTTGCCATTGGGGTTTCTTTTAGGAAATGGTTAGTGAACTCTTCACCTTGTTCTCTAGTTCTAAAAGATCTTGACAGTTTTCATCTATTTCTTGATTTAGAGTCCAGGATTTTTTTTTAAATCATGGTTTTCAGAGAGTCTACTGATTCTTTAAATATTTTACCAGTTTTTAGATCAGTTATTAATATTAGATATTGTCTCTTTTTTCATTTTGTTCTAATCTTTCTGTCTCATGGAGTAATTGATTTCTATTTGGCCTTTTCTAGTTTTCTAGTTCATTACTTCGGTAACATTTACTACATCTATTCCAATTATTTCATCTTGTCCTTGTATTTCTTTTTTTTTCTTCTAGAGATTCATGTGGTACTTGTAGTTTTTTCAATATGTCTCTTGTTATGGAGTTACTCCCTCTAGAAATCTCCAAAAAAAATTTTCATACTGTTTTCTTTGATTTATTCATTTCTTGCAGTTTAGTTGCTGAATTGGGGCTTTGTGCCAGGCCTGGGTTTTGCCCTCTGCTGTACTTATGGGTGGCATCAGCAGCAATGCTTAGTCTCTTCTGTGCTTCTGGACTGACTTTGTATATACTCCCATGATTAGTTCCCCTTGATTTTTAGCTTTAGAGCCTTGGATCATTAGGGCTTTCTGTGACATCTAGGACAGTGAGTGATAGGGTCATCTGAGCCCCTGGGCTGCACTAGTCTTATTACTGATCTACCATAGTGGTTGCTTCTGCTCCCTGACTTTCCAGGGTCTCTCCTGCGGGTTTTTCCACAATGCTGGGGATTTTTGATGCCACTCCCACCACCACCCCTTTCCTTGGAGGTTTCCATTCTCCTCCCTTGGGACATAGCTCTATAGGTTGCACTGGAAGAATGACTAATCTCTGCTTTCACTGTTGGCTTGTTGGTGTGGCCTTTGGCTTTGCTAGGAGCCCTCTTCTTGCCAAATGCTTCACAATGAATGACCTAATGCGGTTCTGGAGGAAGAAAATTAGCTGTGGCATCTCGTTGGATTTCTTGTTCACTATTTGGTGTGAATTGCGGGTTTCTATTGGCCTAGATAGGTAGGTGGGAACTGAGTAGTGTCTCTCCACTCAGGGGACCATCTAGGTGAGAAGAGCTCACTTATTTAACCAACCCAACCCAATCCATTAATCATTTATTAACAATCTACTATGTGCCAGGCACTGTACTAAGCCCAGATGATAGTTAATAAGAAGATAGTCCCTGCCCTCAAGTATCTTACTATCTAAAGAGGGAAGCAACAGATACAAGGAATCAGGAAAGCCAGAGGGCAGAAGGCTAAAGGAAACCAGGAAGCATTTTGTTCCAGGGCATTGAAAGCAAACTCAACAGCAGATGCAAAGTAGAGTGAAATGAGTCTAATTTCCGCCTTCTACTAAAGACTCCAATCTGAAAGGAAAGGAGTTCATGGGAAATAGTGCTAATCAAGGCATGAGTCAGCATTCTGGTGTTGAGATCAGACGTGATGACCTTAATCTGGGAGGGGTATCAGTTACTGCCCTCAGTAAAGGATTACTGCTGCCTTTCTACCTAATCCTGAAAGTCTTCACATTATGTCATTTATAACAATCAAACTTTTTAAATGTCTTCTTTATTATCGTTTTGCTGAGTGCTCTGCAAAGTGAACTGAATACCTAAGTCCTCTGCCTCTCAAGGATTGTGATGTAAGACAAAGTCCTGACAGATACGTATTTTGATATTCATGAGGATGAAAGTATACTTTGTGTGATGTTACAAATTCTGACTTGTATGCTCTGACAAGGTGATGTTGAAACTGGAAGAAATCACTCCCTTGAGTTCCATTAACTGGAAAGGGCTTTGAGGAAGAAATGGAAATTCCAAGGGTTCTAACTGAATGATGCAATAAAGGAAATTTTGGAAAACCGCAATCCACCAAAGAACTTCCAGGCATACTGATAAGTCACTACATGCATAAGCTTCTGAGGTGGGGATGGAATAGTTTCTTAAAGGGGCAATGAGAAATCCTTTAGCACTTTCTTTTTTTATTAGAACTTTAAATATGGTTTTAAAAAGGTTTGTAGTAACTGAAAGTTCTGTTGCAAATGCAGCTTAAATTTAACTTTTGGGAAAGGTGTACTTTTACTGTAGAATAAGTAAACACATGTTTTAAGTGAACTGGAAAGGTGAATGAGAAATTAGGAGTGAAAGTGAAACTTTTTTCCATCCACAGTTAACTATTTGAGGACTTAATCATATGTTCGAGCCATCTGTAATTATTTCTCTCTCTCTATACTTAGTCGTAAAGATAAAATGATCAGAGGCAGGGAACTTGGGACCTTTCCTCTGATTTTGTTCTCTAGCCAAGAAATTAAAGCCTCTGGGACAAGAGTTCTCAATCTGGGGTTCATGAACTTTTTTCTAATGTTTTGATAAGCTTTTCAATCTAATGGGTTTTATTTGTAATCCTATGTATTTTGTTTTATGCATTTGAATACATTACTCTGAGAAGGGTTTTCACAACAAAAAACCTTTGCTCTAGGATGAAAAACACAACTTTTAGGGTTTCTGATGCTAACTTCCCCTAATATGTTGGTCATCTATGCAAATATTTATGCCCTGGGAGAACTATCAACTAGAAATACACAAATTTGAAACATTCCATTCTATTTAAACTTTTTTTTCAGCTTAACAAATAGTGACTGATGACAACTGAATAATGTTTGGTTTCCTTTGGGGTCTATTCTATGAGACTGAGGAGGGGGTGGTGGTGGCAAGCAAATGGAAGGCCACTCTCCATTTGTGAAGGCAAGTAGCACGGGGTTGGTCACATAGGGGCTGGAGCGGTAAGCATGAAATATGAAGCAAAAAGGGCCTGAGGCAAGAGTCTGTACACCTGCATAAGAGCAAGGTCATCTACGGGAGCCTTGGTGTAGTCTATGAGATCAAAGGGCTAGAGCCAAGACATGCAGTGACCTTGGGGTTCAAAGACATCCGATGACAAGGTCTGTGCTTGAACAAAGAGCTCATACAGAATCTGTCACACGCAGAGCAATAAGCACCCCTCTTTGGGCAAATGATCCTGACCTCCTTGCTTGTTCCTTCTAACAAAAAAACCAAAACCTTAGCCAAAGAAAGCACCTACCTGCTGTCAGACCATTAATACTAAAAAAAAAAGTTTTTATAAACACCAAAATACTGATAGCAGCACTTTTTAATCACAGCAAAGAACTGGAAACATTGTACCTACTGAGGAAGGGTTGAACAAATTTTGGTACATGAACATCACTCCTCTTAAAGTACTCCTTAAAGAAATAAAGAACTTATTATCATTTAAAAAATATTTTACTGAATATTTCCCAATTACATATAAAAAAATTTTTAACATTCATTTTTAAAAAACTGAGTTCCAAATTCTCTCCTTCCCTTCTGCCCCTTTAGAGAGTGAGCAATATAATACCGATTATACGTGTGAAGTCATGCAGAACATAATACCTATGTTGTAAAAGAAAACACACGTTTTCTTTCACAACGAACATGGGACTGTTCTGCATGACTGCACAGATACAACCTATATCAAATTCCTCACCATCTCAGGGAGGAAAAGGGAGAAAGAATTTAGAACTCAGAATTTTAAAAAAATGAATGTTAAAAATTTTTACATGTGATTGTGAAAAATATTCAAAAAAGAAAACACAAAAAAAATTTTTTTTAAAGTATGCTTAAAACTGCACTCAAGTTGATTCATGAATTCTTTCTCTGGAGATAGATAACATTTTTCATGAAGGATCCTTTGGAATTATCTTGGATCACTGTCTTGATCAGAGTACCTAAGTCTTTCACAGTTGATCATCCTTCCCTACAGTATTGCTTATGTATACCATGTTCTCCTGGTTCTGCTCACATCACTTTGCATCAGTTCATGTGAGTTTTCCCAGGTTATGATTTATTCTTTATCCTTTAATGGAAGCATTTGTAACAAAAATTCTTATGTGTAATCACCATAATTTATGGATCAGAATTGTGCATTCGACTTTAAATGTTACTTATTCCATATGCATCCCCATCTATATTTTTGTCTTAGATTTGTGATTGATGAAATTATATTCTTTGACTATTTTCTATATCAACTTACCTGAATGATTGCAGCCTTCTCTATACCTTGGGTCTCTTCTCTTGAGCATATATCTGTTAAATCCATAGTGAGATAAGATTTTATGTGTCTTATACATTGGCTATACATAAGCTGTAAAACAATTATCTACAGGAAATGCCAAGTAATGTTACCGCCATCTACGTTGGCTTTCCATTTTTTTCTCAGTTCTTACTATTTGGTTGTTTTTTAAAATAAAAAACTGTAAATTTCACTCTTCCAATGGTTAAATACTTTAATTGAACAACCAACTGAATAAATTTCAAATTAGTTAGCTATATACACATATCTGACATTGTTACAATCTAAATTAATTTCCTGATTGAGAAAGGACCGATAGAGTTCGAATGCAGATCCAAAAGCATACTATTTTCACATTATTTTTTTTCTTTTGGTCTATTTCTTCTTTCACAACATGACTAATAAAAATATATATTTTACATGATTGCACATATATAACCTATATCAAATGGCTTTCCATTTTGGGAGGAATGAAGAGTAAAAATTGAGAACTCAAAAGTTTTTAAAAAATGAATGTTAAAAACTGTCTTTTCATGTAATTGGAAAAACATAAAATACTATTTAAAAAGGAAAAAAATAAATTTCCTAACAAAAAAATTTGCTGATTTACTTATTCATCAGTCCTTTTAAAGTCTTCCCTCAGACAAGTAATAATGTAAAATTATCTCTTTCCCATTATAATACTTATATTGATATGAAATCTCCATTCAAAACATGAAGAAACAAACCTCTTCCAATTATTTCAGTGCTGACAGACAACTATCCATGGGCAAATCAACTGTTCGTAGTCATGACTGATGATGAATACTGCTTTCAAGCCTGTTTTCACAATTAAGATGTGATGATGCATATATGCAACGTGGATGAAAGATCCTTTGGAAGCTCCTAATGAATTTTTAATTATGCTGTTAACATCAAATTTTTACCAAGATGTTTTATGCTTTTATTTCAGTAAGCTAAAAGTTCAAGGGGAAGATGAGGAAAAACTAATCTCCAAATGATTCACTAAAAAAACCCAACACCTCAATACTTGAAGAATGTTAAATAAAGTCAGGGCACATTTCCATCAGACGTAAGCATTTCGGGCGTTAAGGATGCCTAATAGTGTGGGATCAATAATATCAGGAACTTTAAGATGTCTTATCCATTTATAGATTCATATGGTTCTTGTTTTCCTTCTTGCCACTAGATTTTTCAGGAAAAATTCACCTATTGAAGGAAAATAACAATTTAAATTAATATTCCAACAAAAGTCAATTCCATTTGAAAATTTTTTTTCAAGTGTCTAAAATTTCATTATTCAATTGCAATGGTTCCCAGTTGCTTAATTTGCTATCTTGAGAAATTTTCAACACTGGAATGTGCATCTTCTTTCCAATTCCAAATCCATATTTTTCTAACTTAAGAGAATTGCTAGCTTCCTCACCTTTATCATTCATTAGCTATCTTTTTGCCCCTACAATTATTACTAGCTCTCATCTTTTTTTTTTTTTGGTTTACCTCCTTTTCATCTGTTATTCTTTCTAACAACCTAATAGTATAAATAATAAAAGATTCTTATTCCGTAAATCTGCAGTTATACATGTAATTTGCCTTAAGTAAGCTGTCTGTTATTTGTTACTGTCAGCAAAATTCATTTCTGAAAACAATCTATCGCATTATTAACTAGGATATGATGTTTTATAAAACAGACATTTTTGTGGCTTGATAGACACAACTGGCTATAACTATTTAGCTCAATCAATCCTACAGGGCAAGATAAAACTTGCTTCATAATGATCTCATCATTTGCACTTTTACTTTTATTGGGCACTTATGCTACAGTAGAATTCCCCTTTATCTGAAAAATGCCTTCCCTTAAAAATTCCACATTTGTAGGGCTAGCCTTTCTTTGTTTCTGTTTTCCTTGGTCTCATGGGGCCAGGTGATGTAATCTGTATGTTCCCTTAATCAACAAATGTTTCTTAAGTGCTCCTTTCAAACACCATGATAAAACTTCTATTTTTTCAAAGTTCACATCATAACTACACTATATTCTCCCAACTGTGTTGCTATGATCTATTAGCTGTCTGGACCCTCCCCCTATCTTACTCCATAATTCTGGCACTTGGCTCAGTTTTTCTCTCTACCCCTTCCATCATTCTTGAAGACTTCAATAGCCATTCTACCAATCCTCCTACACCCTTTCCTCACTCCCACAATTTCCAACTTTACTTTTTGGGCATTCATGGTTGTAGCCTTACCCCCCCACTAAAATTGCTCTAATATCTGAAACTCTGAAATACTTTTATCTGATCAAAAACTCCTTAATGCCTTTCCACTGCTTTATGAGTCTAATATTTGTTCTTTATTTCTACTGTATTAGTTGGATTCTATATTTTTCCCCTTTTATCCACCTTGTTCTGGCCCTACTTCCTTGACTACCTGGCCTTTACCCTAGTACGTCATTTTAGCAATGCCCTCTCCTCCACTACTGAACTGCTTATCTCCTTAATATACTGCTAATCTTGTCCAGCTATTATTAACTGTTGCATTTCCACATGGTTGAGCACTTCTGAAGATAGTCACAGAACTATGCTAAATACAGTACAAATTTATGTTATCTTACCCCAACTTGGCTGTCTGCTGAGGGCAGTCACTATCACTCTCCTATTCCCCACCACATGGGGAACTGCATGCCCACCACTTTCCTTGTCAGCTGATAATTTTGCCTTCTAACTTTACAAAAATAGATGATGGAAGTCATTTGACCTCAACTCCCTTGACTTCCCTTCTTTTCACTTTCTGAGGTACAGACCTCAAATATCCTCTTCTTTTCTCCCCATTATCTTACTCAGCATCAGAAACGAGGTGATTTTTAAGACCTATAGTCAATAAGGTTCATCACAAGCTCAAGGATGGGGTCAATAGTCCTGGGAACTCTTTAACACCCACTTAACCTGGCAGAAGAGAGCTAAATATTTATCAAGTTGTCAACCCAAGTCATCATTTGAGGATTAAAAAAAAAAATCCCAAGATCTCTAGGAATACTACTACTAGATCTGTATCCCAAAACAGATTAAAAAACCAAAAAGGAAAAGGGCCTATATGTATAAAAATATTTATAGTAGTTCTTTTTTGGTGGCAAAGGATCTGAAATTGAGGAGATACACATCAACTGGGGAATGGTTGAAAAACCTGTGGTATATGACTATGATGGAATACTAACTATTGTGCTAAAAGAAATGATGAGCACAATGTTCTCAGAAAAGGTGGTTACATGAGTTATACAAAGTGAAATGTACTGTGTACAAGGTAACAGCAATATTGTAAGATGATCAGCTGTGAATGACAGCTATTCTCAGCTAATATAATGAACCAAGACAACTCTGAAGGATTTGTGATGAAAAATGCTATCCATTCCCAGAAAGAAGTGAAGGTGTCCAAATACGCTGATGCATACACTTTTACTTTAATTTTCTTGAGGCTTTGTTTTGGGGTTTTTTGGTCTGTGTCTTCTTTCACAACATGACTAATATGGAACTGTTTTGCATGACTTATACATGTATAACCTATACTGAAGGAGAGGGTTGGTTAGGGAAGAAGGAAGAGAATTTGGAGCTCAAAGTTTTAAAAATGAAATGCTAAAAATTGTTTTTACATGCAACTAGAGAAAAATAAAATACTAAACAAATTTTTAAAAATGACCCAAGGTCTAGAATAATCTAAACTTTAGCAGAGGAATTAAGTGGCACTAAGAGGTTTGTAGACTAATATCCAAATAATTTTTTCTAACTTGACTAAAAATTCTATTTCTATATATTAACACAGAAATGTATTAGTAGTTGTTTAGTCTTTAGAAGTTAGAAAAATTCTTAAGTAGTATTTCTGTGAAGTTTAAAAAATTTAAGAGATGCTTCTTAATTATGGTCCTCACATATTAAAAATTATGCATAGTTTTTAACTTTGTCAGTATCATTGTATGAGGTGCAATGTAACTAATTTCTGAAGTTCCATAATCTTAGCATTTTCTACTAAAAGAGTCTCTATCTTTTCATAACTTAGACCCACTCTTAGTTCATTACAACTCCTTTAATGTCCTGGGAGAAAAAAACAATGAGTAACAGTAATATATTTAAGCATTAATATATGGAAACAGAATTTTTAATCAAGTTAAAAAAGTTCATATTTAGAACTGAAATATATTTTTAAAATGTTTTCTTTAGAAATATGCCTAAAAATATTTTAAACAGCTTTCTTCCAAAACAAAACCAAACAGGATTTTAAATCCCACTGACATCAAATGTGACACAAACCTTCTTTATATTAAATCTGTATTTGTCGTTGTTGTTCAGTTGTGTTCAGCTCTTTGTGACTCTGTGCACCATAGCACACCAGGCCTTTCTGACATAAGGGGTTCTTCTTCCAATATCCTATCTTTTAGCATTTTAATATTGTTCATATGGTTTTATTGGCAAAGACATTGGAGGAGTTTGCCGTTTCTTTTTCCAATGGATCACCTTTTGTCAGAACTCTCCATTATGACCTGCCTGTTTTGGGTAAACCTGCATGGCAAAGATCACAGTTTCACTGAGTTACAGAAGACCCTCTGCCATGACAAGGATCACCACACACAAAGAAGGGTTAAATCTGTATATGGAATGTTTACTGACCCCATTTTAAAATGGCATTTTTCTCCTTAAAAAATGTTTTCTTTCAGACTCAAGTTACTGCCCAAAGTAAGAACTGAATTTCAAAGAGACAAGCTTTAAAAGTTCTTTGCCTCTGGAAAAAAAGAAATCAGAAAGGTGAGTGTTCATAAAATAACGCTGTCAGAAAGGCACTTCTTTATAGTTAGAAATTATCTGATTGTAGGGACTTCGAGATGCTGCTGGCATCATTTTCAAATTAGTCCTTGCCAAAAAGATAAACATGCCTCCAGAAAACATATTATTGAACATCATGCTACAGAAATTTGAACTATGAAAACAAGCTGTTTATTTCCAAAAATACCATTTCACCTGCACTATAAAAGAAACAAAACACTAGAAAGAAGAAAAAATTTAAAAAAGAAAAAGTTCTTGGTTTAGTAAGCAAACTACATTTAAGAAATAATTCCCTTAAATACAGCATGTCAATAAAAAACCTCATATAATACCTTACAAAACAAACATTGTAAAAATAAAAATAACTATTGTAATTTGTTGCACAACTTTAGTTTGGGATTTTATATTACATGTAAGTTTATAACTTAAATACAGCATCCTGCAGTCCTTACCTGCTTTATATGAGGAGCGTACTAATGGTCCACTGGCAGTATAATAAAATCCAAGTTCATTTCCTATTTTTTCCCAGTACTTGAACTTTTCAGGAGTGATATACTCTTCTACCTAGATTTAAGGAAGTAGTTAAGGTCAATTTCTAGTAGTTCCTCAAAATCATAACACAGGAAAATAATGCCTTTGAATTCTCCTTTTTTATCAGAATGAAAGTCTACTCTTGATTATTCACTTTATGACCTAGAGAACTGAATTTCTGAGCTGGCTGGGACCTTGTAGATCAGTCAATCTGACTTCTCCAAATTGCATAGATGAGGACCTGAGGCCAAAAGAATTTAAGTGAAAAGTCAAGAACGTAATCTTCTCACCCACTGCTTTCTCTACTATGCTATATTGCTTTCTAAGTTCCTGCTTTTCCCTCTTAATTAGCTAGCTATCTGTCTCTGCCTTCTAGTGATTTCATGGGTTCACATTTACCTTATTAGAACTAAGACAGAGAAACAGAGGAGATACAAAAGTCAATTTTGCTCTGTTGTTTGAAATTCCAAAAAATGGCACAGGAGAAAAGACAATCATATCCTTAAATCTTATTTATCTGTTGTACTATTTTATCTAACAGTAGGCAAAATAAAGACCTAACAAAGCTGGGCTCTGCCGATATAATAAAATTGGTAATACTTACTTAAATTTATGGAATCAGAGCTAAAGCTAACTACCAAAGAGTGATTTTATAAAACTAGAAAAAAAAGGGCAAAATTCATCTGGAAGAAAAAAAAAGACATGGCTAGAGTCCCTCTTAAAAGAGAATTTTGAATAGGCAGGCAGCAACTGAGAGAACAGGTTCTAAGTTGTTGTCTGGTTGTTTCAGTTGTGTGCAACTTTTCATGACCCCATTTGGAGTTTTCTTGGCAAAGATACTGGAATGGTTTGCCATTTCCTTCTCCAGATCATTTTACAGATGAGGAAACTGAGGCAAACAAAGTTAGGTGGTCACATAAGTTAGTTATTATCTGAGGTCAGATTTGAACTTAGAAAGATCCATCTTCCTGACTTCAGGCTGGGCCTTCTATCCACTATGGCACCACCTAAGTACCAGCTCTCAAACTGAACAAAGAAGAAATAATTAAAACTATCCAAGACTACTTATAAAGTAGAAGAGCTGACCGGTGGACAGATCAGGTAAACAGAACCTAGAAGCCACTCAACTCAGAAGCTTACTGTTTGAAATCCAAAGACGGTAAGAAGAAGCTACTTGATGAAAACTGCCTGGAAAACCAGAAAACAGTCTGGTAGAAAAGAGATTCAGATCAGCATCTCACACCATATACCAAAACAAGCTCCAAATTAGACAGTATAAAATATCATCACAAATTAGAGCCATAGAAAGGAAATAACTTT
Source organism: Bettongia penicillata ogilbyi (assembly GCA_023548195.1). Classification (NCBI taxonomy): domain Eukaryota; kingdom Metazoa; phylum Chordata; class Mammalia; order Diprotodontia; family Potoroidae; genus Bettongia; species Bettongia penicillata. Next base: position 3,266,281 of record JAJHZJ010000808.1, on the reverse strand, counting down.
CACAAATATGGAAAGCAGAAGAGTTCTTGTCCAAATAACAGATAGTAAAACCTACAAGAGGTAAAATGCACAATTTTGATCACATAAAATGAAAAGCTTTTGCTCAAATAAAAATCAATGCAAGTAGAAGGGAAACAAATGGAAAAAAAGAATCTTTGCAGCAAATTTCTCTTATGAAGCTCTCTTATCCAAAGGACACAGGGAACTGGTATAAGCATTTAAGAAGAAGCACTCCCTGAAAGATACATGGTCAAAAAATATGAAGAGACAGTTCTTAAAATAAGGGCAAGCTATCAATAACCATATGAAAAAATGTTCCAGATCGTTTATATGACAAATAGAAATGGAAGCAACCCTGAGCTTTTATGCCATGCCCATAAGATTGCAAAGATAACCAACAGAGACTATTGTTGGAGGACAGGAACACTAACGTTGGTGCATTATGTAATGCTTTCTGGAACCATGCAAACTGTATATGCCCTTTGATCCAGTGATACCAGGACTAGGTATATATACCAAAGAGATCAAAGAAAGAGGGAAAAGTCCTATATGCAGAAAAATAGCTATAGAACATTTTTTATTGTTACAAAGAACTAGAAAATAAGAGGATGCTTATTGGGAACTGGGAATTGGCCAAATAAATTAAGGTATATGAATATGATGAAATGTTATTGAGCCTTAAGAAATTATAAGATGGATAGATTAAGACAAACATGCCAAGGCTCGTATGAACTGATACAAAGTGAAATAAGCAGAATCAAAGGAGAACAATTTATAAATGACCACAACGCTGTCAAAGAAAAAGAACAATGACCAATGCAATCACTCATCCCAGTGCCGGAGGACTGATGCTGGATGAAGCTTTCCACCTCTTAAAAGAGAGCTAACAGTCTAGCAGCAGAGTGAGGCAGACACTTTCAGCCAGGACCAGTATGTGATTGGTTTACTTTGGTGTACTTATTTGTTTGGTGGGAAAGAGGGATCTTTTTCTGGTGGGGGGGTACATTATGAAAAGGAGTGGAAATTAGCCAAAAAAAGTACATAGAAAAGAGTGGAAGGAAACAAAGATGAGAAGGGTAGTGTAGGAACTCCTGTGATAAATTAATATGCACTTCAAAAAAAAAGTATCTAACAGAGAATCATGATATCATATACAATCCTTTCTGTTCTTTGTATAAGGAAATGTCCATTTTTACTGACTGTATCAAGTTCAAACAACAGAAAGAGAAAATATGTTAGAAGATTTAAAAAAAAACAACCAAGTCTAAGTCAAAAGCGGTACCCTGAAGGTCCTGTTCCTTTGTTCCTCACTTCTCTGATACCAGTCGTATAATTCTTAGGCACTGGACTAGGAGTCAGGAACATCTGGAGTCAACTCCTGCCTCAAACACATTTAATTTCTCTGGGTGTCAGTTTGTTCATTTGTAAAATGAAGAGGTGAGACTTGATAGTCTAAGATCTAGATCTAGGATTCTATGAGTAGGGTTTCCCCATTCCCTCTACATATTGTTATTCTAATATTATAAACCTTGACATGTATCAACAAGATATTTCTAGGTAGAATAAAATGAAAATTAGGTCCTAGGATACACATGATGTATCCTATGCAGCATTTTGTTTGTCTAGCTTTCAAGCTGAAGATCCAATGTAAATTATTATTAAGCTTCCAGAAAAGGTAAAAAGATACTGTACCTTAAGATGACGCTTTGTTGGTTGCATATATTGTCCTAAAGTCACACAGTCCACACCTGCCTCACGTAGTGCTATAGAAAGAAGCACAAACTTCCTTAGCAGATGTTATGACAATGTACATCTAGGTCTAGGGCTTCCTATGGAGTGCTCCGGAACAGTAAGTGCAATAACTAAATTGACCTATAATTCTGGAAATCAGTCTCAGATCTATGCTGCATCTAATAAACGAATCATGTTTTAACAGATTTTTATTCTATGTAGAATTTATGTTTGGGAGGACATGGTTTGATGTATGATATATCTGACTAACTTTGGAAGAGAATTCTACTATAAAGCGTTAAGATTGGCTAATTATTTAATTAAGTTTTAAAATGCGACCAGACAAATAGTTTTCAAGTAGGATAAGAATATAGGGGAGAAACAAATAAAATTATAGTTTCACAAACTACAAACCCAAAACTTAACACAGAAAATGGACTTTTAGGACTAGAATTCAACAAAGCCCAATGCTTTGGGATGCTATGTGATCATATAAGTGAGGAATAATGTTATGTTCTAACTTCATTCAAGGGTAGGGAAAAAAGGAATATAAAAGACTCACATTCAGGGTCTGATAATCAACTTTCAAAGTAGTAAAACAGTAAAATTTTTTTCATTTTGTTACTGACAGTGACCACTTTATGTATATGACAGTTATATTTAAACTACAGAAACATGGGAGGCAGCATATGAATATGGCAGGACCTTTGATGTGGGTTCCTCCCAATTATCATATTACATAAGGAAGGTTCCCTGTTTTTTCTGCTAATTTACCTTTCATTGTTGAATATACTTGCTCATCAGTCTCTCCTAAGCCCAACATTATGGATGTTTTAGAAACGACATCAGGCTGAACCTTCTTGGCATGTTTCAGTACTTGCAGAGATTGGTTAAAATTGGCTCGGGGATCACGTACTTTCCTTTAAAAAGATCAGTTGTTATCAATGAATCAAATTAAAAGAAGTTTGACTTGAAAAGACTGGAAAACTGTACATTCTCTATGTCATGTAATTTAGTGGTAGTACTTCTGCATAAATATTTTACTGTTAAGTAAGAAAAAAACAAGATGTTGGCATTCTTAGGTGTTCTGCTTGTGGTAAAGCAGGGGGGAAGATTGGTATAGCACAGTGTCCAAGGAAGGAGCTTCTCCCATCATACCCATTTTGGTACTAAAAAATTAGCAATTAGAAGCTACAAAAGATAAATCAAAAGAGGTGGTCAGAGTATGGGAATGTGGAGAAAGGTAAGGAAGTCCTAGTAACTGAACAAAGAAAAAAAATTAAGTTGAATCTACTATTCTAAGGTCTGAGAAACTTTTATGCTAATTCTCTTTATAAAGAACAAGTGCCCTCTGCTGGTAAAATAAAAAAATATTCCAGGCTATTCAAAGAAAAAAAAATTGATGATTCTGGAATTTTCAGTGAAAAGAATGTTATTTAAGCAGAACTAGTCAACTGGCACTGACTGGTGGTGAGATTTAAAACAAAGGAAAGCTGTACTGGGCTGTGTGCCAGGCTTAAATGGCAAAAAATTAAAAAAAAAAAAAAACCTTTAAAAGAATATATACCAGAAAGTTGCTAATATAAATCGGAAAACTTTCTGATTATTTTCATATTAAATTTGTTTGATATATGATATGAAACCAATTAGCAGGGGAGAGAGAAATAAAAACTTAGTGACTTTAAAACCACAACAATTACTGGAGAAAGACTAATTACTTCTGAAACAAATTCTCTTCTGAATTAAATTAATTCTTCCTTATGTTTGTGGTTTAGTTAAAATGCTAATTAACTGCTTGCAATAGCTGCTCCTTTCAAGTTTTACTGCACTGGGTAATAACATGAACAACTGCATAAAATCCTTGCAAAATGCTTTCCAGGGTGGTGAGGGGGCCAGAGTCAAGATGGCAGAGTAAAAAGATACACATATGCTGGCTCTCCCCACACAGCTCATAAAATACCTGTAGAAAGGGACTCTCAACAAATTCTGGAGCAGCAGAAGTGGAGAACAACAGAATGGAGGAGAGTTCCAGCCCAGCGTGACCTGAAAGGCCCAAAGAAGCGTCTGGTGCACCAGATGCGGAGTGGAGCCCAGCCCAGCCTTGATTGCGCAGTGCTGGGCTCCCAAACAGCCCTGGGGGCAGAATCTCCAGTCTCCAGTCACAGTAGCAGCGATTCACAGATCGCTCAACCCACAGGTGCCAAAGGTCAGTGACAGGGTTTCTCTAGCAGGCAGGGAAGGGAGAAAGGCTTTCCCATAGCTCTGGCCTCAGGCAGCAGCTGCAGAGGCCACATAGGGCAGGTGGCAGCAGTTCCCACAGCAGCCCCTATAGCAGCCTGCATCCATTGTGGGATGGCAGGGCACTAAGCTGAGGAGCTGATTATTACCTCAGCCAGTGAGTATAGAGACCCTGAGGGAGCTGATCTTTATCTCACACTGAATGGCAGCCCTGCCCATGCAGCTTATCTGATTTTCAGCCCCCAGTACTGGCTTGGCAGAAGTGGAGGCCAGGTGCCTGTGGAGAGGAAACTCTGCTAAGATTCTGGGCACAAAAATCTCTCTCAGCTCCCAGACCAGTGTACATGCTTCATTGTGCCACCTTGGAGGAACTGAGATCTTACAGATTCCCAGAATATACCCTGCTCTTGACAAAGGACCCAAAAGTCAAGTAACTGGTTGGGAAAATGCCCAAAAAAAGGAAAAAAAAATAAGACTATAGAAGCAAAATGCTTTCCCAGAATCCAAGGAAATGAAAGTGTTTCAAAATTAATTCTCACTAAGGGTTAAAAGAATTTTTTTAACACCCAATACAGGTCTAAATGTGAAATCTTAAAGGTTCAGCAATTGTTTCTAATATTGAATATGAAGGAAAAAAAAGGGGGGCTGTCGCTTTTTCTAAGACAAAGTCCAAGTGTATATGAAAGGAAAAGTCCTAATAGGATCTTTTGCATTATTAAAGTGAGAGCTCCTTTGTTCCTTAACCTGACATCTTCAGAATTATGACTGGCTGAAGTTGTCACTTATATAAAATTGTGCTGCTTTAAAAAACACTACTTTGAAAATAACACTATGATCTTACATAGGAGCAACATGGCTCAGACGGCACCTTCAAAGTCAGCAGGCCTGGCTTGGAGTACCTTCTCTGACACTGGCTGACTCTAGGCAAATAACCTCACCTCTTAATGCCTCAGGCTACTGTCTAAGACAGTAAGTGGCAGACAAAAGGTGGGAGAGGGAGAGAGAGGGAGAGGGAGAGGGAGAGAAAGGGAGAGAGAAAGAGAAAGAGAGAAAACATGCGCATGCCTGTCTGCATGCGTGAGTGCACGTTATGAATTACCTTTGTAATTCTGGAACAGTTTCCACATTATGAGCATACACATCTAATCCTGAGAGTACAACTTTTTCCACAGATTTAAGGTCTCCTCGGAAATCAGGGGTCAAACATTCCACTAATATATTTGAATTCCTAGAGGAAAATAGGGAAAATAAAAATGACGAATAATGAACTGTTCATAATATTGTTGCTCACACCCAAGATTTCTAGCATTTGTTCAATGGAATTTTTAATAATCTTTAGATTTTCAGCCTTTGCTTTTAAAATAAAGTTTACAAGGCCAAATAGCATACTTTCAGGAAAGAGTATATGGATATATTTCATCTAAATCAGTGTTCAATCAAGTAACTGATAACTGTAATTTTAGTTTCTGTTTTACTTCATCAAATGAAATTCCCTAAATTTCTTACAACTACAGTAAAAGCTATTTTCTGGATTACTGAGTTTCCAGCTTTCCTCAAATGAACTGCAAACTAAACTTTAATCTTCTCACTTGTACTTTAGTACTTGTTCAGGCCCAGTAATGTGAAATTATTATAAAAACTTTTAAAGCCACTGATGCCAATCTGACGCTTAATAATTACTGCTATAAAGTTCCTAGAGCTTTTCCCTGGGAGAGTAGCTGCAAAGAACACCACAAATATTCATTCTTTAGAGAGGACTGATTGGAAAAAGAGTACTCAACAGTTATTAAATGCCTACTATATCTGAGGTGTCCCAAATTACTGCTTGCCAAGTCTCTGGAAAAAGAAGGTGGAAATGAGGTATGATTGAAAGAGAATTGAACTTAAAGTGAGGGGCATTTGAGTTCAAATTCTTCTATTTTCCAAGTACTATGTAGTAAACTTCCTAGTCTGTAAATTTCCTCCTTAATACATTTTCCCCTCTAAACTGAACCTGACTTCTTTGAAGAATCATTATAATAACTCTGATATGAAGAACTCTTCCTATAAACAGAGAGAAGTACAACTCCTTCAGTTCAAGGATCCAAGACCATACTAGACCTCTGGAAATTCAAGTCCAAAAAAATAAGTATTAATGCATTCTAACATTATTATGCAATGAACTCTGCTAGGCACTAGAAACCACTTGCCCCTCCTCAAAATGCAAAATAATGGATGTTGAAGAAACACAGAATACTTTCTTCAAATGACCTTACTGAAGAAAGCTGTTAACGCTACAAAATGGGAAGGACATAAAGGACATCCACGCTAACGATGACTATTTTCTAAAGAAGTCTGGATCAACATAATTTAATTGCCATATCAAAGAGACCAAAAAAAACTAGAAACCACTTTAGCCAGCGAACATCTGATTTCCTTAACAAGCTGAGGCATCAAGGGCAAAACCAGTTTAAATATATAAATCCATTTTTAAAACCAGTAGTGAAGGGGATGATAGGGAATTATGACCAACATCACATCATAAAAAAATCAAAAGCAATGCAGAAAATTCAGTAAAATATCTGACTAAAGAGATCATGCCAAAGTCCTTTAAGAAGACCAAAACCAAAACAAAAGAAAAGCTGGATGAAAAATGGAAAAGTTCAGTATTGTCTATCAACAATAGCAGCACTGCCGCATTAGGATTCTACCATCAGTCCTCCGTGTACAGGCTGGGAAAGAAATTGTAATGAAGAAGACAAGGAGGGGGAAGAACAAGGGCACTAGCCATTTAAATGTAAAAAACAAATTTAGCTTTGGGTCACAAAAACAGGTGGCGGGATGGGCGGGCAGTAATCTGTCAATCCTTGCCCTAAAGGATACAAGCTCAGCTCTGTCCTTCCTCTACAAGTGTAGAGTTCTCCCATAAAGTTCTGAAGTCAAGAAGTAGGCTGGAAGAATAAACAGACGAAAAAAAACCTCAAGAATTCTACCATAAAGAGCTATTATAGGGGCAAGAAGCCTCAAGACACAAACTCAAAAGAAAATAATGAATGACTTTCTGGAAAAGTAAAAGTAAAGTAAAGCAAGAGTAAAAGAAAAAAAATCTTAAATTTTTTTTGATAAATCAGAGTGCTAGAGAAAAAACTGGAAAATGTGATATGGAAGAAAGAATTAGAAAAGGAATGAACAGCTTGAACAAAAGAGGTACAAACCTTACTCAAGCAACAAATTCTGAAAATTAGAATGGAACAAAGGAAAACTAATGACTCCATCAACTTTGCTAAAAAAGTCAAAAGACTGAAGAAAAGTAAGCTATTTCATAGCAGAAACAACTGACCTAGAAACCAGACTGAGAGGAGAGAATTTATGTCACTGAATTATCTGAAAGTCATGACAACATATACTTTTTTTTATTCTCAAAAGAAAACTTCCAGATCTTTTAGAACCAGAGGGCAAAGTAGAAACTGAAAAAATTCAATGGTAACTTCCTGAAAGAAACCCCAAAATGAAAATTCCCAGAAGCATGACACCCAAAATCAGGGGCTTCCCTGTCCAAGAAAGAGTTTAAGTACTGAGGAGTTACAGTCAGGATCACATATGATTTAGCAGCCACAATTTAAAGGAGCCTCTTGAGATCTTTGAGCACGATATTCCAAAGGGCAATTGATATAGGCTTACAAGAATAACTTACCCAGCAAAACTGAGTATAATCCTAAAGGGGAAAAATGGACCTTCTAGGCATTCCTAAGAAAAGCTCAGACTTGTGTAGAAACCCTAATATTCAACACAGGAGTTAGCAGAAATATAAAAACATCAACATGAACGAATGGTAAAAGACTGAACAAGAATAAACTTTACATTCTAACATAGGGAGATGACACGTCCCCCCAGAACCCTATCATTTTCACGTGCCTTTCTTGTTGTTCAGTTGTTCGTCATGTCTGACTCTCTGTGACCGCATTTGGGATTTTCTTGTCAAGGATACTGGAGTGGTTTGTTATTTCCTTCTCTTTCTCATTTTATAGATGAATAAACTGAGGCAAACTGGATTAAGTGACTTGCCCAGGGTCTCACAGCTAATAAATATTTGAGTCCACATTTCAACTCGGGTTTCCTGAGTGCAGGTCCAATGCTCTATCCACTGAGTGTAATGTCAATGTCCACAGCAGCTGCTATGAATATGCATGCATATTTCCAGGGTAAATTAAAAAAATACAACTAACTTTTTTCCTCAAAAGCAGAAACAAAATAATTTATTTTGGACATAATTAGAATACTAGGAGGTAAGATTTAACAGGGTAATTATCACTAATCCAGGGAGCACCAACAATTTTAAACCTTCTGTCAGGCCTCCCCACAAAAACAATTTTCCCTAGACAAATTCCTCTCTGCCCACTCACAGTGTGCTTTTTTCTCTCTGCTCTGCCTCTCTCACTCTTTGCTTGTGAGCTCTCTCTCTTTCTCTCCCTGGGCAAGCTTCTCCCAGTCTGAGCTCTATGTGACCACAGGCTCCATGTGTTCAGACTCCATGTGTTAGGCCTATTAATGGGCGGGGAAGATCTTCCTATTCTATTAACGTTACATTGAGACATCTAGCTGTCCCTTCAGGTACCAAAGGAATCTAATTAGAAAGAGGGGCCTCAAAGTGGTTGTTATGTTCTGATGATCCTGAAATATTCATGGGAAGGGAAGGGAAAAGGAATACACTGGGGAAAGGGGAAGGGTAAATAAGAGAAAAGATGGGGAAAACTATCTTATAAAATCAGGGTACAAGAGCACCAATCTATACAAACATGGAGAGGGGAGATGTTAGAACTTGAACCTCACTCTCATCTGAACTGGTCAGTATTTAGTACAGTTCCTTACATACAGTAGGCACATATTGATTGATTCATTAAAAGAGGGAAGACTACATGAACACACACACACACTCTTTCTCTCCCTGTCATTCTCTCACTCTCTGGTACTGAAATACATTTTATTCCACAGAGAAAGCAGAAGGGAATGGGAGAAGGGAGAGGAAATGAAAAGTAGGATAGATTAAGGGAGAGAGTCATTCTAAACAAAACAAACTCAAACTCAGGATGTATAAAAAGTATAGCGGCTATTTTTGTGGTTGCAAAGAAACTGGAAATAGTGGGTGGATGGGTAACTATTTATTGAAGAGTGGCTGAAAAATTATAACATTTAAAATATAACATATTATATGAATGTGACAGAATATGATTGTGTTGTAAGAAATGATGATCAGGGAAAGCTAGGAAGACAGTAGCTGGTGTTGTGTGAAGTAAGCAGAACAAGGAGAATTTATATGGTTTGTAATAAAGACATACATCTTCAAAAAACTTAGAAATTCTGAATAATGCCATGACCAACGATGATTCAGAGCACTCATGATGAAACCTATTATTCACACTGTGACGGATTCAGAATGCAGACTGAAACATTTTTGGGAAATAGGCAATGTGGAATGTTTTGATTAACTTTATACTTGTTTGTATGAGGTTTTTTCTTTTTCTCAACACAGTTTGGGGTGAGAGGAGAGAAGTGAGGGATAAATAATTTTTTTAATGGAAAAATTTTTAATAAAAAATTCATCCAATTATAATATTTGTATCACTTTCTCAGATCTTTCTTTTCCCAAATTCTCTTTTCACTGTAACCTTATCAGAATTAGCAAACTTAATTCCAATATACTGTCATTTTATTCCTGAAATAATGTCTCAATTTCTAACATGAAGAATCAATTTGAGTCATAACATTTCTGTTCCCATCAGATTAATTTTTAGTAATGAGTTGCAAGGCAGTACTACATTTGTTATGAAACTAAACTGATATTAGAATATTAAGGGGTGGAGCCAAGATGGCGGAGTAGAAAGACTCACGTATGCTAGCTCTGAGCCCATAGCCCATATATTTCCTGCAAGAAGAACTCCCCACAAATTCTGGATCACTGCAAGGCGCGCAGAAACACAGTGGAAAAGATTTCTGTTCCAGAGAGCCCTGGAGAGCCGTCCCCAGGGTCTGTCACACCTCAGAAAGCGGAGACCACCCCTGTGCTGACCTGGCGGCCCTAGAGGAGCAGATCCGAGCAGGCTTCAGGGACGGAACCTCCGGCGGCCATGAAGTTCCCTCCGCCCACAGACGCAACAGGTCAGTGAGAGAGACGTCTGGGCTGGCCAAGAGGGGAGCAGGTTGTCTCCATGGCTTGGGCCCCCTCGGGAGGAAGCGGTGCAGGGAGCAGCAGAGGCAGCAGCGGCCCAGGACTCCCTGAGCAGGCAGGCAGAAGTTCAGGGTCATTACTAAAGGTCTCTGCATAAACCCCCTGAGGGAACTGAGCATGGGAGATGGCCCTGCCCCCACCCACCCCATTACTGAAGGTCTCTGCATAAAGCCCCTGAGGGAACTGAGCCTGGGAGGCGGCCCTGCCCCCACCCCAGCACAAGAACTTAAGCTCACATTGAATAACAGCTGCGCCTGCCGCAGAAAGCCCATTTGAATCTCAGACGCCAAGCACTAGCTGGACGGATCTAGGCAGCGGTGGACAAGAATCTCAGGAAGTCAAGTAACTGGCTGGGAAAATGCCCAGAAAAGGGAAGAAAAATAAGACTATAGAAAGCTACTTTGATGGGGTACAGATGTTCCCGCCTTTCAATTCTGATGACGAGGAACTATTCTTATCATCAGGGAAAGACATGGAGGTCGGGGCCTCTGTATCCCAGACATCCCAAGAGGATGTCCGGTGGGCTCAGGCCATGGAAGAGCTCAAAAAGGATTTTGAAGATCAAGTCAGACAAGTGGAGGAAAAACTGGGACGAGAAATGAGAGAGATACAAGAAAAGTATGAAAAACGGGTCAATACCTTGGTAAAGGAGACCCAAAAAAATGCTGAAGAAAATAACACCTTCAAAAATAGCCTCACTCAACTGGCAAAAGAGGTTCAAAAAGCCAATGAGGAGAAGAATGCTTTCAAAAGCAGAATTAGCCAAATGGAAAAGGAGGTTCAAAAGCTCACTGAAGGGAACAGTTCTCTCAAAATTAGAATGGAACAGATGGAGGCTAATGACTTTATGAGAAACCAAGAAATCACCAAACAAAACCAAAAGAATGAAAAAATGGAAGAGAATGTGAAATATCTCATGGGAAAAACAACTGACCTGGAAAATAGATCCAGGAGAGACAATTTAAAAATTATGGGACTACCTGAAACTCATGATCAAAAAAAGAGCCTAGACATCATCTTCCATGAAATTATCAAGGAAAACTTCCCTGACATTCTACAACCAGAGGGCAAAATAAGTATTGAAAGAATCTATCAATCACCACCTGAAAGAGATGCAAAAAGATAAACTCCTAGGAACATTGTGGCCAAATTCCAGAACTCCCAGCTCAAGGAGAAAATATTGCAAGCAGCTAGAAAGAAACAATTCCAGTATTGTGGAAATACAATCAAGATAACACAAGATCTAGCAGCTTCTACATTCAGGGCTCGAAGGGCATGGAATATGATATTCCAGAAGTCAAAGGAACTAGGACTCAAACCAAGAATCACCTACCCAGCAAAACTGAGTATAATACTTCAGGGGAAATATGGTCTTTCAATGAAACAGAGGACTTTCAAGCATTCTTGATGAAAAGATCAGAGCTGAAAAGAAAATTTGACTTTCAAACACAAGAATGAGAAGAAGCATGAAAAAATAAACAGCAAAGAGAAGTCATAAGGGACTTACCAAAGGTGAACTGTTTACATTCCTACATGGAAAGACAATATTTGTAACTCTTAAAACTTTTCAGTATCTGGGTAGTTGGTGGGACCACACACACATGTACACGTGTGCATGCACACACACATACACACATGCACGCACATACAGAGACAGAGAGCACAGAGTGAATTGAATAGGATGGGACCATATCCTAAAAGAAATTAAGGTAAATGGTGATAGAGAAATGTAGTGGGAGGAAAGAGGGTGAAATGGAATGGGGTAAATTATATCTCATTCAAGAGGCAAGCAGGAGACTCTTTAGTGGAGGGAAAAAGAGGAGAACTGAGAAAAAAACATGAAGTTTACCCTCATCACATTCGACTAAAGGAAGGAATAAAATGCACACTCATTTTGGTATGAAAACCTATCTTACAATACAGGAAAGTGGGGGAGAAGGAGATAAGCAAGGGGGGTGGGATGATGGAAGGGAGGGCAATGGGAGGAGGGAGCAATTTGAAGTCAACACTCAGGGAGGGACAGGATCAAAAGACAGAATAGAAACAATGGGGGGCAGCATAGGATGGAGGGAAATACAGTTAGTCTTACACAACACAACTATTATCAGTCATTTGCAAAACTACACAGATAGGGCCTATATCGAATTGCCTGCCTTCCCAAAGGGAATGGGTGGGGAGGGAGGGATGGGGAGAATTTGGAACTCAAAGTTTTAGGAACAACTGGTTAGTATTGTTGTTGCTACTAGGAAATAAGACATACAGTTAATGGGGAATAGAAAGTCACCTGGCCCTACAAGACAAAAGAGAAGATGGGGACAAGAGAAGGGAGGGATGATAAAAGAGAGGGCAGATTGGTGATAGGGAAAATTAGAATGCTTGGTGTATTGGGGTGGGGGGAGGGGATAAAAGGGGAGAAAATTTGGAACCCAAAATTTTGTGAAAATGAATGTAAAAAGTTAAATAAATAAATTTTTATTAAAAAAAAAAAAAGAATATTAAGTGATTTGTGCCAAATCACTTTAAGAACACTGGAGATCATTCAGCAGAGGATGGATGACCGCCTGTAGAGGATGCTATAGAGGTCATTCTTAGTCAGATAGGTATGAGCTGCATTAGGTGATCTATGTGACCTCTGAAGTCCCACCCAAATCTCAGATTATATTATTCTATGCTGTGGTATGATTTGCTACAACAAAGATAGGAGTAAAACACAATCAATCATCAAAAAACTGAACTTCCAAATCTACTGGTTCTCCATTTCCTTTTTCCCTTCCTTAAATAATCCTAACCACACTCAATCCAATTAAATACAGATCTTAAGATATTCTGGGGTAGCTACGTGACACAGTAGACAGAGTGCCAGGCCTGGAATCAAGAAGATGAGTCTTCCTTGTGTTTGTCCTTCATTCTCCAAGAGGACCATGACATCAAGATGATGGCGACTTACAGCTGACTTTGACTTGAGTGAGGGAGTGCTGTGCAAGGTCACCAGCCTTACTTTCTCCTCCAGAGTCATCTGGGTCCAGTGGCCAGATATTCATCAGGACAATGGGAGATAACCCAGGATGCAATGTAAAACTCTAGCCATTTTTGGCTAAGGTCTTATCATATTCTCACTTTGAATGAAATACAACCATTCAATAAATTGGCTTTAAGTAGTTACTCAAGGTATGGCCCCTTTAATAATAATAAAAAAAATCAAACTGGTAGGGTAAAAGAGAAATAGTTACTATTTAGTATTTACAAGTGACACAGGAGATATAATGCCAGGTTTAGAGTCAGGATCATAAATGTTAGGAGAAATATAAATGTGGATCATTTCCTCTGTGTCCCCTCAGTTTATCCACTTTTTTTCTAAATATATGTCAGAACTTTTTGTCCATACATTATTGCTTGTTGGGATTCCCTCCAAGTATTATTATATGTGCATAATGTACCCCTTCTTCTCACTAGATAATTCTCTTTGCCTCCAGTTCTTCATCAGGCAGGAGAGAGACTCCGGGCTTACAAAATAATGAAAGGTAATTAAAATGATCTGTAGCATCTATAAGAAACTGGAAACAAGCATGTATTCTTCAACTGGGAAACTACTGGACACACTGTGATAAATGACCATAATAGAATGTCAATTTGCCATAAGACATGATGAATATGAGGAATTCAAAGGAACTCAGGAAGAGATCCTTGAAATGGTACAGAGATAAGTAAACAGAACCAAGAAAAGAATATGCACAATGACTACAAGGTACTAAGGACAATAACACTAAAAGGCAATGTAATTCAGGTCAGTGCAATGACCAATCTTGACTGAAGAACAGTAAAGATGATGATATCTCAGCAGACTACAGGTAAAGAACGAGGTCTACATTGTCAATATTCCAGTTTGCTTTGTTTAACTGTGGTTCTTTATTAGAAGGGAAGGTTTTATTGGGAATGGTACTGTGAAATGAGAGCAATATTAAAATTCCCTAAAAGCATGAATAAACCTTTTTTCAATAGAAAAAGGAAAAAAATAGACAAAATAAGATTAAGGGGTTCCGGGTACACCTCCACTCTCTCAACATTCTGGGTACCAACTATCATGCCTCCCACAAAATATTCCTTGGCATCATTCCAAGAAAGAAGCTTAGATATTATGAAACATTAATATGACTCTCCTTCAGGAATATAAACTGTGAGTGAAATAAAGACACTAATTTATATGGATAACAGTCAAGAGGGATTTAGTATATTTTGAAAAATGCAGTTATTAACCTTACATTGATAACCACTAAACACCCAGAGAACAACTTACTCAAAATGTTAGTATACTCGCATGCTATAGTTATCTAATGGGAGTCTTGACTATGTGCATTTTTTTTGTTATCAAATTTTGAGATTTTGAATTTCCCACATGTCCTGAAATCATGAAATGAAAAAGGAAAAGACTCACCTTTCCTTTAAATGTGAAACTGTCTTTGCAAAGTGTTCAGCTCCCCCATCAGGCAGATCTAGGAACAAAAGAATCCACTGCTCAAGATGATGCATCATGACAAGATGAGAAACTATCATACCACACACACACACACACACACACACACACACACACTGAATTTGGTTTGTAGAAAGATTTGGGTTACAGGACTGACTCTGTTACTATATGACCTTGGATAAGTTAATCAACTTCTCTAAGCTCCAGTTTTCTTATCTAAAAAATGGGAACATTTTTTAAAAAATATCCATAGACCTACCTCACAAGGGAGGTGAAATAGCTTATAAATGAAGAACAAAAAGGACATAAGATCCTAGGGTTGTACACTTAAGGGCCTTAGAGACCAATGAATCCAACTCTTACTTTACAGATAAGGAAATTTAGGCACAAACATATTTAAGTGCTCAGGGTCAATCAATCAATCAATGGACAAGCATTTATCAAGAACCTACTATGTGCCTAGGCACTGGGGACATAAGAACAAAATGAAACAATCTTGATTTGGGAGGAGCTTATGGGGGACATAAGGAGTCTATGAAAAATACATGTACAGAATAAAGTTAATAATACAAATATGTAAAAAGTAGTTAAACATAATTTGGAAAGGTCACTAGTGGCTGAATCAGGAAAGGTTTCAGGTAGAAAACAGTGCCTAACCTGTCTGTGAAAGGAAGAGAAGAACAACAGACAAGGAAGGATCCATTCCAGGCATGGGGGATGACCAGGGCAAAGGCAGGAAGATGTGGGATGAAGTGTCTTAAGCATGAAACAGGGAGAAGCCCAGTTTGCCAGGATCTATGAGTACAGAAGGGGCAATAATGTCTAGTGAGGCTGCAAAGAGAGGTGTAGGGCTCTCTTTAAACTGAGGAATTTCTATTTTGTCCTAAAGGAAACAAGAAATTACCAGAGTTAACTGAGTAGGAAAATCACATGATTAAGATCTGTGTTTAAGGAAAATGACTGACAGTAATATGCAGGCTGGACTAGAATAGAGGAAGATTTGAGGGAGAGGAGGCCAATTAGGAGGCTACTGCAATAATCTAGGTGAGAGATGACTTAGGTCTGAACTAAGATAGTAGCTGTGTGAGTAGTGAGAGCTGAAAGGTGATGTGAAAGTAGAAACATTATAACTTAATAAAGGACTAGCTATGTGGGGTAAGGAAGAGCAAAGAAGTGAGGATAATGCCAAGGTAATGAACTTGGTGATGAATTCTTTGTCTATGGAAACCCACAGAAAATATGGCCCTAGGTAATTTTCTTTGGGGGGAGGAGAGGGATAAAGTGAGAGAGAAGGAGCAAGATATGTAGACATGTGCACACATGCACGCACACACACACACACACACACGGAGAAAGGGATTGAGAATACAATCTGCTAAGGGGGATGGGATCACACATAGATGTAAAGAAGTTGGTTAGCCTTGGCAAAAAAGGCTACCTCTCTTCTGGAGGCTGGGAGACCAGAATAAAGAGTGATGTCAATGGATTTTCAGATTAAAAAAAAAATGGTAGAATGAAGAATTCTACCAAAAGGTGATAGAAGGCAGAGCCCTTAACCTTAGGGAGCTTATACTATAGTTGAGGAAAGTAGACATAAATACACTAAAAATTAAATGATTACAAGACTTAAGTAATAATTCAATACAACAACAGGGAAGCACTTCATAACTATATAATCTTGCAAAAAAAGTGGTTATTATTATGACAAACCATCTCGATCCACTGATGTCAGCACAACATAATCAAGTCCCCACTCTGCAATGGCTTTTGCTGTATTGTAGGGCTCATTAGAATCCAATGGAGGTGGTTTTCTTGCAGTCTTAACAGAACAAAATCTGCAACCTCTTGTACAAGTGTCCCCCATCAACTGGAAGTAAAATGTTATAATTTAAATGATCAAGTTAACTCAGTACCAAACTCATAAATATTTACTGAGTGCTTCTTTTTGCATTAGGTACAGTAGGACAAAGACATATAAGAAATAGTCCCTATCCTTATGAACTTTAGAATCTACTTGGGGAAAATTAAAAATAAATATGCTAAAGACTAAATAAAAAACACAGAAGTTCAAAACAACAAGGTAAATCACAAAATAGTGTAATTGTAACATGAAAGGATAAACAGTAAATGCTATATAAATTTTACAACGAGAGAGCTTACCCTGAGCTAAATTACAGATAACATTATGAAAATTTTTCCTTAAATTCACCAAAATAAAATTAAATACCTAAACAATGGCCACATTATTTTAGTCTGTATGGTTCTGTGGAGATCACAAAATGTGTTTTCCTTCTTAGACAAAAGACTTCAGGAGAACAAGACTGGGCTCACCATGATAGTGGCTGTCGCAGTGGCATATTCTCCCCCTCCCCAGCACTCCCCAATGTTGGGGCACCGCGCTTCTTCACATACCTATAATCAGAACATAACGGACAGTAAACAATAACCTGAAATTATTAATCCAACAAACATCTAATAACTATGAATTTTGATGTGACAATAATAATTCTACTAATAACCATTTTCCCAAGAGCAGAGTAATAATTTCAGGCTCAAGTTCCATTTTATCCCACCAAATGTGAAGCAATTATAACTTTAGATATATTCTTAATATTGAGTAGATAACACTATGCAGGACTTATGGTAAAACATAACAAGAACTGCATAGGATGAGAATTGTGCAAATGATAAATATGCAAATTGAATTTGTAGATGGGATAGAAGAAATATCCACATCAATGAAATCATGGATCCATTGAAGGATAGATCTGTTAGGACTCAGTTTGAAGGGAAAAGGTTTTAAGTTTATTTCCATTCTACACAGTAAGACAAAATTTAAATTCCTAAAACCTAGGAAAAGCAGCTTGGCAAAAAAGATAGAGCACTGGCAGTACAGTCAAGAAGACCTTAGGGAAAGCATGCTCAGTGAACCCCATGGTGGAAAACTTATGGGAGGATACAGACAAGAGTTGCGCAGGATAGGTAGGTAGGGATGAGTTGGGATCTGCATCACTGGAGGAAGCAATAATATCAAGGAAATCACAGAGCCAACAGTGTACTGGAATATTAGAGTACTGCTAAGGAAAATACTTCTTTAGGGGAAGCTAACAGCGATATTACATACTTACTGTATGGAGATTTAAGTTCCGTAAAGTATTTTTCAGCTTATTATAATTTTTTCCAATAGGAATCTCTGTTTTTAGCCATGGTGGCAAGCTTAGCCTAAGTAAAGCCAAATAAAACTATTAGGAAATATAACTCTTCATAGACATCACTGCTATTAAAACTATTTTGCTGTTCTGTATTTCCAAGGTAAGAAAAAATTTCCCTCATCCTAGATCACCCCTTATACACACAGTGTTGACTAACCTCTAATAAAGGAAGAAAACCAGATAAGCAGAATCATATCTACTCAAAACTAATCTAGAAATCATATTTAAATAATCTGGCACTATTACCACTTCCAAGTGAGTTTCATGAGTTTATAATAAAAAGGGAAGGTTCCTGTCTAGATGTAATAAAATTTCTTTTTAAAATAGAACATTCAACATTCAAAACTGTAATCAGAGTCTAAGTATTATGGAATGTAAAGGACTTTCAGATTGCCTGAAATTATAATTACCTCTCTCCTTTCTGACGTTTCAAATTTCCTTTATATTCAGCCCAGGTATTCTTATCTGAAAGGTCACCAGATATAAAATCCTGAAGGCCTGGTCCCTTCTGTAGAAGCTCCTTCTTTTTGTCTGGCAAAGAACTTAATGTTTTGTACTGGCTACACAAATAGCTTCCAAGTACCTAGGAAGGGTTAATTGTGTTATTATCACGCAAAGCAGCTCACTGAATTTATCTAATGGTAAAAGATCCCAGCAACAGATTATAGAAACTAAGAAAAACAAGAAAGTTATCTCTATTCTCTGGTGGTTTACAACCTAAGACATAAAAGCCCACACTGCCCATAAATATTAACTAAAACAGAGGCAAAACTGGTTATCACTTGGATCTCAATCCCAACATTAAAGCATGCCATATGTTATGTTGCTGAACAGACATGTATTTATAAAAGTAAGTTCCAGCTGCTTAGGAACATTTTGTTGGTCTTGTTGAAGTTTTTGTATCAATGTATATATCTGAAAGTAAAAAAAAAAACTTCCACTTAAAAAAAATTCCACAATCAGAATTTTTTTTGTTCAATCTCATTTGTCTAAATTGGTGAATCTCTATATTGCTTTTTTTATAATTGCTCATTATTTAAGAAAAATCGATAAATTACTGCAAAAACACAAAATTTCAGAATTGGGAAGATCTCATTGGCCACCTTGTCCAACTTTTTCTGAAAAAAGATTCCCTTCTCTTATATAAATGCCTTCTTAAGATTCTGATATGTGTAAAATTGTTCTGAAAGTTATTAAATACTAACTATACATCTAAATAAGGCATTTTTCTCCACTTCTATTTAATTACAAATCTGCATTTTATAAAATCAGAAACCTGATACTAAGACAGCTGGATAAGCTACTACACACACATAATGTGTGCCCATACATTATTCCTGTCTGCCATGGGATTGTTTTGAGCATAGTAAATATTCACCAATAATCCTACCTGGGACACTAGTTGTATAAAGATAGGCAAGTCATTTCATTCCTTTGACCATCAGCTTCTTTGTCTGCAAAATGAGGATACTTCTACCTACAGAACTCATCTCGCAAGATTGTTTTAAGGATTCAACTATTCACACAAGAAGCATTTGTTAAATGGCTACCGCTTGCTAGACACTGTGCTTGGTATTAAGAATAAAGACAAAGATGAAGTACTCCCTATTCATTCTTTTTTGGGGAAATAAAATGTATACAGAAAAGTCAACAAACTAAGTAGATTGGGAAAGGCCTCTTGTAGAAAGTAGCTATTGGGCTTTAAAGGAAGCTAGGGATACTGTGAGACACAACAGGGAGGTTCTTAACCTGTGGCCCATCAACTTGGCTTTTAAAAAAATATTCTGATAATTATTTTAACATAATTGGTTTCCTTTGAATTTTATTTTATGCATTTTAAAATTATTATTCTGAGGAATCCATAGGCTTCACCAAACTGCCCAAGAAATCCAGAAAACAAAAAAGATTAAGAACTACTGAAGTCAAGATAAGGATAGTGAATTCCAGATATAAGGGATAAAAGGGACACAGGAGAGGGAATGTTACATATAAAGAACACATAGGTGAATTTCAGTGGAATGTACAGTATATGAAATGTGTTAATTAACCTCACAAGGTAGGTAAGATGCAGATTATAAAAAACTTTAAATGCCAGAAGAATTTGTATTTTATTCTAGAGACCACAGGAAACTACTGGAATTTCTTGAATAGGGGTGTAATAAGATCAGATTTGTGCTTTCAAATAAGATAATGTGCTCTCTAAAGGTCTTTACAAATCTTAATGGTCTTTATAAATGTCAATTATTATAATTTATTTCCGGGGTCTTTCCTAATTCTTCTACAGGTTGGACGGATTTCCTTAATCACTTTGCATTAAATTTGTACGTATGTTTGTATAAATACTTTGTTTACTTCTCTGTGAACAAGCTGCAGCTCTGCCCGACCCCTCCAATCCCAATGGTATTTGTATCTTTTTTATATTTGCGTCCCCAGGATCTGGTAGAGTAGCTAGCACCTGGTCATTAGACTCGATAAATACTGACTGGCTGAATGAAAAACGTACAGAAACGCCCCCAAGTGAGTCGTGTACTAGTATTACGTGTGTGGTTTTTTTATCCTTTATAAAGCCGTTCTCCTTGTTCCTGCACGTCTCGCACACCCCAGCTTGAAGTCAAGGACGTGGCTTGGGGCAGGGTCGGGTGGACCGCGCAAGCCTGGAGGGGCAGGGTCAGCGGCGGGACGGGGAGGAGCAGGAAAGGTCAGCTTCCGACGGCCCCCGCCCGCCCCGGCAGCCTCCGGGGTCCTTCACTCACCCGGGGCCCGAGGATGCCGGAGACCCCGCCGCAGCGGAGAGCCATCCCGGGAAAGGAGGCTGGCTCCCAGGCCCGGCTGGCCGGCCCCGGGCTCCACTGGGTCCGTCACGCGGAGCAGGAAGTGACGACGCAGGCGTTATTCAGGCACGGCAGAAGGTCCGGCCGTCTCAGAAGAAACGCGTCATCGGTCACGGAGAGACGAGAAAGGCGGAGAACGCTGCTGGAGAGCTCGCGATATCGCAGACCATCGGCGATTGGTTGCTCTAGCCCTATCTGCGGCGAACAGTTATGACGCAAGACGCAGAGAGTCCACGTAGATACAAATACGTGATGACGAAAGACGTTCTCTCTTTGGCCTATCCAGCGCCAGGTGAGTTGCTCTTGGTCTTGTGTGAATTTTCTGCATCCAAGTCCATCGCTTCTGGGGAAACTGTTCTCGGGGTTCCTCGGCCCCCCACCTACACCCTACTTCTTCCCCTGCACAGCAGCCATTGTGCGGGTCCGCCTGCCGCTCGCTACCCACTCTCGCGTAGCCTTTCTGTCCGTCCCCCCTCCGCTGCCTGGGACCTGTAGTTTGCCCGGCACTAACTTCCGGTCCGAGTTCCTCGGGGCCTTCGGGGAAGCGGCTCCGAGCTGGCGTCCTGAGCCGAGCGTCCTCCGCTGGGAGAGAGGGGCTCGGGGCTGGGGGAGGAGGCCGCGGCCTTGCCGGGGAGCGCCAGGCCTCTGTTTGGGGCCGGTGCTGTCAGACATCCCTCCCTCCCGAGACTGGCAGCCTCTCCGGGCCTCGTGCGCCCGCTTCTCGTATTCTCTTTGGGCTCACCTAGGCGCGGTCGGCTTTGTTTTTCAGAATGAAGACCATTCTCAGCAACCAGACCGTCGACATCCCAGAAAATGGTAGCTCTTTTTTTAAATTAATATTGTTGTCTTAAGCCTTAGTGAGGGTATAAAGACATTTGTAGCATCTCTTATATGTAGGAATTTATGTGGCAAAAATTCAGTTTGCTTTTTGTCATGACTGCGTGGTTTGACAAAGGGATAGGACTGTATCTGTAACCTGAAAAATTTACTTTAAGAAGTGTTGCACCAGTTGGATTTTTTTTTTTTGATTGTGTATGGTGTTTAGAGAGAAGTATGTAGATTTATTGGATTTTCTTTTCTGTGGACTCATTTTGAAATTGAAATTTGAAATTTTGTCTCCTAGTTGACATTTCTCTTAAGGGTCGGACAGTTATTGTGAAGGGGCCCAGAGGAATCCTCCGTAGGGATTTCAACCATATCAATGTTGAGCTCAGCCTCCTTGGAAAGAAGAAAAAAAGGGTAATGTGGTCATCAATATTGTTTAAAAAAAAATCACCCATGCCAGAAGAACATAGGCTGTCATAGAATAGGAGCTGTTCCATGGGTTCCGTGTACCTGGTACAGTGGCTTTCATGTAGTAGTTGCTTATTAAATGTTTGGTGATTCAGTTTCCCAAGATAACATTACTATTATGTTGTAGTACTGACATTACAGCTTAAACCCCCATTCTCCTCCTTTCTAACAGGTGAAGGCATTGAGGTCCAGAGGATGGTTATATGGTCAACTGAATAATTCAACTGTAGCACACCTCTTACCTTCAGAAATTAGTTCTGGACATCACGGCTTAAAGCCTCACTTCTGCCACTTAGTTATTTCTTAAATATGGTCAGTCACTAACCAGTTATTAAGCACATACTATGTCTTAAGATGCTGCTCTTTCCTGGTCCTCCTGCCTTTCTAGTTGATCCTTCACCCTTTCTCATTTTGGGGTCAGCGCCTGTGATCTCATCACACCATGTGCTTAACGCCAGACAAATGCAGCATTTGATTAAGTGCTTACTGTTAGGCCAGGTACAGCAAGTGCCCTCCAACAGTTTACATTCTAATGAGGGAGACTTAATCTCAACAGGGGCTGTAACTCTTGTTTTTATTTGTATCTCCTTTGTTCAGTTTTAGTAATTAAGTTCTTAATGGAGGGCAGATTAGTTTATGTGAAATAACTTAAATGTGCATTAGGAAAGAGCTATAGAAGTTACTCTGTTTTCTCACCAAAATTTATGTATTCCAGTATTCAAATGAAATAATGAATTTAATCATAGGGATTGTTTAAGTTTCCATATAGATTGTTTAAGGGTTTAATACCGTATTTCTGTCTTACACATGTTTATTATTCCATCGAATGTAATAGTTAATTTCTATCTTTATTCTTACTGCCACTGATAGTTTCCATAAAACTTAAAAGCACTTCAGATCCTAGTCCAATTTTTCTTTGACTCTTGGCTTCTTAAAATTGTGGCACATGGTTGGGCCATGTTGTAGGCTTGACTGTAATATATGTCATTAGGTAGTGAAATTTTTAGCTCCAGCAGGTCTGAAAGACCATCTGTAGTTGTAGAGGGATGAAGATAGAAATTGGTAGGGAAAAGTTTCTATGTCTTTTAAATTACAAAGCCTAGATCATTTATCCCCTGGAAGAGGCCTTCTAAAGTCATTTTCTATTGCAGCTCCGGGTGGACAAGTGGTGGGGAAATCGAAAAGAACTTGCAACCGTGCGCACAATCTGTAGTCATGTACAAAACATGATCAAAGGTGTTACCCTGGTAAGAGAGAGAGATAGGATTTTCTGGTTTCTGGGTATCTTTCCTGTACCTCACTGACCAACCAGTTGCCTGCCTGTTTGTATTGTTGAGGGAAGGTCTGGCATACAGGTTAATGGTTTTTCCAATTTTGGAATTCCATTTGTTGACAAGTTTGTTAAAAAGACTTTCTGAAGGAATGATGCAGTTCCTTGATTGTTCCTTCCAGTCTGCATTCTGTCTTGAGCTATTAAAAGTTGCCTCCTCATTGATTCCCCTGCCTGCCTCCAGTATATCCCTTCTCCCAATTTACCCTCTACGGCCTCATGTTTCTGTGGTGGCAAAATGTAGTTTTAACATTTACTGAAAATAAGTTTGAAAAGTACATACCTATTTTGCAAAATTCAGCAGTTCTGAATTTGTTGACTTAATACAGGGTTTTCGTTACAAGATGAGGTCTGTGTATGCTCACTTCCCCATCAATGTTGTTATTCAAGAGAATGGCTCACTTGTTGAAATCAGAAATTTCTTGGGTGAAAAATATATCCGAAGAGTGCGCATGAGACCAGGTATGTACATGCTTTCATATAATCTAGATTCCCAGAAATTTTTGTATTGACTAACAGTTGTATGTTTACATTTTCAAAGAGTCGTGTTACCATTTCATCATGTCTCTTGAGGTTAATGAAGTTGGTGTAAGCTTACTAGCCTTTGTGAATGTAGGGTCTCCACTATTGGCATTTGCATTCTCTGTTATAAAAACTACATCCAAACACCTAGCTTCAAAGATACAATTTTCTGGCTGCTCTTAAAAGTTTGTTACTCCCACCATTTGCTTATTTCTCAAACCCCAAACTCTCTTGACTTCAGCCCTGGTTACTGGGAGTTTCCTTTATTCCCTAAGAGTATCTTAAGTTCACCACTTTTAAGGAAATTAGATTATTTGATGCGGTTGGTTTATCATTTATTCAATACTAATTCTGCAGGGTATAAAAATAACATGACTAGTAGGTCTGTTTTTCTGAAGTGCTGATTTGTGTTGTGCAAATATGTGTCAAGCTATTAAAAGGAAATGGGGGAGTGTGTTTTGTTGTGTCTCCAGGTGCCTTACACATAGGTACTTAACAGTTGAATGAATGATTGATTGGTCCAACTCACTTTGTCTTTTGGGTTTTCAGTTTTCCCATCTATAAGAGGATAAACTAAATGATATCTGGAATGTCTGGACTCTCCTATGTGTCTGTGTTTGCCACCAATCATACTTTTTATGGTATTTTTAAGTATTTAAATATTAACTAGAACTTTAAAGGGGTATTTTATTATATTGGAGTGTTAAAGTGTTGAATTACTTTAGGTTCCAATCATGAAGGCATGGAACACTTTTAACACCGATTTTTGTGAGGTTGTGTTTATTACAAATGGAATTTAACCTGTGATAGTCACAGAATTGTTAAGTACCTGTTCTGTGTGCAGAGCTTGGTGCTTGTCCTTGAGATAAAGGTTCAGTGAGTCACAGTCATTAGTGTTGATAACACATACTGCTGTTGGAAAGAGTGCTGGACTTGGGTTCAGATCCCAGCTCTAACGCTCAATAACTGAGCTGGGACAAGTCATAGCATACAGAAGGATGTAAATCTAGAGTTGGAAAGGACCTTGGAGGCCATTCAATTCAATTCCTCACTTTTGCAGGTGAGAAAACAGGCCTGAAGAGGTTAAAGAATCTCCCAGGGTCTCAGGTCACTGAGATCTTTTGAGTCTAGATGCAGTTGTCTTTATTTAACCTCTCTTGTTTATAAGTTGAAAAATAGTACTGTTACCTCCTAATGTTACTGTGTGAATCATAAAAGAGATCTTATAGACTAGGGTATTTAAAAGATGTGAAATCAGTGTCTTAGAATTGTGACGATCTAAAATGGGTTGGGGAGCCTGTG
Organism: Bettongia penicillata ogilbyi; assembly: GCA_023548195.1. Lineage (NCBI taxonomy): Eukaryota > Metazoa > Chordata > Mammalia > Diprotodontia > Potoroidae > Bettongia > Bettongia penicillata. The sequence continues at coordinate 3,241,146 of JAJHZJ010000808.1, read as the reverse complement.
GCCCTCTAAATCATTTGGGTGCGGCCTTTTGACTGAGTCAGGTTTTACACAACAAATCTATGTAAGTGGATTTGTTCTGTGACGTTCAGATTTGATCAAAGAGCTGCACCCAGTGGGCCATGGTTGGCTTTGAGGCCACAGGTTCCCCGCCCTTGGTCTAACAGTTTTCATTGGGGGAAATCATTACCCAATGATTATAATCAGGTAACAAGTTTCTCCAGAATTTGATAAGACAAGTTTATCATGAGACTCCTTCATTCTCACATCTTTTCTAGCTTGGTATAGTATAGTACATACTAGCTATGAAATTTGTGATTTACTGGTAATGACCCCAGAAACCCCTCTGTTCCAGGTTAGGCAGTAAACATAGAAACAATAGACATGAATTATTATTTGTAATTAAGGATTATATGAACATACTCTTTTTAAAATCTTTTTTCATGTTAGGTGTTGCTTGTGCTGTTTCTCAAGCCCAAAAAGATGAGTTAATTCTTGAAGGAAATGATATTGAACTTGTTTCAAACTCAGGTTAGTATATTTATGGTTCTAAAATATATTTTGAAATTTTGATCTCTATCATATAGATCATTGTATAAGCAGTATACCATTGATGTTCCATAAAATGCAGAAAGAATCATAATTTTTTAGGTCTACCAAAATTACGGTGAGCCATAGAAGGACAGCATGTCCGTGATGGTTTTATTTGATATCCTCTGTATTTCATCCCTTAAAAATTTTAATTACTAACTCTTATGAAGAAGGGGTGGTTTTTCAGTTTTAGTCCAGGCTGGCTGTGTTGCAGAAATGGATATATTGGATGCAATGTTAATTTGGCTAGTACTCTTGAATTCTACTTTTTATCCTACACTTATAGCTGCCCTGATCCAACAAGCTACCACAGTCAAAAACAAAGATATCAGAAAATTTTTGGATGGCATCTATGTTTCTGAGAAAGGCACAGTGCAACAAGCTGACGAATAAATTGAGAAAGGTAAACCAAGTGATGGCTTTCAGTGTGTGTGGTGAGATGGCTTAAGATAACGTATAAAGCATATTGAAAAAACCTTGAAGCGCTGTTTAACTGCTGTTATTTCCATGGCTGTATATTGTGTTGTAAAGACAAGATTGGGACGTTTTTTGTCAGGGCTGCCTCAGTTTCCTTTGCTGATCTGCAAATGTTTCCCATGTGTATTGGTTTGTGTCACTTCTATCTATAAGAATTTTTTTCTTTCTACAGATGCCAAAGGCGGTGTCCCGAGGAGTCAACACTTATTCAGATGTCAAAATAAAAATTCTTTTTGTCATTTGGAGACTTTTCTCTTTTTTTTCCAAAATCCTTTGCCGCTCCGGAGAGATAGGGTTGTATTTTTAAATATGTTTAACTGGGCCAGTGATACAAAGAATTAGGCAGTTGACCCTAGGTTCTTGAAGGCCAAGCCCCAGACTTGAAATATTGAGGTTCTTACTAAGACATCTTTGTTCCTGATTAGAGTAGAAAGGTAGTACTCTGATAACAATGATAATGAAAATAATTTCTCTGAGAGAACACTACAGTATGAGGTGGAGTGGAGGGATGTGGTGGGATAATTTGGGAAGACTGTGACTCTAGGCAAAGGGGTGAGCTAAAGCGTAAGCAAAGAGGGGTGAGGGGCAAGGACTGGAAGTGATAGGGTTGTCAGAAGTTTTGAATGTCTGCCCAAAATGAATGTTTCTCAGTAAATCCATTAAGAGTGGAGACCAGAAATTTGTATTCTGTGGCAGCTATGGAGGCATTGGTTGTGACGTGCAAAACTGATTTCTGTAAGGGTTTTTTTCCCTACATGGGGCCAATCATCGATTAACTCTTATCTCTGCTGTTTTATAGCTAGATCTTTCCAGTCTTAAATCTTAATCCTCTCCTGCCCCCTGCAGTCCAGTGCTGCAGAATGATTGATGTTTATTGATGATTTCTTAAGAAAAGGGCATAGTTGGTCTGTTCTGTTATGGATGCCCACCTCTTTTGTGACTCCCAAGAGATGTATTTGTTAACATGCCTAGTGCAAAAGGGGTACCTTTGATCTCCATCAACCTGAACTGATCACATCTCAATTTGAAGATCTGTTCAGTTGTTCATCCTTTGTTTTCAGAGGACCAGTAAGATCACAGCATTATTAGATTTGCACGTGAATTGGATTTAAATAAGGTGGAGTGGTCAGCCTCACTCTCCCAGAGTCATCAAAGTCCAGTGGCAAGGCGGCCCGGGGCATCTGACCAAACTAAGTGCCCCTGCTTTCACGGCTGTTGGAGCAAATTTGTTCTCATCTCCCCATACTGCTGGAGGTCTTTACTTGTCTGGGGTAGAAGTCTACCCCCACTAAGTCACCCAGTGGGTCTCTCACTTACCCTCAATCTCGTTTGGCCCATCTGCTGATTCATTTTTATTGGGGTGTAGCTGTTGCTTCTTGGAGCCACGGGTGAGATTTGGGTGAGGTGGACACCAAAGCCAGAGGAGCAGCCCTGAAGAGGGTTCAGCAAGTCTTCATACCAAAAAGTGCTGGTTCTCCCTTAACACGCCAAAAATATAGTAGGTTTTAAGCACTTACTATGTATCAGGCGCTGTGCTAAGAACTTTATAAATACTATCTCGATAGTGGGGCTTTTGATATCTTGGAGAATCTCAAGAGTTTTCACAAGGGTAGTAGCCCCTCATTTAAGCAAAATAGGATATTGTCCGGCGTTTTGGTGAAGTGAAACAATAACCTGCTAGAAACAAACCCATGTATAAGCCTAAACCGGCAGAAGGACACTCAGAATTTGGTGGCATAATTTGAGAAGAATATACTCATGGCCCACTGTACCGCTTTACTCACGGATGGGTAAAGGAGGCTGACTGCGCTTGGGTGTCAACTTTTGGGAAGGATGAATTGGTAAATCTGACCCTTACAAAGTAGATGTATAAAATAATAGGCTGTCCCAAAAGTCTTAGTGAAATTTTAAGCTTCAAGTTTCTGACATACAAATGCTACAAGCTAATGAAAATATTTGAAAATGATTTTAAGTTTTTTACCCTTATTTGGTTTTGTGAATTTTGAATAACGTTTAGTTACAATAATCTTAGTAAGATGGCATCCTGTCATGTGTTGTACAGTAATTTTTGATGGCACCTCACCCTCGTTGGATTGGTAGAGAAGGCCCCGTTCCTTGGCCACCTCATTCACATCTATTAGCCTTTTTTCCTGTGGGATCACATCAGAACTCAGAAATGCATCAGTGCCTCATTTTTTGGATGATCCTAAACCTAGGATTGCACATATAATCCTTTCAGTCACTGAGCAACAGCTTAGAAAGTTCTTACAAAGTTGGAAAACTGGCTATAGCAATGTATAGCACAAAGTAATGGTTCTGTTGGATTTTAAAAGTTGTTTTGTAACATTAAGTTTTGTGTAGCATTTATACTTTGAAAGTTATTAAAGCTTCACTACAATTCTTGGGACACCCCATGTAGTAAAAGCTTGAGAAAAACCTTAGGTTTGTGTTTTGAGCTAGGTCTAACAACATAAATGGGTATAAAAGTAATAAAAGAGTAACAAGGCAGTTCTGTGTCCAAATTACTGTGCAAATAATTTTGTAGGCAAGGAATGTCAAAACGTTTTGAAACAGGATCATTATATTTACATTTTGAAAACACTGGTCTTCTCAAAATTATGGTATTTTTTCTCTACATGATAGGCAGTTCTTTCTACAAAACGGGGTTGTAAAATAATTCATGTTTCTATAGTACAATAAAGCTTGCAGAGCTTCACAATTGTGTCAGTTAAATAGTACAAGCCATTTTATAGAGTTGGAAACCGAGACTTTAAAATTGAAATGACTCTGTCTCACACAGCTGAGAGTCAGGGTTTATGACTAGGTGTCCTGTTTACAAATCAACATCCAAAACACCTACATGTGCTTGGACTGCTGGCCCAGGAAAATAAGCAATAAGGGAGTATCAATCTTTCAAATGCTGCATAGGCTTCATGATTCTGTCCCACACCTTTTACTTTGTGTTCCTCTATGTGAAAAGGGAAAAAAGATTTTAGAGGTTAAAGAGTGATTGAGTCAAACCTAGCCAATGAATAATACACACGATTTATTTAGAATAAATTACACCTAAATTAAGCACATTTTATTGACAATGATGAACATGCCTCCCCCCAAGGTTTTCTAAACATTGAAATTGTACTATAATACTTTAATGTATACACAACACTTGTTGGTGCAAAATCTATACATGGTCAGTACTTTGAGTGCACAAAATGTAAACACAAGTTATTTGACTTCAAAAGGATATGGTGTTGCATGTATATAGCAAATAAGCATACAAAAATAGCTTGGCATAAAGACCATTTTTTCTCATCTGCAAAACAAGAACTGCTTGCACTGAATGTCCTGAATTCCTTTTTCAGACCTTTGATATGGTGCTATGATGCTTCTCCATTTAATGCCTTCCTTTCAAATGCAGCATGGTGGTTGATCACCATCTTAAAACTTTTAATGGTTTTATAATCAACGGATATATTTTGATGGGGTAATATTGATCACGACTTAAGTAGAAAGTTTTGAACCAAAGACTTGCAAGACAGTGACTGAAATTGGCAAGAATAAATGAGTAAATACTGGTACCAAACAAACAGGAAATAGGAAATCGATGCCTTGTTTTTCCATTCTCAATATAATAATAAGCTTTAAAATAAAAATTTTGAGAAGCAAAGTATATGTTCAAAAAAGTTATATCATGAGCTTAAATAGACCCAAGATGCACTAAAAGCTGTGAAAATCTTTAAAATTACGTTGAAAATCTTTAAAATTACGTTAATTAAAGCTGAAAATATTAATTCTGAATCTTTGTGTTGCTTACTGTTTGAATGTTCAGTAGAATAGAAGCTCCTTGAGGGCATGGGCTGTCTCACTTTTGGTATTTGTATCCCTAATTCCTAGTATGGTTTACCAGCACAGTGGCACAGAATAGACTCCTCATAAATGCTTGTTGAATGGTATTTCCTTTTCCACACCTGGCATGTTAGGGGCATGTTATTTGACAGCTTGGTATTTCTTACAGAAAATATACTTGAGATCTGGGCAGCTAGGTGGTGCAGTGGATAGAGCACCAGTGCAGGAGTCAGGAGGACTTGAGTTCAAATCTCACCTCAGACACTTGACACTAGCTGTGTGACCTTGGGCAAGTCACTTAACCCCAGTTGCCTCATCCTGGATCATCTCCAGTCATCCTAAAGAATATCTAGTCACTGAATTCAGATGGCTCAGGAGGAGAAGTGAGGCTGGTGACCTGCACAGCCCTCCCTCACTCAAAACAGTTAAGTTCAAGTCATGTCATCATTTCTCTGATGGCATGATCTTTAGCAACAAAGGACGAACACACACATACTTGAGATCTAGGTAGGATTGTGTCTCAGTGGCATAAACCACCAGTTAAAAAGTGAAAACTGTCAACTTCTGCTTACTTCTACATAACTCCACAAAAAAAGGTACTCAGTATGTATTTGCTGAGTGAATCTAAGCTCATTTTCATAAATTAGGAACTGTCTTATGTGCATTCCTCACAAGGCCTCGCACATAGTTCCTTGGGCAAATATTACTTTTATTCCCTAGGTCATATTTCCTTTTCTATAACATGAGGGAGTTAAATTAGACCTCTTGGGGTCCTTTTAGGTCTAAATCTCAAATCCTGTGAGATGATCTCTAAGGTCCCTTCCAGTCTTTACATCTTGTAACTTTGTATTAGGTACTCAATGAATATTTATTGAGTGAAAATTGATATCTTGCTGCCTGGAACACTGGATGGTACAGTAGAAAAGACAGGATTTGGAGTCAGAAGACATGAGTTCAAATTCTAATTCTATTACCTACCAATACCTCTGTTCTAAAAACATGGGAGTTAGCCTGGAAGATGTCTAAAGTTATCTGTAGCTTTAAATCTATAATCATATCACTAATTTAAAAAAAAAAGAATAATTCTTTTTTTCTTAAACTGAGTTGACCAGTTGTTTTTGGTGTTGTTTGTTGTTCCCTAGAGAGAAAATACAGAAAAGTAATGTATTTTCTATCCACTGAAGAGAAGTTCAGCAAAACATTTTGTATACATGAACGATCCGTGGACTCTTTAGCAGCAGCTACAGGGAAATGAAACTTCTTAATAAATTTGACCAATCAGCTTTAAAAAGTTTATTTTCATTCAATGCTTGTATGAGTAGGTTTTTGATTATGTTGATACCTTATCTTGCATAATGAATGGTAACTTAAGTGAACATAATTGTGTTCCAAAATTAATGTGTTTTTGAGGTCACTGGGAGAATAATTCATACAATCACTTGTCTTTACAAAACGATTTCCTGCCAAGAATTTTTAGACAAGTGAGCTGTCCTGTGCTTCAGTTCAGGGTTGTTGAACTTAGATGGGGAAAAAAATTACATATTTGTTTTCAATAACTTCTAAATGACATTTAACATTGTCTTCAATTTATGAATGTAGGCAACAGATCACTGCAAAATTACCTTAACTTTGTCACTACTATAATTCACAGATATTTTCATTATCACATTGCGTATGTTGGACTTATTAAAATACTGCTTATGCTCATCATTACTTCAAAATTACTGGAGTTATTAGACACTTAAATGCTTTATCTTGTTAATAATGCATTAATAAAGGAGCACATGTATCACAAATTTATTTTTAATACTTTGATAATATTTCAATATGGTTGGTTTCCTTTTTAGTGCTAGATATGGTATTTCATGCATTCAAAACATTTTATTTTGTTCACTAATGTTATTTTGGGCATTTAAATTATTCTGAGGAATCCAAAGACTTCCACCTGACTGGTCAATAACACAGCAAGGTTAAGAACTCCAGAGCTAGCAAGTCTGTTAGCTACTGGTAGACAGAGCCAGTCTCTATAGGGAGCTGGTGTTTAATAAATGCTGCCTAAAACTAAGAGATCACTATTTTTGTGGAAGAAACCATGGGAAGGCATAAAGTCAAGGAAGGTTTCTATTAATTTGGCCTCAGAGATTTATAGAATATTATAATCTTTTGTCTTGGAGGAGACTTACTTTAGGAAGTTTCTTTTTGGTTTTTGTTTCTTTTCCAACAAAGATCAAACACAGAACATGCCCAATTTCAGTTCCTAGGAGGTGAGCGTTGAGGGAAGTTAGGATCTAGGTCAAACGGTGAGGTTTGAATCCAGATAATTGGCTAAACTCAGATTTTACTTCTGGTGTCTATACATGGAGACAGGCCACATTTGAACATTGCATTAGAAGTAGTGTAAGTCAGGGGAAAAGGGTCATTTAATAATTTGATCTTATTTAGGACTGATCGAGATTTAAAAAAAAACACTTTACATTTCTATGGTATTTTTAATCTATGCTCATCACTCAACTTGAAAAGATTGGGAAGGCAGGGATTTTTATCAGCATTTGTCGAAGGAAGAAATTAAGGTGCTTGTCTAAAGTTACACAGGAGTGGTGGGACCAGAACCCAAGTCTCCTCATTCCTAATCCCATGATCTCATATGTAACCTAAGATTCCATTACATTTTTATATTTTGTAATCAGCAAACATATAAATTTAATAATCAAAGGAGAGATTTTATAAGATTTATATAATTGACATTGTTTTCTTATGCTTTTTTCCCCCAGTGGGAAGGATGGTGGGAGGAAGTGTTCAGTTTTGGCCAAATTTTGGGAGAACCTCAGTAAACTGGAGTGCATCCAAAGGAAGGCAACTGAAACAGTGAAAGACCTTAAGATCCTGCCATTTTAGGAATGGCTGAAGAAAATGAGGGTGCTTTACCTAGAGAAAGCAGGGTAGACCAGATAGCTTTCTTGAAGCATTTGAAGGACTTTCAAGTGTCAGAGAATTGACATTTGTTTTGTTTGTCCCCAGAAAACAGAACTAGAAACATTTCAGCTGAGCTTGATGTAAGGGAAGGCTACCTCACAATTAGAGCTAGTCAAAAAGGGACTGGGCAGATGTATCCCTCTTTGCTTAAGGCTTTTCAAGCAATGTATAGATAACCAATGGATCTCATTCAAGTAACAGATTGGACCTCATACTTGAGGCTCCTCCCGATTATGAGAAGCTATGACTGTAAGATTTTAACCTGTAACTAGCTAGAGAACAGCCAGGTTCTGCTCATATTCTTCATTTCTTTTACTTCTGTTCCTTTTCCTGTTTAGGAAAGTGTACTCTGACATAAAGAGAAAGTATCTTGTAGAAAATAAGATTTATAAACAAATATGTTGCTGCCTTTCTGGTTTAAGGAAGAATTAAAATTCTTTGGTATAGAATTGAACCGAGAAGTCAATTTTGTGTTTTAAAGGTTCTATTTATATTGTAACCACCAATCCACATCGATGTAAGTGTAAATGTAGAGTGACCAAAAGGAACTTGTTAGAATTTACAAGATGCCTAGGTACATGGCAATTCTTACAGCTTAAAGTCTGCTTAAGTGGAAGATTTTATATTCAAACCTCACCACTCTAATTTGTTGACATCAGCTCCTAAGGGAAAATTAACGTGGGACCATCCTATAAATCCATGGTCATTCCCTTTGTTACAACCAGTATCCCAGCATTTCTTCTTTCTATACACATTTGTTTCCTGTAACCTACTTGGGAAAAGTGGAGTGAGCGTATTCATTGCCTTTTGAAGGCTGATGGAAATAATACCAGATTAACTGAGGATACCCTTACGACCTTTCTTCAATGGAATCGCAATGTGTTGTTGTAAGTTCTTTGCCTTATAATATTTTTTTCTCTTCCTCTTGTGGAAAATAACTGTTAAAAGTAAGATCAAGGTGGAAAAGAGACAACAACCAAAGAATATCAATGGTTTCTTCTTCTCAAGGTATAAGCAGAAAATGCACTGTTTGTCATGGTGACTCTCCTCACATTCAGAACTGGTATGCTCAGAAGGAAAGCCTCTCCTGTTGATCAAGTCGTTGTAAAACTGTATTGAGGACTTTGCTTGTAAATCAGATGTGAAGAATCCAAATCTGGGTTTAAATTTTTCTTCTGTCAATTTAAATGCATAATAGCCTTTTATCTTGATTTTATCAATTAGGTAAGCTGAAAAAGAAAGATTGGAATGTATGTTAGTAAACCATATTGCTTTTTAAAAATACATAGAACATGTAAACCTCTTCCATGGAGAATAAAAATTTCTTGAGGACAGATTCTGTTTTGTGTTTCTATTTGTATCTCCAGCACCTAGCACATAAATGCTTGATGGATGATTAATTTATGTGGATAGCAGATGTACTTTTCTTTAAACAAGCTATAGTCATAATCACCCGACTCATCCAGTGTCCCTTTGACATAAGTGACATTCCTATGGCTTTGAAGTTTATAAAATGCTTTGGGATTTACAGTGCACTAGAAAGAATACTGTCTCTAGAGTTAAAGGACCATGGTGCACAGCCTTCCTCAGTTTCTTATTATCTCTGTGACTTTGGGCAAATCATTTAACTTCCCTGGGCTTTTTTTTTTTTAACTGAAAAGGAGGGGAATTTAGACTAGTTAGCTTCTGAGGTCTCTTCCTGCCTAAATCTATTTATTCTGCTCCATAAAATCACAGAATATCAGGTTTGGGAGAGACCCTCAGAGGTTATCTGGTCCAATTTGTACTTGAATAAATATCACCAAAATGTACTCATCTAGGCTCTGCTTAGGGACGTGTAGTAATGTGGAACTCACTATGTACACTTTTAGATCATCCAGTCAACTTTTAGGCTGCTATACTGACTCGGACAGTTTTCCTTAATATGGTCTCTAGGCCTCTTGGTACCTTGGTTGCCCACCTCTGAAGGGACTCTAGTATGTCTGTGTCCTCTCTAAAATGTGGTGCTCAGAAGCAAACACAAGATTCTAGATTTGGTCTGACAGGGCAGACCTCTTTTGCTGCACACTGTGCTTCCACAAATGTATCCTAGGTCCATTGACTTCTAAGACTGTAATGTCACCTGTTGACTCATACGGAGTTTGCAATATACTAAAATTAATTTTCCAATATAATGCCCAGGGTTTAGGTAAAAAGTTCCAATTTCCAGGTGATGATCATTCTTCACAAAGTGGAATCCCTAAACACCAGACATAGGGTATTTATCTTCCCCACAATTTTTCCTAGAACAATTTTTTCTCTTTTTCTCCTTTGCACCTATTACATTCTACTTCTTGTTAAACATACTCAGTACATGTTAGACTGCCCTGTTAGACTATAAACTTCAATCAGGTAGGCATTTGTTAAATTACTATTGAATGCGAAGCATTGGGCTAGGCCATAGAAACACAAAGACAAAATGAAAAAAATTGCCCCTCCTCCATATGGAGCTTATATTCTACGGAGGGACAAAGCATATCACTGGAAAAAAAAAACTTTTTATAACATGAGGAAGAAAAGAGCACTAAAAACTGGTAGGAATTAGGAAAAGCTTCTTCTAGTATGTGGCACAAGAGCTAAAGGAAAATTGGAATTCTAAGGGTCAGAGTTGAGGGATGTATTCCAAGAACAAGGGAATGGATACCTTGGAGGTAGATAGTGGAATGTCAAAGATCACATCAAATAGCTGAGGGTCGGGACCATGTTCTTTTCTATTTTTGTATTCCTAGCACTCTCCCAGATCTCTTCTGCCCTTTATAGCTAAATTCTTGAGTCCTTAATAAATGCCTCCACTTTCTCTCCTCTAATCTCTTACTATCTGGCTTCTCACATCATCATTCCACTGAAACTGGTCTCTCAAGAGTTAACTTATTATTTAGCTGTTTTTTCAATTGTGTCCAACTCTTCATGAGCCCTTTTGGGATTTTCTTGGTAAAGATACAGGAGTGGTTTGCCATTTCCTTCTCTAGCTCCTTTTAACAGATAAGGAAACTGAGACAAATAGGGTTAAGTGACTTGCCCAGGGTCACATAGCTATTATATGTCTGAGGCCAGATTTGAACTCAGAGTGATGAGTCTTCCTGATTCCAGGCCCAGCACTCTATCCACTATGCCATCAAGCTCTCCTCAAGAGTTACCAGTGATTGCTTATTTGCCAAATTCAACGGCCTTTTTTTAGGCAGCTTAGGTGAGGTGAAAGAGAGTGAGTTCTCTCTTTTGTCATTTCCATCTCTCAGCTCCAGGCATCTTCTCTGGCTGTCCTCCCTGCCTGGAATGCTCTTCCCCCTCAGTCCCACCTACCAGCTTCTCTGGCTTCCTTTAAGCCCCAATTAAAATCTCATCTTCTCCAGGAAACCTTTCCCAGCCCCTCTTAATTCCAGTGCCCTCCCTTTACTAATTATTTCCCATTTATCCTGTATATAACTTGTCTCTATGGATTTGTTGCCTCCACCGTTAGACCGTGAGTTCCTTAAGGGCAGGGACTATCTTTTGCCTCTTTTTGCATCCCTAGCACTCAGCACAATGCCTGGCACATAGTAGGTGCTTAATGTTGATTGATTAAACTGAACTAAATTGAATTCTGGAATATGCTTAAAATCCACATAGTTGTGTAATATCTGACCTAGAAATTCTAACAGTCTTCAGTTATGGTATCATAGGGATAACTATGGAGTGAAAAGAACTGAATTCAAGTTGTGGTTCTGCTACTGACTTTTTAATACAGCCTTGGGCCAGTTACTTATCCTCAATTTTCCTTATCTTTAAAATGGTGTAGTACCACTTGAAGTATTTACTCCATGAGGTTGTTTTGGGGATCAACTTAATGTAAATGACACATTTTATAAACTGTGACATGCTCAATGTAAAGATAAGTTGTTGATCTTACTTGCTAAGTTATTTCTATTCTGGTGGGCCTAGGATTTCTTACAACTCTTCTGTTCTTCCCTACTCACTCTTTCAGACATTGCTGTCTAAGAGTATATTTCTTAGATAGTTCACTAAATACATCACTAAATCCAGAGTATTCTAGGCCCCTTACACCCTCTCTGCCCTCCTCCCCTGGAAGGTTACCTTACGGGATTACCTTTTAAAGATTCCTGGATGTATTTTTCTAAGTAGTATTTTCGGAGTTCATCATTTTCTAGGGACTGATCATCGATCCCATTGGATGTGATATAGACATCTGCATCACCATAATTTTTCTGGATCCAGTTGAGAATCTTTCGCTGTCCCCATGGCATCACTGCCTGGCGGGTAGGGGAGCTCAGGCAGGTGATGTCCTGCAGAAACTGGACATCTCGGTCAAAATCGTACTGACTACCATTCTGCTGCTCATGGATGACAAATCTTGTGGTAAAGTGATTTAGGGCATAGAAGTCAGCTGAACCTTTGATAAGCCTCCTTTCCTCATCTGTGAAGTGTGGCAGCACAGAACTGGAAAGTCCCTCCTTGTTCTTGAAGGCAATGTACTCCTTCATTGTTTCTGGGTAGTCTCCTGTCTTGAAAATGGGTTCTGCAAACCATGAAATTTCAAACTGAAGAAATCGCTCGGCTGCTTTCAAGTGGGAGTCGGCAAAGGGATTGGCAGGTTCAGCCCAATCTGCGTGCAGAGACAGAGAGATTGCCCCATTCTGAGAAGGTCTATACTGACTATCATAGACATGCCAGACCAGGGCGTGGGCAATCAGTAAATTGTGAGCTGCCCTGTATGTGTCATTGCTGCTGTGGTTATATATGTCGCTCAATCTGTTGGGTTCATTGATAGTGATCCAGAGCTTTACCAAATCTCCAAGTTCCTGAAAACATAGATTTGCATAGTCCCTAAAGGCATGAACAGTTGACCTGTTTAGCCATCCTCCATTCTGGAGCAAAGGTGCAGGTAGACCCAAGTAAGCATGAGTTGGATAGTATAAGGTGACCATTGATGAAATGTTGAGTTTCATCACTTCACTGATCACACATCTGTAATATCTAAGAACTTGTCGGTTAACTCCAGACACATCTCCATTGGGCAGAATTAAGGACCAGTCCAAGGCAAACCTGTAGTGGGTAATTTTCATTTTTGCCAACAATTCAAGTTGTTTTTTGATGCTGACAAAATCTGTGCATTGAGCAGCTCTTGTTTTTATTGTCACCCCTTCTACTCGGTGTAGCAATCCATTGCCAGACACATTCCATGAGTATAAGTGAGGATCTTTGAACTGTGGTGAGGAAGCTACTGATTCAGCCTGTGAAATGGAAGAAATACATTCAAATGAGGCAAAGATGATCTTCTATAATCTAGAAGGAAAAGTCCATGACTTTATTTTTGTTTCTGACTGAAACCTGAGAAGGAACATATGATGCTTATCTTGACCTATATTTTCAGGCTTTTTCATGAGACCAGTAGAAATAAATCTGTTTTTGACTCTTTTTAAATTTTTTTTTTCAATTAACGAAAGTCTTCAACCTTCACCCCCTCACTGAAAAAGAAAAAAAGAATAAAACCTTTATAACAAATATTCATAGTCAGAAAAACCAAATTCTTTTCCTGGACATATCCAAAAAGTCTATATATTAATTTGCACTCTGACTCCATCATTTCTCTATTAGGAAGTGTGTAGTATGATCCTTGACATTTCCTAAGGAAACCAGAAAATGAGAGCATGGAATCACTTCTGGATCTGATTTAGGAAACAAACTGCTGTTCCTACCAGAAATCACTGAGTAGCTGTTCCTAGGCTATTATCTCCTCATTCTCAAATGTCTTTCTCAGTTTTCACTTGCTTTATTTAATGTTGCTACGATCCAGGCTAAAACACAATCAGGCATTTGGTTTCTTGTCCTGATTTAAAAGTTGTTAAAAATTTTTTTTTAAACAAGCAACTAACTGTAGGAAGCTACCACAGTGGCCAAGAATTGGAAATTGAGGGGATGCCCATCAGTTGGGGAATGACTGAACAAGTCGTGGCTTATAAATGTAATGGGATACTATTGTGCCATGAGAAATGATGAGCAGGCCAAGGTCAGGAAAATCTGAACTTATATGAACTGATGCTGAGTGAAATGAGCAGAAACAAGAGAACACTACGTAATCACAGCCACATTGTGCTATGACTAACTTGGATAGACTTACATCTTCTCAGCAATGCAAGGATCCAACACAGCTCTAAAAGACTCATGATGGAAAATGCTGTCCACATCCAGAGAGAGAACCATGGAGTCTCAATGCAGATTCCAGTGTACTATTTGCTTTTACTTTTCTTTTGTTTTCTCTTTCTCGTGGTTTCTTCCATTTATTCTAATTCTTTACAACATGACTAATATGAAAATATGCTTAATAAGAATGTATATTTAGAGCCTTTATCAAGTTGCATCTGTATTGGGGAGGGGGAAGGCAGATGGAGAAAATTTAAAACTCAAAAGTTTATGGAAATGAATGTTGAAAACTAAAATTAAATAATTTAAAGGGAAAAAAAGAAAGCTATAGGTTAATCATAAAAGATTGGTGAAATTGGTTAATCATAAAAGATTCAATATAGTAAAGGGTGTGGAAATGGTTCCAGAGGCAGATATGGATACAGTGCTAACTTCAAGTCAGGAAGACCTGAGTTCAAATTCTGCCTCAAATTCAAAATTCAAATCAGTTCAAAACCTGCTATGCTACCCTGAGCAAGTAAATTTAACCTCTCTTGGCTTCAGCTTCCCCATCTGTAAAATGGGGATAAATAATCATACTTTTACAGGACTGTTATGGGATCCACAAGAGGTATTAATCGTGTAAAATGCTTTGTAAACCTTGAAGCACAATATAAATTTTAACTATTATTATGATTATATAACACTAAGGGTGCAGCTGTTTTATCTGAAAATGGGCTCTATAATGACTATATTGTATGTTAGAGCTGCCCTTCTTCACAGAGGAGCAGGACAATGGAGTTACACAACAACCAGTCAATTAGAAGGATTTCTGAGCCTCAGAGCTGTTGACATACCAGTGATCCTTTGCAAGTGAACTCTAGCCGAATATGGAGATGCCCAGAGACCATAGACAAACTACAGGACAACCTTGAGCAGCAGCTACAGAATCAAGACCTTGCTTGGAACTTCCTAAACATCCTGGCTCATTGTGTCCACAGATGTACCTCTCCCCTTAATCTGGCTCTCCTCTCAAAACCTTTAGGGGATTTATTATCTCCCCACTTTTCCACTCTCCTTTGAGCAGCTGAGAATTCTCCCTTTCTGTTCTGCTTACACAAGCCCTTCTTAGACAATAAATGCTTTTATAATCTGGCATCAGACTGTTTCATTTAGGGTCTCTCTTTTTGAGCGTTGGGGTCTTCTTTTAACACTTGTGAAATAGTAAAACATATATATATATATGTATATATAGTATTATGACAGCGCTCAAGACATCCTTGTCTCACTTAAGTCAGACTTAATTTAATCAGTCCTCCTTGAATAGAAGATTTAATCAATTTCAGGGAGGAACCAGATTCCCTAAAACTGAAGCAATCTTTTTATAGCTTCCACACTAGTAGAAATGGTGACTTAATTTCATTAGAAAAGTATCTCTTTGTTCATCTTTGACCTGATTGAAAGGGTACTAGTATATGGGGTATAATTGGTTGCTGGAATATATTTATCCAGGTATCAGCATTAACATTATTATTGCTGTGTTTAAATAAATCAGAACACGCTGAAGTTAAGCTACTTACCTTTTCTTTTTTTTTACTTTGCGGCAGAGTCTTGTTTTTTGTTTTAGAGTTACTACAAAACAAGTGGAAATTGCTTGAGAGCGATAGCATTCCATTTAGCAGGGAAAACTTTGGTGAGTGCACCTCTCTCAAGTAGGAATGTTTCTAGGGATAGGGATAAGAACTGGATTCAAGATTTCATTGATCAAGGGAACTCTGAGTCAGCTACTTAAATTCTTAGATTTGCGAAGGACATTGAGGGGTCAAGCCACCTATGCCTCAGAGGTGGGACTAGATGGCAGATCTTCCTGGCTCCAAAACAGCTCTCTGTTCATTAAGCCACTTTGCTTCTAATATCTGTATATTAAAATAAAATTTCCCTCACACACTTTGGCTAAAACACAGCACAGAGTTTTTCTTCCATAGGTAGTTGCCCGAGGTACAGCTCCAGAGACAGCGACAAAAGCCCTTTTTCAGTTCCTCCCCTAAAAGTAAACCAAAACTTCCCTATCACTTTCTTCTCCCATCACAAATGGAAACAAGAAATTTTAAGTCACAAATCTACAATGAAGACACTGGAAGACCACCCTTATCACCTCCTAGACCTGAGTCATCAGGCAAAGAGTAAAACTTTTCCAGGTCTCAGTACAACATCAGCCTCTTGCTAGTCTGAAATTTTCTTGTGTACAAAAGCTACCATTTGTGCTCCCAGGTTTAAATCAACTAAAGCCAACAGAAGGCGAGTTTTCCCAAACTCAGTGCTAAATTAGGAAAGAATTCCTTATCTGCTGAAAAGCTTTTGCCCCTCTCCCTCGTGTGGAATTAAATGTACCTGGATTAAATGACAATTAACTTTTTAGTAAATATTTTCCACACACACACACCTGATGTGTCATCTTCCACAGTCTAATTACAGAACTCTATGCCTGCCATCTGTCAAATAGTTATTTAGGACATTAAACTCCAAGAACATTGGTTATCCATGTATACATTAGCCTAAATCGGTGTGTACATAACTATTTAAGTAAATTTCTAGCCTGGATGATGGCCAGGTTCAATGCTGTTTGAAAGTTTATGGAATCAATATTGGAAACAGGTCACTAGAGATCATCTTACCCGTCCTCCTATATTCAGGCAGCACTACATTTGAACCACCCTGAAGAAAGAATGTTTACTTGACTTTTAGAAATCTTCAAAGATTATCACGTGTCCATTTGAGGAAACAGTAGTTGTACATAGTGAAGGGACTTAGCACAAAATTAAATGAGATGCATACCAGTCCCAACTTTATCAGCAAACCTGGCAGGGTCTGATAAATGAGAGAAGGATGTAGAGGAGAGGCTATATGCATCTTCCTAAAACACTTTTGTTTCATTGTGTTTCTAAGTTCAAACACCTTTAAGGACTCTTCAATATAAGATTAAGTCTCCTCAGACTGTCACTGTGTGGCATCCCCCACAACCTGACCCCAAACTACACTACAAGCTCACCTTCTATAACTTCCTTATATGAACCCTCTGTTTTAGTCAGACTGGCCTATTACTGTCTCTCAATCATTTTTATCTTCATTTGTGCCATAACCCCTCCCTAGAATATTCTTTCCCCTTTAAATTCCATCCATCCTTCAAACTTAAGATTGTATCTTACAATTTCCACGAAGTCTTCCCTAAGTTTCATGGCTTCCTAAACTTCCCTAAACTTCCTTCCTTTTGTGCCTGAGTTATCTGATTCTCCTCCAATCTCCCCTATTATCCATACTTCTTAACTTCCCTTTTTCATATTGCCCATACAACTCAGCCTTATTAATGCATTTTCCCTATGGGAACATCTTGTTCCCTTTCCATGAAATTATAAATAAGTTACTTGAGTTCAGAGACCATGCTTCCTTATGTATCCCATGGAATTTTGGATAGAGCCTTGCTTCTAGTAACTAAATAGATATGCCACGGTGACTGATTGACAGATAACAAAACATCTATAATGTAAGAACTTTGTTGGAGTAAGGGACACAATAATAAGATTATTGCTTATAGCTCCAGAGCTATAAGGGATCTTAGAGGCCATAATTTTACAGATGAAGTAATAGGCCCAGATAAGTTAAATGAATTGCTCAGGGTCACATTGGTGTTAAGCATCAAAGATTTTAGAGACTTCAAACGAACAAAATCACCTTTGATACTTAAGAACAGTGGTGTCAATTTCAAATAGAAATTGGGGCCAACTATTTGTACAAAAGGGTTGTATTTTGACTTAGTTTTAAAGTGTGCTAATTTCCATCTTATTGTATTTTTATTTATTTTGTTAAATCTTTGCCAATTACATTTTCATTTGATTCAGTCCCCACTTAGGGCCACATGTGATGCAGGGAGTTTAACACCTATGCTTTAGAAAACCCTGTTAGAGATTTAGGGACTGTGAAAGCAGCACTAGGTTTTCCACAAAGTAATTTTAGGCTGCCTACAGGGCAAGCATTCCTGAAGTTTTTCCTGAAAAGGCTTCAAGTCAGTTTTCCGGGACAGAGTTGGCTTCTTTGGAAGGCCTGGAAAAGTGACTTCCTTTCCTGTCAATTTTTTAAATGATTCCTTTGCAAAACAATGTGGATCATTAATTAGATGAATAAAATTGGCTTTTGGCATCTTCGGCGGCTAGATGGCGCAGTGGATACAGCACTGGGCCTGGAGTGAGGAAGACGTCTCTCTGACAACTCAGACACATACTACTTGCGTGACCCTGGGCCAGTCACTTAACTTTGTTTGCTCCAGTTCCTCAACTGTAAAATGATCTGGAGAAGGAAATGGCAAACCATGTTAGTATCTTTGCTAAGAAAAGTCACAAAGAATAACTGGACATGACTTAAAAAAGCGATTGAACAATAAGCTATAAGTTAATTCCTCCAGATCTCTGTCTGCAAATCTGTCTTTATTTTTCTGTGTCTGTCTATCTGTCTCTCGTTTTCTTTCTCCTCATCATTAGGATGAAATCTTAGTTAACTGGCCTGAGACTGAATATAAACTCCCCACCTCCTTCCACAAAATCAGTGCTGTCCTTTGTATGAAGATGGTGCTACTGATTCATGCACACTTGGGCATGTAGTTAGAGCTGTTTTTCCTCCAGAACGACTCTTAAACTGATGCAACCACACACTGTCCCGTAGTCTTGCTTAAGATATGTATGAGTGTTTTGTGTCTCTTAGCAGCTGTCCGACTAAAGCTAAAATTAATGTCCATGAAGTGGGTAGAGCAAACAGGCCTATATGGACTTCTTAACTCATATAGCCCTGAACCATCTGCTCATAACAAACCACCAAAGTGCTTTACTTGCAGTGGTACAGTTAGTGGCTTCTGTAGACAGCACTGAAGAGTGTTTTAGCCTTATACCTAGTGGCCTCTCCAAATCTGCATTTAAAAAGAGAATGAAAAAATTATTCATTCTGCCATCTAACCCCTTCAATTGTATAGCAGCTATTGTTGCATATTATTTGTAACTGATATTTATATATCCCTTTAATGTGTGCAAAGCACTTGCCCTAACCTCATTAGATCCTCACAATCCTGTACCATCAATAAAGCAGGTATCATCATCCCTATTTTAGATATGGGGAAGCTGTGTCTCAAAGAAGTTATGTGCCATGTAGGAAAGATAAGAATATTTTAAGCCCAGACTCTATCCATTACACTGCACTGCCTAGTGAATTGATGCCTAGTTAATAACATTATATAACACATCTCCTGTTCATTCCACTTTGCAGTTAACCTGTCTCATTTATCCATGGCAACTTACCTTTAGAACGGATTCAGTAATGCCCCAGGAAAAGTCACAGGGAAACTGACCCTGCACATCAGGAGTGGACTCTTTTAAGATGAATCCATTCTCTTCTATGATTTGTTTGTAGTAATATGCAGAAGACTTGGGTTTTCTTTCCTTCTGTTTGCTACTGAAATCCACATAAAATAATCCCCGTCTGGTGGTATAAGCATCTTGCCATTCAAAGCCATCCAGCAGAGACCACGCTGTGTAACCAAACACTCTTATTTCGTCATACTTTATTGCTGTAGGGGAAAAAAGAAATTGGAATTGATTTGCGTGCCCTCAAATCAGTCAATAAACGTGTGTTAAGGGACTACCATGTGCCAGGCACTGGGAGGGCAGAGAAAATCTCTCTCCTCCTCAAGGAGTTTACCCTCTAATGTGGGAAGCAATATAAACAACAAAATATATTTAGGATATATTGGAGATAATCAACCAGACGGAAAGCACAGCTTTAAGTTGTCTAAGGTGTGAAAATTCATTAACAATACCCATTATGATGTCTGGGCAGTGCATGCTATGAAATTACCTAATTTTCAGAGCAATAATTACTCCCCCCCAAAATGACAATTCTTTTTATCCAAAAGAGAAGTCAACAATCAGTGTATATTATCCTTAGGATATGGTTAAGGAAAAAACCAACCAAACACTTTTGCAACTAAGAGTCTCAATTCCTTCCCTGTTGTTTGCAGCTGGCAACTCTCTCCTTCACCTGATCTTCTAGCCTTTTGTACTGGTCTTATGAGTTAAATCCAATTCCCTTGCAAGATAAGACATCATCTTCCTGATGACACCGGTTTTCTTTGAGAAAGAGGGTCAAACAACAGTCTGTGAGTAGTGGTAGCTACCCTACTGGGAACCCAACCAGCCACTTCCAGTTGGGCAATGCTGCCCCTCCCTCCCTCCCTTCCTTCCTTCCTTCTTTCCTTCCTTCCTTCCTCACCTTCTGTCCACATGGGGAATCCTACCCTTACGTGTGGGTGCTGTGCCCAAAGAAATACAAATTTTTATTGCTGGAATCTTGCAAGAAATCTGGGGGTTGACAGATTAGATTTTTTTTTCCTCTTCCCTACTTATTTATTCTATCTTAAAAAACTTTAACAATTAACACCTTTGCCCCATGTAGTTTCATTTAAGATTTCTTGAAATATAGCACTGGAAAACCAATCTTAGATAAGGACTCAAATGGAGCTACCTGACTATGCCTTAAACCCAAATCACTCTGGCTTTCATTGAGTGGCCAATAAGATCCTAGTCTAAACCTCATTGGTCATTGGTTGGATGTGGATGACAGAGTGAGTGTAAATAGCAATTGCTTCTGTTGTGGCTAGAAACACTGAAGGTCTTCCTTTCTCAGATGGATTTTTTTTTCTGAGTAGGTAAAAGAAACCATTTTTTGCCTCATTTCTTACTTAACCTTAATCACTGAATGGGTTTTCCCTCAGACAAACTGAGACATGGAAAGAACTTAGATTAAAAAAACCAGGGTCTCCCACTGCTTCTCGGGCTATCTCCAGTCACCCTGATCTATGTCTTGTCACTGGGACCCAGATGGCTCTGGAGGAAAGAATGAGGTTTGTGACTTTGTACAGTCCTGTCTCACTTAAGTTCAATTAACTTGCAAGTCAAGACATTGCTTTTCTGATATCATCGGTCCTTTTTTAGAGTGAAGGACAAAGGACAAACAATGAGTTAAATATGTGCTATTCTGTATTATTATATTAACGTATTGTTTGGTATTATTGTATTATAATTGCCTGAAAATCTTATTTCCCCTACTAGATTGGAAGCTCCTTGATGGCAAGGAATAGAGTATATTTTTATATTTATATTTTCCCAATTCCTAAGTCCGTGAATTGTTTATAGCAGGTATTTAATAAATGTTTGTTGAATCAATGTGTTTTACCTATGAATTTAGGGGATTTTTTCTTATATCTATATTTTAAACATTTGTTCTTGACTAAAAATCTCTCCTTAAAAGAGGTGGTGTGAGTTTATCAACAAACAGGGCATTATGGCAAGGATGAGAAGAAAGGCAGTAGTATAATAGCAAAGTTTTTAACCTGGGTTTTAGTCCAAAAATCTCCTACTTGTAACCATGAGCAAGTCATTTAATTTCTGTGGGCCTCATTTTTAAAATGGTGATTAGACCAGATAAGATCCCTTCCAATGCTAACGTGTTATGATTCATCAATATTAATAACATCAAATTAATAATAAACAACATTAACAATAATATTAATTATTAATAATAAAGAGTAAGAATGAAACATTATCCAGACTTATCATTTAACTGATTTAACTGGCTTAAGGAACTCCTTTCACATAAATACACATATATACACACAAGTAGGTTAGTGTTCTGTAACACTAGAGAACGCTCTACTAAACACACTGGAAGTAGAAAATGTTAACTACTATCTTTAAATACAACAACTCACATTTATATAGCCTATTAAAGTTTATGAAACTCTTTCCTAACTATTGTTATAGGTAAAGATACAGGTAATTTAGTGCAAGCATTATTATTATGTCCACTTAGCAGATGAAGAATCTGAGATACAAAGACCAAATAATTTACTCAGGAGTCACAGAGCCAGTAAGTGATAGGGTTAGGATTCCAACTCAGGTCTTCTGATCTCCAAACGAGAGCCATCTCTACTAAGCCATGATGCCTCTTATTCAAAAATATTTTGTTAATTTGCAATAATGAAACAAAAAGTAGTAACGTCCTGCCATCTTGGATGTTTCTGTAGCCTCAAATCAATTCAGCAAATATTTGTTAATATTTGCTGCTATGTGTAAAGTCATTGTCTAGGTGCTAGAGATATGGAAAGAAACATTTTATTCACAATAATCATGAGGAAATTTAAATTTAAATTTTTCATAATATATCAAAATCAACTCAACGTCAGACTTACTGTCAAAGTACCCATGATGTCAACATTTAAAAAATTTTAAGCTAATGTTCAACCAACCTTGAAGAACCTTATTAAGGAAATTCTTCATCATGTAGATTGCTGTTGTATCTTCTGTTTTCACGTGATTGTCTGTAAACCAGCCATTCTCAGTTATGAGGATCTCTGGGTTGTTGTATTCCAGTTTAATCCACTTTAGTACTTCTCTTAAATTGAGTGATACATTTTGCCCCATTTTTGCCATGGTGCTTGGAGGTTTGAAATTATTGGGTCCAAAGGAAAATGCAAAGAAATCAGCTGTGCCCTTTATCTCAGTTTTATCAGCTTCAGAGAACTGAGGGAGAAGGGGAATTAAGTCCTTCATTATTTTTGGATAGTCCCCATCCCCATGGATAGGGTTGGCAAACCATCCCATCACAGAAGTCATGGATTGTTGGCACTTAAGGATGTCCAGATTGTTTTCTGATTTGTTTGGTACAATCCAGTGGGATCCCAAGGTGATCGATAATAAACCTTTCTGATGTGGCCGAAAGTTTGTGTTGTAGTTATGCCAGACTTTGGCGTGAGCCTGATAAAAAGAAACTATTATTAGAACTCATAGTATCACTATGTTAATAAATTTGTGCATGGAATCTTCCTCTTTGGTTGTATTAGTGATTTGGAAGGGGGAAGGGATTATCATGTGGAATCCCAGTCAGGATCTTGCTACATGGCAACCACTAACTGAAGTCCATATCCCCTACAACCTCCCTACCCCCACCTTCCTCAAAGCCAGAAGAGTGACAGTGAATCCTATTTAATGAATGAATTACACAAGGATATTCTTACTGATTCCACTATCAATCAATAAGCCTTTGTTTATTAAGTACCTACTGTGTGCCAACCACTGTGCTAAACACTGTACATACATTATATCATTTAACCCTCACAACAATTCTGTCAGATGCTATTATCCCCATTTCACTGTGGGGGAAACTGAAGCAGACAGTGCTGAAGTGATTTGCCCAGGGTCACAGAGCTAGGAAGGATGTAAGATCAGATTTGACTTTAAGTCTTCCTAACTCCAGACCTGTCCCAGAAAAGTACATGAGAAATATGTATAAAATAAATACATAATGATTTGGTGGTCAGGTACAAGGCAAATGTAGGGAGGGAAATGGGAGGGGGCATAGTGGGGGGATGTAATGTTAAGGGAATTTGAAGCTCTTCCCTGCCCCCACAGCTTGAGTCACATGAAGCCCACAGTGGGAGGAGCTTGCCAAATGGGTGGAGCAGGAAGGGTGGAGCTGAGAGAGAGAAGGCAGAGTAGAGCAGAGTAGCTAGCATGAGTGAGAGAGGGAGGAATTTTGTCTAAGGGAGCTTGTTTGTGGGGAGGACAGGAGGGAAGTCTTGGGTATGGCTGTCCTCCTTGAATTGATAATGTGTATAGATTTCTTTGTTATGATGATAGATTTGGCTTTTTGGTGTTTGAATAAATGTCTTGGTTTTTGCCTTTAAGGAAGAGAGTTTATATTTTGCAAATTTACCTGGAAATACACATGCATATCCATAGCTGCGACTGTGGGTATTTCATTGATGCTACAGGGCAGTTGGAACTAACAGCAAGGGGAGATCAGGAAAGGTCTCTTGAAGATGGCACTGAAGCAGAGCCTTGAAAGAAGATGGGGATTTCAAGGGGCAGAGATGAGGAAGGAGAACATCTCAGGCACAGAGGGACAGTCAAAGGCACTTGGAGGAGAGATGGAATGAGATATCAGAAAAAGAGCAAGAAGATCACTATTGTCCTTTGTTCTTTGCTGTGCCTCCTTTCAAGGGTGCATCCCTGAGGGCTAAGGTTAGAGTCAGGGTTGGAAGCAGAATGGGAGGTTAGAAGAAAATTCTGTTTAGAAATAATAGAGTTAGGATTGGGATAATAATAGCCCTGTCTCTTATTTGTGAGGATTAAATGAAGAGGGAGAAAAGGGAATAAGCATTTATTAAATGCCTACTATGTGCCAACCATTGTGCTAAGCATTTCATAATTATTATTTTATTTGATCCTTTCAACAATTTTGGGAGGTAGATGCTCTTATTATTCATCTTTTACAGCTGAGGGAACTGAGGCAGATAGTGGTTAAGTGACTTGCCCAAGGTTACATAGCTAGTAAGCTGAGACTGGATTTGAATTCAGATCTTCCTGACTTCAGGCTCAGTGCTCTGTGCACTATGGAACCACCTAGCTGCCTCTATGAGGCAATACAATAAAGAGACAAGAGTTGTAACATGCTTACCACATAGTAGGTAATTAGTAAATTATTATTTTTTTCCTTTAATCATTCAAAGGGTATTATTAATTGAATCCCTCCTGTAATACTAGCAGGATGTAAGGCAATGTGAGTCATTTATAACAAAAATGTCAAACACTCTCAGTGGGGCTGGAACAAGAGGAAAATGTAATTGAGAAATATTTAAGGAGGTAAATAAAAATACAATAGGACATAGGTAATGTTAATATGTGTTTTTCCAAGTCAGTATGCAGGCAACAGAACCCTTAGATATGATTTAGTGTCTCCTTTTTCTATTCGAGTTTGACCAAATTGATTCATAGCCTCCTCTTTTGCCATTAGGAAATGTAAAATATTGTTGGGAAGACAATATTCAAATTCACTAAACAAATTAGGAAATAATGATAGCTTTAACAATTTCAAAGTGCTTTACATATATTACCTTATTTGAACCTCTCAATTATCCTTTAAGTAGGTACTATTATTATCCTTCTCATTTTATAGATGAGAAAACTGAAGCTAAGAGACTTTCATCTATTTAGAGCTAGAAATGGCCTTTGAGGTCATCAGGTCTAACCCCTTGTTTTATAAATGAGGAAACTGAGGCCCAGAGGAGTTAAATGACTTGCCTAGACTTACATAGTGTCTGAGGCAGAATTTGAATACCAGGCTTCCTTAGTGTAGTTACAATACTTTATCAGCAAAATGTTCTGATACAGCCTATAGTAAACTATTAAAATGAAAACAAAACAAAATAAGTATGGGCTAAAGGGCATATAATGAATGGTGGTTTGGGGAGTGGAGAAGGGGATAAATCATCACTCACTGAAATTATCATGAAAAGCTTCACAAAAGACACAGCTTACCATGTCGTCCTACACAGAATTTGAGAATTTACATGATACTTTAAAGCAGTATATACGAGTAAGTATGCTGTTGTTAGTATTATTATTACATGGTCTTGAATGTTAAACTTCCAGTGTGACATCCTGAGATTGATCTACCTTTCTACCTACCTACACACACACACACACACACACACACACACACACACACACACACCAGAGAGAGACAGAGAGCCAGAAGACCTTAGTAAGCCTCCTGAAAGCTAGAACCGATGCTCTTGATGGAACTTTTCCTTTTCTATGTTTGGGATCACTATGGATGTTTGGGATTTTTAATAAGGATGCAAGAAGAGAACGTCTGTCTTTATTTTATAAATCAGTATTTGTCTTCAGCAGACTTAGGTATTCATAGTAAAGATAACAATATAGAGTGACCCAAACAATGAGATCTACTATCTCCAGGGCTGCGTTCCAAACTACTAAGATTACAAGGCAAGGCAGACAAGCATTCTCAGACTGAAATCCAAGCAGCATCATATTTAAAAATTAAGCTGGGTTATACAACCTGGTATTGGACATTGCTAGGCTTCAGGTTTATTCCTTGTATAAGGAAGTTAGTTTTTCTCTGTTCCTAGATCATAGGCTCTAACCCTTAGCCCATTATATTAAAAATATTCCATTACGTACAAATGTGAGACACAATGTAGATTCATCACTCATTCCTACTAGAGAGGGGGTATAGACATTTATATGAATTCTCTTTTTAGCTAATGATGCTTCCTTCAGTGGGATATATAAAAGTTGATATATTAGCAAAAGTTATGATAAAATCTTGTTTCTATCAGGAACCATATACTGCTGAAAACACAGAAAGCAGTTGCTACCACAGGGCTTCTCCAAGTCAGCTTTCTATGAAAATAACAGAAACTCTATATACTGTTCTCTTTGCAGGGTGACCTTGATGTACTTTGGAGTTTTTCACCTTCTTTGTTATTTGAAGAGGCTATCACTGTATCTAAGGTCATCTTTACTTTGGATTGGAGAGAGCTTCTCTACTCACATACAAAGAAGGGGGATGGGTTGGAAGCACCATCATAGAACTTTATAGTGTTTGTCAGATAACTAGGTGAAAGTATTGCTTAGAGATAGTGAGTTTGACAATTTATTTTAATCAAGCAGTAAAACCTATTTGCTGTTTCTAGTCCATAGTTCATAAGGTGGTCTACTAGGAAAAGAAAACTGAGGGATATGGGCAAGTATGACTGTTCTATGTGCATTACACAACAGTTTTTTATGATTTTTTTTTCCCTCAAGGTTACCATTTCCCTTGTACAAGGCCATCTACCTTTGGAATGATTGATTTAAGTTAGCTTCAACCTTTGTTCCTTGGATTCATTAGCTTAAAGGGGAAGTTAGCAGGCTTTTTCTTTTTTTTTTTTAAAGCTAGCCATTAGATGCTATGTCATAAGGGAGAGACAGTAAGTTAATTTCTCATCCAGTTCTTTCCTTTTCCAACATGACAGCTCCCTTTGATGTTCACTGTATGCTTCATGACCAGATAAGTCTTATGGGAGATGACAACAAATCAGGTAGCTAACCCAATTTTAAAATCAGAAGTGGAGAAAGGGACAGACATCAGAAAGAAATCAGAACAATTGATTGAAAGGGAAGGGCTACATATGGCATGAACTTAACACTAATGAATATGTATAAATCCCACTTGGGCATATTTAATGAGATCCCAGCTCAGGCATCTTACTATCTGTGAGATCTTAGGCAAATCACTTCACCTCCCCAAAACTCAGTTTCCTCCTTTGTAACATGACAAGTTTGGACTAAATGACTTCTAAGGTCCCATGAAGCTTTTAATTTATGATCTATGAACTCAAACTTTAAAATGTTTGAAGATACTCCCAAATCATTAGTTGAAAGCTGAATCTCTAAATCTGTTTTCCCATGCAGTATTTTCTTAAAAATAATTGCATTTAAAAGAGCATAATAATTAATATTTAACTTGTTTTGGAGGTTGGGTTAGTTCTGCAATTAAATACCAATTCCTATGAGGGTCAGGAGTCCCTTATTTTCCCCGTAGCATCTAGTACACTGCAATGCATGACATAGGGTAGGGATAGGGACTGGACCTGTGATTTCACTGGTATAAAGAACTTCCTGGTGAGGAAACTCGCTCTGCCAATGCTGATCAGCACCTTCTCTGCAATTCAGTCTTAGATGGTTGCCTGGAGAGTACTAAGAGAGTAAGTGACTTTCCCAGATATATCAGAGGACTCACAGGGCTTAATGTGTGATTAATTGACTGATTGATTTGTTAAGTGAATGAGTGAGTGAACAAATGAATTTATACAGGAGATTCACTTTGATACAGTTTCATTCCTCTGACACTAATAAAGGAGACATAATGCCTAAAAAACAAAGTTGATGCTGTAAGAGCAGTTTTGCTCTCTCCTGCACTTCTAAACATTTTTAAAAAATGAACTTAAGCAGTTTTTCAGGGAAAAATAAAGAACTTGATGTACATTAAACTCTATTTACATCATTTCACCTTCTCTTCTGATCTTTGTGTGAATACATTTTTACAAAGCTGTAATAAATATGAGCCTACCACATCCTGCTCTGCCTTTCTTCCTTAACATCATTCTATATGCACATTTCTATGTAACAATATAGTCCAAGCCATTTTCTAATCTATTTTTAAGCCAGTATCTCAAAACATATCCAGAGCAGCCAAGTCTGGGTACAGACAGCTGGGTACACAACATTTGACATGTTGGACTTCTAAGATGGGGTGGCTTCCAGCTCCACATTTGGTTTTGCACATTCTGCTGATCATTCCTTTTTATTGATTTTTCATGATGTCAGATGCTTTAGTAAATACATTCTAATTCATTCTTGTGAAACACTTTTGATGAATTTCCAGTACAATAAACTATATTTGGAATCAATGACCAGCAAAATCAGTTACAATGTGAAATTAACAGTCACCAAAGAGTAAGCCAAAACAATTTAATTTACTTTTGACATAATGGTGGTAGGGTTAAGGTGAGCATGAAAACTTTAGCAATGTTTTGTTTCTTTTTTTCATCTTTTCCTTCACTGAGGTTTGTACATGGACAGGGGTGAGGAACCTGTGGCCTTGAAGCCATATGTGGCCCTCTAGGTCCTGAAGTACAATTCTCTGACTGAATCCAAATTTCACAGAACAAATCCCCTTAATAATAGCATTTGTTCTTTAAAACTTGGACTCAGTCAAAAGACCAAGGGAGGGAGAAAAATTTGGAACTCGAAATCTTATAAAGGTGAGTGTTGAAAACTATCTTTACATGTAATTGGAAAAAAAATACTATTTGGTGGGGCAGAAAAAAACAAAAACAATTGTCCTGGCTTATTATCTGAAAGTGTACTCATTAATACAGTATTCAAATGTCAGCTGTAAGATGACTAAATTGAAAAAATGACTGAGTCAAAAATTAATTATGACAACAGAAGGAAAAAAATGGAAGAGTAGAAGATTGTCAGTAATTCAGTTAAATTAAGCACCTGTGGATTTCCTCACACATTAGGAGACACATTAAAAGAAATCAGTATTAGTTGATGCTTTTGCTGAAGTTCTCCCCTTGCCTAAGAGAGAACATTTACATGCCAACTTTTTATGAGGTTTTAAGTTCTTTAATATTATTATGTTAGTGATTGTGACCTTAGTGGTCATTCTTCCATGCAAAATAGTCACAAGACTCAGAGCTTCAATCAGGTCAAATTGACCTAGATAGGTGACTTGAATGAAGCCTTTCATGACAGCAAAAAAATATACAAAAACTGTTAGCCAATTCCATGTTGTTGGAAGAATCATAGAATTTCAGAGTTGGAAGGAACTTCAAATCTAATCTTGTTTGCTCTTTATTTCCCATCCAAGCATGAACCATATCCCACCCAACATGGATAGCCTTCTGGCACTGTCATACTCCTTATCAGTCCTATATTTTCTCTTGCAGGTAGGCATTGTGTTGAATTTATCTTTATGTCTCTTTTAGTCCTTTAGTTTTTTAAATTTAAGAGAGTATTTTCTTTCTATTTCTACTTGGTTTTTGACACAGTGCTGAATAACTCAGTAGGTGATTCTGCTACTTTTCAAATAGTTATCTTATTGGCATTATCCACCCACCCATCCGCTTGGTCTCCAGGAGAAAAAGATCTATGTCTGTCTGTGTGGCAATCAGAAGCATCTGGAAAGATTCCAGGAGACTCCAATGAAAGTTAGGATTGTTGGTAAAACTAAGTAGCCTGGTGATTAAAATACTGTTTTAGGAACTCTCCAAAACCAGAAATCATCTGAAACCACCAGGGAGTATTGCTGTACCTCACTATCTCTCTGTTGATGATGGTGGTCTAAGTAATCTTAGATTATAAGAACAGGATCATTCTTTTGCTCCATACAGAGCTTAGCTCAACTCCAGTACCAATATTAGATAAATGGTTCTTGATAATGTCTCTGTTATTAACAATGCAGGATTTTTCATTTTTAATTAATTTTTACACACCTTTAGACCACACTACACTTAGCATGTACCACTTAGACATACTACAACTTGAACCATTGACATTTAAGCAGTATGGGACCATTCATCCATATCTCTTTATCTTTTCTTTCTGTCTGTTTCTCCTTTCCTATTCACTCTTTCTCCCTTCTCTCTGTCTCCTCTCTCTGTCTCTTTTCCTCTGTGTCTCTGTCTCTTGACTTTACCAGGGTTGAATTGCTCATTTGTGGCAAAAATGGCACTAAAGCTTGACTCTTACAAATTCAGTGTATAAACTTTACATAGCTTCACCTGGATTTCACTTTGGCCTCTGTTGACTGAACAAGCAATGAAAAAGGGCATAATTAAATGAAAGTGCAGAAGATGTAGAAAAGTTCAATAGAATGACAAATCTGGATTTCAGTTTGGATGACAGCACACTTAGAAAATCACTGAGAGTTATGTTCTTGATTTTAAAATTTGCTATGCAAAGTGGTATTATTCCTTCTCCACCTCCCTGACTCCTTCAAAAGATGCAGTTCATGTTCTGCACTCACTTAAAGGGGGAAATCATCAACAGTACATTCAGTTCTGGGTAGCTATGTAGCACAATGGAGAACATGCCAAGCCTGGAGTCAGGAAGACTCATCTTTCTTTGTTCAAATCTGGCCTCAGACACTTCCTAGCTGTGTGACTCTCGGCAAGCCACTTAACCCTGTTTGCCTCCCTTTCCTCATCTGTAAAATGAGCTGGAAAAGAAAATGGCAAACCACTCCAGTATTTTTGCCAAGAAAACCCCAAATGGGTCACAGTGTCAGACATGACTGAAAAATGACCGAACAACAACTTTCAATTCTGCTGCTTTCTCAAGGAAATATATAGACCAGAATGGATAAAGTGAGGTAATCACTCTATATTTGCCCATTTGTTTCAGTCCCTTGGTATTGTTTGTTCTTCTGTACTCCTACCCATTTTATTTGGATCATCAAAACTGGAGTTGATTATTAGTTTTTTTTTTTTTGCATTTTGAATAAACCTTAAAAGACAACCAAAGACCAAGTAAAATGTCTAAGCTTTCCACCGGTGACCTTAATTGCTTTATTTTCCCATTTTCATCTGTTCTGCTTTCCCAGAATTTCACACATTTCAGAGGCAAGACCAAGGATCAAAGGCAAAGTCATTAGTCTCTATTTTATTCCACAGTCAACAATTTTTTTGTCACCTCATAAAAGGCTTCATTGGCATTTCAAATAGAAAGCTAAAGTACTTGATAAAATCAGCTCTGCTGGGTATACTTGATAAAGAATAGCATCCAATAAAATGAAAAAGAAACAAGCAATATTCTTCTAACCTTTTGTTTAAAGCTGTCATGTAAGGACTATGATGGCCTGTGCATGACTTCATTGGTACGGGTGCTTATGGTAAGGGGACTCTTTTATAAGTCAGCAACTATTTTGTGACTTACAGTGTTTGAGAGGTGCCTGGTGGGCCGAGGGGTTGCAGAACTTAAATTAGTGGTATACTGGAAGCTGAGGCAGGTTTTTGAGAGCCTGTTGTTAAATTTTCACTGTGAGTCTCAGAAATTGCTTCCCTCCTAATCTTGGTTGCATTGTGTTTGTTTATGCGAAAACTTTTCAATTTAATGTAATCAAAATTATCTATTTTGTACTTCATAATGTTCTCTATCTCTTGTTTGGTAATATCTTTCTCCATTCTCCGTAAATCTGACAAATACACTATTCCTTGCTCTCCTAATTTGTTTATAGTATCAGTTTTTATATCTAGATCATGTATCCATTTAGATTTTATTCTTGTGTACGGTGTCAGGCATTGGTCTATGCCCAATTTCTGCCACATTATATCCAGTTTTCTCAACAGTTTTTGTCAAACGGTGAGTTTTTATCCCAGCAGTCCTTGGGTTTGTCAAACAGTAGATTGCTATATTCATTGACTGCTGTGTCTTGAGTACCTAACCTATTCCACTGGTCTACTCTTCTATTTCTTATCCAGTACCAAGTGGTTTGGATTATTGCTGCTTTATAATACAATTTGAGATCTGGTAGGGCTGGGTCACCTTCCCTAGTATTTCTTTTCATTAATTCCCTTGATGTTCTCAAACTCTTGTTCTTCCAGATGAATTTTGATATTATTTTTACTAGCTGAGCCTTGGAAATTGGCAAAGCTACCCAACAGAGCTGATTTATTGTTTTGTTGATCATCTAGATTTAAGAAAGTGATGGAGAAAATGTAGATTTAATGCAGATTAACTTTACAAGTGTGTCCTAGATAACAAAATGGTGGTCATTAACATTTTACTAGCACACCCCTGACTTGAACCCAGGTCTCCCTAGCTCCAAGGAAAACTTTCTAACAATATGCCATGATGCCTTTCCAAATACATGGATGCTATAAAATACCAAAACAACAGAGTCTACCCAAATATCGAATGTAGCCTTCACTGAGTTGTGTTTTTCAGTAACTGGCTCAAATAATATTACTAGATTTGATTAATCTCTTTAATTTGGGAATTCCATAATTAACATTTCTTTATTGAATTCTCCACTTGCAGGAAGTATGAGCCTGTGGGAAAAGTCCTGGATTTGGAGTGAGAGGTCCTAGCTTTAGGCCCTAGCTCTACTAGTTATCACTTGTGTAATTGTAGGGTAAATCATCTAATCTCTCTGGGTCTCAGTTTTTCCATCCATAAAAGGAAGGAGTTAACTGAGATGACCTCTGTGGTCCTCTCCAGCTCAATGAACTCTATCAGGTCTTAGCATCCCACTGGTTTTCAACCAATGGTCTAAACATGAAGCTTTGTTAATGCTTAATTTTAATTTAATTTATTATTAATTTAATTTATTTATAATTTTTTATTAATTTAATTTAAAAGAATCTTAATTATTTTTCTTTGAAAGATTTTCTAAGATTGAGTTTCCTTTTTTTATTGAATGATTAAAAGAATTCTCATACAAATATTAACATGCTATTTTTCATCTGTTCAGAACTTTACTGTGTAAGTCCCTTTAATAGATGGCCCATTTTCCCTTATTTATTCATGACATTTTCTATCCAGCTGAGCCTGATTTTTTATGAACACTTATGAGAGTGTTCATATTGAATCAAGCTGTTTAAATAGGACAGCAATATCATTCACAGCATATTTATAATTACATGTATTTAAAGTTTTGTTAATCATTCATCTAACTACAATTTTTTCTACTTAATGGATAGTTGGAAAGAGTAAATTTTGCCTTGCTAAAGGATTTACAACACTTTTTGTAGTCCAACTGTAGCCTATCAATTTCCAGTCTGAAATGTAAATATCTAAATGTAAAATTCTGATGATTGAAGCTGTCTTTGGGTCCTTTTATCCATGCAGCAAAATTTAAGTCCATTTATGCACATTTGGCTAATAAGTCCATGGTTGTTCATTAGTTCATGCATTCAATAAATACATATTGCTATAATACCAGTTTTTAACCTGTTGGTCATTAATTCCTGGTGATATATCTGTAAAGTCTCTCTTTTTCCTGGAGGCCTTTAAATCTTATGGAGGAGTGACTGAGAGGCCTTTAAACCAAAAGTGAGGGGTAGAGAGGTAGGAAGAAAATTATCGCATATTATCTATGAAGCTAGATACCATAGAGAATCACAGGTACATAGAAAAAATAAACATAAAGCACCTTTAACATTGTTTGTCTTTGCTCAGACAATCAAATTCTGCACAAAAAAACCTCCTGAAATTACAAAAAAAAAAAAAAACAAAACTGAGAAGACCAGTAATTTACAGGAGAGATGTAAGAAAAAAGGGGACAGAATTAGTAGAAATTCTAGTTGTATTGAGGCAGATTTCAGACTGATGTAAGGAAAGCTTCCTAACAATTACAACTTAAATCTACTCAAAAGTGGCAGATGACTACCTCCGGAAGGTGTGGGTTCCCCTTTATTAGAGTCCAAGGGGAAAGACTAGATGACTACAATAGGGCTGTTGTAGGGGACATTTCTGTTCAGGGGCAGCTTAGATTAGGTCCCATCTGACTCTGAGATTCTCTAATTTTCTGATTCTAATAGGAAAAATCACCTAGAAGACATAATGTTGTCTAGTGAAGTATAAATATAATATTGCAGAAACAAAACAAAACGGAGCCAAAGCCCCCAAAAACCCAAAACCAAAGGATTATTAATTAATTTAATACTTGAATCAACTAATTGATATAATACAAAGATATTGCCAAAGCCTTTGGGTCCACATACATAATTTAGCATCCCATTAATGAGAACTTAAAATTTTTAGCAAATAATTAAAAGTCATCATTAGGAAATTTTGTATGCTGGGACAAATACCACAAACTCCTCTCAGAGTAAGTGGCATGAATTCCACCCTTACTTCAGAAGGGGTTGTGTAATGGGATACAGCTATTAGACCCTGCTGGAGGTAATACCACATAGATGATGGGTGTCTCATTCAGGCCCATCACATGGTAATTATTTGTTTTAACTAAGTAATCTTGCTAACTAAGCTGCTAAAGGATTGTAAATGCTCAACATATCCCTTAAATACAGCACCCTAAGGAAAATTCTGGTTGCATATGATCAACACGATCAACATCAGTGTAAGAAGACAGTCTTGATGATTAAGAAAGATCCAGTTGCCAAACCTTTCCTTTTGTGTAATACCATTTTTGAACCATAGTAATTGTCTGAATACTTTTAATTTTACATTTGCCGACAGATTTAGCATGACACACACTTCTCCCTGTTCTCCAGTTCATGTGCATTTTTTTGAGGGAGTAGAACATAAGTAATTACCTTTCTACTCTGCTATTCACTGGTAACTGTCCCACATTGACAGGAAAGAAAGAGGGAAACAAGCGTTTATCAGACTCCTACTATGTGTCAGGCACTAGAATATAATCTCACCCTGGGAGGTTGTTATTCCGATTTTACAGTTGAGGAAATTGGAGAAATTATTATCTCATTTGATCCTTGCAACAACTCTGAGAGATATCTTCACTTTACAGATGAGGAAACTGAGGCAAACAGAATTTAAGTGACTTGATAAAAAGATAAGTATAGCAGTATAAGTATAGATTTTGTACTTAGGTCTTAACTGCTTTCTATCTAGCTGCTTATGAGGCACACCTTGAGTCAATTATTTAGCTAACCATTTTTGTATACAATAACCCACGGTACATTAATCTTCCAATAATCCAGTAACATATAGAAAATCCATTGTGGATGAGGCAACTAGGTAACAGTAGATAGAGCTCTGAGCTTGAGGTTGGGAAGACCTGAGTTAAAATCCAGCCTCAGACATTACTGGCTGTGTAACCCTAGACAAGTCACTTAAATTCTGTTTGCCTCAGTTTCCTCATCTGTAAAGTGAAGATATCTCTCAGAGTTGTTGCAAAGGATCAAATGAGTTAATAATTGTAAAGCGCTGCACAGTGTCAGGCACATAGTAAGCACTATATGAAGGTTACCTAGCATCATTATTATTTTCTGACTTCATTTCCTTTGATTCTTTAAAATTAAAAAAATTAACATGACAATTGCGGAGTTATTTTCTTTATAACCAAGAGCTAACTGGAGAATGAGCCTATAAATACTTTCATTTAAGTGATCAGAACCTTGTTATGAATGTTAGAAAGTACTATGTGAGTACTCACTATGTGAGTGTTTTTATTCCTTTCAGTTTCCCCTGATCCCTGACATTATGTTGCAATAATTTCTGATGTGTTATTTTGTAGCAATAAAACAACTGTCATAACACTAATGATATTTGATCTCCTATTGGCAACATAATGAAATAAGTTACTGTACATGTTACTATGCTCATTTTACATCAGAAAAAAACTGAGGCTTCATGAGCTTGAGTGATACCCTGATTCTCCTAAAACTACGTGGCTAATAAAGGGATTTGAATTCAAGACCCAAGATGTTTCCACTACATTTCTTGTGAAAGGCTCCTTGCTCCTTCACTGTTTATTGATAACTAACACAACATTCACCTTCAACTTATTTCTAATGACTAGCAGAAGGGCCTGGAACATACCATCCTATATATCTTAATGTATATCTGAAACACCGAAGCTATTACGATGTGGTAGCAAAAGCCAGTTGCAAAGAAAGCTTAAATATGAATAATACTTGTAGTAACTTCACAGCTTTTTTTTTGAGATTCTTACACTAAATTTTTGGTAATGCTACTACACCTTTAGGATGGCCACAGTATGAAAATACTAATTTCAATAATAAAATGATTATAGAAAGTAGTGTCTGTGGTTTGTTTTTTACATTTTGAAAAAAATGAAAAATGCTTATACCAAGTTCAGTATAATCTGTGCTGTGCGTATATACACGATTCAATTCAAGTATTTATTGAAGGCTTGTTTACTGGGCTAGGCCCTGGTGGGAATTCAAAGGAAGTATTGACACAATCCCTCAAAGAACTTACAATCTAATTAGAGGAGAGGCAAGAGGAATGAAGTCCATTCACAGACTAAAGAAAATGTAGACAGAGATCTAATCTACTGATCACCAAGCTTTCTAAAAACAAACTCTAATTTATAAAGCTGACTTTATGAATAAACTATTAGTAAACTAGCCAGGCAAGGCCAAAAATGGGAGAAAATTTCCACCTTGAAATAAGTCAGTGCAAAGTATTTTAACCAAAAGGCGCAAGTGTATGCAGTAGTCTCTCTGACCACTTCCACAGTGTAGGCTTCTTAAATGGAAAAGTTCCTAGTTAAATAAATTAAGATCACAGTAGAAACTCATGAACCCATCAAAAAACTTGTATAAGATTAGGAGAGTTAACAATGATGCAATGAAAAATAAAGAGGGAAACTGAGATTAGATATTCTGAAAATTCAAGTTTAGAATGCAACTCCTAAACAAGATATCCATCATTCTAATGTTTCAAGAAGAGAGCATGGCAAAATACCCTGAAATTCTTTGATTCTAATGGGAAAATTTGCCCAAGGTCTAAAGTTTGGCAAAGGAGTCTGCTGAGTTTCAGTTAGGGTATACCAAAACTTTAAAGAAGTTAATTAAAATAGCCAGTATGGGCTCTGCTACCTATTTTATTTAGTAGTCAAGCTATAGCAGTCTGGAATTACAACTCATAAACTTTCACTCTCCCCAGGAGAAAAAATTCTTTACATACAACAAACTATACCCTAAATTTGCTCTACTTATTCTAAATCTGCCTCAAAATGAGGTGGACTTAATAGAATTTTTGTTAGTGGTATTTTTG
This sequence comes from Bettongia penicillata ogilbyi, assembly GCA_023548195.1. Taxonomy (NCBI): domain Eukaryota; kingdom Metazoa; phylum Chordata; class Mammalia; order Diprotodontia; family Potoroidae; genus Bettongia; species Bettongia penicillata. The sequence continues at coordinate 3,203,926 of JAJHZJ010000808.1, read as the reverse complement.
ATTTTTGAGATGTGACTTCATTATATGGTAACTAGCCCTGGGTAAAGAGTTATGTAGAGAATTCTCTTGAAGGTGTGGTGTTGGATTTGAGCCTAATCTCAATGTTTTGGCCTTTAGGTCTGTCTGCCCTGGGGTAGTTCCTAATCAAGTCAGTTAGTTACATAACCACTTTAACCTATCCTGTGTCTTTAGGACCAGGACTGGAATAGGGTTGTATTAAGAAATTATCCCAGTTAGGAAGGTGAAGATCACTCAGTGCTGAATTCTAATTCCACCTTTTTGAGATTTTCTTTGCTTCTCTAACTGACCTTGACGTCATTATACCTTGAACTGTTGTTGGTGGTGGCCCCTCTATATTTGTTGCCTGTAGTGTCTGCCTGATTTCCTGGTTTTGGTGAAGAAAAGTCTCTTTACCCTTTGGTTTACTTGAGACAAAGACTGGGTTTTTCATTAAAGGATTTCACTAGCAACCAAGGGGAAGGGAGAAGGAAATAATCATTGAACATTCAGTATCCTTCCTAGGTCACATTCTTAGGCTGTCAATAAGCATCTGTTAGTGCTTATCGTGTGCCATGCATGACACTAAGCTCTGAAGTATTTACAAGCAGAAAGACAGTTCCAGACCTCAAGGAGCGTACATTTAAATGGAGGAAAACAACATATAAAAGGAAGCTGAAAAGGGGTTGGGGTGAAGAGGAAAAGATTCATACGCACAAAAATATTTATAGCAGCTTTTTTTTTTTTGTGATGTCAGAGGACTGGAAATTAAGAAAGTACCCATCCATTGAGAAATAGTTGAACAAATTATGGCATCCAGATAACGTCAAGAGATCTAGAAGAAGGCCCCCAGACACCACTGGATGTATTCCTGTGGAGAATTTAGAAGCAAGAGACACATAGGACAAGATGTGGTTGGATTTTAGTTTGCACCATTGGATGAAGTACCCACATTGATTAAATCAACAATCCATCATTATCAAAGTATGGAACTGATGAGCTAACAGGGTCTGGAATCATATTTTAAAATATTTTAGCTATAGATGACTGGTACCAAGGAATAACTAATCCCCATCCCTTTCTGCCCAGCATAAAGGCCTTTCCTGAGACACATGTAAAGAGACAGCCCAAGTTAGAACTAGTGGCAGTGAAGGCAGGGTCTATTATTCCAACAGCCCAGAATTTTAGGAATATTAGGAAACAGAGACATAGGATAGTCTGGGGTTTAGTTGTGAGTGCTATTCTCCTTCCATTGAGGGTCACTTCTTTTTTTTAATCTATGATAGTTAGATTGTAATTAAAGTCCTGGGTTTTAATTAAATAAATTTTCTTGAATTACAAATTCAGGCCACAAAATGGAGCACTAAGGAGGAAATCACCCATTCATCATGTGGAATTAAATTTTAATTTTTTTCTGTTAAAAATCTAACATCTTACAATAAGTCCTCAGTTAAGGGGGCTGTGGGAAACTGAGACAACCTGGAGGCATTGCTATCGTCTCCTTGGCATTTCAGGTTATAAGACCATTAGGCTTTTTCTCTATTTCTTTTTGGTGTAGTCTATCACTAAGTAAGGCAACATGTTTCATGATACAATTTTGATTGACTCAGAAATTATAGTTCATAATCTTTAAATTACACTTGATTAAGTTTATTATTTAAGATTTTTAAAGAGATAAAAAGAATAATATAGGAGTCATGGTTGATATTAAAATAAATCCTTGAATTTAAAACTTTTATATAAAAGTTTCAAGGAAACAAACTTTAATATTAAGTTTAGAATATATTCTTTATAACACGAATGTCTATACTTAGCTATGAAAGGGTTAGCTTTTTCTGTTAATTTTATTCCCTTTTAAAATTTAATTTTGTTAAATCATAATATATTTACATATAATCTGGTATTTGAAATATAGAAGTATAAATAATAATCCTGTTTTATACAAAGCTAAGAAGGTGGTTGAAACCATAACATAATCTACTATCTATATATGTTGGAGTTAGTGTGACTAGAAATCAGAGTGTGCATGGACATTTTAATGTAATAATTAAAAAATATACAGAAAATTTAGAGTTACCAGATAGTTGTATATATTGAAAGATTATAAAGTAAATTATATTTTAATGTTCTTAAACATTTTATAACTTATGTAGTAGGCAATTAATAAATGCCTATTATAAGAGAATTTTAATTACATCCATTACTAGATTATGTAATTTTATTTCTAATCCTTTTTTAACCCCAGTATCAAAATATTGCAGATGTTTCTATGTAATTGATGCCCACGTAGTAATCTGATACAAAATTTTAAACCTTTTTTTCCCTAGACATTGGTAAATTAAATGTGAAACTAAATTTTGGGGGTTTTTTTGCCACTAGAAATTTTGGAACCTCTTTTTCAGGTCCTTATACAAACTTTTCATGTCTAATTATGTGATTATTCTATGGAAATAATAGTTACATTTCTGTGTTTCTTAGCATTTTCTCATTAGCATTGTAATAATTAAAATGTGTTTTAAGATATGCTTTACTTTGCAAGATATTTAAAAACCCTCTCTGGATTTTGATGTTTTCATTGCTATAAGATAATGATACTCCAATATAATCTTCCCTTATATCCTTCACAATTTTTACCTTTCTGACTTTAATTTCAATATTTGAGTTAATGGGACTCAATTTTTTCTCCCATGTAACAAAAAGCAAGGCAAATTAGAAATGACATAGTTTCAATGTATGCATTTGGAATTTTATACATTATTGCAGCAAAACATAACTAATCATAAAATAGAAGCCATAAACTTCAGATTTTTAAGCATTTTTATTCCAACAGAATTCTGAAGTAGTTGTTGGGCCTCTGGCAAGAAAGAATTCTTTTCAGGAATAGAGTTTGTATGATCTTTGCAGTGATTTTCTAAATGAAGACAGACATTTAAACTACTATCATGTGTAACTATGTATATAGTTTTTTAAAAAGCATAACTCAAAATAACACATTTTGAACACACAAAATGGACTGTCAGCATTAAGAAATTGAATTTAAGATAAACTACTATTGAAAAAGACTGGAAATAGACAATAGGTAATTTTAAAAATTAATAGCAAAGGGTGATGGCAATAAAACAAATTTAAAATGCATCTTCTCTTAGTCTGTGCTCTTTTTTCTCTAGTTCCATTTTACAATTACATTTTTAAAAATTCTCAAGCTCTAACATGAAACAGGATGTACTGTACCTTGATCAGGTTGTGTCCCACAGCATAAACAGCTGCTAAGTTCCCTTTCTCTCCTGGTGCATGCATACCTGTACCATAGCCATGCCAAGCAACTAGATACGGGTTGTGTATTGTAATCCAATATTTAACACGGTTCCCAAATGTCTGGAAACAGTAAGTTGCATAGTCGTTGAAAATATTTATTATGGTTTTATTTTTCCACCCCCCATATTTTTCTTGTAGTGCAAGAGGCAAGTCCCAGTGGTATAAGGTAACTATAGGCTCAATGTTTCTATGTATAAGAGAGTCAAGGAGAGTATTATAGTACTGGAGTCCTTTCTCATTGGCAGCTGCTACTATCCCATCTGGAAAGAGCCTTGGCCAGGAAATTGAAAACTGATAGAAAGAAACTCCCAGAAACTCCAGCGCAGACAAGTCTTTTCCCAGAAAAGCATAACTGTCACTGGAATCATCTGTGTTGTTGACATCTTTAAGGTGCATGCTGATGAATTGATCCCATATTGAGGGTCCCTTACCATCTTTTTTCCAACTTCCTTCCACTTGAAATGCTCCAGTTCCTACACCCCAGAAAAAGTTTTTTGGGAAAGTGTCATATAGAAACATTTGAGTTTCATTCATAGGATTAAAATTACGATCTTTTTTCCATATAGATTGTCCTTCTCCTGGGAATCCAGTAACAGCTCTTGTGAGGAAAAACGCCCAGAGGATGACAGAGGCTTTCAGTCCTTGGATGAACATTGTTTTCGTATAGTGTGTATTTTTACAGTCAGTTTTCTTTCATCGTTGCTGAAGAAAATCCATTCATTCCCTGGAGATCCTGCTGCACAGTCTGCCTTCATTTGCCACTAACTGCTGGACTGTCTTATCAAAGCTTCAGCAAAAGCTTGTGATTGTAAAGGTCTGTCAATGATTAGCTTGAACTATGAGACCTAGGATGGGTTACATACAGCAATGTAATTTGAGGGAGGTAGCCTGCTTATAGTAACTAAGAAATCTAGTTATCCTTTTATTATGGGCGAATATTAAAATATGTAAATATAAAAACAATACCATTGATTTTTTGTATGTTTAATTTGAGGTTAGAGAAACAATGTATTGAGAATGCACACACAAAAAAATGTCACGGATATTTTCTGTTCAAGATTTCAAATTGACATGATCAAAAATTTTTTGACCAGTTTTGAAGAAAGAACATACATTTTCCTATTCTACAAATTTTTTAGGTTCAGTGGTTTTATAATGTCATCTTTTAGGAAAATCACATTTTAATAAAAAATACAAATATTAACAAAGGCAATGTTGCACAATTTCTCAATATCTATTTATCAGCCAATATTTCATCACTAAATCATTTCTGTCTTCATGTGGAAAAAATAAAGGAAATAGATAATTGTCAAGGAACTGCCAGCACAATAATTTATCTAGATAATATGTGGATAAAATGTAAAGTTATTTACTAGTTATGTATTTAGAAACATGATAAATGTGAAGCTACTAGAAAGAAAAGAATAATTGCCTTCTAATGAATATGCCTGAAAATTCATCAAAATTGTCATAATTTATGAAAGATAGCTTTATCTAAGACAGTTGGGTAAAGTAAGACAAGGGCAAAGCTAGTATTAACTCTCAATTCACTTATTCTGCTCCCAATCTATCAACAACTGTTTATTGAGGATTTCTGTCTACAAGGTCATGTATTAAATAAGTATAAGATTTTCTGCTTTTTAGAAGCTTAAAGTATAGTCAAGAAGATGAAATGTTGACAAAGAAAAGATAACTAAAGAATACAAGACAGTATATGAGAAGTGCAAAATGAATGGAACCCACAATATTTGTGAGACAGCTGAGCCCAAAGTATTAATAATTATTTCTAGAGCCATAGAATCATTGATATAAAACTAGAAGGAAACTTGGAAGTCATTCTAGTTCAAGCGTCCTCATTTTACACATGAGGAAATGGAGGCCCAGAGAGGTAGTGACTTGCCCAGTATCACACAAGTGGTAAGTGGTAGAACTGGGGGTCAAACTTAGGTCCTTTGACTTTAGCTGCCATGTTCGTCTATAACACAATTCTGCCCTAGGATCTGTGTGTGTTTGTCCTTCATTGCCGAAGAAGACCATGCCATCAGAGAAATGATGACATGACTTGCACTTGACTTTGTGTTGTTTTGAGTGAGGGAGGGCTGTGCAGGTCACCAGCCTCACTTCTCCTCCAGAGCCATCTGAATCCAGTGACCAGATATTCATCAGGATGACTGGAGATAACCCAGGATGAGGCAATTTTGGTTAAGTGACTTGTCCAGGGTCACTCAGCTAGTGAGTGTCAAGTCCCTGGGGCAGCTACGTGGTGCAATGGATAGAGTACCACTGCAAGAGTCAGGAGGACCTGAGTTCAAATCTTGCCCTAGGATCTAAAAATGGTGAGAAATGCTATTATTTAGGTAGCACTGAAGCTAGAGTCAATCTTAGATGAATACTAGCTGTGTGACCCTGGGCAAGTCACTTAATGCTCTCTAGAGGTCTCAGTTCCTCAACTCTAAAACAGGGAAAATAGCATCTACCTCCAAGGGCTGTTATTAAGGTTAAATGAAACAATATTTGTAAAGCCCTTAGCACAGTGCTTGGCACATAGTAGGAACTTAACAAATGATCATTCCCTTCCTTACATATCTTTTTCATACTCCTCTATGGTAGAATATAGTGGTATCATTACCATTAAATAGATAGAAAAACACTGTAGAGAAATTAGGCAAATTGCCAATTTTATAAATTAAGTCAGTAGCAAAATAGGCAGAATTCAAAATTTCTTTGGCCTCATTCCATTGCTCACTGAATGACATTGTGTTTATAATAATTATCAATTCATCCAGTAATTCTATTAGGATCATTTGAATAAGCTGGACAACATTTTGCTCTACTAGAAATAATAACATTTAAATATTCTTTATATATGAGACCATACAGGAGACTAAAATTGCTAGTCAGAAAAGTAGTACTTATAATTTGATAATAATTAGCTCTCAATTATTCAAATGAATTCAGTTTTTTGATTCCCTTCTTTCTTAACCTTTCTTGGACATTTTTATTGATTATTAGCACCACAACCAGAGAAAAGCTAAAGAGAAAAGATGAATGTCAAGAATAGCAGTTATTTTCAGCTAAGGTTTGTGGAGTTTCTTAAAGTCACATTGTAAAGTGAATGTCTTTTCTTCTAGACTATAATCCTAGAGGTGCTATTGATGGGGTTCTACTCTACTGAATGGTTTCATTTTGTTTTTTACTATGCTTAAAATTTTTTATTTGGGTTTGTGGAACTAAGGACCAAATTTTATAATGCAAAATTAGGAGGATTCAACTATACTAGCCTTGCAGCAAGACTGGCTCACCCTTCACGTGGTTCACCTTGTGGTTTAAATGGAAATAATAATAAATATTTTGCTTATTTTCTGTTTGTGATAATGAACCCAATACTTTAACTGTATACCTGAAACAATGGCAACAGCAAACATTTATTAAGAGACTACTGGGTGCCAGGTACTGTGCTAAGTGCTTTAAATATTATCCTATTTCATCCTTACAACAACCCTGGGAGGTAGGTGCTATTATTACTTCCATTTTATGGATGAGGAAACTGAGGCAGATATAGGTTAAGTGACTTGCCCATGGTCACATGGCTAGCACATATTTGATGCTGAATTTGAACTGAGGTCTACCTGACCGGGGCTCTATTCACTGGGACACCTACTTAATTTAAATTATTTTGTTATTATCTATTTTAAACTTTGATCTTGTATTCATTAAAAAAATGTTTAATTGAAACTTTTTTACATTGCTATTATTTCCTAATATCCCCTGGTTCCAAGAGAACCTTCCCACATGACAACAAAGTACAGTAGCACAGTTCTGTGAAACAAACTCACATTCACTATGTCTGAGAGTATGACTTATTCCTCAAGTGTAATTCATTCTCTTTCTACGAGGTATATTCGATCGTCCGTCCTCCACAATCAAGACTGGTCGTTGCATTGCAGATCTGAGTTCTGCAGTGTCTGGCACATAGTAGGCACTTAGTAAATATTTACTGGTGTATTGATTCATTGGCATTTTAAAGGGTTTTTTCTTTACATTACTTTGGTAATTCTCTATATTTTTTTCTTGGTTCTATTTACTGTTTTGCATCAGTTCGTACAAGTTTTCCCAAGTTCCTATAGTTCTTCATACTCATTATTTATTATGGCACAATACTGTTCCATTATATAGACATATACCACCATTTATTTAGCCAGTAGGGAGGTAGTAAGATACAGTGTTTTGTAGTTACAGGACTCTAAGTCCTGGGTTTGAATCCTGAGTTTGCCAATTGTTATTTGTGTGACCTTGGGCAAATCATATAAGCTCTCTATGCCTCAGTTTCCTCATCTGTAAAGTGAGGGGATTAGGCTAGAGGATGCCACAGATCTCCTCTGTCTCTGAATCTATGATCCCAAGCTTTTTCTGAGTTGGGTTACTTCTTAAGTTTCTTCTTCAGTCTAGGTAGCTAGGGGGCATAGTGAAGATGATGTTGATCCTGGAGACAGAAAGATCTGAGTTTGAATTCTGCCTCCGAGGCTTATGTGTTGTGTGACCCTGGACAAGTCATTTGACCTCTCTGTGCCTCAACTTCTTTACCTGTAAAATGAGGAGGTTGGACCTAATGTCACCTAAGGTCTCTTCTTCTTCTATATCTGGGATTATTTGGACCAGCCCTGTAGAACTCAAATAGAAATCGGGGTCACTAAACTACACATAATGTTCTTTGGAGGCAGCATAGTGGCTTAGAAAACCACATATGGCATTACCTATGTTTTATTGTACTTTTTAATTTATTTTATTAAACATTTTAATCTGAGTCAGGGAGAGGGAACACTCAGTAGTAGTAACATAGGCTACATGCATTCACTGATTAGATTATATCATTTATATATGAACTGCCTTTTATAGATTGTAATAACTTCATTCAAACTTTGTAACTAGACAGAATTCACGGGATTTTTATGGAAACTTAGAATACTGGTTTACCAAATATGATTGAAGTGGCAAGAAAAGTTCTAGGTAGGATTCATTATAGTAACATTTTCAAATAATAGTGCAATTATTCTTTTTTAAACAATTATTCCTTTTTAACAGTGATTTTATTTTTAATTGATTTTTAAAATTCAGAATTTAACAAACACCAAATCAAAGGAACATTTCCATATACAAAGTAGAAGAGGAAAAGAGGATTATGAATGAGACCATGAGAATCTGTATAATATATGTATACCTTGCTTTTTTCTTCTATTCAGAATGACAAAATCACAAAAAGGGAAGGCTCCTCAACAGTTCTCTAGCCCAATCCATACACATAAAAAAATCCCAACTATAACATAATCAACAAATAGTCCTTCAGCCTTTGTTTGAAGACTTTCAATGAAGAGTAACCCACCTCTTCTCTAGGAAGTCCAATTCACTTTAATGGTTGGGAAGTTTTCCCAAACATTGAGACTAAATTCACCTTTGTACTGCTTTGACTCATTTGTTCCTGGCTTTCCTCTCTACCCTCTGGGCTTTAGTCATTCTTCCACATTGACAGCTTTTCAAACACTTCAAGGTAACAATCAAGTTCCCTCGGAATCTTCTCTTCTACCTAAACATACTCAGTTTCTTCCACTGAGCCTTGTATAGAATGATTTGAAGATGCTACCACATACTGGTCTTCTCTAGAAATTATCCAGATTATCCTTGCTCTTACATTGTGGTGTCTAGAACTTAACCAGATAAGGTCTGAGAAGGGCAGAACGTGGTGGTACTAACATATCCCTATTCCTGGAAGTCACACCACTGTTGAGTCATATTGACCTTGTAGTACACTAAAATTCCTAGACCTTTTTTTAAAGCACAATTTCTCTCCATTCATATACTTTATGAAGTGGATTTTTTATGCCCTAGTCCAAAATTTTACCTTCATTCCTATTGAATTTCATCTTCTTAGATTCCACCCAAAGTTCTAGCCTTTCCAGATCCTTTGGGAACCAGACTCTGTCATATACTGTAGTACCTCTCTCTCCCATATTTACCTGAAAATTTGATGAACATGCAATTTATACCTTTTCAAAAGTCACTGATAAAAATCGTGAAAAGTATAAGGTCAAGAGATGCCAAGGGTACTTCACTGTAGATCCCCTACCACACTGACATTTGAACCATTAACAACTATTCTTTGAGTCTGGTCATTCAACCAGTTTTGAAATCATCTGATTGTATTATTATCTAGTCCATATCCCTCTATCTTCTTCACAAGAATGGCACATGATACTTTATCAAAAGCTTTGTTAAAATTTAGCTAAACTATAATCTATCGTTTTCCTTTCAGCTAATAATAGAGTAAGCTTTTCAAAAAAGAAAATATAACTTCCAAAGCTTTCCCGCCAGTCTGTTTCCTTTTGTTCTCTTCTGTATATTTTTTAAAAAGTGTCAATGACTCTGTTTTCTTTCCTATTTTTGGGGGGCAACCCTACTGCTACTCCTCTTTCCCTTGAAAATCTCTCCTCTTCCATTAAAAAAAAAACTGTAACAAAAACATATATAATCAAGCTAAACATTCCCACATTGGTTTTATCTGAAAATGTGTATGTATACAGTAAAAATATATACAATATGTTTCATTCTTGAGTTCATCACCTTTTTGCCACAAGATGGGTAGCATGCTTCCTCATCAACCATCTAGAATCATGTTTAGTCACTGTATTGCACCCAATTCTTAAGTCTTTCAAAATTGTTTTTTTTTTTTTTACAATGTTGTATAAACTATAACAGGGATATTCAAGTCTTTTCACTTTATGACTCTCAATGGTATTGGTGACTCTCCAGGTCCTAATATAGTCCCTATATTGCAGTCCATTGCAGCAGGTTTAAAAAACATGGAGAAAATATTCTGCTACCTATGTAGTAGAAAAGTTAGGTTACCTTGTTCATGTTCAAATGACGTTCAAAATACTACAAAATGCTCATTGGAATTATTAAGAATCTGTTCTCCACATACCTCCTGAAACTTGACCTGACCTCTAGTTTGAGAAACATTATACATATGTATCAAGATGTGTAGAGAGGCAGCATTGTGTGATACAGAGGGGTCTACCTTTGGAGTCATGCAGAGCTGGCTTTGATAGCCCTTTGTTTCATTACCATTGCAAGGCACTAAATCTCTCTACCCCAAACTGATCTTCTAAAACTGTAAATAAGGGATGAGTTACATGTCTTCATTTGGTGGAGGACGTTTCTGCATGGGAATGTCAATACACTGATGAAATCATGGGTTTGGAACAAAAAAAAAACCCCAAACCTTAAAAAAATAACCAATGGAATATACCATCATTCAAGATTATGTACTTTTGGTTAAATCTTAGTGTTCCACATGTTTTTCATGTTATTTGTTACCTTCCAAGTAAAACGCACAGTTATATCTAGAAAAACTTTCTATTTTTCATTTGTAAGAAGATGGAGTACACATTCTTATGATATAAGAAGTCAACTACCAGGCAAGTTCATACATATCCAGATTACTCACACATAATCACATTAAGAAGATTGTTTGGACATCAATTTGAATTAAGATAAATGATATACTTAGTACTTAATTTCCTAAAGTACAATTCATGAACTCTAATAGTGATAGATTCTGACCTAATGATTCTTTTTATGCATAAATAGATTATACGGCTGCTGTTTGTTGGTTTGGATCTGCGGTCACCACAAACACAGAAAATGACAAGCTGGCTAATCAACTTTTTCTATATGGAAAATGCTCTAATAAACAGATAACATGCTAATATTCATCCAGAGGACAGGAAGTTACAATTATTGTTGCAGAATGAAAATTCCAAAATGAATACAAATTCTCAGTTGTTTCTGCTTTTGGAATTTTTAAATTCTATAAATGTGACCTATTCTGAAAGGACAGAGGACTTCAAGTGATTGTAGATAAGTTTTATCTTTATTATACAGATACTTTCACTGAGGCAGAGGCATTTACACACAAAGAATTTACATTGCTCGTTTCAGTTAATTTGACACTAAAACACCAATTGAACCACTTGTAAAGGGAAATCAGAGTTCAGTATTTATCTATTGTGTTCTAATCATTTGACAGTTATTTCAAAACGGCAATGCTTTCCCTTTCTTTGCATATTTTATGAAATAAGGGATTTTATTATTATTTTTTGTTTATATTTCCTATTAAAGGCAAGGTTCTGCACCGATATTTTCATTTTCACAGATAAATGCATACTAATTGCACCCACCGAGTTCTGGAACATAAAGTCTCAATAAAATCTTGGATTACATGCATACAAACTGGTTGCAGTATTTAACCTAAGATCTATGTCTTAAAATAGCATAAAAGACTCATCTTCATGAGTTCAAATTCTGCCTCACACACTAGCTGCGTGACTCTGGACAACTCAACCCTGTTTGCCTCCGTTTCCTCCTCTGTAAAATGGAGCTGGAGAAGGAACTGGAAACCCAGTCCAGTATCCTTGCCAAGAAAACCCCAAATAAGGTCAGAAAGAGTTGGATATGACTGAATGAACAGAACAACATTCTTGAGGTCCAGCGCTCCATCTATCAGGCACTGCTAATATACCCCTTATATCTTAGGGTATATGCCTAGTAATGGAAACTCTGGGTCCAAGGGTGGGATAGCATATTTTTTATTTTTTTGCATAATTCCAAATTGCTTTCCAAAATAATTACACCGGTTCTAAGCACCATTAACAATGCATTAGTTAGTGTGTGGGCGTTTTCCCCTTTTCCTGGAACGTCTTCTGGTTTTCCTGGCTTCCTGAAGCCATAGCCCAAGTTCTTGGGGCGCATGGGTTATTCAAGAAGGACCCGTACCGCTGAGGGCTTGCCAAGCCCTTTTCAGACACCTCCTGGTACTCAGCTCTCACCTGCGTCTCCAAGAGGGCGAGGCCACACCCTGGCAAAGGTGCCTGGGCAGATGGGCACCACCAGGTGGGGAATTGGGGGGGGGGGTCTAGCCCCAGCCTCGTGCCATGGGCGGACAGAACACTGGAAGGGCGGGGGGGGGGGGGGGGGGGGGGGGGGGGGGGGGGGGGCTGACCACTGCCTCACTCAGATCCACCGGGGCTGGAGTCCAGACCTCACCCTACAGCGTCCAGGGAGGGAGGGCACACTACAACAGCCACGGGGCCTTCTGCAGGAGGACTTCCCCCGTCCTTCCGGCTGCTTCCCGCCCCGGGGGTTAATGACCTCCAGTTTAACCCCTTCGCCTGGGGTCTGTGCCCCGGGGGCTTGCACGTGGTCGCCGCCCCTTTCCTTGGTGTCCCCAGAGCTCAGCACGCTAGCTGGCACACAGTAAGCGCTTAATAAATGTTTGCTGCCAGAGACTTTCCACGTACATTCTACGTAGTTTGTGCGTGCATAAGTAATCGATTCATTTATTTGAATGTAAGATCCCTGAGGGCAGGGCCCAAGAGTGCGGCCTAGTTTCCCCCCCCCCCCCCAGTGCGCTTGCGCGGAACTCCGGCCTAGCTCACAGTTAGAGGCCTGCCAGGCCAGTCTCGCGAGCTCACCCCGAGCGTACGCAGCGCGCTCCTACGTCATCACGGGGCGCCGCCGTCCCTGCCCCTATTTCGCGGGAGAACTTGTTGGCGCGAATGTAGTCCGAACCTCGTTAAGGGTCTTCAGCCGCCGTTGGCCGGTCTGCCCCGGTGTCCCCCGCCGCCCGCTCTCCGGACAGCTATGGTGAGCAGTGGAGCTTCTGCCACCGCGCCTTCCTTCCCCTCCCCCGGCCGGCGGGCGGGCTGGGGGCTTTGGTGCGCGGGGCGGCGGGGACGGAGTCGGGGGAGCACGGGGCGGGGGGGTGATTTGTGAGGAGCGCAGGGCCCCCGACCCTCCCTCCGCCCCTGGCCTGGCCGGAGGGGGCGGCGGGGAGCGGAATGGAGTTTGGGGGCGCCCCCTCTTTTGGCACGGGGCTGTTGCTGTTAGGCGGGAGTTTTGCCCTCCCCCCCGGGGTGGGAGGTTTTTTTTCCTTTGGGGGCGGGGAGGAAGGATTGGTTCTGTCCTTTGGATCCCAGCTTCTGGGGGGGGTCCCCGGGAGTGGCCCCGGTGGAGGTGTGAAGCCTCCGCGTAGGCAGCTTGTTGCCTGGGGACCAGGGGATAACCGGGGCAGGGCAGTCACCGCTCTCCAGCTCGGCTTCCTCCCGTGTAGAAGGAGGATGTTCATTATGTTAATAGCATCCCCTCCCAGGTTGTTCCGAGTATCTGTTGAGGGCGCTTGGCAGAACCCTCAACCGGGCCACGGAAATTGTGACTCCTGACACTTGTTATGTCTTTCATGGTAACACCACCGACAAACACGATAGCAGCGCGTTGGTCCTGGAGCTCCGCTTGCCTTTGCGCCACTTCCCTCTGTACTAAGCGCTCAGGGTACAGACAGAAGCCAAGAGGCCGCCCTGGGAGCTCCCTCGGACCGGTTGTGTTTTACGGTGGTGGCCGGGCTGCTGGGGTCATCGCAGAAAAAAATCAGTGTTGACAACGTTTTTTTGGAAAAGTGGGTAGAAACTCATGTTGTATTGTGGTTGCCAGAAACACTGGACAGCCGCCATCCCATCTCTTTATCCAGGTTCATATAGTTGAGAGCTGGTAGTAGCTAAAGAGATGGTTTTGACCACTTTTAGAAAAAAGGGAAACTGAGGCATGGAGAAATTGGCTAAATGTTTGCCCCAGTGGAGGCCTAGTAAGTAGCAGAAGTTGCATTTGAACTCAGGTCTTCTGGCTCTGAATCCAGTTTTCCTTCCACTACACCTTCTTTGAAACTTGACATCATGCTTAAAAAAATTAACTCATAAATTTGTATATACTATCTATACTATGCTATCTATGAATATACTATCTGTACACTATATACTATGAAACTGTGTTGTAAATACTATACCATCTATGAAACAGTCACACACTTGGCAAAAGAGGGTTGTTGCATGACCCAACTCAGACAATGGTAGCTGTTAAAACATTGTAATTTAGAAAGTGAACTTATAAAACTCCCTGAAGTTAAAAAAAAAACTGTCTGATGCTACCAGGTATATTGTTCATTCCATAATTCCACAGCTCATTTTTCAACATGCCAATTTTTCTGAGGTAAAAGAATAATTTATATATAAACACTTTACTAGAATGAGAAGCTTTGTCCATTCCAATGCTTGGATTTCTTTTTGAAAAAAGGATAAAGTTACTATTAAATGATCAGCACCACTTTTTTTAAAAAGTAAATTTTATTGCTACTTTTTTTGTATCCCCTATATTTCTTTTTTTTATTCAGTGCTTCTATTTATACAGTGCTCTAAGGTTTATAGATGCTTTTATATATGTTATGTCATTTCAATAAGCAGTATTTATTAGATCAATAATTTTGCCTGTTTATCTCTTGAATTCCCTTGTTTCTGCCTAGAGTTGCAAAAAAGAATATCTTTTCATTTGTCTTTAGTGACATTATCCTAAAGTCCTGAAAGTGATAATGTTTCCTTAAGAGTGAAGAAAATCAGGTCCTCAGAAGGAGATACATCACTTTCATTGTCCACTGTATCTTTCTCCCCTCCTCCTTTCAAAGAGCAAAACACAGTACAGCAAAGTTAGCCGACATATGGAAAAAAAGTATGGCATCATCTTCAATGTTCCATTCTCCATAATCCCAAGCCTCTGGCACAAAGTGGGAAGGCAGGATTCTTCTCATAACTATGTTTGAAGGACACTATTATCCTTTTCACAAATTTCACTTAGTCAAGGAGTCCTATGTGCTAGCTAGCTGCTGTGTTAAGTATGAAAATAGAAAGAAAGGCAGAATCACTCCCTGCCCTTGAGGTAGTCACATTTTAAAAAAAAAGGTTGTTTTTTTTTTTTTTTTTTTTTGTCTTTTGCATCTTCTAGATTCTGTTACATTTATGAATCACAATTTGTTAGGTATTCCTCAGTTTATTGGCATCTGCTTTGTTTCCAGTTCTTTACTAAGACAGAGTGCTGCTATAAATTTTGATGTATATGGAATCTTTTTGTCAGTGAGCAAGGGAGATCACATTCTAAAGTTTGTTATTTTTATTGTTTTATTATGTATTGTAAGCATTGTTTATTGCTTGTTTGATTCTGTTTACTTCTCTTTGCATTAGTTTCTGCAAGTCTTCCCATGCTTCTCTGTATTGATCATATTCACTATTTCTTACAATATACCAATAGTTCATTATAGTCATATATTCATCACTATCTTTTGAAGTATACTTTCCCAAATGATATGCTTTATATTGCATTGTAGAATATATCATGGAAGATAATTTTGAGGGCCCAATGATGTTAGCAGTGTGATAGAAAAGATTAGCATACTGACATAAATTTGGGTTTAGTTTTCTTACTGAAGCTCTTTTCTTTTGATGCTCATTTATTTGTTTGCTTATTATTTATACCTTTATTAAAAGGGAGATAATAGCAAATTGGTCTATTAAATAAGATTTTTAGTTGCATATGAATTTATCTCTTTTTGTGTCTTACCCTGGTATTATCTGTGGAGTGATCTGTATTAACATATTTTTAAAATATATTTTCCATTTAAAAAAACCAAAAAGCTAGAAGAGAAAACCAGCCTTAGAAACAGATTGTATTGTCTCCTGTATTTAATGTTTTGACTAAAATATCAATAAATATGAGAAGTAGCCACATTTTAAAAATCAGAATATCTATTTTCTAAAATTCATATTTAATTTTAATTGTTGCTAGAAATTTGAATAGTGCACAGTATTGAATTAATCAAACATGAATCCTCAGAGATAACTTTTTTAAAGGAATAAAATAGTATAAATTTAAATGTGATTTCAATGCATGAAATTATAGCGTAATTCAATCTGTTTAATTGCAGTGTTGAACAGTTTTTTATTTGCTGTTTTTATCAGATGCCTTATAATAGATTTTTTTTTTTTGATGACAGTTTAACTTTATTTGTTGGGAGACCTAGGAGGACTGAGAGGCAGGACTGAGTAAAGTCACTTGTGATAAAAGCACTGGTTCTGGCTGTGCTGAATAAAAGGGAGATGGGGACCTGGTTGACTGGTGGCTGCAAAGCTTGACTTTCCTGATGGTTGCATCTGTACAGGAAACTGTGGTGTGGCTAAAAGCCTAGGGGTTGGGTGCAGAGGCTGGGGGTGCATGGGTTGCAGAGAAGACGAATCAGAGCACCCAGATTGCTGGTTAGCATGTTTTGGCTGCTTTTGAAGGGTCAGGGCATTGCCGGGTTGCAGGAACCCTGTTTGTGTGGGCTGGTAGTGGCCATGTACTGCATAGGACTGTGGCTGAGGTTGGAACAGGTACTGAACAGCAGGAAAAGCTGAAGGGGCTCTGAGCTGTTGGCTGGGACTGTAGCTGGCCGGGTAGGTCCATAGTGAGGTGGTGGCTGGGCTACCTTATAGGAATTGCCCATGTTCTGAGGTTCCTGGAAAAGCTGTTGACCCCACAAAATGATGGGTCGTGAGTACCTGGGGTCCAAACATATGCCTGGCTCCCTCAGCAGACATAAGGGTTCCTGGCCTTCTGTGTCCTCCAGGACCGCCTTGCATACTAAGAAGATGTGTCCCTACGTGTACAGCCAGACTTTGCTGGTGCGCTGCAGATGTAAGTGTTGTCAAGTCACTTTGCTCCTTACGATGCCTTTGCTCCTCCTCATGTAAAACTTCCTTAAGCTACAGGAAGAGTTGGTGCTTCTCTTGTAGGGCTAGCAGCTTCTCTTGCAGTTTAAGGGTCTGTTCTTTGATCTCTTCCAGTGACATCCTTTCTTCCATTCCCTTTTTCTTCCTCCTCTCCTCTTCCTCCTTCATTTCCTGTTCCATCTCTCCTCTTCCTCCTGTCTCTTCCTCTGTTGATGCAATGCCCTAGCCATGGCATTAGAGAGTTTGGGGCGTTCCAGAAGGGCCAGCAAGGTGTCCCGCAGGGTGCTGTCACACAAACTGGGGTACGTATTTTGAGACTTGATCATTGATGATCCAGTCCCAGAAATGAATCTGGTCACACAGCAGAAATCTAGTTTGTTGGGGCATAAGCATTATCACAGAGGTGTAGTGGGGAATCCCACAAGTGAAAGGCGGAACCCCGGCAGCCAGGCAAGGCTGAGGGGAGGGCGGCGCTGAACTCCCTGTTCCTGAGAGGGAGCATAGACCCCCACCCTGGACTCGGACTCTGTCCACCTGGTTCTGAGGGCAGGTGGGTTTTATAATAGATCTTTGAAATGACCAGAAGTTACCTTACTGTCATACTTTGTCCAATTGCATAATTTAATACTAATATTTTAGGTACAGTTTTGCAATTTCTTTGGTTTTAAGGTAAAAGTTTATCATTTTGTTGTCTTGCTTGAGCTTTTACTTATTTATCCTTGTTTCTTGATTTTGGTGGCTACATAAAAAATGAATGAGATATGTGATAGGTGCTTTTAAAAAGAATCACAAAGTATGGCATGTTAGAAATTACTCCTAAGCTTATTTTGCATGAAAATGTTTTAAGTTTAAATGAACATACTAATATAATTTGTTTGCACTTCTCTTCCTTTGATAGGCAAGTATAACTTTAAAGTCTGCTTTACCAGTAGTGTAGAAAGAACCATCAGAGAGCAGCCTTATTGTTTGTAGACCTATATGGTCAGAGCTGCAATTTATATGTTTGTATATATAAGCTAAAAGTCTTTATCATGAGACTTAGAAAAAAAGACTTTAAAGATCACACAGTTTTGGAGGACTCATTTTATAGGTGAGGAAAGAGACTCAAAGAGGTAGTAGCTTTCTTAAGATCACAAAGGGAATAAAGTGTAGAGCTTGAATTTGAACACATTCTCTTTTTCTGGCCTAACCCTTGTCCTTATACTTAGGGTCTTCAACATACAGGAGAAGATATTGAGATGGCAGTTCATGCGTGATTAACTCAAGAGAAAAACTGGGCTTGAGATATACATCTTCCTAAGCATGGCAACTGAATAAAAGCTGATGAGAACTTTAAATCAGTGTTCTTAGTAAGAGTAAAGGTTCCTGTACTGAACCCTAAGGTGCAGAAGAGGAGATGAATGATGATTCAGCACAGGAGATAGAGAAAGAGATTGAGACAAGTAGGAGAACCAGGAGAGAGAACTGTCTTCGAAGTTGAGGTAAGAGAGAATGGAAAAACGTATCAAAAGCTGAAAGAAAGGTCAAAAGGGAAAGCTAAGAAAAGGCCATAGGTAGTGGTGAAAGAGCAGTTTGAGTTGGGGGTAGTATTTAAGGCCAAATTGCCAGGAAATGGGTGATGAGGAAGTGAAGACAGGGAATGTAGAAGATTCTAGGAGTTTCGGAAAGAGAAATGTGGTATGAGCTTGAAGAGATGTAAAATACGGGCTTTTAAAGGATGGCGTAGCTGGGATGTTTGTAGGGAGAAACTTGTAAAAAGCTTCTGAAGGACCTGCAAAGGAATGGAATTGAGGACACAAGTTAACTTTAGCAAGAATAGCTGTTTCATCCTCAGAGACAGGTATAAAAAAGAGGATGGGTAAAGAAGGGTTTTGAGGCATGAAATCATAAAGAAAATGAATTTTGAAGATATCCACTTATAAGGAGTTGGAGAAGAGGCCTCTGGGAAGAGATTTTGAATAGCTACTAAGTGGGAGTAGGAAAGACTCTCAAAGAAGAATAAAAACCATAAATTGAGGAATAAATTTTATAAAGATGCATCATTGTTTGGACTCTAGCATTAGTGTACTGACATGATTTGGCACATAATTGCATAAATTGCAATTTAGGCTGTCTAGAAGAGCTTTCTAGACTTTTAAAAAATGTATTGTTATATTACAAGAAGGAAATGGACAAGGATCCTTAAGTGTGTTCAGGAGAATCTTAAATTTCAAACTTTCTCATAGAGTGTATTGTTAAGTCTGACTTGTTTTAAATGAAATCGTCTGTCGTATTTTTAAAAGTGGTCTGGACAATTTGGAACTATGTCCAAAGGACCATAAAATTGTATACCCTTTGATCCAGCAATATGCTATTAGGTTCTGTACCCCAAAGAGGTTAAAAAAAGGGTAAAGGACAGATATATTTATAGCAGCTCTTTTTGTGAAGGCAAAAGAATTGGAAATTGAGGAGATGTCCATCAGTTAGAGAGTGACTGAACAAATTGGGGTATATGGTTGTAATGGAAAACTGTTGTGCTATAAAGAATGATGAGCAGGCAGAATTAGGAAAAATTTGGAAAGACTTAGATGAACTGATGTGAAGTAAAGTGAGTAGAACCAGGAGAACATCGTACACAGTAACAGCAAATTGTGGGATGATCACCTGTGAATGACTTTTCTATTGAGTAATACAATGATTTGAGACAGTTTGAAAGGACTTAAGAGGAAAAATCCTTCTCCACCTTCAGAGAAGGAACTGATGGAGTCTGAGTACAGATCAAGGCATGCTTTTTTTCACTTCGTGTGTGTGCTTGCCTTCTCTTTTGCAACACGACTAACATGTAAATTTGTTTTGCATGATTGCACATGTATAATCTATATCAAATTGCTTACCGTTTCAGTGAGGAAGGAAGGGGAGAATTTGAAACTCAAAATTAAAAAAAAAAAGGAATGTTAAAAAATGTCTTCCACATGTACAAAAATATTTATAGCAGCTGTCTTTGTGGTAGCCAAGAACTGGAAATTGAAGGGATTCCTGTCTTGGGGAATGGCTGAACAAGTTGTGATATATGAATGTAATGGAATACTATAGTGCTATTAGAAATGATGAACAGGAAGACTTCAGAGAGACCTGGAAAGGACCTATGTGAACTGATGCTGCGTGAAAGGAGCAAAACCAGGAGAACTTTGTACACAGCAACAACCACAGTGCGTGAGGAATTTTTCTGGTAGACTTAGCCCTTTGCAGCAATGCAATGACCTAAAAAATTCCGAATGGACTCTTGAGGCAAAATTCCTTCCACATCCAGAGAAAGAACTGTGCAATTTGATTGAAGAATGAAGCAGACCATTTTCTCTTATGTTATGTTTTGTTTTTTCATGGTTTCTCCCATTCGTTTTAATTCTTCTATTCAGCATGACTAAGGCGAAAACACATTTAATAAGAATGTATTTGTAGAACCTATGTAAGATTGCGTGCCGTCTCAGGGAGGGAGGGGGAAAAATCTAAGATATATGGAAGTGATTATAGAAAACTGAAAACAAATAAATTAATAAAAGAAAAGAAAAAAATGTCTTTACATGTACTTGGGAAAAAATAATAAAATATTCCTTCCTTGCCCTTCCCCTCACCAAAAAATAGTGACTTGAAGTCAGGTAGATAGAACAGTGTTGCATAATGAAGCCAAAAGTTGCAGATGTAGTTCCTTTTAGGGGCTAGAGTCACTCAGAAAACTGGGTAGCATAGGAAGAATTTTGCTTTAAAAAATTATTTGGTTTTACATGCATTTTATGTTCTCTTTCTCTCATTACACCTCACCTCCCACTTGATCAACATTTTAAAAAACCCAACAAAATAAAACCCTCATCATAAATAGGAATGGTCCAAGTAAAACAAATTTCCACATTGTCCATGCCCAAAAATGTATGCATTTCAAGTTTATCCTCTCTGGCAAGGGTTGAGTGATGTGTTTCATCTTTGTTTTCCCAGACTTGTTTAGCATTGAATTGAACAGACTTCTAAAGTCTTACAAAGTTGCTTAATCATCATAATGCTGTCATTTTATGATTGTATTCTCATAATTCTATTTACCTCTTTCTGCCATCAGTACATAGTGGTTTCCCCAGGTTCCTCTGAAACTATCCATTTTATAATTTTTTATGGCACTGTGATACTCCATTTCATTCATATGCCATAATTCACTTAGATACCCTCTTAGTTTCCAGTTTTTGTCTACCATGAAAAGAGCTGCTGTAAATTTTTTTTGTGTACTGTACACACTTTTTCTCTTTCTTTGACTCTTTGGGATATTGGCCTGGAAGAGCATGTTTGTTAATTTTTTGATATAGTTCCATATTTCTTTTCAGAATGGCTGAGTCAGTTCACAGCTCTACCAACAGTGGATTAATGCACTTGTTTTCCCACAGTGTGTCCTGTATTTTTAATTTTCCTCTTTTGTCATCTTTAACAGTGTGATGTACATGAAATGACACCTCAGAGTTGCTTATTGATAGCTTGTATTTCTTCCTTTGAAAACTACTTGGTTCATGTAAAATTAAGCCTTGAATAGAATTTAAATACTGTTTAAAATTGTAAAATTTTTTCCCTAAGATACTAACGTTTGTTGCATATTTTATTTATAGACACATAGAGTACTAGAAAAAAGCCAATAAAGAGGAAGAGGGCAACAGAGGCATGGGAGAGAATTGGAGTGTGACTATCCTGGCAAAAATAATAATTTAAATGTTAAAGTATTTTTAATCTCTCTCTGAAATAAATGTTTCTATTCAGAAAGAAAGGAAAAGAAAGAAACAAAACTTCCTGTTCATCATATCATCTGATCCTTTATCGAATGGGGAATGACTCTTACTCTTAAATTTGCTTCAATTTCTTATTGGAAGTGAGACCTTTATTTTATTTTAAAATTTTTTTCCAACTTAATAATAGTATTTTATTTTTTCTGATTACATGTAACGATAGTTTTCAACATTCACTTCTACAAGATTTTGAGTTCCAAATTTTTTTTCCTCCCTCTGTTACTCCCCTTATCCTCCCTAAGATGGCAAGCAATCTGATAACAGGCTATACATATACAATCATATTAGACACATTTCCTCATTAGTCATATTATGAAAGAGGAATCAGAACAAAAGGGAAATATCATGAGAATGAAAAAAACAAAAAAGAGAAAATAGTATGCTTTGATCTGCATTCAGACTCCGTAGTTCTTTCTCTGTCTATAGATTGCATTTTCTATCTTGAGTCCTTTCAAATTATCTTAGAATCTAAGCTTTTAGATCATTATATTGCTGAGAACAGCTAAGTCTATCAAAGTTGATCAGTGCACAGTGTTGCTTTACTGTGTACAGTGTTCTGGTTCTGTCTATTTCACTCAGTATCAGTTTGTGTAAGTTTTTCCAGATTTTTCTGAAATCTGCCTGCTTGTCATTTCTTAAAGCACCTTCATGTACAACTTGTTCAGTCGTTCTCCAGTTGATGGACATTCCCTCAATTTCCAATTCTTTGCCACCACAAAAAGAATGACTATAAATATTTTTGTACACATAGATTCTTTACCTTTTTGTTTTTCATCTTGGAATACTGACCTAGTAGTGGTATTGCTTGATCAAAGGGTATGAATGGTTTTATTGCCCTTGGGGAATAGTTCCAAGTTGCTCTCCAGAAAGGCTGAATCAGTATGCAACTTCACCAGTAGTACATTAATGTTTTAATTTTCCAACATCCCCTCCAACATTTATTTTCATTTTCCTTTTCTGTCATGTTAGCCAGTCAGACAACCGTGAGGTAGTATTTTAATTTGCATTTCTCTCATCAGTAGTGGTTTAGATAATTTCTTTAATATGACTATAGATAGCTTTGATTACTTTGCCTGAAAACTGCTTGTCATGTCCTTTGGCCATTTATCCATTGAGAAATGTCTCTTATTTCTATAAATTTGAGTTGTCTATATATTTGTGGAATGAAGTTTATCAGAGAAATTTACTGTAAAAATTTTTTTCACAGTAATGATTACCAGCTATCCTACTTTCTCTCTCCCCCTTTTCTTACCCTGTCTGTTCTCAAAAGTGTTTTGCTTCTGACTTTTTAAAAATTAATATATTTTTCAGTTTTCAATAATCACTTCCATAAGTGTTCAATTTTCTCCCTCCCTCTCTTCTTCCCTCCCCAAGACAGCATATAATCTTACATGGGTTCTACACATACATTCTTGTTAAACATATTTTCTGACTTTTACCTCCCTGAAACTACACTCCCTTCTAACAGCTCTTCCTCTACTCCTTTCTCTTCTCTTCCTAGTTTTTTGTATGGTAACATAGATTTTTACATCCAACTGAGTGTGTATATTATTCTCTCTTTGAGTCAATTCTAATGAGAGTTCAGGTTCACATGCTTCTGTCCTGTTCCTCTGTTTCCCACTCCACTGTAAAATTTCTTTCAGGCCTCTTTTATGTCATATAATTTATCTCATCTTACCTCTTCTTTCTCCTTCTCCCAGTGGGTTCTTCTTTCTCATCCATTAATTTTATTTTTTTAAGTAATCATGCCATCACATTCAACTCACACCTCTGCTTTCTGTCTGTGTATATTCCTTCTGACTGCCTTAATAATGAGAAATTTTTGAGAGTTATAAATATCATTTTCCATATAGGGGTATAAATGATTTTAGCCTTATTGAATCCCTTGTGGTTTTTCTTTCCTGTTTACCTTTTAATGCTTCTTTTGCATCTTATATTTGAAAGTAAAATTTTCTATTCAGCTCTGGTTTAGTCATCCAGAATACTTGAAAGTACTTTATTTCATTGAATGTTCATCTCCCCCCCCCCAAAAAAAAAAGATTATACTCAGTTTTGCTGAGTAGGTGAGTCTTGGGTATAATCCTACTTCTTTTACTTCAGAATATCATATTCCAAGTGCTCCAATCCTTTAATGTAGAAGCTGTTAAATCTTATGTTTTCCCTGACTCTGGCTCCATGATATTGGAATTGTTTCTTTTTGACTACTTGCAATGTATTTTCCTTGATCTGGAATTTGACCGCAATATTCCTGGTGGTGTGCGGTTTCATTTTGGGCTCTCTTTTAGGAGGTGATTGAGGATTCATTCAATTTCAATTTTCTGTACAGTTCTAGAACATCAGGACAGTTTTCCTTGATAATTTCTTGAAAGGTGATGTCTAGGCTCCTCTTTTTGATTATGACTTTCGTCTTGTCCAGTAATTTTTAAATTCACTCTCTAGATCTGATTTCCAGGTCAGTTGTTTTTCCGATGATGTATTTCATATTTTCTTTCTTTTTTTTATATTTTTATTTTTTGGTTTTGTTTGATTGTTTCTTGATGTCTCCTAAAGTCATTAGCTTTCACTTGCCCAATTATAACTTTTAAGGAATTATTTTCTTTAGTGAGCTTTTGTACCTCCTTTTCCATTTGGCCAATTCTCCTTTATAAGGAGTTCTTCTCTTCATTGGATTTTTGTACCTCTTGTCATTTGGCCTGTTCTGTTTTTTAAGTTGTTATTTTCTTCAGTATTTTTTTTTTGTGTCTCCTTTACCAAGCTGTTGATCCTTTTTTCATGGTTTTCTTGCATCGTTCTTATTTCTCTTCCCAATTTTTCGTCTACTTCTAATACTTGATTTTTAAAATCCTTTTTGAACGCTTTCATGGCCTGAGACCAATTCATGTTTTTCTTGGAGACTTTGAATGCAGGAATGTTCTTGACTTCTGGATGTGTTTTGATCTTCCTTGTCATCATAGTAACTTTCTATGTTCAGAATCTTTTTCTGTTGCTTACTCGTTTTCCAGCCTATTTCTTGGCTTTTCACTCTATGCTAAAGTAGGTCTTAGCTTCTTAAGTGGATGGGGCACTGTCTCAAGCTTTCAGTCTTTTTTTTTTTTTGTTTGTTTTCAGAGTTAATTCTAGGGACCTGTAAGTTTTTGACTCTTCCAAGGTGGTGTGATCTAGGGAGAACTACTACCCTTCTGTATTGTGCACTGGTTTATGGGAGATCAGAAACATTCTTTTCAATCCTGGGACGGTGATGAGGGTCCCTGCTATGCTACTCTGCTCTCTCAAGCCATGTTGTACTAGTATTCCTTCTTGAATTGAGCTTAAGACCCAGAACTGCAACTTGGATCCAAGTATAGGCAATGCAACAGAGTTCTGCGCTTTGTGCCAGCAATAGGACCCCTGTAAATCTCCTCACCTGTTTTTGACTTCCATTACTGTCTATAGGCTGAGAGGTCTGGAAACTGTCACTGCTGCCACTGATTCAGGTGCCCTGAGACCTGCTCCTCGTTTGCTGTGTCCCAGTCTGGGCTTGCGCTATCTGTGCTGTACTACATTCCTCTCTCACCCTGGTGCAACAGACTGCTCCCCTTTAAGGTTTTCTTGGCCTGGAAAATTGTTTCACCCTATCTTTTTGTGTGTTCTACCACACAAAATTCTAGAATTCATTTAGAGTCATTATTGTTTTTTCTTTTTTGTAATTTTTCTTTTTGGTAAATTTTTAAATTTTAAACTTAAATATAAAATGAGAAAAGGAAAAAAAAGCATTGCCATGTACACTGCAGACCATAAGAAAGGATTAAATATAAAACAAACTTCTATTTTAAGAAAACCTATACAATAAATACATTGTTTTCAAAGTTGCCCAGCTCTTCTTTGCATCCTTGTTGGTTTTCTTTTGTTCTCTGCATATACCTTTTACTTTAATTTTTTCCCCTTCCTTTCCCCCATCACCCTGAAGAATGCTGCAATTAAGCACAGATATACACTGACACATATCCATAGATATCTATAAATATATATATATACATATATACTTATACACATATGTAAGACCATATTATGCTTATTTTGACATATTTTTGTTTCTCTGAAGGTGGATAGCGTCTTTCTTCATAAGATTAAATCTTTCCATATTTTTAGAAATCAGCCAGCTTCATTTCCTATATCACAGCAATACACCAACCCAGTCACATTGTGTCTAAGAGACTGCATATGAAAGTTTACCCCGCTCAATTCTCAGCATTCCTTCTATTTTTGGCTATATAGATTTTATTTATATAAGCAAATTTTAATTTAAAAGAATTAAAATTATTCTTTTTACATTTCAACAATGCTCTCACCTCTTAATAGAGTTTAAGATATGATACTGCTGAATCTATTTCCTTTACATCTTTTTTCCCTGGTTTCTTTGAAGTTCTTGACCTTTTGTTCTTCCAGATGATCTTTGTTATTATCTTTTCAAACTCAGTAAAATAATTTATTTGTAATTGAATTGGGATGACATTAAATAAATAGATTAATTACATAAAATTATCATTTTAAAAATTATATTGGCATTACCCATGAACAATAATTCAGTTATTTAGATCTGTTAATTTGCATAAAAAGTGTTTTATGTTTATGGTTTTCTATGTATGTATGTATATATATGTATGGATGTGTGTATACATGTACACACACAGTGTTCCTGTGTCTGTTTTGGCAGGTACATACTTAGATATTTTATACTGTCTTGGTATTTTCAATCGTTTAAAACAGTATTGAAAAAGCTCAGGCTAATCCCAGCCTTTACTCTACCATCTTGACTTTGCATCCTCTGCCATACTTTTTGAGGGAAGGTCTGGGTTGGTTCTGTTCCATTTCATAGTCTGTTTTGCTGCCTCTCTGGTCTGACCTCTGCAAAATCTTTTACCTGGATTTGGGTCTGCAGAAGAGTAGACTGCTGCGAACTCACTCTGACCTTTTCAGATTAGGTCTGATACACTTTCTTTTCTTTTTTCTTTTCCTTTTTTTTTTTAAATGTGTTGTTTTTATTTTCAGTTACAAATTTTCTTCCTCCACCTCCTCCCCCATCCATTGATATAGTAAGAAAGATGATACCTATTTTATATATATATATATATATATATATATATATATATGTGAAGTCAAGCAGAATATATTTCTACATTAGTGATACTTTAAAAAGGCAAGAAAATTAAAGAAAAGGAAAAAAACATTTTTCAACTTGGAGTCTAAGCCCATTGATTTTTCCATCTGGAAGTGGATAGTAATAAGTCATAAGTCTTTTGGAGTTGGGGAATCATTATATTGATCAAAATTACTAAGTCTTTCTCGTTTGTTTATCTTTGCAATATTGCTGTTACTATGTCCTGGTTCTGCTCACTTCAGTTTTCATCAGTTCATATAAGTCTTCTCAGGTTTTTCTGAAACCATCCGCATAGTTGTATCTTAGAGCACAGTCATATTCATATATCATAACTGGTTCAGCCATTCCCCAATTGATGGTCATCCCCTCAGTTTCTAATTCTTTGCTGTCACAAAAAGCTGCTGTAAATATTTTGGTACATGTGGATTCTTGTGCATTTTCTAGATTTGTTTGGAGGAGTTTGTGAACAGTTCGCTGTACTGCTTCATACCACTTAGCCATCTTGTCTACCTACCTAAAAGAAAATTCTTAAAATAAGAAAAGGTAATCACATAAAAATATGCTTCAGTTGTGGATTTTTGTGACAGTCTTTTAAATTAGTTAACAGTGAACTTAAGTTTTTGTATCCAGAGCACCTCAGGTTGTAAAGATCAGCAACTTCAGGAGCTCCATTTTGGGAGAGTCATGAATAAATGATGGTGGAGACCGTGGTGGAGGTTGTGAAGGGGCCTAGTTGGAGAGATGAGCTTCATGGAACCTAAAAGCCCAAGTGGCCTGTGAAGAGATGGCTGCTTAGTGATCTCTTTATAAAATTTCATTATTTTGACATAGACCTTAATAATCTGTTACCTGGTCTCTGGAAATAAACCAGTCCTCATGAAATTATTTTTAACCTCATCACTGTTTTCACCTTGTATTTTACAGAAATGCTTATTCAATTAATATATTTCCCCTCCCCCCAAAAGAGATGTTTTTTTATATTCTTAATGATTTCATGATTATTTACCTACTTATTAAGATTTGTTCTCCTGTATTTTTGTTAAATCACTTTCTTAGGAGCCATATAAATGGAGTAGAAATGTTTATTATATAGAGTATAGATACTTGTCTTAATCTGTAAATTGACTTTTCTGTCTTAAATGTTTACACCCAAAATGGCTGCCCAGTGAGGCAGTAGCTCTAAACAGGTGTAGGTAGATTCTCTTCCTTTAGGAGGAAAAATTCTGTAGAAAAAATGCAAGACTTTTAATAAAGTTGAACTCAATAGCTTAATCAGCTTTTATGGTCACTAGCTGAATGAATGTCTGTCTTTGGCAGAGCCTTAGGGCAGTGTGAGGGATAAAAGAAAAATTGCGAAGAATAAGAAGAGCAATAGGAGAGTCAGATAAGGGGAAGAGAGAAAAACAAGGAAGGATAAATAGAAGAGAATAAGTTAGTGACGGAAGGTCACAGTATGCCCCTGAGAGGTCTTTGAATCAAATTCCACTTTTTTGCTGTTATTCTGTCTGGGTGTAAACTTCAGATTATTTGTTTTTCTAAGGTAGATTGAACAAAATACTGCTTTAAACAAAATCCAAAACCAAAAACCTAAGAGTCATCTACTGAATTTTGACAGTTTTATGACCTTTTATTTTGGTGATTGTTTTGTGGTTATTACAAACAACTAGCAGCTTTGCAGAGATAAGTTTCAGTCTTGCGTGGTAACTCAAAAGTGAAACTGATGTAAAATTCTCATTTCCTTCACAGCCACTGGAGTGAATAGTTGGTCACCTGAAAATCAGTCTTATGCAAGATATAGTCCAGATTGTTGCTCAACTTACATCACTCTCACTGTGACTTAAATATCTGTCTGACAGCTGAATTTCACATATGGCTGGTCAGCAATGTATTATAGAGTTAATTAGGTTAACTTTTGGACTTAAGTGTCTTGGGTGAGTAAGTATATGATCAGGGAAACCTTTAAATATATATCAGTATATTTTACTTGCCTGCTTCATTCAGTCATCTTTTGTGCCAAAGGATTGTTTTACCTGCTTAGTAGTTGTGTTTAGAGCCACTGAGCTTTTGGATTTTGGAACAAATAAGAAAGTAGATTGGAAATTATTTCTAGAAGAAAATGGCTTATGGCACATGTACTGGAGTTTTTAATGAAGTTTTTAATGAAGAAGCTATAATATAATGTGGCAGTAATAGAGAAATTAGGAAACTAAAATTCCAAAGGATAGAAAAGAAAACAATTTGTTGGAGAGAAGCATGAATATATTTATTTATTGTAAATTGTAGTGTAAATAATTCCCCTCAATGGCTTGTTAACTTCTTGAAACTAGTTACTGTTTTATCTGCATTTTGTATTTCTCAGACACCTGAGGTCCTAGATGTAGAATTCTGTGGAGGAAACCAGGGACGTTAAGTGACTTTTCCAAGGTTGTTGCAGAGCCAGTGCTTGAACTAGGTTACTTTGATACAGATTCTTTGAACTGCCTAATAAAACTTTGTACACTCCATGAGCTTTATTTTTGTTGCTGTACAGTTCAATTCAATGTAGGTCATGGATTTAGGTAGGAATTCAGTTTTAGTTAAGAATTGTGCATTGATCATGGAATGATTTAATTGGTAAATGGTAAGGGTGGGTAGCTGAGGTGGTGAAGTGGATAGAGTGGACCTGGAATCAGGAGGACCTGAGTTCAAATGGGACTTCAGACACTTAACAGTTGCTAGCTGTGTGACCCTGGGCAAGTCACTTAACCCCAATTGCCTCGAACACAAACAGAAATAAAAAAAGTAGTAAAGGAAATTTTTCTTTCAGATTTTGGAAAATAATTTGTAAGAAAAATATTTTCAAGACTTTTGATCGCCGGCATCCTAGATGTTTACTCTTGAGAGTAAACCATGTCCCTCAGCTTAATGTTTTTTGATTGTTTAGTTTTCTCCTCATAGATGATTTTGCACAAGACATAATTGCTCAACAAATACATCTTGGGTTAGTTGCATTATAATTGTGCTGTGACTAGCAAGCATTTTATTTCGCTGTTTTTGCTAAATCCTGAGAATTAGCATAAATTTTACCTTCTGGGAATGGAATTTGTCTTAAATTTTTTGCTGGTGTCATTTTTGACAAATAGAACCTAGGTAGTTGTATAGCAACAATAGGCTAATGGGGTAAACACCACTTAAATATGTATTTTTGTTGTATTTGAAATTGGCATTTTGTGCACTTAAAGTTTGATTTCATTTACATTTCATAAACATATATTTAAAATTTCAGGATATCCGGAAATTCTTTGGTGTTGTTCCAAGTGGAAAGAAACTTGTTAATGAGACAGTAAAAAAGAATGAGAATACAAAGACTGTTGAAGGAACTTCTAAAGTGAAAAAAGGAACAAAGGAGATCAAGGTCAGTTTTCCAAATCATGTTTTACATTGTTATGTAAACACAGATGCTAAACTTAACTTCCCAAGTTTGATTGTGAATTTGATATTAATACTAGCTAACATTTATTTACTGCTTGTTATATGGAAGGTACCACATTAAGCGCTTTGCAGTTATGTTCTCATCAATCTTGTGAGGTGCTTTTATTATTTCTATTTTACAGATGAGGAAACTGAGGCAAACAACCACACAACTAGTGGTTTGATTGAATTTGAGCTCAGGTCTTCCTGACTACAGGTCCAGTGCTATATCCACTATGCCACCTAGACCATTTGTAAGATTTACTTAAAGTTCAAGAAAAGGCAGATTATTCTTTAATACTTATAATTAAAACAGTCTACCATATTTCAAATTGATGTGAGCTTTTTTCAAACAAAAAATAATTAATGAATTTTCCCCAGATAAAACTATTTACCGAAACGAAAACCAAACTAAAAAAATTCAAAACCTTGTAATAGTTGAGTAAAAAATGACTGCAAGTAATTGTTTCTGTAACAAATGAATGACTATGTACTTGAATTTCATCAAGAAAGCATTGATGTCCATATTTATTACAAATTTTGCTGTTTATTTTTCTTGTTGAAATCAGTTTTTTATTCTGTTGCTTCTACTTTAAAAAAAAATCTGTTATCATTTTGTATCTCTCTTAATTTCTTTGTGTTCTTTATATTTTTCTCTCTCCAGCTTGGTATGCTTTTGTTTATGACTTGTTGATGTTTAAGTGTATCATTTTTAGCTGTAAGAGTATTGGTCACCTTGGCCAGAATTAGCTCTGGACATTTTCTCCAATCATTCCGCTATGCCTGGAATAGTCTCCCTTATTATTTTTGCCTCCTGGCTTGCTTCATGTCCCATTTAAACTTCCATCTCCTACAAAAAGCTTTTCACAACTCCTCTTAATTATAATTCCTTCCCTTATTTTCTGTTTATCCTGTATGTAGTTTATTTGTGCATGTTCGTTAGCTTGTTGTCTCCTCCCATTGGATCAAGAGGCCGTTGATGCCTGGAATTGGCTTCTACCTCTTTTTGTATCCCTGTTGCTTAGCATGGAGTCTTAAGTAAGGTGCTTAAATAGATGCTCATTGACCCACTGACTAGTTAGTGCCCCTACTCATGACATAGGACTGTATCTTGATTTTAGGTATGTTCTCTCTGACCTAGTGAGAGAGAAGATGAGAGGAGAGAGAAATCCCATTTTTACCTTTTTCTTGCTGTGTAGTTATTATGTTATTGTCAGGTTGTTAGGTAAAGTAGTACACTTTTTAGTATTTATGAATTAAAGTGATTGTTGGCTTTCTTCGTCTTTTTCTACACCCAATCAAAACGGTATCTTTTTGAATATTTAAACGCAATTTGAAAAAACTGGAGTAATTTTATAAAGAAGTTATAGATAATGTTATCCTCAATAAATTAATCATGTAAGTAAGCATTGCTTACTGGAGTGCTTATGCTTCCTTACTTGATGCTTCTAGGTGTTTTAAAGAAGCATTTGACTTAGTCTATAATTACTGCTGCTATTATAAGTTTCCCATTTGGCAATGTTTGGAAAAAAAGATTAAATAGTGATACAGCTATCTGTTTGCTAACTCTGTCTCATCTCCCATTTAACCTTTTATAGCGACTAGCTTGGTTAATTGTATGTCACTTGTAGGTGAAAATTTCTTCCAAAGAAGATGATGTAAAACGAAAGCATGCAAACAAGAAAAAGAGAATTATCTATGATTCAGGTAATTATTTTGAGGAGAAATCAAGAATTTTAAAGTAGTTTGCATTCCTTGTCACATAAATTTAGTTATAAAAGTAATTTATTTGCTTCTTTGAAAGATGCAGCATCCTTCATCTTGAAATAAAAATAATTTAAGTCATGGTTTGATAATGGAGGTAGTGGAAATCATTGGCATTATCTTAGAAAAGATTTTTTCAAGGTAACACAACTTGGATTTTTGCTTACATATTTTATAATATGTTACAATAACAGTAGAGTTCTTTGGTAGTAGTTTTACCTGTTCCTGCTTTGGGAAAGTGATGAACAATCTAGTGTGAGTAGTTAAAATTCAAGGGAGACCTAAAGATTTATGGATCTTTAGGACTTTGATAGACGTTCAAAAGGCACCATTCAGGCAATTAAGTATTTGTGTGATTTCAGTGTGCCTAACGTTGGTATGTGCATTGGGTTTTAAAAGAATGTGTAACAAGATATATTGTAATCCAAATGATAATGACAGGAGAAAGAAGAAAGTTCTAATCTAAACAGAACCCGGGAAGACATGCGCAATTGTGGGGATAAGAACTTGAACTAGTTTTGTAGCAGGGGTAAAGAATTGTGATACAGTAGGGAAAGGATTGGATTTTGAATCAGATTAGCTGAGTTTTTAATTTCATATCTGCTGCTTATTATTTGTTTAACCTCATGCATCAGTGTTTTCAATCTGTAAAATTATGGAGCTGGGCTAAAGGATTTTTAAGTTCCCTTCCATCTTCAAATCCTATAAAATCTATGTATTGACAAGGGTGGGGTATGGATTTGTGAGAGACTGCTAAGGTAAAATAGGTCATTTATTAGGAAGTCAAGGGTCATCTTTGACTTTTCAAAGTATTTAGCTTGGGTGACTGGGACAATAGTTATGTTAATTAATGTAGAGAAGTTATGAAGGAGAAAATGTGATAGATTATTTTTTTTTTTTGGTTCAGTTGAATTTGAGTTTGTGCTGGGCATATAGTTTGAATTATCCAGGCACTAGAAATCTTCATCTGAGTGATAAGGATGAAGATAAGATTTGATATCATTCATACAATAATTAGAATTTATATGATACTCTAAGGTTGGTAAAGTGGTTTAGAAATACTATTCTTACAGTAACCCTGAGAAGGTAGGTGCTATTATTGTCCCCATTTTACAGGTGAAGAAACTGATGCAGACTGAGGTTATGACTTCCCCAGTCAGGGTCATTCAACCATTAATTAATTTGTGCCAAATTTAAATTTGCGTCTTTCTAACTTAAGATCCAGCATTCTATCCAGATAAAGGTGAAAGTTGAAGCAGTGGCAGGTGATAAGGTCCTCAAGGGACAGACTATATATGGCAAAAAGAAGATGGAGGACAGAGCTCTGGTGAAGAGTGGGGGGGGATGGGGAATTGGATGATCAGAGAAGAAAGATGAAACTGAAGTATCACGAGAGCCAAAGAAGTGAATGATATAAAGAAGTAAGGAATAATAGTGTCTGATGGCATAGAAACAGCAGAGAATAAGGATTGAGAAAAGGGCATGGGATTTGGTGATCATTGAAGACTAGCAAACATTTCCATTATAGAAATTTTTTTTTTCAGGAAATACTTTTTAAAAAAACCTTTATGCACTAAATGCTTAGAAAACCTGTATATTCAATGATTCAAGATAATCCCAAAGGACTTATGATGAATACAGACTGTTTTTTGAGTTTTCCACAAAATAATTGATATGGAAATATGTTTTAAATGGTTTCGCATGTTAAAAATTATATATTTAATAAATGTACTTTTATCTCAAATGCAGACTCAGAGCCAGAAGAGACAGTACAGGTAAAAAATGCTCAAGACCAATCAGAGAAGTTGCCGATGTCTTTTAAGTCTCAGAAAATTCCAAGGCAGGATCCTGTTACATATGTTTCAGAAACAGGTAATGATGTTGACAGTATTTAATTATTCATAATAAATTCATTTGTATTAGATGCTTGAGCTTCCTCATACTATATAAATATAACACTTCAAATTTAACGAGAAAGATTTTTGAAGACATACTTTGAGGCAATTCATCACTCCCTTTGTAGGCAAAAGGCACAGGAACTACCTTGCCAATTTAAGATTTGATAGATATTGAAGCACAGTTTTTTTTCTTTGCCTTGAGATAGTTATCACAATTATAAACAATGGCCCCTGACTGTTTTCTTTGACTATATAATCAAAGTTGTACTATTATAAGAAGACTTTTACTTTAAAAAATTATGTTTTTATATGCATTTTAGATTCTGTTCCTCCCACTACACCTCATTTCCATTTGATCAACATTTTAAAAAAACCCAACAAAATAAAACCTTCATCATAAATAGGAATAGTCCAAGTAAAACAAATTTCCACATTGTCCATACCAAAAATGTGTGCGTTTCAAGTTTATCCTCTCTGGCAGGGGGTGAGTGATGTTGTTTTCCCAGACTTGTTTAGCATTGAATTGAGCAGATTTCTGAAGTCTTAGAAAGTTGCTTAATCATCATAATGCTGTCATTTTATGTTTTTATTCTCATAATTCTGTTTACCTCATACTGCCCTCAGTTCATGGTGGTTTCCCCTGGTTCCTCTGAAACTATCCTTTTTATCATTTTTTTATGGCACTGTGATATTCTGTTTCTTTCATGTGCCATAATTTATTTAGATATCCTCTTAGTTTCCAATTTTGGTCTACCATGAAAAGAGCTGCTATAAATTTTTGTGTGTGCTGTACATACTTTTCCTCTTTCTTTGACTGTTTGGGATATTGGCCTGGTAGAGCATGTTTGTTAACTTTTTGGCATAGTTCCATATTTCTTTTCAGAATGGCTGAGTCAGTTCACAGCTCTAATGACAATGGATTAATGTACTTGTTTTCCCACAGCATGTCCTACATTTTTCATTTTCCTCTTTTGTCATCTTTGCTAGTATGATATACATGAAGTAACACCTCAGAGTTGCTTATTGATAGCTTGGATTTCTTCCTTTGAAAACTACTTGGTTCATGTAAAATTAAACCTTGAATAGAATTTAAATACTGTCTAAAATGGTGGTAAAATTTTTTCCCAAATATACTAACGTTTGTTGTACATTTTATTTATGGATACATAGAGTACTGGAAAAAAGACTATTTAATAAAGAGGAAGAGGGCAACAGAGGAGTGGGAGAGAATTGAAGTGTGAATGTCCTGGCAAAAATAATAGTTTAATTGTTAAAATATTTTTAATCCTCCTTAATAGTATTTTATTTTTTCCAATCATGTAAATATAGTTTTCAATATTCACTTTTATAAGATTTTTGAGTTCCAAATTATCTTTCTCCTTTTCTCTCTCCCCTCCTTTATTAGAGAGCTTGATGCAAGTTTTTTTAAAAAATTATTTCCCTTCTAATTTTAGCTGTATTAGATTTGTGCAAAAACTTTTAAAACTACTAATGTCTGTGAGACAGATGTGCAGTTTTTCCAGAGTTTTTGTAAAAAGTGTGTATTTACTCACTGTAGCAGGGGTCTTTGGGTTTATCAAGCACAATACTACTGTTGTTTGTAAGTTGCATACATAATTGGTTCCACTGATTTACCCCTCTATTTTTGAACTAATACCACATTCTTTTAATTACTGTTTTGTATTACAGTTCGAGATTTGTCACTAATAGGACTCTTCTCATTTTTTTTCATCATTATCCTTAAGGTTCCTGATTATTTGTTCCTCCATACAAATTTCATTATTATTTTTTTCTAACTCTAGAAAATATTTCTTAGTTGGGTAATGCACTGAATAGGTAAATTAATTTAGGTAGTATTGTTATTTTTATTGCATTGGTTTCACCTACCCATGACCAATTAATGCTTCTCCAATTATTTAGTTGTGTTTTTATTTTTTCAAAGAGTGTTTTATAGTTGGATATATATAGTTTTAGGTGCACTCTGGGTGAGACACTCCCAAATAGCTACTGTGATTATCTTGAATAGACTTTTTTCCTAGTTTTTCCCGCTGGATTTTATATATACTAATGATTTGTGTGGATTTATTGTACATGTTGCAACTTTGCTGTAGCTATTATTTCAGTAAATTTTTTAATTCATTCTAGCTTTTTCTCCACCTTTATATCTACAAAAATGATTTTTTAATTTCATTATTGTCAATGCTTATTCACTCAATTTCTTTTCCTTTTATTATTCTATAAGACAGTTTTATAAGAGCTAGCATTTTGAGAGTTATGTTAAATAGTAGTAGTGATAATGGGCATGTTGGCTTCAGCTTTGATCTTATTGGAAAGACTCCTAATTCTTTTCTGTTACTTACAATGTTTATTCTGGATTTTGTTAGCAAAATTGTTTATCATATTAAGGAAAGGTCTTTTTATCCTTATAATTCCAAGAATTTTTAGTAGAAATGAGTGTTGGATTTTGTCAAAAGCTTTTTCAGCATATATTCTGTAGTCATGGTTTTTATTATCTGTATTATTAACTTTATATTTATCACCTTCTATATGTGCATTCCTGATATAAACCTGATTGGATCATGTGAATGTTCCACAGGGCTCTGCCCTGGGCCCTCTTTTTTTCTCCCTTTACATTATTTGACTTGATGATCTCATCAATTTCCTTGAATTTAGTTATCAGTTCTATGCTGAAGAGTCTCAAAACTTCTTATCCAGTTCTGACTGCTCTACTGACCTCCAGTCTCTAATCTCTCAACTACCTTTTGAATATCTTGAACTGGATATCCCATAGACATATTAAATTCAGTCTGTTCAAAACTGAGCTCATCTTTTGCCCGAACTTTCCCCATTCTAAACTTCTCTGTTACTGTCAAGGGCTTCACCATCTTCCCAGTCACACAGATTTTAAGCCTAGGTATCACCATCAACTCCTCACAATTTCTCATCCTCTATATCCAATCTATTACCAAAGGGTTCTCAATATTACCTTTATAACATCCCTCACGGATCCTCCCTTTTTCCTCTGATATTGCCACCACCATAATGCAGGCCCTCATTACCACATTCCTGGACTAGTATAGTAGTTTGCTGGTTGGTCTACCTAATTGTAAGTCTTTCTACATTCCAGTTCATACTCTACTTGGCTGTTATTTCCTAAAATGCAGATTTGTCCAGTTGCATCACCCTCCTACCCAAATGAATCTGAAGCCTCTTTATCACCTCCAGGATCAAATATGAAATCCTTTGTTTGACTTTCAAAGCCTCCATAACTTGCCTCCACTTTCCTTCCTATGTATTCTTCTTATATTTTCCTTTCCCTCCTCAGCCTCTTGTACTTTGTGACCCAGTTACACTCGTTTCCTTGCCATCCTTGAAGAAGCAATGCCATCTCCTGATTCTAGGCATTTTTATCGACTGTCCCACATGCATGGAATGTTCTCCCTCCTCATTTCTACCTCCTGATTTCTCTGGCTTTCTTTAAGTTCCACAAAAATTCCACAGGAAATCTTTCCTAATCCCTCTTAATTTGAATGCTTTCTCTCTCTGTTTATTATTTCCAGTTTAACTTGTTTATAGCTTCTTTGTACATAGATTTTTTGCATATTGTCTCCATCAGCTCATGAGCTCCTTGAGAGCAGAGCCTGTTAATTTTCTTTGTATCCTCTGTACTTATCACAGTACTGTAATAGGCACTTTTATTAACCAACTATAATATTTTTAACATGCTGTTGTACCTCACTTCCTAATTTATATTTTAAAATTTTTGCATCAGTGTGTACATTGGTGATAGTAGTTTATAGTTTTCTTTCTTTGCTATGTTTCTCCCAGGTTCAGTTATCAAGACCATATTTCTATTTATAGAAAGTGAATGGAAGGTTGTTTTTTTTTCTTTTTTTTCTTTATCTTTGCAAGCAATTTATTTAGTACTGTATTTGGATTAATTGTTCTTTGGATATTTTGATAGAATTCACTTGATCCTATAGGTTTTTTCTTTGAAATTTCCTTTATGGCTTATTCAGTTTAATTTTTTTATAATTGTTTATTTCAATTGTTTTTTGTTAATCTGGATATTATATATTTTTTGTAGATAATCATCTCTTTCCATTAAATTATTAGTTATGTTAAGTTATTGCTAAACTGCTAAAACAGTTACTGATAATTTCCTTTATTTTCCCTTCTGTTGTGAGTTATCTTTCATATGAGTAATTTGGTTTCTCTTTTAAAATTAGATTCACTGTTTATCTATTTTACTACTTTTTAGAAAATAGCTCCTACTTTTCTGTATCAGTTCATTGGTTTTTATGCTCTCAATTTTATTGATGTTTTCAATTTTCATAATTTCTACTTTCTTGCTTAGTTGCGTGCCTCTTTTATTGATTTGTTGTTTCTCTCTTGATGAAGTCTTTAGAGACATAAAACGACTCCTCAGCACTACATTAGTTACATTGCATAAATTTTGGTATATTACTTCAATATTGTCATTTTCTTTAATTGAAAATAATTTAAAATTTCTATTTTTGTGATTTATTCTTTGACCTTGTCATTTAAAATTGTTATTGACAATTTTTTTAGAAATCTTTTAAAGGTACTTTTATTAAATATAATTTTTATTGTTCTGTGATAGGTAAGTGATGTGTTTAGTGTTTGTTCTTCAACATTTTTTGATTCAGGTTTTTATGTTGC
Source organism: Bettongia penicillata ogilbyi (assembly GCA_023548195.1). NCBI lineage: Eukaryota > Metazoa > Chordata > Mammalia > Diprotodontia > Potoroidae > Bettongia > Bettongia penicillata. Next base: position 3,165,246 of record JAJHZJ010000808.1, on the reverse strand, counting down.
AGTACATGTTCAGTTTATGTAAAGGTGCCATATATATAGCTAAAAAGTATGTAAATTCCTTCCTGTTCCCAGTCAGTAATTGAAAAAAATCTATCACCTTTGAGTTTTTTTTAATAAAAATTTATTTATTTAACTTTTTACATTCATTTTCACAAAATTTTGGGTTCCAAATTTTCTCCCCTTTTATCCCCTCCCCCCACCCAAATACACCAAGCAATCTAATTTTCCCTATCTCCAATCGGCCCTCTCTTCCATCATCCCTTGCTTCTCTTGTCCCCATCTTCTCTTTTGTCCTATAGGGCCAGATGACTTTCTATTCCTCATTAACTGTATGTCTTATTTCCTAGTAGCAACAACAATACTAAACAGTTGTTCCTAAAACTTGAGTTCCAAATTCTCCCCATCCCTCCCTCCCCACCCATTCCCTTTGGGAAGGCAGGCAATTCAATATAGGCCATATCTGTGTAGTTTTGCAAATGACCTCCCTAATAGTCGTGTTGTGTAAGACTAGCTGAATTACCCTCCATCCTAACCTGCCCCTCATTGTCTCTCCTCTGTCTTTTGATCCTGTCCCTCCCCAAGTGTTGACTTCAGATTGCTCCCTCCTCCCCTTGCCCTCCCTTCCATCATTCCCCCCCCCCCCGCCTATCTCCTTCTCCCCCACTTTCCTATACTGTAAGATAGGTTTTCATACCAAAATGAGTGTGCATTTTATTCCTTCCTTTACTCAAATGTGATGAGGGTAAACTTCTTGTTTTTTTTTTTTTTTTCTCAGCTCTCCTCTTTTTCCCTCCACTAAGAAAAACTCCTACCTGCCTCTTAAGTGACATATAGTTACCCCCCTTCCCTTTCCCTCTCTTTCCTCCCCCTACATTTCTCTCTCACCATTTACCTTAGTTTCTTTTAAGGTATGGTCCCATCCTGTTCAGTTCAATCTGTGCTCTCTATCTCTGTATGTGTGTGCATGTGTGTATGTGTGTGCATGCGTGTACATGTGTGTGTGTGGTCCCACCAACTACCCAGATACTGAAAAGTTTTAAGAGTTAGAAATATTGTCTTTCCCTGTATGAATGTAAACAGTTCACTTCTGGTAAGTCCCTTAAGACTTCTCTTTGCTGTTTCCTTTTTCATGCTTCTTCTCATTCTTGTGTTTGAAAGTCAAATTTTCTTTTCAGCTCTGGTTTTTTCATCAAGAATGATTGAAAGTCCTCTGTTTCATTGAAAGACCATATTTTCCCTTGAAGTATTATACTCAGTTTAGCTGGGTAGGTGATTCTTGGTTTGAGTCCTAGTTCCTTTGCCTTCTGGAATATCCTATTCCACGCCCTTCGATCCCTTAATGTAGAAGCTGCTAGATCTTGGGTTATCCTGATTGTATTTCCACAGTACTGGAATTGTTTCTTTCTAGCTGCTTGTAAGATTTTTTCCTTGAGCTGGGAGTTCTGGAATTTGGCCACAGTGTTCCTAGGAGTTTCTCTTTTTGGATCTCTTTCAGGTGGTGATCGATGGATTCTTTCAATACTTATTTTGCCCTCTGGTTCTAGAATGTCAGGGCAGTTTTCCTTGATAATTTCATGGAAGATGATGTCTAGGCTCTTTTTTTGATCATGACTTTCAGGTAGTCCCATAATTTTTAAATTGTCTCTCCTGGATCTGTTTTCCAGGTCAGTTGTTTTTCCCATGAGATATTTCACATTCTCTTCCATTTTTTCATTCTTTTGGTTTTGTTTGGTGATTTCTTGGTTTCTCATAAAGTCATTAGCCTCCATCTGTTCCATTCTAATTTTGAGAGAACTATTCCCTTCAGTGAGCTTTTGAACCTCTTTTTCCATTTGGCTAATTCTGCTTTTGAAAGCATTCTTCTCCTCATTGGCTTTTTGAACCTCCTTTGCCAATTGAGTGAGCCTATTTTTCAAGGTGTTAATTTCCTCAGCATTTTTTTGGGTCTCCTTTACCAAGGTACTGACCCGTTTTTCATACTTTTCTTGTATCTCTCTCATTTCTCTTCCCAGTTTTTCCTCCACCTGTCTAACTTGCTTTTCAAAATCCTTTTTGAGCTCTTCCAGGGCCTGAGCCCACCCGCCACCCCCCTGGGGTGTCTGGGGTACTGAGGCCCCGCCCTCCACGTCTTTCCCTGATGGCAAGGATACGTCCTCGTCATCAGATCCGAAGGTCGGGATCATTTGCATTTGTTGGAAAAAACTCTCTAAAGTCTTATTTTTCTTCCCTTTTCTAGGCATTTTCCCAGCCAGTTACTTGACTTCTGAGATTCCTTTCCACCCCCGCCTGGATCCCATGTTATGTTATTATTAAAATTGGCTTCTTTAATTACAATTTTTGTTTTGGATATGATGGCATAATAATATCTAACATTTAAATTTTGCACCAACATAATTAAATTCTTGGCAATTTCTAGTAACATTCAAAATTTCATTATTAGTCATTTAATATTTTTGATTTTTATTAGAATCTTTTTTTATATAGCCGTTATTTCCAAATATATCTCTCCCATTTTCTTACAAGGAGACCACCCCTTTTTAACAACATGAAAGTGAAAGAGTATAGAAGAAATAGTCCAACCAAGCAGCAGTACATCAGCAAAGACTGAAAGGATGTGCAGTGTTCCATACCCATCGTCCCTGTCTCTACACAGGAGGAAGCGAAATATATTTTATCTTCTCTGGGGCCAGATTTTGTTCTTTTTATACAGTGTTCCATATTTTTGTATCTGTTTATACTGTTGTCATTGCATATGCAAGTTTTTTGGTTCTGCTTCACTGCATCAGTTTATACAAATCTTATCCTCTGTATTCTTCATAGTCATCAATTCTTTTAATTCTATAATATTTATTTCTTGTATGTACCACATTTTGTTTGGCCAGTTCCATTTAATGGATGTTTACTTTGTTTTATTTCTTTGCTTCAACAAAAAGTGCTATTAAGAATATTTCAGTGAGCATGGAATTTGAAAGTCAAAAAACCTAGGTTTCATTCCTGGCTTTGTTAGTATTTATGTAACTTTATGCTGATTGATTAATTTCCTAGGAGCTGAATTCCCTAATTTCTAAAATGAAATGCTTGGGGTGGGAAATCTCTAAGGTTTTTTCCTGCCCATGAGTCTATGATTTTTATTCTGTATACATGTAGACTAAGCTATTGAATAAAGGTGAGTTTAAAAATATTGTATGAAATTTTTTTGGTATTGCCTATAGTTTTAATTTAGCTATGTTCCTTAACATTTACATGAAAACCAAAAGTTGATTTCATCATCCTTAGATTTAGTGATATTTAGGTGTATGTTAGTTTTCTTATATAGTGTTGTTTGTTATTTTAACTTGAAGATAAAATAAGCAGAATTGGTCCAGGAAGATGACTTAGCAGAACTAGAAAGACAGATATGTGTTTTTTCAGGGTAGTATTTGAAAATTAAATGAAATAATTAAAAATTAGCTCAGGAAAAGATATGGTAGAGTTGAACTTTAAAAATGATTTTTTATATGAAATTTTTTATTTTACTGTTGATAGGAAGAATATTTTTAGCTGTTTTGTTTCAGTTTCTGCTCAGTCACATTGGATTAGTGTGAGGTGATACAGTTCTTAGATTTAGGTACGTAAGTGGTATGATTGGCGACTGTTCTTGTAAGTGGGGGAGGTATAGGTCAACACAGTGAAGTGATAGGTATACCTGAAAGTGGTATGATTGAGGTTTCCAGTGACACCTTAGAAACATTAGTCAAGGTTACTAGTGAGTAGATAACTCTGGCCCTTAACTGCAGTTCAGAGTTCTTTTGATTTTGTACACGGAGAAACCAGACAAATTTAGACTATGGTCACAGAATTTTCTTTAACATGGATCACAGGTTAAACAAATTGTGGTCTAGAATTAGTATCTATTTCTGGGATGTTCAGTTTTTTCATTTGTTTTTTTTTTTTTACAATGAATGTTAAACTAGAGTGTTTATTTTATTCCACAAATGCATATAGGAAGGTAAACACTGACTTTTTTTTTGGTTAGCAATAGTGAAGTATGATGAGGCATTATGTAAAAATTGTACAACATAGATGTGAGTTTTAGGCTTCTCTCTATTTAATGTGCTTGGAGGCCAGAAGACCTCTAGATCTGAAAGATGTAATATGTAATAAAAATGGAATTCTCTGTTTGAAATTCACTGTAATTTTGAAAGAAGTGAAAAAATCAGGTTTTTATGGTAATTTGATATTTCTAGTCAGAGATAAAAATCATTAGGCTGTTTTTAAGAACTTCTTGTTTCTGCTTTTTTATTTCTTCTGACTCTTTATTTTAAAACTCACTGAATATCTTTTAGCTTTTGCTTAGGTTCTTACATTTGTCTGTTATTTATGTAACTTTAACTTGAACTTATATGTTTTACACAAAGAAGCTTATGTTTCTGTTGGATATGTGTTAAATGAGTGTTCCTTCCTAAGATAAGATCCCAGTTCATCCATGGCTGTTCACATCTTCTTGCATTTCGTCCACAAGAGGTGTTTTTGTTCCACATGCTGGAGACCTTCCTCCAGATCTGGCATTGTGTGGGTAGCAGTGGAACACTCAGGCTGGCCATTGGTTTGTTCCTCACTATTGCTACTGGGTTCACTCAAAGGAAGCAAGATTTCGGAAATGGTGACCATGTGTTATTTATGCATCTGTACATGATATACTTACAGATTTTGCCCATTGGGATTACTTTTTAACTTGGTAATAAGTATTTTTCATCATTCTCAATGTGATTAAGTCATACCTTTATTTTATTAATGGATTTTCAAGTGCTTTAATGGCATTAATTTCCCAAAACAGGAACAGGAAAGGGCTGCTTATAAATGTCTTTATTGCTAACCATTGACTCTGGTAAAATGTTTCAGTAGGTTGGTAGAAATCCAAATACTTGTTGTACTGGGTAAATGTATTTACTTTTTGCTGTTCAATGAAGTGGGAGACCTTGAGTTTTGTTTGGTGAAGATGACCTGTTGTTATGCTATTTCGTCAGGGCTTGTGGTTTTATCCCAACTTGTGTGTTTTTTTCTCTCCTCATTGAGAATTTAATTGAGTACATAATTGTGTATGCAAGCTAATGGGCTTGAAGTTTAGATTTTTCTCTAGGGTTCCTAAAATCAGCACTTTTTAATGAAGGGAGTAGATATAACTCAAAAAAATATCATCGTTTTGTTTTTAAGGCGCCTGTAACTTGAGTAACATGTGAGGGAAATGTAGCAAGAGATAGTGAAGGTACAAAGCCCTACTTCCTGCTATAGGAGAGCCCTTAATTTAAAGAAGTAATAATGTTCTGTATAGATTATATATACTTGGTTCTTTGTATGAAGGTGAAGCAAAAAAACTCCCTAGAAGTGAGAGAAAATAATCTTTTATACAAGCACCTTGAAGGCAAGGATTGTTGTCATATGCTTCAATGTGTCACCCACAGAACGTCACCATATCTTACACATAAAATCAACATTGAATAATTCAGTAATCAACATTTGCTTGATTCTTGGTAATCAGGAGATGCTTTTATTTCACCTCAGAAGTTCTTTTAAAGGAAAATTGTACTATAAAATAATGTATGTGCCTTTTAATTTTAGTTTTCTAATTCTAAACTTAAAATAAAAAACATTTCTTTTGGCAGACTAGAGCATAAAAGATTATAAGTGCAACCGTGACAAGTATGTTCAGCTTGCTTTTTAAAAAGAAACTTGTAATAAATGCAACATGTTACTTTCAAAGCTGTTTTGCTTGTCTATAACAATGTTTATGTGACTTTTTGTAGGGTGGTATTTCTTGATTTTGTTTCAGTTTTTAGAACAAATTGTTTCTTTGAGGTTATTAACCTATTTATTAAATTACATTTTTCAGTTCACCAACTGACACTTTGTCCTAGTGACTCTGTGTGCGTGCAATTTGTAGCCTGTAAGTCTGTAGGAATTCTCTAGTTACTGGACTAGACCAGAGTGCATGGGTAGTATTTGTCCACATTTCAGTGAATTTCTCAATTATCAGAGGGTGAAAAAAGAGATACCTTAAGTAAAGGTTTGTTTTTTTTTTTTTTTTTTTTTTTTTACTAAAAATTCACTGCTAGTCTAGCCCCCTCTCCCGAATCTATCTTTTTTCTTGTTAATAAGCATCTCATTCTTCCTCCTATAAAATGCACCTGCCCTTGTCTCTCTTGTAAATGATTAGAGCCCCAGTTAAGAATAGAGTAGACTTAAAAATCTCCACACCAGCTAAGTTTCTTATGGTAAGCAGTGAAGGATAGGCCATGTAATTGATGTCTCATCAGCTGATTGACCTAAAAACAGCTATTTGAGCTCCATCTAGGGCAGATCAGTTTGCAGCTTTTTATTTTAAATTGTGGGCTATTTTCTGTAGCCATACACACTTTCCTTTGTTTTTTTGGGGGGACAAACCCCAGAAAAGAGGAGAGCATAGCAGGCAGTGTTCCCCAGGTGGGCTGGTAATGATGTTGATTCATTTCTGAGACCATCCTCAACTTCTATCAGTCACCAGCATCTCTCATCAGCATTTTTCCTTTGATTCTTAAGTGATTATAAAACTTTATGAAAATAAAAAGTCACTTCTTAATATTGTTAATGAAGCCTGAACATGAGGTAATTTGATTTTTCTACTAAAATTTAATATTTTTATTTTTCTCGAAATGATCTATTGTTAATTCCCAACCATATGATTTAATGATAAAAATAACATAAACACAAACCATTATGAAGTTTGTATTACGAAGACTAGTGATTGGTTGGTTTTTCTTTTGATGTCATAATTCTCCTACCAAGAAATGAGGGAGAGGCAAGTGTCAAAGAAATAGAAGGAAACATCTCCTATATACTCCAATGGGTAGGATTATTACCTTTTTGTAATGGAACAACCCTTAGGATTCTATATACAGTGTTCATTTGGCACAGATAATTTGTGGATATTGTTGGAGAAAAAATGACTTTAATTTTATAAATGTTCAGCTTTTATGTTGTATTTTACAAATAAATTCAGCCATTACAATGTAATATATGTAGAATCATTTTATGTATCTTCAAACAGTAACCATCCAGCAAGTATCCTTTTCTCTCTATCAGAAAATTTTTTATATGTGTTTGTTTATGTAGGTGTATATGAAACAAAATTATTTTAAAGAAGTAGTTATTCTTCAGAGAATAGGGTTATATTAAGCTTTGTCTTTCTGATGTGTGGAGAACTAGAAAAGATTTTTGTGGTTCAATATCCTATGGAATAATTATTTTTTGTGGTAATATGTGGTAAATTGTCAGAAATTTTGTTACTAAAGGGAGAAATAATATAGGAAATAGTAAGACATCAGAAAAATGGAGTTAATGTTTGAAAATATAGATATCATTGAAGCAATGCTTTTATTGTTGAGACCAACATGTTTTATGTATCCTTTTGTGTGAGAATGATTAGATTACTCTGTTGACCCTCCAGGCCACTTTGAATTCTTTTTGTCTCCTGCCTGTGGTTTAAAATAGGAAGAAATTTCCAATAATACACCAGTGGCCAGCTGTATATACTCTGGCATTTGTGTGCTTGACCATCTCTCTGTGGTTTCCTTTAGGGAGAATTAATCCTATGGAATTGGAAAAGGATAGTGCCTATGTGGTCATTTTCTTTTCTCTTTTATCTTATCCAGATAAAGCTTGTGATGTAATGTAATACCCAAATGTAATACCCAGATTGACTTTGTTCAGGCATAATGGGAATGTTCCTTAATTCTTTAGTATGGGCTACTGCCCAATGACAAATCTCTGAACACGTGCACATGTAAGCATGTGTATATGTTTGTATGTGGGGGGAGGCAGGCAGGGAAGGAGCGAGAGAGATGGATAGGAAATAGGACTGATGATTTCATCAATTTATAACATTGTACCTTGTAGAAATTCCACTCTCCTTCTCTAAAGCAAATTGGCAATTTACTTTTAGAGTTACCTCAAGTTCACACAGCTAGAAGATGTCGGAGGCAGGACTTAGACTCAGGTTTAAGGCCTGGACTTCCCATCCAGTATGTTATACTTTCCCTGTCTTCTTTGGGTGGGTAAGGGACTAGACTCCCCTTGGGGAAAGTAATGTGTAAATCAGTCAGGAAAGTCAGAGGAAGATCAGGCTGGAGCCAGATCGTGAAGGGCTTTGAATGTTAGAGGAGTGTATTTTAATCCTAGAGGCAGTAGGGAGCCACTAAAACTTTTTGAGTAGAGGAAAATGAAATGGTACTTTAACAACATTAACCTGGCAGCTGTATGTAAAACTGATTGAATAGAAAGAAGACAGACTTGAATCTGGGATGTTTATGGTAGGCTTTGTAATAGTCTGGGTAAGGTCTGAACTAAGATGATGGCTTTTTGATTAGAGAGAAGGGGAAGCGTGAAAAATGTTAAAGAAGTAGAATTGACAAGACATGAATGTGTGTGAGTGAGTGTGTATTCCTTTGGCCCCAGTAATGGTATTACTAGTCTATATTCCACAGATCAACTTGTAGGAATAACTTGGAAACAAAAGGAGTACCCATCATTTGGGGAATGGCTGGGCAGATTACGGTTTGCGAACATATTGAGATACTATAGAAGAAATGATGGAGACAATTTCCGGGAAACCTGTGAAGGGGATTGCATGAATAGATGGCAGGATGAAGTGAGCAGAATCGGTAAAACTCTCCATACCATAGCATCAAAATGATAATGACATGGGTTAGTGAGAGTGAAGAGTTGAGGGTAATTTCTCGGATGTAAGTATGAGTGGCTGTATAAAAGGGGATAGATACTTGTGATAGAAATAGCTTAAGTTTGGAAAAGCAATGAGTTTAAGAAGAGTGAATTTTCAGCTTTGTACACATTGAACCTGAGATGCCTGTATGCACAATGGAGTTGGACTTGCTTACTTTCTCTTCTTACTCATACCCTCTTCTATCCGGTCTAACAATCAGCAGGTATGTATAAGTCTTGGTTCCCATCACTGCTTAACCTCAAAGGCAAAATAAGAGTTACTTTGAGGCATAGAGATGAAGAAGAGGAAGGGAAACTTATGAAAGAAAAGCTTTAACAATCAGATTTCTTGTTGAATTTTTGGCTTGCTTAGAAAAATTACTTTTGTCCTTGTTACCTGATACTTGTAGATTATCAATTAACAATTTGGTTTCTTCATGTTACAGACTGCAGGAAGGGAAATCAAAGGAATATTAAGGTGCTCAGAGATCCATTTGGGAAGGCAAAACTCAGCTGTATTCACCCCAGAATTAGATTTTCTCTCTTTGGTTTTGTAAATAGATTTTTATACGGACCTGCACATTATTTTCCTTGACTTTTATTTGTTATCCTTCTGTGACTACTCATAATTCAGAATGACAAAGCAATTTTCCTGTTGAAGCAGTTACTCTGCTGTGTTGGGTGATTCCAGTCTACTTTTTGTTTGTTGCTACCACATTTAAAGTGGTGTTACATATAAATAAAAATAAATGATTTTTATAAGGAGACAGATACCTGGGGGGAAATTCAGTCCTTTCAGTCGCCCATAGTTTTCAACTAGGTTTTAGAAATTTGGGAAGACTTATTTATATTATTTTGTTAGAAATATCTTAGGAAAGAACAAAGTTTGCCTTTGGCTTCTGACAATTTAGCCTTATTTGAAACAAAGAATGAACAAATACTCAAAATACTCCATATCGTTATGTTCTCCATGACATTTGTGTTTAGGGCATTTGTGGCAGGCTACATGAAGTGTTTATATATGATGTGTCTGTATATAATCTGCAGGGAGCTAGAGTAATGCAATAATTCTTATTTCTTATGCTGTTCTTCCACACTTTATCATAAAAAGCAATATGTAACTTGCTTTTATCCCTAATTTATTTCCAAGTCTTTGTAAGATTTTGAGCTAATGAAGCTCTAAGAAACCAATTTAGAAAGGACAGTAGGAGCTTGGGAGAGTGACTGTCTAATGTTTTGATAATTTGTAATGGGATATTTACAGGATATTATTAGAATTTTCTAAGGTTCTATAAAACACTACATGTATGTATTATTACATTAACTAATAAACTCTTAAAGCTTAAGAGTCATTTGTTGTTGAACTCATTTTGTTCAGGGTTATTTATTTATTGTATTTTATGTTAAAATAGGAAAGAATACAAAAATTTGAGCAATGAAAAAACCCTACTAACTTGTCCTTTTTTAAATAATAGATATAAATAATCAAATAGCTCTAAGAGAGCTAATGATAAGTTTATTTTGTCTTTAACAAAGAGTAAGAGATCCTTTTATTAAATGTTTGACTAATAAGCTAAGTTCTGTATGTAGCTCATGAGAACGGAGTCAAATTTATAAGAACACAAGTTGTTCCCCAATTGATAAATAGTCAAAGGATAAGAACAAGCAGTTTTCAGAGGAAGAAATTAGAGCTATCTGTAATCATATGAAAAAATTTCTAAGTCATTATTAATTAGAGAAATGCAAATCAAAACAATCCTGAGGTACCACATCATACCTATCAGATTTACTTACATGACAAAACAAGAAAATCACAAATTTTGGAGAAGATGTGGGAAAATTGGAACACTAATTCATTGTTGATGGAGCTGTGAACTGATCTAACCATTCTGGAGAGCAATTTGGAACTATGCTATGAAAATGTGCATATCTTTTGACCCAGCACTTATAGGGCTGTGTCCCAAAGAGATCATAAAAATGGGAGAAGGACCCACATGTACAAAAATATTTATAGCAGCTCTTTTTGTGGTGGCGACGAACTGGTAATTGAGGGTAATTGGGGAATGGCTGAACAAGTTGTGGTATATCAGTGTAATGGAATACTGTTGTGCCATAAGAAGTGAGGAACAGGCAGACTTCAGAAAAACCTGAAAAGACTTAGATGAACTGGTGCTGAGTGAAATGAGCAGAACCAGGAGAACATTGTACTCAGTGATAGCCACCGTGTGCGATAACTGAACCCTCTCTCTCATGACTGCCTCTTAACTGGCCTCTCACATTTCCTTAACCATGCCACTGCTCGCTTTTTCTGCCTGCTCTGAGGCAGACCTCATAGAATACAGTACTACTTTGAACCATCTCTGGGGTGGGTTACCTGTGTCCTTACAGGTTCTTGGGTGTGGCCTTTTGACTGGGTCCAAGTTTTATGGAACTAATCCTTTTATTAAAGGAATTTGTTCTGTGAAGTTTGGTTTCAAAGGGACATAGAGGGACATATGGCCTGGAGGTCCCAGGTTCCCCACCCCTGAGCCATCTAATTGCCTGTTTTCCTCTGGATCTTTTTGTATCCACTAATACCTTGCCTGAACTTATTTCTCAGTGGTTAGCATCCTTCTACTCCCTTGTACTCTTCCTTATCCCAGTGGTTAATGAACCTTAGCTACTACTGAACAGACTGTGTTCCTCCTTTCTGTTCAGTTCTTCCTGTTCATCTCAACCTAAGCCCCTCTCCCAAAAACCTCATCCCAGATTTTTCCGCCTCTTCCATTATACCTTTTCCAAGGTATTGACAGACTTCTTTTCATCCTCAGCTTTTTCATTTCTTGCTGCTTCTGTTTTTGGAAACTCATAGGCTTCCTTATGACAACATTGTTCCCCTGGGTCCCTTTTATGGCATTGACTACATTTTCTGACTCATTAATCACAGTGGAAGAGTTGGAATACTTGTTGTTCTGTATCTTCCAGCACCGCTATCAGTCATTCTGTAACTTTGCCTCCTTTGAGGTTTATGCTCTTCAGATTTGTCATCCAGTCCAAATCCTTCTGACTGACTTTTAAAATAATACGATTTTATTTTAAGTTCTGAAAACTCTTCCTTTTTGTCCAGCTTCCCCTTTCTCGTCCATTGAATGGGAGAAAAAAAAAATCAACCTTTTACAGATTTAGGCAAAACATTCCCCCATTAGCTATGTCCATGGCTATTGTCTTGGCTGAGTGTCTCCAGGACGTCCTCTTTGCTTATTTGTTGAGTTGAGTGCTTGGTTCAGTTTTTCCTTCATCCCCAATTCCAATGTCTCATACTAGGTGATTTCAACATACCCTTTATTTCCTTAATTACCCAAACTTCTGTTTCTTAATTTTTTTGGTTCCTTTGACCTACTTCTCCATTCCTCTCCAGTCCTTAATCCTCTGGATCCTAAACTTTTTCTCTGTCTTCACTGTGACCTTGTTCTTCTTTCTCTGGGATTTTTCTCACCAGCACCCTGACCACAGCCCAGCTCCTTCCTGATCTGAACTCTTGCATGAACCAGCTCAACTCTGCACTATTCTCCGCTCACTTTTTGGAAATTTTATTTTCTGTCCTGAACTCATGCACCAAATAAAGTAGGATATTTGTATATGTCCTGCAGAGTGGAAAAAGAGAATTGCATGTGAAATGACTCTCCATTTCATGGCACTTTACAAAAATATACATAATAGATCCCATGTTACTTTCAAAACTACCTTTTGTTCCTTTCTGTTTTCCTTTTTTCTCTCTCTTTTTTTTTTTTTGGACATCTGTTACTGATTTCCTCTACCTTCTTTCACCCTTCCCCCTTCCAAACTCTTCCTCATTGAAAACAGAAAAAAGAAAGAAATATATGTCTCTACATCTTGAGTACATTTCCTCTGTTCCAAAAGGTCATGATACATCCACTCGAAATATTGGTCATTTCATTGATCAGAGCTCTAAAAGAATCTTTAAAAGTGGTGTTTGTCTTTACAATGTTCGTATTGTATAAATTAATTCTAAGTTCACATTGCATCAATTCATTCAATCCTCTGAGGTTTTATTGAACCTGTCTCTTTTGCTGTTTCTTATAGCACAATAATATCTATAACTTTTATATACCAAAATTTGTTCAGCCATTTCCCAGTTTATGGGCATCTCTTTCATTTAGAGTTCGTTGCCACCAGACATCAAAAATAGCTGCTATACATGTGTTAGTACATATGAGCCCCTTTTTCTTTCTTTGATGTGTTTGGGGTATTGGCCGAATAGTGGTATTACAGTCAAAAGATAACACAATGTAGTGACTTTTGAGTTATAATTCCAAATTGCTTTCCAAAATGGCTGTACCAGTTTACAACTCTTCCACAAGTTTATTAATGTACCTTTTTTCTTCATCCTCTCTAACATTTGTTATTTTCCTTTTTTTTTTTTTTTGGTTAATCATGCCAATTTGATTTATATGAGTTGAAACCTCATAGTTGCATTAATTTGAGTTTCTTTTTTAATGATTTGGAACATTTCTTTTTTGTATGATAGCTTTTTCCATATACTAGCTTGAATATCTTCCTTTGAGAACTGTCTGTTCATATCCTTTGACTATCTGTCATTTGGAGAATAGTTCTATTTTTCTTTTAAATATAAAGCTTAGCTTTTAGTTCATGATTTGTACATTTCCTTAAGATAATTTTTTCCTCCAGTTATTAAGCACTATAATAGTTTTTTAAGGTTGTCCCTTTCAGTAACAGACTGTTACAGGAGAAATAACCAGTATTGGAAGAGAGTTTGATTTGGTGAACTGGAAAATGACAATCTCCAGGAACTCTTCGTTTTTGCATTCAAGAGTTGACTGATAGTCTTCTTTATTTAGATCAAGTATGAGTGTTTGAAGAAGCCAACAGTGATGGTGATAAATAAGCAGATAACATTTAGCTAGAAGAGTTCACTTTCAAAGAATTTCAGTATACCTTTTGAGCATAGAAATTGTGAAGCAGAAGGTTATGGATGCTGATTCTAATGTCAGTCAGGTGCTCTAAGATACGGAGCATGAAGATTTAAAGAAAGAGAAGACAGTTCAGTGCATGCTGATAAAGTAAACTTCAGTAACTGTATTTGTTAGATCATCAGTATAGGCTTAATTTTAGGTAGGACTTTCAGTAATTTAAAAAATTTTGCTGTTTTTAACTGCTCCATTATTTTGTAAAAGCCTTGAATCAGAAATATATTTTCCTTATCCTTTATTGTTAAATTTATGTTAATAAATAGATTAGAAACCATGTTTTTAAAAATTTCATTATATGTTTCTATTGATCTGGAACCAATTAGTGTATTTTACATAATAATTATAACTAGGAAGAGTGAAATCAAGCAAATTTAAGTAATGTAAATATTTAATGGGATTTATTATTTGCACTATCAGGACCTAATTATTTTTCTCCCTTCCTCTGGGGGTGATAGGGTGGGAAGAAGAAAAATAATGCCCCTTTGTAGCATATAATTATAGTCAAGGAAAAGAAATATAACGTAACATTGATAGTAACGAATAATTTATTTCTTACTAGTCTGTTACCTCTCTCTCACATGGTTGGCAGCATTCTTCATTATAAATCCTCTGAAATAATGGGTGATCATTGTGTCAGAGTGCTTAAGTCTTTCTGAATTTTTTATTTTTCATAATATTGGTTTTAAAGTATAAATTATTCTTCTAGTTCAGCAGGCCCTTTTTCAGTCACAGGAAGGTTCCTGACTATGTATCCTGCTCTAGGCTAAATCCTATCCCTAGTGTCTGTAGACCATTTTTCTCCTAGTGCCAAATCAGGTTGTAAAAGTGACTCACTATGATTTTTTTCCATGAATTTCCCAGTCAAGGCTTGGTCTAATGCATTTTCTAAATCATTGTTCAGTGGTTGTGGGGAAGAGTTTGGCTGTTCTATTTCCTTCTACTCTATTTTATTGGTTGGTCCTGTTATAAATTTTAGAAAGTGACTGATGATTCTTTGAGTGTTTACTTTTCCCTCTGGATCAGTGTAGTGTTTATTTATGCTTTCTTGAAATTTAATGTTCAGGTATTTTTCCTTCATTGTTTTTTGAGAGTTCAGTGATTCATCAATTAGCTTTTCTTTGCATGCTTTTCAGGTCAGTTGTTGAAAATGTCTATCATTTTCTTCAATTCCTTCACTCTTTTGATTTTGTTCTAATATTTATTGCTGTCTCGTGGAGTCACTTATTTCTTTTTGGTCAAATCTATTTTCATTCAGTCTGTTATTTGAGTAAGGTTTATCACTTTCTCTTTTCAATTATTCTTAGAGTTCTTTCCTTCAGAACTCATTTCATTTTTTAATCTCTTGCTTTATTTCTTTTGGTTATTAGTGTAATTCTTTGGAAAATCCAATTTTTCCCTTTCAGTGTCTGCAGTTGTAATAGTTATTCTTTCCTTTAGGAAGATCTTTAGATCTACAATAATTTTTTATTCTTGTTGACGTTTCCTTTGATTTACTTGTTTCTTCAGTTTTAGCTTATTGATTGATTCCTTACTCATATTCACCACATATATCAAATTTGTTTTCAAAATTTTCCATTTCTCCTTTTGCAATACCTTTTGTATATGTATTTTTTTTCCTCTACCCACACAGCTGCCTCCATAATGTAGGTCTTTTTTACCTCTTGCCTGGATTATTACACTTGCCTCCTAATTGGCCTTTCTGCCTCAAAACTCTTCCACATTCTTCTATACTTCTTCACACAGCTTACCAAATTGGCTTTTCTAAAGTATAGATCTTACCATGTCATCCCTCTGTTCAATAAACTCCAGAGGCTCCCTGTTACCACCAGGATCAAGTATGAATTCCTCTTGTGAACATTTAAGGCTCTTCATAATCTGACTCCTTACTGTTTTACCAGTCTTAAACTTTAGTCTCCTCCATGAACTATAATCCTGCTATACTGACTGACTTGGTATTCCTCACATAGGACACTCTTATCTTCTCTCTGTGTTCTTTTGAACTTTGTATTCCTTCTCTAACTCCTAAAATGCTCTCCCTTTTGATCTTTGCCTTTTAGCTTTACTGTATTCCTTTAGGACTGATTGTATCCTACCTTCTCCAAGAGGCCTTCCTGGTGTTGTTTAGAGCCTTCTTTGCCTCTAAAGTTGCCTACCTTCTATTCTGTATGTATCTTTTACATATTTCTTTACAGGTTATCTACTCTCTTAGAATGTAAGCCCTTTGAGGGTAGAGCCTATTTTTGCCTATCATTGCAACCATTGTGCTAAGCACAGTTCCTGGCACATAGCAAACACTTAACGAATGCTGGTTGATTGATTGTTTACAGTTATAGGAGAGTCCTAAATCTATTTTTCCGTTAATGTGATAGAAATGGGCAGTTTCAGAATTTTAATGTACTAATTTAAATGATGTGAAATAGTGTAAGTTAATTTCTAAGGTATAATATTAGAGGTCCTATTTCACCAATTTTATTTAGTGGAGCCAAATAAGGCAATGTCTGTTTTTCATTTTGTCTTTGTATTTTTAGCGCTTAGCAGAGTACTTGGAACATAGCATATAATAAATGCTTCTTGGGTTAATTAAATAGAATTACCATTCTTACAGTCATAATGGATAGTAAGTCTCGTTTGTGTGGTTATCTTAGAGGTCTGCTGATATTTTCAAAGTTGAGCATGGGTAATTTGTTTGATTAGCAGAGCTATATATAATTTAATTCATTACTATTACTGAGCCTCAATTGCTATTCAGTTGCTATATTTATGAAAAATCAGGCCGGCATTTGACACAGTATAGAGTTGCATTTGCCAATTTTTCTTTATTTTGATATCTTCTTACTTAAGGATCATGTGGCTCTTGCTCCTTCTTTTAAAGATACTGAGGAGGGATGCTACTGTTTTTTAGGCTTTACAACAGCAGACGTGGTTGTTCTCTAGGCTTTCAGCATTACAGGTATAACCATCTCCCAACAGTTGACTATTTCCTTCCTGATTTGCAACTGACCAACTAGATTCTAATTCTCTAGTTGAAGTAGAGTTGAAGTAGACATTCTGGTTTTCAGGAAAATTTTTCTCCCCTTTCATTATCCTTTTACTGTCAACTTTCTCAGGAGATTATAGAACCATCCTTTCATGATATTGAGGCTTGACTTCAGTATTATGCTAGGATGGCACTGAGTCCTCTTGTTCTTCCAGAGAGTGGGCTTTGATCATGATTATGACTGCAAGAATGCTAAGATTTGGTGACTTGAGAGTTAGAGAAAGGCTGTGATAGGTGTCCCTAAAACTGTAAAAGCAAGTCAGCTGGTCCTCGGGAGGATTTGAACCTCTGAGTGCAGTCTCGTTTACATTGTGGGTTAATCAGTTTTGCTAACCAGCTAGAGAAGCATTGGAGAGAAGTAAGAAGAGGAGTTAATTAAAGAGAGTAAATATTTATAAAGAGAGCTTATTGCTTTATGCAGCTTGAAAGTAGGTTCATAGTGGCATAGTAGCAGAACTAGGTCCTGTTAAGTATTTTTAGCAGTGATTTGAAACCTTTTAGTGATTACACTTTCCTTTCAAATGGTTATGTCATCACTTTAGTATTGTTTACTATAATTTCCCCAAGAAGAACGGTTGAAACAATACACGTATTTCTTTTTCTTTGTTTTAAAATATTTGTGTATTATGAAGTAGAAAATCATCAACAAACATGAGTACTTCTCTGTATACTAAAAAGGCTAGAAAAAGGATGATTAAATATGCAACCATGAATCTAAATGTTGCATTTTAAAAACGTTATTTATAAAATTTAGCTTGGTATTAAGAGCATAACATTGCTACAAGTGGATAAAATTGGTGTTGGTAAGTATGAGAAGAAGGCTAAATTTTTTGGTAGACTTAAAGAAAGTGAACTGATACAAAAAACTTGTGAATTTTTTGAGAACTTTATGCACCTTATAGAGGCTATATTTTATATAACAAAAATTTGGTTAGAATAATAATGGAATATTGAATATTCAAAAATAATTGAATATCTTCCATTTAAGATGAAGAAGATGAATTTATTTATAAGAAGATATCCCTTAAACCAAAAGAAAATGGAATATCTTCAAGCAGTCATATTGGAGCATCAAATGGGAAGAAAAATATTGGGAAAAAAACTCAGATTAAGAATAAGCCTTTGTCACCAATAAAACTTACACCTACATCAGTGCTTGATTACTTTGGAACTGGAAGTGTTCAAAGATCAGAAAAGAAGCTAGTTGCAAGCAAAAGAAGAGAGGTGAGTATTTGCTGTTGTCTAGGTCAGGAATTTTCAAGATATTTGCCTACTGGTTGTTATTAACGAGAAATTACAATCTTGTTAAATGGACAAATTAATTTTTTGTTATATGGTGATTATTTCTTTGACAATAGGTTAAAAAAGATTAAGATAAATTAGCATGCCATAAATTCTTAGGTACAAATACAAAATTATGAGGAAAAAAATTAAGATAAAATTTACTAGCAATATCTTTTCCAACTGACCTCTTTAGAAATAGGGCCAATTCTTGGTTTTCCATTTTGAGAATAATCTGTGCTAAATATTCAGTTTCTGCCTGGCTTTCTTTTCAGTTCTTCTGGGCTGTTTCTTACCATCAGTCAAGTCAGTGTGTACTCAGATAATGCAAACTTGCATTCTTATTAGCCTAAGCCACACAAAATTGAAAAGTAAGTTTGCTGGCCAAGGATCATAAATATATGCCTTTTAATGGCTAAGTCATGCAAGCATGTGGAGTATCATTCGTGCTTACACAGTTCTTTTTCCACTTGGGACTGTGGCCATCTACATTTTCCCATGTCTGAAACACCAGTATATAATCACTGTAGTGACACCAAGTTGTCCATAGTGATATGTGACCTAAAATGTTAGACCAATCATTTTGTTGGAATCTACAGATTTGAGACAGATTTGAATGACCTATCTGTAGAATGCCTTTCTGTTAGGTATCTTAGTGTAGCTCACATTTACACAGTCCGTTAAGGTTGCAAAGTGCTTTCTTACAAATCACCCCATGAAGTATGATTTGTCTGATATCCCAAAGCCTAGTCCTGGCAGAGGCATAAGAATGAAAAAGCAGTAGGGACATGCAGTAACTGTGTAATAAAGATCGTGACTTTCAGGTCCAGTGTTTTCCATGAGATCTCATCAATAATTGCCATGTTATTTCAGCTGTCATACTATAGAATGATTATTTTATGGAATGTGGCTGATGATGCAGCCTGAGGACTGGATTAATATTAATGCTTGATTCTCTTTAAATATAGCCTTCACAAAATAAAAATGATTCCAGATTAGCTGATGAAACTGTTGCTGAACAACTGCAAATTGAAGAGAATTCAGAGGTATTGCTATTTTATTAAATTATTGCTGTATCTTGATGCAGTTGTATGATAGATAGTGGATATTTAGATAAAGTGAAGTCAGAGCTGGTTTAATAACAATGCTCCACAGTTGTGATTAATGAACCAGTATCTGTTTGGCAGGGATGACTCTCATGTGTGGTCTTTGTCTTTGGCCCTGTTACATTAAACATTTTTACTAGTTAATTGGAATAAGATCAGAAGAGGAGACTGGCTAGATGCATATGTCAAAAAGACTTGGGCATTTCAGTGAACTGCAGGCTTAAAAGAAATCAGCAGATGATAGAGCAGTTAAAAAAAAAGCTGGTGTGATCTTAGGTTAGATAAGTGTTCATTCAGCAAATATTTACTAAATGCTTACTATATGCTAGTTGTGTCACAGGTTCTTTATGACCCTCCTGGACCATATTGTACATGGTGTTTTCTTGGCAAAGATATTGGAATGGTTTGCCATTTCCTTCTCCAGTGGATTCAGACAAACAGAAGTGGGCAGCTAGGTGGTGCAGTGGGTAGAGCACCAGTGCAGGAGTCAGGAGAACCTGAGTTCAAATGTCACCTCAGACACTTGACACTCACTAGCTGTGTGACCTTGGCCAAGTCACTTAACCCCAGTTGCCTCATCCTGGGTCCTCTTCAGTCATCCGGATGAATATATGGTCACTGGATTCAGATGGCTCTGGAGGAGAAGTGAGGCTGGTGACCTGCATAGCCCTCCCTCACTCAAAACAAAGTCAAGTGCAAGTCATGTCATTATTTCTCTGAGGGCATGGTCTTCTTCATCAACGAAGGACAAATACACTATATGGAAGGCTCTGTGCTGAAGGTTAGTGTTAAAAAAATAATTAAGTTTCTTTCCTTAGGGCAGCAGTAGTAGCAACATGTACACAGATGTTAGGAATAAATGGATTCAAAAATGGTTAAATGATTGTATTCAGAGTGCTGATTAATCATTCATTTTCAGGTTCTAGTAGCATAGTAGAGATCTTTTCAGATATAATTTGGAATATTTGCTACTGAGGTCCAACTTTCTAGAGTCTATATTGTCTGAAGTCTGTTGTCCAGATAAAAGTGGTAGTAGTCTTGTTAGACCATGACACTTCAATTAGATTGTAACTAGTATTGTATTTACTTAGCATAGTGTTTTAAGAAGGACATTGAAAAGCTGGAGCAATTCCAGAAGTGGTAAACATGGTGGTGGAGAACTTTCAGTCAAAGGAACCAGGAATGTTTTAGCTTAGGGAAGACCATTTAGGGACAAACTTAATAGCCATCTCCAAGAATATAAAGGGTTGTCATGGCTAATAGGGATTACCTTTTTTTTTTTAAGCTCCTTAGGGGGAAGCTTGGAGCACTACTAAGTTAAGGCAGATTTTCATCTAGTATAAAAAAGCCAAATGAATGGCTTCCAATGAAAATTGGTTTTCCATGCATAGAAAGTATAATATAGTAAATTTGCAAATGGTAATGAGAAGTTCAGAACCAGTGGGTAGGAAGATAACCAGTATCTTGAAAACCATGAGATTGAGTATTCAGAAGGAGGGAGTGGTTGCCAATGTGAAATGCAAATTCAAGAAGGATCAGGACCAGTCAATTTCACCGAAGAAATTACCTTTCAGTGAGTGGTGGAGTTAGCAAATGGGTTGCAAAAGTGAGTGGGAGGTGTCAAAATTGAGCCAGTGAATGTAGAGAACTTTTTCCTTTTTTTTTAAGGAATTTAGCTGTGAGAGGGAGGATAGATGACTGTCCATTTATCTATCTCTCATGGTAACTTGAGCCATGGTTATATCAATTGAAAACTTTTTTAAGGATAGGGAAAACTGGGCATGTTTGAAGGTATCAGGGAAAGATATGATGTATAAAGAGATTGAAAATGAAGGAGATAGGCTGCAGGAGTGGGGAACCTGCAGCCTCAAGGCTGCTTGTGGCCTTCTAGGTCCTCAAGTACAGCTTTTTGACTGAGTCTTTAAGTTTTACAGAATAAATTCTTTTATTAAGGAGATTTTTTCTGTGAAGTTTGGATTCAGTCTGATGTGTTATTTGTAGTTATATCTACTTACTGTATAAATTAAGAAAATTTTTTATTACTAGCGTTTTAGACTCATAGATTTATTTCCTTTATACTGTTTCTTGTGCATTTTTTTCTGGTTGACATTCCTTTAAGATCTTACTTTAGGGCTTAAGATTTGTAAAAATAAAAGCAAAACATTAAATGTTTACTTTAGAATGATTAAGGAAATATTTAATCAGATAATTCTTTCAAAAATATTTCCCATTTTTAATATGCTCAATTTATATATCATGGCAAATTAAGAATATGCATTCTGACCTAGTTAATAAAACAGACCTAAGAATTGGTGTCTACTTTGGTTAGAAGTGTTTGTTTTTATCATTTTTGGGGAGAAAATGTCTTCTAGTTTTCTTGAGGAATATTTTGTCAAGTATTTGTGTAGTGTTTTGATTTTCATTAAAAATACACAATTAGTATTTTTGTTGGTTCTTTTGGTAGCTTGAGAGGCAGCTGCATGAGGATGAAGAGTTTGCCAGAACGTTGGCGATGTTGGATGAAGAACCCAGGAACAAAAAGGTGACTCAGCTTATGAGCTTGCATCTTAGACTTCAAATGGAAAAGAATTGGAAGAGTAAATGAATATAAGTTGTTGCTTCAAAATGCTTTATTTTATAGACATGAAAAAGTCTCGTTCCATCACCTCACTGTGGCACAAAGGTGACTCTAGAGTCTTGAAGGCTGTGCTAGTGGAGTGTGAGCTTTGGCCGGTTTTGTCTTTCTGGAAAAGTTTTGAGTAGGTTTTGGCAACAGACAATGACCACTCTCTGAGAGCCAGCCTCTCTAGATGTGGAGAGACTCATTATCAGTAGGTTGGATTCTTGGTAATGAATTATTTAGTTATGGTTACTTATGAAATAGGAAAATAAAAATTGACCTTTAGACCTGTAGGGTCTCCTTCTGTAGAGACCATGGCACAGTGGTGAGAAAAGGGACAAAAAACACTAAAGATCACATAGCTTTTAGATGATGTATAAACATTGACCTAGTTTTTGGAAAACAGTTTATAATCAAGAAAAGAACCTAAATATCAAGGATACTTTCTTCACTGAGAGAGGTGGGAGTCATTGAGCAGGACGATAGTCAAATAAGGATAGATAAGCATTGGATTTGTGATTTCATTGGTATAGGGAACTCTAGGTGAAGACATTCCTGTTATTAATGCAGGTCAACCAATACTTTCTGTGCATTTGTGAAGCATTTCTTCCTGAGCAACATGTTGAACCTGCTGTCTCTTAATTTGGAATTTTGCTAAGGAGACTTGTATTTCAGGACCCAGCACCTCTCTCTGAAAAGAAATATGTGCAGAATGTTGCCTTTATTAGAAAATTTAAATCAAAACCAAACCACACCAGTCTAAAACCAAAAATAGTTATTAACACAAACGGTATAAACATTGCTCATTTTAAATAACCCTGTCAAATGATTTTTTTTTTAAAGGAGAGCAAATAGTATGCTTTCACCTTTATTTAGACTCCAAAGTTCTTTCTCTGGATATTGATAGCATTTTCCATTATGAGTCTTCTGGAGTTGTCTTAGACCTTTGCATTGCTGAGAAGAGTTAAATCTGTCAATCAGTCACGTAGCTATTACTACATACAATGTTCTCCTAATTCTGCTCATTTCACTCAACATCATTTCATATATGTCTTTCCAGGTTTTTCTGAAATCTGCCTGCTTGTCATTTCTTATAGAACAATAGTATTCCATTCCATTCATATAGCACATGTTCAGCCATTCCCCAGCTGATGGACATCACTTCAGTTTCCAGTTCTTTGCCACCACAGAAAGAGCTGCTATAAAATATATTTGTACACGTGGGTCCTTTTCCCATTTTCAAATGATATTTTTTAAGAAGTGTAATTGACTATATTGGTAGAAAATGACTGGTTGAGAGTAATTTCTGAATTGCTAGACTGTAAAAATACAGACTTTGAGTTTGTTAGCACAAAGTTCAAAATCAGTACCAGATTAGAAGACAGAATAAAAATGGGAAAGTTCCAGTTGAAGTAATTCCAACTTAAACTATTTAAATAAACTGCTAATTCCAAGAAATTTGTAGAAGAACATACAGATAGTTCTTGCTTTATGTAAATTCACATTATGCAGATTTAATGTTACATAAAGAATTCTGAAAGAAATTGCCATAAAAAAAACAACACTCATGTTAACTTTACTGTTCAGTACTGTGCTCTCTTTTTCTCTACTCTTGCACCTCAGCTTGGTGCTGCATGCCTTGCACCCCCTCCATATCCCTTAAAAAAAGCATTAAAAAAAAACAAAAACCCTTCAAGTGAAAGCAACTGTCACTGCCTCTGCCATATTGGAGGTTGGGCTAGAGACCTCCAGTTCAAAGAGAGGAGACCTTACCTCTCTGCTACATGTCTGTCTTCTGTCCTGTCAGTGTTCAGGTACCATGTGTCTTTCTGGCCTCTGTGTATCTCCTGTCCTTTCCAGTCTGTGACTATGTCCAGCCCCCATATAGCTCTTCCCCCTTCAGTGTGTTCTTCCTCTCAGGTCTGATCAGACCCCATGTGACCATATGTTCCTTCTCCTGCCCTCACTTCTCTTTCCCTGGCCCCTTTGTGTCCTTGAACTTTGTGTAAATTTGCATTTCATAAAAATTGTTTGCTTAGAATGAGAACTGTCTGTACTGACAAACTACCACCATTTACAAAAGAAGAAAGTTTAACCATTTAAAATATGTTGCCACAATGAGCCTATAAAATCTAAAGAACCTATGAATTGCGATGGCCAGCAAACACTTGATCTTCTTTCCCACCTGAGAGATGTCAGCCAAAGGCAATACCAGTTTAGAATATAAATTGATTTGTGTAAAGTGTTAGGGAAAAGAATGGTAGATTGAGTAGTATTGCCTCAAAAAATAGTAAGAAGCTTTGGAGAGGAAAACAAATTTGTAGGAAGATTGTTAAGAAACCCAATCAAATCAGATTATTCCAGTGAGGTTGAAGCATGAAATATTGAATAGATTTGCAAATATTATTATAAGAACCTCTTATCCATTAATGTCAGTGGCACTACAGCATTTGGAGTCTTATATTTACAGTTCCCATCATGCATGTTGAACATGAAGTAGAAATTGCACCAAAGCTAAATGAGATGGAAAGCATAGGTGGATTAGACCAGGTATTCATAGATCACGCATAATTTTAAAGACAGTTCTTAAGATAGCTGAAGGGGACAATATGAAATACGTAGGGAGAGATCATAAATCTGATTATTATCCATAAATAGTGACTAAGAAAATGTCATTTGATCTGTACTTTCTCACTTTTACCAAATCTTTTTGAGAATTACTTACACATTTATTAGAGTCATCCTTTATAAAAGTTTGAGAATAAAACAGGCATTTATTAACAGGATATCTGTAGCAGGCCACAACTTTATAGTCATGCAGCAGACTGAAAGGCATAAGGAACAAAAGATCTCACTATTTATTTTTTGTTCACTCTAAAAATGTACTTCATTTAGTTAAGCACATACTAGCTTAAATGCCTCACTACCAACAAGGTGTTTTCAATGCATATGTCAGTTTCATAAGAAATGTCTTGAAATATGTAAGAGAAATAACTTGATCTACTTACCATATGATTATTAATATGAAGTGAGATGTAAAGCAGGGAGTTGTCTGCTCAAGAAAGGCTTATTGCCGCTATCCTTGAGAACAGGATCCTCAACATAGAATTCAAATCAGAGACTCAATAGATGGTGAGGTTATCCAGGTATTTCTATTTATGGATGACATTTTGCTGTCTTCATTGAGCCCTAGAAAATTACAGTGTCTCCTAAGTCCTTTTTTTAAATTAAAGTCCCTCCCTCTAAAAAATTATTTATTTATTTATTTTTAGATTACAACATGCATTTCAACAAAATTTTGAGTTCCAGTTTTTCTTCCCATCTCTTCCCTCCCTCCACCCCATAACACAATTCTGCCTTCCCTCAATGTGCCCTCCCTTCTGTCACACCCCACCCTTCCCTTATCCCTATCTTCTCTCTTTTCTTGTAGGGCAAGATTGATTTTTATACCCCATTACCTGTATTTCTTATTTCCCAGTTATATGCAATAACAATTCTCAACATTCATTTCTAATACTTTGAATTCCAACTTCTCTTCCTTCCTCTCCCCCTACCCATCCCCACTGAGAAGGCAAGCCATTCAATATAGGCTATATATGTCATTTTGCAAAAGACTTCCATAATAATCATGTTGTGTAAGACTAACTATATTTCCCTCCATCCTGTCCTGTCTCTCATTTGACCTTGTCCCTTCCCAAAAGTGTTTACTTCTAGTTACTCCCTTCTGTCATTTGCCCTCCCTTCTATCATCCCCCTCACCCCACTTGTCCCCTTCTCCCCTACTTTCCTGTAGTGTAAGATAGGTTTTCATATCAAATTAAGTGAGCATGTTATTCCCTCCTTAAGCCATATGTGATGAGAGTAAGCTTCACTTTTCCCCTCTCACCCTCTCCCTTTTTTCCTCTATTGAAAAAGATTTTTCTTATCTCTTTCATGAGTGATAATTTTCCCCATTCCATTTCTCCCTTTCTCCTCCCAATATATCCCTCTCTCACCTATTAATTTTATTTTTTTATAGATATCATCCCTTCTGATTCAATTCAACCTGTGCTTTGTGTGTGTGTATGTGTATAATCCCTCCACCTATCCAAATACTGAGAAAAGTCTCAAGAGTTACAAATATTTCCATGTAGGAATGTAAACAGTTCAGCTTTAGAAAGTCCTTTATGATTTCTCTTTTGTGTTTATCTTTTCATGCTTCTCTTGATTCTAGTGTTTGAAAATCAGATTTTTTTTTCAGCAAGAATGCTTGAAAGTCCTCTATTTCATTGAAAGACCATTTTTTCCCCTGAAGTATTATACTCAGTTCTGCTGGGTAGATGATTCTTGGTTTTAATTCCAGTTCCTTTGACTTCTGGAACATCCTATTCCAAGCCCTTTGATCCCTTAATGTAGAAGCTGCCAGATGTTGTGTTATCCTGATTGTATTTCCACAGTACTCAAATTGTTTCTTTCTAGCTGCTTGCAGTATTTTCTCCTTGACCTGGGAACTCTGGAATTTGTCCACAATATTCCTAGGAGTTTCTTGTTTGGGGTCTCTTTTAGGAGGTGATTGGTGGATTCTTTCAATATTTATTTTGCCCTCTGTTTCTAGAATATCAGGGCAGTTTTCCTTGATAATTTCATGAAAGATAATGTCTAGTGTCTTTTTTTTGATCATGGCTTTC
This sequence comes from Bettongia penicillata ogilbyi, assembly GCA_023548195.1. Lineage (NCBI taxonomy): Eukaryota > Metazoa > Chordata > Mammalia > Diprotodontia > Potoroidae > Bettongia > Bettongia penicillata. The sequence goes on along the minus strand of JAJHZJ010000808.1, from coordinate 3,138,811 downwards.
AGGTGATCCCATAATTTTTATTTTGTCTGTCCTTGATCTGTTTTCGAGGTCAGTTGTTTTTCCAATGAGATATTTCACATTATCTTCTATTTTTTTATTCTTTTGGTTTTGTTTTGTAACTTCTTGGTTTATCATGTGGTCATTAGCATCCCTGAGCTCCACTCTCATTTTTAAAGAACTATTTTCTTCAGAGAGCTTTTGAACTTCCTTTTCCATTTGGCTAATTCTGCTTTTTAAAGCATTCTTCTCCTCATTTTTCCAATTGAGTTAGCCTATTTTTAAAAGTGTTATTTTCTTCACCATTTTTTTGAGGCTCCTTTAGCTGTTGAAAAACTGTTTACTTGCTTTTCAAGCTCTTCCATGGCCTGAGCCTATTGCATATTCATTTTGGAGGTAGTGGATGCAGAAGCCTTGAGTTCCTCTGACAGTATGCATTCTTCCGTATCCTAAAGGATGGAAGGAAATACCTGTTCACCAAGAGAATAACCTTCTATGGTCTTATTTTTTTTCCCCTTTTTTGGGCATTTTCCCAGCCATTTACTTGATTTCTGAATCCTTTGTCAAGAGGAGGGTCCTAGTGCTGCTGCTCGCTCCAGGACCATGCTCAGGACTGAGATTCAGATCAGCTGTTCAATTTCCCCAGGGGCTTTAGTTGGGGGCAGGGCTGCCACTCAGGGCTGAGGTTCAGATCAGCTGCTCAATCTCCCCAGGGGTTTTAAGCTGAGCTGCTCCCACAATGAAAACTGCCACCCACTGCTGCTGCTGCAGCTGCTGCCCGGGGGCGGGGGTGGGGTGGGGTGGGGGGACCCTGCTCACCTCTCACCCAGCTGGGAAAGCCCTCTCCCTGACCTTGGAACTTTCTTTGGTGCTTGTGGCTTGAGAGGTCTGAGACCCTCCCTGTTCAGCATTCTGCCCCAGAGGTCAGGACCTGTTCCTCCTGGTACTGCGGGGCCAAGGTTTGGCTCCACTCTGCTCAGTGTCCCATGGGATAGACCTTTCCTGTTAGCCTTCCAGGTTCCCTTTGGCTGGAGATCTCTTTCACTCTGTCATTCTGTGGCTTCTGCTCTATGTTGCGTCATTTTTTTACAGGTATTTTATGGGCTGTGGGGGAAGAGCTAGAGTATTTGTGTCTTTCTACTCTGCCATCTTGGCTCCGCCCCTCTCTTAAGTGAAATTCTTAATCACTAAGAATTTTTACCCAGCTATCTACCTACAAAAAATATAATTGGATGAGGAATGACTATTATCCAGACTCTGATATGCAGTTGAATTTCAACCCATAAAGTGATTTTTTTCATTATGTGTATCTTAGTCACTAGAAATGCACAGTGAGCTGGGCTCTTAAATAAACAGGAAGTGAGTGGGTTGGATTGCCTTGGGAAATTGAATATTGTTTCTGAAGATCCTAAGCTTTTCTTTGAAGTAAATGTCCCTCTTTTTGCCATTAATATCCTTCCAGTGTTATAGTCTGGCTGTGCGTCATGGGACACCACAGTTTATGTGATAGATATGTAGCGATAGGTATATAATGGGTGTGAGTTAGCTACTATGAGAGTTGCATAGAAGGAGCTTTGTAAAGGATATCATCAAAAAAATACTTAATTAACTCAGGATGTAACCTGGTCATATAAAAAAAGTAGTGTTTAGCCCCTGTACTCCACTCTTATCCATTCATTATCAGGAGATTTAGAGGAAGATCCTCCACTCTTAGTTGAATTCCTTTTTAGAAGATTTATAGAAGAGTGTGGGGAAGCATTGTGCAAGAGGGCAAGATGTGGGTCTGTACAATTGTAGGGTGTGTGTTGATGACATTGATATATCAGCTTTATATTGTAAAAACTGAACAGTACATAGAAATCTTAATCATGTATCTTGTCATATATGTGTTAGGAGTAAGTGTAATATCTTTGAAAAAATCTCCTTATACATTAACACTCTTTCCAGTAAGAAATAAGAATCTTTCCTCGGTGACAACTTGCCCAATGTAGTTTTGATCCTACCTAGCACTTTCTTGATGGTAGTCCTCATAACTCCTATGGAAAGAAGCTACTATTTTTATTATTATTACTACTACTGCTACTGTTATTATTAAGTCTTTTGTGGAAGTATATTAGAAATGTTTTGTTTTTAGAAAGTTGATGCAACTAAACTAAAGTCAAAGCTCTTCCACATAAAATTTTTGAGAAATCTAATATTTACAAAATTATAAAGTATTTGGGAAATTTCATCAGCATCTACTAAAAGAGATTTCTCAGGTATAAGGTTTGGGAACTTTACTCTAAAAATTCTTACCAAATTTTGCCATGCTAATTAATAGCTCAGTTAATAACTAATTAATAACTCAGCATGAATGTTCTTTAATATCCTTTCTGAAAGGATAAGAACTTTATGCACTATACTGTCAGGCAGAACAAATTTCAGTTTTGATTACATTCTAATCATATAATTACAGCAAATTCTTTATTCCCCTAAGGTCTCAAGCCTTAGAATTCTATGTGAGATGCATAAAGTAATTAATATTCTTTTATCCTAAAGATCAGTTCATTGTGCTATATAAAGCCCAGCCTTATTTCTGATGAATCAGGAATTTTATTAGAATAGTTTTCAATGAGCATCTTCTTTTAAAGGTAACTACCTTGCGAAATCTAGTTTTTTTGTTTTTGAAAGGGTGGTGCATTTTTTGGAGAAGTGCTTTTGTTTAAAATCTTGACTTTGAGTTCAAGGGTGGTATATTTATTTGTTATTTTTTAATTTGTTTCTGCTTGCATCATAAAATGCCTTGAGATTTTTGACCAAGGAACTGGGAGGGAAATCCTAGACCTGTTGATAATACGATAATTTTTGAAAGTACTTGTAGATTTATTTGTTAAAGCCTTATGTCTTTTTATTCATCTGTAAAATGAGGATAGTGAAACATATTTCACGTAACTCATAAATGGATAGTAAAAAAGCCAATTTATCATAATATCTGCTTGGTGTGGATGGATGCTAACGCTTTAAAATACTTTTGGTGGTATCCTTATTTAGCATAACCATTTTAGAGATTTGGTGGTAATACGTTTTTTAAATTGCTAAAAATATTGGCTTGTTAGTTTGCATGTACATTTTACTCTTTGTACATTTGCTTAGGCCCGAAGGAATTCAGAAGAGAGAGAGCCATTTTCATCTGAACGAATTAATTCAAGCAAATCAGAGAAGCATAAAGGTAATAACATTAGGAGAAAAAGGAAACTGAAAAACTTGTCTTATGGAAGAAAAAAATAGCATATTGTTCAAAAAAAATCTCGTTAAGAAACACTCTTGTGCTTTTTGTATAGAATGATTTTAGATTATTAGAGTGGGGTGTACTTTGGTGATTGGTATCTTAGATGACTTGGAAGCTTCTGGCTTGGTCTATCTGTTCTTAGCATGTTAGTAGTAAGAAAATTTCTGAATACAATAAAGACTCTTAATACATTAAGAGTTTAGCATAGAATTTATTATATCGTTTAAACCCAGAATACTTAGGTTGATACTCTGCCCTTTAAAACATGTGTGGCTTTGACTAAATCATTTTTCCGTTTTTGGACTGAAGTTTTTTCATCTGTAAAATTAGGAGATGAGACTAGATAAACTTCCAAGACCCTTTTAGAGCCTATGACTTTATTATCCTTTTTACGTTACCTAAAGTTATTTCCTAATGTATGTAATCGGGAGTATTCCTGTGAATTGTCCTCAGATTGATTCATGGAAACAGGAATCAAAGGTCAGACCTTGTATGTGAGATCATTCAAATTCTATAATTAATTCTCTTGCCATCTACCTATGCCATTTCATAGAACCATAGGGAAGTGTTTGGAAGGGCCCTTTGGGGTGATTGAATCAACCATGTCAGCTGAGGCTCACTCACACCAAACCACAGCCAAATTAGTGGCCTCTCCAGGATTTCAAAAGTTGTTGGGCATTGAACCCAGCATTCTTTCTTTTACATCTTACGTCTCTAAGGATTTTGGTTTCTAATGTATTTTACTATTGGTTATTTTGATGTGACAAAGTGATTGTGTTGGTAAGACAGTCTAAGAAACCATGTATTATCTACTTTGAGGTCTCATTTTTTTACTTTTTGTCCTAATAGAAAATTTCAGATTAGCCTTGCTAGATGACAGTGATGCATGGAATAGCTATTCAAGCTTGGAACCCAGATCTCTAGATAAAAATCTTCTTGAGCTTTTTCCTGTAGTGAGCTGGATTCATTAACACTATAGAGTAAAAAGTAGCCTTGGTGTAAATTCAGAGCTGTCAGACTTGAGATTGACAGCACTCCTAAATGGCCCAAGCCAGATTCAGTTGTCACTGGGAAATATTTAATTAAATAAATAAAACTAGAGTACAATTTAGGTAGTGTGAATGTATGGTTTTCTAAGTCAGAATGCCACCTGCAGGAATTTGTTTCTTTTTGAGTTTTCTTCTAAGTGTAGTGGATAGGAGGTTGATCTCAGAATCAGGAAGATTTGAATTTAGGTCTCACTAGTCACTGTGTTACTTTGAGCAAGTCACTTAACTAAAATGTCTCAGGCAATTCCCTAAGTGTATAAGTTGTGGAATAGGTGCTAATAGGCGTTGGTAGAGGGAGCTTCCTTGTCAAGGAGTTCTTGTACCAATGAAATCTTAAGTCTGATACCACAGTATCAGCACCCCAGTTTTAAAAATCATGCCATTGGAGAGCCTTCTTTTTTGTTAACAAATACAAGAATGAAAAATGACACACTGTTAGATAGCTGTGTATAACTTTTGGGAAACTATATTTTGGTGCGGTTGAATATTTGTTGGTAAGTATCTGTTATGCCAAAACAAATGTATCAATTTAAATTAAGAAAAGAAATACTGTTGATCTAGTTAAGTAAGGAAAAATATGAATCTAATATATATTATATATAATTGTGTTATTGTTATTTAAATTGCGTATAGAAAAACCTGTACATTCAAAGAGCTTAGCCTTGTAAATTTTGTGAAGGTCCTGGTACAGTGAAATTCATTAGGGTTAGCTAACCACAGCAAAAGGTATGAATCTTTGTTCAAGTGGATGTTTGGGATTTGATTTCAGAAGCACTGGGAGTTGCTTAAAGTAGTAGCTTAACAATGAGAGTTTGAACATGAAGCTATTGAATGTCTAGAATAGTTCCTTCAAGTCTGCAATTTTTTTTGCTCTTTTTTTCAGTAAAAACATCAGATTTTTCACATGAAAGCAAGAATTACAATTTGAACAAGCAAATCAAGAGTGAAGATTCAAGAGGTTCTCAATCACATTCAAAATCATCCCCTCATAAAGTACCTGACAGAATAGAAGAAGAGCCCTCCGCTTTGAAAGTGAGCTCTAAGCTGGCACTCCTGAAAAAAAGGGATGAGAGTAGTTACCAAAAAGGGAAATCTGCCGAGTCTGGAAAAAAAGAAAATGAAGTTGTAATGAAAGAAGAGAGAAAATCTCCCAAGAAAAATAAAATCTCTCCATCCAAAACAGAGGTAGGAAGTTTGAACAAACTGGCATGATTGTTAGGGGGTTTTGAGTATTTTCAGTTTTATTCCAAGAGTAGTTTTTAATGAACTTTTCTATCTACAGAGATGGAAGCCTAAAGAACAAGCAAATTTCAAATTAATACATCATTCTTAAAATATTTCCCAAATTTGATGACAGCAACACTACTTTTTATGTATAATATCAAGATGCCAAAAATTTCCTAAGGAAAATCTGTTGGAGTTAGTATAGTATAATGATATGAACATTGGACCCAGCAGTGTGGAGTCATGAGTACCTTTCTGATTTTGGACAGTTGTTCTTTAGCTCTCTGTTTTCTTATTGGTCATTGAAGGGACTTCAGTATTTAATCTTTAGAGATTTTTTGGACATAAGGAATTCTAAGAATACGTGAGTAATACAACTGTTCTGTAAATTTTTATTTTTGTATTTGGGAATCATATAGTATCTTTGAATCTATTTTGTCAAACCACCTTATTTTTAGAAAAAAAAAAGAATTATTCATTCATGCTTCATCATTTGAAATTAAAATAAAAATATTTACTACTTGAAAATTCTCACCATTACAATTTTTAGTTTAAAAACCGAAATGATGTTTTTAAAGTGCTTCTAGTTCTAGTTGCTAAGTATGTTAGAATAAAAATTAACTTTTTTCTGGTGGTGCAGCCTGGACTACTTCTCCAGGAAAGCTAAGCTACTTGGAGTAAAGGCATATCTATTCTTAAGGATGTTGGAGTGTCTATACCTTTATTTTTCTGAATGTTTTTGTAGTTGCATAGCTTTAATTCTTAGAGCTTCGAGACCTAGATATAGAAATAGTAATGTAGTTATTTTATAGTCTTAAAAGTTCAACTCTGTTGTAGATTAAATATTTTATTTATGATTTATGTCTCAGCTATTTCCATAAAGGATTTGTTGATGAGTAAGAAATAAAAATTTCTAGTTTTAGAGGACATGGGATTAAATATAGATCACCTCTGTTATGATTTAAATGTGATTTATGGGCTTGGAAACTGAATGATGATTAGAGCATTTGTTCTAGTGGAATATGTCATTTTGTGGTGAGTGGATCACATGGTACCAGGAGCACCTCTCTTTCTTCTTTCTTCTGCCACCTTCTTGTTGGCTCTTAGTCTTCCTTTTTATCTCAGAGAATATTTATTTTCTAGGGTGAGCTTGCACCTTGTTAAGTCCAGCTTTAAGAATGTGATGTTTCTCTAAGTTAGAGGTTTTTAATGTTCAAGGATCAAATATAAGATGAATGTAGATTTATAATTTTGGTTAAATGTAGAGGTCTTTGCTTTTTAAATGTGCCAGGTCCTTAAAATTTTTAAGGTTTTATATTTTCTTTTAAATTTATTAACTGTGTGTTTAGCAAACAAGTTTCTGTGACCAAGTTCATTCATATCAAGAGTAATTTATTAGATACCTATAGTATGCAAAGCACTATACCTAGTGCTGGAGGAGATAAGAGTAATAATATTATATCCTTGAAGAGTAATAATATTATATCCTTGGTCCATATGTTTATGGATCTTACACTCTGTAGAGGGGTGGGGGTATGATATGTAAACCAATATCTAACTATATACATACATAATATATGTATGTATGTATAGTTATAGCAGTTATAATGCAGGATAAAGAAGTTGAAATATAGGAGTACTCTGCAAGGTTTGAGGAAGGAAAGATCCTTCAGAAAGGAGTTGTCCGTAGAATCATGACAGGCTGCAGAGAGGTCCAGAAGAGTAAGGGCTAAAAATAGGCCATCGTAATGGTCAGGTAGGAGGTCACTTGTGATTTTGAGAAAGCTGTTTTACTAGAATGTCCGAGGCAGAAGTCAGGTTGCAGCAGGTGAGGTATGATAGAAGTGGACTCATGGTATGTAGGCAGGGGAAAAAGCAAAGTAAATATACTTCTGGCAAACTCAACTACTTAGCATCCCCTGATGATGCCCAAGCTTCCCTGCCTCTGACTTTATTCACTTGTCCTCTATGCTTAGAAATTTCTACCCCTCCCCCATTTCCCAGTCTCTTAAAAGTCTCCTAATTCAGCTCTGAGGGCATTTTCTGAATATATATTTTTTTTAGTTTTCAGCATTCATCTTTTTATAAGATTTTGGTTTCCAAATTTTTCCCCTCCCCTGTCCATCTCCAAGACAGCAAGCAATCTGATATAGATTAGACATGTGCAATCATATTAAATGTATTTCTACATCCTAATTCTTTAACGTATAATTCCACGTCATTTCTTCCGTGAAGCCAGCCTTCTCTGGTTCTTTAGTTAGGAGTAAATTTGTCTTTATTTATGCCTGCTCCTTTTTTGGCTTTCATGGCAATCCACTAACTTTGTCTTTTTACCTTTCTGACTAAACCTTCTCTTTTTCTTTTCTTGACCTCACTTACTTCCAAACCCTTGAGGTCCCCCAAGATTCTGCCCCTCAGCCCTCCTCTCGTTGTTTGCTCCAGGCCTGTCTCATCCACTTTTATAGCTTTAGCCTCTTTACAGGTGACGCCTAGATTTATACCTGTATTCCTGTTGTCTTTTGTTCATACTGAACAAATTAAAACATGAACTTGAGCATTTCCTTCTAAATTGATTTTTCCTTTTTTTTTTTCCTATTGCAATCCCAAAGTCTGTAAGTCCTGATGATACTGAAAAGAAACGCACTAATTACCAGGCATATAGAAGCTACCTGAATCGAGAAGGTCCCAAAGCTCTAGGCTCTAAGGAGATTCCAAAAGTAAGTAACAGTGTGATTGTAAATAAATATCTATGTACTTGTTCAATTAAATAGAGTAAGAATTCATTAGATATTATGTGCAAGGTATATGTATATTACTTGAACATGTATATAACATATACAGTGATTAGTTACAAGTTTAGATTTTTTTCTAATACCTTTTTTTACTGAAAATGTAATTATTGTTGGATTTTTTTTTTTTAACGTTAGAAATGTGTCTTACTCTTTAGTAGAGGCTCATCCAGTTACTTTGAATTAATTAAATGAATTTTAAAAATTCTCAGAGCTTTCCATAGTGGAAAGTTTATTAGAGATCATCTATTCCAGAGGGTTCTTAATTTGGGTTTCATCAACTTGTTTTTAAAAGATATTTAGATAACTGTTTCAGTATAATTGTTTTCCTTTGTAATTATGTATATTTTATACCTTTAAAAACATTATTCTGAGAAAGGGTGTATGTAACGCCAGTATGATTATCACAGTACCTAGGGTCAACGATTCTGAATCTTGAAATACAATAGACTCTCCATGTGGAAGACAGAATCAAAACATTTATTCAGACACCAGAAAGCTGAATCCATCATAGTAACAAAGATATCTATACACAATAATAATGCAGGGGGCAATACCAGCCCCGAGCCTTCCCTCTGTTAGACTTCCCTCAAACCAGCTACCTTAAACAAATCACAAGCTGTCTCGCATACGCTAGCCAGCTGCCTTTCCCAGCTCTGATTGCTCTCTGACTAACTTCCTTTGAGCTCTGCCCTAGCTCTATCCCTTCCTGCTCCATGTGACTTAGACTCATGTGACTCAGGCTTCCATGTGACTTAAGCAGGTCCCATGGACCTATTAATGGGTGGGAAAGATCTTCCCATTAAAAAGCAAAATTACATTAACAATAAATAAAAATGCATTATCAGTACAGTCTATAGGACTCACCAGATTGCAAAAGGGGGCCATGACACAAAAAGGTTAAGAGCCTGTTATCTAGTTCAACGTGTACCTTAGCTGGAATCTCTTCTATAACATCACTGACAAGTGGTCATCCAGTCCCCACTTGAATATCTCTTATGATTGGGACTCACTATCTCTTGAAACATCCCATTCAACTTTTGAATATTTGTGCTTATTAAGAATTTTTTCATTATGCTGAACTGGAATATGGCCCTTTGCAACTTCTGTACTGTCTCTCTGGAGTCAAAAAGGGTAATCTTGATCTCTTTTTCTTACAGCTGCCCTTGTAACACCTATCATGTTCCCCTGTAAGTCTTCTCTGGACTAAATATTCCCAGATCCTTTAGTTGATGCTTGGATAGCATGGTTTCTAGGCTCTTCACCATTCAGGTTATTCTGAACCATTCAGATTTGAAACTCATTTTATTTTGTTAATATCCTTCCTAAAATATTGTACCCAGAATTGATCATCTTATTTCAGTTACTTCATCAGGGCTAGAATATAATAGTGCAACCTCCTTTCTGGACATTATTTCTTTGTTAGTGGAGTCTAAGTTACCTTTTATTTTCTTTGTCACATTATTTTCTTTGTCATATTGACTTGTGGTGAACTTGCAGTCCATTAAAACTTTTTTTTTATTGAGGTCCCTGTGTATTATGTTATTTTTTTCTTAATAAAACTTTATTTATTTAACTTTTTTACATTCATTTTCACAAAATTTTGGGTTCCAAATTTTCTCCCCTTTTATTCCCTCCCCCCACCCCAATACACCGAGCATTCTAATTTTCCCTCTCTCCAATCTGCCCTCTCTTCTATCATCCCTCCCTTCTCTTGTCCCCATCTTCTCTTTTGTCCTGTAGGGCCAGATGACTTTCTATTCCCCATTGACTGTATTTCTTATTTCCTAGTAGCAAGAACAATACTCAACAGTTGTTCCTAAAACTTTGAGTTCCAAATTCTCCCCATCCCTCCCTCCCCACCCATTCCCTTTGGGAAGGCAGGCAATTCAATATAGGCCATATCTGTGTAGTTTTTCAAATGACTTCCATAATAGTCGTGTTATGTAAGACTAACTGAATTACCCTCCATCCTATCCTGCCCCTCATTGTTTCTATTCTGTCTTTTGATCCTGTCCCTCCCCAAGAGTGTTAACTTCAAATTGCTCCCTCCTCCCATTGCCCTCCCTTCCATCATCCCACCCCCCTTGCTTATCTCCTTCTCCCCCACTTTCCTATACTGTAAGATAGGTTTTCATACCAAAATGAGTGTACATTTTATTCCTTCCTTTAGTCAAATGTGATGAGGGTAAACTTCTTGTTTTTTTCTCAGCTCTCCTCTTTTTCCCTCCACTAAAAAGTCTTCTGCTTGCCTCTTGAATGAGATATAATTTACCCCATTCCATTTCGCCCTCTCTCCTCCCACTACATTTCTCTCTCACCATTTACCTTAATTTCTTTTAAGATATGGTCCCATCCTATTCAATTCACTCTGTGCTCTCTGTCTCTGTATGTGCATGCATGTGTGTATGTGTGTGTGTGTGTGTGTGTGTGTGTGTGTGTGTGTGTGTGTGGTCCAACCAACTACCCAGATACTGGAAAGTTTTAAGAGTTACAAATATTGTCTTTCCATGTATGAATGTAAACAGTTCACTTTTGGTAAGTCCCTTATGACTTCTCTTTGCTGTTTACTTTTTCACGCTTCTTCTCATTCTTGTGTTTGAAAGTCAAATTTTCTTTTCAGCTCTGGTCTTTTCATCAAGCATGCTTGAAAGTCCTCTGTTTCATTGAAAGACCATATTTTCCCCTGAAGTATTCTCAGTTTTGCTGGGTAGGTGATTCTTGGTTTGAGTCCTAGTTCCTTTGACTTCTGGAATATCCACGCCCTTCGATCCCTTAATGTAGAAGCTGCTAGATCTTGAGTTATCCTGATTTTATTTCCACAGTACTGGAATTCTTTCTTTCTAGCTGCTTGCAAGATTTTCTCCTTGACCTGGGAGTTCTGGAATTTGGCCACAATGTTCCTAGGAGTTTCTCTTTTTGGATCTCTTTCAGGTGGTGATCGATGGATTCCTTGAATACTTATTTTGCCCTCTGGTTGTAGAATATCAGGGCAGTTTTCCTCGATAATTTCATGAAAGATGATGTCTAGGCTCTTTTTTTGATCATGGCTTTCAGGTAGTCCCATAATTTTTAAATTGTCTCTCCTGGATCTATTTTCCAGGTCAGTTGTTTTTCCCATGAGATATTTCACATTCTCTTCCATTTTTTCATTCTTTTGGTTTTGTTTGGTGATTTCTTGGTTTCTCATAAAGTCATTAGCCTCCATCTGTTCCATTCTAATTTTGAGAGAACTATTCCCTTCAGTGAGCTTTTGAACCTCTTTTTCCATTTGGCTAATTCTGCTTTTGAAAGCATTCTTCTCCTCATTGGCTTTTTGAACCTCTTTTGCCAGTTGAGGTAGCCTATTTTTCAAGGTGTTATTTTCTTCAGCATTTTTTTGGGTCTCCTTTACCAAGGTATTGACCTGTTTTTCATGCTTTTCTTGCATCTCTCTCATTTGTCTTCCCAGTTTTTCCTCCACCTGTCTAACTTGCTTTTCAAAATCCTTTTTGAGCTTTTCCATGGCCTGAGCCCACCGGACATCCACCTGGGATGTCTGGGATACAGAGGCCCTGACCTCCATGTCTTTCCCTGATGGTAAGAATATTTCCTCATCATCAGAATTGAAAGACGGGAACATCTACACCCCATCAAAGTAGCTCTCTATGGTCTTATTTTGCATACTTTTTCTGGGCATTTTCCCAGCCAGTTACTTGACTTCTGAGATGCCTCTGCATCTCAGCCTAGATCCGCCCAGCTAGTGCTTGGGATCTGAGATTCAAATGAGCTTTCAGTAGCAGGCGGGGCTGCTATTCAATGTGAGCTTAAGTTCTGGTGCTGGGATGGGGGCAGGGCTGCCTCCCAGGCTCACTTCCCTCAGGGGGTTTATGCAGAGATCTTCAGTAATGGAGCTTCTGCCTGCTCGAGGAGTCCCAGCCGCCACTGCCTCTGCTGCTGCCCCTGCCTCTGCCTCTGCCGCTGCCTCCCCAGGGGGCCTGAGCCACAGAGACACCCTGATCCCCTCTCAGCTAGCCCAGACGTCTCTCTCACTGACCTGTAGCGTCTGTGGGCGGAGGGACCTTCCCGGCCACTGGAGATTCCGTCCCTGAAGCCTGCTTGAATCTGCTCCTCTGGGGCTGTGGCCAGGGCAGCTCAGGGGTGGGCTCCACTTTCCGGGGTGCGTCGGACCCTGTGGACGGCTCTCCAGGGCTCTCTGGAACGGAAATCTTTTCCACTGTGTTTCTGTGTGCCTTGCAGTGATCCAGAATTTGTGGGGAATTCTTCTTGCAGGAAATATATGGGCTGTGGGTTCGGAGCTAGCATACATGAGTCTTTCTACTCCGCCATCTTGGCTCCATCCCCAGTCCATTAAAATTTAAGATCTTTTTTTCTACATATATACACACACACATACATATATATACATGTTGTATACATGCATACATTTTGTATGCATGTATACTTATATGCATGTTGCATACCTGTATACATGCATACATGTTGTATAGTCATGCATATTCCACTCTGTACTTGAACAGTTTTGAACTTAAATGTAGGACTTAATCCCTGTTATATTTAATCTCCAGCCAAAATTCTGGCTTATCTAGACCTCTTATGATTTTGGGCTTTCTTTAGATGTATTTGCTAACTCTTTAAATTTTGAGCTAATTGTAAATTTAATGTATTCTTTCCATGCCTTCATTTAAACCTGTTAAGGATGGGCTTACCCCTGTTTGTATTCATTGTTTGGATAAAATGAGGTATTTACAAATCATTGAACAGTTAACAAAAGGTGATTTACTTTTCTGTAACACATCAAGGACATACAGCAAGCCTATGGTGACACTTTGTTTTTCCCCACACATGTACACACTCGTATGAAAACATGCCTTTATGATGACTTGTGGTATTAAAAAAATCAACAAAGTTAGAGGGTCCCTGACTCCATGTTTTTGTGCTCTTTGATTACCTGGAGTTGTGTGTCAAGTAAGGCAGGAGCCAGTCTTTCAGGAAAAACTTCCCTGTTTTGCCAAATGAGGGAAGCTAGGTAAAACAGGTAAAACCTTTGAAGACAGATTCCTATGTGTATACCATTAGGTTGATGATTAATGCACAGCGCCCCATTCAGTCTACTAGGATGTCATTAAGACAGACTAGGAAATTCTTTGCTTTGATTTCAGAATATTAGTCCATAGTATCCCCTTGATCTGATAGGTAATGAAGTTAGTCTAATGTGACCTGTTCTTGATAAACTATCTTGGATCTTGGGGATCACTGCTTTTCTTCTTTTATCAGTCGACTATCATTTATTAAATGCCTGCTGCGTGCCAGGTACAGTTCTAGGGGCTAAGTATATTAGGACGAAAATGAAATGGTCCTTGTTCTCAAAGGGCTTACATTTTTATAATGGAAATATATTATAAACACATAAATATATAAGGCAAAATAATTACCAGATAATTTTTTTTTAGGAGTAATGGAGGAAGGCACTAGTAGCTGGAAGGAGTGAGGGGGAATTAGCAAAGGCCTCATTTAGAAATTGACCTGACCTTTGAAGGATACTCACTACAAACCATCCCCTTTAATATTGCTTTCTAGAATTTACTAAATCTTTGACATTTAAGACATTTTTCCTTCTATCCATTACCATTTTTCCTCTTGTTCATGATTAAAAATATTGGTAGCCCTCAGCAATTACAGTTCTGGGGTATGACTTGAATACACTGAGACATCTAGATCCTCTGTCTTAGCCCTCTCTTTATCTTGGAATTCCTCTTTTTATTTGAATATCTTTTCTCAGATATCTTTTTTATTCAAATGTCTTTTTCATTTGGAAGCTCATTCTCCTTGGATAAAACCAGAATCTTATTAAGAATTGAGTCACTCTATCTTTATGACATTGCCAGCTGTTGTTTTGCTTACTTTAACAGTCACTCCTTTCCTTTTTTTCCTACCATGTGTTTTCTTCAGCCTTCATTAGGAGTCCTATCTGATGATTGAGTTTTTCTCTCTGCTGATCCAGTTTTCATTGGATAGTGTCACTTTTACTTAGTCTTTAGTTACCTACCCTTGATTCTCTTTTCTGCATTTTAAAACATCTAAAGTGGTCCATGTGTTCTCCTTTATCCATACTAGTCTCTGTGTTGGAATAGTGTGTGTCTCTGCTCTCTAGAGTTTGATTCTTGAGAAACCTTATCTTGTTGGGGCCAATTTCTCCTGTTTATACAATTTTAGGCTTTGAGATGTTTCTTTTCTCTGATATTTGAAATTTGTTCTCCCTAAATCTAGGATATGTGTTAGACTATACTTTCCCCACTGTGTGTTTGCCTTATCTTTTTGCTCTTATATATAAGATGAAGTGCTTATTCCCTCTCAAAGTTCCCATTATTTCCCTTTTTAAAATTTCTTTTTAAATTTCCTTTTTAAAATTTAAAATTCACCATTTCTTTTTAATAGGGTGGATATTTGAATTGAAATCCTGATTTTATACTACTATTAATTTTTTAATATTACCCAATATAAAAAATAAATAGTTTTGTGTTTGTTTGAAGCAAATTTCTATCATGCTGTCTATGCAGGGCTTCACATCAACAAAATTAACATCTTGAGATTGATAGTGCCTAAGTATTTCTTTAGAATGCTAACATAAAAGAAATAAAAAAATTTTTTTTAAAAAGAATGCTCACATAGTTGCCCTTCTGAACATTTTGTTTTTCAGGGAGCTGAAAATTGCCTGGAAGGCTTAACATTTGTAATCACGGGAGTCCTGGAATCTATTGAAAGAGATGACGCCAAATCTCTAATTGAACGGTATGGAGGGAAAGTAACTGGAAATGTCAGCAAAAAAACAAGTTACCTTGTTATGGGACGTGATAGTGGGCAATCTAAAAGTGACAAGGTATGTATAGCTGTGTTTTGGGTAAAATGAAGGAGATCATAGTTGGTAGTTTCTGTATGCCATCATTTCTATTAATATCACTTTTTCCCTTATAGAAAAGTTATTTGGTCCATCTTTTCCTGCTGGCTTCCTACAGTTTTTTTAACCTCATCTGATTTATTCATATTTACTTGGTGAAGTTAGATTACCTTTTTATTTTGAGAATTGTCATAGATCTTAAAGTTTTCATCTAGCCAGAAGTGTTCCTCTGTGTGGAACTGTGGACTCCCATTTTTATTATTTATTTAAAGTACAACTCTTGTAAATTTTTAAATTGTAGTTGAATTACATGTCTGCATCAGCAGAAGGAATTTTCGCTATGGAAGTGCCGCACGCCAATGACATAACATAGGTACAGACCTATGGCAAACTATTCACCTCTTTGCCCTCCCCAAAAAAGTCTGTAAGAAAGAAGTGACTGGCCATGATGGAGAGAGGCAGAGCACAAGAAAAGCCATTTATCTAGCCTTTAGTTATTTTGCCCTTCTCTTTTGGGGTATAAATTTATAGGAAAGTATCCCTTAGAAGGTGGCCCTTTGAGTACTACTAATAATAAGAACTTACATTTGTATAGTGTTTTAGAGTTTCCAAAGTGAGTTATATACATGATTTCCTTTGATCCTCAGTGTAGCCTGTGAGGTAGTAGAAGTGTTGTGAACCCCACTTTGCAGATGAGGAAACTAAGGCTCAGATAGATGAAGGCCTTTTCCTAGTACTTACATAGCTCTTGACCATTGGAGCCAGGTCTCAAGCCAAATTCAATGCATTTCCAATACCTTGCCCTAATTCTTCCTTATAAAGGAATGGTTCTGTGTTCTATCTGCTTTATGATTATGTGACTTTTGCATTTGTATTTTCACTAGTTATACTCATCTGAGTATTTGTGTGTGTGTGGATTGTGTTATAAAAATTTCTGTTTATTTTATAATTAGGCTCTAGAATAATATTTACAGAAACCAATGACAAAGATGTAAGTTTTTCTTTTTTGATTTTTAATTCTTAAGGCTTTGGCTTTGGGAACAAAAATTATTGATGAAGATGGCCTATTGGATCTCATAAGGACCTTGCCTGGCAAGAAGTCCAAATATGAAATAGCATTTGAAGCTGAGGTTAGTACGCAGTGACCTGTTACTCCTTTTTAAGTTAATTTTTCCTATTTTCACATAGAGGAAGTTCTTGGACTATCACATACTACTTTATAATAATTATAACTGCTGTTTCCACCAAAAAGTAGTCACACCTTATTTCCTGTAGGGTTGAAGGGCCTTTAGCTTTTGGGTGTGATTTGGCAGGATGTCTGATTATTTTTTCAGCCCTTCTAAGCCACATCTGAGAACAAAGGAGGAAGTTATATCTGGTCACCATTTATTTTTCATTTTCTTGGGTGAACTATATGCAAAGCTGCTTGAACAGAAGTGTCTTCATACTTAAATCATAGTGTCACAGATCTAGAAGGAGCCTTCCAGGTCATCTGATTCAACCCTCTCATTTTACGGAATTGAAAATGGAGGCCCAGATAAGTGAAATGACTTGCCTAGTAAAAACACCAATCAGCTTGAGAGTCATAAGATGCGAGTTTCTCTTTACAATGTCATTTTGCCTCTTAGATTTATCCCTGTTGGACTGTAAGCTTCTTGAAGACGTGGTCTCGTTTATATCCCCAGCAGCTAGCACTGCGTGTTTCACATCATAGCCACTTAATGAAAGACATTTCTTGCTTTACATAAATTGGCATCACTCAGGTTCAACTCCCTGATTGGCAGACCCCTGTCCTGGGCTCAGGTTCCAGTTTCTGGCTGCGGGCAATGGCAGCAGTGTCGTGCAAGTGCAGTCCCACCAGGGTCCTTGCTACAGTCATTGAAGCTGCTCTGCAGAGCTGTGGAGGAGGAGAGAGCTGCTGAACAGTTCACTTAGGTTAAGGGGGAACAGACTATATTATGAATGAATGAATGAAGCTATGAAAATTAAATGTTGGATAAAAATTATAGCTCAGCAGTGGTGGGATAATTTGTAGCTCTTTGGTTCTGCCTTAATGCTACCATTCAATTTTCTTTACTTAAAATGTCCCAATCATCCTGTTCTAAGAGCCTCTCCAAACTCCCAAATCACCCGCCAGTGGTTTAGACACATTAGACACATAGACGCAAATAGGCACATTCAAAGCTTCTGGAACTTGAAGAAAGAAAGGAAGAGGGACATGAAGGGTTTTTGCTCCTACTTCCTTATTTTTGCTCATGTTATTTCCCTCACCTTGCACAGTCATCTTTTTTTTATTATTTGTTTTCGGTTTTTAATAATCACTTCCGTAATTTTAGGTTTTCTTTCCCTCCCTCCCTAAGATGGCATGCAGTCTTATATGGGTTCTACGCATATATTGTTATTACACACATTTTCATCTCAGTCATGTTGTGTAGAAGAATTAACACGAATGGGAGAAACAATGAGAAAAAACAATAGCACAAAAGAAAATAGTCTGCTTCATTCTGTGTTCTAATTGTATAGTTCTTTCTCTGAATGTGGATGGCATTTTGCCTCAAGAGTCCTTTGAAAATTGCTGTGAAGGACTTAGTCTCTCAGAAACAGTTCTCGCACACTGTGGCTATTAACTGTGTATAATGTTCTCATAGTTCTGCTCATTTCATTCAGCATCAGTTCATATAAATCTTTCCAGGTTTTTCTGAAGTCTGAATCATCTTTTTAATTTAGTTATTTGTCCCTCTCTTCTGCCCCCCCAATTAAAGACACATGTTTACGTGTTTAAGTATTAAAATTTGAGGCTCAGCTTCTGTTTTTTTTCCATGAGGATTTGAGAAATGATTTCAGGCCATAGTGGTCTCTCATCAAAAATCTTATATGGCACTTGACCATCCCCTTCTCACAACTGGGACCCCTAAAGCAGGTATTCCAGGTTTAAGGTACTGTGTATCGACTCAAAACTAGCTCATAAGCCTCCACAAATGTGTTATATTTCTCGTGTCAGCCAGATGTACTTTAATTCAAAGTGAAGGGATTAGTAGAATAGCATAGTAAAAGAAAAGTTGAAATTGAATGTAAGCCGAAGCCTGGAGTATACTCTCCCTAAAATAAACATACCATCAGTGGTAAACCTAGGCATATGTTAGGATCATGCATGAAGGGCACACCCTCAAGGAGTATTTGTGGCCAAGGTCCACATGGAAGAGCAGCTTAGCCTCTGATGCTCTAGGACTACAAATATATCATGTTTCTCCCACTGAGCACCACTTAGATGTTGTGTCTTTGCTGGATGTGTTGTTAGGTCCTGCTAGTCTCATGGTCCCCACTGGGCATGTAGTCTAAAGGGCGTTTCTTTGCTGGTGTCAGACCATTTGGGAGGTTAGGTTCTGTTGTAACTTCTGGGTGATACACTCTTCTGGCCACTGCTCTCTGTTACAAATTTCTGAGATTTATTTTTTCCTGTGCTTAAGTATAAGCTTGACCGTGCTTAGGTATGGTGTCTAAGCCTCCTCCTTATAATGGTGAGTTTACAGCTAACAAAAGATGGGCAGGGTACCCCCATGCTAAGAAAGTCAAGACCTAAGGTATAAAATTATTTTTGTCCAGAATTTAGTTCTTCCCCAATCTTGTTTTTCCACTTACCCTCCTCACCCAAATCTATTTTCCCCCCAGTGCTTAGATTTGTGAGAATTGGCTTATGAGACAGGGATAAGTAGTGGCAAGGTCGCCCATGTTTTCTGTTAGTAGTTGGTCATCTTTAAAGCATTAAATATTCTCATCCCACGCAGATCAAATCTCAGAAAAATTGGAGATAGAACACAACACATTTTTCAGAGTGGATATATATGAGTAAGAGATCCTGCCATCCTTGCTTTTCAAATTTGAGATTACTTAATTTGCTCTAACTTTAAAGAGAATTGTGTGTTTTTGCTTTTATATGCATATTGACAGTTTTGTGCCATTTAATAAAAAAGATTTTCTCTAATTTTGAAAATGTTTTCACTAGCAACAGAAATCTTCCTTTAAAGACAGTAATGAGTTGAATACTTTACTTTTACAATTATAAATTGGAGGGTGAGGATTCTGTCTGCTTTGTCATGTTCATTCTAGAAATTTTGTCTTTTCCAATTTTAAGGTAAAGAAGGAAAAATCAAAACTGGAGAAGACACCACAAAAATCTGATCAGGGAAAAAGAAAAACTAGCCCAAATAAGAAGGACTCTGAATCTAAAAAGAACAAATTAAGTCCCAAAAAAGACAGTTCCAGGAAATCAGTCAAAAGAGAAATCAGTGAATTTCAAAAAGGCCTGGACTTCAAGCAAGTGGATGGAGAGAAGAAAGATGTCTTAA
This sequence comes from Bettongia penicillata ogilbyi, assembly GCA_023548195.1. Classification (NCBI taxonomy): domain Eukaryota; kingdom Metazoa; phylum Chordata; class Mammalia; order Diprotodontia; family Potoroidae; genus Bettongia; species Bettongia penicillata. Next base: position 3,119,240 of record JAJHZJ010000808.1, on the reverse strand, counting down.
GCCCAGAGAAATATGCTGCTGACCAAAGCAAAGACAAACCTGAGAGTTTGCTTTGGGTGGATAAATATAAGCCCACCTCTCTTAAGACCATAATTGGACAGCAAGGTGACCAGAGTTGTGCTAATAAACTCTTACGATGGCTCCGCAACTGGCAGAAGAACATGTCTGAAGATAAGAAACATGGTGATTATAGAGCTTAACTTGATATGTGTGTTGACAGATTTCCTCATGGGTTTGTAGTTAATGTTTCTTCATCATCACTCTGGGGATCATAGGATTTAGAATTGAAAAGGACTTTAAAGATTATCTCCTTCAACCCCTCTCCCCTCTTTTAGAGGTCGGGATACTGAGGCCCAGAGTTCTTCTGTGACTTGCCTAAGGTCATTCAGGTAGTAAAGAGCAGAGCCTGAATTCTGACCCAGGTTCTTGGATATTCCCTGCACCCCATAGAAATCCCACCTTGTCCCCACCCTCTCCTTCCCCTGCTATTTCCCCTGGTGATCTTTGTACTGCACTGCTAAATTGCCTTTCTACACTGCAGGAAAAGTGAAATTCCAGAATGTCACAATAGACTTCATTTCACACAGACTTTGAATTCCTGTCAATGGCCGTTATTACAATTTTTAAAGGGACTCTGAAAGCTTACTATATTTTTTTCCTCTAAGTGCCTTTAAATAAAAGAAGCCAATGTTTTGGTTGGAGCCAGGTGCTTTCTTTTGGAAATGGAAAGCTGTGTAAATTTAATCAGTAGTATGGTATTGAACTGAGAGTGTGGGAATCTTTAGATCATAAATGTCAGTATTTTTTTCATCTTTAAGAGTAGAGTACAGTCTTTCTGGAGAGATTTTTGAATACTCCTAAGTGGGAATCTTGTTACTCACTCTGATGTTGTTCTTTATCTGCAGTAAGAATTATAGTGAATTAGTTCCAAGGATAAAAAATTTCTTTGTGATATCAGGGTAGTCAAAAGAATTTGAATCAATGGATGAGATAATCTTTTGTAGTTCAATAATAAATAGTTAGTATGACTCAACACTAGATGTAGATTGTTCCCTATATGTTCTACTTTTTTCCTTATTAATTTGACTCAAATCCTATTTTGAAGGTTGGAAAAATTATTATTATAATAATGTTACCTGGAGAAGGCTCAAAAATGTTAAGGCTTTGAAAGAATTAATTGTCAAATTTATTACCTTTCTCTACATGGGGCAACGTTCATCTAAACCCTGCAAACTGCTCTTCATATATGTTATTAATTATTCATTGCTTTTAGTCTACTTCTGTTGTGTGATCATAGGGAAGATAACTTATTGCCTTGAACATAAAGGGATCTCTGAGTCATTGTTTCACCACTACCATTTCTTACCACTCCCTGACTCTGGCCTTACGTATGTTTTCTCTTAGTAGCTACATGTGTCTGTTTGGATAACACTATGGTGCTATTTTTTTCCCCTGACAGTTAAAGTTAGTAAATTCGGTGGCAAAGATGATGGCTCCAGTTTTAAAGCAGCACTGCTGTCAGGTCCACCAGGGATTGGCAAAACAACTACAGCTTCCCTCGTTTGTGCGGTACGTAACAGCACTCTTGGAGCTGTTGGGTAAATTATAGAGGCTAAAGCAGCTATCTATATGGTTTTTTAAAAAAATCACTAGGCCTCTAGGATTTTCTTTGGCTATGTGCTTATTTCCTTGCTGTTTTGCTTTTCTTTCTGTTAGCCATCCCTATCGTACCACTAGGGTAAGCAGCATTAGAGTTGCCCTGCTGCAAAATGTCGAGTTCACACAATGTACATATTGCACAACAAACAAACAAAAACCATTATCCAGGAATAGAAAAGTGAAGAAACTGATTGCTAGGCCCATTGCCTGATTTTCCATTATGAAACTGGTTTCTTTTTTCCTCCTGAAAACACAGACTAGTATGGAAAACCTTTTTTCCCCCCATATTGATTTGACAAAGATAAAACCTTGCACCTCAGAATTGTAAAAACATCATATATTTCTTTCGGTGCCTATTCTCTCTTTACCTTTCTTTTCACTTCGTAAGATTTTGAGTTCTAAATTGTCTCCTCATACCCAAGATGATGTGCAGTCTGATACAGGCTATACATGTACATTCATATTAGACATATTTTTACATTAGTCATGGGAGAAACCACAAGAAAGAAGAAATAAACGAGCAAATGGTATGCTTCCATCTGCATTCAGATTCCGTAGTTCTCTTTTCTAGATGTGGATAGCATTTTCTATCATGATACTTCTATTTTCAGTGGGTAGCTAGGTGGTGCAGTAGATAGAGCCACCAGTGCAGGAGTCAGAGGGATCTGAGTTCAAATCTCACCTCAGATACTTGACACTCACTAGCTGTGTGACCTTGGGCAAGTCACTTAACCCCGATTGTCTCATCTTGGGTCATCTCCAGTCATCCTGATGAATGTCTGCTCACTGGATTTAGATGGCTCTGGAGGAGAAGTGAGGTTGGTGACCTGCACAGCCCTCCCTCACTCAAAACAAAGTCAAGTGCAAGTCATGTCACCATTTCTCTGATGGCATGGTCTTCTTCAGCAACGAAGGATGAACACACACTTTTTTTTAGTAATTGAATTGTTAAAGCTGATAAAAGCTTTTAAAGAATTTTAGAAGTTGGCAAAGATGTATGAATGAGATACTATAACTTTACACTTTTTTGAGTGAAGAAAATTTATTTTTTACTTAACTGGGAATAATTTTATAATTATTGTGCGTAGGTAGTTTATTTGATAAAGACTAGAAATAGTTTTCACCGGTGCTGTTTTAGATAAAATGATTGTTCTTGTACCTGTGCATGGTGAGGTTAGCATGCTTAATTCTTAGGTGTTTTATGAGCCACATTCAATAAAGCTAGTCAGATGCACTCTTTCTGTTTTCACTGTCAAATCTGCTGACCTTTCAAGGGCCTTATACTGATCTTTTAATTTAAAAACAAACTCTGGAAATACTAAGGTATTATAGTCTTCCTAGGAGGCATGTTTTTAAAAACTTTTTTTTGTACTATTTGAAGAATTGGTGATTTTAGCAGGTTTTCTTCATACTCCTTCCATTTAGGGACATTCCATCCCATCCAGGCCTTATTAGACATCTTTTTTGAGTTGGCATTGACTACATATAATCACTTACTGAGTAGATAACTTGATTTAGGGCAGGCCTTTCTGAGTTCAGGTACTCTGCCGCTCAAATAACATTCAGCCTGTTACTAGGCCTTTCCAGCTTGATGTTAGACCAATCACAGTTTTTTTTCTAATGGAATGGTATTTGAATACCTACTGCTATGCTAGAATGAGATATCAATGCACATTTAGTATGTACTATCATGTGAATGATAGGTGTAGGTGTTAATTATATGAGGATAGTTTAAAACTAAAAATTTTAAAAATATAATCTTTTCTATCCTTTGTATGTCACATTTTTAATTTAGTTTTGTGATTATGGTGGTTTCTTGTATTTTAATTAGGAATTGGGGTATAGTTATGTGGAACTGAATGCAAGTGATACACGGAATAAAAGTAGTTTGAAAGAAATTGTTGCTGAGTCACTGAATAACACCAGCATCAAAGACTTCTATTCAGGTTTGTGCCTCTTGGACTTGTTTTTAGTAGGCATTTAAAAATTGGATGTTAGAAACTTGGGATGAATAGTGAAAAGGAAATCCCAATTCAAGAAAAACGATGCAATTGTGTGAAACATTGACTAGTGTTCAGACATAACTAGAACAACAGATGTGATCTCTGTACACCTGGGAACTTTTTCTTGTTATTTGCTATTCTGATTGAGGTGTGAAAGGCCTGTTTTTTTGCAAATGGGAAAATGGAAGTGGTAGGTTGAGAACCCTTCTGTGTAGATAAAAGGGATCTTGGGAATAGTATCACAGGAGGAACAGAGAAAAAGAGATACTATAATAGAAATCATAATGCTCAAACTGGGACTTAAACATGCATGGTTAGGATTGTAGAGTTCATTATATTCAATTGAAACCTTGTAACTTCCACTAATAATGAGTAATTTGTTAAACGTTTTTCAGTAACTAGATTGTATTGTCTTTTGTATATTTTGTAAATTTCTACAATTTTGTCATTTGTTTTCACTATGGATCAGGTGCAGCTCCTTCAGGAGGCACTAAACATGCTCTTATCATGGATGAAGTAGATGGAATGGCAGGCACTGAAGACAGGGGAGGAATCCAGGTGATAGAGTCCTTACATGTTTTCAGTCTGTTCATTTAAACATATATATTTAAAGAGCAGGTTGTTGTTTTTTTTCTCTTCCATTTTTTACTGCTAAGGGTAGCTAGATGGCATAATGGATAGAGTGCTAGGCCTGGAGTCAGGAAGACTCATCTTCCTGAGTTCAAATCTGGCCTCAGACACTTGCTAGTTCTGTGACCCTGGGCAAGTCGTTTAATCATGTTTGCCTCAGTTCCTCATCTTTAAAATGAACTGGAGAAGGAAATGACAAACCATTTCATTCACTTTGCCAAGAAAACCCTAAATAGGGTCACACAGGGTTGGACAGGACTGAAAACAACTGAACAAAATAAATTTTCTCTGCTCATCTGTGAGTGTTGTAATGATTAAATTTTTTTATTTAAATATAAGAAAATTGTGAATTTGGACGTTGTTTTTTTTTAGTGTAAAAACATGGATTTTTTTTTCTTTTTGCAACTGTGATTCTTCTGTGATGATTTTGATGTTGCATATTTGCTTTTCAGGAACTAATTGGCCTGATCAAACAGACAAAGATACCCATTATTTGTATGTGTAATGATCGAAATCATCCAAAAATACGTTCCTTAGTACATTATTGCTTTGATCTTCGGTTTCAAAGACCTCGGATTGAACAAATTAAGGTACAAAAAGTTTCTTTTTCAAGTATTTGATTAGTTAACTTTATTTTTGTTGTTACCTTCTTTGAGATTTTTTTTTTATATATATTATTTTCAGGGTGCTATGATGTCTGTTGCTTTTAAAGAGGGTTTAAAGATTCCTCCTCCAGCTATGAATGAAATCATTCTGGGAGCAAATCATGATATTCGACAGGTATGTTTTATTTTTATGCTTAAGTATTTGTAATATAATGCTATTGGTAATTTGTTCAATTGTGGCCTTTTTATTGCTCTTTTAGGGTTTGTTCTCCCTTTTGCCAATTACTTGCCTTGTTTGTGAATTTTAGGTTTTGCATAATCTTAGCATGTGGTGTGCAGAAAGTAAAGCCCTAACCTATGACCAAGCTAAAACTGATTCCAGCAGGGCCAAAAAAGACATCAAACTGGTAAGAGAAACTTCTATTTCTTAGCTGCTCTTTGACTTGCACTGTTTCTCCCTACTAATTAAATAGTAGAAGTAATGGAAGAAGTTTAAGGGTCATGTTCATTTGATTGAGGGAAGGTAGGAAAATGGTGACAATATTGATCATAAAGAAACTACCAGAGAATTTCAGAATCACAGTACAATTTTTAAGGGCTAAAGATTAAATGTGCTAAATTATTGAGTTTGTATGAATTTTGAAGTATCCTATTCTAGGGTCTTTTTTACATATACTTAATCTGATACATGATTTTCATGGGGCCCAGAGTGATCTATCATAGCTGATTTAGATTCTTACTATTTTTGCACTTTATTTCACCTCATTATCAGTTAAAATGAATTGGTCTGTGATAAAATTCTAATCATATTCTTGTGTTATAGGGTCCATTTGAGGTTGCCCGGAAAGTGTTTGCTGCTGGGGAAGAGACTGCTCATATGTCACTTGTGGATAAATCTGACCTCTTCTTCCATGATTACTCCATAGCACCTCTTTTTGTCCAGGAAAACTACTTACATGTAAAACCTGCTGCTGCAGGGTCAGTATTTCAAAGGAATGGGAAAGGTGGGAATTGGTTGCACATGGTGCCTGTGAAGGGCTTCCCTCTCTGGGGACATCCATAGTAATGAAAGTTTGTTCTTCCCTTCAGAGGGGACATGAAAAAGCACTTGGTGCTTCTCAGCAGAGCGGCAGATAGCATGTGTGATGGGGACCTTGTGGATAGGCACATCCGGAGTAAGCAGAGCTGGGGCCTTCTTCCAGTACAGGTAGGGGCTGTATTCAGCAGAGATATAGATGCTGCAGGTGCTGAGGGTGTTGGGTAAGCTTTGTGAGTCCTATAGGGTGTTTTGTCTAGGACATGGTTTGCCATAAACTAAAACACTTTTGTTTTCACTGGTTCCTTAATATAAGGATTTGTTCTGTGAAGTTTGGATTCCGTCACAGGGCCACACTTGGGGACTTAGAGGACCACATGTGGCCTTGAGGCCACAGGTTTCCCACCCTTGTACCAGACCATCTTCCAAAAGTGTTTTGACCCTTGTTATTGTTTGAAACTATTCTGAAGATAGACGAAAGGAATGGTTAAGAGTGGGTTCTGATTATTGAATTGCTTGCCTTCTCAGTGGGGGTGGGTGGAGAGGAAAGAAGGGAGAGAATTTGGAACTCTAAAGTTTTAAAAATGTTAAGAAATTGTTTTTACATGCAGCTGAGAAATAAGATATACAGACAATGGGGTATAGAAATCTATCTTGTCCTTTAAGAAAGTGAAGCGGGGAAAGGGATAGGAGATTGATAAAGGGGAGAGCAGACTGGTGGAAGGGGTAATTAGAATGCTTGCCATCTCAGGGTGGGGGAGGGGAAAGATGGGGAGAAAATTTGGAACTAAAAGTAAATTTAAATCTTAAAAAAAAGAATAGGTTCTGATTGTGACTTAGATATGAATGAAAGATTTCATTTAGCCTATTGTCTTGAGAACACATCTGATTAGATTCTCAACTTCTTGGAGTCAAGGAATTAATAAGGCAGATAACTTTTCCTTGACTTTTTCTGATAGTGCCATAGTTGTAAATAGTCCCTTGTTTTAGAACTGTAATACTGTTTTTAAAATAGGTACATAGAAAGATTTTGAGAGGATTCCCACCATTCCCTTCTTTTGCCATTTAAAATAACAGGTTTTAAAAAATGATTTTAGTGTGTTTTAAGTTGATCCCATCACTAGACAATTGGTCATTCAGTGGTGATTTTCTCTTTTTTTTTGGACTCTAGCAACTTACCTTGGGATATGGGCTCCTCTTCTAGTTGTTCACAGGTCTAATCACTCTCCTGCTGTATTATTTATGAAGTTGTTAATTTTAGTAAGCAAACCCCAGAAAATAAAATAAACCCAGTCCTAAAATATGACCATCTCATGAAAATGTATAAAGGCTCAAATCTGTGAATGGAATACCCACATGAGCAATAGTACAAGTTTTTTTTTAAAGTGTGAAGTTTAAATATTCTGGTTCGTTATTTTACTTAAAGCAAGGGGTTATCAACTTTTTTTTAGGAATGAAATACTTAGTTGCTGACTTGTGTGGTAGTTGTGTTATTGAGATTTGGAATAAAAAAAACACATTTGACCACATTCAACCACACACACAACCAATGAGAGATTTCATTTGGGCATAGTTAATAAACTCCTCTTTTCAAATGAAAGTATTTTTAGAGGGGATTTCAGGGTCATGAGTTATAGTTTTTTGTTTTGTTTTTTTTTTACTGTGGTGAAGCATTTGATGTTCATCCATTGGGGAGTGGCTGAACAAATGAGGGTATTTGAATTTGATGGACTAGAAATAACTGATTTAAAAAAAAATATGAAGGGGATGGTTTCACAGAAACCTGGGAACTCTTTTATGATCTGATAGAAAGGATGGTGAGCAGAACACCTTATATAATAACAAAAATATTGTTTAAAAAAACCCCAGCCCTCTGACATTTGTGTGTACCAGGAGCCATGGCCAATAGATGAGTGCTAAAGGATAGATTTTCCTAAGTCTTGAGAACCATAAGTGACATATGAAAACATGTTCCAAAGTGTTGATAATAAGAGGCGTCATAGTAAGACAATTTTTTTATTTCTTGTTATGCCCTCAAAATGGGTGAAGAAGGACGTCCTTAACATTTGAACTTTTTAAATTTTGAAATTCACAGACATTAAATGAAACAAACATTTTATGTATACCATGAAAAAGAAACATGGAAACAACTTCTAATATATATAGCTTGATTTTCCTTTTGAGTAAAGAATTCAATATGATACTTAAAGAAATAAAGACATTGCATTCTTTTTACAGATAAGGAAACTAATGTCTAGGTAACTAAATGACTTGTTTTAGAGTTGGCAAAGTCAAAATGCTATATTCCTAATATTAATATTCTTTCCACTATATTATGTTACCTTTTAGTTAAACCTATTAGTCACATACATGATAAAATGAATCACTTTTATCATTGTGATGCCTTTCTCTTAGCTAAAAGGGCTCCATTAAAGAAATGGGAGATTGGGTTGCATTAGGGGAGGGCAGATCTGTGTTGGGTATTCTAGTGGGATAACTTTGGCTAACATTAGGATACTGGGCATTCAAGATTATAGGAGGGGTATAAAGAGATAAGAATATACCAAAAAGATGCCTTATACCATTTAGCATGGCCCTGGTAATGGTGGCAGTTGGCCCAATGCCAGTGAAATATGAATGTCCTTATTGTCTTTAGTTATTAATGACAATAACAGCAACTTGACATTTATAAAGTACTTAAATCTGTATTAATACTTACATTTTCAGATTTGAGTCTCACAACTGCTTGTTTCCTTTTTATAGATAAGTGTACTGAGATTCAGAGAATATAAATAAATTATTCTGGTGACATAGAGCTAAAGACTACTGGAGGTGGGATTTGAACTTTTTTCTCTTGATTCTGAGTTCTCTGAGAACATAGTGAAGTGGATGGATCACTAGATTTTAAGTTGGGAAGACCGTGATTTGAATTTTTCTAAGATATTTACCAGCTTTGTACCCTGGGCAAGTCATTTGACCTCTGTAGGGCTCAGTTTCCTCATATGTAAAATTAGAGGATCAGTCTTAATGTTCTTTAAGAGCCCTTCCAGCTCAAAAATCTATGATCTTACAATCTTAATTCAGGTTAACCCAGGTTCCATGTTCAAGGAGAAAAACATTATTATACCTTCATTTTATTATAATTGGTTTTCTTTGTAACCTTAAATATTCTTATTTTATGACTTTTAAAACATGATTCTTAGAAGGGCTCTATGGACTTCACTAGACTGACCAAGGGCTCCAAAACACAAAAAAGGTTAAGAACCTTTGCTATAATCTCTCTTCTTTTTATTGAACAGCTGATGTCTTACCTGTAGGTTTAATGTGGTCTGACTACAGTGTTTTTTCTTAACTAATAAGTGAATATTAAAGTAATGAAAAGACTTTGTAATATAAAAGATAATAACTTGATATTCTTCCTCATCAGAAACAGTTTGTTAAAAGTCTGTTTACATCAGATGTGATACTTATCCTAATAAACATTAATCTACTCTCTATGAATTTGTAATCTGTGATAAACTTTTAATTATCTGGTTTGTCTTCTGACCATTGCTCAGTGCAAGTTATGAATGAGACTAATCTTAACAAACCATAGTTAAGAAAGTACATGGCTCCCAAAGAAATCCCATCAGGCATCTCAAATCCAGACCTCTTGTGTAGATTACCTTTGCCAATACTTTTCTCCATTAGTTTTGATGATTTAGTAGACTTTGTGTCTCTTCAAATAGTGGAAAGTTAATGATCTTTTGGTATTGAATTCCAGCTTTTGTTTTTCTGTTTTATATTGTGGATATCAGTTTAGCAAATTGGATTCTGTGAAGGGAAAAAAATTCTTATTTTTTCACTGTCATACATAAGTGTAGCACATTTGGAATTTTGTTTAATCCAAACTAATTTTTTTGCTGGACTTTTCAGGCCATTTACTCGAGTGTTCTTCCTGGAGAGTTGATGAGAGGTTACATGACCCAGTTTCCTTCTTTCCCAAGTTGGTTGGGTAAATTCTCATCTACAGGCAAATATGACCGCATTGTTCAAGAGTTAGCATTACACATGAGTCTTGAGTAAGTATAATCCTTCTACTTTGGAGTTTTATTGCTGTAGAATGTTTGCCCTTTTATTGGACAGCATGGCACGATGTAACAAATACAACCTAGAATGCAAAAGATCTGGATTTTTAGCCATTAACCTAAAGTATGACTTTGACAATTCCTCTAAGCTTTCTCATCTTCAATTAAATTTTTTGTAATATGGAAATGATAGTACCTACCCTTATTACATTTTGGAATTTTGAGGATATTGGAGTTGGGGGTTGGATAAAATGAGCATTTAAGGGAAAGTTGAAAGCAATATGTAAGTCTGAGATGCTGTTACAGATACTGTAGTACTATTTAATTTAGGCATTTATTCAATAAATACTGATAAAACTGATACCAATAAATACTTATTCTGTATGAAAAGCACAGTGCTAGGTACTGTAAGAGATAGAGCATGAATAGAATATTGCTATCTTTGTAGGGGAGGTAAGATATTTGTATATGTACATACATATTCTGTTTTGTATGCATACACCCATCCTATTCAGCTAAGTACCTGAGGCCTGTGCAAGCAAGGCTTCAGAGACATTTAATTTATTAGCAAGAATTAGTAATAATGTCTTAGGTTCCTATGGTACTTTATTAAATTTTTTTTTTGCTTAGTATGGTTTTCGAAAGTTAATTTATTTTGAGTTTTCAATATGATGTGAGTGTTGTTAAGTTTTAAATAAATTTTAAATTTTTGTCCCCCTCCTTCTGCTCCCTCTTCCCCAAGATGGCATGCAATCTGATACAGGATCTACATATACACTCCTATTAAACATTTTCATATTAGTCATATTGTATAGAAGAAATAGAACAAATGGGAGGAACATGAGAATGAAAACCAAAGATAAAAAAGAAAATAGTCTGCTTCACTCTGCATTCAGATTCCATAGTTCGTTCTCTGGGTGTGGATGGCATTTTCCATCCTGAGTCCTTTGGAATTGTTTTAGGTCCTAACATTGCTGAAAAGGTCTAAGTCTATCAATGTCAGTCATCAAACACTGACTGTTACTGTGTATGATGTTCTCCTAGCGCTGCTCACTTCACTCAGTGTCAGTTCATATAAGTCTTTCCAGGTTTTTCTGAAGTCCACTTGTTCATCATTTCGTATAGCACAGTAGTATTCTGTCACATTTATATGCCACAACTTGTTAAGCCATTCTCCACTTGATGGGCTTCCCCTCAATTTCCAGTTTTTGGCCATCACAAAAAGAGCTGATACAAATATTTTTTGTACATGTGGGTCCTTTTCCCATTTTTATGATCTCTTTGGGTTATAGCCCTTGAAGCAGTATTCCTGGCTCAAAGGTTTAAATTTTAACATGCTTGAATATGCCTTACTGTCTTATAGAAAATTCTGTTAGCTGTTTTTAGGAGGACATTAGCTATAGGAAAACTACTCAAATGACTGGAAATGAGTATTTCAAGAGAATGGGCACAAAGAAGGCAGTAGTATATATTTTTTCATTAAGAATAAAGATGTAGAAGTGAGAGTGTGTGTGTGTGTGTGTGTGTGTGTAATAGAAATACATTGAGAATTTGATTTGAAATATTGAGAGGAAACTGAGCTACCCCAAAAAGCTCCCTTCTGACTTTGCCTGGATATAACTATATTTTGAAACCCAGACTTATTTCTGACTTCTGGTTGAACTTGATTTGAAATTATCACTTCATCAGAAGTCACTTTGCCTTGTTACAGGAAATCCAATTTTCCACTTTTTTTTTCTCAGAAGAAACTCTGACTCTCCAGTTTCGCTTACATTTTTCCATGTTAACTTGTTTCTTTGTCTTTCACATCCTGGATAGTCTATTCTTCCCTCTGTTTATGGTTTTCCTGAGCTGAACCAAAGTGCTTTAGCCCCACACCTTCATTGGATTCACTATCTCAGTTCTATCATCTTGCTACTCAGTATTGGATTTCTCATTTTTGTTTCTTATTTGCATCAGTTTCTTGGACTTTTTCACATTTGACTCCTCCTTCTTTGTCCATACTATCCTTTATTACTTTTCCCACTTCTCAAAAAAAAAAAAAATGCATTTAAGGGCTCCTTTTTAACATACATCTTCCTCTTTCCACTTACAAGCTACCACCTTAGCAATGTTCCTTTTAATTGGTCTCCTTGCCTCAAGCCTCTTCTTTCCCAATTCCATCTTCTACTCAGCTGCTAAAGTGACTTTTCCAAAGTTCCAGGCCGGTCATGGAACTTTCCAGCCCTCTGCCTGCACTCCTGTCTTCTGCCCATGAACATACTCTCTTCAGGGGCTGCCCACCAAATATGAAAGTCCTGTCACTTCAGACCCTTTGCAGCCTGACCCCTTCTCTATGTGTTCTACAAACCAGGTACGTTGACCTTCTCTCTTTTCCTCGCATGCGACACTCCATATGCTAACTCTGAGCTTTTCATTGGTGGTTCCCCAAATCTAAAACACTTTACCTCCTTACTGCCACCTCTTGGCTTCCATGGCTTCCTTCAGAATTCAGTTCAGTTTCCAACTTGTTAAAGAGGCCTGTTCTAGTTGGGATCAAACCTGTCCTCACCTTCGCCCAACCCCAGCTTGTGCCTTCCCTCCATCCCGTACTTTATTTTTGAAACGTTGTCTTCCTTATTAGAATATGAAGTTCTTGAGAACAGAGACTGCTTTTTTGCTTTCTTTGTATCTTCAAGGCTTTAATATGTTGCTGGAGACCTGGCAAGTGTTTAATAAATGCATGCTGATTGATTTCTCAATTCTGGTACTTTCTCCTTGTCCCATTTCTCCTTTAGAGAATCCTTCTATGTCACCATTTTCTCATACCCAACTTAATTCTATTTAGGTTACTGGAGTAACAGTAAACATTGTTTTTATGAGTTCACAGTAAACATTGGTGTATCATTATCAGTCCCTCTTAGCTTCTGTACGAAAGAACAAAAGCTGTGTGTTCTTGGGCAAGTCATTTAGTTCTCTTGTTCTCAACTTTCTTCATCTGTGAAATAAAAGGGCTAGATAGGATGATACCTGTGACTCGGAATTTCCATGATGCTGCTATTCTTTAACAAAAATTGTTTTATTCCTGTTTCTATTTTTTTACATTATTATAGTTTCCCAGCTATCCCATATAAAAATAGTATTTTTAAGATAAGAAAAAAATTAGAGGCAAAAAAATCACCATAACTGATTAGTATATCAAAAAAGTCTGAAAATACATGCAATATGCAACATTTGTGTATCTCCCGCTTCTACAAAGGAATAGGAATACCTTCACCTTTGTCTTCTTTTGGGCCTTTCATGTTCATAATTTTGCAACATTTACTTCATTTTTTTTTTCGTTTTTTCTATTTACATTGTTTTGGTCATTGTATGTATTGTTTTCTTGGCTCTGTTTATTTTACTCTCCCTCAGTTTATGTAACTTTTTCCATGTTTCTTTCGTTAGTGATTTGGAGCATTCTTTTTTTAAATTTTATTTTATTTTATTTATTTAACTTTTTACATTCATTTTCACAAAATTTTGGGTTCCAAATTTTCTCCCCTTTTTCCCTCTCCCCCCACCCCAATACACCGAGCAATCTAATTTTCCCTATCTCCAATCTGCCCTCTCTTCTGTCATCCCTCCCTTCTCTTGTCCCCATCTCTTTTGTCCTGTAGGGCCAGATGACTTTCTATTCCTCATTAACTGTATGTCTTATTTCCTAGTAGCAAGAACAATACTAAACAGTTGTTCCTAAAACTTTGAGTTCCAAATTCTCCCCATCCCTCCCTCCCCACCCATTCCCTTTGGGAAGGCAGGCAATTCAATATAGGCCATATCTGTGTAGTTTTGCAAATGACTTCCATAATAGTCGTGTTGTGTAAGACTAACTGAATTACCCTCCATCCTATCCTGCCCCTCATTGTTTCTATTCTGTCTTTTCATCCTGTCCCTCCCTGAGTATTGACTTCAAATTGCTCCCTCCTCCCATTGCCCTCCCTTCCATCATCCTCCCCCCTTGCTTATCTCCTTCTCCCCCACTTTCCTATACTGTAAGATAGGTTTTCATACCAAAATGAGTGTACATTTTATTCCTTCCTTTAGTCAAATGTGATGAGGGTAAACTTCTTGTTTTTTTTTCTCAGCTCTCCTCTTTTTCCCTCCACTCAAAAGTCTCCTACTTGCCTCTTAAATGACATATAATTACCCCATTCCAATTCACCCTCTTTCCTCCCTATACCTTTCTCTCTCACCATTTACCTTAATTTCTTTTAAGATATGGTCCCATCCTATTCAATTCACTCTGTGCTCTCTGTCTCTGTATGTGCGTGCATGTGTGTATGTGTGTGTGTGATCCCACCAACTACCCAGAAACTGAAAAGTTTTAAGAGTTACAAATAGTGTCTTTCCATGTAGGAATGTAAACAGTTCACTTATGGTAAGTCCCTTATGATTTCTCTTTGCTGTTTCCTTTTTCATGCTTCTTCTCATTCTTGTGTTTGAAAGTCAAATTTTCTTTTCAGCTCTGGTCTTTTCATTAAGAATGATTGAAAGTCCTCTGTTTCATTGAAAGACCATATTTCCCCTTGAAGTATTATACTCAGTTTAGCTGGGTAGGTGATTCTTGGTTTGAGTCCTAGTTCCTTTGACTTCTGGAATATCCTATTCCACACCCTTCGATCAGAGGCTGCTAGATCTTGAGTTATCCTGATTGTATTTCCACAATACTGGACTTGTTTCTTTCTAGCTGCTTGCAGGATTTTCTCCTTGACCTGGGAGTTCTGGAATTTGGCCACAATGTTCCCAGGCATTTCTCTTTTTGGATCTCTTTCAGGTGGTGATTGATGGATTCTTTCAATACTTACTTTGCCCCCTGGTTGTAGAATGTCAGGGCAGTTTTCCTCGATAATTTCATGCAAGATGATGTCTAGGCTCTTTTTTTGATCATGGCTTTCAGGTAGTCCCATAATTTTTAAGTTGTCTCTCCTGGATCTATTTTCCAGGTCAGTTGTTTTTCCCATGAGATATTTCACATTCTCTTCCATTTTTTCATTCTTTTGGTTTTGTTTGGTGATTTCTTGGTTTCTCAGAAAGTCATTAGCCTCCATCTGTTCCATTCTAATTTTGAGAGAACTATTATCTTCAGTGAGCTTTTGAACCTCTTTTTCTATTTGGCTAATTCTGCTTTTGAAAGCATTCTTCTCATTGGCTTTTTGAACCTCTTTTGCCAATTGAGGTAGCCTGTTTTTCAAGGTGTTATTTTCTTCAGCATTTTTTTGGGTCTCCTTTACCAAGGTACTGACCCGTTTTTCATACTTTTCTTGCATCTCTCTCATTTGTCTTCCCAGTTTTTCCTCCACCTGTCTAACTTTTCAAAATCCTTTTTGAGCTCTTCCAAGGCCTGAGCCCACCCGACAACCCCCTGGGATGTCTGGGATACAGAGGCCCTGCCCTCCACGTCTTTTCCTGATGGCAAGAATATTTCCTTGTCATCAGAACCGAAAGGTGGGAACATTTGCACCTGCTCAAAGAAGCTCTCTATAGTCTTATTTTTCTTCCCTTTTCTGGGCATTTTCCCAGCCAGGTACTTGACTTCTGAGATTCCTGTCCACACCCGCCTAGATCCGCCCAGCTAGTGCTTGGGGTCTGAGATTCAAATGGGCTTTCTGTGGCAGGCGCGGCTGCTATTCAATGTGAGCTTTAGTTCTGGTGCTGGGATGGGGGCAGGGCCGCCTCCCAGACTCAGCTCCCTCAGGGGCTTTATGCAGAGACCTTCAGTGATGGAGCGGGTGGGGGCAGGGCCGTCTCCCAGGCTCGGCTCCTTCAGGTGGTTTATGCAGAGACCTTCAGTAATGAAGATCTTGCGTGCTCGGGGAGTCCTGGGCTGCCGCCTCTTCCTCCATCGCCTCCTGCCCCTGCCTCTGCCTCTGCCGCTTCCTCCCGAGGGGGCCCGAGCCACGGAGACACCCCATTCCCCTCTCGGCCAGCCCAGCCGTCTCTCTCACTGACCTGTAGCGTCTGTGGGCGGAGGGACCTTCTTGGCCGCCGGAGGTTCCGTCCCTGAAGCCTGCTCGGATCAGCTCCTCTGAGGTTCCGTCCCTGAAGCCTGCTCGGATCAGCTCCTCTGGGGCCGCGGCCAGGGCACTGCAGGGGTGGACTCTGCTTTCCGGGGCGCGACGGACCCTGGGGACGGCTCTCCTGGGCTCTCTGGAACGAAAATCTCCTCCACTGTGTTTCTGTGCACCCTGCAGTGATCCAGAACTTGTGGGGAGCTCTTCTTACATTAAATCCATGGGCTGTGGGTTTGGAGCTAGCATACGTGAGTCTTTCTACTCTGCCATCTTGACACTCCCCCCCCCGGAGTATTCTTTAAAGAGTAATGTAAATCAGTACAGCCCTTAAGTTTCATCTCACACCTTGGCAAATTGGCAAAGATGACAAAAATATGGGAACAGTCCATGTTGGAGGGTTATGGGAAGATAGGCATTTCTTCCTTTGAACAGGATGCAGGGAAGAACATTTTAAAATTTGGAAGAGAAGAGTGTTTACCTTGGATGGATGGATGGATGGGGATGGATGAAAAGTTATAAAAAATATTAATATTATAAGTATGTTGTGACTTAATAAAATCATTATTGCCTTCACATATTACTATGGACAAACCATTAATATGAACAGTGTGAAAGATTAAACGAAGAGAGGAAACAAATAAAGAGAGGTTTTGATTAGACATAAAAAAGCTACTTGGCTAACTGTAATAAAATTCACTATCAAAGGCACAGAATCTTCATCTTTACTGGATAATTTATATGTTCACCTATTTTCCAGCTAGAGCCCTTAAGGGGCTGTCTACTATATTAAGCACCTGTGCAGTTTTGCTCTGTGAAACCTCTCCAAATTCAGAATGTTGTATTGTAGTTTGACAAAAAGCTGTCTTTGAGATCTTTTTATTATCTCCTAGAATAGAACCCTTCACACAGTAAGTACTTAGTAAAGGTTCATTGAATTAGGAGAATGGAAGGATGAAGAAATCATAAAAACATTAATGTCAAACTTAAATAATTGCATAATTTGGGCTAGAGCTAGAAGTGGAGAAAATTAATTAGGATATAAAGACATTATAATATTCTCTCATTTTCCTATATTCTGGGAGGAAAGGGCTGTTGGGGGAAAGGAGAGAAAGCATAACAAAGACTTGATGATGAGAAGACTTGATTCCCGTCACATAATGTTTTCAAGGCCATGGTAGCTTTCCAGGTTTTAACAGATAAATGCAAATTTGATTGCGTTGCCTGCTGGTGTCCCCCAGCTAGTTCAAGTACTTTGTGTCTATTCAAAGATATTTTCTGCAGTCCTACTTCTCAGACTAAAAATTTTAGAGCTGTGGTCCCATAAGGGCTTTGTTTCTGGTGATTCCCCCATCCCATTTATCCGCCACCCAAAGTCAGAAACCAAGAAATGTCAGATATTTATTATAGAAATGGCAGGTGGAAAAGAGAATTATAGGTGATAGCTCTGATTTTTATATTTTTGGGACTTGGAAAGTGAATGTTCTTGGCTATAATAGGTGCTATAAGACACTGAAATATAATCCCTTTTTGAAATTTAGAAATGTACTGTGGCTGCCAGATCCTTGAGAGTAGAATAATGGTAGGAGTCAAATCCATTCCTTGAGTTCATCTTTTTATTTAAACAAACTAGTTTTCTGGTCTTATGACTGTTTGTAAATAATCATTTTCATAACTAGTTGGAGCCAGAAACTTGAAATCTTTTTTGTAACACAAAGCTTCTTTACATAAACACAACCTAAGGTTGATACTAAATAAAAATTTGTTTGAGTTGAATAAAACACTGAGTAGTCCAGTTGATCATTTAAAACTTATGTTGGTGATTTTATAAAACTGACTTATTCAATATGTTTTCTTTTGGTAAAGAACTCATGCTAGCAAAAAGACTGTCAACCTGGATTATGTTTCACACATGCGGGATGCGCTTGTTCTCCCTCTGACATTACATGGGACGGAAGGTGTACAGAATGTGGTTGAACTCATGGATACATATCATCTCATGCGAGAAGACTTTGAAAATATCATGGAAATAAGCATTTGGGGAGGCAAACCGAGTTCCTTTTCTAAATTGGATCCAAAGGTAAAATTCACAACTACTCACACTTCTGTTAAAGGTATTTTCACAATCACATAAGTACATAAACAAAATGAAATAGTTAGCAATATTTCGGAATACCTCTCCCTCCTTCATTATTGATCCCAGCTACCAAAGGAGAAAATAATGCTGATTAAGTCCACTTGCAGTAATACTAGCAATATGGTGTGATGGAAAGAGCATTGAATTAAAAGACAAACAGAAAAAACTTGAAAAAAAGTTTTATTAATGTGTTGTATCTTTACTATTGTTTCTTGACGGAGCTCCCCCTGCCCTATAAAACCCTTCCTTGCAAGAAAGCAGAACACTTGAACAAAACTTAAGGACTTAGCAACTTTTTTTCTAGTTTATGTCTCATTTGGCAGCTGTCTTTCAGACTCTTGTTCTCTACTCAGAGCAGTGAAAGGTGTTTGATCATATATTCTCTGTAACCAGTACTGGTCATCAGATTTAATAAATGTTCAGCTATAGTGATATTTTCATTTCCATTTTCGGTGTAATTGTTCACTTGATTCTGCTTTCTTTACTATGCATTAGTTCATGCAGGTTTTCTTATATTTTGTAAAATTCCTAATTTCTTATTTCATCATATTTATATGTTGCAGTTTGTTGAGTTGCCAATCTGTAACCACTGTTTTCAATTTTTTGATACCATAAATACATTTTGTTGTGAATATTTTGGTATATATGAGACCTTTCTGTCTTTGACTTTTGTGAAATACATAGACCATAGGGAGATTCTGAAGAGTACTGAATATGAAGTTAGATTACCAGCTTTTCAGTGTATCATCTTAAACAAATTTCTTAACCTCTTTGGTCTTTTATTTCTTTGTCTGTAAAATGCACAAAGTGAATTACATAATCTTTATAGTCTCTTCTAGATTCTACATTTTTCCTCAATTATACCCTTGCTGTTGCACAGCATTCTCATTATTCTTCTGTAATTAACTTTCTATCATATTTCTCACAGTTCTTCTAAATGTTCCCCTTTCTTCTCAAACTCCAGCTCTTTCACTCAGTCTCATCTCTCTAAGCACATGACCTTACTTTGTTACAAAGAAGATGTCGATTGTTCCTGAGCTCTTCTGAAACCTGTAGCCCTTCTTCTAAGTTCCCAGTCCTTCCTTCTGTGCCCTCATTCACCTCATGCCATCAGCTGTCTCCTGCCTTTCTCATAATAGTCATTCTTTCCCTCTGAAATGCCTTATTTTTTCAACCTACATACCTGTGTAGATATACTGTATTCTTAAAAGAGACACAAAAATGTCCCAGAAGCCTCCCATTAACCTTGTCAGTTCTTCCTGTCATAGCTTCATCTTTTTATTTTCTTTCACCACCAAATTTTAAGATATAGACATGCATGGAGAAATATAGACTAGTCTATCCTTGCTGTTTCTCCTTCCCACTGTTGAAGGTACTTTATCAAGTTACTCATGAATCACAGACTTCATTTTTATTTTCTTCCTTTGTGACCACTCCTTTTACTTTGTTCACTCCTAATCCTCCCGTTGCTTACAGATGGATGTCTTCCAGGGTACTGTCTTTAGACTTTCCTTTGTCACTCCCCTGTGGTGAGCCTATCTCATTACTTCAGTTTCCACTTTTATGCAGATTAACCCAAAACATCTATCCTTTGGTCACAGAGGCCCCAGTCCTTCTCCAGGGCTCCAGTTGCAAGCTGTCTTTTTTTCTCCATGCAGTGCCAAAAACTCAACATGTGTCAAATTGAATTGAAAAAACAAAAAAACTTGTCCCTGCCATCCCCGCCACGACCTCCCCCTGTTCTGTATTTTTCTTGGTGGCACCATCATTTTTCCAGTCATCCAGGCTGATGATATCGGTATCATCTTTGAGTTCACCTTCTGTTGTACCAGATACAGTTAAGCTGTTGCCCACTTGTCAGTTCTGTCATGTAATACCTCTCAAATCTCTCATACTATTCCTTCCTCCCCTTTTCAGTCTTTCTATAACAACTCTTCCTGTGAACCTCATCTTTCCCTACTTAGACTATTAGACTGGTCTCCTTGCCTCCTGAAATTCTTCTACCCAAACCATTTTCCAAACTTCTGCCCCAGGAATATTCCTGATGTACCACTTTCATCATGTCATTCTTGCCTCAGACAAGTCACTTAACCTCTCTGTGCCTCTGTTTCCTCATCCGTAAAATGGGAGTGATAATAGCATTTACCTTATAGGATTGTTGTGAGAATTCAATGAGTTAACATGTAAAACATTTTGCAAACCTTCAAAGTTCCATATAATTGACAGCTATTATATTATCATGATATACCTTCCACTCAGTCCTTCAGCGGCTTGCCTTTGCCTACCAGTTTCCAGACTTCCATTTTTGCTTCTTCAGCCAGCTGCATCTCCCTATCAGATGTCCTTGGACATTCCTCTGTCAAGTACTGCTTCTCTGAGGCAGGCATTCCAGGACGCATCACCCCTAACCAAAAGGTTGGATCTTGAAGGAGAACTGAACAAACTAATCACCAGTATCCCTCAATGAATCTCTGTCTATCCTTTTTTTTAAACTGTGCTTCAACTTTCTACTCAGTGGTTAGCATACAACCCCCTCTACCCCTAACCGTACTCTTTCTACCCCAGTAATTCTTAACCTTTTGCTACTGAAGTGTAAACCCCATCCCCTACTGCCCACTTCCTCCATCTTATTCCCTGCTAGCCCTGCTGTCATAACGTCACACTCCACATTCTCCCTCCCCCTTCTCTGCCGTGCTTCTTGGAGTCCTTACTCATGAATTAACTAATTCCCTGGCATTCCGAACCTTTCCTTCTATTTCCTGGCACCCAGAGACTTGGTGCCTTCTTGATGCTTCTGCATCCCTGTCCCCCCATGCTCGTCCTAGTTATACCACTCCTCACTGATTGCAGCTACAACACTCCTTGCTTCCATGTCTGCCCTCTCTACCGCTATCATTCAGTGTGTCCTCCTTTGATGGAAATCCACATTCTTCGTTCAGTCTGGACGTTGGTGGTGGTTGTTTAGTGAGCCCAAGACAGGCCTTCATCCTTATTCTGAAGTTCAGTGCTTGGCACTCTTTTCCTCTGTTCCAGTCAGTAACGCTTACTAAGTACCTACTATGTGCCAAGCACTTTGGTAAATTGCTGGGGATAATAAAAGTAATGAACAGCCCCCATTCGGGGGAGGCAACCCCACCTCCTACCCTCATCTATATTAGTGCTCTCTCAAATATCAGTTCCTAAATCTACCGTTCCCATGAATTACTCCGTAGCTCCATATCCGTTAGTGCCCCGGATAGTCCTAACTTTGATCTGATTGCGATCATTCATCAGTCTCTGTCTGTGACTTCTGACTCCCTAACCTTCCTCTTTGTCTTTACCAGGATCTCTGTTCCCTTCACCCCGCATTGTTTGTGAGCCACCATCCCTGTACTCTCCTCCCTTCCCCCGCTCAACCCTTTGGTAAACCCTTGTTCCTTTGCCCTATGGCCAGTCATACCTTGGCAGACCTCAACCTGGATTACATCCACGGTCCATCTTCTTCCAAGTATTCATGGGCTGGAGAAAATTATGAAACTGCCAGTTTCTGTTACATAGTCTCAGCCAGGTCTGCGTTGAGGGTATTCCTTCTGTGTCTCCCTAATAGATTCCTTCTTCCACTCACTACAGTAGTTATTCTGAGCATTTGTAAGTCTTCTACTCTGCCCTCTCCTGTAGAGGTCCAACTGAAGACTTCATCTCATATTTGACCAAAAAGTTAAAAGTCATTTGCTTAGATCTCCTTTTCCCCCCTTCCTCCTCATCTCACATCATTCAGACATCTTCCCCACTGTTTCCTCTTTCACTCCTTTCTCTTAAGAAGAGGTCATCCTTGCCAAGGCAAGATCCTCTGCATGGGCCCTTGATCCCATCCTCCTCATCTTGTGTACTGGATTGTTCCCATTCTCATCCCCACTTGGTAAACTTCAGTCTCTCCTTATGTGCCAGTTCCTTTCCTTCTGCCTACAAACATGCCTCTGCTTCTCCTGTCCTTAACAGACTTGCTCTGACTCTCCCCTTTGGCTGTTAGCCTGTTTCTTTTGTCTCCTTCACAGCCAAACTGCTTGAGAAAGCTGTTGACACTGACTGCCCCCTCTTCCTCTTCTCACTTGTAAGTGCAGTCTGGCTTCTGACCTAGTCATTCAGCTCAAACTGCTGCCTCCAGTGTTGCCAAATCAGCTGACTTTCCCAATACTTACCCCTTTGATTTCTCATAACCTTTGACACTGTCAGTCCCCCTCTTCTGGATACTGTCTCCTCTCTAGGTTTTCAACACATTACTCTTTTCTGGTTTTCTTCCTCTACCTATTTGATCTCTCCTCATTTTCTTTTGTTGTATCTTCATCCAAATCATTCATTTTGAGTGGTCCTCCAAGTCTGTCCTCTGTCCTTTTCTCTTTCTGAACCATCTTGCTTGGCGATCTGATCACCTCACACAAGAAAGTTTATCATCTGTATGTGTATGCTTTGCAGATCTAGATATCTTAGTATCTCTCTTAAATTCTAGTCCCACATTATTAGTTGCCTTCTGGAACCAGATATTGCCTAGCATCTCAAACTAAACATGTCTGAAACAGAACTCATATCTTTCTCTCTCAAACTCACTCCTCTTCCCAACTTTCCTAGTACTGTGGAAGAGACCACCATCCTCTGAAACTGAGGCTCATAACCTCAGTGTTATCTGCATTGCTTTACTTTGTATGTTGTCAGATCTTAATATTACCACCTTCAGATCTCTCAACATAAACTTTGATGAAGGTCCTCATCACTGACTCTGTCCTCGGTTACTGCATCATCATTCTCCTTGGTGTCTGCCTCAGTTCTCTTTCCTTTCCAGTCCACTCGGCTTGGAAGGTGATTTTCCTAAAGAGCAGGACTAAGCTCCCCTCCCTTACACAGGAAACTCTAGTGGCTCCGTGTTCCTTCAGGATCAGGTAGAAAGTCTCTGCTTTTTAAAGCCCTTCGCAATACTGACCTGCCTTTCCAGTTTTCTTATACTTTACTTTCCTCTCCTTCTCCCATCATCTGTTAGCTGCACTGACTTGCTCTTCCTCACACATGACAGTCTTCTCTCAATTTGATGTCTTTTCTCTGTTTCTCATTCCTGGAATGCTCAACTTCTTTGCCTCTGCCTCCCAACTTCCCTGGCTTCCTGCAAGACTTGGTTCAAATCCTACCTTCTTTAGGAGATTTTCCAAGTCCTGACAACTGCTTATTTATTTCTTCTGTTACTACTTCACATATGGGGTGTATGGGGTGTTCAGGGAGGATTGGTCCTATGTTGGTTGGGCCCTATAACTTCATTTTGATTTTTCTGAAAAACTCCAAATTATCAATAGCCATATGAAAAGAAATGCTCCAGATCAACAATTAGAGTAAAGTAAAGCTACCCTGAGATTTCACAGAACTCAGACTCACCAGATTGGTAAAATTTTGACAAAAACAGGTCAATGACAAATGCTGAATGGGCTGTTAGGTAATGTGATAAATTAATGCGCTGTTGGCTGTGCTGTGAACTGATTCAGTCATTCTGGAAAATAATTTATAACTATCCTGAAAATGTCATTAAACTTTGTGTGCCCTTTGATAAAGTAATACCACTACTAAGTGTATAAAGAACCATAGAAAAGAGGAATAATAGGACCTATGCGTACAAAATATATGAGCTCTTTTTATGGGTGGAAATGGAAACTGTAAAGGGATGCTTATTAATTTGGGAATGGCAGAACAAGTGATGTATGAATATGGTGGAATAATACTGTGGTGCTATAAGAAATGATGAAGGGGATAATTTCAGAGAAGCTAAGGAATTTGTATATCAACTGTTAAAACGGAGTGAACAAAATCAGGAAAGCAATTTCTATAATGAAAATAACATCATAAGGACAAACAACTTTGAAAGATTTCAGAATTGTTATCAATATAGTGACCAACACATTTCAGGACAACATATGCTGCCTACCTCCTGACAGAGAAGTGATTAATTAAGGGGCAGGTTGAGACATTTTCAACCTGGCCAACATGGGAATTTGTTTTGCTTAACTATGCCTATTTGTTACAAAGATTTTGTTTTTCTTTTTCAGTGAGGAGAGGGCTAGAGAGGTGGGAAGGAAAGTAGACTTTTTGTTAATTGAAAAAAAAAACCCAACCCTGTACATTTGAAAACTTACAGACCATTCAGTGTATTTATTAAAAAGTGACTTGCAGGCCAGCTAGGTAGAACAGTGGATAGAGCACTAACCCAGGACTCAGGAGGATCTGAATTCAAAATGTACCTCAGATACTTACTGTGTGACCCTGGGCAAGTAACTTAACCTCATTTGTCCTCCCTGTTCCCCCTCAGAAAAGTGACTTAGAAAACAATTCAAAAAACTCTTTGGGCTGCTGTGCCTTGAGGTCACAAAGAAATATTTGAAACTCATGTTTTTTTGTGGGGGTTTTTTTCCCTTCTATGCTTCCATACAGGTGAAGGCAGCCTTTACACGAGGCTACAATAAAGAGGTGCATCTCACACCATATTCACTTCAGGTAACAAAGACATCTAAACATAGTGGAAGACCTTCACTGAGTTCAGACTACAGTGACGAATTAAATGAAGATGAATCCCAATCTGATGAGAAGGACCAAGATGGTATTGAAACTGATGCTATGATCAAGGTATTTAATTTTTGATAAAATTATTATATGCTATAGAACTTGTGATTTCTTTGGTGTAGGATGCCCCTGATGAAGAACTTATGTACCAGTGCAGATCAGAATGGTCTGGGGTACTAAGAAGTCCCCTTTATCACACAGAGGTAGGGCATGAACCCAGGTCTTGACTTTTGAGTCAGCCCTCTCTGTAATTATCACAGAACTCTGCCTCTCAGCCCATAATATCCAGCCCCCTCTCCCAGTAGATAGATGGAGCACAGTGTCCTAAGTGCTTGGAGATACAAATAGCTATTAGGCAGAAGGGCAGCATTCTCCTCTTGGCAGTTCTTTCTTCTCTTTTCCTGTTAAGCAGAGGAAGATAACTTTTGGATCTTTTGCTCCTTTTTAGTGTCTTTATGAGAGGGACATGTGATAGTGCATGGGGCAAGGGCTGCACTGACCAGGACCTACCTAGGAAGTGGCAACAGGGCCTTACCACTTGAGTCATGGTGGGGGAGGTGCCCTATACCGTGCAAATTTAAGATTTAAAAAATTTTTTAAAAATGCTTTTGTAATTTTCATATATGCCGCCTCCTTTTCCCCCATTTGAACCTCAACAGAAAACAAACCCTAGAAGAATAACCACCCCCCTCCACCCCCCCCCCCCCCCCCCCAGCATTAACATGCCTAACAAGCAAATCCCTTATTGACCATGCTCCCAAATAAAGGTAATGATTACAAGACTGGGTTGCTCATGTTCATGCAGGGAGCGAGAATCTGGAGGTGGGATTTAGGTTCCACGTCCAGCATACTGTATGTTGGTCAGCCCTTCATTCTCGCTCTGCCTTCAGGATCCCCCATTCTGAAATGACTTGTTAACCATACCCTACCTGCTAGTCTTCATTTCTTTTCTTGTGCCTCATTCTTAAACACCTTTTTCATCCTTTTGGTCTGTTAACCTTGCTCCGGCCTTCCCTTCCTATTCCTGAACTTAGAATGACTTAGCCAGGTCAAGTACAAATGTGTTATTTTCTGTTCGTAATTCCCTTTAGTCTTTTATCCTTTGTTATTAACATTTCTAGAATTAATTCAAATAATGGGTATGGGAGGGAGATGGCATCCTTGACTTTACAGGTAGTGATAGCTCTTGACTTTAATAGATGCAGGTATATGATGAGGCAGCTAGAGGTGGCACAGTGGAGAGAATGTTAGACTTACTAGTCAGAAGACCTAAGTTCAAATCCTGCTGCAGGCATTTACTGGCTCTGTGACACTGGACAATCATTTAACTTCCCTCAGCCTCACTTTCCTCAATTAGAAAATGAGAATGATTATCCTCACATTTATCTCTCCCACTTGTGCGGATTGTAGGATCTCAGAGGTCATGTGCTTTACAGACCTTGTAAGTGCTAGCTATATGCTTCCGATTATATTCAAGACGGGACCATTCCCGTCTTTGCTTCTGAGATTTTTTAATGTAAATGAATCTTAAAGTTTGGTAAAGGCCTTTTTTGCTTCCATTAAAATGATCATGTGGATTCTTTTGTTTATAAAATTATGCTAATTGTTTTCTTAATGTTGTAGCATCTATGAATCCAACTTGGTCACAGTGAATTATTTTTTGGAGTCTATTTGCATGGCTTTAAAATTTTTACATTTCTGTAACTGCTCAGAAAATTGATTAGATTTGATTTACCCTGATAATAAGCTTGATTTACAAATTAGAAATTGACTCTTTAAGTCTGATGTGGTAATGCTTATGTACATTTTTTTTCTCAGCAGAAAAGGACAAAGTGTTCAAAGCCAGAAAAAGATACAGAGAACAAAAAAACAAAGGGGAAAAATTCAAAGAAAACCTAAGTAAATTGAGTTATCCTCACATTGACCACTCTGTAATAACTGGTGATGATTGGAGCTTCTGGACAAAGCCTTGCATTGACCAAAACTGTGGTGTGACAGTAATGTTACTGTTTGGTGGTCCATTCTCAGCCTTCAGAGAAATGTGGCAAAACTAGAAGGGTTTGACCAGTTGGCTAGAAATGCTCCTCTTATAGAGGGTGGTTTGACTGCTTGTTCTTCCACTTTTCAGTGGCAGTGTAATTACATCATTATGCTTCAAAGCTACCATGTAAAATTTTTACGAAATGTAAGCTTTGGGGTAAGATTTTAGTAGTCAAATATTAACAAGTCTAGGTTCATCAGTAACATAGTAACTTTGGAATGGAATGTATTCTAATAGCCTTTATAGGGCCAAGATCTTTTTTTTTTTATATTAGTTACTATTATGTGGTGAAATTTTGTAAATAGAACATAATGAAAAAACCACTACCCATTATGTGGGTATTTCTTTTGTATATTGTCAAATATGTCATAAAAATCTGCAATAAAATTACTTTTACATGATAATTTAAAAATCCATTTGTTTCTTGGCTTATGGTTATATTAAGATAGCAATGTTTTAGTATATATTTGATATTCTGTTTTGTCTGTAACTTGAAAAAGGTTTAAAATAATGTTTAGTTACATTTATTATGTAAGATGTAAGTTTTATTGGAGTCTCTTCCATGGATGGAATTATGATGCTATATGCTATAAAGTTTGTCAGAAAATGCCAACATTTCTTTACTGTCCTTTTATGAAGGTTTTGATCCTGTCTGACCTTGTAAGATTGGAATATGTATTTATCATGTACATATTTTATGGTTATAAGTTTATGCACATTCATTTTTAGATCTTGTTTCCTGTTACACTGTAATCTTCAGGACAGGAACTTTGTTAGTCACCAGTTTTAAGTTAGGCTTTTTATGTTTTAATACAGAGTTTTGATATGCTGCTTCTCGTCTCTGATCATACTCTAAACATTTAAACTGCCATTCAAATGGTTTGTCTCTCTTTTCCTCTGTTCCATATATCTGTATCTCTAGCTAACCACTATGTGACATTATCTTTTGAGTTTAAGGAATAGAACTTAATTCTTTTTGGCCCTCTGGTAATGAGCAGCCTTGTCTTTATCCCTCACCCTGTTGACTTAGCAGGTGCTTATTAAGTTGCTGTGGCTGAAATTTCTTTGTTTTGCAGCCAGCATGGTGATAGAAGTCTCAGAACTAGGCTGGTACTCAGATGATAGACATCAGGCCCTTCTTCAGCTTTTCCAGCTTAAGTAGAACTTCCCCAGAGCTTGTCATCCATTGCATTGGTCTAACCTTTGAAAACAGGGTTACCTCCATGCCACAATGAGCCACTGGAGGGTATGACAACATCACTGCTGCAAATTACATGCTATGAAATGATTCAGCAATATGAGTCATTTATTTATGATTATTGGTGTTTCAAATCAGGGTTAGTAAGTCTACTGAGCCCAATTAGAAGCTTATTATAAACTTAGGATGTGAATGTCAGGCATGGTGATGTTTTGTATACATTTGGTCTTCTTTTTTCCCCCCACAGAAAGGAAAATCTTCAAAGCCTTCAAACTCAGGGTAGTAAGTCTACTGAGCCCAATTAGAAGCTTATTATAAACTTAGGATGTGAATGTCAGGCATGGTGATGTTTTGTATACATTTGGTCTTCTTTTTTCCCCCCACAGAAAGGAAAATCTTCAAAGCCTTCAAACTCAGGAAAAAATATGGAGAACAAAAAAGCAACAAAGGTTAAAAAAAAAGTCACCTAAATTGAAATGTCCCTTCCTGATAACTATTCTTTAATCACTGTACTGATGATTTATCCTTCTCAGACCAGATGGTACGCTTCCCCTTAGAGGTTAGAGAATAAAAATAGAGATAAATTTCAAATACCTAATCATCAATTTCATTTTAAAGATATAATTTTCAAGATATAAAAATATCAAAATGTAAATGTTTACAGAATCATAATATAGGAGACAGAATTGAGGAAAAAAAAACTTACAAAGTACACCAAGGATAATAAAGAAAATGTGAGAAGGGCCCTTGAGAGGTCATCGTCATTACTGGAAAGATTGTCCAAAAGCCTCTTGAGAAACATTTCAGTTACCTGGGAACATGTTTGAACTTCTAATATCTGTTACATCTGAATCCTTAAGTTTTCCACCACGTAAATGTGGTGGAAGGAGAAAAGAAAGCAAATACAATATATGATAGGAAATAAAACTAAACACTTAACAACCATAATATTATATGACTGACTTCCATTTCTTTCATCTCACTTGGAGAATGACTATGGTACTATTCTGGTCACTCGGTGCAAACAACCTGAATCATGATCCATGTGGAATAGACATTCTACTAGCTGAATCTTTTGTATTCAGGAAGGGGCCAGGTAATATAGGTAGGAAGTCAGAAAGGTACAAATAATTAAAAAAGGTAGTAGTGAGTAGGATAGGGCTGACCATAAAACTTATTTTTACTAAGGAAGCCAAATATTTCTTGGGGTAACTGCTTCTTGAAAAAGGAGTCTTCAAAAAAGTATGATTTTATTTTCTTTAAAAAATAAGAAAAACACTAGTCTGACTATCATTCATAACTTGTGATAATTCAGTTTGGGCCAGATTCAGTTCCTCTGAATTACTTAGGAAGAAAGTTATCACTAAACAAATTAATATAAAAAAGAGTTTGCAGGGGTTGAGAGAGGACAGATGAGCCATGAATCTTCCTCTCTCTCACTTGTTGACAAAAAATGGTCATCTAGTCTCTCTTTGAAGACCTCCAGTCATGAGAACTTAAGAAATGTAGGACCAAGGAAAGTCACACAATTAGGAAAAGATGATATGTATATTTTTGTAGTTGAAATTATTCCTGTGAGACAAAACCGGCATATTCCTAACTTGATTTAATGCCACCTAATACACGTAGAATGTTGAGTGTTTAGCTCAGGGACTCTTAACCTTTTTTTGTGTCAGACCCCTCTGGCTGACTGGGAAGCCCATGAACCCTTTCTCAGAATGCTTTTAAATTCATAAAATAAAATAAATACACTTATACAAGAAACCAATTTTATGGAAATAGATTTCATAAGTCATAAAAAGGAAAAAAAGTCCATGGTTCCCAAGTTAAGAACCTTTGGTTTAGTTTCTATATTATTTGCTGATAGTGGGATTGGGTTGCTCTATATAAATATCAGCTATATATTCTATAGCAGTTACTGAACCTTTAACAATAGCATCATTTCCAGGAGTTCCGTGAAACTACCAGCCTTAAGGAGTGCATGGTACTTGTACAAGCCATTTAATTCAGTCACGTTGTATCTTTCAAGTACTATGTGCAAAAGCACTGGAAATAGACAGACATAAAAGAAAATGAAAGTCACTGCCCTTGATTGCTTACATTCTACAGATGTTTTCATTTTTTAAATAAGCATGCCATAGTCATCATCTTAAATAAGCACTAAATACTTTAAGGTTGTAAACAGTTTTAAGGTTGCTTTCATTCAGAATATTTTACCACTCTTCAGAAGTCTGGAAGCATGTTTTGTCTTCCTGTCCCCCTGCTGTTCAGCACAATGCCTTGCATTTAGTAGGTGCTTAATCAGTGCTTACTGAACCGAATTCATGATCATGAGAGGCAGCATGATATGGTAGTCAACTCGGAGTCTGGAGAAATGTGGGTTCAAATCCCACTTCTGAGACTTATGAGTTACATGGCCATAGGTAAACCTAACCTTTGGGCCTCAGTGCCCTCATTTGTGAAGTGGGAAAATATGTAGTGCTTACCTTATTAGGAACAAATGAATATATGTTATAAAATATTAAGGTGCTACACAAATGTCAGGTTTATTATTTTTTATAAATTCAGTGCTTTACGTATATAGCAGGGGCTTAATAAACATTTGTTGAATTAAAGTGAAAAAATGAAGAGACTGGTTATCTTGGATACTTCATAAACTGACTAATGGCAATTCAAAATAAAGAATTCCAAAAATATTTTGAATAATAGCATTACTACTAAAGAGGACAGTCTCTCGACCATTTTGAAGGGCAGTTCTCACTGTGAAAGCCGTTGAAAAAAATGTCATTCTATATAGTTATCACACATCTTTCACCTGAATACTCTCTTCAGACTTTTCCCATAGTAAGCGTTTCTGTATTATCTTGGGGCTGTGTGTACTTGACGACTAATTCGGCCATTTGAGTACCTGAAAGTAAAAAAACCCAAACTGTGCTATATTAAATGGATGAACTTCAATTTCTATTTTAAAAAATTACTAGCAAATTTAAAATATAAATTGAATATTGGATAAAAATGAGTATTGGAAAGGAAAAGAGGGGAACCTTTAATAAGTCAAAATTTTTATCATAAAATCTTCTGGTTGAGTCAATTTAAATAGTTAAAAGATGTCTGTCCTATTACCTGGATAACTCAGAATGATTTACACTGACACTGAAATTAGGCCTCCTGTTGCACTTTGGATCCATCCACTGCCCACGATACGAAAAGCGTAACATCTACCTTTCGTTCAGTTCTTGTGAAGTGCATTCTATTAATATAAATGTTTGATGTTTGTGCTCTCAGTTATGGCCCTGACCTCTCAGAAAGGAGAACCAGTATGGTAGCATTTACCTGGATGTAGTCATTGCTCCACTTCTTCTCTGGGATATGGTGCAAAATCTGTTATTTTTGGAAGCTGATCACTGGTTAACCTTTCTGAACACATAGGACATGTGTTTTCTGTAGTCAGCATGCTGAATGGAGGGAAATCAGGGTAAATTAGATCTGTATTATTTTTGGATCTTTTACATTGGGGTGAAAATAACTCATTTTGTGCTTTATGTATCTCTTGGCATCCATTCAGTTTTTCATTATGTACTAAGGAGGTTAAGAAATGGAAATATTATCATGTTTGTTATATTTTATAAACACAACTCTTCTTTGAAAAATGTTCTCAAAATGCATGGAAGAATGCTTCAGTTTTGGGGGTCTTGGGGAAAGTAAATATAAGCAGTAGCTTCTACCTATCAATTCACATGCAACATGCTTTTTACTTACCTCTTAAATTCGGAGTATAAAGCAGGAAAGTCACAATGTGGACATACAGTCCAGTCATCTTTTAACATATGCCGACCCTGGATCCAGTACAATTAAAGAGAGAAATGAGCATTTTAAAAAATTAAGGTTTTTGTGTTTTTTTGTTTTTTTTTTTTTTTTAGTATTCACTATGTAATATTACTAGAAGCAAGACTATTCACATTATTGCCAGATAAGTAGCACTGAAGGGATTAAGACAGGTCATGGATGTATAGCTCAATGACACAAGGGTTTTTTAACTTTTTTTGGTTTTTTTGCAGGTACAAAAAGAAATTCTTAACTAAGTTTATATTCAATTCATAAAATATTTTTATTTTCCTTCAGACAAAACTTGAGGTGTTCTTATAATTTAAAAATAATTGGGTATTTTAAGCATTTTTAATAGTGAGTCTTAATATAGTTTATTTATTAAAGATAGCAACAGCCAAGGAGCTACAGGTTAAATGGGAATGCTACAGAAAATTTAGAAAACAATAAAAAGGATTATTTCAGAAGGCAAAGAGAAATTCTTAACATTTAAAAACATTAAAATAGGTCATAAATATAAATAATGTAATATTTTGAATGAAACTTACAGTGGCAATGCAATATGGAATATTATTTTTGCATCCAGGGCAAAGTAGTTCAGACTCAGGGAGCAGGAATTCACAAAATGGACACGGTGTTGAAGCCTCTTCTATTTCCGATGTGTCAGGTCTCCTGTGAGGAGGAATCATACGTCATTTACAAAGGCATGCCCCTGTTTATTCTGAAATTAGAATAGCAGAATCAAGGCACCAACACGCATATAACCTCAGCTTTGAGATCAGAGGTACTGACGTTGAGAGGCATGCACCATTTCTGTTTATTTTTCTCATACAAAGCAAATGACATTTTGTAGTTTGGTTTTTCTTTTTAAGACACTGGGTAAGAGTGGGCTCCTTCTATTAGTAAGAATATATTACATCTGCCTCTGAGGCTACTCCTTTATAAATTAGGAGAGGGTCTAGAGATTGCCCATTTGGTGCTCACTGATGTAACATTCTTATTCTGAGAGTGGCTCACTACTCAAAAAATAAAGTTTCTGTCATTCATTTCTTTCCATTTCTTTATGATCCTTCTATATTCTAAAACACTGATTTTTGATATACAAATCCACTAACATACACCACTCACCTCACCATCGCTTCAATTTTCTTTTTATATTTGATATCTATTTTATTGCGATACTCGGGTCTCATCAACATAGCAGCAAAACTGAAAGCAGAGTTTTTCAGGCCGGCTCTGTGACACTCTATCACTGTAGAAGTCAAGATAGGTACAATATCTGTAATACAAATAGCACAGAAAAATAGTAACATCACTGACAATATAAAAACAGGCCAGACTTTCTAAATATAGGGAAAGACTAATCAATAAACATTCTGACAGTGGATAATGGTCAAAAGAAAGGAATAATTCTTAAAAGACACATAAATTGTTGATAAATCACATGAATCACACAAACCAATGAGTAGCTAGAAGGGGGACCCTATTGATACTCTTATTAGCCTACAACCCCCTCATTTTATAGAGTCTGAGAGAAGTAAAGTTTGCAGAGGCAGGCCTATCAGAACTATCCAAGTCAGGGGTGGGGAACTGTGGTGTTGAGACCACATGTGGCCTTCTAGGTCCTCAAGTGTGGCCCTTTGACTGGCTCCAAACTTTGATTTGTTCTGTGAGGTCTGGAGTCAGTTAAAGGGTCACACTTGAGGACCTAGAGGGCCACATGTAGCCTTGAGGCCGCAGGTTCGCCTCTGGCTAAGTTTACATGGTTCATCTAAAACCTATAATAATCATAGAAATACCAATTAAAATAACTCCAAGGTTACACTTAGAAGGATGCAGTTCAGTATTGGCAGGGCTTTCTCAAGTCACTGGTGGAGCTGTGAATTAGTATAGTGTGATATATTGGAGAACAATCTGGCAAAATCCAATCCGCATTATAAAAGTGATTATATGCTTTGATTCTACTACTGTAAAAATGTTATTAAAAGGGGGAAAACACCTTCCAAGTCATAACTGTTTTATTTGTAATAGTAAATTATTTCTTGTAACAAAGATGTCAAAGAAGTGCAAAACTAAAGTGCAATCAAATCAGATTAAAATATAATTGGGAAATATTTAGCAATAAAAATACAATAGCACACACATAATGTTAAAATATTGTTTTCAAAGTCAATATGTGCATGTCAGGAACCTTATTTTTGGTTTAGTGGCCCTGTTTTTATTTGACTTTGACACTTATAAAATTTTAGTTCCTTGTGAATTGTAGATGTGTAAATATATACAAACATATACATATTTATATACACACATGTAAAACATATAATATTTACATATATATTTTAAAATCAGAAATGTTTACTATAAAGATTCCCCCCTCCGGATCTCTATTTTGGATACTTTTTTTAATTGTGCAAAGTTCCTTTTAATATAATCAGATTCATTATTTTAGTTCCATCAATTTCTTTTCTTTTTCCCCCATAGATATAATTTTTCTTCCAACCTGTATGCACATAGAATTTGGCAAACGGCTGAATAAACTGGTGTAGTCATATAATGGTATATGATATGCCCTAAAAATGATGCATACAAAGAAATACAGAAAGACATTAGAGATGCAGGATCAAGAATTAGAAAAGTATATTCATTCACTAGCTACAGTTATATTCAAAAAGAATGACATAAACCAAATTAAGTACACAAACATGGAAGAGGTCACAAGTGACTTCAGATCAAATGTATTCTGTTGAAGCTTATTTTTCAAAACCAAAATGCAAACCATTTAGAGCTTATGATTTAATTTAAAATTTCATTTCTCATTCTATTTGTCAGCATTTTCTGAGATTATCATCTAATAAAAAAGTTATTTTAAAAAATACACATCAGCATGATATGATTTCACCTATCAAAACTAATCCAATTTTACAGACTACAAAAAGTCACGGTGAAGTTAAAGGCTTTTTACACAGGAATGGTGGAGGCTGTCAATCATCCTGTTCTTTAATCATAACATGTTCCCTTTGAGATCAGGTGAAGTAGGTGTATGTGATGACTAGCGATGAGAAAATGGCACTGAAATGCTAATGACATGCCATCTTTTTCTGTTACCTCTTTTATCCCTGTTCCTGAATTCCTCTGGACTGTGCCCTTTCCACTGTTGAGCTCATCTTGGAACCTTCCCC
This sequence comes from Bettongia penicillata ogilbyi, assembly GCA_023548195.1. Classification (NCBI taxonomy): domain Eukaryota; kingdom Metazoa; phylum Chordata; class Mammalia; order Diprotodontia; family Potoroidae; genus Bettongia; species Bettongia penicillata. Next base: position 3,084,258 of record JAJHZJ010000808.1, on the reverse strand, counting down.
AGAGCTTGGATCTTCTCGTCCTGGAACAGCCTACTACCATAGCCCACTTACTGTGGGCTAATCCTCTGCAAGGCCCACTCCCCTTCTCTTCCTTTTTGTAGAAGGGCCCAGGCTGGTCTGCTTCCATTTTCCTCCATGAAATTCCTGAATTTTTCTGAACTTCAAAACCAAGCTCCCACTGAGTACCTTTACCTCCTCCATTCCCTAAACCCCTTTCAGCTTCCTTTTGTGTGCTGTCTTCCTTGTTGGAAACATTAAGAAAACTCCTTGAGAACAGAGACTGTCATTCCTTTTGTTTGTACTTGTATCCTGCTGGGCTTCTTATTACAGTGTCAGGCCCAGAGTCAGCACTTAATAACACCCCTTTCCTTTCTTTTCTCCCTCCTTCCTTCCTGTTGCATGTATAGCTTTAAAAAAAACTGCTTCTAGAAAGATCCGATTTCCGTATTTTTCACTTGAGTGTATATATAGTTTTGATCTATTATGCTATTAAAAAAACCCAAACAGGTTCAACTTTTCACAACTGAAAATGACAGTAAAGTCCTAGTGCCTCTTAAGAACAACAGCAATGAAAACCGACCCTTGAACAGATCTTGTGATGGGGCTGTCAAGTATATTTTGATTAGGTTTATCAAATTATTTTCATAAGTGGAAAAGGAGCTCTTCGTAGACTGTACTTACGTGATGGGAATTTGCTAATGTTGTTAGCCACACGAATAAGCATTCGTGCTCCTTTCATGTGATCTCCACTTTTAACATGAATCTGAAAGAAATGATATGATTTATTCTACAGTAGACACCGATTTTATATGTGTGTGTGTGTGTATGTGTATGTGTATGTGTACGTGTGTGTATATATCTATATATCTCTACATCCACACGCCTCTGGATGAACGCTCATGTGCAAGCACAAGACTTTAAAGCTCTTTTTCTTTTGTTTCTACAATAACTACTAGAACTTCATTATTCAATTCCCATTATCCAGGAGATAATAAACCACTGTTACCTAGAAAAAACAAGGACGTGATTTCATGAGAGTAGCAATAACACCTTACATTGGCATGACAGTTTTCAGAGTGAATGAATTTCCACTGTTCTCAGCTGAACCTTACTGGGACCCTGAGTGTTAGGCAGAATGGGTGTTATAGGTGAAAAAATGCAAGGAGAGAGATTTTAACTATTTAGCCATCTATTGGAACTTTCTACTAAAACAGAAGCAGCAGATAAGGTTCTTTTAGAATTTGCAGATATCACTGTTAAGCCACCATTAGTGATCTCTGAGAAACCATGTAGAATGGGAAAAATGCAATAGATAGGAAACAGCTTAGCTTTTAAAAAGGCCAGTGAAGCATAATTTTCAAACTATAGGGCAGGGAGCTTCAATTCTTGGCAAAATATAAGAACATATTATTAAAAATATGGTTTGTGAACACTTAGAAAGGAAAACTGTGACCACTACAAATTAGCATAAGTTCATCAGAAACTTATTAGGGGCAGAGGTAGGATGAGTGAAAGCCGTAGCCATTCAGTCATTATCTCAGACAAAGCAAAAGCCACCCTAATGAAAAGAGATAAACAGGGAAACTACATTTTGCCAAAAGGTACCACCAGCAGTGGATTAATATCAATATTAAATCAGCACCAAAGGTCATAGCATTTAAATTTTGAAAAGAAAAGATAAATGAATTTGAAGAAATAGAGAGCAAAAGTGTAATAGTGGGAGGACCACAATTTAACCCTCTTAGATCTAGATAAATTAATCAAAAAATAAACAAGAAGTTAAAGCCCCAAATAGAATTTTAGAAAAGATATAGTAGATCTCTAGACAATACCGAATGGTAATAGAAATAAATATACCTCTTTCTCAGCAGTGCATCGTACTTCCATAACTAATTATTATTAGGGCATAAAAACCTCGTAAAAATGCAGAAAAGCAGAAATATTAAATGCATCTTTTTACCAACAATAATTAATAAAAATTACATTCAAAAAAGGGTCTTTTAAGCAAAGATTAAAAATTAATTGGAAACTAAATAATAATCCTACAGAATGTATGGGTCAAACAAGAAGTCATAGAAACAACAAATAATCTCATTGAAGATAATGACAAAAATGAGACCACGTTAAAAAAAACTGTGGGATGCTGATGAAGCAGCACTAAGGGGAAAAATGTATATCTTTAAACTTAGAAATAAGAGGGAAAAAAGCAGATCTATTGGATTAACTTAAAAGCTAGAAAACTAAGAAATTAAGAACAACCAATAAAACAGCAAAGCAAAAATCCTGAAAATCAGAGATTAATAAAATTCAAAGTAAAAAACCTGTTGACTTAATAAAACTAGGAGCTGTTTAAAAAAAAACCAAATAAACTAGATTAGCCATTAGGGAATTAAAATCTTTTTCTTAATTACATGTAAAAACAATTTTTAACATTTATTCATTTAACATTCATTTTAACATTCATTTAACATTTCTTCCCTTCCCTGTCCTTGAGAAGGCAACCAATTAATTACTGAATTTGATTTAAAAAAAGAAAGCCAATTACCAATAGCTAGGGACAAGGGAAGAATTCACAGTCAAACGAGATAGAGAGGTTCAAAGGAGGTAAAACGGACAACCTGATTACATAAAATTAAAAAGGTTTTACATAAATGCATAATTTTGATTACATAAAATTTAAGTTTTTTTCCATAAATAAAACCAATGTGGCAAAAATTAGAAGAAAAGCAGGAAATTGGGCAAAAAATCCTTGCAGCAAGTTTCTCTGCTAAAGATTTCATTTCTAAGATTATCTATCTATCACATGAAACTGAATCAAATGTAAAGAATAAGAGCTATTCCCTAACTGATAAATTGTCAAAGTACATAGTTTGCAGAGAAAGAAATTCAAGCTATTAATAGCCATATGAAAAAATGCTCTAAATCACTAATATAGAAATGCAAACTAAAACAACTCTTGAATGGCCACCTGACCCCCATGGTATTGGCTAAAACAATTAAAAAAAATAAAATGACAAAAGTTAGAGGGTCTGTGGAAAAACAAACAGACAAATGCACTGTTGACAGAGCTGCGAACTGGTCCTGCCATTCTGGAGAACAGTTTGAAATTACGCCCAACAAGCTATTAAATTGGACATACACTTTGATCCAGCAATACCTAATGGCATTAGGTCTATACATGAAAGAGAGCAAAGAAAGGAGAGTCAATGAATGAAGGAACATTTACTATGTTCTATGTGCTAAGCCCTGGGGATACAAAAAGAGGCCAAAGACAGTTCCTGCCTTCAAGGAACTGACAATCTAATAGAGGAGACAGCATGCAAACACATATATACAAAGCAAACTAAATACTGGATAATTAGGAAGTAATTAACAGGGGGAAGGCTCCAATAAAACATGGGATTTTATTTGACTTTTAAAAGCAAGCAGATCAGTAGTTGGAATGCAGGAGGGAGAGCATCCCAGGCATGGAGGGCAGCCAGAACTGCCAAGGGCCAGGAGATGGAGCATCTTGTTTGTGGAACAGTCAGGAGGCCAGTGTCACTGGACTGCAGAGCACGTATGGGGCATGAGATGTAAGAAAGCTACATAGGTGTAAGGGGGCTAGGAGATGAAGAGTTATAAATGTTAGAGCATTTTGTATTTGATCCTGGAGGCAACAGGAAGCCACCGGAGTTTGTTGACTATTAGGAGTGAAATGATAAGGCTGTACTTTAGGAAAATTACTTTAGTGGCTGAATGGAGGATGGAGCAGAGAGAGACTTGAGGCACGCAGACCCACCAGCAGCTATGAGATGTGGAGGGCCTGCATTACAGTGGTGGCAGTATCAGAGGAGAGAAAAGGGGTGTACTCAAGAGATGGGTAGTAAGAAAGCTGTAAAAGGACTGGAGGAGACAAGAGGGCATGACAGCTGTCTCCAAGTATCTGAGGTTGTCCTATAGAAGACAGAGAAGTCTCATTCCGCTTGGCATCAGAGAAGTGGGTGGTAGTTTCCGAGGGGCAGATTTAGTTTTGATAAAAGGAAAGACTTCCTAACAAGGAGAGCTAATTTGAAAGTAGAATGGGCTGCTCTGGGAAAGAACGAGTTTCCTATCACTGGAAAACTTGAAGGGGAACTTGAATGACCTCCTGCTAAGCACATTATAGAAGTAGTATTTGCTCAGGTATGGATTGGACCAGATTCTATATTAATTTAGCAAGGAGATGATCTCTGAGGTGCCTTTAAATTGAGATTTTTATTATCTTATTATCTATGCCATGGATGAGGAAGCTAAATGTCTTCAATGTCTAAGATCACAGAGCTAGTTAGTGAATCTAGAACCTAGCCATTGTGACTCTGGTTGCAGTGTGCTTTCCACTAAATTATCCTTCATCATTGGTGGGAAAAGAGAGTGACTGTGCAAAAATATAGCCTCAAATATTCGTCCCAGTCAATACGTTTATACAATACCTTCACTAACACATAGCTGTGCAGAATCATAAGATTGGTAGCCATCTCAGAAGGAATTTTGATTTTCTGGGTTTTCAATTCTGCGTACATACTGAAGAGAACGTCATGCGCATTTCGATAGTTTCCTTGGAAAAAAGTGAAGAATAGAAGACAACAAATTTATAAAGAATGGAATCTAAAAATTGGGGGGGGGAGGAACAGGTGTTTTTCTTTCCCTCTATGCATGCCCCAAATGAAATAACAACACTAAACAATACAATTAACTGTAAGAGAGCAGAGAAGAGGGAGGGAAGTAGCATTTATGTGGCACCTATAGTGTGCTGCAAACCGTGCTAGAGGAGGGAGGGAAAGAACATTTATATGGCACCTATAGTGTGCTACAAACTGTGCTAGAGAAGGGAGGGAAGGAGCATTTATGTGGCACCTATAGTGTGCCACAAACTGTGCTAGAGGAGGGAGGGAAGGAGCATTTATGTGGCACCTATAGTATGCTACAAACTGTGCTAAGTGCTTTAATCTCATTTAACCCTGGGAGGTAGATGCTGCTATTTCCCCATTTTACAGTTAGGGAAACTGAGGCAAACAGTTAATTGACTTGTCCAGGGTCACACAGACAGTAAGGGTCTGAGGAAGAATTTGAATTCTATAATATAATTGTTAATAGTAAAACAGACAGTAAATATTATGAATTTGTTCAAAGGAACTATTCCTTTGGGTTGGGGTACTAAGGAAAGACTTGACAGAAGGGTTTGGAATTGTGTTGAACCTTGAAGAATGGGTATGAGCTGGGCAGTTAGAGAGGAGGAGGGAGCGCTATCCAGGTAGGTGAAATGTTAACTATCAAATAAACACTCCTAGGAATAATTAAAAATTTTCTAGGATGCTAAACTGATTTAATCTTTGAAATCTAGAAAAAACTTGTAGAATGATAAAGTTGGGAGATATAGAGCTGGGCAAACTTACAACAGAAACTGTGGCACATTTTCCCTGGTAGGAACAGGGGAGGGAAGGCTGGTCTGTTTGGAGAAAGCAATCTTTTATCTTTAAAAAGCTCCACTTTTTTTTCGGTGGAGACAGTTCTGTTTTTAGGGATCTTAGATCACGGGTGAGGCGTAATTTAATTGGCCGTGTTGTTCACTTAGCTGTAGGATGTACAGTAAGACATCTTGTACCTTCAGAGTAAAGTAGTATTCACCAATCTTCTTTGGAGGATAAAAAAAATGAAGACTAGGTAGTGAGGTTCTTTCTTGTGCTGATTCTGGTGTACAGGGAATTTTGCATCTTAAGAGTTTATCTTATCCAAAACCACAGAAGAGCAAAGGAAAATAAATGGAAATGATTGGCTTCTTTGCAGCTTCCACCCAGTGCTCTGGGTTCTGCCCTTTGGGATCAAGCAGAACAAGCCCAAATCCCCTTATAAGGATAGCCCTTCCAACACTTAAAAACAGACCCTATGTGCCCCTTCAATGTCTTCTACTTTCCAAGCTAGACATCTCCAGTTCATTTAAGCAATCCAAGAATGGTTTCATTATCTTGGCTGCCCTTTCCTAAAATGTGAGGCTTAGAATTGAATATAACATTCTTAAAAAAATTCTGACCTGGGTGGACTCAGTCTGGATTACACAAATGCCCATTTTTTCCCCTCAGGTTCCAAGGAAAGGGCTGCACAATTGAGTCTTAGGTTGTTATTTCTCTAAGAAAGGCAAACTCTTTGTAGAAAACTGTAATTTTCTTACTCCATGACCAAAGTTCTTCTGGCATGCTCAGATCACCTTCTACTCTCTCCCTCCCCCTTCCAGTCAAACTGGTCTTCTTGCTGTTCTTGCACATGGCTCCATCTACCACCTCTGTGCCTTTTCCCAGACTCTCCTTCCCTCTCCATGCCTGGAATTCACTGTCTCTTCATCTCTGCCTCTTAGAATCCCTAGCTCCCTTCAAAGCTCCCTTCAAGCATCATCTCCTACATGAGGCCTTTCTGCTACTGCACATGCTAGTACCTTCCAGCGTTGTCCATCCAATAGCCATTTCTGGCATGAGTCCAAGAGACTGCCTCAGCAGGCTGACCTCCAGCTGTATGTCACAGTCTGCATTTTTCCTCAACTCCAATATGACTGGTTAGAACAGTCTCTTTCACATTGTTACAGACTTCACAGAATAGGTTTCTTGTCTGAAGGATCCCACATTCCCTAGTAGCCACTGAAGACAAACTGTGAGAGGGGTGAAGTGGGAGGATCTGAAGGGGGTGATGTAGCTGTTGTTGAAGACAATCCCCAAACTGACTAGCAGAAGTTGCATACAACCCCTGTTCTTACCCTCTGCTCTGCTAAATCACTAACACCTAGGATTTAAGCCAAAACCCCTTGGGAGTTTTATTCCAGTGCCCTCTACTTTGGAGATCACTTGAGCTAGACCAGAAATAGGTTCCTAGTTGGTCTCCTCCGGTTTCCCACAGACACCATATCGATATGCCAGATCTGACTATTTTCCCTCCCCCATAGACAAATCATCAGCACTTTTCTATCATCTCGGGAAAATACAATCTCCTCAGCCTGGCATTTAAAGCCTTCCAAATCTGCCTCTCGCTTATCTTTCTAGTTTTATTTCAGTTTTAGTTTAGTAGTTCAGAGGAGCTACTCCTCTTTACCCACTGTGATAATTATAAACTTTATAATGTTTGATGTCAAAGTATAATGATAAGACTCCCACATGGAGTCACTTTGGCTTAGTGGTCCTAATGCCCATAGAGACATATGAACAAAGCATACTGTCCATTTTTCCACTGTTAACTCTCTGTCAGGCAGACAATGTTGCAGCTCTTTGACTGGATATGTTGTGGAGCTGTTGTAGGGGCTTTGAGTCATTCTTCTGTTGCCTTAGTTAATGTTAGATCTGCCCACCAGTTTGTGGAACTGATAAAATCTCTCCCTACCTGAACTTTACCCAGGCCTGGCATTGATAAGGAATTCCAAGAACTTCTCCACCACATCTGGGTCCAATCAGGCGTGCCCCCTCCCACATCTGGCACCAACTACCTGTTCTCGCCCATGCCCATTGTTAGGGCACAGAATCTTGCCACCTGAATCCCAGCTTTGAGTGTACATGTGTACATTAGTATCCCTCCAAACATTAAAAGAACCAGGGAAAGATGTCTCATTTGTTAAGGGTATTTCCTATGCACAGGATGAGTGTAGCTATAACGTTAAAATTACAAAGCTATCACAGTATTAAAGTTGTGAGTTTATGCAAAGGAATAAACTTAAGTATAAGGAGATAATTTCCAAATCCCAGTAATTTCAAATCTTATAAAAATCTAAGCAGGCTATAAATCTTAAATAAGGGATTCAAATTCAAACCGAAATGAGTTTTGTGTTATTTGCACGTTACTCCTCAACCTTACCACGTAAACAGAGAGATGACTATGGAGAAAGGAATTGTTCAATAACACATGAAACTCGATTGTCTTATGACTGGAAAGAGGCCTACTTGGAACATACTTCTTACAATCTAATATGCAATTCTTACTGAGGTATAAAATTAAAATGATGTTATATCAGCAAAAACAGTATGAACCGTGAGGTACTCACCTGCAGATTGTTCTTCTCTGGCAATTATAATAGCAGTCCTAGCAGCTTCTCTGTATTGTTTTAGAGCCATGTATAAGCGGAACAGATATTTGGCATCCTTAATTAGAATCATATAATAGAAGCTATAATTGGAGGAAATATCACTTCCTTTACAGATAATTAGCTAAAAGCGAAATAGCTAGAGATCAGATGAAAATGTTGCAATTCAGCTGGAATAACATCTATTAACAAACAGCTGAGAATCTGTATTGATTACAGTTAATTTGTCAAATATTTTAAAAACAATATCCCAGCTAGTATATATCTATGCTTTCAGAAGCGTATTGTTTTATATTATATATATCTTTGCAAAGTTTAAAATTAACTGATCCTGTGAAAATTACATTTCACATGTAAAATTTATTATTCATTCTTCATCCATTTATATTTATATCCTTCTAGTATTATATTTATATTCTTTATCCATTATGCTACATAAGAAATGATGAGCGGGATTGTTTCAGAAAAACCTGGGAAGACTTTATTGCCTGAGACTTAGATCAAGGCAATAATCCAAGACAATTCCAAAGCACCCTGATGAAAAATGCTATCTACCGCCAGAGAGAGAACTGATGAACTCTGAATGCAGATTGATGCACACTTTTTTGGATTTTATTTTTTTATTTTGCAACATGGCTAATACGGAAAAATGTTTTGCGTGACCTCACACGTATCATCGATATCCAACTGCCTTCTTAGGGAAGGGGTAAGGATGGGAGGGAGAGAATTTGAAACTCAAAATTAAACAAAGCTGTTAAAATTTTTTACATGTAATTGGTAAATATTTAACAAATAAATAAAAAGATTAAAAACCATATAATAAATTCAACAAGTCACTTTCAAAACTGTTGTGCTTCTTCCTGAGCTGTGTTTTTGTTCTCTACCTTCTCTTTATGGGGGTCACTCATGCTGGCCTCCCATGCTCCTCATGTTCTCCAAACCCAATTAAAATAAGAAAACAAACCACCTTTTTTTCTTAAAGCAAATAAAATAAAAACACTCATAAATCCAAGGTATCTTCGGCACCTCGAGTCATGTTCTGTCCTCTAGAGACATGATGATCAGAATTCTTGCCTTCCAGAGATCTGTACAAACTGTTCTCTCGCTTCTTGCTTTCACTCAACGTTAGTTCACACAAGATTTACCAGGATTTTCTGAAAACCTTTTCTTCTTCATTTCTCACATATTCTATTCCAGTCTTTACCACAATTTGCTCAGCCATTCCCCCTCACTCTTCAGTTTTGCTTTTCATTTTGTTCCTTATCATTCCTTCAGCATCTACCTTCCAAAGGTGGAATTTGTTAGGCTACAAACTATTCCCCACTTCTCTGGTAACTATTATTCTCCTAATAACTCTTCATCCTCTCTTGTTTCCCAATTGTGCTGGATATACCTCTACGCAAAACTGTCTGGGTGTATACACATATGTTTAACCCTCCTTTTGTCCATGTCAGATAAAAGTGAAGTTATTCTCAACTTGTGTCATCTGGGTTTCTGCATTGAGCTTCACCTCTGGAATATGTCTATGCTAAGAACTTTGGTAGATTTTAGCCGCCATACCTCCCACCCCCATCTTTGAACTTCAGAATGCTGAATCTTCACGGAGTTCTCAGGTTCTAGGGCAGGATGAAACCTGCAGCCTTGAGGCCACATGTAGCTATCTAGATCCTTACGTGTGGTCTTTTGACTGAATCCAAATTTTACAGAACAAGGCCACAAGTAGCCTCAAGGCTACAGGTTTCCCATGCCTGGCCTAGGGCATCCCAGTCTGAATGATACCATGCCTAGACTGATCACTACCATTCCTGGTTGCTTACAAAGTACACACTGTGGAATTCTGAACTCAAGACTTTCTTTTTTTAAAAATTACATATATATATATATATATATATATATATATATATATACACACACACACACACACTCTCTATTTATATATATATATATATAATTTTATTTTTCCCCAATTAGGTTAAAACAATTTTTAACATTTTAAAAAAGTTTGGAGTTCCAAATTCTATCCCTCCCTCCTTTCCTCTCCTTCCTACTCCTTGAGACAGTAAGCAATCAGATGTGCAATCATGTAAAACATTTCCACATTAGTCCTTTTGTACAAGAAGACTCAAATAGAAAAAAGAATGAAAGAAAGAAAGTGAAAAATAGTATGCTTCAGTCTGAAATTCAGACAGTATCACTTCTCTCTCTGGAGGTGGACAGCATGCTTCATCATTTGTTGCTTGGGGTTGTCTTGGATCATTGTATTGCTAAGATTAGCTAAGTCATTCCCAGTTCTTTGCTGTACAATATTGCTGGTACTATGTGCAACATTCTCTTGGTTTTACTCACTTCACTTTGCATTTCATGTAAGTCTTTGCAGGTTTTTCTGAAATCATCCTGCTTGTCAATTCTTATAGCACAATAATATTCCATAACAATCATAGATTACAACTTGTTTTGCCATTCCCCAAATGATGGACATCCCTTCAGTTTCCAATTCTTAACCACCACAAAACAGCTGCTATACATATTTTGTACAAACAAATCCTTTTACCCTTTTTTTTTGATGTTTTGGGAATACAGACCTAGTAGCGGTAAGCACAGTTTTATGGCCCTTTCAGCATAGTTCCAAATTGCTCTCCAACATGGTTGGATCAGTTCATAACTCAACCATTAGTGCATTAGTGTCCCAATTTTCCCACATCCCTTCTCCCTTCGACTTTCATGTAGGAGGTCCCTACTCTTGCTGTTTCCAGATGTAGAATAATTCAGGCTACAGATATTTCTTTCTTTTTTTTTTTTTTGAGTACCAACAGTCAAGCTAATGTTTATTGACAGTCTAAGAACTGTGGTTCTTAACACCTCTGCCTTCTTTTCCTTTTTCTTTCTCCCTCCCTTCCAACTCGATGCTAGAAGAGGCCAACATCTGACACACATATATGTGAAACTGTAAAATATAAAATTCCATATGTCAGTTCTTTCTCTGGAGGTGGATGACATCTTCTTTCATAGGTCCTTTCGAGGTGATTTGAATATTCATATAACTTAGTTTCATCATCCACATTTTCACTTTGAGCAATATTACTGTTCATGTATACAATGTTCTCTTGGTTCGCTTGATTCACTATTTATAATTTCATTCAGGTCTTTCTATGTTTTCCTAAAATCAACCTACTCATCATTTTTTACAGCACAGGCATTTCTGACCCATCTTCAGTCACACTGAGACTATTACAGCTCATTCACCTGGCTTTCCTATTCCTCATAACCTTCCAAATTTTTTTTTTACTGTAGTTTGAAATGAATGAAATCACAATAGCTTTTTCATTGGATTTCTTGACCATTATTTGGTCTAATGCTATTTTTAGATTTTTGCTGAAGTAGTGATGTGAGAGCTGGGCTAACTGCCATCTTAACACAAATTTTCAATTTTTTCTGTTTTTATTTTGTTTTTCTCTTCTTAAATTCTGAACTTAAAAAATATCAAATAAAATTAGCACTTTCAAATTGATTGTAAAACAGAAGGAATAACTTTTACACAAAACCAAGAATATCTACTAATTTGGGTTTGATTTTATAAGCATATAAAAATTCAATATGTAACTTTTGTCTGTCCATGAGATCTTCTGGCCTTCCTTCTGTTCTCCTCTCAGTTTGGAGAGAAGGGGAACCCTAATCCTAGTCCCTCTCTCTTACTCAATTATTTCTTCGAGTCTTCCTTGTTTAGCCAGTTTCTTGTACTTGGGCAGATGGTGGTTCCCCCAAGGCACGGTAGTTCATGTCCAGTGGTTTTGTGACACACTCATGCACCAGCTCTGGAAGGCTTCTATCTTAGCTGCTGCCTGAGTCTGAGCCTCTGCTGTGATCTCTCTCTCCCTCAGCACAGAAGGAACCATGCCAGGGATTGTCCTCATGGCTGTAATCTGCTAATGTTTTCAATGGGCTCTACCAAGGTTTGTACCTTTGGCCATCCTTAACTTCTTTTCTCCCTCAACCCTCCTATCCAATCATTTGTCAGGTGGTGTTATTCACATCCCTCCTTTTCTCCGGATTCAAACAGTCTGTGGCCTAGTTTAGGCCCTCATCACTTCTCACCTGGATAATGAAATAGTCATTGAACAAGCCTTCTTCCCTCTGCTGTCTCCCCTCTCCAACACACCACGCATATGTGCCAGACTGAGATTGATCTGACCACGTCACCCTTTACACAAAGACTTTGAAAGACTCCCCTTACTACTTCAATGATAAAATCTAGCTACCGTTCTGTTCTTATTTCCATATTATCCTCCTTCACTCGCTCTCTGCTAGCTGTCTCCTGCACACAACATTCCATCTTCTGTCTCTGGGCCTTGCTTGTTGTCCCCATGTCTGGAATGCTCATCCTCCTAATTTCTGCCTCGCTAAATCTGCAGCTTGGGTGCTATCTTTTACATGATACCTTCCCTTATCCTCTAAGTAACTGGATTTCTTTTTATAGAAATAACTATTTTTTTACATATTCTTGGGAATATGTTGTACTCCCTTGATAGAATGTAATTCTTGAGATCAGGCGATTGCTGTTGTACTAGAACCCTGTACAATAACTTGTAGATAGCAGATACTTGATAAATAAATTTGTTGAATAACTCAGTACTTTTCCTTAATAATATGTTTACATTTATGGTCTTTCTGGAATGTTTCACTATGGATTTCTCAGTGAAGGAACAGAATATATCCTTGCCAGACAGTGTTCTGAATTTAAAATAACATTTGCTTTTAGCATAATTAGCCTAATATTTTCTGATATTTTTTCAATAGGATTACCCTTTGAGCCAGCCATCTCAGTATTATCTAGAAGGAGATTTCAATGTATGTCATAAATTACAGTATCCGTTCTAAATTACAATCTAACAAAAATTCTTCCAAAAGCTAAAACACAGAAGGAATAATGAAATAAAATCTCATAATAAGCAAGATTTTTAAGAAGTTAAGTGAAACAAATGATTGTAATACCTTAGGCATACCATCACTCTCACCCAGGAGATAGTCTATTAACTGATTAGTTAAAACTTCGTCCTTAGCGTGCCCAATCTATTAAATAACATCAAAGAAAAATATAAATCTCTTATAGCATATTGTCATATAAAGCATGCAGAAAAGTATATGAAAATATCTTCATTATTACATTATTTCATATCTCCAAGAAGCAGACATAAAGTATTTGAAAAAATCTTATTCAGAATAACTGACTCAATCTAGACCACACAGTCCTAGAAAGTTACTGAATATTAGGGTTGGAAAGGAAATTAGACATCATCTAGTGCAATTTTCAATTAAGGAAAATGGTGCTCAGAAGGGTGTAAATGACTCGTTCATGGCCACACAATGAGTGAGCAACCTTCATGGTAAAGTGCGAACCAGCAGTCAGCTCTTAGGACTTCCAGATCAATGTTCTTTCCCCCTTCCCCCTACCACACAGCCTCTTCTCCTTGAGGACAGCACCCAGGAGCTCTCCTTCCACACATAACATTCAGCCTATACTATATGAGTGGCAGTCTCTCAAACACTCTGCTTCAATACATTGTGATGTATAACAAATGCTAAAATGCAGGTTCAAAACCTTTGTGTTTTCCTAGAAATGGATAAAAAGATTAAATGACATTATAATATGACTAATTATAGAGTAAATGGTTAATTATAATATATAATGCCAAATATTAAAATACCAATAGATTCTATCTTAAAAGTGTCTTCCTAGGTCAGACCTAGACAGATTTGGGGAAATTTTGACAAACTTTAGATCTCTGGTGAAAAAATGTTCTTCATTAACTTGGAGAAGGCTTTGAGTGGGGTAGTGGATACAAAGCTGGTCTCAGAGTCCAGAAGACCTTGATTAAAAAGTCCCACCTTTCATACAAACTGGTTGTGTGACCCAAGGCAAGTAACTGCAACTCTCAGCGTCCCAGGCAACTCTCTAAGACTATAGATGGCAGAGTGCTGATAGACACTGGGAGAGAAATTTCCTCACCAAGAATTTCCTACATCAGTGAAATCTGAGGTCTAGTATAGCCCACATGCCCTGAAGAACATTAGCTTGAAAAAAGTTACTTACTGTTTCAATTGCCATTTCTATTGCCATATTATCTTCTGAGTTTGGGCATTTCAAGAAATGTTTAAGCGCCTGAAAGAAAAAGAGATTGACAAGGGTGACTCTCCTAGCCAGTAACTAAATGTTAATATGTAATAGCAATAGCAAAAATATATCTTTAATCAGTTTGATTATTGTTTAAGGTTAAAGACATAATCAATTATTTTTAGAAAATATGTGTGGAAATTTCAGCTACAAATTAATAAACTAAATTTCTAAATCTAAAAACAAGATTAATTTTTGCTCCTTTATTAGTCAAGTTAATATCATTAATATATTATTTAAAACATGAAACAATGATTCTTTTTAATTTTTTAAATTAATAAACAATTTTTTCTTTCTCCATCTCACACCCCTTTGGGAAAAAAAAAACTAAAATATATCTATGCACACACACACACACACACACACATACATATAATATGTTTCATTTAATCTCCTTGTCAGGAGGTAAACATCATCATCAGTTTCTTGGAATCATATTTAGTCACTGCATTAATCAAAATCTTAAGTGTTTCAATGGTGTTTGTATAAATTGTATTACTAATTTTGTTTACTCTGCATCAATCATATGAGACTTTCCTGATTTCTCTGGTACCATCTCTTTTGTCATTTCTTATGGTACAACATTATTCCATTAAATTCATACATCATATTTTGTCAGCCATTCCCCAATTAATGGGAACCCTCTTAGTTTTCACTTCTTTGCCTATTGTTGTACTACTGTATTTTAGTATATATGGGTCCTTTTCCACTTTCTTGGATCTCATAGGGGCAAAGTACCTTTGGAAGCATGGTTCCAAACTGAGAAACAATAATTTGAAAAACATTACCAAGGATTTGCAGCTTCATGGCATTTTGTATTTTCCTTCCTTTTAAAAAATATTCTGTATAGACATGCACAAAAAGAAAGGAAGATTTACATATATACATATTTACATAAATACATATAGAAAAATACAAAAAGATTGTATATGAAACCATGAATCTCCTTTTCATGCAGTTTTTAAAAATATGCATATATATGTATAATAAATTCCACAAATTACTTACAAAATGTCCTGCTTATCTTTACTTCTTTCAGTTCTATTTTGTGCATTTAAAAAAATATTTCAATGATTTTCTGCATTATACTACTGATATCCTGTTCCTCCAATTAAAAATGAGGGGGAAAAACCCTTTGTATCAAATAAGCTTAGTTGAGCAAAATGAACCCTCATTTGGCCATGTTAAAAAGAAAGTGTCTCTTTCTGCTCTTGGTTTCCATCACCTGTCAGGAGGTGGATAATATGTTTCATCATGGCTTCTCTGAAGATACGACTGGACATTGCTTTGACAATAGTTGTCATTCAAAGTGATTTTTCTTTAAAATAGTGTCCTTACATAAAGTATTCTTATGGTTCTTCTTACTTCCCTCTGTATCAGTTCATTCCATTTAGATTTTTCTGAAATCACCTCTTTTATCATTTGTTATAGCCTAATAATATATTCCATTATACTTATATAACAGTTTGTTAGTCTAGTTCCCATGATGGGAC
This sequence comes from Bettongia penicillata ogilbyi, assembly GCA_023548195.1. Classification (NCBI taxonomy): domain Eukaryota; kingdom Metazoa; phylum Chordata; class Mammalia; order Diprotodontia; family Potoroidae; genus Bettongia; species Bettongia penicillata. The sequence goes on along the minus strand of JAJHZJ010000808.1, from coordinate 3,068,522 downwards.
ATGCAGTGGTGCACTCCTGCCCACTTTACTTTTTTCTCCTTTTAATTCTCCTTTTAGGACCAAATCTCCAAAGCTGAAATTTATTTTGCTTATAAAAACTCCGTCTCGGTTACTTTCCTCCTTCACCTTGCCCCTTTCCAATCTGAGATGTGTTTGTTCAATCTTCCTGTGTCATTTCAAATAAAAGTGAAGTTACTCTAATGTTCATTCTCCCTAGACTTTCTTCCATGCTTGTGTACTCTTTTCATGTACATCAATTATAACCAATAGCAAGTTCCAACATTTTCTTCCTCCTTGATACACTAGCATATTTCTTTTACCTTCCCTTCTCTTTCTTCTCTTAAAACCCTTAGACCATAACCAATCCACCCTGGAAGGCCATCTCTTTTCTCTACTTAACTCCATGAGGACCCCTTGAAGTCACTAAGGTTCGTACAGGAGAAAGACATATACAATAACAATATTGTAAAGACAAAACACTTTGAAAGAGTTAGGAACTCTGATCAACACACAATAACTAAGCACAATCCCAGGAGACTCACGACGCATGCTACCACCTCCAGAGAGAAATGATGGACTCAAAGGACAGAGAGTGACAGGCTTTTTTGTTTGCTTTCACACTGTGGGAATTGGTTTTGCTTGGTTATACATGTTTATGATGGTTTTTGCCTTTCTCAATTGGGGGGAGGAGATGAGGGATAAGAAAGTAAAATAAAATTGAATTAAAAGAAGACATTAAAGTTCTGAAATGAGAGTTGTCCTCCCATTAATAGCATGTTAGTACATCATCATCATCATCATCATAGATAGCCTCTTCCAGTTGTTCAAATAGACTCCTTTTTAGATTTCTCTTGATTCTTCTGTTATGTTTCATGGTTACTACTCAGCTCTGGTCTTGTTATCAGACGAGCTTGAAAATTCTCTATTTTATTAAAGGTCAATTATTTTTCTCCATAGGCTTATACTCAACTTTGCATAGTAAGTATTCTTGGCTGTAAGCCTATTTCTTTGGCTTTCTGGAATATTATATTCGAAGATTTCCTTTTGTTTATGGTAGAAGGTCTGGGTGTTAGGGCCTCTTTCCACCACCTCCTCTGCCCTGTATTTTTGGTTCCTTAGTACTTGAACTATCTCTTTCTTACATGCTTACAGTATTTTTTTTTTTTTTGATATTGGAGTTCTGGATTTTGGCTATGATATTTCTGGGACTTTACCTTTTGGGGTTTCTTTGTATTTTCACTTTGCCCTCTAGTTCTAATAGATCTGTGCAGTTTTCACTTAATTTCTTGAAGTTGTCCAGGAATTTTTTAAATCCTAATTTTCATGGACCCCAGTGATTCTTAAATTACCTCTTCTTGGACCATTTTCCAGGTCAGTTATTTCTGATATTAGGTATGTTATATTTTCTTTTATTTTTTTCAATATTTGATTTTGTTTTAATAGTTCTTGTCTCATGGAATCACTGAATTCTGTTTGGTCTATGCTAGTTTTTAGGGAATTTTTTACTTGAATTGAGATTTATCAATTTCTTTTCTAAGCTATTTTTTGCTCTTCTCTTTTTTTCTAGATCTTTTATTTTCTTCTTTATCTCCTGCTTCATTTCCTTTAGTTATTCATATAGTCCCACAGGAAAATCAAGTTGTTACTATCTCCTTTTGAGAGATCTCTGGATCTACAATAATTTTTTGCATCACTTGGTGTGTTTGTTTTACTTGGCCTCTACAGTTTTAGTTCTCAAATTGGAGCTTTGTGTGAGGGCCAGACCCTACCCCTGCCCTTGCCCCTGTTGAGCTTTTGGGTGGGAGTAGTTAGCTCTGCTTGGTATCCCCTTAGTTCTGCTATATTTCTTCTCTGATCTCTGCATCTGGGTGTTAGGTCCCTTCATATCTTGGATATTCAGAGCTGTGCATCTTCAGTCACCTCTATATCATGTTAGATTGGAGTATGAGGAACCTCAGAGCTTCTGGGTGCCTGGTCTGAGTGCTGCTATAGTATACTGGTCCCTTCTACTCCTTGGGGCCTTCAAAGGTTTCAGACCACCCTGGGGCTTTCTCATGGAGTCCTTCACACTGCTATCTTCAGACCCAGAACTCAGGCTATGCTAAGAAGCTATAAGTTTTCTCTTTGGGCCCCACTTTCTTACTATCTGAGGCTTTGGGGATGATTTTCTGTTGCTGTTCTGTGGGTGGAAGAAATAATTTACTATAGCTTCTCATTGGATTTCTTGATAATTATTTGGTCTGGTCTGAATTTCAAGTTTTTGTTGTAGTAGGAATATGGGAGCCGGCTGGTCTGCCTGTTTAGCAAGCCATCTTCACATTTTACATTTTTCTCAGTGAACACACAGAATAAATAGTTTCTAAAAATGTCCCAGTCACAACTGGTGCCTATAACATAATAGATGCTTAATATTTTTCAAGGAGGAAGTAACTTGGAAAATGGAGAATCTAGTTAATACACTGAAGATTTATGTTTCTTCTGACTTTTGATGCTAAAGGATATTAAAATGTTTCCTCATTTCAAAAGGCATAATCCATAATTGTGTTGTTTCAATTATTCTACAAAACTTACTCAGCGGTTACTTCTAGGCACATGGCACTTAAGAATGATGGGAGATCCAAGGAAATATAACACTGTTCTCTTCTCAAGGAGTCTAGAGTCTAACTGAAGAAAAGCACTCTTTGACAATAAAGTAATAAAACTATTTTAGAAATCTAGAATGATCACTTCATCACTTTAAAGTTCCACTTATAAAATGTTACATTATAGTTTAAAGCAGTATATAACTTAAGCAAATTGTATTTATTTATACTAAATACTATAGCACTTCAGAGAATTAGGTAGAATTTGATTGGTAGGATTTTTAGAGAAAGGAGTGAGGAAGGCCTATCAGTTGCAGGGGACAGAATAAGGAAAGAATGAGATATGTTTGCGAGATAGTGAGTTGGAAACTTTCGTAGTAGCAGAGGATTCACTGTCAGCAAATAGTACAATATTAGATTCTCACTCTTCCAAACCTTTCCCCCCTCTTTAAGTTGTGAATCCTATCCCCTCACATAGGGATCAGCAGATGACAGATGACCTTAGCTGTTGATTTACTAAGATTTGTCATCTGCCATAAATCCTCTGAATTCCCTTCTTATGCTTTTATCTTCTCTGCCCTCACCTATCATTTCCTTCCATCCCAAGAAGCACAGGTACCCTTCCTCCTTGCTCAAGTTAACTCATTTATCTATATTCTCACTCCCATGCCCTTCCATTTTCTTTATGATTATTCTCCATCCGTCTTAACTCATCTCCAGCACCTTTAACCTTTTTTCCTCTACTGGGTCCTTCCATTCAATCCACAAACATATTCAAGTCTCCCTTACCCTTAAAAAAATCCCTTCCCTTGACTCTTATCTTCAAGCTGTCAAGTTTTCTCCCTTTTTCACTACCAAACTACTATGAAGAATATTATCCCCTCACTAGTTACACTTTCTCATCAACTATTCATTCTGCAAATTCCTGCAGTTCATCTTCTGTTCCCAGAACACTACTGAAAGAGTTCTCTTCCAAAGACCTTGTTAGCTAAATCTACTCATGTTTTTCTGTCCTTATCTTTTCTGTCCCTACCTCTCTGAAGCATCTGACACAATGGACCCTTTCTTCTCTTGGCTTCTATAACATTGTTATGGTTCTCTCCCAACTCTCTGGTCACTCATACTCCTCTGGGTCCCTTAAGTAGAAGTGTTTCCTAAAGTTCTGGCCCTGGGTTCTCCTCTATACTCTTTATACACTCTTATCTCTCAGTCAAAGAATTGGGACATCATTCTGCAGGCAAAAAAGCATTACTCAAGTTTCCTGAACAAAATCAAAGAAACTCAGTATTAGAAAGGAGCTCAGGGGCAACCCAGTCCAATGCATTCCTGAACAAAACTCCCCACTATAACATAACTAAAAAGCCATTGCCTGAAGACTATCAGTGGAGTCTTCACTATCTCTTAAGAAAGGTCATTCTACTTTTGGATAATTCTAATTGTTAGGATGTTTTTTTACTTATGTTGAGCCTAGATTTGCTCTTTTCAAATGTCCAGGGGGCAAAGCCAAGATGACGGAGTAGAGAGATGCACATAATCTAACTCTTCCCCCACAGCCCATAAAATACCTGTAAAAAATGACTATCAACAAATTCTAGAGCAGCAGAAGCCACAGAACAACAGAGTGAAAGAGGTCTCCAGCCAAAAGTAACCTGGAAGGCCAAGAGGAAAAGTCTATCCCACAGGACACTGAGCGGAGGGGTGCCCAGCCCTGGCCACACAGCACCGAGAGGAACAGGACCAGGGCCTCCAGGGCAGAATCCTCAACAGGGAGGATCTCAGACCCCTCAAGTCACAAGTATCAAAGAAAGCTTCAAAGGTCAGTATGAGGGCTTTTCCAGCTGGGTGAGAGAGAAGCAGAGTTCCCCCCAGCACTAGCCCCAGGTAGCAGTGGCAGGAGTGGTGGCAGCAGCTGCAGTGTGCATCTGTGAAGCACTCAGCCTAAAGACCCTGGGGGAATTGAGCAGCTGATCTCAATCTCTGCCCTGAGCATGGTCCTGGAGTGAGCAGGAGCACTAGGACTCTCCTCTTGACAAAGGATTCAGAAGTCAAGTAATTGGCTGGGAAAATGCCCAAAAAAAGGGAAAAAAAATAAGACCATGAAGGTTACTTTCTTGGTGAACAGGTGTTTCCTTTCATCCTTTAGGATGAGGAAGAACAATGCATAATGTCAGAGGAAGTCAAGGCTTCTGCATCCAGTACCTCCAAAATGAATATACAATGGGCTCAGGCCATGGAAGAGCTTTGAAAAGCAAGTCAACAGCTTGCTAAAGGAGCCCCCAAAAAATGCTGAGGAAAATAACACCTTTAAAAATATGCTAACTCAACTGAAAAAAAGAGGTACAAAAAGTCAATGAAGAGAAGGAGGCTTTAAAAAGCAGAATTAGCCTAATGGAAAAGGAGGTTCAAAAGCTCAAAATAGTTCTTTAAAAATGAGAGTGGAGTTCAGGGAAGCTAATGACTATATGATAAACCAAGTAATTACAAAACAAAAGCAAAGGAATAAAAAAGAGAAGATAATGTGAAATATCTCACTATAAAAATAACTGACCTGGAAAATAGATCCAGGAGAGACAATTTAAAAATTATGGGACTACCTGAAAGCCATGATCAAAAAAAGAGACATTATCTTTCATGAAATTATCAAGGAAAACTGCCCTGATATTCTAGAACCAGAGAGCAAAATATATACTGAAAGAATCTATGGATCACCTCCTGGAAGAGACCCCAAAAGAGAAACTCCTAGGAATACTGTGCCCAAATTTCAGAGTTCCCAGGTCAAGGAGAAAATATTGCAAGCAGCTAGAAAGAAATAATTCAAGCACTGTGGAAATACAATCAGGGTAACACGGGATCTGGCAGCTTCAACATTAAGGGACTGAAGGGCTTGGAACAGGATATTCCAGAAGTCAAAGGAACTGGGATTAAAACCAAGAATCACCTACTCAGCAAAACTGAGTACAATAATTCAAGGGAATAAATGGTCATTCAATGATACACAGGGCTTTCAAGCATTCATGATGAAAAGACCAGAACTGAAGAGAAAATCTGACTTTCAAAGATAAGAATCAAAAGAAGCAAGAAAAGGTAAACAGGAAAGAGAAATCATAAAGGACTTTCTAAAGCTGAACTGTTTACATTCCTATATGGAAAGAAAACATTTATAACTCTTGAGACTTTTCTCAGTATTTGGATAGGTGGAGGGATATTACACACACACACACACACACACACACACACACACACACACAGACAGAGAGCACAGGTTGAGTTGAATCAGAAGGGATGATATCTATAAAAAAATAAAATTAATAGGTGAGAGAGGGATATATTGGGAAGAGAAAGGAAGAAATGGAATAGGGAAAATTATCACTCATGAAAGAGATAAGAAAAATCTTTTTCAATAGAGGAAAAAAAGGGAGAGGGTGAGAGGGGAAAAGTGAAGCTTACTCTCGTCACATATGGCTTAAGGAGGGAATAACATGCTCACTCAGTTTGGTATGAAAATCTATCTTACACTATAGGAAAGTAGGGGAGAAGGGGACAAGGGGGGTAAGGGAGATGATAGAAGGGAGGGTAAATGGGAGAAGGGAGTAATTAGAAGTAAAAACTTTTGGGAAGGGACAAGGTCAAATGAGAGAATAGAATAAAAGGGGGATAGGGTAGGATGGAGGGAAATATAGCTATTCTTACACAACATGACTATTATGGAAATCTTTTGCAAAATGACACATATACAGCCTGTATTGAATTGCTGGCCTTCTCAGTGGGGATGGGTGGGGAGGGAGGAAGGGAGAGAAGTTGGAATTCAAAGTATTAGAAATGAATGTTGAGAATTGTTATTGCATGTAACTGGGAAATAAGAAATACAGGTAATGGGGTATAGAAATCTATCTTGCCTTTCAAGAAAAGAGAGAAGATGGGGATGAAGGAAGGGTGGGGTGTGATAGAAGGAAGGGCACATTGAGGGAAGGCGTAATCAGAATGGTGTTATGGGGTGGGAGGAGGGAAGAGATGGGGAGAAAAATTGGAACTCAAAATTTGGAAATGAATGTAAAAATCTAAAAATAAAAAAATACATTTAAAAAAACAACCAAAAAACCCCCAACAAATGCCCATCCTTAGCTTGCCCTCTGAGGCTAAGCTGAACCAATCTAATCTTTCTTCCATGTGATAGCTTTTTCAAATACTTGGAAATTATGTCCTTCCTAGGTCTTTTTCTCCAATATAAATATTTCCAGTTACTTCAGCTGATCTTTATATGTTATGATCTCAAGGCTGTTCAATCTCTGATTTATCAATATCCTTCTTAAAACTGTGGCATCATTTGGATAAAAGATGACTCTCTGGAAGTTCCCCTTACAGAGGGAACCAATATTATGAGAAATATAGGGAATGTAAAAACAAAAGATATAAATAAAAATCTATTTAAAAACAAAGAAGCAAAAAATGTACTAATTGGGCCCAAATATGATCTCACAACAGCAGAATTCAGTAGAACTCTTTCCTGCCTAGTCCTGGAGTCTTTGTCTTTCTTCATGAAACCCAGATGTCTAACAACTTTACCAGGAACCAAAGTTCAGTTCACTTTCAGCTTTTACCAATTTTATTCCAATCCTTTTTTTTCTTAAATTTGGATATATGCCTATAGTACCTCTCCAAGTCTCCAGTTTTTCAAAGACTCCTGACAGTTTTTTTGGGAATTCCATCTGCTATTTTCTGAAGTACTCTATGATGTATGATTACATGATTTCTCCACTAAGAGAATGGAAGCATCTAAAGGTAGAGACTATTTAATTTCTGTCGCTTGTTCATAGCACCTAGCACAGAGTTTAGCACACAGTCAGTGCTTAATAAATGCTCACTGATTTTAGAGGAAGTTACATGCATCAGGCAAGTCAACTTCAACCACCACCTGAAACCCAAACAGAGATAGCCCAGAACCCCATGCTGAAAATCCCAGCAAATAGCAGAAGCCCCCATATCACTGGCCTTGCTTGCAGCTCAGCAAGCCAAGCTATCACCCAGACAGTCAGTCCTTGCAAGGAAATAACCTGGCAACTCCTTCTCTAGGTGCTACAGACCCTGCTTCCTCAGCAGCCACAGCTACTGAGAACTCATAGAAGACAATCCTTGCCACCAATATCTTTGGCACTGCCAAATAGATGAACATCGGAAATGGCTATAGCTTTATCAGTGAAACTGGCATTGAAGAAAATGCATTAGCATACGCTTTGCTGATGTCCCCTATGGGGCACTGCCAAGTTGCCACTTGGCCCGGACACTTTCCTTGGACACTTCCCCTACATATAGTGTCATCTCCCCATATCAGAATATGAGTTTCTGGAGAGCGGGGCTGTTGAGTTTTCCTATTTGTATCCTTAGCACTTAGCACTGTTCCTTGTATACAGCTAAATGCTTAACAAATGCTCTTCTGCTCATTCATGAAAATGATGTTTTAGCGAGATTGTTGGCATATACATTCAATAGGGAGAACAGTAAGGAAGCTGTGATAAGGCTGTATTCACTGAGATAAGAGGTGATATGAATGGCAGAACTATGGAACAGAAAAGGGATTATCTGACAGACATCAGAAAAAATCTTAATAGTGACTGGACAAAGAATTGATCAAAGAGGACTGAAGTCTTGACTCTGAGTCTGGGACAATGAAAGTAATAATCATTTTTTCCTTGGAATCCTCAATTTTTCCCTTTAGCCACTTCTATGAATTCTGGTGGTGTTCTCCTTTGCAAATACTAACCCGTGCATATTGGCCACATAAGAAGAAGAATTTTCCAGCTTGAAGATGCTTCTTTTCTCCTTCAAAGTATACTGCAATGCTCTGATAGTCTTCATTAGTGGTGTCTGTAGAACCTATAACACAAGTTCATTGAGTAAAACATGCTTAAGTTAATATTTAGTAGAGTTTTGATAAATCATCTACATAGTATTTAAAAATTAAAACATCATACATATATTACAACTTTTAGTTTTGTCAAGTGGGCCATGTATCAACTTTGCTATCTGTACATTCTCTCTTTCGCTTTTCTAGTGATTTCTTTATTCTATGTAAAGTGATAAACAAGGAGGGGAAGAATTATGAAAATTATGAGAGAATCTGGCTTAACTGCAGTCTCATTGATTTTTATGAATCTAAAAAAATTATTCTTATTTACAAATTTAAGAGTTTATAGGAATCGGCAAATTCAACAACTGAGACTTAACTTTTCCCTTTCTTTCAGCAGTTCCTTGAGTAATCATAAGAATGGGAAGGAAATATAGACAACTTTTAAGAGGCAAAATTCCATATATATATATATATATACACTTACATACATACACTATATATATATATATACATGTACAGATACATATACTTGCATACACACACATTATACATACACATACATATATATGTATATATTTGGTATATAATAAGATCTCTGGCTTGGTAATCAGGAACTTTGCTACTATGTGAACTTGAGCATCACTTAATTCTCTTGGACTTCAGTTTTCTCATTTCTAAAATGAAGGTTTGCAAAGCCCCCTTAAGCTGTCCAGTTCTTTTCTTCTCATATTTCAGGTTTGGGTCTTAAGTACCTTTGACCCAGGTGACAAAGGTTCAAATAGATGCTACAGCTCTAGCTCACAGTCTGAGTCTAGACAGGATGTGATAGTTTTGAGCATTCAGGATAAATGAGGGAGATGTAGATAGGTGAGAGGGTGTTAAGTGAATTCTATATAGCTCTTTCCTCTGCCTCTGCCTAGAAGGGTTATTTTTTTTTAAATTTTCTTTTTCTGATCAGATAACAGCCAAAGTACATGTTCTGCTGGCAACAGTGGCTGCTATTTCAATAAAGCATAAACTAATATGGAGGAGGAATTAATTTCTTCTCAAAATATGTGTCTAAGAGGGAACAAGTTGGGAGTATAATAATCTTACTTTTTAAAAATCAAAGGACTACAATAACTTATACATTATACTTGATGTACTTTCTATTCAGTTAATAGAATACCCCATAATCTTCTCTAATGGATACTGATGCATGTTTAGAGTACATCTGTGTCCTTAATTGATACAGATTCCCCAAGCAGAGACACTAAGGAGCCTGCTTTTGGGAGAATTGTGATGACATGGAATGGAAGGGCTTTAGACAGATTATGAATTATGCAGCCACATTCTGTAACTGGATCCATATGCTAACCATGTGGTTAGGAGAATCCATTTTCTCCTGGCTGTATAGCCAGAACTTAGGTTGAAGTCAGCTCAGAACATGTCATTCCTTACCTGGCTGCCCCCTTCAGGATTGCACCGAGTTCTCCACTATGCACTAGGAAGCTATTATTGGGAAAACCTCATCTTCTTGGGAGATCTCATCAGTCTCAGCACTCCTCCTCATCACTGCCCATCCCCTCTCTGATTGAAGGGTGGAGCTATGAACTCCAAAACCCCAATTAAGGAGGGAGCTCAGCTCTGAACATCTCATTTCTCACCTGGTACTACTTTAGGACTTTGCTTACTTTTCCATGATTCCCAGTCATATAATCTGCCTGCCCACCTCCTACCAACTAGCTTTTCAGCTTCTTTTTGTGTGCTTTCTTGCCTCATTAGATTGTAAGCTCTTCAAGTCCTTGAAGACAAGGATTGCTTTTACCGCCATATTTGTATCCATAAGTGCCTGGCACATAAAAGGTGCTTAATAAATATTCATTGACTGGCTGACTCAATCAGCCTCAGTCTAGTCTCTGGCTATTTTCTCTCTGACTATGCTCATATAGTTGGACTCCACTCAGTGCATCTGGTGAGAGACAGTGTTATAAAGGGCAAGTGCTTGGGGCCATCTCCATTTAAGTCCACACAGCCCTTAAAATAGGGGTTTTGGTCCTTGACCTCTGCATTTGTTCTTTTTTGTTCTAGATAAAGGGGGTAGCACCTCTAATCTTGTGAGTTTTGAAGGATCAGAAGTGTGCTCTGGAATCCTGGAGGTCCAGAGTATGGATCTGCATCCAGGGCAGCACTGATACTCCAAGGAGCAAGGAGTGATCTTCAGGACCCGGCCCAGCAGTTGCTGAGACAAGGACTCATCCAGCAGTGATACTACCTTTGGAAATGAATTTGGTAGGACAAATGTTATGCTGAAACTGGCTTAGGTTTCAATCTACTCATCCCAGAGACTGAGGAGGTATAGGGGTGAGCATGTCCCCAAGGTACTGGGGAAATGTTATACTTGTTCATTCTTGCTTTATCTTTGGAAGCAAATACTCCTTTGTAAAACTGAAATGATTTTAAGTGGTCAAATGGAGCTGGGATGTCATACAGTCACTAAATAAGCATTTATTAAGCATCTTCTATATGTAAGGAAACTGTGCTAAGCACTAGTAGGTTTACAAAGAAAGGCAAAAGATCCCTTATTCTCAAGGAACTCAGAATTTAATGGAAGAGACAACAAGCAAACACATATGTACAAATAAGCTACATACAGGATAAATAGGAAATAATTAATAGAGGAAGGCATTAGAATTAAGAGGAACTGGGAAAGACTCCTACAGAAGATAGGATTTTATTTGGGATGTGAAGGAAGCCAGGGAAGACAGGAGGCAGAGATGGGGAGTAAGGGCATTCAAAGTATAGGGGACAGTCAGAGCAAATGCCTGGAGTCAAGAAATGGAGTGTTTTGTTTGCGGAAAATCAAGGAGGTTGGTGTCATTGAATGGAAAAATATGTCTATGTAGGGGGGGTAGTATAAGGTATAAGAAGTTGCATTAGCCAAGCACATGTTAATACACTGAGCATTTCCTATCTTTATTACACTTCATTATTTCTCTGAGAAACAAACTACAAATAGTAACCTTTCGAAGGCAAGGGAATCTGGAATTAAGTTTTTTTATTCTTATTTTAGTTTTTTTTAAAGAATTACATGTTTTTGATACTCTATAGCCATCTTAATAAGATTAAATCACAATGATACAAAGTTTACTTGATGACTTCTATTTGTAACCAGAATATGTAGCTTTTCTCCCCTAACCCCTGCTATTCCTTGCTCCTTTTTCACTTTCTCATCTGTCTCCAACCATACCCCTTTCATTTCCTACCTTATATTTGGTTTCTTCTTTCTGACTTTATCCTCAGTCTTCCTCAGGATTGTACTTTTGTTTTTAACTATTGGGCACCTAGCTCTCTGCAATCTGGGCACTTAGGGAAAGATATTAAATTAGATTAATTCAAAATAAAGGAATGCTTTCTGATTCTTTCTTGATCGCCACTTGAATGGTGAGAGGATCAAGAAGATAATTCAGGGTTTTATGACTTTCTCCCTGAACAGGTTTCATGATTCATAGATCTAGAGACCAAGCATTAGCAATTCAACAGTCTAGATACCAATCAAACATTCTGATTGCAGGACTGAGGATTGAAGGTTATTAATACGAATACACTGTATGGAAATAGGAAGTTTTAACAACAGCTCAAGAGATAAACTAATGAGTCTTGTCTTATTCAAATACGAAGGTCATAAATTTGTTCACAATTTGTTGGTCATTTCAGTTGTGTCCAGCTGTTTGTGACTCCCATTTGGGGTGTTCTTGGCAAAGATACTGGAGTGGTTTGCCATTTCCTTTTCCAGCTCATTTTACAGATGAGGGAACTGAGGCAAACAGGGCTAAGTGACTTGCCCGGGTCACATAGCTAGTACATGTCCGAAGCCACATTTGAACTCAGAAAGATGAGTTTTCCTGACTCCATACTTGGCATGCTATATATACACTGTGCCACCTAGTCATGAAATGACATGAAAGTCATAACAGGTAATTTAATGCACTATTAGATACAGTGCAAGGACATTGTCTAGGTATTAGAGAATTACAGTGTGTTTATGAATACAAAACAAAAACAACACAAAAACCCAACTTCATTACCCTCCAAAAAACCCAAACAAAAATCTGTTTCTATTTTTTTCTCATTTAACCCCACTGCTAGTTACCACAAATATTTTGTCACAAAAAGGCTTCCTGAACATTAATTGATGGCTCATGATATTAAGATGAAAATTTAAGGATTTCAACAATTTCTAAGCCTACCTCAAGTAGATAAAGAATTTGCAATTCAGTATTTTGAGAATAAGAAGTCTCTTTTTGATTCTTCCCAAATCATAGTGATACAGCTTTGATAATAGACTAATTTCTACTTATATATCAATCATCATCAATATAAGCTACAGATCACCACAATATGACTATTCTATCTGCTGATTTGTTAATATTCTTCAAATTTAAAAAAAGAAGTGGCACACTAAAAACAACACATTTTCTTTACCACTCAGGAGCTCTATTATGTCATTGTTAAATACCAGTCATGTAAATCTTGGCCTACATCCAATGGGGCTAAATAACTGAAATAATAGACTGAATTATAAATTAGACTCATCTATAAGGTCTTATTGAAGAGTATGAAACTAGTATTGTAGTATAGCATACAGGAGATCAAATGCACAATTTAAAAAGACCTTTTTGATCAGTGAAACTTTCAGTATCTAGTTTTTATTTTTAAAAAAATTAGAAGTGTAACTTTTAAAAAACCACAATGCTCACCAATGATATCTGCATAGATCTCCATTTGATTGTGCTGCTGGGCTAGGGTAAAAGCTTCATGATTACATTTGGACATAACAAGAAACTGGATAGCAGAGCCATAGTCACCCAACTGAAGAAAGAATCTAGAATAAAATAATTTGCTACAAATTAGGCTACAGTATATAAAAAACATAATCTCTGATTTAATTAAAAAAAAACCCAACAAAAATCCTTTTGAGCCCTCAGTGTGATCAACTCTTTAGACAAATTATGTAAAACTGTATGAGTATAAGGGAGGGGTGGGTGTAGGCCTAGGGTGATGTCACAGAATGCAGTCAGGAGGGTGAAGTTTTCATGAGTTAGTAAGGCTTATGCCCCTATGAGTCCTCTCCTCCTCCTTTTTTATGGATCCACAAGAGAATAACAGAACAGGACAAGCAAACCAATTAGCCATGATCCTAGGGGCTTTAAAAGTATCTAAACTCAAGAGAAATTTCATTCTTTTTTTTTTTAATAGTTATTTATTTATTTAACTTTTTACATTCATTTTCACAAAATTTTGGGTTCCAAATTTTCTCCCCTTTTTTCCCCTCCCCCCACCCCAATACCCCAAGCAATCTAATTTTCCCTATCTCCAATCTGCCCTCTCTTCTGTCATCCCTCCCTTCTCTTGTCCCCATCTTCTCTTTTTTCCTGTAGGGCCAGATGACTTTCTATTCCTCATTAACTGTATGTCTTCTTTCCTAGTAGCAACAACAATATTAAACAGTGGTTCCTAAAACTTTGAGTTCCAAATTCTCCCCAACCCTCCCTCCCCACCCATTCCCTTTGGGAAGGCAGGCAATTCAACATAGGTCATATCTGTGTAGTTTTGCAAATGACCTCCCTGATAGTCGTGTTGTGTAAGACTAACTGAATTACCCTCCATCCTAACCTGCCCCTCATTGTTTCTCTTCTGTCTTTTGATCCTGTCCCTCCCCAAGTGTTGACTTCAAATTGCTCCCTCCTCCCTTTGCCCTCCCTACCATCATCCCCCCCCCTTGCTTATCTCCTTCTCCCCCACTTTCCTATACTGTAAGACAGATTTTCATACCAAAATGAGTGTGCATTTTATTCCTTCCTTTAGCCAAATGTGACGAGGGTAAACTTCTTGGTTTTTTTTTCTCAGCTCTCCTCTTTTTCCCTCCACTAAAAAGTCTCCTACTTGTCTCTTAAATGACATATAATTACCCCATTCCATTTCACCCTCTTTCCTCCCACTGCATTTCTCTCTCACCATTTACCTTAATTTCTTTTAAGATATGGTCCCATCCTATTCAATTCACTCTGTGCTTTCTGTCTCTGTATGTATGTGCATGTGTGTATGTGTGTGTGCGTGCATGCGTGTACATGTGTGTGTGTGGTCCCACCAACTACCCAGATACTGAAAAGTTTTAAGAGTTACAAATATTGTCTTTCCATGTAGGAATGTAAATAGTTCACTTATGGTAAGTCCCTTAAGACTTCTCTTTGCTGTTTACTCTTTCATGCTTCTTCTCATTCTTGTGTTTGAAAGTTCTGTTTCATTGAAAGACCATATTTTCCCCTGAAGTATTATACTCAGTTTTTCTGGGTAGGTGATTCTTGGTTTCAGTCCTAGTTCCTTTGACTTCTGGAATATCCAATTCCACGCCCTTCGATCCCTTAATGTAGAAGCTGCTAGATCTTGAGTTATCCTGATTTTATTTCCACAATACTGGAATTGTTTCTTTCTAGCTGCTTGTAAGATTTTCTCCTTGACCTGGCAGTTCTGGAATTTGGCCACAATGTTCCTAGGAGTTTCTCTTTTCGGATCTCTTTCAGGTGGTGAACGATGGATTCTTTCAATACTTATTTTACCCTCTGGTTGTAGAATATCAGGGCAGTTTTCCTCGATAATTTCATGGAAGATGATATCTAGGCTCTTTTTTTGATCATGGCTTTCAGGTAGTCCCATAATTTTTAAATTGTCTCTCCTGGATCTATTTTCCAGGTCAGTTGTTTTTCCAATGAGATATTTCACATTCTCTTCCATTTTTTCATTCTTTTGGTTTTGTTTGGTGATTTCTTGGTTTCTCAGAAAGTCATTAGCCTCCATCTGTTCTATTCTAATTTTGAGAGAACTATTATCTTCAGTGAGCTTTTGAACCTCTTTTTCCATTTGGCTAATTCTGCTTTTGAAAGCATTCTTCTCCTCATTGGCTTTTTGAACCTCTTCTGCCAATTGAGTGAGCCTATTTTTCAAGGTGTTATTTTCTTCAGCATTTTTTTGGGTGTCCTTTACCAAGGTATTGAACCGTTTTTCATACTTTTCTTGCATCTCTCTCATTTCTCTTCCCAGTTTTTCCTCCACCTGTCTAACTTGCTTTTCAAAATCCTTTTTGAGCTCTTCCAAGGCCTGAGCCCACCCGACATCCCCCTGAGATGTCTGGGGTACCGAGGCCCTGCCCTCCACGTCTTTCCCTGATGGCAAGAATATGTTCTCGTCATCAGATCCGCAAGTCGGGATCATTTGCATCTGTTCAAAAAAACTCTCTATAGTCTTATTTTTCTTCCTTTTTCTAGGCATTTTCCCAGCCAGTTACTTGACTTCTGAGATTCCTGTCCACCCCTGCCTAGATCCGCCCAGCTA
This sequence comes from Bettongia penicillata ogilbyi, assembly GCA_023548195.1. Classification (NCBI taxonomy): domain Eukaryota; kingdom Metazoa; phylum Chordata; class Mammalia; order Diprotodontia; family Potoroidae; genus Bettongia; species Bettongia penicillata. The sequence goes on along the minus strand of JAJHZJ010000808.1, from coordinate 3,052,724 downwards.
GTGCTTGGGGTCTGAGATTCAAATGGGCTTTCCGCAGCAGGCGGGCTGCTATTCAATGTGAGCTTTAGTTCTGGTGCTGGGGTGGGGGCAGGGCCGCCTCCCAGGCTCAGCTCCCTCAGGGGCTTTATGCAGAGACCTTCAGTAATGGAGCGGGTGGGGCAGGGCCGCCTCCCAGCCTCAGTTCCCTCAGGGGCTTTATGCAGAGACTTTCAGTAATGAAGATCCTGCCTGCTCCTCTGGGCGTCCCGGGCCGCCGCGGCTGCGCCGCCACTGCCTCCACCGCTTCCTGCCCCTGCCTCTGCCTCCACCGCTTCCTCCTGAGGGGGCCCGAGTCACGGAGACACCCCGCTCCCCTCTCGTCCAGCCCAGCTGTCTCTCTCACTGACCTGTAGCTTCTGTGGGCGGAGGGACCTTCCCGGCTGCCGGAGCTTCTGTCCCTGAAGCCTGCTCAGATCAGCTTCTCTGGGGCCACAGTCAGGGCAGCGCTGGGGTGGGGTCCACTTTCTGGGGCGCAACGGACCCTGGGGACGGCTCTCCAGGGCTCTCTGGAACGGAAATCTCTTCCACTATGTTTCTGCACACCCTGCAGTGATCCAGAACTTCTGGGGGGCTCTTCTTACATTAAATCTATGGGCTGTGGGTTCGGAGCACGTATACGTGCGTCTTTCTACTCCGCCATCTTGACTCCGCCCCCCAGGAAATTTCATTCTTTAAGGAAGAGTGGAAGAGCCTAGAGTTGCTTGTGGAGGAGGCCCTTGAGGGGGGTCTGGGAAAGGATCAAGTTTTTTGATCCCTTGCATTAGAAAAACAATTCTTCTAAAAGCACTAATATCTTAGAAATGTCCCTCCCCTTAGCTCACCTCGAAAAACAAAAAACAGAAACAAAACTAACAAAAACATTTCAACATTTTAATCCAGGAGGAAAACCAACATTCACAGGAATAGAGATGTTTTCTCCAAGTCTTGGAAAACAGAATCCAGTATGTTAAATCTAATTCTTAGAATTACTTGGAATCTCTATCAAAAGGCTTTCTGAAAAGATTATGCTCACGGGATCATGGATTCGAGCTAGAATGGACCTCAGAAGGTAATAAGTAAGCCCAATTTTCTCCTTTTACAGATGAGGAAACTAACTTGTTCAAGTTACCCAGGTCCTCTGACTCCAAATTCAGTGCTCTTAAATGATGTGGCTTGAGAAGAGATGTTAAAGGACTGAGGCCTATCTGGATCAATGTTTTAATGCTACAGAAGGTTATAAGAGGACAGACAAAATAATATTCTGTGGGATATCTGGCCAGGAAAACGAATATAAGTGAGGAGAAGGGTGACTCTTGAATAGAAAGAACTTCCAAAATAGAAGAAATACTGAACTCTATCTAGCTGAGAATTAGCTCTTCAAAGTTAGGATGTTAGGAAAATGACATTAGAGCTAAAAAAAGAAAGCAAAGCTAGGTGAGTGTGGAATTTATTTTTTCTAAGCAAGAGTAAGAAGTAATGACCTGACATCAAGAGAAAACCTAGGAGGTTAGCTGAAATAGTTTACCTGGCTACCATTTTGGCTCCATCAAGAGATTGGGTTTCTCTGACAATTCGAACAGCTTTTTCAGGATTATTAAGGTGATCCAAGTAGATACGGATTACGCTATTCCACTGTTTTGCATTTTCATAAGCAAGAACAGCTTCTTTATATCTGTAAGAAATAAATGACCACTGTATAAGCTCTATATAACTTTATAACACTGTATAACTTTCTTAATTTCAAAAAATCAAATTCTTTTGATTCTAAATTTTGTCTTTATATACAGTCATTTCAACACCTCATAAAGCAACTGAACTTTCCCTTAAGATAACGAAACACAATTAAACAAAACATCCAATACAGTGACCACATCTGAAAATAGATAACAATATTCTGTGCTAGCAGCACTCCTCTCTGTCATGAGGTGGAAGGTATGTTTCATTATCTGTCATCTGCGATGTTTGCTGGTTTTCAAGTTCTCAGAGTATGATTTCCTTTTAAAGACCTTTAGTGACTCTTCTGTTCCCTTTTGTTCATAATGTATTTTATTCTTTTGGTTCTAATTATTTTGTTCTGCATCAGTTCATGCAAATCTTGCATTTCTCTAAATTCTTCATGTTAATTACTTCTTAGTGCACAATTGTATTCCCTTATATTCATAAACCACTGTTTGCTTGGCTACTCTTCAGTGATGGGCACCCCTTTGTTTCCAATTCTTGGTGTTTTCAACATTTTTAAAGCCTTGAGTATGAGGAGTATGAATATGGATATGGCTCTTCTTTTCTCCCCTTTAGTTCATATATTGATAGTTAACTTTAAAACATTTTCAATTTTTTAAAACTAAATTTCTATTTATTTATTTAATATCTTTATTTTTATTTTATAATAGATTTATATGTATAATGTATTTATTATTAATAAATAAAAATATTTATTTAATTAAAATTAAAATTATTTACACAATCTAAAATGTATACAAACCTTCCATCTGCTTCTTTAGCTTTGGCATACTGTAGATGGATCTTAGGAGAAGAAACATTAGGTAGAAGCTCACCAACCTTTGCCCTAGAAAAATGGCACAATAAAAATTAATTATTCATTCATCCAAATTAAAAATTAACTTATTACCACCAATTTTTGATATATTTTTTGAAAAGTGACCACGATTTTTCAAAATCTCAACTGCTGATCATATCATAGAGTCAATAACTGTTTTTTCTTTTCTTCATGGTAAGTAGGTGAGAGTAGAAAGAGAAGATAGGCTTTATTAATCTTTTCTGGATATTTAGTAACTTATCTCATTTAGGATTTACTCATACCAACCACCACTTTCAGAGACTCCAATTTTCAACATAAGATACTTCGATTCAGTCAAACTTTATCTAAGGTACAAAATGCAGAGAAAAAGGTAAAGGAAAATGGGGCACGAGAATTCCTGCATGAGGATAGCAGGAAGACTAGATGCCTGGTTCTATGTCTATGGAGATGCTGGTAGAACATCAAGGTTGGTAGAGCAACTTGAAAATCATATGGGTAAAGGCAGAGAAGTATATAGTACTTCTACTACATATACTATAGTACTACATACAGTGACTAGTACTATAATAAGTACTATAGTACTTATGGAGTAGAGGTGAGTTAAAAATATTTTTCTAAATATTATATTGATAAATCCTTACCAGTTTTTACAGCGAATATAAACAGATGCTGCTTTGTCATAGTACTGTCCTTTTTCATACAGTTGGGCTGCTTCTGAGAATTGCTGTAATAGGAGAGTATTAACATTTTGACCTTTATGAAGAATAGGACTGATTCATTTTCTTCAAGTGAATATTTATATAAATGAAATAATACCTTCATATTTTCCAGAATTGCTCCACAATCCCTTTTCAGGAGACGACTTGGATGTTTGATGGCTTGGTTAACCCCTCGTCGAATATCTCCCATTCTAATAGACATTTGAGCCACTCCAGCTAGACAGGCCTCATCATGTTCTAGGTGCTAGAATTGGAAAACAAATACTTAAACCACTCCCTTAACAAAAAGTTATTGAAATAAAAATGATGATAATTCACCAGTCCCAAGCTGGAGCAATGATACTGCTATTACTAATTGAATCTTTTGAACACTGTTTTGAGAAGATGCTGAAAAGACATTTATTCATTGTTTTGTTTCACATCTGCCAATTATCAGAGTACCAATTATTTTCCTTCTCTAGAATACTAATTTTTAAAGTCTGCTTTTTATAAATTTTTAATTTAGACTTGTCAGTGTCTTGTCTATGATACAGTGTTACATTTTATGTAAAATTCTGGACAAAAAGAACACGGGCCATGAAAAAGTATATAAATAAGAGAATAATGATTTGTCTATTAATGAGATTTCATTATCCTTTATAGATGCTTATAAATGGTTAAGCCCAACAAACAGTTACTAAACACTTATTATGTATGATATACTGTGATGGGTACTGGGGATACAAATACAGAATGATAAATAGATATATAATTTGGTTAAAAGGAGAAAGTAAGGAAAAGCTTTCCACAGGAGATAGAATATGAAATGAGCTTTGAGGGAAGTTAAGGATCCTAAGGCAGAAGGACAGGAGACAGTTTGTGTGAAGGAAGAGAGATAAGAGAAGGAGGATTGTGTTCTGCAAACATGAAGCAGTTCAGGATGGTTAGAATACTGACCCCAGAATGGAGAGTGATGGTGCAGCAAGGCCTGGAAAAGCTGGCTGGAGCCAGATCGTGAAGGTCTTCACAGGCTAAGCTGAGGGGTTTGTTATTTTATACAGGAGGTAATATTGACTCACAGAATTTTCTTGACTGATCAGGGAGAAGAAGGTAGCCTTGTTCGGATCTTTGCTTCAGGAAGATCACCTTGGCAGGTGTGTGGAGTACATGGATCGAAGACAGGAGGGGAAAGCAGGGAAGAAAGCATGAACAAGCTGCTTCAATAAGTCAGGCAAGAGGGGATGAGGGTCTACATGAGGATGGTGGCCATGGGAGTGGAGAAAAGAATTTGTAGTTCTCTGGCCTTTATTCAAGGTTACCTTATTATCACCTGTTATTCCTTTCTCATAATGAGCCAAAGCATTTACATAATCACCCCTAAAAGAAAAAATCATAGTATATTTTAGTAAAGAATATTATGTCCACACATCTTACATTAAATTCTTTATTCCCATATCTTCCCAGAATATATATCAACACATCAAGGCTCTTTGATTTTGTCTCTGTGGGAATTCCCTCCAATAATATAGCTCAAAAACAGGTTCAGGAATGAATTCTAAGAAACAAGTAATATTTGTTTGAATATTATTTAACATTAACTAATATTTATTTGTAGAATGAAGTTAAGTTAATGAACACACTCCCTCTCTTGAGAATAAAGTGACTGTCTGAGACAGACTAATTCACTTTCCTTCAATTTGGTTTAGTTGCGTTTTAGCATGTATTTGTTCCCTTTGCGCTCAGTACTATAGTGGATACAAATTACTGTTGGGAATACAAAATAAATAGACTACATGGTCAGATCTCAAGCTGCTTAAACTCAGTAAAGATAGAATCAATCAGGGGTGTAGTCAAGATTGTGGAGTAGAAAAAGAAGTTCAGCAAGTTCCTTCCAAAACTCCTCCAAAGAGATCTAGACAATACACCAGATCAAATCCTGATGGGGAAATTCATGAAATTATCACAATGAGTCACTTTTCCATCCCAAGTGAGCAAAAAGAATCAGAGAAGTCTGTGGACATGTGGGAAGAGATCTGAAGTCACAGGCAGTGCTCCAACACAGGTAGAGGAGGAGTGCCAGTATCAAAAAGAGATTCCACATTTGTACTGGGGCAATGAGCTGGGAACAGAGGTCATCTGGCAGTTTTGTGGCCCACTACTCATTTCTGGGTGTGTTCTGGCTTCCTGAAGAGAAGTTCTGGGGCAGACACAGTGGTGAACTAAGATCACAAGGGCAGAGCAAGATCTCAGTTCCAGGGTTCTGCTTCATCTGATGCCTGCAGAGGAACAACCAGGGCAGGAATCCTGGACCAAATGAAAGCCTAAAGTTCTGTCCCTTTGAACCAGCAGAATTTCCCAATTAGCTGATAGGGACTGAGTTTAGCAGTAGTCTATGAATGCTTAGCCACAATCCTAGATCGAGAACTTGCAGAGTTCAGATGAGGGGGCAGCAATCAGTGTTTTCTGTGGGTCAGGATACTTTCAGTGCACTGGAAAGCTTGCAGGCTCCAGTCTGAGCTGTCCCTGAGATTCTAAAATAGCACAGCATCCAATATTTCAGCAGGAGGACTAGACTAGATTTTCTCCCTATTGCACAGAGGTGCCTTAATATAAAATCCAAATTTAGGAAGTAAGTTAGAAGACTGAGCAAACAAACAAGCAAAAAGGACCCCTACCATAAAAAGCTAATATTATTATTACTAATACAGAGACAATCAAGACAAAACCCCAAAACTCTAAAATATCTACAAACAATGCCTCAAAGGAAAACACAGCTGGGGCACAAATTCAGTTAGAATTTCTAGAAGAGAAGAAACAAAAGCTTAAAAAACTTATAAATGAGATAGGAAAATAAGAAAAAAATAGGAAAATTGGTAAGAATTATGGAAGGAACAATTGGAAAGGGAATTAACAAGTTGGCACAAGAGAGATAAAGCTCTATGCAAGCAGCAAACTGACTAAAAATTAGAATAGACCAAACAGAAGGCAATTACTCCATGAGACAATAAGAAATATTTGAAGTTAAGAGAAAGAAAGAAAAAGAAGAAAACCTAAGGTATTTCATAGCAAAAACAACTGACTTAGAAAATAGAACAAGGAGAAAACAAATTAAGAATCACTGGATTAACTCAATGCTATGACCAAAAAAGGAATCCGGACATCATACGTTAAGAAATCTAAAAAGAAAACTGCAGATCTCTTAGAACCAAGAGGACAAAGTTGAGATAGAAAGAATCTACTGATTACTTCCTGAAAGAGGTAATCAAATGAAAATTGAAATGAAAACTCTCAGGAACATGATAGACAAAATACATAGACTGCAGCTTGGAATACAATATTTCAAAAGGCAGAGGATATAAGCTTATAGTCAAGAACAACTTTTTCTACAAAACTGAGTAGGATGCTATAGGGGAAAATGGATTTTAATGAAAGAGAGCACACTAAAACATAAAAACCATTTTTTAGCTCATGAAGTAAGGCATCAGTAAGAAGAAGTAAGGACTTTGCCCATGGGCATTAGTTTGCTGACTTTAAAAAAAAATTTTTTAAATATAATTTAATTGAATATTTTTCTGAGCTTAATGAATAAAATAAGCATTTCTATTACACAGAAGACTAGAAAAAAATGACTGCACATGAAACTGCAAATCTATCTTGTGCTAAAATAGAGGACTTCTAAGCATGCCGAATGAAAAGGTCAGAGTTGAATAGAAAATCTGAAGTTCGAGAGAAACATAATATGGTACACATAAACAAACAATTATAAGGGACTAAACAAAGATAAACTGTTTACGTTCTTACATGGGGAGATGATACATGTATCTCCTTAGAACTCTATCACCAAATAAAGAGTCTAATTAGAAGGGACAGAAGGCTAGGAATAGTTCTATGATATTTTGATAATCTCAAGAGAAGAATATAATGAGAGGGGAAAGAGGAAAATTCTGGAGTGGAGGTTAGGGAAAATTATCTCATCCAATTAGGATGCCCAAGGAGACATCTATACAAAAAAGGAGGAGGGAGTAGGGGGAGAGGCTAATACCTGAACCTCACCTTCATTTGAACTGGCCAAAGAAGGGAAGAATACACAGACCAGAATACAGAAATACATTTCACTCAACAGGGAAATAGTAGGGAAAGGGGAGAAGGGAGGAGAGGAAGGATTAAGAGGAGGATTAGTCCTAAGCAAAACAAATTCTAAGGATGAAAATATTTATAGCTCTTTTTGAAGTCACAAAAATGGGAATATGAAGGGATGCTCATAAATTGGTAAAGGGTTGAGCAAACCCAGTTATATAAACATGATGGAATACTATTACGCTGTAAGAAGTGATGGGTTCAGAGAAACCCAGGAAGACTGTACGAACTGATGTCGAGTGAAGTCAGTAGAACAAGAACAATTTCTACAGAACAACCACATTGCGAGGAAAAACAGTTTTGAAAGACTAAAAATCCATGGCCAATGTAATGACCAGTCATGACTTCTGCAGACTAATGATGACATATGCTGCTGCCTCCTGACAAAAAATGATTGACTTAAGGTGCTAAATGAGACCTGATTTTTTTTTGGTCATTGCCAATGTGTGAAAGTTGTTTTGCTTGACTATACATATTTGTAATGGGTTTTGTTTTTCTTTTGTTCTCAGCTGGGTGGGTAGGTGAGGGTGGGGTTGAGTATGAGGGGAGAAGGTAGATTTTTTGCTGATGTTTTTCTTGTTCAAGATTCCTATCAATGTTACTTCAAACAGTCTTGCAGTAAGGGCATATCTGAAGGCAAGGAAAGGGGAACTATGCCAATATGGATATTTATTCATCTTAGATATTAGACTAAAGGTAAGTTAATAAAAACGGCTTCTGGCAGACCGGTGCCTAAAATGAAGAGTATATACAGTATTATGGTTTTTCTTGGACATCCTCCAGTATCCCCTCTAGGTCCACCTCCTGCTCCTTCCACTTCGTTCTCCATTGTGCTTCCACTGTTCCATAATGAACAAACTTGCTGGTTGGTCTAGCTGTCTCTTTCTCCTCTCATTTGAATTCATCCCTCATCCAGCTGCCAAAGTGATTTTCATAAAGTGTAGGTCTGACCATGTCATCCCCACTATTCAACAAACTTCAGTGTCTCCCTATTACTTCCAGGATCAAACAGAAAATCCTTTTGGCATTTCATACCTTTCACAAACTGGCCCCTTCTTACCTTTCCAGTCTTTCCCTCCATGTACTCTACAATCTGGCCATAATACCTTTCTTGTTGTTCCTCACACGTAACATGTCATATCCTGACTTCCTTTTTACCTGCCATCTCTCAAGCCTAAAACATTCCTTCTCACCTGTGCCTGCTGGTTTCACTGGATCCCTTCAAGATTCACTTGAAATTCCACCTTCTGCAAGAGACCTTTTCCATATTGCCATGCTCCTCCCTCATCTACTTGCTCCTCCCCTCTGAAATTACCTTACATATACAATGTATATATCATGCATGTACAATTTTTTGAATGCAGTCTCCCCTATGATAATGTGAGATCTTTGATCTGTGTTTTTTACTTTCTTGTGTCCTCATTGATTGGTAAAGTGAGTGATGTAAGACTGGAGCTTATACATTGATTAGGACAGTAGGAACCATATGTATGGAGATGATAATTGAATTTATGGAAGCTTGCAATAGTAATTTAAATGGAAAGATCTTTCTCATTAATTAATAGGCTCATATGATCTGCTTAAATCACCTGGAAGCCTAAGTCATAGTGGTAGGAGGAGCTTTCTGAAGCAGGGGAACAGGAAGGGTAGAGTGGAACTGGGAAAAAGTAAGTGGGGTCAGGTCTGAGGGGACAGAACACAGACCGACACAGGCCCAACTGACACATTGTGACAGTTGATAGTGAGAAAGCCCTGGCTGAGGGAGAGGAGATTTGAGAATGGCTTTGCCCCTTGCTGTGACCATGTTTATTAACTTCTTGGTCACCATGATGGATTTTGTTTCTGGTTCTGGGATCTGGCTTTCTGGTGTTTAAATAAATGTTTTTCTTCTGCCTTCTATATGGAGAGTCTTTTATATTTTGCAATTGAGAACTACATTAGCATATTCATAGTCACCACCAGTGCTGTGAATATTGGCATAGCAATACATTTGGTGTCACAAACAGGATCACACAGTAAAAAAATCTCTATTTGGAGGCAGAAATGATTTAGAGGAAGACATTAATATCCCAGGATGGGAGAATTTGCTGTATTCCTCACTAAGAAATAAGTGGGCTAAAAACACTGGACCCTGTGAAAACTGTGAAGAGAAGTTATAGGAGGGGGGACCTGGAGATTTGGAAAGGTGTTTGCAAGGAATACCAATAAGACCAGGGAAGGAGCTGACAGGGGTAAGTAGGAGAGGCTGGATTTTACTAACGGCTTACTGTATTATGTGTAGAAACAGAGATGAGCTGCTTAAGGAAAAAATTCAGATGAAAAGAGTACAAGAGCTGTCTGGGGGCGGGGCTTTCAGGCAGAAGGAAAGGCTGTTCATTTAGCTCAGAAGAAGCTGCAGGCCAACAAAAGATATACACATCTGACCTTTGTATAGTTCCAGCCTAGTTGCCACAGTGACAAAGGAAGTGAAATAATTTTAGAGAAAGAAGTTTCTCAGAAGCATATTCAATAGTGAGGCTGAAACAGGAGAAACAAGGAGGTAACTCAGTGTTTAGGGAAATAATTGAGTATTTTACTCAGCAGGAGGTCACAGGAATTTTGAGTCCGGTTCACCCAAAAGATGGGAGAATCGTTAATATCTTGAATGATGAGAATCAGAAATGACAGAGCTGGAGGAATAGCTGTTGGTCCCACAAACTGCCTGAAATTTATAGTTATTAGTCAGAATTCTTTTGTGCAGCAAACTTTTAGAGATTATAATAAGCAAAGAGGTAACAATACAACTGATCTGTTAGCTCTGGCTGCAGAAGACTGCAATAGGCAGTATCCCATTAACTCTTTGTGGCCTAGTGGAGACAGACCGGGTATTCACTTAGGGACTTTCACTAAGAAAGTTAAAGGAGGAGTAGTGAAGACTGCCATAATGACTGGAAATGCAGATGCATACTATGATACTCCCTTTGCAGTTTCCCACAGGAATATAATAGTGAAGATGGCTCCTCCTACTTACAAGCATTTCATTTTGACTCTAATGATTGGGAAAATAGGGCACCCTCTTTCACAGGTGATGAACAAGATCTCACAGGTGACTTAGGAGACTGCGGAAAAGAAAACATTGCTAGAGAGAAAAGAGTAAATAGCCAGCGGATTCAAAAGCAGAATAAATCAACAAGGAGAGAATTGTTTACTGCTCTGTTGAGATCAGGGGTAGATTTTAGAAGCGTAGATGGTATTCCAACTAATGAACTATACAGAATGTACTGAGAAAAGGGATTTGATACTAGACTATATAGAGAAGTAAGAACTGCCCCTACAGATCCTACTGAACCCTTGTATCCAAATCTGTCGCACCTTCAGGGAGAATAGAAAGTTGGCCAAACTTATGTGTGCTCCAGAAATTGACCCAAAAGCTGCAAAAGCAGACATAGTCCTACATCAGTGAGTCTTAGTTTTAATTTTGAAGTTCTGAGGACATCTTCAATCATGTCAAAGGATGCTGTATAAAAGACCAAAGATTCCCTGAAGAAAATAAATCTGATCTCAAATTAGTTTGAAATTTCAATGGATTTATGATCTCACTGGTATGGGTACTTCCTCTAAAATACAAAATAAAAAATACCCTTAACTCATATAATCTACCATGGATGAGGCTGTGATGATGGATTTATGGACTCTAGAACCACAGTTGACCCTATATCTATCCTGCTTCTAGTTTTTGTTTCCTTGTTTTTTTGTTTGTTTTTTGGATTTCCATCTGTTAAACTTGTTTGCTAGATTTGTTTCCTACAGGCTTAGTACCCTCCACCTGGATGTCACCTCCTATCCATGACAGTGATGTGTCATCTCTGGCCCTGAAGTTGACCAAACTCCAGATGCCAGGTAAAGAAACGATCTCTTAAATGGGACCTCTTGGGGCAGGGACAGCTCTGCGTCCAATCTCAGCGGGAAGTGGTTGTGGAAGAAGAGACCTTTGTCCCTTACCCTAAGATTTTGGGCCCCATTTGTTGAGGGGGCATGATGGGGCACTTGTAATACCAGGTGCCCCACCAACCTATGTAATGAATAAGAAAGATCTTGGGGCTGATAGTACTACATAATTACAATAGTAATTTAAATGGAAACATCTTTCTCATTAATTAATGGGCCCATCTGATCTGCTTAAATCACCTGGAAGCCTAAGTCACATGTGGCAGGAGAAGCTTGCTGAAGAGGCAGAACAGGAAGTGTGGAGTGGAACTGGGAAGAAGCGAGTGTGGTCAGGTCAGACAGGAAAGAACACAGGCCAACTGACAAAGGCCAGCTGACACAATGTGACAGCTGAGAGTGAGAAGGCCCTGGCTGAGGGAGGGGTGGTTTGAGAATGGCTTCGCCCCTTACAACTTCTTGGTCACCATGATGGATTTGCTTTCTGGTTCTGGGATTTGGCTTTCTGGTGCTTAAATAAATGTTTTTCTTTTGCCTTCTATATGGAGAGTCTTTTATATTTTTGCAATTGAGAACTATGTTGGCATGTTCATAGTCACCACCAGTGTTGTGAATGTTGCCTTGGTAATACAGAGCTGCTGAAATCATCAAGTGAGATATGTTAGGGAGGAAGGAGAAGTAAAGATAGAAGGCATAGGAGTAAGAAGAGAAGAAGTGGAGGCTGTGAGTATAGATGGCTTTCTCAAGAAGGTTAGCTGAGAAAGGAAAATGTAGGATGATAGCTGGTAGGGAGTGTCATATCAATTGAGGGTTTTTTAAGGATGGAGGAGACATAGGTATGTTGTAAGGCAGCAGGAAGGGTCTGGTAGACAGGGAAAGTTAAAGATTAGTGAGAAAACAGGAAGAACAGAGGAGGCAATTTTCTGGAGAATACAGAGTGATGAAAATAAGGGGTGTATATTCAGGGGTCTGCCTTGGCAAGAAGAAGGGTCATGTCTTCTTGTGAGATACAGGTAAAAGACGAGATTTTGCTTGGCTTATCCACTTTGAGATCATACATGGTAATTTTAAATCCAAGGTTGTTTAAAATGGAAGGCAACATACATAATCAGTTGTCTATACTTTTTCTGAATATAGTACATACCTGGTAATAATTACTTAGAAATAATTAAAAATAACCCTTCTTTAGAAAAGAATACTTTCTACTATTACTAGTAATTTTTAAATGGACATATAAAGCAGATAACATACGTGAACTCAAGCTGAATAGCATACTCCTTCGATATGAATGGGATTTGTTCTGGGGCCAGACGTTTAGCGAGCTGCAGTGCACTATCCCAGTGTTGCAAATCTTGTCTCATCTGTGATGAAAAGAAATGCTTTATATTTGACATAGAGAAAATTCACATGCAAAAAGTCAGATCATCATAAATGCTATTTAATACAATAGTATCTACAAAAATGGACTAAAATCAACATTTAGGTGGGAAAATCACCATAGGAATTTGAAGATATACACAAATCACAGTAAATCACAGTATTTAAAAAGCATAAAAATAAAATGGATGATATTGGTAGACAGCACAAGTCTTTCTCCTGGCCTTTTAAGATCAGTTTCCTGTGTCCTGTACTTCATAACAAGAACATAAATGTCACTTAAGAAATGATTTGAGGTCCTGCACCCTATCCAAAATTAAAGGAACACTCGTTCTAAATCACTCTTCGGACTTCTGACATACTCCAGAGGGAGCATGGGAGAGTAGAAACAACATATGATTTGGAGTCAGGGGACATAACAGTGTGAATATGAGGAAGTTTCCTCATCTGTAAAATGAAGGGGTTGGATTTCTAAGGTCCAACCCGATAAATGAATTCTTTTTCCAGATCCAAGAGAATGCTGTTATTGTACACATTTGGGCAGGGAAGAAAGAGGATTACTTCTTTCGCATCACTTATGTGTGCTCCAGAAATTGACCCAGTTGCAAAAGCAGACATAGTCCTACATCAGTGAGTCTTAGTTTTAATTTTGAAGTTCTGAGGACATCTTCAATCATGTCAAAGGATGCTGTATAAAAGACCAAAGATTCCCTGAAGAAAATAAATCTGATCTCAAATTAGTTTGAAATTTCAATGGATTTATGATCTCACTGGTATGGGTACTTCCTCTAAAATACAAAATGCCACATTTGTATACATTATCTTTGAGCTCACACTAATTTTAAAAAAAGTATGCATAATATACATATGTTAATGAATGTACATTTTTTCAAAATAAAATTAATCTCAAGAAAGGTAAAGTGTATAGGGACAGCACCCTATGTCAGTGAAAAGAATCATCATCATATACATATGTGCATATATATTCATAAAACATATTTTATATCCATGTATATAGAGAGCACCTAGGAAGGTAAAGGGGGAAAATGAAGCTTCAAATAAACTGGATATTGAAATACCAAATATATAGTCAATATTGTTTTATATCTTTTAAGCCTCCTTTCCACACAGATATGTTAGATACATTACTGTGTAGTATTTATGAGGAAAAATGAACAAGAGTTGTATAGGATGACAAGCAATGAGAGGGTTACATTTGTATCATTGGAGAGTACAGCACAGCGATGCCATCAGATTCACCACAGGAATATCAAAGTATCAGCTAAGTTTTAACTGTGTTCTAAGATTTTAAAAACATAAAATATTTTAAACAAATAAAAATAGAGCAAACATAAGAATTTTGGCAGGTAAATGGATACCTCCAGTGCAGCAGAAGGATAGATAGATGACAAATAAAGATCCTGAGCCAGACTGAAATCATTTGTAAACATGGCAAGATGTCCTGCTAAAAGGTTGTGGTCTTCTATTCCCTGAAAACAGAAGCATTTTCAAATTACAAATGTTACATGGATTTAATTTACTAAGAGACTATGATGAGATGGATGTGATGTTTCCAGGAATTCATATACATAGAAATTAGGGAAGCCTTGGGCAAAGGGATGAGATTTACATTTCCTTGAAAATATTTTGATATGAAGAACGAATGAGTCAGAGCATAACAGACTTGGTGTGCTAAACTCTTATCTTCATTTGCTGCTAATTTGACCATAAAAGACTGACACTCTCTTGATATTTTGGGAACATATGATCTCCACCTCTGGTGCTAGATCACTTGTTGACACTAACACAATGCTGTGAAGGTCGAATCATTCCCGCATTAGTATCCAAGTGTCATGTCCAGGTAATTAGATTCAATTTACCTTAGACTAAACCCTTCCATAGCCAAACTCTCTAGTGAAACTGACTGGGCCTCATATCACACAGCCTTTGGGAAGGAGAGGGAAAGTACTCGTAACTTAGGGGTTATCTGACTGAGCCCTGGCAAGTTCCCATGCTGCACCCTCACTATTACAGCTTCTTTAAAGAAATTCTCTTTTGCTCTCAATTTCATAGATTCATAAAGGATTATGGATCTATGAGAGTCCTTAAAGGTAAATGAGTATGTTTATTTGGCAGGATTTGGCAGCCTTTATATGCCATCCCTAAAGAATGCCTTGGCTTTCCAAAACATTACCAGTGATGGAGAATTCACTACTTCATGACACCAACCACTTCATTTTGGACAGTTCTATTTGTTCAGAAATGCTAAAATTTCCCTCCTTGTAATTTCCACTCTATTCTCAATTCTATTACCTAGAGTTTCCCAGTCAACTAATAATTCTTGCTTAAGAAATTCAAGTATTTATAGCTAGCTATCACTTCTCCATAGCTTTTCTTCCCCACTTTAAACATTCCTAGTACCTGATTGCTCTCAGAACTGTAACAGTAAGCCCCACAACATGCACAGGGGGGCCTGCTATCACAGGTTCTTAGATTTGTATTCATAAAAGGAAAGGCACCTTTGGAGGGGTTAATAATTACTTTAATCAAGCACATATATTATTCCTTTAACCAAACACATATATATCATTCACCTACTTCAGGGGAGTCAGCACTCTGAACTTCAAAGAAAATACAGAGAAATTATAAGTCAACAGATGTGACTTCCTCTGGCTGACCATAATTCAACAGACAGGTATAGTTATCTGACCACTGTTACCAGACAGGGAAGCACTGACATCTGGGTTTTCAAAGCTGCGGGGCTCCTTAGTGGCTTCCCAGA
Organism: Bettongia penicillata ogilbyi; assembly: GCA_023548195.1. NCBI lineage: Eukaryota > Metazoa > Chordata > Mammalia > Diprotodontia > Potoroidae > Bettongia > Bettongia penicillata. The sequence continues at coordinate 3,037,249 of JAJHZJ010000808.1, read as the reverse complement.
GTCCTCATCTGGCACCCAAACCTTACAAAAACTTAGCCCCAAGGTAAAACTTCACCCTTGGAGTATTTATACACTTTTCAGAACTAGAGGGCATGACCCTCTGATCCAGTGCCTTAATAGAAAAAACAAAAGGTGCTTGGGACCCTCCTACAAAACAACTCCCTTAAAACTTCCCATAATGGGCAGGCCCATCAATGGATGGAAAAGATCTTTAATCACATTATTCAATCTGAGGTACTTTCAGTAAAACAAAAACTGCAAAAGATCCTAATTTGATTGCCATCACAAGGACACACCTCAGTTTCTGCATAATTTAAAAAATGGTACTTGAGCTTGAGTACAATACACTCCATGTATATAGTCTAACCAGCACAGAGTAAAGGGGATTATTAGATTCTGTTGTGCTTGACATAATACTTCCATTTATGTGGCTATGGTTGCATTTTTAATTGAATTTTTATCTAAAAAATAACACTACTGAAGTGAGTATGATTACATTAACATTTTGTATAGTCAAATCACATGCTTGAGTCATATTGAGTTTGTAACCAAGGGGATTACTCAGTCTTTCTGATGTGAACTGGTAGTAAATTACATATTTTATTCCTGTTAAAATCCATTTTGTTTGAATTGGGAAAAATCAAACATTGTTAGGAAAGGAACAGACCATATCTAAATATATAGTCAAACTTGGCAATAATTAAACAGATTTCTGGACTGTTTTTATTCAAGAGTTTAAGAATTTAAAAATTAATCTGGACAAATTAAATAATCCAAATATGAAAAGGTACAATAATATGACCCAAATTGAGAAAATGAAAAAAACAAACATATATCTTTTGAAGGAACAGAATGTTATTTTTCCCATCCAAATATACAGTAATAGGAAAAGGAAACATTAAGATAAACATTTAACTTCTTTTAGCTTAGATCCTGAGCTATCTTCTCTTCATAAAAATGTATTTCACCTTTACTTGCTCCAGAGACATGACCATTCCAACATTTCCAACCCTTCGGTAAACTCGGACTGCAAACTCCACCTCCATATGATGGAGGCAGGCTCTGGCAAGTTCATTCCAAGTATCTTGATCATTGAGGATTTTGCACAATTCCCAGGCATCAGGAAACCTAAAATAAAAAGTCAAACTAACTTAAAATTATGTCACTGATCTAGAGTCTAAGGACATCAAGTGGTTTATGGACAGATTTCAAGGGATCAATACTTGAATGGGGGGAAAAATACATCTTATTTTTATTAATCTTTAACTGAAATTTAGTATTTCCTTAAATTAAGAATGTAGTTAATAAACATTATTTTTAGGAGCCCATAAGCTTCACCAGACTATCAAAGGGCCACACATGGCACAAAACAGGTTAAGAACTCCCATCAAATATGAAGTTCCTTTTTATCTGTGATATTCTTTTTGGAGCTTGCTCTGGCAACATAAACCATTGTCTTTTTAAAATAATGTTTCTTTGTAGTTTCTTCAGATCCTTCCTTATGATCTTATTTTTCCCCTGAAAAAGATTTAATGCTTTATGAGATAATTAAATAAAAAATTATGTTCACACCCTTAGAATTAATTCTATTTCTATACTTTTAATAATAATTCAGAAACAGATAGGAATGGACATTCCTATATCATTCTAAGAAAATGAGCACTATGCCTAATTAATTATATTGACACCTAATTAGTAAACATATTTAGGAATTTTTGTTTTTCACTTGTTTCGGTGATGTCTGACTCTTTGTGACTCCATTTGAGGTTTTCTTGGTAATGATACTAGAGTGGTTTGTCATTTTCTTCTCCAGTTCATTTTAAAGACAAGGAAACTGAAGCAAACAAAGTTAAGTGACTTGCCTAGGTCACATAGCCAGTAAGTGTCTAAGATCAAATTTGAACTCAGGAAGATGAGTCTCCCTGATGTCAGAACTGGAACTCTTTCCTCATTGCCACCTAGTTGCCCAATATTTAGGAATCTCAATATATCAATGTATATTATGACAAAAATTAATGGTATTGGTCAAATTTATTCATAGTGACGCTAAAGGACTATCTAAATTTTTTGTTGGGTTAGAATTTTGCCATATCAAGTACAGTTATACCATAAGCTGGTCCCTGGATTGGCCATAGATATTTATTTTCTGTAGTCATATTAAAAATTTTAAATTGTTATCTTGGAAATCATAACAACCAGAATGGGATTTGATTTACATTACGGCAAAAGCAAATAAAAAGTTCCAAAATTTTGTGTGCATATACACTTATTTATTTAAAATCCTACCTTTTTAGCATTAAAGCCTGTGTCAGCATTTGTTTCAGCTCATTGGGCTCAGGATCTTTTAAATTGCCAAGGAAGTTATGGGTATTAAGGTAGATATTGTTGGTTTTTCCACTCTCTGTCTGGCATGTTAATTCTCCATTATATAACAGCAATGGTTTATGAGAAAATGGAACTTTGGTACCACCTGCCAAAATTACCTTGGAGCCTAGATTATAGAAACATTATTTTAAAAAAAAGTTATTTTTTTCTTACTTGTAATATTTTAAGAACACATCCAACAAAGCCAACAAAGCTGACAGCAAATGCCAGCATAAATAAAATAAAGAAAATATTTTGTTTTTATTTAGCTGCCAAAAGAAATTCTATTAATCAAAAGCACAAAAAGATAATTAAGTACCTTGTATAGTATCCTTATGAAAGACAAATGTGTAAACTTTGTCATCATCATAAGCAATAAATACACCTTTATCCAGAGGCCAGTTTTCCCAAAGAACACCTTTAATAGTTGGAGAGAAATTTGGAATTTCATAGGTGATATCATTAACCTACAAAAAAAGAAAAGCTTTATTAAATTAGCTCACATACTTAAATAATTATCATTAAGCCTGGAAGATGGGTTTTTACAATTCCATCCCAATACTGTTCCCCTAAAACCATATTCAACTTAAAACATCATGGAAATAGAGGAAAAATTTCTTTTCACATGCTTATTTGACACTTCTGTGTTGGTATGTAATACATGAAAGTATTTATCTAGATAAAACCAATAACTCTAGGGAACTGCGGGGAAAGTACTATGAGATGTACACAAATGAAGCTTCATACTGAAGATAATAACTCTAGGCCAGGAATGACAATTTTGTAACTTAAAAATGTCCAAAATGTAAATATTCTCCTAAGAAAAAGAAAAGAAATTATGTGAATTAACTTGATTTAAATAAATGTTAGTAGCATGTTTGTTTCAAAAACTGATAATGCGTTCTAGTAAATGTATAACATATCTTTTTATGAATATAAGATTTAAAAAGCAAATCAATATTGTCCCTTAGGATATAGCAGAAAAAAGACTTTTGACCATCCTGAGTGTGTGTATGCAGAAACAACGTCTTCCTTCATCTCATTCTCTTGTGCGCTTTTAAATATAACAAAACTTGTGACAAGGCACACTGGGAGCTACTCTGCTGGCAGAAGAATGAATAAACCAACAGAATGGACGCTCTGTCAACTGACATTGCCAACAGCGCACAGGGGAGATGAAATCTCCCTCATCGAAGGCGTAGAGAAAGTCATCATTAGATCTACTTCCCACCTGCACAATGGAAGAAGCAGATTGAAAAGTACAAATTAGGAAGAATAAAGGTAAGTAATTGGAATGCCTACATGCAGCAGCAGCCGGAAGAGTTATATGTTCTTATATTCATGCAAGACAAACTGTTTCCTTTCAGTAGGCCGTATGACAACAAACTGCGAAGGCTGAGTGTACATGGATAGCTTAATGTAACAAAACAAGATTTGTGACAAACTTAATGTGACATGTTTAATGATATGTAGAATGGTTATATGTGCTCCAATGGCAATTAAGCATAAATGGTAAGCATAAGCGACTCTAATTGTAACTACTTTTGTGTAGTTCAGTCAGTCAGTTGAGAAAGTAGGTCAATACAGAGCAGAAAGCACTGGACTGGGAGTCAGAAGACCTGGGTATTGACCTAGATTCTTCCATTAACTCCCTGCTTGACCTTGGGCAACTCATTTCACTTTTTAGAATCTGTTTTCCTCATCTGTGAAAAGAGGATGCTTGTCTACAGGACCTCTTTGGACCCGTCCAGCTCTTACATTTTATTATTCTCCCTTAAGATTTCTGGGGTCAGTTAGAAGGGGAAAGGGAAAATGAAAGTGCCCATTACCCTCATGAAGTCATCTGGCTCTGCAATCTAGGTAGTTAGACATTCACACTCCTCTAGCTGGGCTGCTTTCCCACAACATATGTTGGGAATCAAGAAAGGTTTGAGGCAAATTGGATCAAGGTGGGGAAGTAGCCTTGAGGAGGCAGTGGGGTACAGAGAAAAACATAATGAATATGGAGTAAGAGGACCTGTCCAAATCCTAGCTTACTGCAGCTTACTATCTGTATGGCCCTCTTGGCTCATCCTCCACCTCTTGAGTTCAGTATCTTCATCTGTAAAATGAGGACAAAGAACCTGGTGACCTTCTAGGGTCTCTTCCAGGTCTAAATCCATGATAATCCTAGGATGCTCTTCTATGTGGTGGGAATTGTTCTTTTTTTCTTGGGAATGAAGATCAGGTCCCGTGGACTTGAGCCTCTACCCAAGAGGTTAGTAGAAGAAGAAGTAGTTGACAACAGAGGGGTTCAGAGTCCCCAAACCCTCTTTCCTTTCCTCTCTCAACATTTGGATTATACAGGGAAAGAAGGCTCAGAGTAACTTCTGGGTCTCCCTAAGCTCCCCAACAGGAAGCCGTGCAGCTTGCTGATTACTTACCCACCACAACATCATCCAATCTGCATAGGACAGATTGGAATGGTGAAAAGCATAAGGCAGGGAAGCCATGAAGAAGGCTGCTCCAATAATCCCATGAGAGGCGATGAGAGACTGAACTAAGTTGATAGCTTTGTGAGTAGAGATAAGGGCTCAAACACAAGAGGTGCTGAAGAAGTGAAAACATCAAGATTAGGCAATGATGTGGATACGTGGATTGAGAGGCTGAGAAGGCCAGGATAATGCTGAGGTTATGAGCTTGGTAGAAAGCTGAGATGGTGATGTTTCTGACAAAGATAGATAAGTTTGGCAGAGGTGAGTATTGCAGGGAAAAGAGAGTAAGTTCAGTTTTGGACATGCTGAGTTTAAGATGTCTCCCAGACATAATTTTGAAATGTCTAATGAAATTTGAAATGTCTAATAGGCAATCGGTGTAGGACTAAACTTCAGGAAACAGACTGGGGCTGGACAGATAGATCTGTGTCACCTGCACGAAGAGGATAATTCAGCCGATGACAGTTGCTAAGTTTACTGAGAATGTATATGTACGTTCGTCCTTCGTTGCTGAAGAAGACCATGCCATCAGAGGAATGATGACATGACTTGCACTTGACTTTGTTTTGAGTGAGAAGGGCTGTGCAGGTCACCAGCCTCACTTCTCCTCCACAGCTATCTGAATCCAGTGTCCAGAGGTTCATCAGGATGACTGGAGATGACCCAGGATAAGGCAGTTGGGGTTAAGTGATTTGCCCAAAGTCACATAGCTACTGCATGTCAAGTGTCTGAGGTGCCCCTTACTGAGAATAGGGAGAAAGAAGAAGGCCTAGGGCAGAATCTACATTGATGGGGTTTGATATAGATGATGAGTCAGCTGAGGAGATTAAATTGTGGAAAGTCAAGGAGAAGAACCAGGAGGAGGTAGTGCCACAAAAACCCAGAGAAGAGAGTATCCAAGAAGAGAGTGTGGTTACTAATGTCAAGTGCAGCAAAGAGGTTGAGAAGGATGAGGACTGATGTGTCAATTAAGAGAGTAGTTTCAGTTGAGCGATGAGTCAGAAACCAGACTGGAAAAGGACTGAGGAGAGGAGAGGTGGAGATAGAGAGTATTGACAACTTTTTCAAGACCAAGAAAAAAATAGCTCTGCTAACTTATATACTCACTCGAGGAGATGGTAGAGCCTAGTGAAGGTTTTTTTTTTTAGGATGGGGAGACTTTGGCATAATTAAGGCAGTAGGGAAGAAACCAGTAGGTAAGAAGTTGAAGGAGAGAAAACAGAGGGATAGAGAGTGACAGAAGGAGAGAGAGAGGTAATGACTGAGAATGCAGTCTTGTTAGAGAAGACAGGAATGGATGGAATCAAGTACACATGTAGAGAAGCTGGCCTTGGCAAAGAGAAGAGTCACCAGGGGAAACAGAAGAGAGCGAAAAGTTGATGTCAAGGATTTTGAGATGAATAGAATGAAAGAAGAATGAGCTTACATTGAATGCTTCACTTTTCTCAGAGAGTAAGAGGCAAGGACCTCAGATGAAAGGGGAAGGTGGTTTTCAGCTTTCGCAGGGAGTGAAAAAGAGAAGGAAACCGAGGCTCAGAGGTGCTGACTTGCCCAAATCCCATAGGTAGTAAATGAGAGAGGGGGGACAGATGGTAGGCAAGAGAGGTGGCTGCCTCATGTACAGTGAGTGGAGGAGCACAAGGAATTCTTTTAATAAATGTCCATATTTTTAAGGTCAGGAAATTCTGCTCTCTATTAATTAAGTCCCATGTCACAGGGAAGCATCTGATGGATATTAACACATGGGACACAATTTGAAACCACAGAGAAGGACAATTCTCAAACCAGGCTTCAAGGCACAAATACTTGTTTGGGCTCTAACTAGAGCCCAAATGCATTCCAAGTTTACTATGAGTTTTACATGGGGTACTTTGGGAAACCTGATAAAAAGGCAGGCCTGAAAGGGGCACTACAAGTGACACCTTTGGATAGCTAGAGGGTGGCATGAAAGCACTCAATTCTTGAAGACCAGGAGAATAACCAAAAAAAGAGGAGAGCCCCAGGAACAGGATGGGGATTTAGGATCACTCTGCATGAAGTAGCCCAAGCAAGGCTTCCACTTAAATCTTCTTAAGTCTCTTCTCCTCCTCACACACCATAAGGTCAGTTAGCTTCAATGAGCTCTCTTTCCTGTGAAGCATAATGAAGCCTGGGGCAAGTTTCTCAGGACTGGATCCCAAATAGCTTTGCCCAGCCAACATAAAGTATAGAAAGACTGATTTATGTCCCATGATCCTTAGCAGGAACCAGAAAAACATATTTAAGTACTTGAACATTCAAAATTAATGAAAAATCATAGGTACTACATGTACTGTAATCACATTTACTTCAAAAACTTTAAGGACTTATACTTTTTTTTTTTTTTTTACCAGGGTAGACATGTCTACAACTCAAGCATGTTATAACCCTTCCAAAACAGATGGGAATTAACTATGACTGAACAAATTCACTATTCGGTGGTAAAACTTATGTTGATGAGTATAATTCACACATTTTAAGTTTCTTTTTAAAAAATAAAAGTTTAAAAGGCATTTAAAAATCTTTAAAATAATACAGGATTTCAAAATCGGGCCAATTTTTAATTATTCAATAAATAAACAGTAATTGACAAATATTTAATACCTGCTATGTTCAAGGACCAATGCTAGGCAATGAGGAGGATTTAAATGAGACACAGTGTCTACCTTCAAGAAACTTAAAATTTTGTTGGAAAAATGTGACCTAAACATGAAAAAATAACTTAAAAGGGAAGGCACCTAAAAAGTCTGGTACCTATAGTAAGTGCTTATCTTCCATTAACAATTTTTGTTTGGGGGGGAGGTAATCGGGGTTAAGTGACTTGCTCAGGGTCACATAGTTAGTAAGTGTCCAATGTCTGAAGCTGGATTTGAAATCAGGTTCTCCTGACTCCAGGGCCAGTGTTTGTCCACTGTGCTACCTAGCTGCTCCCTAACAAATGTTAAAAGATCAAAAGCCTATGAAAAATTATAAACAATGTTTTCTGAAATATGAAAATGCCACAAAATGTAGAACCATTATTATAGCCCACCTACAAACATAATAGTGTTTTAAAATCTTATTGCTTTTGCATTGTTTTAAAAGACAATTTATACATTCATTTTTTCTTTATTAAATTTTAAGAACTTAAAGGAAAGCATGATCGAAATTACTTTCTGAACTTACAGGACAGTAGACAAATCCTTCACTTTTTTCATCAATGAAAACCAATCTGGTTCCATTAGGGTCAGGAAAAATTTTTTTCACACTGACAGGATGTCGATATTCATTCACATACTGCCAATCTTCAATAAAGAAATACCTAATAACGCCAGTCTAAAACAATTACAGTCACGAAAATGTTATGAGATACTTTCTATTTTTAAAACAAATATTTCATATTTTTAAAGAAATATTTAAATCAAAATTGAAGTTACCCACTTACGGTAAATATAAAAGGTAGATCAAAATTCTGTGTTAACTGTGAATGTATTGTGATTCAATACTTTGCTAATTATGACACTTTCAATTATATTTTTGGCATTATCACATTTTAAGTCCTCTTAGAGGAAACTTTAATCATTTGACATTTATTTCTATATCAATGATCTTAGGCATATATCTTAGATCTTAACATTTAACAAGATTTTAAAATATGAAAACAGGCAGAAAAATTTTTGAGATTACAAGAGTTGGTCAACTACGAGATCATCATAAATAATGATTTATTAACAAAGCACAGTTGCTATCTTTGTTCTGAAAATTCATAGCACCATCAATTTATGTGACACTGTATATAAACGGGAGGAACACTAATGGAATTGGTGACAGTTATGCATTTAAATAGCAAATGACCTATTTTCTTAGGTCATATTGTAACTTTCTCTACTTAGACTTCTTCTGAGAATCCAATAGAGATAAAATGTGAAAATGCTTTGAAAAAAATTAAAAGTACTTTAAATAAATAAGGTATCATTACTGTGTGGCTCACACTATCTTTCATACGAAAAACGTAAGACTGATACCGAAAATGGCCGTCATGAAAACATTCTCAACATGCACTAAGAAACTGAAATAGAGGAAAGATACCAATTAGGAGGCAATCTTGTAATGGGGAAAATGTTCAGAACATTTTTCCTGCCATTTTTCCATAGAAAGGAATTCTTATGACTTAATAATGAACTTCTCTTGTATTTATGGCATTTTAACGTTTTTCCTCATTTTTTTGAATATCATATTTTCTAGTCTTTTCCAAGAATTACAAAACAATGTATTTTGTTTTAATTATATTTAATTTGATGTCCTGAGACATTTGAGAACATTTAATTACTACAGACCTTCTTAAATTATTAGGATCAAGAGAATATGCTTTAAGTACAAAGTGATCCTTTACATTTTATTAATTTTCAATTTGTAAATTCAATATAGTAAAATCCACATCAATTTCAGATATGCAAAGATTATGTTTTCACGCCATAAGGAAACTACAAAAAACTAGCAAATATGTTTGAACATATTAAGAACATTACCTCCATGTATGTAAGTTCATTTAAATTCAATGTCAAAAATAGGCAGAGAGCCATAACCAAGACCAAAAGATAATACAATACTTCAATTAACTAGAATTAGAAATTTTCTATGTGTTACAACCAAAAGAAGTAAAAAGAAACAAAAATACATACATCTGTACCGTAAATCAGGAAATCTCCAGTTAAAGCATGGCATAAAATTCGGCATTTGTCATCTACCTCTGGAAAAAGTCGAGTCTCACGTTCTTCTTCAGCATCCAAAATTTCACTTTCTATCTAAAATGTTCATAACAGCAATTTGTAATCTTATCAGTCTGTGGGTTAGACATTTTAATTGTATTCTTCTGTCTCAACCAAGTCACTTAGCTAGTAGCTCTGTGGTCCAACTAAGTTGTCTAAAGAGATTGATATGGATGAACAAGGAAACTGTTAACTAATTTAGATTCCAAAGAGCCATCAACAGAAGATGGAATCAATACAAAAGCATGGCACAATCCTAGAGCTGAGAATGAGGAAAGCCAGGTAATACAAATTTTTTTTAAAGCCATGTTGTGGAGAAAAGGAAGAACAAACAAGGAAGAGAACCATGGTTTTTGATTGGTGAGATGAAGAGAAGCAGACATGCTTGTTTCTTACTTTGTCTCTATTTCCTTTGCAAAGAAGAACCACAGAACTAGAAAAGGACACATCAAAAATGGTTAAGAGGAAGCTAAGATCCAAAATAAGTACACTGATAGTAAGAGAGGATCTGGCTGCCCTTTTTAAGTTTTAAGTCCTCTGGCCCAGATCAATCAATCAAATGATCAGTCAGCGAGCACTGGTTAAGTTTCCATCATGTGCCCAATACTACATTAGATAGTAGGGATAAAAGACTAAACTTGCCCTCAACAAGTGTACAGCATGTTGGGGAAGACAATCCAAACATTGTGCCTGACTCTGCATGATCTCATGTAGGGGTCTCTTGGCAAAATTCCCCAGGTGGTTTGTCATGTCCTTCTCTGGCTCATTTCACAGATGAGGAAACTGAAGCAAACAGGAGTAAATGACTTGCTCTGGGTCGCACAGCTGGGTAAATGTTTGAGGACAGATTTGAACCAAGGAAGATGAGTCAGCCTGACCCCAGGCCCAGCACTCTATACACTGCACCACCTAGCTGCCCCACATACATATGTACACACACATACATATATTCACATAATAGCTTAAAACTGTACAAAGATTTCTCTGTGTATGTGTATACACACACATATGTATACACATGTGCACATACACAAATATATACAAAATACAAAGGGTGGGGGACAAAAGGGTGGTATAAGAAGGAGGTAAAATCTCATGCAGGTAATACCTGAGCTAAGCTTTGAAGGAAACACGGGATTCTACCAGGTAGAGGTGAGGAGGGAATGACTTCCAGGATTGGGGATACAGGTACAGACATAAGAGATGGGGTGACCCTGGTGAGCTGCAGCAAGAAGGCCAGCTTGGCTGGACCAGAGAGTGGCTGGGAGTGATGTATAATCGTGCTGAAGGCCTTTAAATGTCAAAATGAGAGGAGACTGTACTTTTCATGATAGGGCACAGACCATCCCCCTCAACCAAAGTGGGGCAGCTCCTAGTCTTCCAGGTTTGCCTCATGCACTGAGCAGTTAAATCACTTGACTAGAGTTCAAACAGCTGGTGTATCCCAGAGGCCAGATCTGAATTTGTCTTCCTGGCTTTAGGGCCAGCCTTCTTCCTTTAGGCTGAGCTGCCTTTTGTATTTTAAACTAGCAGTAAAAAGGAGCTGTAGGAGTCTACTGCGTATTGTTGGATGAGACACATCACTTGTTTGGGCCTCAGTTTCCTTTTGTATAAAATCAGAGGGTTGGACCTTTAAGGTCCCTTCTAACTCTAAAAGGATTCTTTACCATTAGGCCTTAGTCTGCTCATCTTCTGTTTCTGTTTATCTCAACTCTGTAGGTCTTTGGTTGCACAAAATAAGACTCACCATATGTAATTGTATTTTGCCTTCAAAAAGTACAGCCGCATAGTCAGAATGCAGGCACATACTAGCTACCGTTCCCAGATACTCAACATCTTTTAATTTTTTCACAACTGTAGAAAATAAGAAAACATTAAAATACAGGTGATAAATTTCATACAAGGTTTGAAAAAAATTTTCAAACTAATTAATTAATGAATCAAAATTTAAATTAAGACATTATCAACACTTAAATACTCTTTTAAAACCTTGAAATTTTCTTCTAGTTTTTTTTCAGGAAATTTTAGCTGCTCTACAAATTTGTAGTGATCATGTCCATGGAAGTTCACACAAGGCACAAATATAAAATAAATTATCATATATAAACACTAGAACAGCTTACTGAAAACTTAATGCCATTTTCTACTTGAGTAGAATAATATTCTGTCATGCTCTATGACTGACTGTTAACATATAATCTCTTGTGGAGAAGTGTGTGAATGAATAGGTTGTCATTTTTTTCTGACGTCAAATCTCAATATTTGAAGAAAAAAGTCAAAAGACCACTTGAGGCCAAGAACAAAGCTGTTCTAGAAATTATGGAAATTAGGTATGTGATGTTCAAAACCTTTTAAGCTAAGGAACAGTATGCATGACAACTGATGTGTACTGTCATAAAGCTTTAAAGAAAGAAGGACCTTTACTCCAGAATGCCTCATAACGCTTACTGATAAGTTGCCCATGAAGTGCAACCCTTTTCATCTTCGAGCCAACTTTCAACGATCAGTATACAATGCTTTTAGATAATGCCAACACATTTATCAGAGGTGACAGAGGTGATAGACATAAAGAGTTACAATAGCAAAACCAGATTTAGACTTACCATCCTCTCCAAGTGCATAGAACCAAGCTCGATTGTTCATTCCCACAGCCAGATGATAAAGACCTATAGCTAAGAAGTTGGGCTCCACTTCAACAGAAACTGTGATGGGTAGCTCCTATAAGAAAAGCAGTCACTGTAAATAACCTGCTGTAAGTACTCTGAGTTTGTGTATAAATAAAATTAAAATTAACATATTGGTCATACTCCTTCAACAGGGTTGGCTACTGTCACTTCAAGGAGAGAGGTGAGATACGCAATCCGTGTGCTGCAGTTGTCCCCAAGAACAGGAAGTTTGGTCAGGAAAACATGGAGTGAGCCTCTTTGAGTAGACACTGCCAGCAACTGGCCATCATCTGTCCAAGATAGACTACCCAACCCTGAAATGATTTTTTTCAAAAGTGAACTATAATTAAATAATGAACAAAAAGTTCTAGAAATTATATTTATTTCAGAGTTTCAGATGGGAAAAGGTAAATTTAAAAACATTTTCTTCAATAGTATGAATAAATTTCTTTTTTACTTAGCCTATGATGGTTATTTTCTGCATACAGATTGTACCAGTAAATAGAATGATTTAATATCCAACTAAAGTGAAAGCACATTTTTGCATTTGCAAACATAGAACACAGATCATAGATTTAGAATTGGAAGGGACCTTTGAGAAGCCATCCAGCTGAAACTCTGCATTTTATGGATGACAAACTGAATCGAAGAGATGTTAAATGATTTACCCAGGGTGACCTAGCTACTGTCTGAGGAAGGATTTGAACTAAGGATATGAACAAGTCTAGCACTTACCCACTATCACCTGGCTGCCAAATGAACTATAAACAAATCCACTGTAAATATTTTAAACATGTG